>CM063245.1:20483725-21795391 GCA_032158295.1 Pycnopodia helianthoides
AATGATTAGCAAACATTTGTCAATGCCTTTAAACATCTCGATAAAAAATTGTTTACACAGCTTCGGAATAATATTTACACCGTTCTTTGGAAAATGTCCCTCAAAAATATGCGGTTTTACTTCCCCGTGGGGAGTCCATGACGATTTGGGGAAAATGGGTCTCACATTTTTTGTCAGGCGGTCGAAAGTCTTCAAGTTATATAAAGGCGGGAGGTTTTTTTTCGTAACTTTATCGGGTCAAATTTCAATGTAATTTTGAAAGACACTGCATGTGTGGTTATCGGAAATTTAAAGAGAAAAGTTGACGAGGACTTTTTCTTTCGTGGTGAAGAGTTGTCAAGCTTGAGGAAATTTTTTTTAAACTTGACAAATTTGTTTTTCATGCAATGCAGAAGATTTGATTTTAAAACGATTCGTATACAAATGCACAAATTTATATATTCTAGCACTGTCTTAGTTTTTTGGGGGGTGTTTGTTGTGGTTTTTTTTTCTTCTTGTGTATTGTTTTGTTTTTATCGAAAACTTCTGCATTTTTCTACTTTGCACACAGATTGCGAGTCATAAAAGATTTCTGAAGACAGACCTTGCAAATGAAATAAATTTGTATTCAAAACATTTTGTATCAACAATGAAAGTATATTTCCTTCAAAGCAGTTTCTTTATTTTCAATTTTCTTTTAAAGTCGATCACTATCCAGTTTTTTGTTGTTGTGTTTTCCCGATTATTTCAGCCAAAGTTTCTCAAGAAAACGCTTTTTACGCATCGTTTTTACTATATTCTTTACGCACGTTTTTCTGTTATAGGCACAAAAGTTTTAAAGAAAATTTGAGAGAAAACAACCAGTGCATGGGTACACAATCTTGCTTGAAGGGTGTGCACCATATTGGTAAGATTTAAATCTCTCTCCATCAGCTTTCAACAACCTACTCTGCAAAAATGTTTAAACTTGACAATTTGTTTTTGTCATGCAATGCAGAAGATTTAATTTAAAAACGATTCGTGTACAAATGCACAAATATAATCTAGCACTGTCTTAGTTTTTTTTTTGGGGGGGGGTGTGGCCAAAATGTTTGAATAAATTGAGTAAATCAATAGTTTTGATCTCGCGAGTACAAAACCAGTGTTTGAAAATGGTGAAAACGTAACTATAATGTTTTTCCCCCCTTCATTTGCCTTTGACTTCATAATGACCCATTGAGCTTACAATGTCATGACTGTTCACTGTTGGCTCTAGGGTTTTGTCCCAGCGGTGCCCCTCAAGTCTCCATAGTCCTTTCTCTATGGGTTGTCCCAGCGGTGCCCCTCAAATCTCCATAGTCCTTTCTTTCCGGTTAGCCTCACAGGTGCCCCTCAAGTCTCCATGGTCCTTTCTCTATGGGTTGTCCCAGCGGTGCCCCTCAAATCTCCATAGTCCTTTCTTTCCGGTTAGCCTCACCGGTGCCCCTCAAGTCTCCATGGTCCTTTCTTTCCGGTTAGCCTCACCGGTGCCCCTCAAGTCTCCATAGTCCTTTCTCTCCGGTGAGCCTCACCGATGCCCCTCAAGTCTCCATAGTCCTTTCTTTCCGGTGAGCCTCACCGGTGCCCCTCAAGTCTCCTCAGTCCTTTCTCTATGGGTAGCCTCACCGGTGCCCCTCAAGTCTCGCGTGCTCCACTCTTTATGATTTGCCTAATTACCGGTGCTCCTCAAGTCTCCATAGTCCTTTCTCTACCTTTTAACCTCACCGGTGCCCCTCAAGTCACTTAAGTAAAAACGAAACCTACCGAGATGCAAAGCTTTCTCTCAGTGAAACTCATTATCAGAGCCGAACCTATATGACAACGACGCAAATCCCGGCTATTCGTTATCTCTGATTTTATGTCCATGCAGGTTGACCTTCTTTAGATGGGGTTGAAGTAGATTAATACTATCCTTCAACCTCTGACATGACCTTGAGGTTTACTATCTTTCAACCTCTGACATGACCTTGAGATTTACTATCCTTCAACCTCTGATATGACCTTGAGGTTTACTATCCTTCAACCTCTGATATGACCTTGAGGTTTACTATCCTTCAACCTCTGATATGACCTTGAGGTTTACTATCCTTCAACCTCTGATATGACCTTGAGGTTTACTATCCTTCAACCTCTGATATGACCTTGAGGTTTACTATCCTTCAACCTCTGATATGACCTTGAGGTTTACTATCCTTCAACCTCTGACAGGACCTTGAGGTTTACTATCCTTCAACCTCTGACATGACCTTGAGGTTCTTGCTGAAAGACTTGGCGGGGTGCAAAGATTGTGGAAGCTTCGTATACAATTCTAAAAAGAGATGCGGGTAATGATTTTTTACTAAACCTGTCTTGTTCCACAAACCAAAACACAAACTGTTTTCACATTCATGTTTTTTGTCGGTCCTTTTTATTCAATTGTACTTTATTGTTTACAAACAACAATAGTGTCTTTATGTTTACAGAGAGGAGAAATGTTTTAATAAATGTTGAACGTAGTCAGTGCAGAGCCTGTTTGGCACGGATTTTATTTCAAGTTAACCACAGTGCAATAACAAAGTTGAATAATTTCATTCAACCCTTTGCATAAAACACAATTTGTCTTTTCAAAGACGTCTGTTTGTGTTATTCTTGTCGTATTGGTTGTGCCCCACCCAGAAATCCTTGTAAGAGTATAGAAAAATCCCCCTTTAAACAAAGTAACTGTTTTCGAAAGATGCACTTGTGGCACTTCTGTTACCCTATGCAGTGTAGCCTGCACAGCTGATTGGGTGTAAGGTGGCCCAGTTGCCATGGTCACTACTTCCTGATTGGTTAAAGCACTCAGCAGCCCTACTGTATAGGTGATCCCACAAAATCATTGATTAGTTAACAACTAATTAAATGTTTACTCTAATATTTACATCCCCCCCTCATAATCATCGCAACGAACAGGAACAATTTAAAGGTACACGTTGCCTTGGATCGGTCGAGTTGGTCTATACAAAGCGTTTGTAAACCGTTTGTTATAAAATGCATATGGCTAGAAAGATGTTTTAAAAGTAGAATACAATGATCCACACAAATATGCCTCGAAATTGCGTGGTTTTCCTTGAACTTTGCAAACTAACACGGTCGGCCATTTTGTGGAGTCCATAAAATGGCCGACCGTGTTAGTTAACGATGTAAAAGGATAACCACGCAATTGCGAGGCATATTTTTGTGTGGAAAATTATACTCAACTATTCAAACGTCTTTCCAACCATATTGATTTCATAACAAACGCTGTTTATGGCCCGAAGCGCCCAATCCAGAGCAACGCGTCCCTTAAGCTCGTAGGGTTAAATTAGTTTCCGATGCAACATTAGTTTAATCATTTTGCTCATGTCAACAGACTTTTAAAATTAATAGTACTTTTGTTTAAAGACTTCTTTCTCTGAACGTTTTTCGACAGCCAATGCTGTTTTCAAAATAACGAAAAACACGTGCAAACTTTCGCGAATACCACGGACAGTGAGCGAAATACATGCAAAATTGTTTGTCCATGACTAATTAGACTTGAGTTCAAGACAACAATTCATTAAATTAGTTTGTAATTAACGACCACTAATTATTGGTGGATTGTTTTTCGTGCAAAACCTTAAATGAAAGCTTTCTTGAATCAATAAAAAATAGCTATTTTTATATGTACGTTTTTATGTAAAAGGCCAAAGCAATAGACCCTTCCCATGAAATATGTAAATTACATTCACGCATGCGTACAGACGCTGCTGGTTGGCAAACGCCATAGAGTTGTGCACAAGGCAGACGCACAAACGCGTGTGCGTCACGCCACCATCAGTCCCATGCAAAAAGGCGCGATGTTCACTCATTTTTGCCACCCAGTAGGGAGAGTGCGCACGCGCGGTGTTCAATTTGCATATTTCATGGGAAGGGTCTATTTCCCATGCAGGGACAATCAAGTTTTTATTGTATTGGATTGTATTGTTTAAATCTAAATTTTCGGGTCAAATCAGCCAAAAATTTGACCTAGCATCTTAAATCTATCCTCTGGAGCCGGCTTTACATAAAGGTACAGTAACAGTAGGCTCAAACCCTGCAAAGCAAGGTTCCAACTGCAGCTGTTAGTGAAGAAGACCAAAGTTTGACATTTAGTAAGATGTTAAAGGGATAAGCTTGTCTGTTGTTCAGGAAATTCAATCGTAACCTTCCTGTATGAGTGCAGAATTATGCAAATGCATCAATATTTAAATCTATTTACGTCATTTAAATCTATTTACGAAAACACGCCACAATTACCATAATCGCAAGACGGTACAAGTCTCGCGTGTGTTTGAACATTCGGACCACTTAAAGTGCGCGAGTTTGTTTCCTTTACGCGTTATAGCAACGTACATATAATTGTTACGTGGGAACAGAGTGGTCCAAAAAAATTCCATTACGCGCGAGACTTGAACGGTCTATTTTACACGACTTTTTCAATAAACAAGGACTGAGCGAGTCTACGAAGTCTGTAAAGAAGACCTACAAAGTCTGTCTACGAGGCATCCTTCCAAACTGCGAAAAAATGACTTCAGACATCACGATGAATACTAGATTTTCCCAGTTGTTTAACTGCATGGATTGTTTAAGAATGGGAAAGGAACCACGATGCATGGCAAAATGCTCACAGTTCAAAGTAGACACAACCCTCAATATCATTGGAGTCGGTGTGATCGTCCTCAAGACGGGTGACGTCATTGAGTTGACATTTCTTCTCTTTCTTGCTGCTCTGCCAGACATTGAAGGAGCGGCATCGAGGATCTGATGTACACGCCAAGCCACAAGCAAGCACACCCTTTACGGCCAGGTTGTCGATTACGTGATTGAGGGGGCAGTATTGAGAGACACGCCCATCGGGACCTAGCAGGGTGTGGTAGATTGGCACGACAGAGACCGGCATCTCACAAGCAGCTAATTTTATACCCATACATTTTGTACTATCAGACCAAAATCCACTCTTCCTCATTCGGGCACAGTCAAAGCCAACGCTGCTGTTATGGAGTTTGTTGTTTCCCCAGTTGGTATATTTTGCAGGCTGACCTCCACACAGCCAAACCCCCTCTTGAGCAGCATCTGTGCAGCCAATCCACAGACCGGTATTATCTTTCACTGCCCACTCGAGGATGAACTGGTTTTCTTCTCTTGAATCAGGCACTATAAGGTTGCTCCCTAGTCGCTTACATGCCGCCTCGGCTTGCATCCAGTTCATCCTCTCAGGGAGTAAGATGTAGCAAGACTGGCGCCATTTTACCCAGCCAGTTGGACAAGAGGAGAGGACGATAACAATGCTTTGAATTGTCATCAATATCAAGAGATGAAACAGAATGGTATTCATGCTTTGAAGAATCAACATCATCATCGAATGTTGGTTTACAATTTTACAACTACTGTCGATGTGATTGCTTACACCGCAAGTCGCAACACTAACTTGTCTGATCAGAACCCTGTCAGTTTTGGTTGCGTACAGTGATATCATTTTTGTTTTTTCAGAGTGTTCGTGTAAAGAATCAACTAAAAATAGTCTTGACGAAGTCGTCGATGCAGAAAATCGATAAACGCAGAGCCGTTTGGGGCTATTAAAATTGTGTCCTTTTCATCGGTAAGATATTGAACAAAGAAGAGAAGTCTGCTCTAAAAGGCTCGTGTTTTACATTGGCCTAATATTAGTATTAACGGTACTGTATCTAATGTATACAGCTCGATCTCGATGTCTCTTGTTCTGAAACTTAAGTTACAATTTAGAAGTATCTTCAAGGATGATCGCTTATAGTTCTTCCAGGCAGGATCCCCCCGCATGCAGATAGATCGAGGTGCAAACACGGCTGCTGGTTTCGTCCTTCAAGATGTCCTCTGTGGTGTCTCTTGGAAACATCCGCACATCAAGATGGTGCTTCATTGAGCCTAGATTTACTGAGAGTCTGTCGAATTTTACTTTAGTTATATATATGTCTACATTTTTTTTTTTTTACTGCCGCTCGCAAAGATACCTTACCGCTGATGGTCTTTCTGTCGGTTCATGGCTGTCTTTTTCGGCGATAAGACGTCAACGAGAAGAGAAAAAAAAATGATTTTAAATGTTCAAAGTTCAAAGTAGACACAACCCTCAATAAATCTGGAGTCGGTGTGATCGTCCTCAAGACGGGTGACGTTATTGAGTTGACAATTCTTCTCATTCTCGCTGCTCTGCCAAACATTAAAGGAGCGGCATCGAGGATCTGATGTACACGCCCAGCCACAAGCAATCACACCCTCTACGGTCAGGTTGTCGATGGCGTGATCGAGGGGGCAGTATTCAGAGACACGCCCATCGGGACCTAGCTGGGTGTGGTACACGGCATCAGGGACCTGCATCTCACATGCAACTAATTTATGGACGTCACTCAGGCAATTTTTTGTATCAGACCAACGTCCATGGTTAGTCTTCATTCGGGCACAGTTCAAGTAAGTTTTGTTAGTTGGCCTGTTCTCTTTCCAGTTGGTATATTTTGCAGGCTGACCTCCACACAGCCAAACCCCCTCTTGAGCAGCATCTGTGCAGCCAATCCACAGAGCGTCATTCCCTTTCACTGCCCACTTGAAGATGAAGTGGTTTTCTTCTCTTGAATCAGGCACTATGAGGTTGCTTCCCGGTCGCTTGCATGCCAACTCGGCTTGCATCCAGTTCATCTTCTCAGGGAGTAAGATGTAGCAAGACTGGCGCCATGTTACCCAGCCAGTCGGACAAGAGGAGAGGACGATAGCAATGCTTTTCACTGTCATCAATATCAAGAGATGAAACAGAATGGTATTCAAGCTTTGAAGAAACATTGTTATCACGAGCCACAGTAACTCTGGTTTCATGTAACAATAAGGTACTTAGATAAAACTTGCGCGTAGCAACGAGTACACCACGAGGCTAGAGCTCGACACGTTCACCAAGTTCTTCTATAATCAGCATCTGAATAATTTGGTATTGTAAAACAAATTATGTGTTCATGTGTCATAAACCTAATCAACAGTAGGTTGCGATGCCAACGGGAAACGCAAAACCGGTGACCTGATGCAATCAGACTTATGGGTATTACCTCCAAACAAAAACACTAAGAATAATTTATAAATCATTCTGCAAAGAATATTATGCAAATTTTGGATGCATATGAGTGCACCGTCGCAGAATGATTGACCCCAAAATTAAGGTGTAAGCTTTCAGAGGAAAAATGTATTATTTCTGTATTTCGATCATTGTATTTCTGTATTTCGCCTTCCCGGTCGTTTGACCTTGTTAAGAAATTAGCCACAAACCACTCAATCAAACCGGGCACTAAAACTATATTGTGATAAAAACCCCAACTGAACCCTCAAAGCGTCTGGCACTGTGACCGGTAGGCCTCAAGATACATGACATGTGTAGAGAATAATGATGTGTTAAAACATTACAGTTTTAGTTGTGGGAGGAAAACCCCAAACTGGCTAGGGGAAAACCCACGCATGAGGTATAAACTGAAAACCCAAATCCACATGCGCGCGGCACCGGTCTGCGGTGGGATTCGAACCGGGGGTACACAGAGGTGAAGGGCAGGAAAGACACCGCTGGGCCAACCTGATCCCACTGACATGACACAGAAAGACATTTGACGTAGTCTTCGCTCATCAAACACACAATCCCTTCAAGTACCCAGAGTAAAACGCTCATGGGGAGATCGTTCCTTCTCATACCTCGGCCCAAAACATTGGAATGATCTCCCTATTGAAATTCGCCAATCACCTTCCTTGGATACCTTTAAAACTCGGTTGAAAACCTATTTATTTGAACAATAGGTGTACTCTAATTTGGTTTTGTATGTTTGTCTGTTTATTTGTTTATTCGTTTTCCTTTTCCCAAAGCGCCGCGAGCGTCGAAAGACGGAACGTGCGCTATATAAGTATCCACTATTATTATTATTATTTTGACGGATTCAAAACTCTCACGGTGTTAAAAAAACAACTTAAAACTCCTACGGTGTTATGAAAAATAACTCTCACACTTTTATTAAAAAAAAACTTATCCGTCAACGGTTGCGCTCATTTTGTTTCGTCCATTCCTGCATCGGCATCAGACTGCAAGAGCCTATATCCGTAGTTGCCATGGCAACGAGATAATCATGCAGATATAATTCTGATCAAAGAATTCCAGTTAGAGCAGACAATTATAACGGTATATTATCATGATCCCACGCACAAGGCAAGAAAGTAATTTGTGAACTACCGCTGCTGGTTTGGCGTCTCTGAGAAACAGACCAGGCTGAGGTCGAGCGGCAATTCTCAGACTGGTTTGTTATTATAGAGTATTTGGTAGAGCTGAAAAAAATAGTCCCAGACAGTGTTCATGTTGTGTGATCAACCCATTAATATGAAACAACAAATCTGTGAAAGTTTGGGTTCAATTCGTTGTGTGAATCAGGAGAAAATAGTAAAAAAATTAAATAATGTTAAGCATGTAAACACATTGTCCTTAAATTTGGTTGTAACGAACGAAATCAGTTCTTGCTGTTTTCAGGTTTTCAGAAAACAGTTTTCTCTAATTACTATGGTTTCAATTCAGATGGAATATTTCACAGCAAAAATGGTTCCAGTATGAACTTTATAATCAGTAAACTTTCATACTAAAATTAAACAATGACGTTTGTTATCCTAACCAATTCTGTAGTGTAAAACACCTTGAAATTTTTGTACATGTTCAATCGCGGCACTCGGATTTTAAAAGCGCGGTGATATGTCGGGTCTTTAACCCTGCACCGCTGCACCTGTTTTGGGCCAACGGTGTTACGTAATCCTGCCACAAAGGTGTGGCAGGCCCATTTGATAGGTTAAGAGGTTAAGAGGGTCTGTTCTGCCTTATCTCAATGATTTATGTTTGCTAAACCAGTCTGCTGTCGGCACAAGATCACAAGACCTTCATTCACAAAAGGCCATTGAACCTAGAGCGGTCAGACACAACATGCCTTACCACTAAGCTGTGGTAGTGATCTGTGGCGCACGTGCCGCAGAGACAGGAGTTTGTGCATGAGCTATGGAGAAACATTTTTCCACCACCCCTCCTGACCAAATTGACGACCCCCATGTTGATTGACACCCCTCCTAACACGTGTGTATTGGTACACTGCAGGATATCACGGGGTTGGGATCTACCATTTTGAAATTGTTATGTTTTTCTTTATAATATGTGCCAAAGCACAGTGGTTGAGTGCCTCGCTGCAAGGTTTTAATGGGGGACTTTTGAGACGCTAGGTGGCAGCAGACTTTACCAGGTAAATAAATTGTTCTCGGCAATGTGCGCATGCTCAGAGCTCCGTAAACAATGGAATTTTACCTTGTATGTCTGCTGCCATCTAGCATTCAAAAAGTCTCCCATCGCCATTTCCTAAACTTTGACAGTAATTCGGACAGACATTGTTTTTTGTTCCTGCAAGATTTGTTATAATATGAACACTATAAGAAATGAGCTTTCATACTGAAGATAATAATTTGGGTAACTTGTGATTTTGATTTCTTCTTCTGTTTGCATAATGGGTCGAAACGTCAGGCCACACAATATTTTTTGCATTTATACCACAAGTCGTTTTGGTTGGTAAGCATTTTGCAATAGCAAACTATTTTGTCCCGTTTTTTTTATAATAACTAACCCTGCAGTTTGTCTTTAACCTCCCAGTGGTCGCTGACTGCCAGTAATACCAAGACGCCAGCTGATGCTCCTAATTAGTATGCAAATTATATGCACGCTAGTAGAATCAAGATATGCAGCTGTTGACGCTAATCTGAAATGACACGCAATCAGTGAATCAGTCGCTGCCACTACAGTACACATGTCCTGCGAATGGATCGTCGTATCACGAAGCGATTATTGCTCCGGGCGTAAGAATTAGTGTTCGAAGAGAAACTTCTTGATCGCTTTTGTTCCTCCGTGATTTGGGACTTAAGTGGACGGGCAGAAGGTCTTTCGACTTATATTAAGCCCAATATTAATATGATTATTACTTTCTACTAAAAGCAGCGGTGTTTACTTTTAGCTAATTGCTTTTCCTTCTTAAAGATATTATATTGGTAAGGATTTAAAAAAAAATATTTTTGCTGTAATGCCTCTGAAATGAAGTCACATTCAGGGAAACTTTATCTGAAAACCTAACCGATGAAAAAACCGCAACATCTGATTTCGGTTGTTACAACCAAAATTAAGGACAATGCGTCTACAAGCTGAAATTGTGCGTGGTCTTCTGACTCACACAACAGATCAAGCCCGAATTTTCACAGGTTTGTTATTTCATGTAAACTATGGTTGATCACACATAATATGAACGTTCTGCAACTATTTTGTCAGCTCTACCAATCATGTATGACACCTTTAGGTTTTTGAGCTAAAATGTTCGCGCAGAGGGCCAAGACATTTAGTTGAATTTATTAGTAATAATAATAATATCATTATTTGTTTTCTTCTCTTATTATAATTTAAACAACACTATGTTAGTTAGACGGTGAGAGCATTAGGGGTTGAATATCAAACTTGCAGGAATATCATTGCTAAATATGGTATTGTTTTCTGAATTCATGATCAATGAGTCGAGAACAAGAGTCATGGAGATGATGTGAATTCCATCACTTCAGAGTTTTGACTCATCAGTCAGCTGACCGAGTGCGGAGCACTTCGCTGTTTGTTTATTGTGAGAACCATTCCGGGTGAGCAATAAATCAAAGAGCGCTGCTGTGTATGGAGGATTTGAGCTCAGTGATTCACACGAGCATGGCGGGATCATCTCGTTTTGTTGCACGTTCAAGTTTACAGTAACCAGACCGAGGCTGGAATGTGGAAATAGTTTGAGCCTCACTTTGGGAATTGAAATCTCTCTGAATAATCATTTGTTTCTTTTTTTTGCACCGTCATAAAAACAGAAATGCTCTCAACCATTTCAATACATTTACGGAGTCAAAAGAACTTCGAATATCGTCCATTTGTTGTTAAATTCAGGGCTTAAAAAATAGTGTGCAGCAGGCTCGGTCCCCCCCCCCCCTCTCTGCCCTCTCGCTCTTCCCCCAGACCACACGGACTACTAGGGCAGAGACAAGTTCAACTTAACAAATTTAATGGAAACCTTATACAGCGCCCTCTGTCGATGTTCACATCTAATCCCAAGATGGCTGCTCGCACGGGGTGAAGCCGCTCACGTACGTTTTAGACGTTTTCATTTGAATATCAGTCGACGACAACAGCATGGCAGCCGTCCACAGACATACATGGCACACGGGGAAGAATCTGTTCAGTATTCTGACTGAGCTACCTAACTTTGGGGTGGGTAGAATCGTCACAAGGCCCGCGTTGGGTTCAAATGTATCCGCAGGATGAACCGAGTTACTACAAAATCACTCGAGTCAAGATTGACTGCACAAGGCCGGTAAGACTGAGACTAGTACTACTACTAGTTTAGTACTATTAGTATTACTAGTTACTATCTAGTACGTAGAGTTCAAGTTGTCCTGTTTTATGGTTTTACCATCTTGATTATTAATCATTTTACATATTGTTTCCGTTGATATTAATTTTATAAATTAAAGTGTTATTTTTAAGGTATTGAAAAACTAACCATCCCCGACGCCCACTATTTTCTCAATCAATATTGAATTATTGTATTCTAATCTTACCTTCTTGTATTTATAAAAATTGCTTTGTTGATGTTCCCATTTTCAAGTTTGGAGTGGCAGATTTTTGTTAATCCTGGCCAGCTTGATATGGGCTCTTGTTTTTGTATGTACTGTGTTTTGTGCTTATGTATTTTCTGCGTACATGTATGATGCATTTATCGTGTTTAGGCCTATATCGTGCAAAATGACACTATTTAATTTGTACAATTTATTTGAATGTATGCTTGTACTTTGAGAAATGGCCAAATACATAATAGAAATAACAATACATTTTGTTTCTTAGAAAGGTGGTCAATGGTTGTTGTTTAAATTAAATTTACAAGATGCTTAAGAGGTTTTTTTTAAGGAAATAAAATCCAACGAGGTGAATCGCACAAGCAACCTTTAAAACTGCAGCTGCAATTTTTCCACTACAAAGTAAATAAATTAAAATAACAATTTATTTTTTGTAAATGAGCCACCTGAGTAATAATTGATTTGATGATGGTGATACTGATTTATTGCTGCATTTATAATTAAGCCGAAGGCAGTGTCCAAAATGGCGGCTACGGCTGGATCACCACATCATCATGCACTGAAGTATAGGATGTCTTAAGCAACAGTCGTAGCCGTAGTTGCAGCCACCAATTTTGACTTTTTTTATGGCCTTGCCCTTAAGCTTTATCACAACTTTTGATCAATATTATTGTCAACTATCGAATACATGGCCTCTTCAAAGTAATAGGGAGAATGGTGGGTGTAGTAAATAGAATTGTTTAACAATAGGAAATATATTATAGTCCATTATTTTATATCTTTGAAGGGGCACTGTCGTCGTGATCACAGTGAGTCTGTGGCCAGACATTAAATTCTAAACTCACGCCCAGTTACTGCATATTAATTTATATTAATGATGGCACCCTTTAAAGCTTTTGCTTGTGATGTGACAGTCAATGGGCATGCCATGCGTGTAGTAACATGGGTGAGAGTTCATGTTTCTATGTCCGGCCACGAACAGACTCTGATCATGATGACAGTGCCCCTTTAAGTAGCCCGGTGTTCCATATTTACTAAAGTTGCAAATTATTGCACTGGTCAGGATTCCATGGTAATTTTATCATCACAACTTATTAAGCCCATGTGTTGTTTGTCACAGAAAATTTATTTAAAAATCTAGTGTTGGTGTGCAGTACCTGTAGATCACATTAATTTAGTTTAAATATAGACATTCCTTTTAAGCTTCATTGTCTTGTTTGCTTTTCAGGAACTGGATAGAGGAGAGGTGTGGGGTGTGTGCACGTACAGGGGTGAGGAAACTAAAATATTAAATTGTACTGGATTCAGTTTTAAAAATATATATTTGATTAAACATCCAACAGCACAAGCGCTGATAACAGGATGGTGATTAGGAAACGGGGAGAAATGTTCAGTTTAAGATGTGGGAGGAAAACCCCAAATGGGGGAAAGCCCACGCAATAAGGTAGGGACTGAAAACCCAATCCACAGGCAAGGCTCTGGTCTGAGGTGGGATTCGAACCAGGGTCCACGGAGGTGAAAGGCAGGGAAAGAAACCACTCACAGAGCCAGCCTGATCCCAAAAATTACAACTTATTTCAATATGATTTTTTTTATGTATTTGTTATTTCTATATTTCATTCAATTGTTTTTAACTTTGTCAATATTTAAAACCAGCTTAGCATGTGATTGACATAAGCTACAGTAAGCTGGCAAAACTTTGTTTCTCTGTAAACTATAAAAAGCCTTGAATTTCATCTTTTAGGGAGCAAAGCAATTTTCATTTTGCAAAGGGCATTTTTATTGGAAAATCGTTATATCTATGAGAAACTTTAAAGGGGCACCAAGGCCAAGACCAAGGGTTGGCCTGCGTGTAATTCCAGGCCTGCTATAACATTTTTCAAACTGTTTTGTGATCACTAATCACTAGTCTCTAATTTTTATTGAAAATAGGGAGGGTACACCTTTGGTAATTACTCAACAAATTATTGATCATAAAAACTTACTTGGCAAGAAGCACTGCAGCTGTTGATTATATATAAACATATTGAGAACCGATTCCCTTCTAACCCTCCTACTGTCTGACCATTTAATACCATTCACTGTGGTTTTGAATGACAGATAAACTATGCCAGCCTGCAATATGATTCCATGGGGGAATGCATGTACACAGTACCCAGTTAGTTCTGTGCACAGTTGTGCCACCGTACACAGTCGAATGGTTTCAACTCACTGGAAAATGTTGCCAAGAGTCACAGAGAGTAGGAGGGTTCGTGGTTGTGGACAAAAAATATCAATCTTAGAAACCTTTCATGCATGCATGAAATGTTTCTCAGATTTTGTATGCCAATTATGGATTATTCTTCCTGCGTGGACATAACCACTCCAGATTTTTGGCGATATCTAAAAAAATACGGCCTTTTGAAACGAAATATTCACAGGTTGGTTTTATTGTTCATATCTACATGTATACAGAATTAAAACAATCAAACAGTTTCAATAACCAAAGGTATACTTTGCCTTGAAATTTGTGTATTGCCTAAGTTTCTCAGTTTTTATTGCATGCCCTTTGGGATTTTTACATAAGGTGCCATATAAATGCCTTTTTATTATTTATGATTATAATAGTGCCTTCTTATATAGCGCTCATATCCGTCACTCAGTGACGCTCAAGGCGCTTCAACAGTGAGTATTTTCCTGCAAGGTATATATGTGGAGCTACTTTTTGAAGTTTGAGACCTGTTCCTTTACATAGCACAATGTAATGGTTTACAAGGTGCTGTGGCGCAATATGCTGCCAATCAAACCAGGAACACCGGGGCGAACCCCTTCTCTTTTCGATAAAGTGTACTGGGTTCTTTTACGTGCATTACACAACACACGGGACCAACGGCTTTACGTCCCATCCGAAGGACGAAGCAATAATGGTTAAGTGTCTTGCTTAAGGACACAAGTGTCACGACTGGGACTCGAACCCACAATCTGCTGAACAGAAACATCAGAGCTTGAATCCGGTGGTCTTATCCGCTCGGCCACGACACGCCATTATTATAAATTTGTGTGCATGATTTTTTATTCAAAGCTGCCATTTCAACAAGCACTATAGGTGCACTGTAATCATTGACGAGTGGTAATTCCAACTAATAAGGATTACTGAAATTTGCCAATGTCACATTTTTATTCCAGGGTACAGTCGAGAAGGGACCGCTGTTCCAATCGGGGCGTGGTGGAAGAGAGAATGGGAGCTAATCCGGAAAACCGACGAGGAAGAGTTCACTCAATTCACCCCCAAAGCAGAGCACTTCCACGCCGCTCCCAGCTACGCCCGCTTGCCCCCGCTCCTCGAGGCCATGGTGAAGAAACAACTGCACGACAAGGGGGCCAAAGTCGACGAGAACGACCCGCCGTTGCTGAAGCTCGAAGTCAATAAGGGATACAGGTACAACTTCTATCAGATCGAAGGGGAGAAAAGTGTCGGCGAATACTGATTTAAAAAAACTGACTGCTTGATGATGAACCCGAGGTGAGAAATTTGAGACCTCCGTCTGAATTCAGAGCTTGTTGTGTCTGCATGGTCGGTGGAAAAAAGTAGCTGTTGTCCTCTGTCAGTTAAACCGAAATCCAGATTTCTGATCAACTTCCCTGGCACTGAAGATTCTGTTTCCAGAAGCTTCTTGGATTCTATAACTCCAGGGGTTACCAAAAAGTGGAAATTACATCTTCTTATCAAGCTGCTCTCTCAAATCTGGAGCTTCGTTTCTGACCTCTCTGTCAGTAATGTTTCTCAAAGGGAGACGAGGTGGACGAAAACTGAGTTTCAGTGGATGCTGGATGCACCTCAATGAACAATTCGACAAATTGTTTTTGTGTTTTTAATAAGAGATTAACATTAAACTATTCAAACTAGTAAACAAAACCGGTAGTTGTTGTTTTTCTTGTTTGTGATGTTTGTGGCAGTACAAGTAACCTGTTGTCCTGCAAAATCTGTACACGAATGAATGAATGAATGAATAAAAACGTAACTGATAAATGAAAAAGTAACTAAGGCACACATGAAGTAACAAAGAGGGAAAACTCGGTTTTGTTTCCGCATCCGAAACGAACAGGAGTGTTAAATGGCACTATCTGAACTCAATACATTTGTACCAGATCATTAAGCACACAGTGTTTCTGGCAATCGGTGTGTCTTGAAATTAATTTAGCACTAAGCGCCCGTGTTGGCCATGTAGAGCGCCCTCTATGGTTGGTACGACATGTTAAAGGGTCGTCCCGGATTTTGTGCCTCGCGTTTCACAAGGATAACGTATGTGTGACGTTTAGGTATGGTTAGATAATCGGTCAATGTACTGTTTTTTATACCGTCATGTTGGCATGTAATTAAAGCTATCCATCGGATATTCATGTAAACACTTTGAAGGGTTGCAAACTTTGCTGGTGTATCGTTTTGTACCCATGATCACAGTCTGTTGCTATCGGGTTTCCACAAACGCAACACAAAGCTTCCTTTAAAAAGAATTCACATGTAGTTTTTCAAACTTATCGACAATTCCATGAGGAAAGTAAGCTGAGAGAGCAAGCTTGTGAAATCACTAAAGCTAAACAGAAGCAGTTTACCGGGCAAAAACATTGCGAAGTGCCTGGTTACCCTTGGCAATGTATAAGCAATACCTTCTACTGGACAACTCTGTGACCTACGACCTATGACCTCTGTACGTAATTTTTTAGGAAGTACCATTTCATTACAATATTCCAAGTAGGTTGTTATTATTCCCACCTCAAACATGTTTTTTCGTGCAATTTATTTGGTCTACGGTTGCGGGGGGAAAAAACCTCGGCGTGTCTGCAAAAAAAAGCCCCTCACCGCCAACCAATCACCGGGTCTCCACCTCTAGGCAACCCTGGTGATGGTCGCCATGGCACCGGTCAAATTTGCATATGTGTCGTTTCCAGAGAAAAAGGAGCCCCGAGGGCTTATAATATGCATATAATTCCACGGGAGTGAAGCGTATTCATCCTCTAGTTGACTATAGGGGGGGAAAAAACCCTCATTGAAAATGCTGAGTGCATAGCCCGGATTTTAACGTGCTGTTTACGGTCGACGTTTTATGCATGTGTGTATGAAATAAACCGAGGTGCATTAATATTTTCTACACTCCGGGGGCACTAGTGCGTTAATTAATATTTCACACAGTGGGTTTGTGCGGTGCTCTATAGTGAAAATATTCTACGGCATGTGTTATACGGTTCAGACTGATGTTATATCTGGATGGCTTGAACTCCGGACGTCATTAACATGATCTTGTTGTCTGCATAGTTGAGCTGTTGGTATTATTCCCGACGGCTGACGATTAAGTGGCACCAGGAAGGATGGGAGAGAGAGAGGAGGGGAAAAAAATCAAGATAAGAGCGCCGAGTGGAGATGAAACAGCCTGACCTCAAGATACCCTTACGATGTATGGTGGAGGCGAGGAGGAGTGCGGAGGCCGTTTTAGCTTAGCCGCATAATGGACGCTGTGCACCCCATCAATTATTGTACCATGTGATTTTCGCCGATGAGCCACGCTCTCACTATACGGACTGGCCTAATTATGCCGTGGAAATTGATCAATGTTTACAACTGAAATTGGCCGGTGTTTCCCGTCAACACGAAAATTCCGTACAGTGTGCATGACATGTGATTGAACGCGCAGATCAGAAAGCCTTTCAGACCATAAGTCTGCTATCAATACTATCACATTATTTATTCCAGAAATGTACGGTGGCGCACTGACACAACGTGTCGATGGACTGTGAACGCGGATTGAAATTTGAAAAGAAGAAAGAAAAAAATTGATCCAGAAAAATGTTATGATCCATGTGGATTCTTTTTTAAAGCCTTAGGCCCTTACGAAAAACACAAACGAATTCGAGCAACCGCATACAAAAAAATAACAAGTAGATTATTGTTTGTTTTTGTTGGTAGAACAAACTTCACCGCGTTGTGGAAAAAACAAAACGTGTTGGCAATTTACACCACAATGTTCCTGGCTTGTGCCACACAGTCAAGACATCAGTGAGATATAATTTCCTCAGAAGCAAGTCGATGCTCCCTGGAGTTGCGCTTCAACCATGCAGCTCGACACCGAAGGGAGCTCATTATAATTCTCGGCTTTGTCCCGTCGATTCCCCAAATGTTACCGTTCCCCTCCCTCACTCCCTCGTGCCGTACACCCCTCCAACCGGATTTGAGAAGCACCCCTCTCGTTCAAGGCCGGCTCGCCTCATCAGAGACCGGCAATCGCCCTGAATAAACTGGGCTATTGACCGGGCTGCCTGGATGTTGTCAACACACGGTCTTCCCCTCAGACATCTCCAGCGGGTTTACATTACGCGGATGAGGAGACGATGAAGAAGGGAAAAAAGGGGCCCGTCGTCGTACACGGCTGCCTGCACAGCGTGGATTTGCCTACCGCTGCCCTGGGAGATTGAACACCACTGAGCCCCCGGATACAAGCAGCTGAGATCCGCTGAAATGTTGACGGTTCTCGACGTTGACAGCTAGCTCACTGTCGCGTTACCACACCACCGGGAAAAGAACCGACCGTCGCAAAAAGAAACCCTCGATGAAAAAACCAACATGGCGGGGATTTGTTATTTTTTGGTCCTTCTCCAGGTTGGATTTTTTTAATCTGTCTGGGTTGAGAACTGGGACTCTGATACGGATAATATAACCATGGACTACCTTGACAAAAAAAAAACGTGAGATAGTGCGGGACGCTGGGAGCAAACCTGGACTGCAGCTCCACTGCAGGGTATTCCGGTAAGCGATTGTTCTTATTGTTCTTGATGGTTGGGACTAGAGACCGCCAACTCAACCGTAGGGTCACGTCGGTGAAGTGTTTTTTTTTACCGACTGTCCCAGGGGAGACCTCATGTTAATGCAATGCATATTCTACAGGAGGTCAGACACCAGACTTGGGTTTTTTTTTTTAGTTGGGGGAACAAAAATTATGATTGCACAGCCATGCGTGTAAGAAGCCTAGGCGACGCGGCCAATAAATTAGGCATATTTTGTCGTGAATCAATCAAAAAGAATGTAAATATCCTTGTGGCTATAGAATTGAATTCGAATATTGTCGGTGTCGGATGCAGAGCAACAGAAGAGAAGGGAACGATGAGTCGGGGTACGTCTGTACTCTAGTCTGTACAGCGGGTAGTTTCTTGACACTCGACAACAAAGCGTCCGAAGCCAGCCTGTGGGGGGGGGGGGTCCGGGTAATGGTGCCGTTCGTTTGTTATTGTTGTGATCTGCAGCACTCGCAGAAAGATAATCCGGGTTCCAAATTAAGGGATGACGTCACCCCTTACGTCAATGCACTATAAAAGCATGATTATCTCTGACAGATTTTCCACCTTGGGTATCAATTGAATATGTATCTGCCGTTTTGGGGTTGTCACTTGTCACGGTGTGATGTTTTCGGTTGCTGGTTTGTTTTGTTTAGCGGACAAATGGAGACGTTGTGCATGCGATAATCGTCTTTATCTTTTTGCACTTTTTGTACCCCGCGCTTTTTTTTTTTAACCTGAACCTTTCTTTAAACCCTGTAGGCCCTAAATTGTCTTTCCATAAATTAAACAAAGTGTCACTTGTGCACTAACAAATCAAAATTTGAACAATATTGTAATCCCCCCCCCCCAAAAAAGAAAATCTACATACACTAAAAAAAGAACAAAGCAAAACAAACAGTTGATTTGACAAATGTTTGGCGTGTTGACAATTTTTTTTAAAATACAAATACCCCACTTCGCTTTGCCCTTTGGCTTTTTCGTCTCATGAAGGTTTTTTTTGTTTAAATTTATTATTTATTTAGTAATTAACAGTGATAGAACGTGTTGGTGTGATACAATGCATTTAGGAACATCATGGGTTGGGTAACAAGGTCCAACATCTGGGGATAAAACGTCCACGAAGTGTTTTGACTCAGGAATTATACACAAATGATTGGCAGCGCTAGTGAAAAAGTAATTTTTAATATTAGGGGGGGGGGGTGAATTAGCATATGTTCATGACCACCAGGCAGTGTTTCAAAATAACCCATACTAAACTTGGTACAGATTAGTTTTTCTCTAATATGAACCATTGTTCCCGGTTAATATTAATAACAAAAGCTTTAAGTGCATGATGGGATTTCATTGAGCACATATTCTGCAAGGGGCGTGGGGGGGGGGACCCAGTGAATGTGTACGTGTGTAGACAGATTAGAGTCCACGTTGTGGTCAATAGACTGTGTAACTTGTGACATCACGCGCTTACAAAAGAGCCGCAGAGCCTGGACTTCAAAAAGCACGATAACCTGTGATATAACCTGTGATCTGTGATATTTCATGGAGATTGCACTGTCTGATTTTTATCAACTTTTGACATGAAGAAAAGGGGCACATCTCAAAACTTGTTCAGCTATTATTTTTCCAACTCTTGAAGTTATGTGGAAATCATGACACAACATGTCAAATTTCAGTGTAGTGTCTTGCCTGTCAGAAAATGCCCTGGAATGTACAAGGTCACTGTTTTTTTGTACACAAATGTTACTCAGGAGAGAAAACTGCCGAAGGGGGTTCCCCTGATTCTCACTCCCTCCCCACCCCCACGTGACCCCAGAGGTGACGGGGAATGGTCAAGCACGGAGCTAACAAAGGGGGAAGCCCTGATGAAAAAAACAAAACACCCACTCAAAATACAAGATAGAAAACTCAAAGCAGCAGAGAAGAAGAAAAAAATCGTAGAAGTGTTAGATCGTTGGAACAGGATAGGAAACAAGGCAGCACATTTTCTCTCGCATTCGATAATCCCTCAGTCAAAGTGTCGAAAGATTTCACGGACGTTGATAAACTGCTTGCTTAAAAATCAGTTCGCAACGCCCACGGTTTCCATATAGATCTGGGTTGTGGCTATTGGCAAAGTGCTGTACTATTATTCTCTATCGTTGAAGACTGAAGTACATTTTAATACAAAACACAAAATAGTAACCGTAGGCCCACACGTACCGCAGTAATGCAAAACCACGGCGACTGTACATTTAAAGGCACAGTGCACGTTTGGTAATTGGAGCCTATTCTGATTGTGTTAATCCTATATAAATGTAGGTACAAACAATGAAACTAACCTGTGAAAATTTCACTTCAAAAGGTGGTTGCGTTTTTGAGATATCACCGAAAAACCGGAGCGAATATTTCCACGCAGGAAGAATATTCCCCATAGGAATACACAGTCTGACTTCTCAGATTCAAATTTTTGGGGAATAAAAAGTGATATATTTTCATAACCGATAGTAGGCTTACTTCGAAGTTAAAAGTTTCTCAAAATGCATTATACTACCCAAGACTGCTGCTGTACTTCTTACCAAGTAAGTTTTTATTGGCATTAATTTTCAGAGTCATTACCAACTGTGCCTTTAAACATTAATATAGATACTCTCGGGCGAACGGGTTGCTTCAACTGGGAGGTCCTTCCGTCGTTCGTGCACCACCGGAGCTTATTCCACGGGGAACATGCTTCGTGCACATTTTTTTTGCAAATCCACAAAATTCCAAATCAATTTCTGGGTTGCCGCCTCAACCCTTCAGTACAGGTTGGGGGGTCTCACCTCACGTAGTTTGATATTGGTCACATGACCAAACATGGCGGCCATCACGTGATGCCGCAACACATTGCTGCTATCGGTTCCCTCTGTCATATGGAGAATGGAATATTTCTTAACATTGGTCTTATCAATAAACCTTTCACAACATTATACGTTCACGTTTTTTTGTTTTTTTTTAATAGAGCAACACATAAAATAAGATTGACTGTTTTTGGTGGTTTTGTTTTCTTCTTGTTAACTTTATCTTGCCGGGCAAGATTGTCTTGCTATTAATGAATGCGAAAGCGAATAATCTTCAGAAATGTGGTGCGTAACTTTTACCATACAGAAAGCATCTTCCCACTCAAAAAAAGAGAGGTGAGTTTATAAGAGTGACCATCACATAGTGGGATGGGGTGAAACATTGTAAATGTACGGCATTTTATTTGGTAACCAACGGGTATAACTTAACACCTCCTAAAGTTGTGCTGACCACAACCCCCCTAATCTTGCAACTCGGTCATCCCCGTAATGTATTCCAAATCACGTGAGAATAGTCCCCACATTAAACAAAATCACGCGGGAAAAATTAGACGTAGAAACGGAACACCCGGATTCCCTCAGAGCCTCGAATATGATACCTGTACCGTACCGGGTATTTTGTGAACAATCATACCGCTTCATGATTACGAGAAAGCCCCACGAATAAAAAAAAAAGTGCCACCTCACAATTGCGACTTGTCGCTAGATATTTAATAATTCCGTTTGACCGACATACCTCAAAAAACCAGCTTTGCAGCGCAACCTGATTGCGGTTATGAGTTCGTTATCACGGACCGTAAGGCTACATAAAAATGGACGTTGACATATCCCATAACAGGGCATCATGCATTCATTCATTCTGTACGCATTGTGAATATACGTCATCATTACGGGTATTGTGAGTATACGTAAACATTACGGGTATTGTGAGTATACGTAATTACGAATTATAAGTTTCCGTAAGTAAAGTGTCCCGACACAATTTATGAGTACGTAACATTAATTCCGCGTCCGCAATAACAAGTCACTATTACGTCCGCAAAAAGCCCACCGAATCCGTATCAACGAACCAAGCATCCGCAATAAATGGCTCTTATAATCTCAGTAATCTGAGTTTTCATAACACGCTTGTTATGCTATATACAGTTAGTTAGTCACATGTTTAGTTGTTATTCTCACTGTCGAACTTGAAATATCACTCGAAATAGAATGTTATTTTATCCAGCTGTCGCTCAGATTTCCCTCATTTTATGTCAGAAACTGTCAGCCATTGTTCGCTTTATTCTCGTAACGAACGTGTCAAGTTCGTGAAGTGTGTCCAGTAGGGTTTCATAAATATTCGGAGGCTAATCGAACCACTACGGCTCCTCTATTTTGGACACAACCCATCAATCTCTCTCCCATCGACAAAACGGTCCCCCAACAAAAGACGCCATCTTGAAGTCTATTCGAAGAAGACACCACAAAAATAGTTTTGTTTTGTACCGAAACAGAAATGCCCGTTTAAATAGTAGTTCACAAACTGCTCGCCTCGAATATAAGATTCGTGTCATTTTTTTTAGTGGAACTTTCTTTTCGGCAGGATTTCAATAATTCACCACGGGTATTCTCCCCGTAGACTTTTGTGTAAAACGTGTACACCGCGTCATTGGAGTATAGATTCACGCATGTTTGTTTCAGCTCAAATTCTGCGCTCGCAGTTGAAAAGAAAAAAAAGTGTGTCGATGTTAATGAACTGATTTGTTTATACTCGTAACGCCATCCCATCGGTTTCAAGGGAGTGCATTCAATCCAATCACCTATTTAAAAAAACATATATTGTAAAGTTACTTGTATAAACAATTAAGAGAGACAAAGCTGTTGACATGTGTGTTTTTTTTTAAAATAAAAGTACACGCCGACATTAATAATGCTACCACAGAACGTCACCTTGTACAGCACAGCAAAAATGCCAAGACAAAGTGCATCAGTTGCTATACTGAAAAATCCTCTGTTGCCACGCAATAATGATTAGCATTCATTGTGCACAAAACATGTTGGCTCTTTACAAAAAATATATATAATATATTTGCGAAGGCCTAGCCTCTGATTCAGTCGTTACATTCTCCGAGTTAAGGTCACTTCTCTCAGGTTGGTTGGAGTTTCCACGTGCTTGCTCATTTTGGTTGTTGTAAATAAGTCATAAGTGATCTTCACACTCCCCTTTAAAACTGAGTGGGAAAACACAGTTGTGTACACAATTTCCTTTGTGTGTTTTGCTATGTTGACGACACCATGTTATTCTGGCACTAGAGGACGTTGGAGAAGGAAAACAAATCCGTGTTTCTGTTTTCACAGTCGCAATTACAGGCAACATTTTGCACATGTGAAGTTTGGAACCGCAAGGATTTCACACCGGGCATCATACGTACTGGAACGTTACATCGTCGTAATTTACATCTACAAAGTCTGTACGCAAAAGCGAGCTTTTACCCTCGGCCTTAAAATAAAAAAAAGTCACTGCTCAAATCCCCGCTCCATGCACACACACTCTCCCCTGTCCTTATACCGACTGTTGTCATAAAACCACTGAAGGCATTTGTATTCGTTTTTCACATCGGCCTCTTCCAAAATGACGAATTCTGTAATTGGCATGACACCCTGAAGCCAACGAGAGCTTGCCGACCCTAGCCACTGCATAAATACAAGACCTATACTGCACAGGGGAAGAAGGGAAAAAAAAACCTTGGCTTTCTTGTTCCTTGAAACACAGATGGAGGCGTTTCCTGCACTGGCTGGAAAATGATACCTCCCGTATGCTTGGAGTGCAAGTCGGGTGGACTGCTGTCTCAGTTAGTGTAGCCTGTCAGGGCCATCACGCCAAATAAATCCCATAGTCTACGCCGATGCGGCTCCTCTTCGTGGCCCATACACGCCGAGCTGACGAGCAATTTCACCGCGCGTACACGTCGCTTACTAAGCTACGAGGCTGTGTTCTCCACGGTTCTCTGGGGACCCTCTTGCTGCCACGGCGCTAACCACTCAGTATGGCTTTGCTTTTAAGAAAGAAAAAAAAAGGAGATAGACAGAAAGAAAAAAAGAAGAGAAAGATAGTACTGTAAGGTGAGGGACCGAGCTGTGCCGACGGGCACAACCCCTCAAAGTTTCCGACTGCATTTTAGGCCGCCACTAGCCCCGAGTAGGACTTAGAAATTTGCGAAAATTGTGCCTGGCGTAGTGGGTAAGCGGTGTGGAATGCATGGTAAGCGTGCTACGCTATCCGCTCATCGCCCCGAGGTACGGGGGCTTAAGTTTCCAACGGGAGCTCCGTGTCTGAATCCGGGGCCGGGGCTGGATGGAGAAAGCAAGCGATGGGGGAGAGACTGAGAGAGTGAGAGAGAGAGAGAGAGAGAGATGCTGAGACACACAGGCGGTGGGATCATGCCGTGATTTGACGTGAGACGAGTTAGACGGCGCGAAGACAAAACTACTGAAAAAAGGCGGTTGTCGCTCTGTGAGCGAAACCCCGACTTGAGTGATGCAGTCTGCGCTGCATGCATTTACTCCAGCCATGCCGTGCCCCTATTAGATTTTACCGCTGAACCATGAACGAGAGACTAATGGGAAGCCATTTTGCCTATTTATTCGGTTGTTGCGGGGGAGTGGGCCACAGTAATCTAGGATTATGTCGGGTGGCCTCGCCTTCAGAAAACATGTCACCTTCTATGTGATAACACACGGCCTTTTGTGAATAACATGCAACTCGCTCGCACTGCCTATCTGTACGGCCGTCGAAAGCGCAATATGCACACAACCAATTTGTGTATTTTTTTCACAACTTGTGCATGATTCATCCGTCAAGGTTTTCTAGTCCAATTTGGGGATAGGGAAAAAAATTCATAATGTTGGAATTATGTGTTCTTATGGTCAGTAAGCAAATTTGGATTCGTGAAGACGAAATCACATAAAAGCCAACTCTTTCTTTGTATGAACACTTTTGATATGGTGTTCGCGGTGCATTGGTCTGTACAGTCGTGCATTAACCACACAACAAAATGATCGCATATAATATGAACACAACTTGTGTCATGCCATACTAATTATTTGTTCTAAGCTCAAATCAGGTCTGTCTTTTACGACGTGTGAGTTTTAAAATAAAACCAATAATATATATAATAAATTAAATCTTTAATTTGTGTTAATTATGTTAGCGCTTAATATTGTTGGCTCTTCATTTCGTTGGTGGAAAAAACTTAAACAAGTGAATTTGTACCTCAAAATGTATCCTCGGTTAAATGATAACTCTTGTAGGTAGAAGTCATATTATTTATCTATATTGCACTGGAAAATTGCTTTGTTTTATGTGATATAGGCCTACTCGTTTGATATGACGCGCAGTTTAGATTTTCGAACGGATACCTTAAATCAAGTGAGTCGTTTCAACATTAAGTTTAACAAAATCCAACCAACTCGCTCACAACGACATCGATATTCGACACCATTTTCTCACACCGTTTTGTTTACGTTAAATATTTCTGCCCTTTTTTACGATGTGTGCCTTGACGCCGGCCGCGTCTCGCGACACCGTGTTGTTTAATTGAACGGCATTGCAAAATCTGTGTTGTTGTTGTTGTTGTTGTTTCCTTCTGATTTTTTGTTTAGAGAAAGATATTTCAAATGATATTACATAATTTGGAGAGATATACCTCAATTATTATCAGGTGTAAGTGTTTCATACATATGTTTTTGGTTGACTTTGTAAAGGCTACAATGTTATCTGGTAATAATTACGCGTGGCGACTATTATGGTTCAATTTTGAGACGCCTGTGCCTACTTATTATATAGACTTGGTGAATTGGCGTTGACATTGATTACAACCGAAACGAAAACAAGGAATGTCAATGTGATGGGATGTTTAATAAGTCATTTGTTTGATAAATACTTACCGTAAAGGTCTAAAATGAAGTGTTGTTTGAAAGCTCTTCTCTACTCCTTTGTTCTAAAGTGCAGCAAGTAAACCTAGTTTTGAGTCTTGGCGGGAAGTGCCTAATTGTTTTTGCACGGAGTGTCACATTTTGCGGGAGAAAATCACAATTTTTAATGTGATTTCGTTCGGTCCTCATTAGTAAACCTTTCACAATGAACTGTTGTATCTCTGCATTAAACAATAGTTGTATTTCTCTAATAAACACATTGTGTGCGTTTTTTTCGTAGCTGCGTAATTTGCGTGGGCGGATGGGTGGGGGAGAAATCACAGCTGCCCCTGACGGTTAATGAGGACGTTGGGGTGCGATTTTTTTTTCTTTTCGTCTGTTTGTATCGTGGGCTGCAGAACTGACTGTCGCACGGCTACAGAACCAACTGCCTCGGGCTACAGAACAAACTGTGTACCACGTAATGTTGAGGAATAGACATTTTAACGTAATTATACGCTATTGATAACACTAAAACTTAAACAATCATACAATACTTACTCGCATTAGGCTGCTTATGCAGAATATTGCTTAACGGTTTTCTGACAAGCAAAAATAAGCAAGAAACCAGTCTCAAACAGCGTTCACATGATATGGTATTTTCGGGCTGGTAACCCCCTTTTCCTGTGGGAAGCAGAGTTGGGTTTTTTGCGTCTAGCTTTCTGGCTTAGCTCTTTGTGATAAATTTCAGGTCTGCAGGGGTAGCTAATCGGTTGCCTTATGCAGGCAAAAATGTTGAGTGATTATACACGGCTGCAGAGTGACAATATTCTAGATATGCTACAGAATGAAATCACGTTATGCTGTTGTTTATCCGAAGAACGTGAATATGTTCCGTAAATAAAGCACTCAAAATGAGGGATACAATGGAAAGTCATTTAAGTTTGAGGAATCCATAACTGTATTGCATAATGGTCATGTTTGTCTGAGCTCCTGTATACGCACTATTGATTATATAGCTCTTATGCACAAAGGAGTATACAGACTATTTCCGTTCAGCCTCATCCTGGTTCGTGTGAAACAGAATTACAAGTGAGTAGGATTTGAAGCCTATAGATTGGCGGAAAGACAACGTGGAATTACAATATAGTTATTTTTTGACTTTTTAAAATATTGGGGTTCTACAATAATAAAAAAAAATCAGCGTTGATATCACACAACCCCCCCCCCCCCCTTTCTGGCTGGTATTCTCCTGTTTGGATTTAAACTCATGTATTTTAATCAATAACCTGTATAGTTTGAAACCACTACATCAACACCCCGCCGCTGGTTGCATTCAAACACTTCTCGCAACCCCCGCACTTCACAGTCACGCGGCTACCAGCTAAACAAGGCCATCCCCACCAAAAAACCTGCGAAAAAAAACCCACACCGCCAAATTAAAATTTTAATTCAGTGGCAATTAATTTATTCACACGAAACCCCCTTTGCTCAGGCTGGCTGATCAACCGAATGTCTGATTTAGTGCGTTGACTTCCCCCATGCACATGCGGCGCGGGGTCTGTCTCTCCGTCCAAGCGGCAGAGACTGGAACTCAGCGAGGCAGCTGCTTGCCCCGATACCGAGATTTGCTTCTCGTCTACGGTAGACGGAGTTATCAATCAAGTCACTGCCTCACATTCGCGGCTCATAACTAACTCATATTCGACGGTTATGTTGTGTGTACTCAAGAGTCGCAATCGCGGGCCTCAAAGGCTTTTGTATACACACTCTCTTTTTTGTGGGGGGGGGGGAGGTGAACTCACGGTCTTGTAAAATGCTCACGGGGAGATGGGATAGTCAAACCACCTCGCGGAAGTTGCAGCTGATATCATGCTGGTGGTATATAGTGGGTTTTTTGGTTTTTTTTTTTTTTAGAACTGTGCATAGCGTTTAGGGTTGTCCGCATTGTTCTCGTGTTGGTATGGATAAACTAGTCTGTCAATGTATGACATTTCTGTGAGACATTGTAACTATAATCATGGATGAAGTATTCTTCCTCCATGCTATAATCGAGACTGAGAAACGTCGAACACTATGTGTACAGTTCGTGAATGTCATTAACTCTAAACGTTCACCAAATATCGCCGTCCAGTTGTGGTTGTGTTGTATCTCCAGTTGCTGCTTCTGCCCAAGTTGTGACGTAGTCACTATAATGACGCGTATTCGTCACATCGTGTCTTCTCCTGTTTACATTGAATTCTGCCATTGACATTTTGTAAAGAGAAGTTAGACTAAAATGAGAGCCTTTTGTGTTCCCAGTTTCGTGACGTAGATTTTGCGTGGACTAAAATCAAGATGGCGACCGCGTGCGATGAATGCAAACGCAATAAGTAAAATGACATTGCAGTGCTGGTATTTGATTACCATATCATTAGAAGAGATGTAGGCTACATCGGAGACGGCTGTTGTCAACAAAACACACAGAGTTTTTGTCAATTATTAAGAAAGGAAGGTTGGACACAAATCGTCGCTTATGCTAAAAAAACGAGAGAGAAATTTATGGTGCGGAGGCTTCACACACTGATTTACGCTGTGCAAGATGAGTGGGACTTTATTTCCCCCTGCACGTAGAATGTGGTGGATATTGTTGTCTTCTTCTGCACACACTCATTTCACCGGATAGCCTAGGCAAGGCTAGATTGAAGGCGTTGGAGCGAAGAGTCAATCACTATGGAGGCAGATACCCGACCGTCGCTGTTCAACGGCTCAGGCCCCCTTGTCCTTGGTCCCTTATTATGATAATCGCGCGTCCGTGACAAGCCGCGTGCAAGTTCACCGAACCCTCCCCGGAGCTCCCAAAACAACGTGCATTGGGGAAGAAACTCACGTGTGAAATTTCACCGGTGGTTGATCGGCGGCGGTGACTCTGTTTCATCTCGTCGCCGAGACCGGGGGGCTCCCTATATCAGCATACAATAGGGGGGAACCGGAAATGTTATGACTACTTTTTCCCGCCAAAATAAAAAAGTTGATATTTTTTTTTGCCCTTTTTTGTTATGATGAGCTTAAAATGTTTGCCCTTGAACTTCAAAGGTCTGCCTCAGCATGCACCCTTCATTTACTACCTGGTTGGTGCATATCGTGACGTATTGATTTCGAATTAGGCGTAGCCATTATGTTGTCATGACCGACACCACAACTCTCATCAATGATTAAACAGCATTGCTCGTTAGGGGGGGAAAAAAAGGGAAAGCTTTGGTTCGTTATTTTGAAGAGTTCATGCATTCATTCATTTCAATCATAGTTTAAAATCATTCAGAGACGCAGATGTGAGCTAGTCTTTGAAGGGAGGGAACACCTTTGGTAATTACTCCAAAAATTAATGACCGTAAAAAACTTACTCGGTAAGAAGCACTGCAGCTGTTGACAAACATTTTAAGAAACGATTCCCTTCCTAGGAGTGTGGTTTTAAGAGAGAGAGAGAGACTCAAAAACATTTCAATCTGAGAAACGTTTCTGCAAGAAAGTTCTCAGTTTGTGTATTTCAATTACGGATTATTCTTCTTCAGTGCGTGGATATAACCGCTCCGGATTTTCGGCGATATCTTAAAAATGCCACCACCTTTTGAAATGAAATTTTCACAGGTTAGTTTTATTGTAAATGTATACATATGCATTTATAAAGGATTACAACAATCGAACGGTTTCAAAAACCAAAGGTATACTTTGCCTTTAACTATAGACGAGCAGATGCTTGGAGTAACCAGGTCCTTTCTCTGTGGGGTAACTGACAAAATTGACCAGCTGGTCAAATGGCACTGGCTGCAAAGTCTAAACAACAGAACAACGTGTTGTTTTTGGCGAGCTCTTTACTATATAAAATGTATATTTTTTTACATGATATTTTTGATTGAAATTTAGCTTTTTTTCCTTTCTCGTCGACCGCTCATAGAGACTCGGACCGTGATTGAGGTGGTCTTACAGTGATATATATATATTAGAATACCTTCTGCCAAAACGAGACAAGAGTAGCATTTTGTGGCGAAATGTGGATTATGTAAACCCATGATTGAAATATAGCTTTCTTTGCATAAATATCATCCGTCACTTATATGGATGCAGCCATCGATTATGATAATCACAGTTGGCTTTTTCCGAACCCAAAGACGTTATTGGGTGAAACAAAATTCACATCATGACGCCCTAACAGTTTGCGATTTTACTTCCACATACGACAAGTATACTGTCAAGTAATTACAACGACTTGGAAGAGAGACTAGTAATATCTGAACAGTAATCGCTGTGACGTTTTTCTAGAATCTACATGGCCAGAAAAACAGTCGCGTCTCAAGCCTCTCCTGAGATTCGTATCCTTCAAGTTGCACTTGATCATTTGTTCTGACAACTCCACCCGTCCCTGTCAGCAGCGCCCGGGTATATACGGGTATGCCGATCCCTTGCCCCGCGTGTCTACGTCTTCCTTCAGAACAAAAATTGACCCCTCCTCGTCGGGGTCACGTTCCTGTGGTGACCTCTTGAACGTGAGGTCAGCCGGGGGCGCAGAAGTGATATTTCCCAGCCCGCCGTGCGCCTCTCAGATAGTATAAAACCCATGTATGTCTGCCAAACTGGAGTTGTCATTATTTATAACAGCAGCGTTCGAGTTATTGGCAGTTTAAACGGACGACTGTTCTTTAGAGCATGCAGTGAGACTCCATAGATGTCAACGAGGGAACTAAAATTGCAGAGGTGAGGTTGTGCACCACCCAATAACCCGGTAACGAACCAGTCTGTTTATTTAATGGATTTTTTTTTCCCCGAACGAATTTCTATGAAAGCTGGGTAGTCCTAAATCTTTTCGGAACAAAATTGACAGTAGGTCTTTTCGAAATCACAGATGTTGCTCCTGGTCCTACCATGGGATCCGACGGCCATTTTAAAGTATACATTGCGTAAAAAAACCTTTGCTTTCAAATCGGCTGGTGAAGCCATTAGCCAGAGCCTGGAGCGCCAACCGTGGTTTCGCAAAATTACAACTTGTGTGTAGGCCTATGTAGAGAAACCTTTAGAATTTCATTGCGAGTTTTAAAATCCATCACGGTATACCGTGATAAAGGTGAACAAGTGTGAAGGTCGATTTCACGATTGTTTGTGGTAACGTGAAGCCACTGCTTTACCCTGGATGGTGAATCACGGTTGTCGTCTTGCGTGAACTAGTGTGACGGTTGATTTAACGGCTGTTTGCAAATCACTTCACTTTTATATAGACATTATGCGTGAACCACGTCAGGAATTAGTCGTCGCGTGATTCTTTCATCACGTGAACTCTTGTGTCAGTTTATAAATAATGGTATACGTTTACAATCCTTCATTGTTATCAAATTATTAAAAAAAAAAAAAAGTTAATGGACTAACGTTTCGACACTTGCAGAGTCTTTTCTCGAAGGCTAAATGACAAGACAACACACACATAAACAGGTATATTGGTGTAACAGAAGCAGTCTGTTATACCTGTTTTTGTGCGTTGTGTTGTCATTTACTATTTAGCCTTCGTGAAAGACTCTGCTAGGGTTGAAACGTCAGGCCATTATCTATGTTTTGCATTTTATGCTTTAAGTCCTTTTAGTTGGTAAGCAGTTTGCAGCAGCTAGGCCTAACTCTATAGATTTGTATCATTAAACTCTTCGTAGATCTTTGCCGTATAAGTCCCGGGCAAACATACAAAGTGACTATTTATTATGGCAAATTGGAACGACATTTTGGCAAATGCAGAGGCGATTCAAAACGACGAGTGGAAATACTTGGATATTTTGATAAGGTATCAGGAAGATGATTAAAAGTCACTGACAACGTTCCGGACCGTCCAGTGGACAAGCAGGACCCTCCTGTCGGCCTCCTCCATCTCCATGGGGGCTTCGGTTACTGACGCTTCGGACGACTGCCGCTCACGTGAAGCGTTTAATGAGCAATTTCGATGAACTCGTTAGTGTACATGTATAGGTTTTTTTCCCGGTAATTTTCGGCAAAAGAAGCGGCCAATTCAAACGTCGCAATTTTGTTTCTTCTGTTTTGCGCGAAATTAAAAGCTCCTCAAAAATCAGTCATTCAATTTCACCTAGTGTGTAAACAAAGTGTTCGTTTGCGTCATGCATTTACAAAAAAAATAACTGTTCAATTTAAGAATCCGTTCAAATAGTATGCAAATTCGCAGCAGCTTTTTTCCCAAAAGTCTGCAGTTGCACCTACTCTCCTAAAATGAATGCCGATTTCGCGTTGCCAAAAAGAACGCCTTAAAAGTGGAATTGAACATAATTATAAATTCGCATGCATGCCTCAAAGTGAGATTGAATGACGTTTTTAACTGAAGAGTCAAAATCGCTTCAATGCGAACGCGTGGAATTGAAACAGGCTGCTTTTTTTTGCCGAAAAAGAGCGGGAAAATATTTTTGCTCCGTTCTTGAAGAAACAATAACCACGGAGGAAGGAAACACACTCTGACTTGTTGTTTTCCCCCCCCCCCCCTTTTTCTGTTTGGTTCTACCGTCGTTTTGTTGATATACACACTACACTGAATTTTACAGGCACCAGGGTTTCAATTTCACAAAGCACTAAGATTCATCTTAAGATGAGGTGCCAGCATCACCATAGTGATTCGTACTGTGACATCACACTTTGCTTGGCAATTAAGATTGATACAAAGTTAAGATCCGGATCGAAGCTCTTTGTGAAAATTCCTAGCTCTTTGTGAAAATGGCCGAAACTCTTCGGATGTTACACCACGGGATCGTTACTGAATTGAGCCAGATGATTGAAGTTTTAGGTTGAAACAAAAAATTGTTTTACTAGTATTAAAAAAAAAGATAACTTTACTTTAGATTTATGTATGTTTTTGTTTTTTAACAATTTGCCTAGTGCTTTATTTTTTTGTTGAATGTATTTTTGGTAGTGTTGTTAATTGTCGTATGTTTTGGGCCTTTATGCTTGGACCCACTGAATACGATCAGATTCCACTGGATGTTCCAGCCTCAATACCAACTTTAAAATTCAAAATACAGTATTCAATATAATAAAAAAGTACAATAAATACAATAAAAGAAGCTGACAAAATATACATTTTGAACTGAACTGAGACCATTATTATTCCTGCTTACGAAGGGGAAAATTGTTCAACGAAATTGTGTTTGAAACTGTTACATTTCACCTCCACAGCACCTTGAAATTTCCCCCCCCCCTCCCCCAATATAAAATGGTTTGAGTATAGGCCGAATGTTTCATTAAAATTGTACTGTGGTTTAAATAAATTTGTAACGGCTGAAAACAATGCATTACTGACCCTTTAAGAGGTGATTTATACCTAAAGTGAAAAGTAATAAAAGGATTGGGGAAAAAATTTCCCGGCTACTTCTTGGTTTTAGTCACGGGTCTTTGAGGCTAGGTCGTCACTTCACCCAATATGTCTTTCCCCCCAACGGTAGACGTGCCCGGTCCCCGACTACAAGCCATGAACTCGGAATTATTGGCTGTATCGACCACCTCTTGTCCCGACAGCACGAAGCCAAAATGGCAATGTGAACACGAGGGGGAAAGGATAAAAGCTCCACTCGTCAGGTGAACCATGAGCAAATTCTACATCCATGAACGGATAAACAAATAAACTCACGACATACGAGAGACAAAACAAAATAACCAGCGAGATTGCATCACGAGAGGGAGAAGAAATGCATGAGAAGAGACCGTGTATTATTTAACTTCGATGTGTAACAAACCCTTTTGTTCCAACAATAAAAAAAAACGAGTAAGCCGTTGCTCAAAATTGTCTTATATTATTCGCTACTTGCACGGTACCGCCATGTGCGTGTATAGCCTCGACTTCATGCTTCATTTGTATTGTATTTTATGTATCTGTTTGGATGAAAGTGTCATTACATTGCCGTGACAGTACAGAGTTATATAATGCTTCTTAGTTCGCTGCTGTCGCCGATTCGAGGCTCTACACGCAAATGGCTGACCGTGCAAAGGGCGAATATAGGCCGTGTCCGAAGAGACGGCTTCAGTAGTGGCTACGACCAGATTGCTGAAAAGGAATATTCGTCAACGTTGAAGCTGCCAGCCAGCAGCCATAGCCGTAGCCGAAGTCGCTTGATGCAAACACGGCATGTAATGTTACGGTTGCCTTTTGTGTAAACAAATCAATGGCTTACAGATACACGACCACAGTGTAAAACTGAAATAAGAAGATTTCTCTAAAACTTACTCTTGAAATATTGGAAATCGCATCCACTGGAAACTTGATCGCCTTTATAGATTTTTCGTTTTAATTCTAATGTACGCACAAGTGTCCTTCACTTCAATGAAGATTAAGAATGAAAACACAGTGAATCTACTTTTGTCTGATTCTTTGGAATTGGATAACATGGACAAAAATAAGATTATGCTTAACTTGAATTAGCTTGGAGTGTCAATCCTCGTGATGTGGGTTTGTGGCATTTTTTACTGTGCCCAAACTTACTATTTCTCTACAACCTTCAGTCCCAACATAGGCCGCGTTAACTGGTTAAACGAGTGTTTTCATGTCACCACTGCCAGAAAGATGCGAATAAATTAACAAAAAAATAAAATTTGCATTTTTGGGGGGTCGAATATCAGCAGATTACATTAAGTGATATTTTTTCCGCCCGAGTTTTGTATTTCATCAAAAACATTTTGTCTACTGAAATTATAAATATTTTAAATCAATTTCGCAATGAAATTCCAACTTATTTCACTTCTTCATTTTCTTGTGTGACGGGGGCCACAATTATTGTAGAAAATGTGCAGCTTTTTATTCACAATCAATGAAGGACAACACTATAGCTCAGATCGGAAACCGAGCTTTTTCAAACAATAACAAAATTGTTACATATTACAAAATCACCACACCAATAGTGGGAAGCGCATGGTTTGCACTTATTGTTTCCCCACAAGAAAACAACACCCTTTTAACGTTCCGCGTAATTTAAGTTGGCTCATTCAAAGGTATTATACAGGATTGGTAGAGCCATGGTAGCCCTGCTGACAAAATAGTCCATACTGTTTCATGTTTTGTGTGATCAACCATGGAGGAAGAAAACAGTTCCTCCATGGATCAACCATATACATGAAATAACAAACCTGTGAAAAAAATTGGGCTTGATCCGCTGTGTGAGTCAGTGAGAAAATAGTGAAAAAAAACATGCAAAATTTTCGGCATGTAAACACATTGTCCTTAATTTTGGTTGTAACAACCCAAATCAGCTGAGTTTTTTTCCCTAGGTTTCCAGATACAGTTTTCTCAAATATGACTTCATTTCAGAGGGAAATATTTCACAGAAAAAAAGGTTCTCGTATGAACTTCATAATCAGTAAGCTTTCAGACTAAATTTAAACGATGATGCTTTTTTTAAAAATCCTTACCAATCCTGTATAATACCTTTAAATTGCCTCATTTGAAAGGGTACGGTGGAAGAGAAACAAACAATATGCAAAGTAACTATTAATGAAATATAGTCTTCTTGCAAAATTGTTATCAAATTTTCGGCTCATCAATATGCAAAAGCAAACGCGTGTTTTCATACCGTGCTTGAATTTGTATAAAACCCGCGTGCACCACCATGAGGCATGGAGGCCTGTCGGCGCGTGGCCCCTGCAGTGTCAGCGAGTAACGGACACGGACCGAAAGATAGGTGACATACCTGACCAGGCCGGGCACGAGGGGTGCCGCCTGAATAATTGACCCTTATGCCCGGCACTGTGTGCCGAGAAAACACGGTGAGCCATGGAAGCTGTATGTGTGCCCCGGTGGTGCGATGAGGATGATTGGGAAACCGGCTGCGAGAGAGGCTCCAAAACAGGCGATTTTATTAGGGAAATTCGCATTGCCAACTCGAGTGACATCCATGCAGTGTAATTCTAGCTGCTCGTTAAGCATGTATGTAGGCCTATGCCCTCTCCCCTTTTTAATTCACGGTATAAAATGAATTTCTAACGATCCCTTTTTTTTCTCTCCCCTTTTTTTTTTTTTTTTTAGGCTAGGGTTTTCTACCCCCCTTCACCCCCTGTGGTGGCGCCTGGAGACATGCCATGGTCGCTTTGTTCGAGCTTTTGTGTTGCCTGCATGGCCCAGGGTGCTTGCTGCGTAATCAATCCACGCAAATGCAGACTGACTTTGAAAAAACAATCGGGGATGGGATTACGTGTATTAGGCAGGGCTCCGGGTGAGTATGGCCGCGCTAAAAAGCTCCCGCAGGCTGATGTCGGCCGAGCCGGCCAGGCCGACCGGTCGGAGGGAAGCAGTCCACGGTCTTGTGACACATAAAAGGAGAAGAGTGCCATAGTGAAATGGCTCTCGCGGTTTTTTCTTTTTCTTCTCGCTCCCTCATTCTCTCTTTCTTTCCTTAAAAACCCAGTGAACACTTGCGAACTTGGGGTTTCGTATCAGCTAATGCGAGTTAGCATTACATTTCCATAACGCCGAAGAGCCGTACGCTGCCGCTAATAATGCGGGGAGAGAGGCAAGGGGGAAAAGGGTGTAATCTTCGGGGCACTGTCACATTGAGAGAGAGCCGCACTCTCACCACATTACGTGGTAAAAACAGTCACTGCCAAGCCTCTCTGCGCTCAGCATACACGACCCAGTGCCGAAGACACTTTATCACGGGCTAGGCTCCATTGTCAGAATGCCTGTCAGTTGATGTCACGAAGAAGGGGGCGGATCCAAGGCATTAATGATGGGGGCGCAAGGGTAAAAGGGAGCCCACGACCTCGCAATTAGACGTCATTTCAAGACTTAAGTGGATAAAAACAAATTGACTTAGAAATTCAACAAGATTCATGTCTACACGAAGCCGTTGATAAAGACAGTCATCCCATTCACTGTTATGTTCAAAAAAATTGTAAGGGTTGTAGTAATGACATGAAACTCTTATTGAGTAAGTCAGAACATAAAATACAAGATCTATGGGTGTTTGAACTACGGCTTCACTATGGCGATATTGATGTGTTTTTACTGATGGTATGGTTGAAGAGCTGTCACCCGTATACACGCAAAACTACTCACCGTTGTGTGATGATGTCCTCTTGAAACATCTTCTCTTGTGGATAATCACAAGACATCAAAGAAATATTCTTGGACAAGACTGCGTGAATGCCGTATGCCGTATTAAGAATGGCGCATCGTTTGGCCGTTTCTGAACTAATGGCTACGGCTACGGCTTGACGTGCATTTCAGCGTAGATTGCCCTTAGCAACAGCACCATAACCGAAGCCACAGCCGTCAATTCGGACACGACAGTAGTTTTTGTATACATTTCTCATACAACTCATACAACCAACAGTTGAAAATGTCAACACATATTGGAGGTCGCGTTTTTCATTGAACACCGCCGAGTGTTACGGGTGTATGTTTAGTCATGGGTCAAATTTTACAGGGTTGCCTAAGCACAGAAAATAAGCCAGGCACAGCAAAATCATGCTTATTACCAGAGTAAGGTTACCAGCCAAGCTACCATGTCACATGTACCACTTGTGACTGGTGTCCTGCCCATTTCTGCTAAGCAGGAAATTGTTAAGCATGTGAAATTGGGCCCGTGTACTTAGGTCACGTGTAAGTTTAATTTTGTTTTTGGAAAATCTAAATATTAAGAAAACTGTACAGTAGGGACAACCTTTTCTCCCACTTTCTCCCACATGGCAGAATTTTAGACGGGTGTATTTCCTCGCACAAAAAGCAAGCTTTGAGATTCAAAAGTCTCGACCTTGATTTTCTTCGATAATAAACAAAACATACTTATTACTGATGAGGTCAGTGAACCAGAAGATGCACGTAACGCATATTAATAGTCTGGTTGCATTTGCATTGTAAACATGATCATGCCACCCCCCCCCCGACATGCCTGTTTCAAAAGGTGTTTAACATTGACCGAACTTTTGAACTCCAATGTTCTGAATGCGTAAAAAAATCAAAAGAACGTGACGAGACCCCCACCCCCCCCCCCCATCCTGCATTATGTTTCCACCTTATGTCTGTGGTCGTTTTATATGTGTATGCGCATTCATCTGTTAAAGATGTCATCGCCCGCGCAGGTGCTGGTGAGGTTGAACCATTTAGGGCTGTATCGTATTTCCACGCGGTAGAAAAATCGGAGAGATGCTTCCCAAGTTTTTAACCTTTCTTATTTCATTTTGAAAAGAGCATGTTAATCTCGGATGGATTAGGGCCTAGTTAGGGGGGTTTAACAGTTGGGAGGTATGGCTCTTCTACTGTGATCACTCGCTGAGGATGCGTTGCTCCGGCCTGGCAAAAGAAAAATGTCGGTTCGATCGCCGTGTTGTTTTCCCGCTGAAAGGTAATGTGTACATTTGGCTAATTATAAGTTGCGGAGTGGACGTAGGGCAGTGTCCGAATTGACGGCTTCGGCTATACGGCTACTGCTACATTTTCTCACGGTGCTGACATTGGCCTAAGCCGTAGCCATAGCCATAGCCGAAGTCGCTAGATTCGTACATTGTCTCAGACCTCTATATTTACAACCAACCCACGAGCGTTTCAGCTAAACGAGTTCTTCAGCCAACAGAAAATGGTATCCTAACATGAGTTTATAATGTACGCATTGTAAAAGGTTGAGGTTACAATTCAGGTACTTCCGTGCATGACGTAAGACTCTTTCACGAGGACCATTTACGGATTCCTAATTGGTCAAGGAAACTCACCATATTGGAAAAAGGTGTCCTAAGTTCACATGTACGCATTGTGACAGGCTGAGGTTATAATCCAGGTACTTCGTGCCTGACGTAAGACTCTTTCACGAGGACCATTTACGGATTCCTAATTGGTCAAGGAAACTCACCATATTGGAAAAAGGTGTCCTAAGTTCACATGTACGCATTGTGACAGGCTGAGGTTATAATCCAGGTACTTCGTGCCTGACGTAAGACTCTTTCACGAGGACCATTTACGGATTCCTAATTGGTCAAGGAAACTCACCAAATTATATCATTCTGTTGCGGACGCGGTAGTGATCATGCAAGATGTAATTTACCGTATTAAGTGCAAGTTGTACCCCGTTTATAATAAGTTTGTCCAGTTGAACGTGGTATGTGAAGTCATTCTTATCTGGGCGCCGTTTACTACAATTTGAAAATGTTGGGACGTCAAACTACGGCTTCCGTACACTGCAAAAAGTGGGGTGTTAAAAAATTGACACTATGGGTGTTGTCACTTAACAGACACCGCATTTAAAAAAAAAATTAACATCTTAGGGTGTTCAAATAACACAAAAAATGTAATTGTGTTGTCAGAAATTAGTTTTATTTTAACCATAACATCCTATGATGTAAATTTTGATTCTCTTTTGGTATCTATATGCGACAACACCAATGGTGTCAATTTTAACACCCCGGTCTTTTGCAGTGTAGCTTGCAAGTCATAACAGCTATCTACACCGTGAAGAAGAAAGCAACCTTTCGGTGAGAAATTGTATTTTGTCGACGCTTTGTCGACAGTACGCCTTTAATTCACTTCAAGTCAATCATTGTTTTGTTACCCAACTAAGTAGCATCAAGGCTTTCCTTTCGCCAAAAGAAAAATGTATACCCCGTTAGCAAAAAGAAGCTTTTATTCTTTTGTATCCAATTAGGTTTTCAGATCATGTAGTGAACATTGGACTTCCATGCAATGTCGTTTTAGTCCTTACACGCACAAAGTTGTATCACGTCTAGTCTTGACTCTACACGTTACTTGGTATCTTTGTCTAATAATAGCATAGACCGTTTCATGTAAAGGCCTCGAAACGAGGCTAATATCAGTGCGGGATTTCAGATGTATTACGGGACCGCAGTAAACTAACGCTTTGGTGTCTTCAGCGCCGTTGAAAAATTAGATTTTCGCGACCAGACACGAAACAAATGAACTGGACGCCAAGTCTGCATTACTTTTCTCCACCACAAGTCTTCTTAAAATAAAAAATGATAATAAAAAAATAAAAAACATACACAAATAAAAACCATGGAGAAATAATTATCAAGTGCTGATGTCTCCATTTCACACCGCACAGACGTCAGTGACCTCCTTTTTTGATAAAGCCAAGATAAATGTCTTGATTGTGGAGGAAGGGAACGGGTGCTATCTGCCGGCAGATACATCGTATCTGATTCCCGCCTCCCTTACCTAGCTAGTGTGTCATTTTGATTTGCAAAATAATTGCCATGGATAGGTTCCCCCTTTCTGATAATGTAGCGTAATCGCTCCTTCCAATCAGATGTTTAAACTGAACCTGCATTTCGGTCCTGTTTCGGTAGGGGAATTTTAAAAAGTTGGGTCACCGTTTTTTAGTCCTTTTTCTTCACCCTGTTCTTCTGAGAGAGGTCAACTTCCCAGGCGCGAAGTGCTCCGTAGGCCCTGTGACAGGAGGCAGTTTACACGCAACCAGTTCGGAGGCAGTCACCAAGAGAAGAAACAGCGTTTACATTTTAAATATTTTTTTTAAAGCAAAAACTGTTATAAAAGGTTGTCTCTTGCGTAACCGAAGCGTTGCCTCATGAGCCAAGGCCCTGAAAAGTCTTCCTACGAGAAAAAGAAAACTGAATATTGCTTAATGGGAGTGTATACCTTGGGTAATTACTCCAACAATTAATGACCGTAAACACTTACTTGGTAAAGGGCACTGGAGAGCTGTTGATATTATAAAACATTGTTTACAAACGACATCCTTTGAAGTAGTATTTTAGAGAAAGAGGTAAATTATCAGCAATAATTTTGAATCTGAGAAAGGCTTCTCTCGGGCATCTGAGAGCACACAGTTCTTTGTGGTTTTTCTTTCATTGTTTTCTTGCAACTTCGATGACCAATTGAGCCCAACTTTTCGAGGTATACCTTTGGTAATTATTCCAAAAATTAATGACCATAAAAAAAACTTACCTCGTCAAGAAGAACTGCAGCTGTTGATAATGTTTTAACATTTTGAGAAACGATTCCCTTCTGAGGAATTTGGTTTAAGAGAAAGAAATTCAAAAACATTTCAATCTGAGAAACGTTGCATGAATGAAATGTTTCTCACATTGTGTATTCCAATTACGGATTATTCTTCCTGTATGGACATAACCGCTCCAGATTTTCGGCGATATCTCAAAGACGCTTCCACCTTTTGAAATGAAATTTTCACAGGTTAGTTTTATTGTAAATAGGCCTATCTTCATTTATATAGGATTTAAACAATCGAACAATTCCAAAAACCAAAGGTATACTTTGGCTTTAAATGTCTGAGGTCAATTGAAAAATTTTCGAAATTTGTGTGAAGCAAACTTCTCGAATACTAGACTTGTGGACAAGTCGCTAATTGTATGTTGCGGTAATAGCAAAACGGCTCTGTGTCAACTATCTCGCGTAACTGCTGCTTTCGCGACTACGGTCCCGTTGAAGTTGAACGACTTGTACTGTCCAATAGTTGTAAGTATTCATTTATGCACATCTATACGTAGTACATTATTACGGTTGGCGTGTCAGCCAATGAGACTGCCTGGACACGTCCATTTTATTTGAGGGATGATGATTATTTTCAAATACTGTGAACACACTGATTTTTTTTTAGACTGAGAGCATTTGTTGGTGTGTTTTGTGCTGTTAAAGGAACGTTACAGAATTGGTAAGAAAAAAACTTGTAAAATATACTTTTGATCACAGATTTACATAAAACTTACACAGTCTAATGATGATGATGGTAGAAAACATCCCTTGAAATATTTCTGTCTGAAATGCCATATTTGATGAGAAATGAATAAACTAATTTTCCGATTGGAGTTTATCGCTCAGTGAGCGTTTTATTCATTTGTTGAATCTATATGATTTCATGCAAATGTGTAATCGGTTTTTCACTATTTTCTCGTGACCCAGATGGCCGATTGATCTCAAACTTCTACAGGTTTGTCAGTTTATGTATATGGTGGATTATATATAGTGCTTACAATGTCAGCAACTGTTTTATTAGCAAAAAACAATTCTGTAACGTTCCTTTAAACAAAACGTACTGCATAGTGAGTTAAATAATAATAAAACTGCAGGATATTAATATTGGGCTGTGTGGATTAACCTGGATGACGATCGACTCCATTTCTCCATATTATGGGTGACTCCATATTCTCTGTACAAGTTGTATTGTTAATATTCATCTAGGCCTATCAGTTTGAATATTCATAGATTTTACAAAAATTGACCAATCAGATGCTTCCGTACGAAATCGGCTGAAGTGCCCATGGGCCGTGCACAAACCGCTATCGGATTGTACAAGTTGTTATAAAAGGACCGTTGTCGCGAGAGCAGTAAAGTCTCGCGCAGAGCAGCAGTCGCGAGATACTTGCGAGAGAGCCGTTTCGCCATCACCGCCACATACATCATTAACGACTTGTTCACAAGTCTACTCGCATACTCATTTACATAATTTATTCTTCAAACCGCTGAATTATCTCTTTTAAAAATCGCAGCATCAATAGTACGAATCCTCTGAGAAGTCGCGCACAAAATCTCACAGCTGTTAGCAACTGACAAATAAAATATCGTCATATTGTCTTTCAATGCCCGGAGAGTAGCCCGTCGGGCTGTCTGCGTTTCATTTTTTTTTCTTCCACTCCCTTGAAGACTTTTTAGTTTGCAATTTTAAATGTGCGTCTTGATTAGTATCTAAGAAAACAGTCAACTCCATGGCTGAAGCTTCTAATGAATTCATCCTTGTACAGAGAGGCCTCCCTCAATTTCCCCTTCACATTTGGCGAAGTGACCGCAAAATCTGTATTTGTCATTACAGCATCTTTCTTCAATTTGGGAGTTAATGAAGGCCCGACCAGAAGTAAACCCATGGAGATGTGGGGGGGGGGGGGCTGGAAACAACGAGGAGACATGTCAAAGGAAAAACGAGACCTCGTTCCACAAAACATCTTAAATTTAGAAATATTTCAAGATGAAAATGACCTTCTGAATTGGAGATTTAACAGTCATACTTAAAGGAACATTACAGAATTGGTAAGAAAAAAACTTGTAAAATATACTTTTTGATCACAGATTTACATAAAACTTACACGGTCTAATGATGATGATAGTAGAAAACATCCCTTTAAATATTTCTGTCTGAAATGCCATATTTGATGAGAAATGAATAAACTAATTTTCCGATTGGAGTTTATCGCTCTGTGAGCGTTTTATTCATTTGTTGAATCTATATGATTTCATGCAAATGTGTGATCGGTTTTTCACTATTTTCTCGTGACCCAGATGGCCGATCGATCTCAAACTTTACAGGTTTGTCAGTTTATGTATATGGTGGATTACATAAAGTGCTTACACTGCCAGCAACTATTTTGTTAGCAAAAACCAATTCTGTAATGTTCCTTTAAGGCTCGAACAAACGCGCGAGTCTTTAGGTAGTAGGTATTCATAGACTTGCTTGACCGGACAATACTGCTTAAACATTTTCTTCTAAGCACAAATACGCAGGATACCAGTTATAGTTGGTGCACGTGGCATGGTGTTTTTTTTTTTACTGGGTAAACCGTATTCTGGTATAAGCATAATTTTATTGTGCTTAGCTACTTTTTGTGCTTGAGCAGCTCTGGTCCTGGTCCCAATTTATAGAGTCCATGCTCGAGCACACAAAGTAGATAAGCACAAACAAATTATGCTTACCAGAATACGGTTACCAGTCAATATAGCTTGTCACATGTACAATCTTTAAACTGATATCCTGCTTATTTTGTTTGCCAAGCAGAACATTTTCTGCTTAAGGAGTTCTATGAAAATATCACCCGGGCCCAATTTCATAAAGCTGCTTAATGGCCGATTTTGTGCTTACTTTGCGAGTTTTCATTTCATAGCGCTACAACCCGTAAGCCATCGAAAAAGGCATTCTAACTTCCCAGTGCCTATCTGTATGGAAATAAATGACGTAACAATGCAAACCTGTGGTGAACGCGGAAGTTGGCCTCCCAATGTTCTTGTTAGCCAGTGAAAATACGCTCACGCTTAAGTAAATATTTATGCAACAGTAAGCAAGAAAATTTGCTTACCGTCAAGCAGTGCTATGAAATTGGCCCCTATATGGATGGCGGTTGGTGTTTTGAGACGGTTCATCAATAACTGTTATTGTATTTCCAATGGTGGATTTTAGGATAACTCTGACACTTAAAAATAGGAAGAATTGATTTTGAAAACCTTCAAATGGCTTACCTGGGAAGTGATTGGGCGATGACCAGCCCGTTGTACCGGGGTTGAAACTTACTTTGCTTTTAGAAAACGGTTTGCAGGTGATGGGATTGTACCTTTGATTGTACAAGCATGGAATTTAGAACATGGTCAGGGTGTGTCATGAGAAAGTCGGCTAGCAATAAGCGATGACAGCTATAATTAAGAGAACCAAGTATATGCTTCCTTATTCTAAATCTGCGATGGCCCTATAGTCAAATGTCGTTATCGTGACATTATTCTCACTGTGTTGTAAATTCCATGCTTGATTCATCAAAGCCACATTTCCCCCAAATAATATCACGCGCTTCATTGTAGCCAAAATGGTCGAATATAGTGCACAAGACTTGCACAGTCTAATAACAAGAGCTCTCCGCACTACATACCATAGAGACTAGGTACAGACTTACCTCGTACTCTTAACAAACAGTGACCGTGTGCATCTACAGCAATCCCTTTGTATTCGTAACAGGATGATACCCCCCAAAAAGAACGTCACCTTCAATTTTATTTGAACCGAGATCACACAAAAACCTTGGTGTTCTGAAAACTGGCATTTATCGGTGAATCTTGGTGACACATTGGCATCGGTGTTTGACAGTAACAGATTCTCACCTCTGTCCGTCTAGCACCCACTCCACCCACTGCGGACCAGCCCGGCAATTAGGCAAACTCAACCCGCGTAGTATCTCTGCGTTTTCAAACATTTTACTGAACGGATACGATTGTATAGTACACGAACCCCCGAAATGAGAGCCTCGGAAATGTCTAATTCATCCGCACGGTTTTTTTTTTTTTTCTAATCACCGTAAGGTTTTGTTTTAGAGTGCATGGATGGAAAGCCCCCAAATCACGGCCTAATTCCATCGATATGCCTCTAAAGGCAGTGGACACTTTTGGTAATTACTCAAGACATACATTACCTTTAAAAAACTTACTTGGTGAGGAGCACCTGAGAGCTGCTGGTAGTATAACACATTGTCAGAAACGACTCCCTCTGAAGTAATGTAGTTTTTGAGAAAGAGGTAATTTCCCACCAAAATATTTGAATCTGAGAAAGTTCTCGGGCATATGAAAGCACACAATATTCTATGCAACAAGGGTGTTTTTTCTTTCATTATTTAGTTACAACTGTGATGACCAGTTGAACCCAAATTTTAAAAGGTTTGTTATTTTATGCATATGTTGGGATTCACCAAGTGAGGATAATGGTCTTTACCCTATAGGCACAAACACATTATGTTTACCAGAATAATGTTACCAGCTAAAATACCATGTCACAGGTACCATAACAATTATATGGTTTGTTTATAGCAGCTGAGAACATATTGCTTGAGGTTGCTGGGTCTGGTTGTGGTGAGGGTGGGTTGGTTGGGGAGGTTGGTTCATCCGTCTGGTTCTGGGGTATATATATTCAATTGTTTTTGTATTCGTTTTTATGTGTGTTCTTTGTACTTTTTACCTAGTCTTAATTGCTTTCCTTAACTAGCTTCCTTGGACAGTTATATTGATTGATTGATTGTTCATTATATATTTATTGGGGTGTTTACTGTTCACTTAATTTCTATTGTGTAATGTTTTGTATTTGTTTATTCGTCTGTGCTAAGTTTATATTTTATCTCATTTTTATATCATAGTGCATCGTTTGGTTAGTTTTTCTAGCTTATTTTTTAATTTATCGTTTGATAAGCTTTATTACTATATTATTTTTATGTATATTGTTGGATTGTAAAGCGCCAGGGAGCATTTTTCTTAATATGGATTTGGCGCTATAGAAATGTACATTATTATTATTATTATTATTACTATTATTATTATTACTATTATTATAACATGACTGGTGTTCTTTTCAGTTTTGTTCAGCATCATTTAGTGCACGAGCAGTGAAAATGGACGCATTTTGTGAATAATATTTGGTTTAACTGTTTACTTATTAATTTATTCGTTTATTTATTTTTATGTTTTTATTTTTTATATTTTGTTATTTTTTATTATTTATCATTATGATTTTTTTCTCTAGCTTATTTATTATATCATTTTATTCTATTTTATTTTCTATTCTTTTATTTTTCAATTATTTTTTTTTGTATGTACTCATTGATTGATTCATTCATTTATTTATTTATATTTATAAATTTTAATTGTATCCATATCTGTAGATAACAGTTTAAAAATAATAAGTACAGCTGACGCGCAAAAAAATATCTTAAAGAAAATAATACAAACAGATATTTATGGTACCCTAGACAACGTGATCACCTAATATGATGATATTTTCATAGGTTGGTTGTGTGGTGTGCTTTGAATTAATTTAATCTTTAGAAAAAAATAGGGAACGAAATAAAATCACAGCACGAATGTGCTAAATCAGAACAAAAACAAATTCACTTGACAATAATTATTAGCAGTGTTATACATACTGGATTTAACATCAGGTTATTTCAGTGATGACCTAAACAGGATCGAAGCTAAATGAGGGTTGCATCTTTGTTGTGGGTGTGTATGTTATATTTAATCATCGCCTCCGTGCAGCCCCCGTGTCCAAACCAAGGATACGGACCTCATTTTGTACAAAAGCGGAGAAAATATAGGAGGACCCCCCCCCCCCAAAAAAAAGGACTAAAAAAATAATAATAAATACATAAATGAACGCTAAAGCAAGCATGGGTCCAGCTGTCAAAGGCATCCCCCAGGACGCAATTAAAATATAATTCTTCACTGGATCATGTCTATTTGTCAAGACATCCCAGTCTGGTATGATCAAACACAGCCTAGCAATGTCCCTCTCATAATACCACGGGCTATGGAAAAACACCCGAAAATTATTTCCCGCGCGATCTGAATGTCAAAAATTCACACTCAGTGAACACAAACACAGGAGGTTTATAGTTGTTGGATTATTGGTCGTCGTACACGAAAAACGGACATTTTTTTTCTTCCCCCGTACAAATAAAGAAGAAATGAAAGGTGGGGGTGGGGGGGGGGAGAAGGCCTGAAGGCGTCGCACACTCTGCTCTCCATTTTGTGACATTTCATTAGGTGTGTCGCGCTGGTGTAGTAGTCGATTTTCTTCCCTGCTACTTCTTCGTGCCCAGGCAATAGTGTTTGTTTTGTAAAGGCCTTGTGTTCACACTTTCCGATGAGGTGTTTAGACTGTGGAAACGCGTTTTTCATGGACATAGCCTATTTTCCCCCTTCTTTACAAAAAGGGGGGAAATCTTACGTCGAATGGTTGGTTTGTTTTTCAAGCGATATAGGAGGGTTCTGTGATGATTTTTGTTCTTCTTTAAAAAGGAAAAAAAGGAACAGGAGTGGACGATGCACTGGTTAATGCATTGTGTTATGAAGCACTCAATATGTAAGTGTCCGTACGCTTCAAGTTTAAAGTACTTTAGCTCCACAATGATATTCTGGGGGGTTGTGTGCTGGCCGCCAGAGATTTGATATTGTGTATTATGATGAAGGTAAGAGTGCAGTGTCCCCTATGACTGTGCCTCAGCCGGACCCAAAGCTTTCTGCCCCATTGCTGTTTTTTTTTTTATATACTGTTTGGGAAACATGGCCCTGGGTAGTTTAGTTAGCCTGCCTGGCTCGGGCCTAGTACGCACACACATACATACAGCCCATGAATCAAGCTGGGGTGGATTTTCCGCAGATTTTCAGTTGAATGACAGGGCCGGAGGGCAAACTGCATACAACATCGATCGCTTTTTAACCGAGGGCCTTTCTCGAGGAAGGACTGATTTGTCCTGCTCGCAATGCAAGAGAGGAGAGAGAGAGAGAGAGAGAGAGAGAGAGAGAGAGAGGAGAGAGAGAGAGAGAGAGAGAGAGAGAGAGAGAGAGAGAGAGAGAGAGGAGAGAGAGAGAGAGAGAGAGAGAGAGAGAGAGAGAGAGAGAGAGAGAGAGAGAGAGGGGAGAGGGAGAGAGAGAGAGAAGGAGAGAGAGAGAGAGAGAGGAGAGAGAGGAGAGGGGACCGTGTCTTCTTCATCATCGTCTTCATCTTCTTCGAGTCTTCGTCTTCTTCTTCACTCCCGATCTCTTGGCACGGAGACCCTTGATCCTCAAGAGAATTGCCGGTGATGAGACGATATCAGCCCCTGCATGAATAGCCAAGGCAGCGTCCTCGTGAATGGAACTTACCCCCGCTCAGCTATCTAGCTATAGCTCTCCATTGCTCTATAGTACATAGACACGATATCTCCAGATTGCATGATGGGGCGCGCGTGCCTGCGTGGTCCTATACGACCATTTGCACTATTGGTAATTTCTGCCGTGGACGGATCGCTCAGCCCCCAAGATGCGAACACTATCAAAGCTGACAGATTTTTTTTTTGTCAAGATAAAATGCAAAAGGACTGCTATAAATATTCATTGTGATTTCTCAGGGTTATACGCTTACTTTTGTCCTTCTTTTTTATTTTAAATTTATCTCCTCTTTATTTTCGGTAGTGAAAGGGTAAGCAATTTCTTCCCTTAGGAAAAACTATAAATAAATAATAGTAAACTTGCGGGTACAACCATTTGTAAATCTCTTTTGTTTGAGTATTGGCTCTGAGAAGAGCCGGTTTGGTCTCGACGTTTCGAACAGTATACTCTGCTCGTCTTCATACTCTGCTCGTTTCTCCTGAAGACGAGCAGAGTATACTGTTCGAAACGTTGAGACCAAACCGGCTCTTCTCAGAGCCAATACTCAAACAAAAGAGATTTACAAATGGTTGTACCCGCAAGTTTACTATTATTTATTTATAGTTTTTTTCCTATTTGTCCACACCATGCAAAGCTTCAAACAATATTTAATTTCTGCCCTTCAAAAACACAGGGTTGGTTCAGGCAATGTCAATTTTCAGATTCAATTTTTGTTTTCAAGACGCAAGTTTTACTAAGGGTTTTCCGTTCAATTGGGATAAAAAAAAAACAGAGCCTGTTTCACTGGCATACTTTCGCATAAAAGCGATGTTGCACAGTCAGTTTAAAAAAATCCGTCATTCAATTTATCTTGAAGACGTGCGAACAGTCAAAATAGCAGAGTATAGCTGGAGCAAATAGTGATTTCTGCAAAAAGCTGCTGCGAATTTGAAAGCTGTTCGAGCGGACTGTTAAATTGAATGGTCATCTTTGAAAAAAAAAATCGCATGACGTAAAAGAACCTTTGCTTAAATTGGTGAATTTGAATGACTTTGTTATGAGGATGTTTCGATTTCGCGCGAAATAAAATAACGCGACGTGTTTGGCCGCTAATATCTGCCTAAAATGATCGCGGGAACCTATACAATCTCGTAAAAAAAAATTATCATTATTATTTGTTCAGTTATTGCTTTGCTTACATTATAGAGTTTCCCGGTGAGTTTCATAAAACGATTTTTTTAATATATGTAACACCTGGCTTGTTCAATTTCGTTTGCAATTGAATGCTCCGTTGCATCAGCATTCAACAGTCAAAAGGAGTAATTCGACTTCAACAGCTTAGCATTCACTGGTCAAAATGAGGTCATTCAAAAATCATCAGGTCGCAAATATGAGATCATTCAATGTCGTAAAAGCCAACCTCAGCATGGTTCTGGCCAACCCCTTCGATTCCATCCATTGTAAATAGGTCTAGTCTAGAGATTCAACTGGTGAAATAGAGGTCTGGAATACCTTTAAAGGAACATTACAGAATTGGTTTTTGCTAACAAAACAGTTGCTGGCAAAGTAAGCACTTTATGTAATCCACCATATACATAAACTGACAAACCTGTAGAAGTTTGAGATCGATCGGCCATCTGGGTCACGAGAAAATAGTGAAAAACCGATTACACATTTACATGAAATCATATAGATTCAACAATGAATAAAACGCTCACTGAGCGATAAACTCCAATCGGAAAATTAGTTCATTCATGTCTCATCAAATATGGCATTTCAGACAGAAATATTTCAAGGGATGTTTTCTACTATCATCATCATTAGACTGTGTAAGTTTTATGTAAATCTGTGATCAAAAGGTATATTTTACAAGTTTTTCTTTACCAATTCTGTAATGTTCCTTTAAATGAATGATGACTCAAACGAACCTGAAATGGGAGAAAAAGGAATCATGTGGGCACGAAAGCGAAATTGAATGCAAAATCAGCTAAAACGAAACCCTAATTTGAACGGTTGAGGGAAACATGCGTGAATGTGAATGCATGTTAACGAGACTGAATTAATTTGTGGTGTCATTGACCAGGAGAAAACCTTCTTTCACACAAACGGAAACCAACAGTCTTTGTAGACTGAGTTTACCGCAGCGATCTTCGATGATCTTTCCTATAGCTAATAGACACATTTTCAAATCAAAAAGAAAGTTTGTAATATCTTTACAGCGCACGGTTGTTATCTATAAGGTTCGCTTGTCTTTTGTTTTGAACTATTTGCTGTTACGAAAGGCTACAAACTGCTCGTGTTACACAAACAAATTCAGACCATTGCGCTTGATTTTGAAACGCGCGTTAGTATTGTCTCGCCATGAAACAAAATCCGTTGGATTGCAATTTTTATCCGAATCAACAGTTCGTCACTACGATTGCGTGGACCCAGTCACGTGACGTTACCCACCAAACCCAGGCCACTCCCCTCTCTATGGATTCCCTTGGTGGGGAGAAACAGCAGAAGTTCGGTGTTGATATCTTCGATCGGTGTCCAAAAAAAAAAACACGAAAAGGGGTGACGATGTCGACGACAGCGGTACCTCAAAATGGCCACCCACCTCCTCGCGAATCAACGTCGTGGTATATACATTGCGAGTGTCAATCACCCCCCCCCACCCCACCCCCTAAATGCATTATGTCTGTGTTTCAACAATTTGTATGTGGCTGACTCCCGATGACATCACAAACACTGCGTCGACCACACCATAATAATATAACGTACACACGATATTCCCAACCTCTGATCCACTTTTAACGCATTCCTAAATCAGATAATGCAGTTGTGATGAGGTGGGTGCGGTCACGTGTCGGAGACGTCACGTAGCATTTCCCTTGTGGGGGGAGGGGCAAGCGGGTGTTAAGACATAATTTGGGGGATCTTTTATGTATCGAGCAATTCATATGTGCATTTTTGGTCTCATGTGGGCAACTCATGTGGGGAAAGGGGGAAAGGGGAAGGGTTCATAGCGGGGTAGGGGGCCACACCCCACACCCCCCTCTGGTTACGCCACTATCATTATCACGTGTCACAGCCTCTTATGAAACTCACCGATATGCGCTGACTGGCCGTGACCAATCACAACACAGACGCTTCACCATCAAAAACGTCCTATCAACATCATATGTAATTGTAACTTTTTTTCTTTTTCTTTCTTTTTGTTCTTTCAATATTTTTTGCATTTTTGTTATAAAGCTGGAGTGTCCTTTGGTGGAGATCAGTTCGAGATTTCTAGTGTAGTTTTCCAAGCTGTCCGTGCTCTTCCCTATGCCGTTTGACAGTAATATGCTCTCTTTTTTTAAGTGCCGTTTTTAATTCAATCTTTACACGTCGCTTCCTCTGAACGTCGCCTCTCGTCTATGATATCCGAACGTTCTGGTAAGTAAATTCAAGTACTTTGGGGGTCCTCATTTATCTTTGTTGAACCCAAAATTATTCTAAATTTACCCACTAGCAATCAGTTTCCCCCTTGTGGTTTATCACTATAAATTCAAGTACTTCTAAAAATCGAAAAAAGTTTAACCAACACTGTTAATAAAATTGGTCAGATTTAAGTTTTAGACTGAAAGTCGTTACAGAGAGATTTCCCTTAGAATTCAAAGGCCCGTTTTTTGTTCAAAGAATTGTCCTTTCTGTTTTGTCTTCTCCCCCCCCCCCTTTTTTCTTCTCTCTGAACGAATTTTGACAGATGATGCTGTCCAAAACAAAAAAACATACAAAACGTTTTGCATATGCCACAGACAATGCACAAAGTACATGTAACATGCAACATTGTTTGTACGTTGCTGATGGACGTGATATAGTGGCGGGAACCCGACAATGGTTCATTTTTATTTTTCAATTAACTCACCATTTATTGGCGGACTTTTTGTTCATGCAATATCCTAAATGAAAGTTTGTTACTTTCGCGGATCTGGATCTATGCATTAGTTAATTACTTGTAGTTTTAATCGCAATTTTGGGGTCAAATTGGCCAGAAATCAGACCTAGCATATTTCACCGTGGCAGTTTAACTCTTGCCTAAACGTCTATAGATTCATAGAGATGTGACACTAACTTAACACTTTAAGTGTTGAATTAACAATTAAGTGTACACCAGAGTGTTTACCGACCAGCTGTTTCAAGAATGATTTATTTAAAACAAATACATAAAATATTATATGCACATATAATAACAATAATATGCATTTATTAGGCGCTTTTAAACATTGTATCAACGCGTCTTACACTATTACTTCCCCTGTTCACCGGGCCATGCTTTCCTGAAACCATGCAGCACCGGCAGCCAAAATGGGCGCAAAAGTAGCTCGCTCCGATTCACAACAACATTATCTACCGTTGCAGATGTTGCTATTTTAACCACCAGTTTCATACTATAGGGTGAAAATATATCATTTGAACGGAACCCATGTGAGTGGTGTTTGAAGCTTTGCATGGTGTGGAGATAAGAGGTAACTATAAATAAATAAATAGTAAACTTGCGGGTACAACCATGTAATATGAACTCTTTTGTGGGAGTGTTGGCTCTGAAAAGAGCCGGTTTGGTCTCGACGTTTTACTCTGCTCTTCTTCATGGAACCCATGTGGCAGAATTTTTTGAATGAACGATGTTTTAATCTCTGAACAAGATTGTGTCACAGTGATGCACACCACAATCAAAACCACCAATGCAAAGAAGAACCTGTATATCTTGTGCGTATAGCTTGGGCCATTTATTACACGAGGCAATAATAGCCAACCAGTTCCACAGGCAAAGCTCCAGAAGACGCAAAAACATTCACATTTTGATTTTTTTTTTCTTCACACGATTGATTTTCTCGAGGAACCAAGACGCTGTTTATCCCTCGTGCAACTGAAGTGTTACTCTAGCAATGTAGTGAAGTTGATTGCGTTCAAATTGCCTGTAACAACTGCCTCGTGTGATGACAAGGCCCCCGAGTAGTGGGGATTGCGTTCAAACAAAGTTTGAGTCACGACGTTGTATAATCTGCGTTAGTTTAAAAATGTGTGTTTTTTTTCTTCTTAAATTCTACCGTACGTAATTTGAAATGAACACCGTTGATGAAGAATTCACAGCAAACGTGATGCAAAGCTGGACCCACTGTCACAATTAATCGTTAATTCCTCTTTTTTTTAATAGAAAATTAGGAGGAGTGTGTGCGCATGCGTCGGTTTGGAGGTCCTTCATTACCTCGCTCCAAAAGTACACCATTGATAAGTTTGCCCATTCTAACTATTATTTGCGTTCTAATAATATTTTTCTTTGAACTTATCCAAAGGGTAAACTGCAAAAATCCACTGGGGACAAGTCATTCATTCAAGCTGCACCGACACTTGTGGAATGGATTAGCCTCTGATAATCAATCAATACTGTCTCCTTCTGTTCTTATTAAGGTTATATAATTATACGCTTAAGACGTTTCCTGTTAAACCAGCTCTAGGCTAATATTGTTTTAACTGTCGTTTTTACTTTTTGTCATTTTACACCATTGTCATGACTTTTTTTTGAAACGATATTGCAGCTTATTGTTATGCGATTTTTGGGGTGAAATGCGCACAATTTAATGTGATATTGTTGTTGTTGTTATTATTATTATTATTATTATTAAACAGTACGATTCAAAAAGGGAGTAACCCTCTCGGCGACACCTTAATGTGTATCATACATCAGCATGTCAGGTAAACTTTCTTGCCACACTATTTCTCGAGGTGTAGACTAGTAGTCTGTTATAAGGTGGGTTTTCACACAAAGGAGTATGTTTTAAAATGAAACCTCAACACCGCACTCTAGTGCTTATGAGTATATGTAGGCTCAGTTTACAAATACTGTGAAGTTTTTTCCCTCTTTTTTTTGAGCCAACACTTGATTGTCCCCGGTTTGGTAGTTTGTGTACACAGTGCTGGATGTGGTTTTTTTCCTTCTTAAACTTGGGCCCGTGTTCTGGGTCAAGCATGTCGCCGAGGTGTCAGCGCTGCTGACGGGTGACTCTCGTTTCCTGACACGGTCATGTTTTTTGTGTGTGAAAAGACAAGTCGAGGATTCCAACAGCTCCATCTCAGCCTAATTATTTATCTAAATGTTTTTTTTCTTCTTCACAAATTAGTTAAATCCTAACAATGATCGATATCATTCCTTTCGAACTGATGGGGAAAATCCACACATTTGGACACATAAGTTGTCGCCAAGCCTTTTGGAAGAGCCCAAGCACATCTTTGATAGGACAATGCTCCTGTATATAGTGACCCAGTGACGTCACAAACTGCAGATCGATCCATGTGACTTTGCAATTGTCCCATTAGGTTTATCTTTTCCATTCAACTCAGTTGACTAAAAAGCATACGTAACAATCGACGATGTGCCTCTCTTTAGTCCACTGTGATTGCACTGAAGAACCTCTTCCAGAATCGTCTGGTGTACCTTTGATCCCGTGCCAATTAGGTACCACGACGTCCCGCCCATGTGCGGCTGCATAATCTTCCGCTGATTGGGTTCTTATACGAATTCAAGTCTGTTAATTCGTGTCTAGGCATATCTGTTAAACATGACAGCGTCAACAAAGGGACTTAAAGGCAGGATAAACTTTGGTAGTTGTCGAAGAGTCTATAGTATCCCCACTTGGTGCATCCCAGCATCTACATAAAATGGACAAGCCTGTGAAAATTTGGGCTGAATTGGTCATCATAGTTGCAAGAAAATAATGAAAGAAAAAACAACACCCTTGTTGCATAGAATTGTGTACTTTCAAATGCCCGAGTGTAAGGCCTCGTGCCTGAAGCCTTTTTATCAGATTCAAATATTTCAGTGAGAAATTACCTCTTTCTCAAAAACTACACACTTCAGAGTGAGTCGTTTCTTACAATAGTTTGTACTATCTGGTGCTCCTTACCAAGTAAGTTTTTATGGTGATTTTTTTCTTGAGTAAATACCAAAAGTATCCACTGCCTTTAAAGGGGTGGGGTCATACTCTGGTAGTGACCCCGATATAAGGTTGTGTAATTTGTATCCTTAATCAGCGATGTAATGTAAAATTGAATGAGCTTCATTTTCTTTTTAGTCATTCCGGTTGTGAAGCCAATGATTCCCAGAATAAAGGAAAACAGGTAAACAGAAAGTAAGCACATAGCCTCATTAGGAGAGTATAGTTGGTGTTCCACTATACAAAACACGTACCAAAAAAGCTGCATTGCTTCCAACCAGAAAAACCTCAAAAAGGTAAACAGAAAGTAAGCATATAGCCTCATTAGGAGTGTATAGTTGGTGCTCCACTATACAAAACACGTACCAAAAAAGCTGCATTGCTTCCAACCAGAAAAACCTCAAAGAGGTAAACAGAAAGTAAGCATATAGCCTCATTAGGAGTGTATAGTTGGTGCTCCACTATACAATACACGTACCAAAAAACCTGCATTGCTTCCAACCAGAAAAACCTCAAAAAGGTAAACAGAAAGTAAGCATATAGCCTCATTAGGAGTGTATAGTTGGTGCTCCACTATACAAAACACGTACCAAAAAAGCTGCATTGCTTCCAACCAGAAAAACCTCAAAAAGGTAAACAGAAAGTAAGCATATAGCCTCATTAGGAGTGTATAGTTGGTGCTCCACTATACAAAACACGTACCAAAAAAGCTGCATTGCTTCCAACCAGAAAAACCTCAAAAAGGTAAACAGGAAGTAAGCATATAGCCTCATTAGGAGTGTATAGTTGGTGCTCCACTATACAAAACACGTACCAAAAAGCTGCATTGCTTCCAACCAGAAAAAAACTCAAAAAGGTAAACGAAAGTAAGCGATATAGCCTCATTAGGAGTGTATAGTTGGTGCTCCCCTATACAATACACGTACCCCAAAAAGCTACATTGCTTCAAACCAGAAAAAAAAACCAAAAGTACACAGAAATTCATCATAGCCTGATTAGGAGACTACAGTTGGTGCTCGACTATACAATACACGTACCAAAAAAGCTGCATTGCTTCCAACCAGAAAAACCTCAAAAAGGTAAACAGAAAGTAAGCATATAGCCTCATTAGGAGTGTATAGTTGGTGCTCCACTATACAATACACGTACCAAAAAACCTGCATTGCTTCCAACCAGAAAAACCTCAAAAAGGTAAACAGAAAGTAAGCATATAGCCTCATTAGGAGTGTATAGTTGGTGCTCCACTATACAAAACACGTACCAAAAAAGCTGCATTGCTTCCAACCAGAAAAACCTCAAAAAGGTAAACAGAAAGTAAGCATATAGCCTCATTAGGAGTGTATAGTTGGTGCTCCACTATACAAAACACGTACCAAAAAAGCTGCATTGCTTCCAACCAGAAAAACCTCAAAAAGGTAAACAGAAAGTAAGCATATAGCCTCATTAGGAGTGTATAGTTGGTGCTCCACTATACAAAACACGTACCAAAAAAGCTGCATTGCTTCCAACCAGAAAAAACTCAAAAAGGTAAACAGAAAGTAAGCATATAGCCTCATTAGGAGTGCATAGTTGGTGCTCCACTATACAATACACGTACCCCAAAAAGCTACATTGCTTCAAACCAGAAAAAAAAACCAAAAAGGTACACAGAAATTCATCATAGCCTGATTAGGAGACTATAGTTGGTGCTCGACTATACAATACACGTACCCAAAAAGCTCCATTGCTTCAAACCAGAAAAACCTCAAAAAGGGAAACAAAAAGTCAGCATTTTTTTATTTATTTTTTATTACAATCAGCACGTGTGTCTTGCACTTCTAGTGCATTCTAATTTTCCTACCGCCTCTGACCATTGAACAGTGACGGGAAAAGAAAAAAAAAACATCATCAAAGGAAATCGTAAACAAAACAAAAAGTATATGTTTACACATATTTTTTTTAACGACGAAACAAGCTGACAAATTCTATACAGAATGCCTAACTGTGAAAGGGTGAGAACACGGCTGTGTACAGGCCGGAACAAAGGGGCGTCGTACATCATCCATAAACTGAGCTATAATACATACAACCCCACACACCTGACAACTGTCAAACTGGCGAGGAGGGAGATGAAAGGAAAACGTAAAAAAGAATTAACAATCTGAATTGGATTTCCGTGCGTTTAATCCCTTTTGGAGTTAAAAAGTCAACGACACTTCACTTTTTTGTGATTCTTTAGCAGAAGAAAAAAAACCACCACTCACACAATGAAGTGAATTTGCATTATTACAGGTTGGTTTTCGCTCGATACCGGTAGACGCATAATTGTTGTTAATGCTTTCCACATTTTTCAGAAAGTCATTGAAGGTATTTTACAGGATTAGTACTAGAGATGGCAAAATAGTCGCAGACAGTGTTAATGTGTTGTGTGATCAACCATAACATAAAACCTTTGGGCTTAATCCTTTATGCGAGTCAGGAGAAAATAGTAAAAACCATGCACAATTTTCAACATGTAACCCTTTAGTTTGGTTTTAACAACCGAAATCGGCTGGGTTTTGGGTTTTTGGTTTTTTTTTTGTGTAGGTTTTCAGATACAGTTTTCCCGAATATGACTTTATTTCAGAGGGAAATATTGCACAGGAATAAAATGGTTCTAGTATGAACTTCATAGTCAGTAAGCTTTCAGAGTAAAACTAAACAGTGTGGTGTTTTTTCCTTACCAATCCTGTATAGTCGTGGGGTCTCCATTTCATCTCCATTTTTTCTTCCTTTTTTGTGATAGCATAGAGAACACACCCTGTATTAATTATGCAAGTCCCTCCCCTGCCGTGATTTAGTACTTACTGACATTAAATTGTCGCAGAGTTTCTGCTTTCTAAATCGCATATATAATTATATATATTCTTCAACATTTTCAAAAACGCAAAATTCATTTACAATCCTTCCCGGCAGTCTCTCTGCCATCAAACTGCATGTAACCAAAATCTGTGTTTGTAATAATGGTTATTACTTTACGTACACTATACATCTTTGTCAGGCAGCCATCACCTTCGTCGTGTCCCCTGTCTGCAACGGAAGTAATGCATAATAATTCCAAAATTCACCAAGATGGCACCATCAGACTCTTTTGTCCTTCCAGCCTCGATTTGGCCATATTAATTGCAATAGTGGAAAGGCAAGGTGGTTACACTTTCGCCATGCTGCTTTCACCAACCTACAAGGCAACATCAGATAGAAAGGCTTCCAAGGATCAAGTCGTATTAAAGACAGCATTGTTTAATCTACGAGTAGTCAGTGTCACTCCTCCATGAAGTGATGTTTGAAGCATTTGAATGGTGTGGATCGTTAGAAAAACCCAGAGTAGCAAACTTGCGTGTACAACCACGTATAAAAAACTCTTTATGTAGACGTATTGGCTCTGGGAAGAACCGGTGTGGTCTCGACGTTTCGAACAGTATACCCTGCTCGTCTTCATGAGAAAGACGAGCAGAGATGTGACGTCACCCACCTGTTCTCAAGGTCAATACTTCTCCCAAAAGAGTTTTAATGGTTGTGCTGGCAAGTAGAGTTTTTTTTTTTCTTCACGAAGTTGAGACGTAGCTTTACACAAGATGAACGAAGGTATACATGTACACATGCTGACCTATAATACTGTAGATGTCCAGGGGTCGATTTCACAAAACTCTTCCTAACTTAGGACTAGTCCTAGGCAATGCTAAGAGATAGGACTAGTCCTAAGTTAGGACCAGTACTTAGGACTAATCATGTCTCTTATTATGCATAATAATGCATAATGCATGGCTACATGAATAATGTATGAGCTGAGACGAATAATTGTTTCTGCACGTAGCTGAGTACTTATCGATGGAAGAGTTTAATAATATATAAATACACTCTCTTGAAATGAACAAAATTAATTCAATGACTTGAGACAATTTTTTCCCTCTAATTGTTTAGTCCCTATACCTAATATTTTCAAGATTTCAAAATTACAGAAATAAACAATCGGCCATTTTAATGTTATTTATGGTATGACTTTGCTTCAAATTCATAATTCATATGAATTTATTAATAACAAGCTTATAATATCAGTAGATGAATGTAACATTTGGGTACACTTTTTAAAACAATTCGATGAGAACAAGATATTGGAATTAGTATAAATCTTATTTTTGCCTCCCCCCCCCTCCGTCAGCACTAAAAACCACTGTCTTTATGTTTTAGGTCAAATTAAAGGAACGACAGTTATCACAAAGAAATCGTGACTTGTAACCTTTAAGTAAATTCACTGATTTTATAATTTATACCAGTACAAATCCTCCAGAGAAACGATTCCATACAAAATGAGAAAATAGCACCAAAAGATCCGCCAAATCACTGTCGCTTATTTTGATTGCCACAATCGGGTTAAGCCCACTGCGAGCTTGCACAAAATCCCAGACAGAAATCATAATTTTTTTGTTTTTTTGCGAGATGCACCCTTCTCAGGAATCTATCTACTGTTTTACACGCAGACCAAGAAATCAATACCCCCAGGTGAGTCCTCTAGGCCCATCCCACCCGGTAACACAGTGACACTCTGTTGTCGGTCTATTCCTGCACGTAAAACTTGACCGCCAAATTTGATGATAATCGCGTTGCTTGTGTTTTTTATGTTTTATCGAAAACATAGAGGACGAGAGTGAAATTCTTCCAAAAGAAGAAACGATGACGTATCGTCCTCTTTAAAGTGCATGTACAACATTGGTAATTTTCAAAGACTAGTATCTGCACTTTCTGTGACCGAAATAACAAACCTGTGAAGTGTTAAGCTCAATCGGTCATGGAGTCATGAGAAAACAGTGAAAACCCCCGTTATATTATGTTTTCACTGTTTTCAAACATCGGGCTTTGGACACAAGTGATAAAGACTAATTGTTTTACTCATTTCCAAAAAAAAACTATAGCATTTCAAGCAAAACTGTTTCCTGGGAAGTTTACCCACATGGCCATCTTTATACAACTTAATTTATGTGCAAATCTGTGAACATTTATATTTCAATCTTACCAATGTTGTACACACCCTTTAAAGAAGAAGTTCTGTTATTGTGAAATGTAACCGACGACTACTTTTTCTGCCGTCCCTCTTTGATCGGATGCACCCGCTGATCTTTCTCTCCTTCAGGCCAACTTTTGATCCATCATGCGCAATTTAAATTTCACGAAGTAAGGAAGGAGAGAGATAGGGTGGAAAAAATTGTCTTCGAGCACACGGCAAACCACCGCCGCCGTCGCAGTCCGCCACGGCCGAGCCACCCTCCCCTACTCAATGCCGTAATCATTGAAATGCAGGCCGGTGTTTGTGACGCTTCGCTTTCATACTCCCACGGGTCGTTGGACAAGTGTGTGCCGGCAAGCCGTGTTCGGCTCCCACCGTCCCGGCAGAGTGGGCCGTAAGAACCCCTGAGTCCCCCCCAGTCGCCCCTCTTGTGGGCACAGTACATTTTCATGGAGGTACCCGGCTCTCTGGGTGGGATAAGATTTCATGCTAACTTGGACGAGTTTCCCCTCTCTTGTTTTTTCTCTCTTCTTCTTCATACAAGCTGCTGCAGTAGCGTGCATATAATGTAGTGTTCCTTCCACAAAATCAGTTGATACATATATGTGTACCATTCCATGGATATGCACGCATAAATTAGAGTGTGCAGAAATCAGTTTATGGGGGGGGGGGGGCATTCAGCAACCGTGTCAATGTTAAAACAAGGCATTAGTCAAATTAAATCACCCAGAGTAATTGCTGCTAATACCTTCACTTCTAAGGCATTTCCATGAAGGCCTATTTTTGGCGCGATCGTTCCACATATAAAAATATTGATTTGGACATGACTTAACTCCCCCCCCCCCCCCTCCAACTAATAGTATGCCAAGGAACATAAAGATAAATGTGTCTATATAAATAAAATAGAAAAGGGGTAGATGAATCGTTGAGATCTAGGTTATGATAATACCCGTGGATAATAAAATAAACTCGATGGATTGAGCATCGTCCAAAGGACAAGCCCCAAGTACCGGCATTTGTTGTCCGTGAGACCCGGGCCACTCTTTGCTCGTGTTGCCGCCGTGTATACCCCACATTCACCCCGTCATCATTGTAATCTCAACGCCACCCAATAAAACACACACACACACACACACACACACACACACACACACACAACAAAACCTATGGTCCCGCATACCAACTGTGTTATATCTGGAGGGTGGACTAGGCCTACTTCCCAGTCTGCCGCCATTTTGTAAAAAAAAAAAATTGTTAAGAACCCATGCTCTCCTGTAAAAAAGTAATATCATCGAGTGAGTTTTTTTTTTAACTCCACACACAACGCAAGCACAATATCGCAGCGCTGGGGCGCACAGGCCCACACTAACCCTCCGGTGTTGTCCGTACAAAACCGCACCTGCCCGTTCTGTCGAAACAGCCATAAAAGACCATTAATTCCTCCACACCAAATACGCTCACTGAGTCGTCCTCAAGTTGAATACAAATTCCTATTTATTCCTGAGAAAAGAAAGAGAGAGAGAGAAAAAAAACTTCTTTCATTGAACGACTGCGCACATTCACTTCGCATTACCGTCCCTTGGGGTTGGTTAATACGCAGGCACACATTAAAATACAGAGAACCTTCCCCCCCCCCCCCAATTCTCTTCTCTTCTCTCGCAGAGACAATATTCCCATAGAGTGAACATAATGTCAGTGTAAACCATTAAACAAATATTCGCTCAGAAAATGCATTCACGTGCCTCGGAGCGTCCCCGCTGGTTTCAGGCGAGCGGCAGTGTATATATTTATTGGCGTAGACGTAATATTCCATTTCGTTTTGGTACTCGAACAAGCCTTCATTGACAGAGCGCGTCTCTGAAGTAGATCATACTCAGTCTGTCCCTGGTAGCTCGCCCAAATAACGCATCATTAAGTTAGCCATTGTTCTGCTCATCATTCCGACTAGAACACAAAAACCCCACGACCTGGTGAGTCAACACGCACAACTTTGGAAAGTTATCTGAAAGCATACAGCTACTAATTGTTGATGCTATTGTAAAGTTCTCTATACTATTTCCCCGTTCAATTCAAGATTAGGTTCATGTTGAAGGTCACATTTGGCGCTATATTTTGGTGTGTGCACACCCATACACCCATGCACAGTATCTGTTTAGATGATATTAGGTTGCACGCAATAACTTGGAGCTAATTTACAAACTGTGTTATGGGCACAGACCTGCACTATAATCACTAGATGTATTATTGACCTACCATTTTGTAAAAGGTCTGTATACTAAACTATACACTGGGAGCTAATATCGTTCGAGCACTGGTAAAGGCGGCGTGTTTTTTCGACGGGGCGCAGGGCCGTTTAAGACCCGACGGGAAGATCCGTGGAGCCACGCTGCTGGTCTGAACCACTTTACGTGCAGCGTGTGGTGGGATTGTCAACCAGCATCGTAATGCACGCTTGCTCCCCTACTAAAAAAAACAAACCCAAGAACGAGAAAGAATTCTAGACTCATAACATCTGCAAAATATATCCACTGCAAGGCTTATGACTTGGTAGCGTGGAATCCAGACCGCCAAAGGTCATTCTATTCTACACATCCAAATTAAAGAGTGGGAAATATATATAATATATATATATTTTTTTTTTTTCGTGGAGCAGACTAACCTGCGCATTTTTTCAGGTGGAATCGTTCAACAAAAATATCTCAAGATGAAATTGTGAAATTGATGAAGGGTTTCGGCTTTAGCTTCCCGTCCATACACACGAGAATAATACATTTGGGAACGATTGCATTTTCACAGCTTAAAGATGGTACTCCGAAGAGATTGCGGCTGTATGGACGACCTATTATTTATGTGAAATATCATCTCTCTACTATAATCTTTAGAACTACACCCAGTTAGTTTAATACTAATTGCATGGGGTTAAATAAAATATAATTTGTGTTTACCTTTATAACTTTACTAATCTATTGCTAATTACACAATTCGTCATCGGGTTTTGTTAAGGCATTCACTCTTTGTGGGTTCGAATCCCACCCGAGTATCACGTGGATCTTGTTTTCACCACCACTGGAACGCACTAAGTAAACAGTTCTATCACACCTTGGTGTTAAGGGTAAAATCAAAATAACAACCAGTAAGTTTGTAAATAATACCTTAGAAGCAGATTATGTTGAAATTAATATGTATATTTTTTTTTAATCTCCATCGATCTTGTGATGCAATGATATAGTTATATAGGCTTAGGCCTAGTGTGGTATTTTTACATAATTCATCTTCAATCAGGAAGCGATTGATAAGAAAGCTTTTGGTCCCTAGCTAATAAATAATTACCTATCAGAAATTAGACACCAGCCATAGTACTGTGCAATTAACACTATACTTCGTACTTGTTAGCGGTTCTCTGCTAATACATGTTGTTAGCAAGTTTTCTGCCTTTTATTAAATTGGGTCGTTGCAGTATTCTACATTATTCATTAGAATGGCGATTGAGAGAAAGGAATGTGCCCAATTTCAAAGGTGCCTAGCAGGAAAAAATGCTAAGCTATAATAACAACACAACTGCAAAGCACCAATAGATTAACTGTGTGTTAAGGTTGCCTGCATAACTCGTTTCTTATAAGCAGGGCCAATGCGCTAATCAAAATGTCGTGCTAACCTGCTAAACACAAAAATATTGTTCCCATATCCAACAAACCAATTAAAACAGGGAACGGTTCCAATTGGCCTAGGTCTTGGTGTGCTGTTATACCTTTTAACCAATGAGAAAGCTTAAATAGATCTCGACCAATCAGGAAGCGAAACCATGTAGACCGGTCTCCATGTTACACCTTTTTGTTTTTGCTTGAAAAAGAACAAAATAGCTGGTGGTGGCACTTTCTGAATAACCCTAAATCAGACGAACTCCAGCGGGATTAGAAACTGCTTGAACGGAGACGACGGCCTCTCGACAAATAAACATCGATGTAACGGGTACATTCTCCGTGATGTTATGTTTACGCATGCCTCTTTTTTTAAACCGACCACGATTTGGGAAGTGACTTCCACCGAGCAAAAGTACTCCACCGTGTTCAAAGTCCCCGTTCCACAGAGCTAATTAAAATGCAAACTTTCTTGGGTTGACCCCCCCCCCCCCCCCCATATAACAAGCGGCTGCGTATATATCATGCAACTTGTTAATGTTGGACCTTCGGCACATTGTAGCACTGCATTAAATACACCGGGTTTTCCTTTTAGTGCACATGCACACACCTCCATAAATCAACCTTAGTTTGTTTTCATTGCTACCAGACGTCATGTTAGGAAAAATAGTTGGAAATTGCTCAGTAAAATAACAGAGGCTGTCAAACAAACCCCTGTCAGCCGCTCTCAGTTGAACAACCTGGCACACATCAGATCGCTCAGGTATAAAATGCCTACACGATTATCGGCAAACGAGAGACGCATGGTGCAGCGCCATCGGTTGTGCACAATGGTATATACAGACTAGCTTCTATATAAAGCCCTTTTCACACGTCGAAAACATAACCGATGTCCCTTGCTACAAAATTCAGCAACGTTTGAGAAGGTTTCACACTGTGTGTCTGGACAGTCCAACGGTGTTGTCATTTCACATGAAGTGCAATTTGTAAAATTTCACAATCTTGCTTAAAATTTAAGCAAGGGACCCCAGCGAAATTGCTGTCGTGTGAAAATGGCTATTACTATAGTTCATCATTGTGTTTCTGGAAGATTACATTAATTCCCGTCCTCTAGTTTTCACTAAACACACCGTAAAACCCACACAGGAATCCTATACTCACTGATGATACAACCAAACTGTGAACATTTTCATTGGATGAGGTGATGATGGTTGCGTTTTTAGAGAAGCAGCCGAACAACGATTTGCGTTTGGTTGGGGATTTTTTTTTTTATACTTCATTATTTCAAGTCCCAAATCAAAGAGACTCTTTTCAGATGGATTACACTTCTCAGAAGAAAAAAAAACTCGTGTTGATATCAAGTTCATCGAGTGTATAAGCTCACGAACTCATGCCCCTTGCTCCTTGCTCCTTGCTCTGTGTTTTTCACCCAGGAATATTTTCCTTCCTCCATGGCTCACCATGACCAGTCCTGGAGACCATGACGTCACAGTAATCGCCCTAGACCAGTATCCACACTTGATGTGATCCCATGAAACAACAAACCAGTGACAGTCTCAGCTCAATCGGTCATCGGGGTCACGAGAAAGAAATACAGAAAAAATCGTATACCGCTTTCAATCATCGGGTTTTGACTCGCGAGATAATTTTACTAATTTTCTCAAAAACAATAGCATATCAAGCAAAAGTAATTTAAGTGAAGTTTTCCCCGCCGTGACCATTGTAGCATGATGTAAGATTGTAAATATTTATATTTTTAATCAAATCGGTGTTATGCACTTTCTGTTGGCATCATGTTCGTTTCCCGGTACAGGTTTACATTTAAAGGAACATTACAGAATTGTTTTTGCTACCAAACAGTTGCTGGCAGTGTAAGCACTTTATGTAATCCACCATACACATAAACTGACAAACCTGTAGAAGTTTGAGATCGATCAGCCATCTGGGTCACGAGAAAATAGTGAAAAAAAAAACGATTACACATTTGCATGAAATCATATGGATTCAACAAATGAATAAAACGCTCACTGAGCGATAAACTCCAATCGGAAAATTAGTTTATTCATTTCTCATCAAATATGGCATTTCAGACAGAAATATTTCAAGGGATGTTTTCTACTATCATCATCAATAGACCATGTAAGTTTAATGTAAATCTGTGATCAAAAGTATATTTTACAAGTTTTTTTCTTACCAATTCTGTAATGTTCCTTTAACAAAGTATCTCAGATCATTGAATCCAGAGGTTTTATGCCATTTTGTATTTCGTTTTCTGTGAATTTATCATCAGATATCATTCAATCGACTCTATTCTAAAAACAAAACGTAGAATTTGTAGAGCCCAACCTCTTCCCCCACCACACTATTAACTCCATTAATTTGGTACGCGGGCATTATTGGAGTTCAACAACTGACAACTGCAGCACCTGGGGCCCAATTTCATGGCTCTGCTTACCGCGGAATTCTGCGCTTACGTATCACAGAATTGTGTTACAAGGGCTCCGTAAGCGCAGAATTCCGCGGTAAGCAGAGCCATGAAATTGGGCCCTGACCACACCAATGTTACGTAATAGTCTTTTGTTTATTGACCAATCAGCGAACTGGACCAGATTAGAATATATTATTTCTCGCGTCTGCAAAATTGAAAAATAAAGGGGCTTCAAATTTCTGGTAAATCTGTGAGCACTGTTGGGAAGAAAGTTGAATCTTTTTTTTGTGAGTAGGTTTCTTTCATTTTGTTTTACATCGTCATTGTGTAGAATAATTTTAGTTGTTGTTCCAAAACATACTTCAATCTTTTGAAATTCGACCATATAGCGTAACTGAAATGGTTGAATCGACTCTTCAATTTCTGAGTAAAATTGGATTGAAAATCCATCCCTTTCATTTGCAAGTAACAGGCCCTGGCTTTGGCACACTATAAAAACCCAACCTGGGCATGTTTACGAGAAAGGTGTACCCATTTCAGAATAGTTTTTTGTTGAAACCGTTAATAAATTAGAAGTATCAACACATCCCAATGACTGATGTGTACATAATGATACTGGGACAGGTCTACGTATGGACGTGTGTACATCACGTAACTCACCACAGAGTACTTTCACTTCAAACTCGCCAGGGTTTCCGTGTAAAATGTGCGCTAACGTGTGCAGGGAAAAACATGAATGTGTGTACACATGACATCATGTCCCAGTGGTTGTAACAGCTCGTCTGGCTTGTCAGGCAACTTGTTTAATTTAGCAATACCAAGTACTTATTTGTCTCCTCCCCCCCCCCAAAAAAAATAAATAAATAAAAATAAAACATAAATAATTTAATACAAATAATTGAAGAAAACAAATAATAATAATAATAGGCCCTGTACTAATAATGATAAAATAAATAAATTAAATAAAATAAATAAATAAATTGAATAAAAAAATTATGTAAAATTCTTAGATCATTTCTAGCGGAAATATCTCACAGGGATGACGGGTGCTGGAATATGCCCACACAAATCAAGTTATTTTTTCCCCGAAGTGTAAGATTCTTAACAATTCCACGGTGAAGTTGTCTTGAGAATTCATTGTTACGTTTCCTCATTGCGTGAATGTACACATCTCAAGTTCAACGTTCGGAGTGAAACATTTTTGGATCTGTAAACTATATCAAGTGAGCTTCTTTTTTTTAGCCCAGCGTTCTGATCGTGATTTCTTTTTCCTTCCCATTTTGTCTTTTCTCCTGATGCATCTGAAAGTCGTCTTTTGTCTTTTCTCCAAGTTGTCTCCAGGGCCCCGGGATACTTGGTTTCATTAGCAACGCTTGTTCATGATCACAATCGTAAAACCTACGAGACACAAGTAGCATGTTGCCTGACACTTTACACGAGGAGTATGCTCAATATAATACTCGGATTAGTCAGAGGTTTTCGTTTATATCTGCACTGGAAATGTGTGTTTACATATATATTTTTTTAGCAATGCGGACAACATATCTGGTTGCTTTAAAGGCAGGGTTTACGTTTGGTAAATGTCAAAGACCGGTGTCCTCCTCAATGAGTGTATCCCAACATATGTTTAAGATAATAAGCCTGTGAAAATTTGGGCTCAATTGGTTATCGAAGTTGCAAGAAAATAATGAAAGAAAGAAAAAACCACCCTTTCTAGCATAGAATAGTGTGCTTTCAGATGCCTGAGACAGGCTTCATGCCTGAAGCCTTTCTCGGATTCAAATTTTGGAGTGAAAAACTACCTCTTTCTCAAAAAAATAATTTACTTCAAAGGGTGTCGTTTCTAACAATGTTTTTTAAAATATCAGCAGCTCTCCGGTGCTCTTTACCAAGTAAGTTGGTATTGATCATTAACTTTAATCTCGAGTAATTACCAAAAGTATACCCCGCCTTTAAAAAGGAAAAATACTAGAGAATCAAATAAGTCTTCGGGAGAAAATTCATTCGCAGCCAAATCATTTGTGACTATGTTCTGCACCTCAGATTAATGGATAAATACTTCTGACATGTCAAAATGACAAGAATGGTGAAATAAATCTGTCTACATTTTGCAACGTAGCTGTGAAAATTGGACTCGTACTGGTTTGGTCTGTGCGTGTGTCCAAGGGCAACGTATAATCACGAGTCTGTTTGAAATCTAGAAGTTTACTGTTTGAGGAAATAATCTGAGAATTATAGAGGACACTTTTAAGCACTGGAACAGATGTTGCTGAGGATGTTTACTTCGCTGAGTTTTTTTTTTTTTCTTTCTTTCACCGGTTGCAAAATTCATTTTGGACCACGGCTAGCTATGAACAATTCACTTGCAAGCCAACTGGCAAAACTGCAATGGCCAGCGTTGGCTAATTGTACTTGTGGAGGTTATATTTAGCACTGTTGTGTCCGTGCCACCACCACCATACTGTTATCTGGTAGTAGACTGCGGTTGGTCAAAAAAAAAATGGACGTTATATACACCAAGAGAATTTAACAACACCACTGAAAGGGAGAAAATACTAAAAAGCTTTGGGGTTTCTTTTGACTGGGGTGAAACAACAATACCGAGGTATTGTGTTTGCCAAAGAAAACCACGAAGAATGGGTGAGCTAGCGGAGCGTGCCCACGGCACGAATCGACTCGTTCCAAGCGCAGGCTTGTGTGTGTTTTGTACTGTATTCAACTCGGCAGGTACCATCTTGCAAGCGGGGGTGTTCTCCACTGCGTCGGGTTTATTTAATGAGAACATGGGGCTCTGGCTGTACCGACCAATCGGGGAGCTTGTTTAGACCGCTTTTGATGGACAAGTGGTCCGTTGATCAAAGTGTTTCTCCAGCTACACGACTGAAAAACCGCATACCCGGTTGCAGCGACATCACAACGTATAGAAATACTGGAGTAGTGGAGTAAACACTCCCGTTTTCTTACGTTTTTGCCCGTCGACAGAAAATTTCCCTGGATTTTTATAACATTTTCGAGCCGACTTTTAACACGGATTTTGTCGCGAGAAGGCGGCTGGCTGTTCGGCAGGTGATTTTTTGGTGGATCCTACACTCGGGAATGGCCCAATTGGTAAGTACACATTTTAAAAACAAAACAAAATTGTACTGTTATTTAGTTTTGAAACCGAAATTTTAAATCTGGAAACTCGAATCTTCGGAATGCTAACGGCGTGGATGTGTGAACGCATCGAGATTGTGAGCGATTTGAGTGTGGATTTTTTTCTTTCTGGACGGCAATCTTTCTCCCCAAGCAACTATTTGCCAAGAATTTGCCGACCCGAAAGACACCGGACCGGCTGCGTCCACATCGCCCTCACAACAGCCCGGCCGCAGCCCACCACACGTAGAAACTCAACCCCTCGCCGTAACTACAGCACAGATGTGTGCATTGCAAAACAACACCGTTGTGGATTTATTTTTTTTCGTGGACGAGCACAGACTTCACGTTTTCTGTCATCTACTTACTTGTCATGAAATTAAAAAATTGTCTTCGGTTTGGACCCCACATGTACGGAAAACGGAATTTCCGGAGCAATCCGTAAGCTGTATTTTTGCACTGGGCAACAATGTTAGCGTCCCGGGTGTGTGTATATGTGTGGACACTACATGTATTTTGGTTGTTGCCGGCAATGGGACAACACAAACACAAGTTCCCAGCCCGGCCCTGTGAGTCACCCAAAAGAATCAACGTGGTTAATTTCTGACCGGTGAATTGTAAGGACTCTTTTACCGAAGCCCTGGATTTTACTTGACCACAAGTTCCGAGAATAAACACAGAGGGGTTTTCACCGGCATCAGGTCACCCCGATGGATCCCCGTACCGTGTGATGAGTCTACTTTGCCATCACCGCTCAACGGTGATGTGGCCCACACAGCAGCGAACGCAAATGGGTCGACCTTGGTTTGTGTACGGTGCGTGGAATGCTGCACAGTGTACCTCGCCACCAGAGCTCCCATCCGTTGATTGCATCGACTCGACGGCAGTCGCGATCAAAAGCGTTTAAAATATCTTGGCAGTTTGCCAGTGGATTTTACCCTCGGTGGACCGTCTTCAAGATCCGGCTAAGGAATCAGATTCTACACTGTTGGAAATGTTTTACCCGGAGAAATTCACCAACTACGTGCCTGTGTGTTGATGTTTACACGACCAGCTCGCGATCACACTACTTCGACAAGATTGACCGTGAGCGGTGCACACGATCGAGTGCGCCGTGTCCGTGGCGGTTTGCACGGCCGGCTAACTTCGAGGCGCCACGGTCAGCGTTCCTTCGTTGTTGTCGACAATTCTCTACACTTATCAAATCCGCACCGCGTGTGAGGGAAATTCTACAGCATTTTTGATCAATTTGTGGCACCAACAGATACACCAAATTTACTGAAAGGATTCGAGCTACATGAAAAAATTACTGTCAATAGAGTGAGACCCACACCTAAGGTGAGATTTGATAACAAATGTGGACTATAAAATGTTCATTCATTCATTTCAATCTCGGCGTACGACGACGGGGAAAATGGCTTGCATTGTACAGTACATACATCGTGCGTGTATGTTTGGGTGCAAACATGACGTCCTTCGAAACTAGGTGCTGTCGTGAAGTCTGATAGCAATTCGATTGTTTACCACAATAATCATGGCTGTGTTATTTCTGTAGCGACGAAACCAAGTGTACTTTTGGCTCAATCACCGAATTGAATAATCTTTGCTATGCTAAAATCATAACAATTAAATATTCAAAAAATTGAAGCCGTTCGCCGCCGTCTTTGCCTGTGTGTGTAGAGCGTCATTGTGGGTAATTTATGGAGAAACATAACCTCGTGTGTGCGTGTGTACTTCTGTATGATAAAAAGAGTTCGTAATTATTACGAGTCGAAAATTCTAGACTTCTAAGTTCTACTGTAACGTTGTAACCGAATCGATTGCCAAGATGTTGTTTTGATGTTCTCCACTGTTGACTGTGTAGGGTTGCTGTCCGAGGGAGATATGGGAATTTATTCTCAGCTTATACTAGTGGTAATCTCAGAGTGAACCATTTTTTTTTAAACTAAAAAATTCCATGCAATCAGCATCAAAATGATGCCGTTATGATAGAAAAAAAATATAGGTATTGCTAACACTTACGCCCAAAGAAATAAACTGTGGTATGCCAGCAGAAAGTATTTTTTGCACAAAATGGTGCCTGTAACATTAATCGATTGATTTTACCGTCATTCTGTCCACTGAATGCGCGGCAGTCCGATAGTCATGACAACATAAAAATATATTCCGCACTCTTTTATTTGAACCGTGTACGAACGGTTGCCTAAATATAGCAACCAGCTATTTATGTGTTTTTGCCCACGCACGACGAAGTGCACTGCAACATGCTTTGAACTCAATAATATGTTATCTGCAGTGTGTGGTTATTAAAAAGCTGTCGAAAAAAAACATGTTTCTTTGTGTCTCGTCTGAGTGAACATGGTACCTGTTGTTTTTGTTCACAGTTCATGAACGATACAGGATGTTGTTCTCTCTGAATACCAAACTAATTGAGAACATGACAAAAACAAACCAGAACGGATTTGAAGAAAAAAAATATGCACTAAGTCGGATAAGACGATTAGTTATTTAAACAAAGCTTGCAAGCTCAAGGCACCTATTTGTTTATTGCCAATTAAACAAAATTGTCTGCATTTACAGATTTAGCACAAAAAAAATAAAGTCTAAAATATTCAGTAAAATAGTTACTCTCCGAATGTGTGAAGAACTAAAATTGTTGGTCACCATATTTGTGCTGTTATCAGTTTATGGAACAAACCCACAAAGGCAGTACAATTGTGAATATTAATGTGAGATTTGGCTGTGTCCAATGTTACCGTTTGTTTGATCTTCCTTCAAATAAATATATATCTCACTGTACCTTCTGCGAATAGGAAAGTAAGTACGATTGGCTGAATAGAATGTCCTATAGCCTATGGTGGGAGACTTGTTTATGCGTATGTAGTCTAATTTAATTGCCTGTGTAATTGTGATTGAAGTAGACGCCTATCTACTAGTGTGGTGGTTACCAAACAGCATAGTATAGAGAAAGAAAAAAAAACAGTGTGTGACATTTAGCTATATGACTCCATACAACTCATTAGCTTCTGTATGCCGGCCAGACGAGCCAGGACTGATTTCTGTGTTCGAATCTTTCAAAATCCCGAAATATTATTTCATTTCCATATTTTGAGAATGACCAAGTGTTATATAACAATTATATGTAGTTTTCATAGAGGTGCTGCCTTGTAAATATATTATTAATTGTCAAAACTAAAATTTTAATTCTCTGCTCTGAGGTACCATAAATAGATAAGCGACCTATTACGCATGATCTTTGGTGTATTTATCACACACCAAGCAAATCATTTAAATGACAAGTAATAATTTAGAAAACGCCAGTGGTACTCGTTGACTATAACAATATACAACCATAGATTAACGTTCTGTATTAAGAGTACGTTTACTGGAACATTTAAGTAGGTTTGGTTCTAACCATTGTTCGTGTGAGCCGAAGTATATAGAGAATGACAGCCTCTTTTTTTCATAAGCGCTCAGCAACAACGCTGTACGGTAAACGGTTTGTGGGAAACAATTATTGTTGTTATGTTGGTTGCTTCTTTGCGTGCACAAACGGGCTTACTTTTAACTGCCCGAGTTTGCGTTGGTCCTCTCGGCACCGAACACGAACCGTGTTTATTTAACGGAATGCGCTGACCCCAGTGCGTAACGATGGTTAAACGGTGTCATGATTCTGTACAGTCCCTCTCGTATGCATGTAATTCCCGTCTGTAAATATAACCCACCGAGAAATTTCAAAAATCTTTCTCGAGTCTTTGAGCTGGAGGAGTGTTCGTCTCGAACAGTGCATGGCACTCCGAACACAGAGCAACCTTGAAGGTTTGACGCTCAAACATAGCTTATCTTAACCACGAGCGTTTCGCCCTCGCTGCAGACTTCGCATCTCCCATAGTGCACACACCTTTCGTGAGCGGCTGACATTTTCAAGGTAAAGCAAACCTCGTCGGTGACTTCATTTTCAATAACGTCAACAGCAGAGCGGATAAAACTTTCTTATCCGGTAAATAAAAATAAAACGGGGATGTCATACAGAAAAGCCACAATTTGACAGGTGGACCAAAATAAACCATGTATTTTTGTCCAATCGAGTTGGACATGGAATTTTTAATAAGCATTTACAACATTGCCAATATTGTAGTTTCATTCTCTTTTGTGAATGAAACAACATGCTCAGCACGTTTGAAGTCGTTAATGTTGTGCGTATGGTTACGCACCATACAAATACAATGTACTCCCCAACAGAGATTATGCACGTTTTTCCCTATTACACTGTGCAGTAATATGCTCACATACAAACACACGCCATACACGCTGTAGACCTTATAATGATATCGCGTTTTAATTCTGGAGCCCCTCTTTTTTCCTACCTTGATGCAGCATGTATTTGATGTCGTGAGTTTTAATGATGATTCTTGACATGTAAACGTACAATTGGTGTTGCAAATGTGATATGTCTTTTTCCTGAAATGTGCCAGCTTCTTTTTCCTTTAGTGCTGTGCAGCAAACATTCGTTGCATTGTTGTGTGGGCTACATTTACCGCACCACTGTACATGTCATGCACATAATTATACATTTTTGATATACAAGTTCAGACGTTAAAGGAACATTACAGAATTGGTAAGAAAAAAACTTGTAAAATATACTTTTTGATCACAGATTTACATAAAACTTACACGGTCTAATGATGACGATAGTAGAAAACATCCCTTGAAATATTTCTGTCTGAAATGCCATATTTGATGAGAGAGAATAAACTCATTTTCCGATTGGAGTTTATCGCTCAGTGAGCGTTTTATTCGTTTGTTGAATCTATATGATTTCATGCAAATGTGTAATCAGTTTTTCACTATTTTCTCGTGACCCAGATGACCGATCGATCTCAAACTTCTACAGGTTTGTCAGTTTATGTATAAGGTGGATTACATAAAGTGCTTACACTGCCAGCAACTGTTTTGTTAGCAAAACCAATTCTGTAATGTTCCTTTAAATATATGAACGCGTAATAAAAGCCTGGTTTGTCACACCGCTGCCAGTGCACTTGTGTTTAAAGGGGGGAAACTGCATACAAAAACAAGTCGACAAAAAAAGAGAAATCATTATAAGCCATCTGGAGAAAGGGGTGATCGATTTTTTACCTGGTACAAATAAGGTCTTTGAATTTCAATGACGTAAAAAGCAACGGTACCTGTGGATGCTAATCAATCCTGCCCTTACAGTGGCCATTTGTAAAGGTTTTTTTTTCTTCCTGCTAGGTGTTTTTGGGGTAAATCCTTTTAAAAAATACCAATTCACACAAATTCTATGATTATTGTGTTCATACCTTTCCACGCAGAAGAGTTTTCCACGCTGTGGGTGTGTTCATAATGTAACACTAGATCAAAACGCCAGACGCGTTGAGTTTCAAGTTTTGTTTAGTCTTAATAAAGGCAAACAAATCCACACGTACTTCTAGCAAAAACCAAAGCATTGATAGCCGATGTTGAAACAAACCCATTTTCGAGGTCAAGTTGGGGAAAAATACCGACCCAACTAAAAAGTATTCAAGATAAAAAGAACAGTCCCCGTTTAAAATATGCGTCTCCATCTGGCTTTTAGAATCGATGCAGTTGGTGGAGGTCTTTTTTTCCCCCGCGAGTGGCAGTTGAAGCAAACAGTGCTAAAGAAACTAAAGGGTACCTGTTAGAGCCGAAAGAAACATTTTTAAATCTAACCTGTAAATAGTTTTATGTCGTTGGTCATTGTTTCCCACCCGTTGTTCGAAGCAGAGTCCCGTTGCTCGCCCCTAGATGCAGAGGTTTTTAGTTTGGCTGGAAGCACCAACATTATAATTATTCATCGTTTTCCGCTAGTTGAGAAGTCCATAACTAAAACGTCTTCGTACAGAGACAAACGCACAAAAAACTAAAAACAAAGAGCTTTCGAACACATCTTCGCCTATTTTAAAATGAAGAGAAATTAAATCTATAACAAAGAGAAAACAATATTTCACAATCATTAAATGAAAAGTTATGTAATTTTCTGGTAAGCATTGATCAGTTGATTTTTTTTTAGAAACAAGCTGTAGCCGACGTACAGCACGCGAAAAACGTTTACCAGTCGGGGTAAAATAAATCTACAGGCATAGTATAATAATGTAAAACCTATTTACCCTTGTTGGAATATTTTACACAACGAGTAAAGATTTATTTAGAGATATTTATCCAAGATATCACCCATACTACTTTCTTTTTTTTTACCAAAAAGGATGAGCAAAATTCCATTCTGCAGTGTAAACTAGCCCCTCACGCGTTTCGATCGCTTCTTGTCCGTGGACGAATAAAAAAAACACACCGAAATATGCCGTAATCCGATACGACGTGGCGGCCGCTGCGTTTGGCTGTCCACGCATACATGTACAACTTGAAAGTTTGCTTGTGTGTGTAGTGGTACATGTACACAGTATGTACGATCGTATACTGTATGTTCCCGTAGGTGTGTGGGGGAACTGTGTGCATATAGGACTGTGTGTACTGGCTTACGGGCGCAGTGGCATGCGGTGTGTTCGCTGGGCACCAACGGTCAATCTAGCGTAGGCCCTGTATATAGTACAGACTGCAGACTAACTTGTACTATTTGTAACCATATTGCCATCAAAGCTCTGATAAACTAAGCCAGCTCAATTCCAAACTGTACATGGAAATAATCTTTAAAAGAGATAATCATTAAGCCAACGTCATATTCTGATTGTGTCTTGTAACTGAACACCATACTTTGCATTAGAAGCGAACGGGGTATTTTTTCTATACAAAATCTTCACTGTTAATTCTCGCCGGTGCAAAAGCTTGAACCGAAAGTATACACTGTTTTTTTTCTCCATTCTCCATAATCACCCTGCTCTTTTCATATTGAAATATGCACCATTTTTTAGCTATTCTTAATTACCACGCTGAAGCTACGCGAGTGTATCCATCTCATTAGCGAGGCAGTGCAATTACATCTACGACGGAGAGAGCGTGTGGTATCGACTAAAAATGTATAATGTTTATGATACGTGCAAACACGGGGGAGAAAAACTCGGAAGCGAACCACGCAGGCCCATTGTGCACGGGATGATTTCATTGGAGAATGTGTACATGAGAAAAGATACATTTAGTAGAGAACGGATAACGGCTCTCTTTTAGTGTTCGGGGAGAAACGCAAAACCTGAGACTCCGTGCGGCCGTAATTGTGAACGAAGCTGAATTTGTGGTGTTTTTCCCTCTTGCCTTTCTCCTCTCTCCCCTGGTTTTGAAGTTCCACTGCGGACGTTATTGCTTTTAAAAAACCCGGCTACTGAAAATGTTGAGACATTTGGAAGAGCTTTCAACTGAAATTTATACAGCGATTTTAATACTTTATGTTCTGTTACAGCTTCTGATGGAGAAAGAAAAATTACCCCCCCCCCAATTTTGTTTTATTATTAATAATACAACGTGGTCATGTATACCTTAAAAACGCCATTATGGACATTTTTTGACGGTTACCAAGGGCAGAAATACATCGGTTCGGTTGAGAACCTACGGGTATGTTTTTTTGTTAGTGTTAAATGTTTATCTTGTTCAAGTTGGAGATACATTGCGAAACAGACAGCGAAGACATAGAAAAAAAAACAGAGGGAGATATGACTGCACACAGTGACGGTAGTAGTAGACTTTGAAATGTCCATTTAGAAACTGGGCATAGTTGACATACCGAATGTATGCTTCGTGTATTGCGTGGAGAGTGTCGATTTGCAATACAGTATACCTATATCATGCGGACTGACTCGATATTGCTGCGGACTCCATTGGTACATTGGCTGGTGGTGTCTGCTGACGCGGTGTCTCTCGCGGAGACAGAACGTTTTGTTCTTTTTAGTGTAAAGGTTTTTTTGTTCCCCTTTAATTTCTAATAAGTGTCACATTTTTGTGTGTCAGTGTCACAGTGCGAATTGTTCTCGTTAGTGTGCAATGCCACAACGATAAACCTGTAGGCCTGGTATTCAACAACGCAACAAAAGGGTATTATATTTAACTAGGGATGGGGTGGAGTGTCTCGATTGTTTTTGATTCATGGCCTGTAACAAAAAAAGAACCGGCGTGGGATGATAGATCTGTGTCACACTGCAAACCAGCCTGGTCGTGTTCACTGTGTGGATTAACAATAATGAATACCGGTTCTCATCGTACCATCAAGGGATCAGACTATATCATTTGTTTCATTCGGGTCTCGTTATGGCAACAGTAATTGGAATGGATGGGGTAACAACATGGCTGCAATATGAAAATAGTCTATCCTACTGTAGCTCCCAACTACGGTTCGTAAAAAATGGTTTTGATTCAAATCTCTAGAATTCAATATTTCAATATACACATTAAGATCTGTCATTCAATATTGAAGGGGGGGGGGGGTAAATCACTTACAAACGCTAGCTTTTACATGTCAGAGGCGATAGATCCAGCGTTTATACAAATTGCATGTATATACGTTATTGCATTTTGTGCAATGTAGGTCATAGACTTTGCACTGTGAAGTTGATAAAAAAAAGTTAACTGACGATAATAAATGTTGACTATACACTGTTGAGTAGCCCAGCCTATTAATCCCAGACCATGGCCTGGATGCAGGAATCAGCCCCCCCCCCCACACACACACACACACAAAAGAGGGAGTCAAAATCGTAATCCATTTGTGAGGGTTTCGGGAGCTAAAATATTCTTTCTGATTTTCAAACAAAAGGCTGGGTTTTCAATTTCGGTTTTGCAGAGGGAAGCTTTTTTTTTCTTTCTTCTTCTTCTTCTCTTTTTCTCTATCTCGATTGCATGTGGTGAGGATATAGTTTAATTCGTAGAATAGGGACAGCCCGGTCACCATGAATGAACGAAAATAGATTAGCTTTCTTATTCAATATTCGTGTTGTAAGAACATTGCGACGTTGGTCGTGTGAACTGACATTTATGTGGCACAAGACAATGAGGCTTTTACAGCGCGCTTATTTTAAAAAACATGAATTCGTGTGTGAAACACATTTTAAAGGGAGACTGCGTAATGTTCTTGGGTGGGTGGGTGTATATTTTCACAACTAAATATGACGGCCCAACAAGTCGACAACATTCGGTAGTTTTGTCAAAGACCAGCATTCACACTTGTATGTGATCCAACATAAATATACATGAAATAACAAACATGTGAAAGTTTAAGCTCAGTCGGTCATCGGAGCCACGAGAAAACGGCGGGGGAAAAACCCGTATATGTTTTCAATGATTTCAAAGACGGTGCGGATTTGGACTCGCGAGATCAAAACTGATTGTTTTTTTCAAAAGCTGTAGCCTTTCAAGCAAAAATACTCGAATGGAAGTTTTCCACCATACTCGTCTTTATGTATACCATGCATGACAGTTATGTGCAAATTCTGTGAGCATTTGCCTTTTGTTAATCTTGCCAATGTTGTGCGTACTCTTGTTAAAAAAAAGTATACGATTCCATCTTTGTTAAGCGGTGTAATTACGGAGCCCGTATTTTGAATATTCATATGATTATAACATTGTAATATTCACCTTCAACATGAAGGGATTTATACACGCCGAGGCCTGACACCTGTGTTTCTAATGAGCCCTGCATTAGGTCATGTAATGCATGGAAACCGTTGCCGTCGCAGCACCGCGCTCCGGGTGTCAGGTTCAACCGGGTGGACGCGTCAAATCGCCCCACCAGGCCAGCTTGAGTTCCGTGGGCAGGGCCCTCGTGTACTCGTGGTTCACATACCAATACAATATCCATATATTAAGACGGGTGGAGGGAAAAAATCACCCAGAGTCTGATGGCGGCTTCAGGGTGGGCCTTCGAGTTCTGCGGGTATAAAAACTTCGGTGTGATTCACAGTCTCTTTCGTTGCCAGTAGGTATGTTATTTGATAGTATACCTTTCCCATATTCTAAGTTTGCTGTTTTGGGGTGTGTTTTTTTTCTTAAGGAAAAGAATGAAGTTAACTAAATGATGTTAGTTGCTTGGCATGATAGATTACACCAGAGTATACAGTTTTGTAAGTTTCATCGGATATCATTTCATGATAGCTAGAGTTCATCAGTTACTGATGTTTAAAAAATAAATGTACAGTAATTTGAAATGTCACAAAACCTCTTTGTGGTTAGAAGACAAAAGACATGATTAAAGCAGTGCCCGAAATGGCGGCTATGGTTAGGGCTAGGGCTTGATCACTGCGTCATCATGTGTTGATGTATAGGACGTCCTTAGCCACAGCCGTAGCCGCCAGCGATTTTTTTTCTGCAGCACACGTCGGCTATGGAGTCAACAGTTAAGGGATAGGCTGTTCTTCCCTATCCCTTAACTGTTGACTCCATAGCCGACGTGTGCTGCAGAACATAAATTTGCTAGCCGCCAGTTAGGACGCCGTCTGAGTTTAAATCTGAAAGCTCACTGACGGTCAAGTTCAAACCGATCCCTCCAGAGAAATTGTTTCCGCCTGGAAGACCGTCAAAGCCAAGACATAACATCTGAAGTGAAGACATCACCGTTGCTTACTTCAATTTTTCCCGAAACGTAACCACCAACTTTGACGAAATATTCACCAGTTGGTTCTCATTAAGAAGTGGATAAACATTACTCTTCTTGAATAAAAATCAAAAACAAAGAGCGATGATTTATGTTCCCTTTAGCTTCAGCTGCGAGTTGCATCGCCAATGATTTGGGAACAATGTTTCTCTTACGACTGCCACTTTTATGAAAAAAAAAGAAATTATCGATTTCAATTTCTATATGATTTCATCTTGTCGTGAGATTCCGAAAGCTCTGCCGATTGCATTCGACAACGTTAACACTAGCAGGCTTTGTGTGTGCTAGTATACTATTACACACACTGTGCAAGTCTCGCGCGTATTCGAACGTTGGGACCAGTTTTAAGTGCGTGAGTTTGTTTCGTTAGATCAATGGAGTTAGTAGGGGCCGACGTGAGACCAGAAAATGAAGCGGTTCGCAAAAAATGTTCGAACTTGCACGGTCTGATGTCAGTGGTTGCGTCACGGTTTGTTGTAACTCATGAACATGTTGGAATAAATTGAAACATTCTGGAACTGAAAACTTGGGACCCGATTGGGGAAAAGCCATTTCTTGCGCTGAATCCAGATACGAATTCTAATCTCCCAGAACTTATAACGATATACCAACTTGTGTGTTTTGTTGTGAAGTGTTTCGATCCATGCCAGCCGTTGGAATTCTTGGCTTTGTCTTGACTGACTCCTTGCTTCAGAGGTGGCAGCAGTCCAATCTAGCCAATCGTTTAAATCATTTTGATTATAATGCCATTTTACGCACCCCTGTTAACAATTCATAGTTTTTTTTAAAACTGTCTTTGTGACCTCTTGAACGAGGGTTGTACCAAAAGACATTTAGGGTGGGGTAGAGTGGGGGGGGGGGGGGTCTTACTCACGGCAACTTTTGCCCTCCGCTTGCGCCCTTGCTTCGCTCCTTTTCCAAGCTCTTTCTGTTAATATGTCATGTTCTCACCTTTTCATTTATTCATTGTCCATTGCCTGTATTGTCTGCCAGTCAGTTTTTGATTCTATCCCTTTGTATTGGATGGATTTACGAATAAAGTAAAGTTGATTGGAGTTGACTGACAGCACAAATACTCGTAACAGCCTCACGCTTGATGAGCTTTAATTATATAGACACGGTGGTTCTTCCAGAGGACTTCGGCTTTCTGTCTGCAGAACCCATGTCGTTCAAGCATTTTCCCTACAACTTTTTGCTCTCGAGTCAGAGTCGAAGAATAGTTACAATTCTATTTGACATTTTTTTTTTCTTTTGGAGGACACCTGTTAACTTTAAGTGTCTACTGAAATCTCCTAGTGTCTACTAAAAGATGGAATAATGTTCTTGACACATCTGACATAGTGATATCATGTCATATCGCTGATTGCACGATGTTTGAATTCCTCTTCAACGTCAGATTACATAATGACTTCAGTGGTAACGGCCCAGCTGGAGGGTATACGCCATCTTCTGTAGTTCCAGGGGATGGCTTTAACGGTCATGTACCCTGTGTGCATATTCATTCATCACTGCTGTGTCTCAATACATCACAGCGGGGCCTGACTACTTTTGTCCCTCCAGCCTCGATTTGATCGCATTATTTGGAATGGGTGGAAAAACAAGATGGCTGCACTGTTCAACGAAAATAAAAAGGTTGCTTAACCCCATGTAGTGTGCGATGTCTATGCGGGGTGTCTCGTGGTACAGTCACACGATGTAAATGTACCAACAACAGTGTGTCATCACCCACTGTTTGTAAAGCGGTTTATACATGTATATGTACTGATCTACGTTATACCCCAAAACGAGGCCAGGATTGCATGCCTAACTTTGGCGACACGATTTGAATTGGACAAAAAAAAAAACCAGATGGCCGCACCTTGTTTTGTATGACTGGTCACCCATTATCGTTGTCAAATCTATTTAACACTCTGTAAACCGCTATTGCTTATGATGCCGGGGGCCCTGTATTATTGCATACATTATGTATAAGTTAATAAGAACTACAAAACACAGAGCCAAGTGCTGTTCACCATTCCGTTTGTTGTGCGGTCCAGAAACCGATCGTATTGTAGATTCACATTCATTAATAACAATTTATAGTATAAAGCCCGTCTGTGTGTGCACATCTGACAACCATGAATGTTTTCCTACGACTTTAGAAGGAACAATTAAACCCCCTTTTCTGAAATGACATGAAAAGCAGGCTGGAATAATAAGTATATTTTTTTCCAGTCGATAATGTAAATATTTTGCATTGTTTGTTTACAATACGGCTGCGTTTCCGTTTAACTATGTACTCTGGGATGTCTCTGCGGGTTGTTTACTTTTGTACAGGGAAAAATAATGCCATCCGTGAGAGGGACATGGGACGTCATTTTGAAGCCACATTTCTGTTTATTATTATTATTCGTCTCATTCGTCTAGAAATGAATGCCCAACAAATTATTATGACTGTAATCATTTTTAATTATTTCACAATCTGGAATGTCCTTGGTGCACGGGCGAATGACAAGCAGGCCACCATGACGCAATAATGTGCTTCGCTCGGGACCACTTCTTCCAAAACGCGGCCTACAATCCGGCCGCGGCACCGGGCTCCTTTTGACGCGGGAAACACCGTGCAAAATGCACTCTGCTCCCAAAAAAAAATTGACGGAGCCCAAGCCGAGGTTGGAAAAGGCCCTTGGTAGATGGTTCCATTACCGGAAAGATATTATTATAATAATGTTATAAGTTATGCAGGTATATGTACTTGATTTGTTGTTCTGTTAGACCATGGTCTGATGCAAATAAATGCAGAATTCCTGGACATCTAACTCCAATTCCCAGACTTTCTTCCAAAATCCCCCCCCCCTCAAAAAAAAAACCCACACAAAACAAAACACCTCACCGTAAAAAAAAAAGAAAAAAAGAAAAAAAAAGAGAAACCAGCTTGTAACCATGCCCGTTTGTAATCGCAGCATTGATCTTGCCGAACAGATTTTTGCCGTCTTCCACATCACTTTAGGGCTTTATAAAAAAAATAAAAAAATGTATCACAGATTAATAAAGTCCGATTTTCGCGACAGTAGTGCTCGGCAAGCTCGCTCGCCCCCCGATGGCCGGCGGGCGAGCGGCCGTGCACTTATGACCTATGTGCAGTGTGGCAATCATCTCGATTGCACCGTGTCACATGTGTGCGCTCGCCATTGTCCCCACGTATATTATTAACTCCTTTGCCGAGGAACACAATCATGGGGATAAAACTAGCTTGAAAGAAAAACACACACCACCACATGCAGAAACGTCCAGGTCGCGATTTTTTTCTTTCTTTCTGCAGCATACTTCGTCAATACAGTCAACAGTTAAGGGATAGGCTGTTCTTCCCTATCCCTTAACTGTTGACTCCATAGCCGACGTGTGCTGCAGAAAATAAATTTGCGTCCAGGTCCGTTCTCGGCATAATCTGAGCGTACAGAGCAGGACGGTTTTTCTTCGTGCCATCTACCCCCATACAGCAACAAACAAAATAGAGACCTCTGTGTTCTGTTTTAACCAGATTTTTAAGACCAGGCGTCCAAAAAATTCGATGTATATTCGGGGAACTTAAAGTTGCCATACTGTTTAGGTCTCACATGTCAATCATTGACGAAACAAGACGTCAAAGAACTGTCAATTTTTTTTGAAACGGTCGAACACACCATGCAGTATTAACGGACACCCTGACACCCTTCCGGCTTCAATAATAACCCCATCCGCAACACATGTGGGCTCATCTGCATCTGACCTCATCAGCTGGTGCTGTCGAAATATCAATGGTCGAACAAAAGTGGAAGATATATTCTCAAATTTGAGCCTGCCCGGTTGATTTTAACTGGAAGTGAGTTGTCGGAACTCAAATTTGAGTTCAAGCTGTTCAATCGAAATGGAAGTGGGAGAGTCTCCGAACTTAAATCTGAGTCAATCTGTGTCAATCAAAACGGAAATCGAAGAGAAAGAACTCATAATGGAAGTGAAAAGATAGAACTCAAATTTTGAGGCGAGCCGCATATAATAGTCGAAATCGGAGTGGGGAAGATCTCGAACTTAGATTTGCGTCGATCGGGTCGTTCAAACTTCAAAGTGCAACTGCGTCTCTCAAAATATGAGGATCGCATGTTGCACATGCAAAATGCAAACATGTTTATTTATTTGAGCATTCATTACTTCCAACTATAAACAGTATCCCAAAATGTCGTTAAAATTACGTCGTTATTGTTAATTGTGGGTGGTGCAGGACCTGTTTTTTGTTATTGTGGATTTGCAACAATCGATTTGTTGTTGCTGTTGTTTTTTTACAATGTATTTTAGAACAACGAGGGAGTGCATGAGGTCGGCGGCGTTCGTGCATTGCTTGCCGTGGTCGTTGTTCGATCTGCTGGGCCTAATTTCAGAGCTGCACTGAGGCAGAAAAAAATGTTGCTTAGAAATGTCCTAAGGAAAAATATGCAGGATACCAGTCACAAATGGTACATGTGGAATGCTATTTTGGCTGTTGAATCCTTATGCTGGTAAGCATATTGTTTATTGTGCTTAGCTACTTTGTGTGCATTAAGCAGCTCTATGCAAATAGGGCCTTGGTGTAAAATGCGTTCCTGCAACCAACCACTCACTGCTTATAAAGCAGAAACTAAAATAGCTTTACACACCATTCTGCTAGACGACAATAAGCAGGATACCAGCCACAGATGCTACGTGAGAAATGGTATTTTAGCTGATAACCCTTTTTTCTGGTAAGCATAATTCTGTTGTGCTTAGCTCGTTTTTTTGTGTGCTTAAGCAGCTCTATGAAGTCGGGCCCTCAGAGTACTGCAGCGTACGTTCCCGTGCCGGATATAGTTTCTATCGCGTGACCTGGAAATTCCAGAAATTAAAAAAACGTATCCTTGCGTGCCACGGATCTCGTTATTTTTTCCCTGGCGCTATTGTATAGTAATTCTGCAATAAACACTTTGTTGCCAAGTTGGGCGGTTACACAACGCCCACCCGGATGAGTTATAGCCAATGTACATGTATTAATAATAAAGACACTCTGCTCTTCAACTTTAATAATATACATGTATCATATACTCCGTGCATTTAAACGAGGAAATACTACCATATGCCTGCACTGGGTTTGTTTACATGATTTGTTATTTATTTTTCAGGAAGAAGTTTTTTTTTTTTTCAATGAAGGCAGATATCTGTTCTTAAAAAAACAAACACCAAAACATAGGTTTTACATAATGTTTCACGGCTATTTATTTTATTGAATAGTTTCGTTGCATGGCCTTGACCATTAAGATACTGAATAATATACGGACTCGATTTGTACCCTAAAAGTGTGCAACCCAAAACAGTGACATTTTTCCAGGATTACTCTCGCTGCAAGATGACTGAAAGCAACGGGGAAAATAAAACTACGCACACCCCTTACACATTGGCTAGCACACACAGAGTACGCAACGCGCCTTTTGTGTCGATTTGACAGAATATATATTTTTTTCTAGGAGAGGTTTAAAGTGAATGTACTTTTTTCCCCTTGGATTTTTTTCCCCTAATTTTTTTTAAAGACTTGTATGACTGATGTGCAAGTGAGGATCGAATAACGGCAGTATCGGGTTTTTATTCATTGCGATAGAGACCGTCATATGATGACAATTTTTAGTCATTGTGATAGGTTTTTCGTGGGTATAGTTTATCTGTATAGCCGCACGGTGCCTCGGCAACAGCAATGAAACTGGTACATTTTTGTGAAAAAAAGTACAGGGGGTAGATTCCACAAAACTCTTCCTAACTTAGGACGAGTCCTATCTCTTATTGTCTTAGCATTGCCCAGGACTAGTCCTAAGTTAGGAAGAGTTTTGTGAAATCGACCCCTGGATCCATAATGTAGAAAAGAAAAAAGAAAAAAAATATATCTGTTCACTGCTAAAGTGTATACCATTTTTACGGAGGAACATTTTTGTGAGAAATACTGATGTCTCAAACTTGATGACGTGTAATTTAGATTTTCCCCATCACCTTAATCACCCTTTCTTATTTCGATCGCCGCAATCAAAATAAGCTCCACGTGAACGTGACCAAAATCCCATGACGAACCTTCAGCAGTGATTCGTTTCCTTTCACTTGAACATGACCGCCAAATTTGACGGTTGTATGAAGTGTTAATGAAAACTAGAAGGTGGATGGAAACGAATCTACTATACTGAATCCACTCTGAGTGTATCTTTAATTTAAAGGTTGTGTGCTTATCATTTTGTAAGACTGAAAATATAACTGGGCACAGATCTGCACATAACTTACACAGTATAAAGATGGTCGTGGTGGACAAATTCCATTGAAAGATTTGTGTTTGAAATGCTATAGTTGTTTAGAAAGTAGTATAACAATTCAAGGTTTTGATCTTGCGAGGCCAAAACTTTATGTTAAAAAACAATGGAAACTGAAGTGTTTTTTTCACCATTTCCTCGTGACTCAAAAGATCAATTGAGCGTTAGTTTTACCAGACTTGTTCGTTGGGTCACCTTAATTAAGTGTGGATTCTACATGTAGTTTTTGATTATGAAACAATGGTGTGATATACAGAGTGTGCGTTGGTAAGATTGGTGGTCACAGATTCGCGCATAACGGATGGTATGAAGAGCATTATGGTAGAAAACTTCCCTGTTTTTGCTTGAACGATGCTTTATATAGTGTGTGTGTTTTGTTTTTTGTTTTTTTGTAATGATAAAAATAGTTAGTTTTGATCTCGGAGTCCAAATCCCATGTTTGAAAACAGTCAAGACATCTGAGGTTCCCCCAACTATTTTTTTCTCGTGACCCCATGACCAACTGAGCTTAAACTGTGTTGTTTCGTTGTATATGTCGGGTCGCATAAAGTGTGGATACTTGTCTTTCACAATTACTAATGGTGTCGGCAGGCTTTTCATCGGTCAGCAATCATCTTCAAGTTGTAGCAGGCAATGTTTTTTTATATTTTTTTTTATCAAGTACATGCTTAAATGTGGGTAGGGAACCAGCCACAAACAGTGAACACCTTACGTGGTGTTTTAGCAGGTAACCTTGTTCTGTGAAGGATTAATCTGTCAGCTGTATTACGCGGCATTGTATTTGCCCCCCCCCCCGCGCGAATATCTGTCTGCGTTTTAGGAGAAACAACTCTCGCATTATGATTAATGACATTTTTAATGTTGCTTCATGTGGGGTGATGGATGCTTTTCATGGTCCCCACCCCCCCCCCCAATCCGCGGGTGGGGCTATTAACCATGTCACTATAATCAAACCCTTGCAATTAATTACAAATTCGTCACCATTAAGAATTCTATCCAGCTCAGCTTGTCTGTTCCTAAATGTAAACGAACTTTCAAAGTACAGGTCACAGCGACTCATGAAAAGGTAATTGTAGTATTAGCAGACATTGTAAAGCTCGAATTTTAGTGTGATAGATAATTTTAATTATTAAGTCACACGGGTCATTTCGTCTCTCTCTGCCATATATATACCTGACAGGTATAAAGATAATTCTGGTGAAAAAGAAGAGGACTCGACTTGCTATGAATAATATACTAAATGCATTTTGTTTGTTATAGTGAGGGATCCAGTCGATCGCCATTTTGATCATTAGGCTTTGCGGTTAAAGGCAGGATTGGTAAAAATTGTCAGGGACTAGTATCCTCACTTGGTGTATCTCAACAATTGCATGAAGTAACAAACCTTTGAAAAATTGGGACCAATTGGTCCTTGAAGTTGCAAAAAAATAATGAAAGAAAAAAAACACCCTTTTTGTTGCATAGAATTGTGTGCTTTCAAATTCCTGAAAAGGCTTCATGCCATGAAGCCTTTCACAGATTCGAATATTTTAGTGAAAAATTACCTCTTTCTCAAAAACTACAATACTTCAGAGGGAGTCGTTTCTCACAATGTCTTATACTATCAGCTGCAGCAGCTCTCAGGTGCTCCTTACCAAGTAACTTTTTTATAACAATGTATTTCTTGAGTATTTACAAACGGGTCGTTCCAAACGAGAGTAGCAACTGTCCAAAGTCATGCCGAAAATGATGGGGAAATGTTATAATTATGACAGGCTGCATGGCCCTACATAAACTGTTGGTGAACTGATGTTATTTTTAGGGACGAAAAGGTGTAAATAATACGGTGTACTGTGTTGCGATGGTGTTCGTGTTGCCGATGTTCAGTTGCTAGTGGATATCAACGTGAGTCAACGGTCTATCACGGAGAACGGATCGAACCGCGTAGCAGTTCGTCGTGCACGATAATCTGAAGTATACGAGTTGTACCGCGTTCCCCGGCAATTCGCACCAGTGACGCGTCGTTTGAATGCTACAAAATAAAGCCGCGTAATGAGCTGTTTTCTGCGAGTTGTGCACCGAGAAGAATTAAAGGCAAAGTATACATTTGGGTTTTTTGAAACCGTTCGATTGTTTTAATCGTATATGTAGCCATATATAGCCATATACAATAAAACACACCTGTGAAAATGTCATCGTAAAAGGTGGATAGCGTTTTAGAGATACCGCCGAATATCTTTGGAGCGGTTATGTCCACGCAGGAAGAATAATCCGTAATTGGAATATACAATCTGAGAAACGTTTGTGAGATTGAAATGTTTTTGAATCCCTCTCTCTCTTTTAAACTGCATTCCTTAGAAGGGAATTGTTTCTCAGCATGTTGTAGATTATCAACAGCTGCAGTGCACCAAGTACGTGTTTAAGGTTATTCATATTTTTTGAGTAGTTACCAAATGTGTATCCTCCCTTTAAATAATAGTTCCTTGTGAAAATGATGCAATCGTTATGTAAAATGAGCTTCAATGATATCTGGTATTTTGTGTTGAGTTATGTCGACGGGATATGGGTGTTGTTTGTAAGGCAGTCCGTGAAACTGTGTTACTTGATACTGTGCTGTGAGCTAACATACAACACTCTTGTTTCCAGTGTTGGTCCGGTGTGGGTGTTTGTTCATGTGACCGTGTCTGGCCGCTGACACCGTGGGGTGGGGGGGGGGGGTTCGGATGGTTCCACCATGGAGGAAAGGTTTCAAAGGCTGGTGATGTTCTCGGTTCAATTCTGTGTCCAAACACCAACAAGAACGTCTCTTAGAAAGAAGGGTTCAAACAATGGGAAAACAAAGAGACGTCTTCAGTTTATCAACTCGACAAACATACAGTATGCAGAGCAAGTTCGGGTGGCGACTAAACTTGACTAGACCGACTAGACTTACCAGAAACCATAGAGCACAGGGAGACTGACAACATCGAACCATGCACTGGGGGGCATGGTCGACTATGGTCAATTCGAGAGCTACGTAACAGTTTCGGGTCCCAATATACGGCTCTGGTCAAGTCTAGTCGCCCACCCGAACTTGCTCATGGGTGTGTGTTAGGGGAGGGTTAAGGTGCCGTAGTTCGGGCGCTGGTGGGGCTGTTAAATTGGCCCTATCAATTACCCCCCCCCCTTACACTACAATGTGAGCTTGCCTCCACTCCACACATTATAAAAGTTTGACACGTTGACGTCCGCACCTCAAAAGATATGTCACACATCGTGAAACCGATATGTTTTTTTCGCGCCTTTTTATCTTGACTTGATCATTCGAGCTGGTGTGAAACTCATGGCATTTCGAACGCTCCAAAAGAACAAATTGATAATTGAACTCAATTCGGGAATTAAACATATTTCTAGTTTCAACTATTTTTGAATTCCAAGTTCCAACCCCTTGTTATATTTATTGTAATGGAATTCGTGTGTTATTGTGTGGACCGTGTGTATCGTACAATCCAGTGCAATATTAATAACAAAGGTTTATGTAACGAGTGATTTCTCGATATTAAAGATTGACTGAAGTATTACACCGACAGCTGTTACATGTTTCGCAATCCGATACATACAACAACCGTTGTATGCATTTATACTATATGCATACATTATCGTTTTGTGACGATAACATTGCTGTGGATCGAAGTTGCGTGTCTAAATTCTGCACTCACCTGTACACACCTAAAACAACGACAAGGTTCAACCGTAAACCGTTGTGGAAATTCTTGTGTACAAACCGACGTTGGCGGGGGATGGGGACTGGGGGTGGGGGATGGGTGGGAAGGGGGGGGGTTAGGGTTGGCGTCACACATATCGTTCATTGTAATAATTTCAACATATTATGTTGAACTGCGAGTCATTATATTGCCGAGGCTGAACATACAATATATTTAAACACAGAGGTGTACAAAAGAGCGTCAGGTTTGAGAACAGACGAGAGAGGGACGGTGAGTTTCTAAAGAAATTGGATGGTTTAAAGGGGGACTGTCGCTATGACCGTAGCCTGCCTGTGGCTGTACATGGATGTATGAACTCTCGCCCAGTTACTGCACCCGCGCTGGCCATATTTATATTGGCCGAATTTTTATAGAGCTGCTTAAGCACAACAAGTAGACAAGCGCAATGCTTACCAGACTGAGGTTGTCAGCCGAAATACGGAGCCACAATCATATACAGTCTCTGAGACTGGTTTCCTGCTTGCAGCAAAATTGTGAAGCAAAGCTTTCTGCTTTAAAAGCAGAACATTTGCCCTGATACGGCCTGCGTGCGCGCGTGTGCAGTAACTGGGTGAGAGTTCATGTTTCCATGTACAGGACAGCCATAGGCCGCTATGATCATGAAGGCAGTCCCCTTTAAATGCTTGTGCGAAATTTACTTTTCCCCCATCGATACTGCCCCTTTAAAGGTTGCAGTATGATACAATCATTTGTAATTTTAAAATATATATCATTTTATACATATGAATGATTTTCATTCTGAAAAGCTCCCTTGATCAGTTTCAACTGTTCGGAGGAATGGTCCCATCTGAAAAACTCTAAACAAGGGTGACAGCAAACTATTTCTCGGTAGGCCTACTCGTTTCTAAGTCCGATCTGTCAAAAGTATTAAAAAAAAGTAAGCACATCGTGAAGTGCAGAAAAAAATTCCCGACAAATCAACGACCGTTGTTTGTGTGTATGCTCGCAAACCTGCCCACCAATTTTTTTTTTTTTTTTTTTTTTTACTGGCTGGTTGTATTGTGTTGAATGAAAACGTGAGAATGAAGATATTCCTGTATAACCCATTGTTATACGTCTGCCTTTAAAGGGCTTTTGGTCGATACATTCCCAAGCTCGTTTATGCATCACCCACATACTGTACACACACTACTATCAACATGGTATATGCATTTCCTTAATCGATTCATGATAATAATGATAATGTTGAACGCGTACAAAAAACAGCGTTAAAACAGCGCCTACCGCTAACAAAAACAAAACAAAACAAAAACACAACCCTGAGTTTGTGGCGGCAAGTACAGTCCATCTGCAACGATTTCCATAATCGAATGAGCCATTGATTGTACGACGAATATTGAACTGCGACAAGATAGAAATGTCAGACGAGAAGTAGAAATTGACGCATGATAAGTACTGTTTTTTTTAATATCATTATTTTATTTCTTTATGAGTTTGATTGTGTACATGAAAAAATGTTGTCGGCAGCAATTTTAGAAATGTAATTGGGTTTTCTTCCGAAGTCCTTGAATCAGTCAGATATCTGTAAAAAAGTATATGACGTAAGCCCCTGCCTTTTACCATTTGCTGCGTGTTTTTTTTTAAAGGCATGCTTCATACTTGACACGAAGTGCCAAAGCTGAAATAACATTTTACTGCGTCACAATGGGGGACGTTGGTGACTATAATCAAAGACATTGGCTTCGCATTTTAATTCAAAGTCAAGTTTGAACCTTTTTGTTATTTTTTTAAAATGATTTTTAAATCATGAAAGATTTTTACAAATCTTACAAATTTTGGACCGACAATAATTTATGTCCGTCCTTAGAATAGATTGTTTCTATATGTTAAATCTATGGATACCACCATGAGATAATTTAGCGCTGATTTGGAGGTTGCTTGTTAGTTGTTGTGTTTTAGTTCACATTGTTTTACCTCTAACAGCCCCCAAATCCTTCGATATCCAATTGCCAAAGTGAAGGATTTACAAGGACTTGGGCAGGCAGACCCAAATAACGATTGCTTGTCACAGGGTGAGGCATTCCAATCTTTTCTCAGTCCATACAATTTGGGTTTGGAGTGACATATAGGCGAAGATGATCTTTGAGGATTGAGGCCACACGATACCCAAACTTTCCAGTCTGTATTCATGAAATGGATGTAAGGATTTTTCCCACATAGGAAATAGTTTTTAAAGTATTAAGTTTTGAGACAAACCAACTACAACCGCCTACAAAATGAATACATGTAGTATTGTTTCGTTAACATAGAGCAACGTGGATGATAGTCATGCCAAGAGATACATATAATGGAATATAATTGAAGCATGCTTTTCTTTCTTAGATACGGCCTATAAAATGGTTGCCAGTATAGTATTGCCTCGTCTGTAATTGTGACGTGCCCCAGAGTATGGGGTAATACGGCAACAAGACTTCCGCTTAGCATTGTGCAGTTATATCTTGTGTCAGGCTGAGATGGTCATTTCTGTAGATGTGTGCGTGCTCCGGTCAATTATTGTTTACCTTACAGGACCCGTGTGCTGTAGACCACTGACTTACGGCCAATCGTGTCCGGTCCGGACCCTATACCCCGGTAACGGTTTAACCCATTGTGCCCAAATACAACCATTTTCACCGGTGCTCCGTGCCTTATCGTTGCCATTGACGTGACAATATTGTTAGCTGTCAAACCGATGGATCCACGAAGCGCATGCTTATTCACCGCAAGAGACTTGAAAGACAGTTTTTGAAGAAAAGAAAAGAAAAAGAAAAGAAATGCTGCTGTATTCAACCATGGAACTTAGCTTTTATGATTAAATCAAAGCGAAATATCTAATCAACTCTTTATGGGATTTCTCCCTGCCTAATTAGATTTGAGACCTGTGTACATGTGTGACCGTGAATTATTTCTATTAGTAGATACATTGAGTCTGATACATTTCCAGGCTATGTTCCCCCCTCTTCAGCGAGCCCCCTCCCCTCCCCCCCCAAAAAAAAAAGGAACAAGAAAGAACGAGCTTCTGTGTGTGCATACTGCATGGTGGTTCTGTGTACACAAACACTCGATGCATGCCCACTCTATGGGTAGGAGGAGGGGGACCCTGAGTTGGAGATAAACTTCTGGAATCCCCCGTGGTACACTCGAGACGCTATTCAATATAGACAGGTGCCGGTTTCGCAGAGTTGAGCCACGGGCCGATGGACGTGTCGCAACGCCGGTATGGCTTCGATAGAGGAGCCTCCAATCCGCTATCGTGCACCTATTTGTCAGTCAAGCCAACAACAGCCCCGGCCTTTTCTGTGTGTGTGTTGTTGTTTTTTACGTGGCTGTAACCGAACTATGTCGCCTAAATACTTGATTTTTTTAAGGTGTGTTTTGCCTTCGCTGATCATAAAATGAACCTTGATTTTTTTTTGTTCAAGGTTGGTATCAATCATTCTCGCGGGTAAAGGAGAAATTGGAGGGCATGCCAGCGCGAGACCTTCTTGCGTTTCCACGCTAGGTTGGACAGCTGTTCTACAAAATATAACGAACTGTTCGTCACTGGATCCACACGCACAATTCATGCACTGTTTTATTTTTTTGTGGTGGTGCAGTTAAATCATGTCGAATATTTTGACTGGTGAAATATTATGTGAAGATGTTTTGTCTTCCTTCTTTTTTTTTTTTTTTAAAGTGGTGCCTTAATTGTCACGGGTGATTTCCATAGGTATTTGCCGTAAAACTAATTGAGGTGTCCGGAAGTGTCTGTCTTGTGTCACGCCCCAGAAAAACCGAGCCCGGGTTTAGGGACGTTTTTTCTGGGCCCCTTACGACCAGGCTGTGCAGAGTTCTCCGTACACGGCTGCCTACACAAGTACAAATGCACATTGACGTTGTATTTCTTCAGTTGCCCAGCTGTGGTCTTCATTACGAAGGCAAATACAAACTGTCAAAGAGATTTCTGCATCCAATACAGTACCAGCTGTATAGAAAGCCAATGATGTTTTCACAAAATCTTTCATTAAAAAATTACTAACCGTGCATCATTTATATCATTTCTTGATTTTCAGATATGATGCGTCTTAACAGATTACTCGTCTAGAAATAATCGATGCTCTGGTCTGTCCTCGGTTTATACCCCACTACTACTTCAGAGGGAAGCTAGCGGTACTTCGAAGATACCGACTGTTGATCTGATTTTTGTATTTGAAGGATTTCGAAGTAGGCTCGCCTGGATGTCTTAAACCACATGAGAGAGAAGGGACACTTTACAGAGTGGCAGTTTGTCTTGCTTCTTTTTGTTGTTGTTGACGCAAATACACTGCTGGAGTACGGGAAAGTGTACACCGGTTTGAGGTCACCGGAGTGAAGACACATTCTCTACCGGGCAGATTTGTTTTTTTTCCCCTGGTCATCCCTAAATCATGGATGAGGCGATTCCACTCGCAGACTAATCCGGGACTGACGCGCACTTCCCTCGGGTAAATGGAAGGAAGGACTGGCCTGCCCGTGTCCGGCACTCCTCCCTTCGCGTCCCCGGTCCCACCGCCGCACGGCACCGTCCCGGCTCCCGTGGCGACCTCCGACTGTACCGTACTGAGCCCGGTGTTTGCCGACCTGCCGGCTGGGCCCAACGGCGGCGGCAACAGCAGCGGTTGCACTCGCACGTCCACGGCGACCTCGAGCGCTGTGATTGCCAGCCCTGGACATGCCAACTACCAAGGGAAGCTCTACTCCTCGTCGGTTGCTGCATTAGGTCCAGGTATGTAATCTTCTCCTTGTTTAATATCAAACTAAACCCTCCCACTGTCTGACAGTTCATTATCATCCACATGGTTTTGAATGATAGCTGCACTATGTGAGCCAGCAATATGATATCGCGTGGTGAAAGCATATACACACATAGCGTTGTGCATAGTCGCATTACTTAACCCGTGCAGTTTAGTGGTTTCGAATGGCAAAATGATATTGAAGGGGCTCTTAGTTTAATGTTCATTTGATTTTGTCTGTCGCTGCCTTTACTGCGGCGATTCGACTCGCCACCGCCTGGAGTTACAACCAACTGTGTATGGTCATTTCATCCACATAGATCAGGCAGGATGTACTGCGAACATCTGAGAGAACAGTGTCAGCCAGAATTTAGAAGCAGAGTGCCCACATTTGCCCTCTTTATCCAAAATAGAGTCCGAAAGACACCCAGACGCTCCTCTGGCTATAACGCTTTGATCCCGAAGAAATTATATGCGGTACCAGTTTGTTTTTTTCGTGAAAAAAAGCACAAAGCAAAAAACAACAACACTACAGTCCTATACGCTCATGTTTTTTCTTCAGCGGTCTTGTCATACACAAACCGTACATACTTATTCAGAATCTATAAAGTACATTCGTATTAAACTCGTAGCTGAATCGTTGAACCCCGTACAGAAAATGGCGTTTGTTAATCATTGAAATTCGGGCTGTTTGTCTTGGATTACACAACTCAAACGTCACCCCGCGATATTCGGAACCATACTTTTAAAATGTAACTCCATTAACGCGTGTTGTGCGTTCAAATTATATAATTTAAAAAAATGGCTGACGCATAAACTACACTGGTACCCGTGTAACGGTTGCCATGAATCACGATCTATAACAGGCCAAGATGGCATGGCGTAACTTTGTGTATTATGTCAAAGCTATACAGGATGTTTTTTTTTCTCTCTATAAAATTCTGAAATGAATTAAGAACAGACAATATAGGTTTCTCGACATCTAGAAAGAAGCGGAACGGTCCATGAGTCTTCTGTAAAATGTTGTCAGGAATTAGCGATTGAAAATTGGGCAGGGGTGTTCTATTAATAAGTGAACTATTCCCACGATGCCGTTAATTTTTTTTATATGTATATATATATATATATATATATATATATATATATATATATATATATATATATATATATATATATATATATATATATATATATATATATATATATATATATATATATATATATATATATATATATATACAATTCATCCCCAACACCATCACACACACAACCGGATTCTTTTATCTATGGATGTTTCCGGTATTTAAAGTTGTATGGCCCGATTTTCGCTGAAATATTATGTAGGCCTACTTGTAAACGTTTTTCTATAAATAAATTGTTGGCAGATGCTGCTGATTCAAAACGAAAAAAGGAAAGAAACGTAAACACACTTTTACAACGGACAGTGCATAACATAATGTAACATGACATAATGTAACATTGTTTGTACATGGCTGATGGACGTGAGATTATGGCGGGAACCCGTCAATAGTAGTTTTTGATAAACTACCACTAATTTGTTCGTGCAATACTTTCTATATAGATTCTACACAACTAGCTTTTTAAAATATAAATCGAAATTTTCAGCGGCGAACAAATCGGACATAAGAAATAGATGTTCCCGAAATAGTTCCCATTTTATATTTGTCAGCGATCAGGCGACCCCTAGAAATAATCTACTCGAATGTTGAAACGTTAATCACACAAGAGAAAACTCAAACGAAAATAGATTTATAATTAGTGAAAACATTGGACGTATACGTAAAGTCCATCACAAACCGACTTAAGGACCCGTCCCTATTGTGTGTAGAGATATTGTTCTTGTGGGTCTACACTTTGTATTCTGATATCGAACCACCACAAAACACAATGCAAACACAAAACCCACTCAAACTATGGAAATTAAAGGAACATTACAGAATCGGTAAGGAAAAAACTTGTAAAATATACGTTTTGATCACAGATTTACATAAAACTTACACGGTCTAATGATGATGATAGTAGAAAACATCCCTTGAAATATTTCTGTCTGAAATGCCATATTTAATGAGAAATGAATGAACTAATTTTCCGATTGGAGTTTATCGCTCAGTGAGCGTTTTATTCATTTGTTGAATCTATACGATTTCATGCAAATGTGTAATCGGTTTTTCACTATTTTCTCGTGACCCAGATGGCCGATCGATCTCAAACTTCTACAGGTTTGTCAGTTTATGTATACGGTGGATTACATGAAGTGCTTACACTGCCAGCAACTGTTTTGTTAGCAAATACCAATTCTGTAATGTTCCTTTAACAGAGAGGAGCGTGAAAGAGAAAGCATTGCATTATTGTGCAACTCTCCAATATGATTGTGAGTCACCATTCGTATTTTATAGAAAGTATCATAAGTCTGTCATTTTTGGTTAATGAGCATGTCGTTATGCTCCGGTAATTAGAGCTATACATCATTGGAGTAATTCTACTCCACGATTGTTATACTGCTTCGAAATAGATCTGCCACAGTGAGTTTGTAATCCGCTATGACGTTCAGTCACTATCACGGAGGAAGCGTGGTGGTTTTTTTCTGTGGTGTCATTTTTACCACGTCCCCATGCAACGTCAGGTTATTGGTTGACCTGTATAATCTACATGTACATGTACATCGCTTAGGATTATGAGGCAGTCACTCAGTGCACAACTTTGCAAATTGTAGCAAACTGTGCCCGTGTAGCAATATGAACCGAGTGCGTACACCACGGATGTATACTGGACTGTTGATTACGTCAACGTGGTTTTAATTAAGACATCTAGGCTATAATTCTCACTTGAAAACAAATGTGTTTGCTCTCTCTCTTTTGAAATACTATAACGTCCACAACAACGATTTTAAAGACTAATTCAGTGGTTCATTTCGCTGACGAATTGGGAATCCTTAAAAGGGCATCGTGATGGAGTCTGACGTCATGCACAAAGTGACTGGCTTATAGTCGCAGCCTGCCTATATCCACAACAGTCACTATAAACCAGTGACCATCCCCTGGGGGTTATTCACTGCACCACATAATGGCATGAGCTGGCGGAATTACACTGAGCTGCTATGTGGCAGGGAAAAAAATAGTGCTTAGTTCGCTTTTCTGAAGGGAGCTTTGCAGGGAACCAGTCGTACATAATTCACACGGTATCCTTGGCTGGTAACCCGTTTGTGCTAAGCAGCATAGCATGTGCATGTCAGCCCCAAATCCATCAAACCTGTCGCAAAACAGGTAGAAACTGAAAAACAACAACAACAAACAAACATAAACACAACAACAACAACAACAACAACAGCAACTAACACCCGGAGTACAAACAATTATGCGGCAGGAACTTCTTCTTTGGGGAAGGTTGGGACAACAAAATGTTTAACTCCACATTGCACTATCGAGACATTCGTGGAAATAACGATTTTCCCTTTTTTGACGCTGGTAAAGCTGAACGCACATTTCAACTTGCAGTTTGTACAAATAAAAATGCATAAATTATTGACTACTTATTATGCAATGTGAGAAAGACGTTTGATTTGTCAAATGAATGTCAAGTTGGAGAAAATTCTCTCTCGGTGCATGGCAATTAATCAGAGAGTATTGAATCAGCCCTCAAAAAATTTATAAATAATTATAAACGCCAATTTTTTTGCGATTTGCTTTTCCAGAAACAATACCTGGACAAACGGGGATAATTTTGCACCCGGGTACTTGCCCTAACTACCCGGATGTTAGTTTTTGAAGGGGGTGTCCTCCGTGTCAGTTAGGCGTCCCTTCTTTGTAAAACTATCGCTGCAAATTTGGACGCTGTTGTTTCCTTCATTCTGGCTGAAAAACCTGCCCAAATAGTATAGCCTCTTCCCCGACAAAACACACCGAGAATAGAACGAGTCCGACAAAAGCAGCATGGTCAGCTTGATATTTATGTCGCCAAAGCTACAGCCAGCTCAGGTTTTGTTGGAAATATTTTACGGCCATTGAAGAATTTCCTTAAAAGTATGTGTCACGAACAGTTAAACGTATACTGAAGTTTCAATAAAAGAGAGCGCCATCTTTTTTTCTTTTTTTTGTCAACGTTTTAACGTAATGCTGATGTGACGGTCATGAAACTATCTACCAGCATTGAGTATAAAAGAACAGCCGTGTCAAGTGTGAGAAGTATTAAGTCAGAGGAGTCACACTGATATAGGAAACATTATCAAGAAAGGTTCAATAGAAGTCACCTGTGAAAGTTTCATTTGAATAGAGTGCCTACTAAGTGAGAAAACAGCAGAAAGCTGTCGCAGTATTTTCATCATCAAGATCGTCGAATCCACCCACGTTTAGCGAGGTGACAGCAGGTACCTCTTGCCGTATTGAGGGCAGTATTCAAATGGGAAACCACAGAAATTTCCAAAAGTCGCCTACAGGCGATCTTTGGAGATTCACATTTTTCGACACACTTTTATTGATTTCTAATCAACGGGGGCGCTTCTGACAAAATAGTTTCGCTGGATGCCCATACTGCCATTCTCATCTTCACATCTATTCGGATAACTTCTTTTCGAGGTGATTTACCAAAGCATAACCCTTCCTTTAAGGACATTGTTTTATTTTCGTTGCTCATTCTGAGATGACCTTCGGCCGAGCGTTAAATGGGTTTACTGATTCAAAATAGACTTGTCATAAAGTTGAGACTGCAGTCCGATTGGGACAGCCTCTCTCATGCAGCATTTGATGAGTTTGTCAGCAATTACCAACATCGTTATTAAAGCAACTTTTACATTCAGTAAAATACCAGTCTTTTGCAAGTATTGTTTACCCGTGAAACAGCCCACAATACCACAATTAACACACACGTTAACTACTTTGAAGTTTACGTAACCCATCGGCGCCATCACAAAATAAATTTACAACTCATTTTTATGGATTCACCATCTGGTATTACGGATTCACAATCCTTTGTTTACGGATTCACAATTGCGATTCACAATTGCGAATCCGTTATAACGGATTATGAATTCGCAATAACGGATTGTGAATTCGTAATAACGGATTGCGAATTCGTAATAAACGGATTGTGAATCTGTAATAACGGATTGTGAATCCGTAATAACGGGTTTTGGATCCGTAACGGATTGCGAGTCCGTAATAACGGATTGTGAATCTGTAATAATGGATTGCGAATCCGTAATAACGGATTGCGAATCCGTAATAACGGTTTGCGAATCCGTAATAACGGTTTGTGACCCCGTAACAACGGATAAGAAATACATTTTTTGTTGGCGCTATAATGGGCTTCCGTACAGAAGTTGTTTATCAAAAACCGGCCCAGTGTTGAGAAGTAAAAGGCTGGTTTAGATCGTGTTCAAAGAGAGTTTCCGCAGTGTACTGCACGTTGCATCGTCAGCTTAAAAATTGAATTTTGTTCCGGTTCCCGTCCTCGGGTTGAGTAATTCCATTAACACAATCCTATATAGTTTCTTTTACGACACCCAAATCCGTAAAAAGATCAATGCGTCACGATCTCCCAATGCCATCCGAGTCCGGAACCATGAAGAATCGTTTGTTTTTTTAATGATATTGAGTTGTCTCTAGAACCACAGGATTTAATTTACGTCCATTTTGAGATTATTATAGAATATTATTTAATCAGTATTAAAGGGGGAGGGGGGAAAACTGAAATAATTTCGACCGCAGTACAGCCTGGCACGACAGTACAGTAATTGACTGTCAAAAGCAGTCGTTGACTGTATAAAATAGGAGTAAAGTGTAGACATTTCCGCCAATCGCTGGCGATAGGACGCGAGCAGTTGTTTTTGGTTTGCGTGCGGAATAACTTGACACGACATCATGCCTGTCTTGACGCAACACGATCCTGATTGTCCAACAAGGGAAACTTTAAATTGTAAAGATTTTGGAACTCGGCGAACAACAGTTATGCAGGGAGACATTCCGTTTTTTCAGGATATCTTGGAGAAAGGGTTCTCTTCACAAATGCTGACGTTTTTCCGGTGTGGGCGACATGGAATGGCCTGTATATTGTGATTTACAGATTACTTTTTGAATCAGTTGGGCTATCGCTGTGCCTGGAGTTACGCGCGTACGTCCAGTGGTCTGTTTTATGCTACACTTCCGGTTTGGCTTACGTCAACTCTTACGGACCAACTTGGGTCCAAAGGGGAGTTAGCTTTACGTCACTTGGTTGACCGTGTGGAGATGTCTGCGTGTGAGAGCCGCACGGGGGATAAAGGTGCGTTGGTAAAACATTGGTTGTTCGTAGCAGGTCTACTTGCATTGCAGATCTTCTTATACCTTACGCCCCTTCTCGCACTCTTCGTTCTTCTGCTAAGACCCTTTTAACTATTCCTAGAACTTCCTCATCTTATGGCGATCGTGCCTTTTCTGCTTGTGCTCCTAAACTTTGGAACACTTTACCTAATAACATTAGATGCTGTAGTTCTCTTCCATTGTTTAAAAACTTGCTGAAAACTCATTTATTTAACTCCACATACACTTAGCTTGTAACATGTCTTAGATTATTCATCTGTATAATTGTCTTTGTTTTCTATATTTCTCTTTTGCTGCTTATATGTTTGGTTTGTTTGTTCTGCGCCTCGGAATAGGGTCTCGTACACTAGATAGATGGCGCATTATAAATGCATTATTATTATTGTTATTATTATTATTATTATTATTATTATTATTATTACTTGCTTGGTTTGATTCAAAGTTTTTTTTTTATGCGAGAAAGATTCTTCATTTTTATTCCCTAATTGCATGCAGGGACGTAAAAAAAAACCCTTCGAACTTTAAATAGATCGTGCTGTGAGGTGCACATTATGCAAAGAGCAAAACGCGTGTTTTGTGTGTGTCCTCGACACAAAGGATAATACCACAATGAAGCGTAAAGCCTATATAGTTCATGCTTCACGCCGACTGCGAAGGCAAAACGATTTTTCTTGCGTCATACTTTTATTGGAAAACGGGAAGAACTGCGTGTTTGTTTGCGTCACGTAAATTCGCTTTCGCGTGAAGTATGAGCCGGGGTGAAGGTAGTTTTTTTAAAAGGCAAGCCATTTTTTTGCTAGTCGTACTTCTCTCCAAGTTTTGAGCCAGGATTTGGTAAAAGGGTGTCAAAATTTGCTGGAAATTTAAAAACTGGGTGTCCAAATTGTTCACTTGCAATACATGCACGTGTTAATTACGGATAAAACAGGGTGTCCAAATTGTTCACTTACATTTATGTTTACGTTTAAGTGACAGATAAAACAGGGTGCCCAAATTTAAAACAGGGTGTCCAAAAGACGCCCGACACCCCTTTGGTTAACAGTATGGTTCTCTCAAAACGTGGGATGTCTTCCGTTAGAGGTTTTAAATGTTTCGCAATGATGTCTATAGACGATTATTTAACCCGATAGTTTTCACTTAAATGAGATCTTGGCTCCCGCTCAAATCGATTCAAGGTGGAGAGAGAAAGACAGAGAGAAAAGTAGGTTGTTTGTGGATAGTTTCACACTCGGACATAAAATCCATTCGGCCAGGGTCTAACAAACAAAAGGTTGACCTCTTTAGTCTTTTAGTACCCATCGTCCGGGTATGAATGGCCGGGTGTATAGACGGTGTTACCACGGCGTATAAACTGCATAGCCCGTGGCCTTAGTCTCCTGGAACATTAAAGGGAATAAATAGACTCTTTAGTGCTCTGCAAAAGCTCTGAGTTTTTTGTCAATTTCCTGAATATTAAAACAACGACTGAACAATGATACTTTGGACTTGCTCAGTTGACGAATTTAAAGGTTTTATACACGGGTTTGTAGAGCCTGACAAAAATAGTCGCAGACAGTGTTCATGTTTTGTGTGAGCAACAATTCTGTGAAAACTTTGGCTTTATCCGTTTTAGAGTCGGTATAAAATAGTGGAAACCCAAGCACAATTTTCAGCATGTATACAGTTTTTCCTTGTACTTTTCGTTGTAACAAACGAAATCAGCTGCTGCGTTAAAAAAAAGGTTTTTAGATGCAGCTTTCTCAAGTGTGACTGTATTTCAGAGGGAAATATTTAACAGAAAGGTGATTCTAGTATGAACTTCATAATCAGTAAGCTTTCAGACTCAAATTAAACGATGATATAGAGAAATCCTTACCAATCCTGTATAGTACCTTTAATACTCGAGGACTTATTTGATGAGGAAAATATATGTAAAAACCATTTCAAAACCTGGAGTGTGCAGCTTTCTAAATCGTTGACTTTTTAAATCACTGCGTTCTCCGTGTGTTAATTTTAATACAAATCTACATAGTGGAATGAATTTGCTCTTCATACACCAGTGCCACGGGTTAAAACACCTTTAAAGGCACTGGACACTATTGGTAATTACTCAAAATAATTGTTAGCATAAAAACTTACTTGGTAACGACCAATGGAGAGCTGTTGATAGTATAAAACATTGTGAGAAACGGCTCCCTCTGAAGTAACGTAGTTTTTGAGAAGAAGTAATTTCTCAGTAAAATGTTTGAATTGATTTTGAGACCTCACGCGTGAGGTCTCGAAATCAAGCATCTGAAAGCACACAACTTCGTGTGACAATGGTGCTTTTTCTTCCATTATTATCTCGCAACTTCGACGACCAATTGAGTTCAAATTTTCACATGTTTGTTATTTTGTGCACATGTTGAGATACACTGGTCAAATGAGAAGACTGGTCTTTGACAATTACCAAAGGTGTCCAGTGTCCTTAAAGAAGCGTTCAATTTGTAACATTTTTATGAAATTTGTCTTATCCGGAAACTCACCTGAAAAACGGAGGAGCCCTCTACCGTCATTACCTTACGAGCTTGATACGACCGTATACCGCTTTACAAGCACGCTTTACACAGCGTTGAACATCAGAAAAATAGCTAGTACTTCTACGCAATTTAAACATGTACCTATCCACCCTAAATTCGGACTCTGTACCGTTGCGGCTATAGGCTGCAGCGTGTTACAAGTCACAGCACACATTCGCAATCTCAGTGTATTTAATTGCCTCGGAAAGATACGTTCCCCCTGCCCTGATATGAATTCGCCATCGGTAGTCAATGCACAACCCGTTAAGTTGGCAATATTTTACAGGTATAGAAAAAAAAAAAACACACCCTCATTTACTTCCCAATGAAGTTTATCGACCAAGATATCGCGAACACGGCCGTGCACAATAATTCCGAATTTATGACTGAAACGGGGGAAGGTGACCCTTCTCACCCATAAGCTATTGAAACTGCACGCTGTTGTGCAGCACCGTTCCAAGAAAAAAAGGTGGAAAAAGGGGTTAAATTTGATCAATGTCAACGCTAAATGTTGTTTTATATTGCATGGTGTATAACCCTAGTCAATGTTGTACACAGTGGCAGTTCGTTTATTTCTGCAGAGCGCGGGAAATGGGGTTTTATCATCGGCGGTCGCAAAAGGTATTACTCATAGTATTGGAGAAATTTGAATAAGAATTGGTTGCGGGACGGGACTTCGGGTTTCATCAATCCAGGGTAGGGGGTGTGCTTCCGTTAATTTGCACAATTTTGTAGAAAAAGAATATTACTTATTTGTCTTAAGGAATATTTGTGAGGTGTATTATTATTTGTGAGGTTTTTGCTGCGGGTTACACTATTAATGTGAGCACTGTCTGTTCAATTGTTCAATGTAAAATGTGGTCTTTTGTAACCCATTGTTTGCGCGTCATTGTAACGCTAGTAGTTTGTTCTTTTCTTTTTCAGCTGAACAATATTTGAAAATAATTGGCCCATTTTTCCATCTTTTACGCATGAATTAACAAACATTTTAGTCGGTAAAGAAATAATACGGTTAAACATGATGATTTTGTAGAAATTCACAATTTTTTAAGGTTATGTTTTTTTTAAACTTATTTATTTTTTATTTTGTTTTATTAGGCTTATTGGAAATGAATATGCTCATTAGAGAAATGTACGTTGTGATTTATAATTATACATCTATTGTTCCCGTCCGTGCGCACGGCGTGAAGCAGTTATTTTGCATTTAAAAAAAGGCAAAACATGATGGAACACTGAGCAGTGTAGTGTTGCTGAGTTGTTGTGCAGCGTTGTTGCCCGTGCAGCAAGAGCGCCCATTCATTGTTCGCAAGGGGGCCGGCCGTACACAGTCACAATGCCCGCTGTGACCGTGGGTAGGTTTGCTCCCCTGCCGGCCACAACGGGCATTGTTAGGCATCATCGCCCGGGCCCTGCGCTCCGTGGACTCCGGCACAGACACACACACACGCAGCAAAGGGGTCGGCTTAAAACCTTGGCTGCTTTAGGCAAGAAACGAAGGGGGGGGGGGCTTGATCGTTCTACCTGCTCTAGCATAGACAGTGTTAGGAGCTGAAACAGCCTTACCTGACATAGCTAAACATTTTTACGCGTGATATGTCTAGTAATGTTTACGTAATTAACTAGCGGAAATTGGAAGCAGGTCACCTGTTTTGCAGTTTGATTCAATAGTGAACAGTTATTAGTGGACATATTACATTGTCATAATTTTTTGTAAACTATTTTTGATGCAGCTCTTCTTGAAGACAATGACCTTTTTCGAAACATTGGGCTTGTGCTTGGGCTATAGGCTTCATCCGCCTAAGGAAAGCGCACCGCCCTTTCTAAATAATAACCGAGCCTAGGCCTAAGCCCAAGCCCATCAACCTCAAGTCGTGACTTCGAAAAGGGCCACAGTTGGCCGACTTCCTTTGACCTGCTGGTTGCACATTTTATACCTTAGGCCTACGTAGCTATTAGATTAGAATTTGAAACAGCATGCACTCTCTTTTCAAATGGTTTGGTCAAGGTATACCATGCAATGTCTTCACAATAATAGACTCAATACGGCATGGATCTCAGTCTCGGCTTGTCTGCCTTAAACTTGATAAAAAATTTCCCGTAAGATTCGTCCATTTTGCTCACTGGGTCGTAGGAGAACATTTCACCTTTCACGATCAAAATCTCTCCATGTTTTTTGTTTGTTGCTTAACTTGTTCCTGACTGGTAACGTCCCAGCTACTTTTATGGATATAATTATAGTCTATATGGCTTTTCAAAAAGAACGAAGAAAACAAGTCTTGTGTTTAAAAAATAAAGCGAATAAGTGGAACACCTGACTCAAAACCGAAAAAAGCTGGCTTTATTAAGCTCTTTTTGTTTGTTAGAAAACTGGATGAGGCAACCGGATCCACACATCTCCCGTTTCTTATGTCTTTCAAAAGTACTTGAAGTGTCCATACAAAAACCTTGCACACGAAGAAGAAAGAAAGGGAAAAGAAAAGATTCGCCATTGAGTGTACAGTCCTCCGTACTCTATGCATTTTCCAGCATTATAATTATTCATTGATAGTGCATTTATGTCCGCGCATATCGTGTTTGCCGATCTGGCCGTTGTCTGGGGGGTCCCGGGGGAAATGCAGCGGGTTGAATTCTCCTCATGCCCCGGGTGGGAAACATGCTCCCCGTCGCCCCAACAGCCAGTCCGCGCTGGTGTCCGCTTGCGTTTTTGTTTCAGATCGATCGCAAACCCGTTGAGCTTCTGTGGCATACGAGACCCACGTTTTTGATCAATCCTATGGTTTGAATTTGAATGACTGTATATAACCAAATTCAATACAAGATAGTGAGGCCGATCCATGCTTTAGTTTATCCAGCTTGATTTATAAATTCACATGTAAAAATAAACAGAATATAACCGCGTGCTTCTGAAGTCGTGAACTGCATTTTTTTTCCGTAGCGAAAGTATTTCCACTCCAGGTGTTTTTGTTGTTGTTATTGAAACTCTTCATCTGCTTTTGGGTCACAATTGTGAACGCTCCTCTAGTCCCATTAAAACAGTTAACTGAGGGAAATGCATGCACTAAAGAGTGAAACTTTTCGAGGTTGATTAAAACTAGTATTTTCAGTAACGATATCGTGTATTGAAACGTGCAAATCAAACTACATGTTCTACTCCATTTTTGTGTGTACAATCTTCGTTGACCACATAGCTGTAGTCCATACAATTTCGCGTAGAAGGCATTACATGCATTTTTACAAGTTTTGTTCCACTGTGTAAATCGCAAACTATGTTGTTGCACCGACGAAAATCGGCACACAAACGACTCAGAACTTTGCTGTACTGCGCACACGGATCTTCTGGGCCTACATTGTGGTTGCACAAAATGAAACTTTTTCTCTTCTAAAATTTATGTTCACCATTGCTGCAGTCCATTGACGTAAAAGGTACACATTTGTCATTTTCCCCCTGCGTAAATCGCAAGCTATGTAATGTTGTTATTCCGCGTGTAACACTAACGGAAATGTAGTACATTGAACTACATTTTTTGTTGTGTTGCACACGCCGATCCTCTACACCCTTTCTTGTAAAATCTAGAAAACATCGTCTGTACACATTTTTGCGTAAAAGGTACCACTTTTCATTGAATTTTCCACGGCGTAAATCCATCCCCGCGCTTAAACACCCACGAAAACGTTGCACACACATCAGCTTCCAACGGAACATTTCTTCAGTAACCGGTATTCTTTTGTAATGTCTTTGCAATTTCACAATAATTTTGTCTCTCTATTTTCCGTGTTGTATTTTTTGTACAATATAACATTAAATGTGCAGTGTTTTCCATTTTAAATTTAATGCAAAGCGCGTCTACCCCTTGGGAGAGGCGCTATAAAAATGTCGGTTAATAAAAATAAATATGCCGCACCACGAACCTTCATAAAGAACCCCGGCATGGTTTGCACACGGCACAGTGCATTTACCTTCTATTTAACACCGCTCAATATTTTACCCTTGACTATGACCTTGTAAAACCACGTTGCCAGCGTGCAATGTTATGCTTGCCCTTTCAGCTGAATAATCCCTTCACCCATTTTCACCTCGCTGTAATTTTCCCACCAGAGAGGGAGACATGATGAGGAAAAAAAAATTATAAATAAACAAATAAATAAATAACTGGGAAAATCTCACCCAGCTTGAATTTTCACATTTATTTTTCCCTCTCTCTCTCTCTTCAAAGTGCAGGTCATTCGCCACTTATTTTTCAGTTACAAAAACAACGTTTTGCATTTGGAACGGCCAAACTGGTTCCGATAGCATACTGTCTAAACATTGCTGCGCGATCTTGGGTCAGCCGATTAGCGACTTGTAGAATATATTTATTTTGTTGCAACTGGCCGGAAAAGTACACCAATAACAACTCGATTGGTTTGAGGTTCGTGAAAGGGCCATCCCAACGGGGGATCAGACTTTTTAGAAAAGTATGTATTTGCTTTACTTTTTAGTTTGTTACTCAAGATATTAGAGTTGCCAGGCCCGATTTACGCAAAAAAAAAAAAAAAATTCTCTGAACGAACGAATTTTTATAATGCTGTTCTGAAACGAAAAACCACGAGAAAAAACCTTCTCAAATGCCACCGACAATGCACTGTATTGATGGACGTGAGATAATAGTCGGGGTCCCGACGACAATATTCAATTCAAATACAGTCAACTGGACTATAATCCGAAGACTAAACAAGTTTACAAAGGTGAAAGATTACAGTAAAAATGACAGATTTGAAGGGTGTGAGTGATCAAAAAGAAATGTTTTAAGAATATGTAAAAAGCATGCACATTTTTTTAAAGTTTCTGATTAGCCACCACTATTGGCGGTTAAAAAAACCACTTATTACCTTAAATGAAAGCTCATGAAAATGGTAATCTAAATTTTAGAACTATAAACAAATAAGAATTAGCATCTTTAACCGTTTTCCAAATTTAAAGGTTGTGTTTATATTAAACTTAATTAAAAATCAAAACAAACTAGCTGCACACCGCATATAGATTGACAGCAGGCCGGCCGACAAAGCAAATACCGCATATAATTTTCTGACAAGAAGAGACTGAATCAAATATTATGTTTTAGAATTATCGTATCATGACTGTTGCCTTCTTTACGTTCTGCCTAAAACGTTTTGAAAATTAGCAATGAACAATAATTATTATTTCATTCCTTTTGGTGACAGACGTCCACAGAAATCAAAGGTAAAGGAAGTAGGGTTCATGGAGCGGCAATACACTTGTTTTGAAGAGAAAACAGACTTTGTTTTTTCGGGTTGGATTGTTGTAAGGTTTAATGTAAAAAAAGATAATGATAATAAAACACACACAAAATCAAGGATGCTTGAGTAAATAGCCTTGTAGGCTAAAGTAATACAATATTAATCGTTTGATATTAATTTTAAAAAGTGATTTTTAATTTTTTTTAAGTAGCAAGTAAGCACATATGGCAAGTTGATATTGCATAGTACGGCATAACTTGATATTATACATTATTACATTTCCCTGAACAAATAATTACTCCGGCAGCTAAAATCACCTAAATATTTTGTCTGTACAATCACCTTTCTTAGAATTCAACTTTCAAGGGGGGCTTGGAATAAAGAAAAACAAAAAACCACACACAGATGTGTGATTTCTCAGAGTTTTTTTTTCCTGCTTCCAGGATTTTCTCAAAACCTCCCAGAGCCTTCGAATTTTCTTGAAAGAAGGTAAAACAGTCACCAAAGGGGAAGAGAAACAGCCCCTGTATACAGGACAAAGTCTCTCGTTTTGTATTTCTGGTGATGATAGTCTATAAACCTCCTGAATTGTATCTGATAGATTCCGGGTCTAGAATGAGGGGGGGGGGGGCCATTTTTCAAGAATCGCCATAAATGTTGAATCACATTCCCTGAAAACAAGAAAACAAACACACACTAATCTGGCCTCATTATTGGAGTAAATGGTGTACCATTGCTTGTTAATGGGACCTTACAAAAGATGTCATACTACGGCCAAAACACGCATCATGATTTCCCCACAAATTTAATATCCATAATGAAAGTACATATCAACCCACGTTGATATGCTCGTTTGTTCTGCTCGAGGGGGAGGAGGGGGAGGAGGGGGAGGGGGGGGGCGAGGGGGAGAGGAATTTAGTGCAGACGACCTTAGACGCTAGCAATATATTTGTGTCACTGATCGTGCCCTTTACAAATGGTTTCAAATATTTGTCGGAACAGAATGTTATCTGTAACACAATGAGCCTTTCATGGATGGGTGCAATGTGTCAGACCCTCGTTAATGAATGATTGCAAACATCCCAAGTTTTATGGATGCGAAGGATCCCCCCTGTGAATCAACAGCGTATGTCATTGCATTATACCTCAGGAAAATCGTCTTTTATTCTCATCCGGAATATTGCAGCAAGCTGTCACTTTGTTAACATCTAACAGATTAGGGTAATTAATATTTTAAGTGGCTCGGTTAAATCATTTTTTTTTTCAGAAAAGTTTAAAACTGATTGTTGTTGTGTTCTTTTCTTTTTTTAATCAAACAGAGGTAGATTGTAGATTGTTTAGAAACTCTAACAATCCAGCTGCTCTCAAATGGGTAACAGTAAATATCAACAATTATTGAAGCAGAAAATGTAGTTACAATACGCTAAAATATTGTGCTATTAAAAGCATTTGAAAAGTGGTAACACTGAAAGAAATCTGAAGAAATTTGAATAATATTTTATAGTTATTATGTCGTGTTTCGGTCTGGTCATGAAGGTAAACAGAAAGAGCAGGGACTTCTAAGTTGCTTAGAAGAAAAACGAATAGCTGTAAAAAAAAAAAAAAAAAATAAAAATACCCAACAAAAATTGATGTTCGTTGTTTGTGACTGCATAGTTCCCTGTTCATGTATCTCTTCAGCAGAAACCTGCTTAGCAACTAGTCAAGCAGATTTTTGCATTGAACCATCGGCCAAAGGATTTGTTAACATAGGGGTACCACACCCCTCCTTCATCACCCCCCCCCCCCCAACAACCCATGATGTGATAACATACCTCCAAGTATTACAAATCCATCTGGTTCTTAGTAGAGTGGCAGGTGTGTTGTGTCCTGTATCAGCAAGGTCTGGTCCCTAGACACCCTAGATTAACTAGAATGTAGACAGGTCTTTACCTTCTACTGTGACTAATTGGGGCTAATTAATGTAGGAGAGTGTTGATTGAGTGGTTGTGCAAGTGTTGCTGGCAAGGTTATCGTCAGCTCATGAGGGCAAATACAACTTGGTTGTACCATGGGTGAAACTTGGTTGTACCAGGGTGAAACTTTGTTGTACCCTGGTTGTACCCTGGTTGTACCCTGGTTGTACCCTGGTTGTACCCTGGTTGTACCATGGTCATACCATGGTCATACCATGGTCATAACCATTGTTCCATGTTTGTACCAAATTATTTCATGGTAGTACCCATCAGGTTGTACTATGGTTGTACTATGGTTGTACCGTGGTTGTACCATGGTTGTACTATGGTTGTACCATGGTTGTACTGTGGTTGTACTGTGGTTGTACCATGGTTGTACCATGGTTGTACTATGGTTGTACCATTGCTGTTCTATGGCTGTGCCCGGGTTGTACCATTGTTGTACTGTGTTTTTTCCTGGTTGTACTGTGGTTGTTGTTTCTTGGTCATACCATGGTTGTGGCCTGGTTGTACCATGGCTGTACCATGGTTGTACGTAGGGTTATTACTTTTTTATAACTAAAAACCATTGCAACCCTTCTCTTGGTAGCATTTTCCAGCGAGTTGTCTGACTATCTGAAACCATCTGCACAGGCTGTGTAGTGGCACAACTGTGCACATAATGATATGTATGTGTACATGTACGCACATAATTATGTATCTGTGTACATGTGCGTTTTGTGTAGATGCATTTACCACATAATAGTAGTATATTGCAGGCTGTTCTGACAGTAGTAGTGTATCCATAGAGCTTTAATATAAAGGTTCATCCATCATCATTCAAAACAGGTGGATATTCTTGCTCTGTGATTGATAATAGAGTAGTGAGACAGTGTGGGAAGGTTTAACAAAAAAAGGAGTTCAGCAAAGAATATAAATATACATCAACTTCCTGATATTTTTCGCCCTAAAGATGTTATTGTTGGTGCTGTTTACTTTTTAGTGTCTTGCAAGACTTTGCTTGAATAAAATTAGGCGTTTTGGTGACCTCGAACAGAAACAAGTTTCTGAAGTTAGAATTCATTGACCGAAACAATTTCTGAGATCTGCGCGAAACGGGTCGGTAACCAGAAACAGTTCTTGATGTAGGCTACATCTCTTGAAAATTAATGTTACTGCCTTCATTTAATATTGTCAAGTGATGGAACCTAGTCTTTGTAATTTTATCAACATTGTTGGATTGGTATGCCTTAAGGTTTTTCATTTTTAAAAGAATTCCAGTGACATTTTTCGTTAGTTTATGGAATCTATCATTGTGAAACCAAGCCTAACCGAGCCGTTACCTCACTGCGGCTGAACCGGACACGCTAAAACGCTCATTGGAACATGTTGCTTTGGATTGGACGCTTTGGGCTATAAAACTGAAATAAATATGGTCGGAACAAATTTTAAAGTAGACTATATAGATTCTCATAAACATTCCTTAAAAGTTTTTTTTTTTTTTAATTTGGTGATATCAATGGTCAGCCATTTTGTAGAACCAAATTTTTGACTATGTGAAATGGTGGGCGAAGAAATAACCGAAGCTCAATTATGTTTGTTGCCAAAACGCACCCATAGACCAGTAACATTTAAGGACGATCGATAGTTAAAGCTAAACAGAAACGAGGCCTTTACTAGGGTTCATTCTCCACACAGTCTTTGAACGAGTCTCAAAATACAGTAATTTTACCAAAAATAAGTTTAAATTTGAATACCTCACATTATATATATATATCAGTGGACATGTCATTATTCACAGTTTCTTATTTTGATTGCCTCAAAATCCCAGGCATAACACAAACCGTTTGTTGTGGTTGTCGAGAAGACATGACCAGCAAAATTGATAACAATTCACAAGTTTTTGTTTTTATGCGTTTTACTGAAAACAAGAAGATTGGGTTTGAACTACCCTGGCAGAAATCAATGATATGCTTTCCCTTTGAGCGGACTATAAAGGTAGAAAGGAACTCCCAAGTCTCTCGAATCATCTCAGGACAGTCTCTTAAGATGCCATCATTATGGGGGGGGGGGGGGGTGGCATTGGTCACCTAAGGCATGAATACAAATTGCTCCAACATCAATTCAGATGGTATCTTGAACATTTCTGAAGGGACGATGCATCTTCGGGAATCATCTCACTGGGACTAACAATGAGCTAGATAAATCTCTCGATTATGCCGGATTTAAGGATTATTATAAATGGAAACAATCTGTACTTTCAACTCATAAATAATTCTGCCAGTGCTCAATGCACTTACCTTCCCCTGCCAACCGTACTTATAAAAAAACGATCAAACTCTAATAAGTTATAAAAATATTTTGGCCCTAAAATTACACTTTCAGGGAAATATGAAGTATCTACAAAATTTTGAAGTATCTACAAAAGGTCTAGCAGTGTTCTCCCTCAACAGTTGTCCGTCGGCCAAATGCTTATTGACACTACTGAGTACCAGTGAAAAAATTGTCTCCAAGTAGTAGGGTTGGCTAGTTCAGCGTTGTAAATCATACCTACTTTGCGTGTATCGAAAAGAGAAAACAACTTGAATAAAGACTATTAATAATCCATGAAATAAAATCTTCTTTATAATTTCTGTTTATAAACAGATAAATACTTTCAGTATAAATACTAAAAATAAAAATATTCCTAGCAATTTGTTATAAACACAATTGAAATTAGTATATAATCCAAATAATTTGTTCAATTTAACATTAAAGCAAAACTTAGGATGAGGATCCTTATTTTTATAAGAACCCCATTTGCCAATCACGCCCGATAACATAAACGTCAGTCGGGCAAAGTTCTTCCTTTTTTTTAACAAGTAAAAAAGGGAATGGAGGTCAAGTCTTGTTCTTAGGTTTTCTATGTTGATGTGTTAAATTAATTTTACTTTGTAATAAACCGCAAAATAATTTATTTTACTTTCGTGTATTTCTTGGCAAAATTTTATTTCATGGCCTAAATTTTACTTTCCAAGCAATAATACGATACTTTGTATAGCCATAACCATAGCTATCACGGTTTGGACCTACTTGGATCCGGAAGTTCGAATACACGCGAGACTTGCACAGTCTATATTATTGCTCCACGGTCTGTAATTATGTACTGATGGAAAAGCTGGCAGACGAGTGAAATGAACTGGTCCTCCTGGCTAGACACTGAAAAACGTTAAACGAAAAAACCCTGCCTAGGGCCTTCATGAGTTATGTTGGCTCTGATAACAGTCTGTGGTTTTACAACTCTCAATTTGCAGAGGTTTATATGGTAGTACCATGGCAGTTTGGTCTATGATGAAAAAAAAGCTGGTGGTGAAATCTCACAGAAAGGAAATTGGTTAAAATTGATTCTGGTTTATTTTGCTGGAAAAAACATACCTGTCGTCCTGTACTGGCCCCTTCAGTTCCAGTGTTAACAAACGGATCACTGGTTAACTGATCTACACCAGATGCAATTGTACATTAAATATTTTATGGAAATGACACCGTTTCGTTGGTTTCAAGGCAGTGGAAGTCTTGTGGCGCACTAACCATCATTTCAGCCGGTAAACTCTTAGATGAAGACTCGTAAGACGAAATTACTGAGGGTACTGACCCAGAACCTAGGGAGAAAAACAGTTAAAGATGCCGCGTTCAATTTTTAGCCGATCTGACCTAAAAACTTAAAATAGCTGTTTTGTAAAGATTCAAGAAAGTTATAAGCTTTCATTTAAGGTATTGTTTGACAAATCTGCCGATGATTAGTGGTAAATTAAAACTAAAAACGAATTATTTGGGGGATCCATGTCATTATCTCACGCCCATCAACCATTTACGAACAGTTTTTGTCTGTGAACCATCGGTGCCATTTGCAAAAGTTTTTTGCATCATCTCTCCAAATTTGTTGGGTGGGGTTGAACAAAGAACCTCCGGATGAGGTCATTGGTTCAAATCCCACTCGAGTCAAATCTTTGTTCAACCCCAAGTTATTTAAAATTTACCCTGTCACTTTCCCTTGTGGGTTATTACTTGACTCTCAAAATGTGTTAAGATAAAATATCAAGACAAAAAAAAAAAATGTTGTGGCGAAAATCAGGCCATGCAACTTTAAAGAAAATGACCAAGGTCAGCTGCCTCGCCTGACGAAGCAAAGAGTGCCCCGCCACACGCTTGACCGTCTGCCGTGAATGGCCCCTGGCTGCGGTGTTAATTGCTAATTAAAGCGGCATTCATACACCTCTAAAAAAGAGTCTTTGTGCTTCGCTGTCATTCCAACAAAGGAAGCGTGCAGTCATTATTACTCCTTGTTCGTTAGGTGTGACTGACATTTTGTTGCCACTTCCCTCCATTGTTTCTCCGGTTCAGCTGAATTTTCAAAAGACTACGTGGGTCAAATTGTCATTGCTGTGTAACTCGAAATAATTTTAAAAAAAATTATAATTGTGGATGGCTCCAAAGTCCTATACTTAAAAAAATTGTTTTAATGATCAAAATTGTTATCATTTTATTGTGAAGAAACTGTAGACACAACATCACTATCATCTGAAATATTTGAGCACTATTGACAAAAAAATAATAATAATAAACAAACAAAAATATAAAAAATTCTCAAAATTTTTATCATTTTATTGTGAACAAACTATAGACACAACATCTCTATCATCGGAAATACTTGAGCAGTACTGACATCCTGTGTTCAGTGACCTTGTGACCTTGTGACCCAGCTATCTGTCAGAACCGCTCATAATTACTTTGCCCGTCCATTTCTGTCAAAATATAAGCAGACTCCTTCTTCTCCGAACATCTTTCCAAAATGGTTTTTGTTTTGTATTCAAATGAGCGAATTTAAAGGGATGGTGCACCATTGGTTGTTGGGAGAGCAAATTTAATTCTAAAAACCAAGATTTCAGGAAATATCACTATAAATTAAAACTGAATATTTCTTTGAAACAGATGATTGCTTTTCTTTGCAGGAAACTCTGTTTTTAATTTTTATTAGAAACTAGGAAACTGTGTATTATGGGTGCATACACAGTTTCAGATATTGAAACATGAGAACCTTCTATGTAGATTCATGATTTCCAGAGTGAATTGAACCGTGGTTTGTAAGAGCGTCAGGCAAAGGGAGGTTTTCAAGAAAAGTGCTTGGATATTGTGTTGATATTTGATAAGGTCAATTTGCATGTAAATTCTGTTGAGTTGATTGCGCTGTAATGAATGTCCTTCTTTGGTTATACTCCATGACCATGAAGCTTACTCAATGTCAAACAGTGTCCATAATCATCATCTTTCATATAGGCATACGACCCAGGGGGGTCAGGGGGGCAACTGCCTGCCCAAATTCGGGCAAAACAGTGGGGGAAGACTTCATCAGGCACAGCAAGAAGAAAAATAATTGGACAGAGAAACCAAAAAATACTTGGAAACTGGTACTTCATATGTTTTTTTCTGTGTAAAATTTCAGGGAAAAACAACCTTTTGCCCCTCTTAACCAAAGATTCCCACGCCCACCAAAACATTTGTCGCACGTTTGCAGATGTAGTTGGTCAAGAAGAAGGTGACTGCTCTATGTTACACCCCCCCCCCCTGTTCCGACACATGTTCCAACACCCTTATGTTCTGATAACCCTTATGTTCCGATAACCCTCATGGTCTACTGGTACGTGCTAGGGTTTGGGTTTGGTTCAGCCTAGGGTTAGAATTTGGAAAATACATTAATTAAGGGTGTCGAATATAGGTGTGTAACCACGAAGACATTAAGGGCTGGAGCTTAATGAATCTGCCTATTGTACAAGTCTATACTCACTGCATCAAGGGTTTAATAAAATAATGTGTTTTTTTGTCATCCTTCTTTTCCCCCATGTTCAGGATCTGGTTTTTCTTACTTGGGTAACTACATCAGCCCTTCTGGTACTACGGACTCCTACAAGCATTCAAGCTCTTCCACTCAACCAATGAACATGAACCAATACTGGCTTTCCAGCACTGAAGGTAAATTTAGTTTGACTTTGCTTAGCGTTGACAAAGCTTGCTTCAGGCCTCGACAAATTGCTGTCCGATTGCCAGGGACATGGTGAATTTTTTTTCGAGTAACCTGACATCGGAATGGTTTGCCTGTCGGGCAAGTGCTGAATCTTATTGAAACACTAATATGAGTTATATATTTTAAATATAACTTATAAAATCAATTTGTTACCGTTCGCTATGCAACTTTGCTTAGCGAGAAAAATGTTACCAGCCAGAATGTCATGCATTGTACAATACTTGCTTCCTGGTTCCCAGCGGAATTGTTGATTAAGTTTGCTGTGGATTTGTCAAGTAACGTTTGGGCTTTTACAAACAATGCTCCGCTGAGCGATAATCCAGTGGGAAGCTCTTAGCAAGCATTGGTCACCAATCAATCAATCAATCAATCAATCAATCAATCAATCAATCATGAGGTATTTGTAGAGCGCCATCCTTTTAGTTTTTTTATTCCGAGGCGATTAGAGAAGTTGAGCAGTTTTAAAGACAAAAGTGTTCACAGAATTTCATGAGAAGAAGACATATGCAACGGACTAAACTTCACTCAGTCTTAAGTGCTTTCAACAGCTTACTATCACCCTTGAAATCTTGAGTCTGTGTAAAAGGTTCTCCTATTTCATATTTGAAATTTGTATGCACCCATAATACACTGTTTCCTCGTTTTAAATGGAAAAAAAAACAGATTTTCCTCAGAAAAAGCAATCGCCCAATTAAATTAAATTTACATACAGGTCGATGTTGTTTCCTGAAAAAGAGGTTTTAGGATGAATTTACTGTTCCCATAAAGAAATTATGCACTCCCTTTAAAATTGCTTACCAAATAAAATATGGCTTCTGACTGGCATACCCCTCCCCCCACCCACGCCTCCCCCCCCCCCAACAAAGATATTGACAAAATAGGGAGACCGCCAACATAGGGCTAGATAGCTTAGAGCGACGGTACGTTAATCCGGAGGTCGTTGGTTCAAATCCCGCTCTTGTCAATTTTTCTTTGTTCACTTCCAAACCGAATAAAAGATGTTTCAGAAGCAAGTTCGGAGAACAATGAGTCCACTTAAAAGACAGAAATGGAAAAACCAAAGTAATTACCCGTTGGTTGTGTTAGATAATACCTTGGTCATGGGGTTGCACAAGTCTTTCTGAGCGAGAAAATGTTAACCAGCCAGAATGTCATGTAACATACAATGCTTGTTTACTGGTTCCCGTGTTGATCAGTTGTTGCGGATTTGTCGAGTAACATTTCGGCCTTACAATAATGTTCTGCTGAGCGAAAAAACGTTAGTTGGGAGCTCCTAGCATGGTTGGTCGGCACACATCAATCAATCAATCAATCAATTAATCATCAGCTGTTTGCAGAGTGCCATAATTCTAGTTTTTCTTTTTTGAGGTGCTTAAAGGAACATTACAGAATTGGTAATTGTAAAATATACTTTTGATCACAGATTTACATAAAACTTACACGGTCTAATGATGATGATAGTAGAAACATCCCTTGAAATATTTCTGTCTGAAATGCCATATTTGATGAGAAATGAATAACCTAATTTTCCGATTGGAGTTTATCGCTCAGTTTGATTCATTTGTTGAACCTATATGATTTCATGCAAATGTGTAATCGGTTTTTCACTATTTTCTCGTGACCCAGATGGCCGATCGATCTCAAACTTCTACAGGTTTGTCAGTTGATGTATATGGTGGATTACATAAAGTGCTTACACTGCCAGCAACTGTTTTGTTAGCAAAAACCAATTCTGTAATGTTCCTTTAATAATAGCAAAGTGAAGATGCAAGAGTTCAAAGGATTTCTTGAGTAGATGACAAGTGCAGCGGTCTTTTTGTAAGCAGATTTGTGAATATGCGTCTTAAGCTGGCTTTTTAAAGATCTGTAAGGAGTCAAGTGTGTGGAGTTGATAGGGGAAATTCATTCCATAGAGTGCATATAAAATAATGAAACTTCTTTCAACGGATGAATAATGGGGTTCAGTTCAACAGAAATTTGTTTGATGCTCTCAGATTAAGCTGAACATTTCAGCTGCAAACCAGTGGTCAGCAGGTTTTTTTTGGTCAGAGTGAATGGTTTGTGCAGTTTGGGATATAGACTGTGCAGATAATGTGTTGCAATCATTTTCAGTGCTTAGCATTTTTTATTTGCTGACATTCCTTCAATGAATTTCGTGCTCAGATTTTCGATCGCTACGTCTCCATGGAATTGGATCCAGATTAGTTCCCAATCTGCATATCTTTCGCTCAAAATTGCAACCAAGCTATCCCAATAGGTTTATCCCAATTTGGTCCTTTTTCACCAAATGGTACCTAGTCAGGAAACCCTCTGGTGTTACCTATCAAGGGTCAACTAGAGCCTTCAAGATTTTTGGCAAATTTGACCCACAATTTTTGATTAAATTTTGTATAGCTATTTTCATAGGGTGGAGAAAATTATAAGCTTTCGGTTAAAAAACTATAACTGAATTACTGTTGGAATCCCAACATGAAGTAATCGTACATCAGTCATGTGCATTGTCTGTGGCATACGCGAAAAGTTTTTGTATGTTTTTCGTTCTGAAACAGCATTATCTGTCAAAATTCGTTCAGAGACAAAAATTCCCAAACAAAATTTCTTGTGGCGAAAATCGGCCTTGCAACTTTAAGGTGGGTATCACAAACAGCATCAAGTTTGCATGAAGAGAACATTGCAGGACCGCAGTCAGACTACGCACACTTCAAACCCTGTCTAGGTCCATCAGCAGTTGGGTGGGGTGCAGTCAGAAAATTTACCTGAACTTCCTTTGGAAAATTGATTTGGTTCCCCGTTGAAAAATGTATGCATTTTGGGGGGTGGGGGTAGAGGTGACTGACACGTCACTGCTAGATTTTTTTCCTTCTTCATAGGACTCGGAGGGGTGGGGGGGTTAGGGGGGAGTACTGAGCATAATACAAAGCTGAACACAAATCAGTGTATGGGTTAAACACTATTAATGATCCCTGATGCGGTACCCAATGCTAAAATAAAGAATTTGAACTGCCTCTAACTGCAGGGCAAGCTTGATGGTCTAGTCGTAAGACATGCGCTAGAATTGCAAAGGTCGTGGATTCGAGTCCCACCCGATTCATATGCTTGTGGATTTTTTTCACAGGACTCAAGGGGGAAGGTTCGGAGTACACAGTGCTTAGCACTCATCAATGTATGGGTAAAACACAAACAATACAGATTGAAAATGCTAAACGAGTTTGGGTAAAAACTTGACTTCATCAAACTCACCTTCGAGGGGATGCTGATGTCCCAAATCTTGTTTCATATTCAACAGTTAACAGTGGACAACAAGTTTGTTTTTTCAGTTTCGGGAGTGAGATTTCCCCAAGGTTTTGCAAAGTGTTGTTCTAAATCAAATGGCAGATCTGTTTTTGTTTTTTAATACCATGACTGAATCGTCCAAAAGAGAACACAAAATTTACATCTGCTTGTAAGAATGTGTATGATTAGGTTGTTTTTACTACTAGTTTGGTTAGAATATACCATGCAAAAAGTGAAGTAGTCGCATAGGCTTCTCAGGTTTAACCAGGAGGCCATTCAGGCCTGGATTTCATCTTTGAGGGGGCAAGACCATTTTTATTTTGCAAAGAGCACTTCCATTTGGAAGTCTGGGAAACTTTTGAAGTGGCACAAAGGTCAAGTCCAGTTGCACCAGAGGTCATGGCCTCTGTGTAATTCCAGGCCTGGCCATTTACCACTTTTTGCAATTAAATTGGTATTAAGCAGGTTGTAATCAGGGTCCAATTTCATGGCTCTGTTTACCATGGAATTCAGCACTTACAACGCCCAATAAAGCACATATCTATGGGCAGTAAGCACAGAATTCTGTGGTAAGCAGAGCCATGAAATTGGGCCCTGCTGTGTCTTTTTGTTTCCAGAAGAATCTATCGAGCTTAAATTGTTCCCAAAGTTCATCAGTGAAGAGCTGTGGATCGTTATCATTGTTAATCTTTTTACCGTAACTGTGGATCTTTATCATGGTATTATTGCTCTGAATGTTTCAAGAGCTGAATAATGTCTGGCCTCTGCATTTAATGGAGCTTAAACTCAGAGGAATAAGCCGAAGCAAGGACGTTAGTCTTTAGATTAAACCATGGAGGTAGCCCTCCACGATTAAACTGGCTCCATGTAAGCCCTTTGTTTATGGAGAGCTAACAAGTTCTTAGTCTTCTTTTTATAGATGATGACTGCTCTATGTTCCGAAATGTTTATGTTCCGAAAACTCTACAGTTCTAACAACCTTCTTATGAGATTGTGTAAGTCTTAGACTGGTGCGTTGGGGCCAGAGAGCAAACCCTGGGTTTAGGTTAGGGCTAGGACCAGAGGGATGTTGGAACATCATGTCAGAACTTAGGGTTTCCGAACATAGTGGTTTCGGAACATAGATTTTCGAAGCATAGTGTGTCGAACATAGGGATGTTGGAACAAAGAGGTGTCGGAACATAGGGGTGTTTAGGGTTAGGGTTTGGGTTAGGGTTAAGATTAGAAACATAGTGGTATCAAAACAAAGGGGTTTCAGAACATAGGGGTGTCGGAACATAGGGGGGTTACCCTTCAATATGATCAAATGTATAAATAAGATTGAAATGAAGAGCTTTGAAAGGCACTCGAGGATGATTTCCTTAAAATTACATGTAAAAAGTCAGTGATAATTTTTAGAATGGAGGATATCTCTGTTCCTAATTCCAAAGATAACAAAAATGTTATGTCCAAAAATACTTTATCTTGTTTCTTAGCAACGACAGAAAAGTACACAGGATCATGAGAGGGATTGTGAAGTTTCACGGTGTCGGATTAGATCTTCCCCTCATCTGGACAGTTTCAAACCAAAATTGTAATGCCATTTTTGTTGATGTTATGCTGAAGATAACCTTGGTAATTGCCAAAGTATCGCCGACCTCGGTGGATCATCATCTACCAATCACAGCAAACTGTGAATGCGTTTTTACCCGGTAGCAGTATTTTCCCTGCCTATTTTAAGTACGAGGGGGGTCCATCTCGCTGCGATCAGTGCCCACTTCGATTATTTTTTTGTAAATATCAGCACCTTGATTTGCCATAAAGGGATAACTAATAAAAAAAGCCAATCATTTTGTGTCATTTGTGAGCTTTTTTCTTTACCTCTATGTATCAAGAACTAACAATTTGGATGTGTAGATGGATTCAACACCAGTTTGAGCAAGCACTGCAATCTCAATTTCTCAAGAACTGTAGCATTTCTTACAAGGGAAGTTTCCCACCATGACTAATCTTTACAGCATGTAAATTATGTGCAAATCTGTGAACATTTGTATTTTCAATCTTACCAATGTTGTGCACACCCTTTAAAGGCCCTGTACACTATTGGTAAGATCGAAAAACACAATGTTCACAGATTCACACATAACTTACATGATTTATAGTAAGTAATGGTAGAAAGAGTTCCTTAAAATATTTCTGCCTAAAATGCTATCGTTTCTGAGAAACGAGTAAAACAATAGTAATTATCGCGCGCGATAATTTGAAAAAACACATAAGATCTCTTTTTACTATTTTCTCGTGACCTCGATGACCAATTGAGCTCAAACTTTCACAGGTTTGTTTGTTCATGCATATGTTTAATCACACAAAATGTGGACACTGATTTTGAGCTGTTACCAAAAGTGTACAATACCTTTAAGATGGTCTTGATGCTTGAATGTTTGCTCTTATCCGCTAACCGGCTTTAAGAGGAATGTTTTAAGTGTGGACTTAAAGGAAAGGTTTGACATCTAATGAAGTCAGAACAGCGGACAATCCCCAACGAAGGTGAACGGTGTACGGTGAATTATGCAAATCCGATAAAAGCACAAGTGTAGCTGATACGTTGTAACATCACTTACGCTAAGGTTTACTGCGGCCAAAGTCTCTCTGACTGGCTGGAACCACGTTCTGAAATTAGAATTGATTGCTTGTGAGTTTGTGCAAAAATGAATAATAAAGATAAAGTTGCGATAAAACCATGTGGTTTAAGATCTCCTATTATAATAGTCAGTAGTTTTTATATAGCGTTTTCTCTACGGGTTGTCTCAAAGCACTCATTATCATTTGTTTATTTGAAATATTTGAAATCTGTGATCAATTTATATAGCACCTTGTAAGGGTGCTGTGGGGCACTCGGCAGCCACTGCCAGAAGCACCGGGGCAAACCCCTTCTCTTAGCGATAAGTGTAACTGGGTTCTTTTACCTGCATTACATAATGCACGGACCTACGGCTTTCATGTCAAATCCGAAAGACGAAGGAAAGTGTTTTTCTTAAGGACCAGTGAAGTGTCAAGACTGGGACTTGAACCCACACTCTCTGCTGATCAGAAACACCAGAGATTGAGTCCAGTGAGCTTGACCACGACACTGAGTAGAGGTGCCACTGAGAGGAGCCCTTTTTTGACCAATGTGCTCTTCAAAAGAAATTAAAAAATAGAAATTAGAATTTTAGATTAACAATGTCCATTTGTCAAGAAATCACAAAGTTACACAAAAATCTAAACAAAATTTTATGACTTAAAAAATCAATCATATTAAAACACCAATCTCAATTAATTTGTATTCAGTATTTAGCTGCACCCTCTAGAGGTTTAACCAAAATGTGGAAAGTGTGTCCAAATTTCTCGCCTATTCCACATCAAATCATAACTCACAGGGAAAAGGGTGAGCGAAAGTCAAACTATCCAAATTCATATCCAATATTCACCCTTTACCTACCCGCCCCCCCCCCCCCCCAAAAAAGGGGGGAAGTGAAGGCGGATGAGGGGGAATAGATAAGATTGAAATTGTCAAACCAATATCTTCCGAGCACTCTACTCTTATTTGACTGATTGAATTGTTTGTTGGACATTCCCCAAGAGGTCTGTGGTTTGCTCTCAACCTTTAACCGTTCTTTGACGGGACAGAAGTACATTTATGAACACACCTGGGCCCAATTTCATAGAGCTGCTTAAGCACAAAAAGTAGCTAAGCACAACAAAACTATGCTTACCAGAATAAGGTTACCAGCTAAACTACTATACCACATGTACAATTTGTGACTGGTATCCTGCTCATTTCTGCTTAGCAGGCAATTGTTAAGCAGTATTTTGTGCTTAAGCAGCTCTATGAAATTGGGCCCTGCCCAGGGTCTTTGTTCATCCCCTACCCCCCCCCCCCTTGGCACCCTGCCAAGGCATACACCTCATAAAAAAAATCTACCTTTGCCCACTGATTGTAACCCTTTTTGTTGATTGGTTTTGTTGGTCTTCCAGTGCATTTTCCTCAACAGGCGAAATCCATTCACATACCCGGTTCTACTTTTAGGAAAGGATAAAATGAGGGGACCCATCCCCTTCCCTAAAAATCAAACAAACCAATTTTTGTTAGGAGATTGGTCTTTGATTGGTTTTTACATGAAATTGTGTAAGGTGAGAGGTCAAAGTGTAGGTAAGGGACATCGTAGTAGTGTGATAACTCTTTGAAAAAACACTTTTAATTGCTTTGTTTGCTGATAGGTTTTTATTCTCGAATACAAATTGACTTTGGACACTTTTTGTTTACTGTGTATAAAGGGTCAGTCTGGCTGTCAGTGCCAACATTGGAGTTGTCTGTATGACAGTGTAGTTGATGTCAATTGCTAAGCACACAACAAAATTGCTTGATAGTTAAGCCAGCCAAAATGCCAAAACGAACAGCAATTGTGACTGGGTCCTCTGCTTTCTTTTAAGCAAAAACTTTTGTATGAAATATTTTCTGCTTAAGCAGAAAATATTTCTCACAAAATTTTTTGCTGAGGCAAAAATTAGCAGGGAACCAACCGCACACAGTACACATAATATGATATTTTGGCTGGTTAACTTTTTCTGCTAAGCAATAACTTTCTGTGTTTAGCAAATTTGTTTGTTAATCAGTAATTCCCACCCTTCAGCCCTGGACACAACTTCAAAGAGATGTAAAGCAAAAAGTATTGCTTACTAGTTTTTGTTAATCAGTTAAAAGAAAGCAGAGGATAATATTGTTTCGTTTTGTATTACTATGTACAGGTTACCCAGGGTATCCGGTTGGCAGTGCTCACCCGTACCCACCCTACTTTACCGCTCTCAACTCACTCTCATCGCCAGGAACCCAAGGATTACTCGCGGTGTCGTCACACGCTAAGCCAGGTAACACTCGGTTCCTTGTCATGCTAGGAATCAAATAATATTGTGAACCCCTGTCAAAGACACATGGCATGTCGTGGCCAAGAGGATTTAACTCAAGCCGTGGTGTTTCAGATCAGCAGAGTGTGGGTTCAAGTCCCGTTCTTGACACTTATAACCATTACTGCTTCGTCCTTCGGATGGGACGTAAAGCCGCAGGTCATGTGTGTTGGGTGATGCACGTAAAAGAACCAAGTCACACTCTTCACTAAGAGAAGGGGTTTGCCCAGCAAAGCTGCTGAATGTCGCCACACTTTGTAAATGTTTGAAAAATTGGTCCGGCTGGCTTGTGACTAAAAAAAAACAATAACAAACCCCCCAAATAATTGAGTAAATCATCCTTCAACCCAATTTACGTCACCATCCATTAGGCCTTGTATTTCATGGAGGCAGCAACAGTGCTAAATGCCTCTTAGTCACTGGTCATCACCTTGGTGCCCTGTTGAAAATATTCCAGAAGAGATTTAAATTTCTTAAATTTCCCTGCCCTATACCCGTGAAAAACTGGCTTGCTTTTTTACAAGAACGAAGTAGCTGGCCAGTTTTCTTAAAAACTCTCCAAAAAAATATTGAACCCTTGTTTGCTTTTTCTTTTTTCTTTTTCTCAAGAACATGTTTCTTCACAGGTTTGTTTTTTGGGTCAATGTGAGCGGGGGGGAAAAAAAGTAAGAATTGGAATGAAGGATTGCTCGGAGTGATAAAAAACCTTCCCCTGTGCCAGAGAATCTGAAATTGGGATAAGGAAATTGGTAATTGTCTAGTGGGAATTGCAGTAGAGAAGGGGGAGAAAAAGAAGTGGGTCAGCTGGGAGCTTAGTGTTTTGTTTGCTTAATTTTATTTCCCGTTACAACAACCTTGCTCTTACTGCAAATCTTGTTTGGAAGGAGAAGATTTAACCGGGTAGCTGGAAGGGGAGTGAAAAAATCTGTTTAAGAACGACGGTAAATGTAAAAGAAAAGAGATTTGATAGAGGGTGTATGGTAAATTATTACGATTTTTTTCCCCTCTCCATTGAAACAAGCATTTTGTGAATTTCAAATTAGGCAAATTTTTGTAGGTCGCATCGTCGGGCCTAATTGAAATGGTCAGGAAAAAAGTTTTGTCTTTCTTTCTTCTTAAGTCATTACATTTCTTTATATATATTCATGTCTGACTAACTGTCGCAGTACATGTGTATGTAGTTTACAATGCAGTATTTACAAAAGTCTCGCGTGTAGTGGAACATTTTGGGTTTGTGAAAAACTATGTGAATTTGTTTCCTTCGTACATTATTAAAGCACAGTTTTGTTGTACTCATACTTAGTTCTTATTCTCAAGTACTACTCGAGTACCATTTTTATGGTAGTTGGCTCTGTGACTGTTTTGTAATTAGGTCACCTCACATGACACAATCTCTCTTTAGTGTGGCGGTGCAAAAGTTAAGATTGATTAAAACATCAATTTTTGTCTTCCCTTGCAGATGGTCAACGGTTCCCGGCATCCCATCCAACCAGGAGTGCAGAAGGTCTCACAGCCAAAGCCAACAAGACCTTACTCCATGGACCTAAGGAGGGGGCCATGTCCCCCAAGACTCCCTCTCACCAAGCCGGAAAGTCGAGACACACTTCAGGAAGTGAGGACAGGCGGTCGTCTAAACACGATTCCAGAAACAGAATCAAGGATAAAGATAAAGAGGCCAATTCGGAGGAGAAGAAGGAGTCGCCCGTCGGCAGAAGCAATAAAATCCCTCCGAAAGACAGAGGGAACGACGGTCCGGTGAAACAGGACCAGAAATCAGAGTCTGATGTGAGTGGGGACTCGCAGAGTAAGAAACCGGATAAATCGTTGGAGGCCAAACTGAGTATGTCAAGTAATCCACTCATGATCGAGATACACGAGCAGTTGAACACGGTCCCAAAGTGTAACGGCAATGGTTTGCCGAGCCCCAAGAAGGATTGTGCCAACGGGAACTCATGTTTGGCGGCTGTTAGTCCCAAATCCAAGGAGTCCAGCTCAGAAAAGAGGAGGAAAGCAAGCAAGAGGAAGGACATTCCCATGGATGTGAATGGAAATGCTGTGCTTAACGTTTCGGTAGAGAAGAAAATAGTTCCGCAGACATCCACTGTTGTGGGTGAGAAATTGCTGATGCCGTTAAAGCCGTCCATTTTGGAAGCGCATCACGTGAAAGAGACGGTCTCCATGTCAACACATCAAGTATCTCTTTCGAAAGGAGTTGAAAGTGTGGACAATTTTCAGCCTAATTTGAAAACTCTACCCGCTTGTGACAGTAACTGGACGTCGTCGGCGACAAGCATAGTAGCCGTGCCACTGGTTTCAAACCCTTCACCAACCTCGGTGCCTTTCTTGGAGGGTAAACTTTCCCAGCCCTCAGTTCTGACTAAAGCGGCAAGTCCAACATCAAGCCTCTCCTCGGGCTCCCTGGGAGCTTACCCGTTGGGGAGTAGTGGATCCACCAGCCCATCTGGAGCCAGTACTAGTGGTGTATTTTCAACTGGAAACGGTTCCCGCGGTTAGTTTGTTCCACAGTTCCAGGTAGCAGTATTCAAAGAATTCCTAGTTCCACAGGGGCTAATCCCACAACTGGAGTGGGAAGGCTTAATCCTCTAAGGGATAATCTCACTGTGGCTGGATCTCCTGGATCGGCCCAAATTGAAGTAAGCCACCTAATGAGATCTAGTCCTCTCAGGGCAGGTCTAGTGGCGCCCATTGCTTCTAGCCAACTGGGAACAAATCCACAGCAGCTAATCCAAAGGAGCTTACTCCATTGGGGATAATCTGACAGTGTCAAATAATGTGGATGTGAATGTAATGGGAGCTAATCCACCAAGATCAAGTCCAACCAGAACTAATCCTTTAGTTGCCAATTCAATCGAGTCCAGTTTAACAGGAACTAATCCTACAGGAGCTGATCCTACAGGGGCTAATCCAACGAGATTAAGTCCGTCCGGATCCAAACCATCTAGATCTAGCCCCTTGTTTAGTGGTAGCAGTCCACACTATGTCATCAGTGGTGAGTCGTCGAGTGAGGGCTCGTGCGAGAAAGAGAAATTGTCAAGTCCGAGATCACTGCAACTTGCAGCGTTAAGTACAAGTAAGTAAGAGTTGATTTTTTGTAAGACTCCATTTTCAGTTTTTGAAACAGGTGGAACTCAGGCCTAAAATTACATGAAGGCTATGGCCTCTGTTGCCCTGGTCTTGGCCTTGGTGCCCCTTCAAAAGTTTCTTGTTGACTTTAATTTCTTTTCTCAAAAACAACCTTGGAGAGAGAAGATGTTTGGGCCCATTTTTATGGGACTACTTTTGCACAAAAAGTACGCTTAGCACAACCAAATTGTGCTTACCAGATATGGTTACCAATCATAATACCATGTCACATGTACATGTACCATCTCTGACTGGTATCCTGCTTATTTTCGCGAAAGCATTAAACTCTTGAGCAATATTTTCTGCTTATAAGCAGCTCTATAAAATTGGACCCGGCTGTTAAACCTTGTCCAAAGCTGTTGCTGAGTTTGATACCGTTTTGCTTTTTTCAAACATTCAGTACAGAGTTTAACTCTTCCAACATAAGACCATTGTTTATGTTAGGTAATGTTGAGAAAGAACACGCAGATGATGTTGTTTCTAAGATGGGTTTGAATGTGAACAAGAAAATTGGTTTGATCTACGCGTACGGATATAACTGAAATTGCACATATCCACACAAGATCGATCACATCAATTAATTGGCACTGACAATGGCTTCCTGTGTTCCTCAGTCACATTTTTTGTCTTGATGTCAGAAATTAGCGGCTGTGGCTTTAGCACAGTGACCTAGCCATAGCCGCAGTCAAGGCCATCATTTCATTTGACATCAACTCCTTAGAAGTGTGCAGCCCCGGCAGTCACACAATATTCATACAATGTAAGGCACTTCTAAACTGAGTATCAAAATGCATGACACTATTAGTTACTTAACCCTGGTAATTGGGCCAAAGGCAGCGCTGAACTCATCTCAACTCCTAAGGAGTATGCAGCACCGGCAGCCACATTGGTACCTAAACAAGAGATGGTATGAAGATGTAGATGATCTGTCCCTCAGCTGACAGTCAGAGACCTGTCCAGCTTAAATGGCTGAACTAGAATCAATGTCTTGATGGACTGGTATTTAATACAAGATTTAAGCTCAGTGTGAAACGTGATCTATTGGTGACTCAGTTTGTACTCGCGACATATTCAATCCAAATTGAAGAGGTTTGTTCACGAAATCACAGGTATCATGACACAATGACAGACTTTGCGATAAATCACTGCCATATTGTTTTTGGATTTTTTGTTAAAAACTGGTACCGGGATTCCACTCTCCCAGGACACCGAAACGTTGACGTTTACAATGTCCGTCTTGAGTCATTTTCCTTGTTTAGCAGCCCACTGAAACACAAAGCACAAGAGAAATACTTACTTCCCGGTTAGAGAACACCAAAAACATTACTTGACAAAAAATAAACAATTCGAAACAGATTGGCAAGAGTTAAGAAAAAGGAAACATTTATTATTGTGTGTGAGCTGAGAGTCGGACAAAGTCTTGAGCAATAATTGACCATGATCACTGATCAGGAAGGAAAGGGCTCTCCAGGATATAACGGATGATGAAGGATGTCAATCTCGGATGACACTGATGTTCTGTCCCGTTGAAAAAAAAAAGAGAGATACTTAAGTGTGACATAACACAGGCCTCAACCAGTTCACTCCTCCGTACATTTTAAAAAGGGAAGAGAAATTGTCGATTTGCGAAAGGTTAACAACGTTTGCTTGATTGAAAAAACATGGCTGGGGAGAAATGTTATTGTTTCGCTGTACTCCCACTGGCAGCATCTCAGAAACGGAGCGGGGGAAGAAAGTGTTATTTTTAAATTTGCAGAAACTGTCTCGAATCCCTTTGAATCAGGGAGAGCGCGCGAGGTTTTAATCTGTTTTAATAACGGCTGGATATTTTGGGAGGTATGAATAATTCTTGGAGGAATTATGAGAACTATGCAGTGCCAAGTTAGTCGACTAATCTCTGTGTGAAATAACACTCCCCGCCGTGATATTTACATATAAATTAAAACCGGGATTGTGGTTTTGGCGGGAACTGGTCACGCAAACGTTGAAGTGATGATTAGGGAGACGTTCTTCGAGGTGTTTTGTCTCGTTGCTGAGGTTTTTTCTGACAGTTGGGGGAAGATCAAGACTTACTACAGTGTGAGTGTCATTTTTGAGTGTCACGGCCATGCTTTGTGGGACAGTCGGGACGAGTGCCTCTGGATGACTCAATTGACCCGAATCACCTGGCGTCGTCACCCTTCGTTATATCTTGGTTGCGCCATTTTGGGAGTCAGGGACTCACTGTGTGTTATTGTGCAGTGCATATTTTAGGCGAGGAGCACGCGGTTTAGAATTACACCTGACTATCAAAATGGCGGACCTTTGGCACGCCATTGAAAGACAGTTAGCTGTGTGTGACGGATGTCATTGGAGGGGTGGGGGTCTACAAGTTGGCTGAGACTGAGTTGTTCTGGGGAATGTTTAACCGTGTGTTGAGAAATGACTTTTTTGTCGGGTGGACTGATGGACTCTATTTGTCAGCCAATCAATCAATCCATCAAGTCAAATCTATTAAACAATCAATTGGACGATCAATGAGTCAGTAGTCTGATTGATCAATCAATCAAAAAGTCATTCCTTGAAACATAATTCAGCCCAGTGCGACAATAAAGGGCAAGTGAGTTTGTTAAGTGCAGCGTTCAAACTGGATTCATAGGGTGTGCTTGGTGCAGTATACCAGTTAATTGCTCTAGATTGTCAAAGGTTGTGGGTTCGAATCCCATCGGAGGTGCATGTGGGATTTGTTGTTCTGCAGAACTCAGGAAGCAATGAGTATGAAGTGCTTTTCACACTTTGATGTAGGGCAAAAAAATTGATCATTTTGTCTGATTTTGTCTAACCTTGTTATTAAACTCTGTTTATTTTCTCTAGGTGTGACGTCTTCTGCTTCCAAGCCCATCTCCTTCCCCGCTCACGGGTCCCTCCCATCTCCCTCCTCCCAACCGTCGTACATCAGTCACCTCCCAATTTACCTCCATGGGACGGGCCACCTCAGCCTGGAGAGGGAGGTCGGCAGGGAGATGCCCAGAGATGGTTCCAAAGTTCATGCGACGACCTTCGTACCGGCTCTTGGAGAGTTCATCCCGGGACCGGCGTCGAGTGCGACCATCCCAGTCAAGGAATCGAAATCAAGAACTTCAGTTAATGGGAAAGAGAGCAGCCATGGGACGGCTGTGAGCGAGAAGGATAAGGATAAAGGATCAACGAAGAAAGACATAATAAAAGTTGTAATGACCACGTCACCAAAGGAATCGACGATCACCTCACCAAAATCAGACATTTCAGGTGACAGGACAAAAGACGGAGGTAGTAAGTTGAAGGATATTCCAGACATGAAATCCGTTACCAAAGGAAAAAGTGACAAAGGAGAGAAGCACGAGAAAACCAAGAAGACGCATTCAAGTAATAAATCTGGTCATGAGAGCCGAGAGCATCATCTTTCCCCGTCGGAACTGTCCTGCAGTGGGAAAGAGCGAAGCGCGGATAATACGCACAGAACTGCAAACGATTTGATTCACAGGGAAACTTGTCGAACTTCCGACGCCGCTGTGATAAGCACAACGCCAAATGTGCACGGTTATCCCCATCACATGACGGGCTTCTCGGTACCTTTGGGCAGCACGGTGCCGTCCACACGAGAGGGAACTAAACCGGACATCTCGCCGGCGTTTTATAGCACCGAGGAGCAACGGAGGTACATGGAATGGCACCTGGCCGCCACGAAACGTGGCTACTGCTACGACCATCTCGGACTCCGCGTTCAGGAACCACTGAAACTGGAATCGGCCATGATGCATCGGACGCCTCACCAGCAAAGCTTCCCTTCCCCGCGGACTGACACTCGGCCGGAGTTGAATCCGGAGCACAGCAGGGGAAGGGAGTACACTCAGTGTAGTGTTCCGCAAGAGAGCATGTTGCGGTCAGTCCTAACAGCCGGAATGCACACGGCCCACGCCGAGACGCAGCGAACATCCCCCGGGAGTAGCAACAAGGCGACAAAGCCGAACTCGGACAACACCAAAAGTGAAAATCGTTCCAAGTCGACGAACCATGGGAGTAAGACATCCACAGATGGTTTGGGATCGCAGGGACGGTCGACACCAGGGACCAAAGGAAGTGATGGACGCAACCCTCCGGTTGGGATTGCTGTTGCACAGAAGAGGCAAGATGCAGACACTCTGCCTCAGGGAAGAGCAGCTGCCATCACGACACCAAGAAGTAAGAAAACCCACAAGAAGTGCATCTCAACTTTGATCAATCACTGCCAACGATTTATGTTTTGAGTTTTAAGTTTTGACTTGGTACAATAGCACTCTGCACTAATAATGTCACTTTTGCTCAAAATACCCGGCTTTCAGACAAATATTCCACCACTTTACGCAATCATCGCATCATCGGCGTGCCAGATTGCAGTAGTACTCGACAGTCAGTACACATGAGTAAACATACAGCTTGGACAGTACTAAAACTTGACACATTGTCTGAGATCCGGGTACTGAGCTTCTTTTTTAAGCATTAATACAGCGTGCTTGTATCCATGGACATTGCTGAGCACTTGCTGGCAATTATTGTAAATTTCAGACAAAAATTACTAAATGTTGGTATAAACACAATGCAATGAGATTTTGTCGAAATTCAATTTTGTTTGCGATCATGCAGAAGGATGCCAACGTTGAAGTTACTGATTTTTACAGAAAGGTCTACAGACAAGCTTATCATCATTATTGATTTGACCATTGACCAATGAATTGTCTGTTTGAATTTCAATGCATCTTATGTACATGACGTCATTGAGTACGGCACCCTCAGCTAGAGGTCAAAAGAAGGTTGCTCATTGCCCCAACTTGTGTGCTGCTAGACACAACTGCGCATTTTGCATTTTCCATTGTCTCGTCATCGTTTTACCTCCAAGATGGTGGAAAATGCATGGACAATGGCATGGTGATTGCCAAATGTGTAGGGTCCACTACTTATCTGGTGGTTGGGGGAAGGGAGAGCTCGTAAAAAGCTTATGATACACACTGGTTCAGTGACTGTCACCCCCCCCCCCATCCCCCCATCCCCTTCGCCCTGTGATTATTTCTAGAAATGAGACTAACTGAGTTTTGTTTGTGATCATTAGACAGTCCTCATGTTGGGGCAGACGACGGTGAGGACAGAGTGAGATCACGGGTAATCCACGGAGTAGAAAGAGATGCAAAACACAGAGACCACTCACCGAGGTAATTATTCAGAATCGAAAGAGGAATTTGGGGGGGGGTATTCTTGTCAGAAATTTGATTGGTATAATCTAATGTTAAAAACCCACAAAGATCCAACTTTGTGAGATGAATATGATGTTTTATTTACAACCATTTTTATTATTCAGATGCAAATCTTAGAGGCGAGCCGATCCTCTGGCCAGCGTACAAAAAATACATCAGATTAAAATTGTTGACAAAGCATTATTTTTTTTTAAATGACAATAAAGAAGGGAAAATCTCAAGGTTGGGTATGTTCTAGGCACAAAAAAACCGGTCCCGTGAGCACTGGCCCTGCAACCGCTGGACCACATCGCTGTATGCTGAAGTACAGGAGCAATCCTACACGCACATTAGTATTTTGAACATTCCAATGGAATGTTCCGACGGTCAATGGAATACTTATCTGAACCAATTAAAACGTTCCTCCCGTTCAGACTTTTGAGATGCTCCCTGAATAATGTGAAGTTGAAACAAACACACATCCCACTGCCACCCAATGTTCTCCCCTGTTTTCTGATGTTGCAATTTGTCTCTGTTTTCAGACCACATAGAGAGTCGGCGGATCTGCTGCCGTCTACCAAGTACCACGCCCATCGGTATCCAGGCGACCTGGGGTCAAATCTCATTGTTACTGGTACGTTGACCTGCCGTGCATCAAGAAGAAATCTTTACTCATAGGTCCATTGTGCTTACGTTAAGAAATCCATTGTCACAATTGAGAGTCCTATGTAATGAAGTTATTATTCTAGTAATTTATTGTGCTCACCATAGAAGCACTGTGCACTTTATTGCTTTGCAACAAATGTCATTGGTCACTGGTACTTTGCTTTGCTAATCAGCTTTGTTAAATCGTGTATTTCCTCGCACACAGGTGGTGGCAGTCTCGGTCCCTCAGCCCCGCACTACGACCCCACAGATGGGCGCATGACACCCTCCCACCCAGCCCACCTAGCCATACCCCACACTGGCTACCCCGCACCCCGGGCCACCCCACGCCTCCCCACTCTGGTTAGGCCACCCGTTCGGCCTGGCGACACCCCCTGCAACCGTCCACGATGGTCCCCCGGGCCATCTCCAGATGCCCCCAGCCGGTTTCCAAATAGCGAGGGACCCGGCTAACGGGCAGCTTGTCCTAGTACCACAAGCACCTGCTTTACACTCTGACTCTGGCATTCCACCAAGTAAGTTGATATTTTGAAGCAGGCCTGGGATTGGTCGGAATATTTCCTGATTTGAAGATTTGTTCAATTTTGGGGAAGTGAAGATCAAGGGGATAAGGCCAAAGCTGCTTTGTTTCTGTACCTTTTAGTTTTCCATTTGTAGTTATGTGGAGAGTATTTAATCTTCTACAACATAACAACCCAAAAATGGGGGGGGGGGTGGGGAGGTGGAGGTATTCTCTACACTGCTACTAATTTGTCAGGATTAAAGAGGAACAAAATTACATCCACATCCATAATAAAGGGAAAAACACAAACTTGTTTCCTAAATTTTGTGTTAAATAAATGTTCTACTAAATGTATTTTTCTGTTGGGCTAACAATTCCAAAGAAAAATAGATAAGAGTGAGCTCAAATTATTACAAGTTTTGAAAGTTTGTTTTGCTTTTTTAAGGCTTGAATTGTATGCACTTGGTTTTTCTTGCCACCTTTTGGTGAATTTTTAGTAATATTTCTGTACATTTTTGAAAAAATGCCACTATGGTATTTTGTTTTTAAATAATTTCAAATTTTCAGAGAGTAAAAATTGTTTATCAAGTATTACACCACCAGGGAAACTTTTGATTCAATTTTTGGTTGAACAATGAAAACATTTTTCAGGGGTGCCAGTCAGAAACCATTTTTTTATTTTTTTTATTTTTTTATTTTTTTTATAAATCTCTCCGGGAACAGGTTCAATCAGAATCCTATGGAGTAAATCGTGTAATGTACCTGCAGTAAAAGTGACTTTAAAAAAAATTAATACAACGTTCATAATTTGTCCTTGTGGATTATTCTATTATTCAGGTCTATAAATATTTTAATTTGATTAAGTTGGCAGACTAATTATAGTATTATAATTTGTCACGTTTGGCTATTACACATATTTTAGAAGATTACATATGGGCAACAAAATTTAGTATTTTCTAAGTCAATCCTTTGAGCTGATGTAAAATGCAATGGAATAGGACTATATCTGGAAGGATGGGGGTAAATTAATAATTTTTGAGAGAGTTCTACACTAATTAGTGGTTTTGATGAGACAGCTACAGTTCAGCTTCACCAGGGTTTTAAACCATGTATCATGTTTGTTTCGTTTTGCCTCGTCAGGTATGTGGCCATATCTTGTACCATCACATTTACAACCTCACAGTCATCAACTGCAGCAGCTGGTCTTGAATCAGCCCTCCTTCGGCCCGCCCTTACCCCATCAGCCGCCACACCCCCTGACACACCGCCCGGATCAGCCGCTCCCGAACACCGACTACCACTTCGCGCTGCAACAGCACCAGGAAGCCCTGGCGCAGTGGTATCGTCAGGACGAGCAGCGACAGAGGGAGGAGCAACGGAGGAGAGAACAGCAATCCCGGAAGGGATCCGGGGAGAAGGCGTCAAGTGAGAAAAGTCATAAAGGCGCGACGAGCGGAGACGGGAAGGTCGAAGGTCACCCAGAGAGGCAGCCTGTGCCGCACGACGTTCTGAATTTAAAGATACCCCCTCACGCCCCATACCTACCGGGAGTCTCCCTGACGGGGCAGCCGCCTGTCCCGTACGTGTACCCACCTCAACAAGTGCAATATCTGTATAATCATACGGGCGTGTATCCCGCGCCGGCAGTGTCATGTGCTTCCTCACCGAGAACAGAATCCGGTACGTCCACAGCCTCCCCGAAACAAACGACTAATAAATCCAACTGCGGCGGAGATGGCAACAAAAGTCTCAAATCTGAAGATAGCCTGAAGACGGCGTTGAAGAGCATTAGTGTGCAGACCTCACCGTCGGAAACCCCGGCGAGTGTGGAGTACTCAGCCGAGACAAAACCGCCAAATTCTCAAGAAGCTGATGATAAGGACGATAGGGATAACTCAGTCAGGACTGAGGAGAGCGAGGACCAAGAGTTGATCATCGTTGATGTGGTCGACGATGACAACGACTGCTCCATGCTGCTCAGTGAGAGATTCAATCAAGAAAACAAAGAAGCGGCTGAAATTAAACCCGAATCAGAACCCATCACATCCGATATTGATAAACCACCAGCAGACAGTTCTAGAACTTGTGATGTCAATTCCCTCCCCAAGGAGTCTGCCGAGATTCAGAGTGATTTGAAATGGGATCCATTATTATCCAGAAGATGACATCGAAGCCAGACCGAGCACACCTCCATTAGACCCCCCTGTGAGTGTAACCCCGACAGCGGCCTACCAAGGAGTTCCACCCGTGATGCTGGAAGAACCAGGCAAGGAGTCGCTTATCTCCAACGTCCTGACGACCACGCAGAGCTTTGCCTCCCGCATGGAAGCCCTTGACCAAGACCAGCTGGCTGCCATTGAAGGGATCGCACTCCTGAGTGAGATCACAGAGCAGAAGGCCTTCTCCATTTGTTCCGGTAAGCTTCATATTATTCACCCCCCCCCCCACCCACTCCTCCTCCTCCCCCAAACCAGGATCTTTTTACATTGAGTAACTTAATTTCCCCTCCGTTAAACACATAAACAAGCCAGCATGGAAAATGTCTAAATGTGTGTTGAGATAAAACAAAAAAAATGATTTAATGACTCGCCGTTTAGAATGTGGGCCGTTCACATTTTCAAGGACGGAGACTTGAAACAAAACTTGACATTTTCAATTACCAGAGGGTTCCCAACAGTTTCCCGGTGCGGGGAACGGAGGCGGCATAAATCTGCACTGAAATATCACAGGTGGTTGGTAATTTTTTTAAAAAGCGAAACGGTACTAGCCGCAAGAAGTGTGAGGTGAAATTCCCTCCAGGCTGCAAATGTTGGCTTTTGCCCTGTGCCCAATTGACAAGCTGAAGTTCAAGTTAATTCCAGTGAATGCTGTAGAGTTCCTTTCAAAGGAAGTAAAACTACATGTTTAAATTAGATTTGATTGAGTTTCGCGGTCTAGTGCATCGGACTGATCAAGCTCTGGTGTTTCTGATCAGTAGAGTGTGGGTTCGAGTCCCGGTTGTGGTGCGTGTCCTTGAGCAAGATACTTACACCATAATTGCTTCGTCCTTCGGATGGGGACATAAAGCCATAGGTCCCATGTGTTGTGTGATGCACATAAAAGAACCCAGTTACACTTATCATTAACAGAACAGTGTTTCTGGCATGATGGCTGCATATTGTGCCACATCACCTGGTAGACCCTGGCAAGGTGCTATATAAATGGGTCTCATCAAAAAGAGCTTTTCATATTTTAAATACCTGTTGTAAAAGAAAAAATGAGTGCTTTAAGACGCCCGTCAGTTGTGATAGAGCACTGTTTGAAGGGAGGGTATACCTTTGGTAATTACTCCAAAAAATAATGACCATGAAAATTTACTTGGCAAAGAGCACTGCCTAGCTGTTGATGTTATCAAAATTGTTAGAAATTACCCCTTTGAAGTAATGTAGTTATAGAGAAAGAGGTAATTTTTCACCAACAAATTTGAATCTGAGAAAGGCTTCACACATGAAGCTTTTCTCAGGCATCTGAAAGGGCGTTTTTTCCTTTCATTATTTTCTTGCAACTTCGATGACCGATTGAGCCCAAAGTTTCAAAGGTTTATTATTTTCTGCATATGTTGGGATACACCAAGTGAGAATACTGGTCTTTGACAATTACCAAAAGTACTCTGCTTTTAAGAACTGGGTATTGTTATTTTTATTGATAATTATTACGATTGTTTAAAACACATAGTATGCGGCAAATCTTTTCCCAGCTTGGAAGAAACAGAATGTTTGAGCACAGGAGCCTTTGAACTAAACTGTTATTCATAATTATTAATAAAGTTATTATTGTGAACAAACCTGTTAATTTAAATAAAACGTACATCTTTATGGAAAGGTGTACTGCCATTTTGTTTAAACTATGACCCAACATAGTTCAGAGAACCTACCTCAAAAAGTAATTTGACAAATGTATGTGATTTAGTTCCATTTGTTGCAGACCTACCATCTCTTTCCAAATAATATTCCATTAAGAAAAAAATCATTTCAAATTTTTAATATTTGAAGCAAAAGCATGACAAGGTTTTCTTTTGCAGACAACGACAAGTCAAATTTGTTACAAAACTCCCAGACGAGGGACGACTTCTTTCTTTTGGAGTCTCGCCACCAGGACAACGGTACACCTCTCCAGGGAAACACGGCGAGCGCTGTCACCTGCGCCGCTGGTAGCTCCCTCCAGCTCATATCACAATCTTGCCCGACGTCCCCAACAGATTTCATCTTCAAAAGTAAGTTGCTATTTGTGGTGTTTTTACAGACAACGCTTTCGTGGAGTTAATTTCAAATATGATTAGAGATCCGTCCAAGTATACAGGCTCATGTTGCCAGAAGCCGTTTACCAGCCAAAATACTGTGTCAAAGATTTTATTTGTGACTGGTCCTCTGCTTATCAGGTTTTCTGCAAAGCATTTTTTTAAGTTGATGTGCTGTGTTTGAACGAAAGTGATCGTTTAAATTAAGGAACTTAAAACATTTTTCAAACTCAAGATTTGTAAAAAAGTCTGCTCTTTGAATTTGTAAAGAAATTCAAATTGATTTTTTCCAAATTGATAATTTTTCAAACTGACGGTTTGTAAAAGTCTCTTGTTTGAGTTTGTAAAGCAACTAAAATTGATAAGTGTAATTTTTCAGACTCACATTGTTCCCTGAAAATGAACCAATCATTCCATGTTCTGATGAACAAATTAAAAAATCTCCCAGATTATGAAAACTTGTTCCCTAATTATGTTGAATGTAATTCTAAATATCTCCCTGATTGTTGTACAAAATCTCCCTGATTGCAAACTTCAAACGTTGGCCAAGCTGTGTATTTAGTTGCTCCCTGTCAGTTAATCACTGAATCAGCAGCTAGTGTTGGAACTCCATGCAGTGAGACCAATCTCACAGATGTGAACCACCCTATACTTCAACATGAGCCGAGAACGCAGCTATTAAGCACGGTCATAATTTGACACCTTCTGGTTTCCCCCGGCAGGAAACATGCCAAGCGACGGAGGGGACAATTTTTCATCGGCTGGTGACATGCTGAACCCGAATGAAGTCGAGATGAGGATCAGACTAGCAGAGCTGCAGCGGAAGTACCAGGAGAAAAAACGAGAGCTGGATAAATTACAGCGTAAAAAAGATAAAAAGTAGGTACTTATTCATTCATCCTGGTGGGGGGAGGGGTGGGGGGTTGAATTTTACTTACAAAAAGAACTAAAACAAGAATCACAAATCAAAATGGTTTTTGGTTGTAGTGCCACAGACTCATAGGGCTCCACAAGGTCAAATTGAGTTCTGTGATGCACTCATTTTCCAATAGATTGAGTCCTCATGAAAGTTGGGGAAAATTGTTTGATACTCTTTAGGAGCGAAGTTTGAAGCATAATGTCATCGGACAGCAAAAAACAAATGGCTCTGTACATTCCTAAGAGGAATTTCTGCGCCGGTCATTATAGCTCAAAGTCAATCTGTCCTTGATTGTATATCTTTAGAATTCAAGAATAAATTGAAAGTGCTCTGCACAAAAATGTACAGACCATATATTGAAATGTGATGTCATTGAACGTTGTCGGATCTTGACGAAAATTGCACTTGAAGGGTATCAAAGACAGTGGCATTTTACAACCATTTTAATGTTAGGTTTATAAAAGATACTTGTAATTTTTTCTCCCAATTTTCGTAGTGACTCTATCTGTTAGAAAACGGGTGGGTTGACCGTTGAGCCCCTCTTTAAAAAGGGGGAAATGAAGTTGTAAATCACATTTTACTTGATGTGCTTTGGTGATACTTTCTGGTCTGCAGTGTGGGCCAAAAGTATTTTTGGAGGTTGGCTTCATTTTGTATTGTCAGGGTGTTCCTGGCATGCTCAGGGCCAGGATCGTCCATGAATAGCGGTGTGCAATGTGATGACTGCAGTAGGCTCCAAGGCCTGTTCACTTTGGACCCCCTTCGTGTCTATGTTTAGTGCGGGGATTGCATTAGGATCTAAAAATAATACATTTACGCTTCATGTGACCTTAATGGCGTCATTGGTGTGGAGGTGTCAATAGATTGTAGCACCCGTAACCTTTTCATAATTTTTTTTTTCTGCTGTAATACTTTTGTTTTGTGTGTGTGCAACGGATCAGACGAAGCAACTTGATGTAAATGTCACCGGGACTCTTTGAAAGAAAGATTAAATATTAATTGTTTTTGGAGCATGGAGGGCTTTCAAAATCTGCAAGACAATGTAACGATCGACATTTATTTAGCCCCGGTTTCCACCAGTTTGGACGCTAATGGCCCGTAAAAATTGCTACCCTGGTCACTGGGCCATTTTCTTCATTCCTTAAACCAGCCCCAACTGATGTCAGTGCCCCCCCCCCCACACTTGAAATCTGGACTTGAGATTAAAAATTACCAGAGTAAAATGTTACATTTGATAGGCTTTAATGGGAGAAATTTTTTTCCTGTTTTTAAAGCCATTTTTCCGTTGACACGCAGATAATGTATTTGTTTTTACACTCCAGTCAGATTATCTTATCAGAAAATAGTAAACGGCTTAACAAGAGCGCTGAAACGGCCTTGTTTAAGCGAAATGCAAACGGAACTCCTAGAGTTTTAGTTGGCCAGAAGTGCCCCCCTAGAAAAAAAATGCTGAACCCCCTTGTGACCCCTCCACCCCCTCCCCCCTTAAATTTTACCCTAGTTTCGGCGCTGCTTCATCAGGAGAATTCATCAATTCATCGTTATCAACACTCAGTAAATTGTCAAACGTTGCTTTAGTGACTCCACAACTGTAGTCATAAAATAGAGCAGATTGATCTATCCCATTTAGAAATCCTTGTATTGCTCCAGTATTGCTACATTCAGATGTTGTTGATCATACATCGAATCATGAACGAACCAACTCCATGGGATCACTCGACTGACCCCCCCCCCCACCCACACCCTCCTCACAAATGACAAAAACAAAACCCCAGCAGTCAAATCTCAATTCTTGCGTTCCATTCTTGCGGTCCTTGCTGCCAGCAGCCCGGCTTATCAACCCTGACAGACTGTCTGCTCGCAACCCAAAGCCATATGGCCCCCAGAGGAAGCCAAGGTCAATGACAGGAAATGAAAAAAATAACTGCAACTTGAAGGAGAGTTAATCTGACAGACAGACGCTAGCTCCTTAAGATTCGTGATTTGTCCGATTTGATATCAATTTGGAACAGCGTAAGTTAATCAAAGGCACATCCAGGATGTCAGAAATTGTTCCAGGTTTTTTTTTCTCTCCCCCCCCCCACATTTTTTCTTTCCTTCTTCTTCTTTCTCCGGTGGCATTACTTCGACTTGTCGTTCGACCAAGGTTGTGTAGAGGGAAGATTATGCAGTGTGACACTGTGCACATGTTCGGGGGGAGGCATTGTTCAACATACGATGCGTATTTAATTACATCCGTTGAAGAGGTAAACGGTCCCAGGCAGACATGACTGTGATGTACACGCGTAATCAACTTTGATGGACCGAACTGCTCGAACCGTTGTCAGCACCAATTTTCCAGCTGATCAGGCCATGGGAAGGTTTGAAGTGCCGTCCGTCCCCCCCCCCCCTCCACGTCCCCCAATAGTACACAAGGTCAGAATCCTACACAGCTGATGCAATGGAACGAATAAAAGTTGACTGTACTCTCCCCCTGCAACCCCCCCCCTCCCCCTCCCCCCATGGATACCTTCTTCAACACAAGGTCTTGTTAAAAACATAAACCCATCGGCTCCTAGAGATCCAACACTTATTTCAGCTGAACGGATTGCGCTCAAATCTGCTCACAGAAAATGTTTGCTTAGCTGAAATTGATAACCGCCTTTAGATAATAGTATAATTTAGAATAAATAATTAGTATTCTTATCTTAGCACAGATTTTAATGGATAAGAAGTAACTGTTACATAAACTAGTAAACTTGTGGGTGCAATTACCTCTCGTGGGAGTAGTGTCGGCTCTGAATAGAGCTGTTGTTTTTCAGAGCCAACACTCCTCCCTAAAAAGAGATTTACTCCTGGTTGTACCTGCAAGTGTACTGGTAATAGTTACTTCCTATTATCCACACCATGCAGAGCTTCAAACATCACTTAAAACATGACCTTTACAAGACAGTTGTAGATAATGTACTAAATGATAATCAGCAAAATTGTTTGTACATGACTGAAGGATGTAAAATAATGCCCTACAATGATTAATTTTTAGTTTTTAATGAATTATCAGTAATCATTGGCGGAATGTTTCTTGCCATACCTTAAATGAAAGCTTGTAACTATCCTGAATCTATAAAACTAGTTATTTAAAACTTAAACCTAAATTTTTGGTCAAATTCGCAAAAAATCAGACCTAGCACCTTTAAGATAGCTAATGATAATTATGTAAATTTTAGAATGTCAAAGTTGTAATTGTGTAAAGCAGATGGTGTCCTGGAATTTAAAATAAGAAAAGTAGCATTCTTACGAAAATAGTCACCGTGGTCCAGTGGGTTAGATCGCAGGACTTCCAATCACAAGATTGTGAGTTTGAATCCTACCAAGCTAACCGCTGATTTCCAGAATGACTGGAGTAAGTCTTGTCGTCTAGTTACTGAATCACAATCAGAGATTGGTGGTGTTGCCAGCTTCTTAGTGTTTAGATCCCGTGTGGGAGTTTGCCGTGTTCCCTCGATGGGAAGATCGTCTAAACAAACAAGCAGACAAACAAACAAACACACAAAACTAATGATTTTTTGCATTTCTCCCGAAGACAAATAGAGTAAACTGTTCTGAAATGTTCTGGGTCAATCGATATCTAAATCCAGTTCTTCTCAGAACCAGAACAGGAGTCTCTTCCCCAGAAGTGGGTGAATTTCACATTGTTGTTACGCATAAACAATTTATTGTCCTTATTGCTTTGTCGTAAACATCACAGGCAATCGGATTAAAAGCTAGGAAACAAAGAAAGAAATCGGCAACATTTTTTATTCTGTAGCTCAGGAAAGGGTTTGGGTTGAAGTATGTTAAAGATACTTGAAAGTCAAGGTCGGAAACAATTTGTCGCTAATTGAAGTCACCTCACTCTCTTTGAAGGGACAGGGGTTCAAGAAGCCTGGACCTGGACAGGCGGCGTGGCCCTGGCCGACCGAGAAAACGAAAAAACAGTAAAGAGCCCTTTGCGGAGACAAACCAATGGTAAATGTCTTCAGTGATCTGCATGTGTATGTGGTTCGGTCTCAGTGAGGTTGTGTATGTCTTGTCTTTTTAGTGAGGGGGTATATATTTTTAATTTTAGGGGTTTCTGTCTTCCGAGGAGGGAGACCCCCGTAGCGTAGAATCTGATAAATGTTCAATGTTTACTGGAAATCTTTTGTTTGATTGTAGACTGAAGTACAGTCAAAAAGGTACAATGAACTTGAAGAACAAAAACATTTTAGGAACAAGTTTTCTGAAGAATTTGATTCAGACCAATTGCTTGAGCTTGTGTTGTGACAAGTCATCTTGAAGTTCACATCCACTTGTTGGATTTTAACTTTCCTTTAACTTCGGAGCCGAAGGAAATTCCACTTAAAAAGAACCCAAAACAAACGTAACTGCCACAAACTGCAAATTAAATTTCAGTTTGTGGTCCTTACAGTTGAATTGTCTTTCTATAAAAGATCCTTGTCGAACACAAACAAACTTTGACAGGCTGATGAAAGATTACCAGTATTGGACTTTTTCACAAGATATCCGAAATCAACCGAAGTGATTCTAAAATGGCGTGGCGCTAAACTCCTCTTTGTCTCCGTTTTATGAGCAGCCCCATCATCAAGTCATCTACGGCCGTGCTCCTTGAGGCTGCCGCATCCCTGGAGGAGAGCTCTCCATTCCAGATGCCCAAGAAGAAGAAAAAGAAAGACAAAGAGGACAAGGAGAAGAGCAAGGGAGACGAGAAGAAGAAAAGCAGCAAGAAAGATAAGGAGGCGAAAAGCGGCCACAGTGAGGTGAGTGCCGAGTGGGATGTTTTGGGGCACAGTTGCTGATCCTCAATTGTTGTTAGAATGGTCACGCCCCTATGTTCCACCACCCCTATGTTCTGACATCCCTAGTGTATTCTTAATATTAACCCCAAACCATAATCTTAGTGTGTAAATCACAAGGGGGTTTTCAGAACATAGGGTTGTCGGAACTAACCCTAACCCTAGCATGAAAACGGTGCAGGCAATAGATGAGTTTCAAAGTGATAGACTTGGAAACTGCGCACACGGATTTAAAAAGCAAGGTTTTTTTTCTTCTTCGGAATATCATTATTCACTTTCTTTTTAGTTGCAATAATAAGTATGTTCTACATCGGTATGTTATGCTGACCTGCACAGGGAAATTGTGTAAATCGCTGAGGAGGACACTTAATTGGCATAAAAAGTAAAAAAAAGCAATGATTTTTCTATGTCTTTGTGTACAAAACCTTGCACTGGCAGCACCCCAGCAATTGGGGCGTGGCGTGCAGCACTTGCGCGTACAGATTGGTCTATACAAGACATTAGAGCACTTCATTATAAAAATAGCAAACGATAGTTCAAATTACACCGGCAAGTTTTAGAACAAACCCGAGATAAATGTACCTTGAAAATATAGTATACAAAGAAAATAATAATTTTTTTAAATGGAGTGGATCGAGGCATATGGTGTGATATGACCAAGGGTCATGCCTGCTCAATGCCGATGTGAAAGCCCGTAATATAGTTTAGAAAACTTGAACCATATTGGAATTCAGGAGAATGTGTGATAAACAGTGCACGGTGCACTTTTTTGGGGGGGAGAGATCTGGCTCTGAGAAAAAACAGCTCTTTTCAGAGCCAATGCTCCTCCCATAAGAGATTTACACATGGTTGTACCTGCAAGTTTACCAGTAGTATTGACTTCCAATCCATTTGAGTAAAATTATATATGTCCTGTGCAATTTCCCCCCCCCCCCCCCCCCCCCTATCACTTGGACGCTTTCACGCTCGCATACAGGTTAGACGCTGGCTTTAACTCGCGTCACAACAGTGTCTGTATATCAGAGCTACTAACTCTCTCTGATTGTGCAGAAAGTTTCCCTGAAATTAACCAATCTTTTCATGTTGGGAACTTCCGATGAACAAATTTGACAATTTCCCTGATTATGGAAACTTTGTCCCTACTATGTTCAATTCTAAGTATCTCCCTGATTGTTCTGCAAAATTTCTCTGATTGTTCTGCAAAATTTCCCTGATTGTTCTACAAAATTTCCCTGATTGCAAGATGCAAATGTTGACAGCTCTGTCAAAGTTGTGTCGACATCAAAGGTTGGAGATGCCTGTGTTGTATTATTTTTTTTAAATGAGCGCTGGGCGATTTTGCGTCCCAGTAATGGCGGTAAAACACTGCTGCAGAACATCCCTGCTGGGTTTGTCTTAATACTTTTCATTATGCAAAAGCAATCAAGGTTGTTACATCTGTTCCTTTGGCCTCCTTTACTTTGATTTCTGAAGAACTCAAAAGGGGCTAAGTAGTGGGGTACTTTTTTTTCCAACGAGCAATGAAAGAGTTTGCCTGTAACTTTTTCAACGACTAGCCAGCAGGACCAGTAAGCTTGTCATTGCATGAGGTCCATCCGTTTTTCATCTAGTCCTTGTTTCCTATGGAATAAAGGTGCTTTTCTACACTGAACTCGCCAGCCGGACCACTTGGAGTGAATTTCAGTCGGCCCTCAGGTGTCTTAACCAGCATTCGGCCAGCGGACCGCTGTTAAACGAGAACGCTGAAAGATGAACTTTCTGTTTCCCTTTATTCAGGTCACTAAATCCAAAAAGAAGAAGCACAAGACGAAAGATGAGGTTAAGGAGTCATCGGCGTTGTCGTCGGAGGAGGTCAGCTCGTCTTCAGGAGGCAAGACAAAGTCTAAATCTAAGTCCAAGTCTAAGTCCTCGTCAGGTCTCACTCCTCCTTCGAAAGATGCTAAGCAAAAAGGTAAGCAGAGCCTCAAGTTGCATTGGCTGATTTTTAGTTGAAATACATGAACATTTTGGGTTGTTTTTTCTCAGTATGAACTCTGACAGATCTTGATGTTTCAAAACGAAAGAACATAAAATAAATTTTGTGTGCCATGGACAATGCACAGAATACTTAAAACATGTAGATTGTTTGTGGCTGCTGGAAATGCGAGATAAAGTCAGGTCCTGACAATAACCCATTTGTATCTTTTAACCAGGTTTTAACTAACTATTACTAATCATTGACAGGATTTCTGTGTCTCCAATGAAAGTTGATAAACTCCTAGACTTAAAAGGAAAAAGGTTTCAAATATTCAAATCAATTTGGCAAAAAAATTGGTTGATGCTTCTGTAACTTCTACATCTTTGAACTGATACATTATTATACTAAAACAGTGAGATTTGGAGCTTTGCACATGGCGAAGGAAGTCAGAAATGAGTTTGTTCTTGGGTAAGAACCATTTGAAAAAGGTCTCTTCTGGGAAAAGTGTTGGTTCTGAGGAAAGTGTTGGTTCTGAGGAAAGTGTTGGTTCTGAGGAAAGTGTTGGTTCTGAGGAAAGTGTTGGTTCTGAGGAAAGTGTTGGTTCTGAGGAAAGTGTTGGTTCTGAGGAAAGTGTTGGTTCTGAGGAAAGTGTTGGTTCTGAGGAAAGTGTTGGTTCTGAGATAAAGTAGAGTCGTCTAAAATATTAAAAGTTAGACGATGCTGGAAAGAAATACACACCAAGGCATCTTGTTTATATTCCAAGGCATTTCCTGGCAGGCAGGATACTCACTCGTCATATGAAAATTAGCTTACCAGAATAAGGTTACCAGCCAAAATAGCTTTTCACATGTATCATCTGTTACTGGTATTCTGCTTATTTTGGCTTAGCAAAACATTTTGTAAGCAACACTTTATTTTCAAACAGCTCTATGAATTTGATCCCCTGAGATTAATTTATCAATTATGATGAAAGATTAACGAGTTATTGATTAATGATGACAAATATCCTGTTATTGCAAAGTTTTTTTGAGTATGAAGTTTTTTAATTTAAGGAGTGATCCATTTTAAAGTGTGTGCTCAACATTGGTAAGATTGAAGAATTTGTTTTTTTTCACAGATTTACACATTACTTACGTGGTATAAAGATGATCATGGTGAAAAACTTCCCTTGAAATAGTTTTGCTTGAAATGCTATAGTTTTTTTTTTTTGTAATGAGTAAAATCGTTAGTTTTGATCTCGCGAGACTGAAACTCAATGAGGACAGTGATGGGGTTTTTCACTATTTTCTTGTGAATCCAATGACAGGCTGAGCTTAAACTTTCACTGATTTGTTATTTCATGTACATGTTGGGTCAAACAATATTGAGATACTGGTCCCAATTAGAGAGCTGCTCAAGCAGAAAACAGTGCTGAGTACTGACAAATGTTCTGCTAAGCAAAAATAAGCAGGATACCAGTCAAGGATTTTACATGTGACATGATGGTAATTTAAATGGTAACCTTATTCTGGTAAGCATAATTCTGTTGTCCTTAGCTAATTGTTGTGCATTAAGCAGCTTTATGAAATTCAGCCCTCAGTTATGATTATTCATTAAAGTTCATAAACTGCAAAAAAAAGTTTAGATGGACTTTCATGAAAATTCATGAAGTTCATAAAAGTCCACTTAATGTTCATTAAATGAATGGATGAACAGTTCATGAACTCGGTTCATGAACTGCTGTGATAAACAGTTATGAACTGTTGATGAATGTTCATGGACTGATCATGAACGTTCTTGAAAGTTCATAAAGTCATGAATTTCATCTCGCCTGGGTGGTCTTTAACCGTTATGAATGTTGGCCATTTTATATCGGTTCAGCAAAATTAGTTAAGATTTTCACATTTTATACATATGACTGTCAAAAATGGTTATATTCTGATTAAGAAAGAATTCATAACCAAGAACTAATGTCAGACATTTTTCGAACCATCTTGAAAAGTATTTTTTTATTCTGGTCATATGAAGCTGTCGAAGGGAAGCCTATAATTTTCATCCATTAAAAAACACTCATCCAAAGCGCACTTTGTGGTGGCTAATATTTTACGACCAAAACACAACATCTAATGACCACAAAGCGTCAGCAGATGAAAGCCTTCAACAGGAAACTCCTCGCCTTTAATATTTAATGTGGCGCCAGGAGAAAGTGTAGAAGTTTTAAAGGGAGAGCAACCCTAAGCTCATAAAGGAGTGAACAAATTACAACGGGTCATCCGAAAGCTGTAAGGTTGGTATGATATAAGGTGGTTAGACTTCTAAGACTTGCAATCACAAGGTTGTAGGGGTCGAATCTGGCCGAGCTTACCGCTGATTTCACAGTAGTGTCGTCTAGTTACTGAATCACAGTTGTGTAATTCATAACAATAGGCGTTCAACCAATGTTTGTATGAGAGAGATTGTTGCCAGCTTGGCGCTTATATCCCCTTGTGGGAGCCTTGCCAAGTTCCCTTGTTGGGTAAATCATCTAACGCATAAACAAACAAATATTACAGACAGTCAACGCAAGGCAAAGTGATAGTCTTTTTTGTCACTAGGTGGCAGCAGACTTACTGGTTAGTTCATTGATTTAGGACAACAACAAAACAAAACTAGAAGTTATAACTGTCCTTAATCGTCAAGAATTTATGAAATAGTTTCAGTCACCCCATTGTCGGTTAATGAGCTGGGCCCAATTTCATGGGGATGCTTACCGTGGGATTCTGCGTACGCCTGCCAGGGTCCATAGAAGCACACCTTGACAGGGTGCCTTAAGCGAAGAGCAGCGCCATGAAATTGGTCCCCATGCAGGCCTCTTGTCACTTTGCGAGCTCAGTGGTCTTGCAGTAAAGTCTTCCGCTCTACTATTTGGAATAGGATGTGGGTTCGATTCCCATTGGATGTGTGGATTTTTTATTCCTTGGGAAATTGGCACCAAACTAGCTGCCAGGTTGGAGGCGTGGCTTCTAGAGGATGGAAAAAGCTCACACAACTACCTCTCTGAGGTTGAGAGAAGAAGTCCCAATTCAGGGCTCAAATTTGCAAAAAAAAGTCTCTAGTTGTTTAAGGGTCTTGAAGCTCAGAATTTTCACTGGAGTGAACGTATTTTCTTCACCCTATAAATTTCGTCCCTTTCTGATCTTTTAGGATGAGGTTTAGGCTTGAAAAGGTACAAGAAAGTAAATCTTAACAAGTTTGTTTAGAAAAAAAATGGACCGCTGGACATGTTCTGTTTTGAGATTACTGACACGCACATGTTTGTCGACCTCGTTAAATCAAGAACTTCTCTCTGTTTAATTTCATTTCATTTATTCTGGTTGTGAAGCCAAGGACTCTCAGAAAGCGAACTTAATCACTATTACAAGCCAAGAACCTTGTGGTGAGAAGACAATGAAGGAAGTTTCAACTTTAGGTGTGGGAGGAAATATTCCAGGGAAAACCCATGCACGCAATTAGGCAGGGACTGAAAAACCCAATCCACGTAGTGCCTAGTTGTGATTTGAACTGGGGTTCCCTGAGGTGGAAGGCAAGGCAAGATACCACTACGCCAACCTGACTGCCATTGTTTGGACTTGTTTTGTTTTTTTGCGACGGCCCCATTGGTTTTGTACACGAAAGCGAAGTGGGGAAGTCCCCACTCTGTCAAAACACCAGGATCCCCGTTGTTAGAGTCGTTGGTTTCAACAGGTAGACACACCCAATGCTACACATACTACTCAATTAAGGTTAAACAGGTGTTTCTTTTGGATTTAGAATAAATATTGTAACTGTGACTTTAAAGCTGTAATTAATGTGAATGCATGGGAGAGTCACCGCCCGGTGTATAACTGTTGAGTAGTTTTTGAATCATTGATGAAGTTGACCTATATCGTGAGGAGGATTATACTGCTTGTGTGTGTTTAGTATTAATGGTTGTCATCACTGTCCTGGAACACACAGGGAAGGTGAACACACAGAGTAACTTGCTGATGAAAAGCAGTCGCTTTTGTGGAGTCGGAGAAGAATTACTGAATGTATTCTTAAAGGGGGCCTCCAAGGTCAAATTCAGTTTTGCGATGCACTCATTTTCTGATAGATAGAGTCCTCGTGAAAGTGGGGGAAAAAACGACAAGTCTCATCTCACATTAAATTGGTGTAAAATGCCATTGTGTTTGATACCCTTCCAGTGCGACTTTTGGCAGCATCCTAAAACATCAAGTAACTTCACATTTCAAATACAAGGGTCCGTGTACATTTCTCTAAGGGAAATTTTTGTTCATTCTTGAATTTTTTGATGACATTCAAACAAACAGCAATGTATTTGACCTTTTGAGTCATGCAACAAATTCTCTTTCATATTAACAAACCCATTTGGTGTTGATGTACAATGGCGTCATGTTTTGAATTTTGTCTGAAAGAGTATCAATTAAAAATGACATTTTACACCATTTTAACGGGAGTTAATTAAAGAGACGTGTAATTTTTCCCCCAACTTTAAGAAGGACTCTACCTATCAGAAATGTGCATTACAAAACTGAATTTGACCTTGGAGACCCTCTTTAAGCATGCCCTGAGACTCCTGTCAGATTTTCATCCTACAACTTAAAAATCTTAGTTGCAGGTTTATATTATACTAACATTGCATCGTTGTGCACCCTCTCATGTACAAGTAATTTTCCAGTCAGCTCAGCTGAGGGTTCGGCAGCTCGCCAGATTGGCATTTAGCTGACAAGTGAAGCCATGCAATAAGTTCTTAGACTCTTATAGTACCGGACCAAGCATGGGACCCAATTTGAGCCAAGTCTAAAACATACCCACCTTTTAAAACTGACATCTTAGAGGTATAGGGTCATAGATTGGGGTCATAGATTGTATGACCCCATCTTTAAGTTGAAGCATTGATACCTTTGGGCAAACCTCAAAATTATTAATTGGATAGCGTCCTTTCTCCAGAGGGATGTGTCCTTTCTGTTTTTTATTCCCTTTTGACCTGCACGAACAGGACTGTTAACTAAAGATGAACCAAGTGAGGTTGTACAAAAAAGAAATTTTAAACAAAGTTTACGTGGAACTCTATCTCAAGCTCTGAGTAATAAAATGTGTTTTGATGCCATTTATACTGCAGCTACAAATTCTCAGATTTTATTATTAACTTGAAGTCGAAATACTATCTTTGACACAAAATATTTCTTCTTTTCTTTGTTGGATCCCGACCCCCCCCCCCCTCTTCAAAACATTTTTGCTTGAAGTGCTATAGTTTGTAAGAAATTAGTTAAATAATTAGTTTTGATCTCACAAGTCCAAAACCTATTGTTTGAAAGCTGTGAAAGCTGTGAAAACACATACTTACCATCTACTCTATCTCAGATGATCGATTGAGCTTTAATCACAGGGTTGTTATTTCATGTACATGTTGGGTCGCATAAAGTGTGGATACTGGTCTTTGACAACTACCAATGTTTTCTGCGTGCATTAAGCTGAGTACTCCATTACACGTAGAAAGCATTGTTGAAATAGTCGTATATTGAGTGTGATGTTTTTTTCAGTTTGTGTTTTTGTTGTGTCATGTTGTCAATGTTTGGACATATACCCCCTTTTCATTCATTTGTTTTCATTTGATCTAAACTGTGGTTTGAAGTGAGCGGAAAACTTGTGCAGGTACTTGAACATCCAAGTGGTCTGGCTGGCTAGTTCAGTGTTGAAAAGCATCCCTATTTAATATGAATTATGGACAAGTGCAAAAGCTGAAGGACTAGTGAAATCAAAAGCTAACTGGTCCTGCCGGCTAGTCACTGAAAAAGTTAAAGACAAACCCTGTTTTTTTTACAGAGCGTACAATAGGCTTTCCGAATATTGACCCAAAAGAACTTTCGTGCTCCTCGGCTACAGTCAATTTCAGGAATCCCCCTTAACATGTCGACCTTCCAGACCCTCAAACTCTGTCCCTCTGGTTTTTTACAGAGTGTTCAGTAGGCTTTCCAAATATTGACCAAGAAACAATTTCTAACTAGAACAACAGGAATCCCCCCAACATGTCGACTTCCCCGGACCCTCAAACTCTCTCCCTCTGGTTGTCAACATCTGGCCGTCTGTCGTCATCCCTGATCTGTCTGATTATAGTTAATATCCGTTGCGTGACACCTGCGGACGCTGCTCTACGTGTTACAATCGTTATCACCAATCACAAGAAAAGGAAACCCCCAGAGCAAGAGGCTACCAAGCCTCAAGGTGAAGATGGGTTGAACACTGTCCGTGTCCCTCGCAACCGAGTTCAAGATGACAACTGAGGAGTTTGAAGAATGGGTTTTGGTCCAGACTGATAAGTCTGTAGTTGGCGACACCAGGGTAAAGGAGGAGGGGGGAAGGGGACAGGGACTCTGCTAGACCCAGCTCCCTAGCTATTTCAGGTACCAGCCGCCAGAAGGATGGTGGTCATGCATCCTGTGAAGTTGTTCGAGTGCACAGTCAATTTCAATACGACATTCGCGTTGATTGTAGTGTAGTTTTTGTCGAGATTCATCTGAGAATTCTGTAGTTTGGAACACCAGGGAAAAGGGTTAAACTCGGACTCTGCTAGTGTCCCGAGCTATTTTAGGTACCAGCCGGCTGAAGGATGGTGGTCATTGCACCCTCATGAAGTTATTGACTGTACAGTCATAACGTCAAATTGTAATCCCTTCAGTTGTAGTTTAGAATGAATCGTACAATTCAACAGGTCTGTATACTGCTAAGAAGTCACAACACTCATCGACAAAATTCAGCTGCCAGACTTATAACTCTCACTAAAAAAAAACACAGTCACATAACACCTGTTCTTGAATTCCTCAACTGGCTGCCTGTTGAGAACCACATTACCTTCAAAGTTCTGTTGCTGGTCTACCACGCAGTCCAGGCATATATACTCTTCACCTGCAATCTTGCCTCAATCTGAAGTTGGCAACCATTTGCCTGAAACCAAATAAAACTCTAGCACCAAGTAAAATACCAGTTGTCAATGCTCGGCTCTCGATAAAATTCAATCTTTGACGCCATCTTGCTCTAACCACATTTAGCTGGGTGTATTTGTGTTTTGGGGGGAATATATTAAATTATGACTGACCAATCAAAACCTCAACTTTGCTAAGAACCAATACTCTTGTTATCTTTAAACCATTGTGGTGAAACCATTGTGGTGAAACCATTGTGGTGAAACCATTGTGGTGAAACCATTGTGGTGAGCATAATAGGCGTACGACCCAGGGGGATTGAGAAGGGCAACTGCCATCCCAAATTTGGGCAAAGCAGTGGGGAAAGTTCTGGCACTGCAAGAAAGAGAACACAAATTGGACAGAGAAAGCAAAAAAGGACTTTTTACCCGGGATTAGAACTTGGTACTAGTGTTTTTATCTGTGTAAAATTTTGGGAAAATCAACCCCTCTGCCCCCCTTAAACGAACTGCTTCTAGGTTGTGCACCTGAGCAAATTTCTGCACTAACAGGTGATTTTATGCATAGATGCACAGCCACAATTATGGGTACACATTTTTGTCATGTCCATGTTCCGAACAACAGTTTGAAAACCAGTGATGTAACAGTTATTTCAATGTTGTCTGTAAATTAATTAACCAGCGCTGTGTGAATGAAGAGTAGAAAGTACTTGAGTTTGTCGGATACAAGATCTGCAAAGATTTACCCAATAATTATGTGTTTATTTCGTGTCTTTGTAACAAAAAGTGTACCCGTGATTGTGGCCGTGCACATAGGCAATTCTAACATGACTCCACGCAAGACTCTAGGTTTGCATCAACTCGATGTTTCTTGAAAAAAAAAATCTTCAAGTGGGTAGGTAGTCAATGTAGGAGGTAATTAGAACAGGAAAGCGTTGCTCCAATCCCCAAGATGCAGTTTCCTCAATCAGCAAGTGGCCATCCTGGTTCCCCTCTAGGGATCTTTGCCCACATTCCCCCTCCCTCCTCTCCCCCCCCCCCCCACCTTGCCAGCTCTCTCATGGTACTGGATCAAACCAGGTATGGAGAAGAAGGGGAAGAAAAAAATCTCTCGTCGTCGTTGATGGCAGTCAAAGATATCAGGCCGCATGTGTCATCAGACGGAGTGGGGGGGGGCCCCTGGGCAATCAAGCAACGGATATTGGGGATTTTGTGTAGTTACAGAGCTGCACTGCTCAGCCAGGACGAAGGGGGGAGACGTTGAAGAAAAATACCGATGGGACTGTAGAGGAAACGAGGATGCTCGGCATAAGTAGTGCCACATTTGCAGTGTTTTTCTTGTTAATTTAGTATTGATTTTGTCCGCTTTCCTTTATTTTCATGACATTTTTTCCACAATTTAAGAGTCGGTGTGCCAATGCCGCGGTTTGATGGGACTAGAAAGGATCAGTGATTTGAAGCGAGACTTATTTCAATATTGACTTGTTGACTTGGCTTATGCCGCCCGTGCACGTAGCGATGGCTTCTGTATGGTGATGTTGTGCCAGATTCCTCTATCCATGGCCCAGCCTTGTTGTATCTGTTAACCCTTGGGACATACCTTGCATATGATATACAGGTTTTAAATGCAACATCAGTTGTCTGTTTCTGTTGCTGTAATTGTTGTGTATCTGATGCTTATTACAGGATTCGAACCAGCCTCTTGTCACTGGGCATGCTCAGTGGTGTAGTCACTGAGACGCCTGCTCTGGAATGTCGTGGGTTCGAATCCCTCCCAAGTAGTAGGCCTGTGGGTTTTTTTCCTGCAGGACTGGGAGAGCACTGAATGTACAGTGTTTGTATAGTGTACAAAACAATATATTTATCCCCAGTTCAGTCCTTACATCTATTAAAGGCAAAGTGTACCTTTAGTTTTCAGAACCATTCGTTTCTTTTAATCCTCTTTAAACATATACAATAAAACAAACCTGTGAGAATTTCAATTCAAAAGGTGGTAGCGTTTTTGAAATATCGCTGAAAATCTAGAGCGGTTATGTCCCTGCAGGAAGAATAATCCTTAATTGGAATACACAATCTGAGAAACAATTCATGCATGAAACGTTTCTCAGATTGGAATTTATTTGAATCCCTTTCTCTAAAACCATATTCCTTAGAAGGAAATCGTTTCTCAATAAATCATCAACAGCTGTAGTGCTTCTTACCAAGTAAGTTTTTATGGTCATTCATTTTTGGAGTAATTACCAAAGGTATACCCTCCCTTTAAAATGTTTTGGTATCATCTCAACAGTTGTCAAAATATCACTCTTTATGCGTCCTGGGTTTTTGCTCCTAACTCGTTAAAAAATGTGATTCATAAATCAATTACTATGTGCGGGGAATATTAAAGTCAAAGTAAGTACGTGTACAACGTCAAGTAATACAGCTGTACCGCAGGGCTGGGAAAAAAGTGGGTGTGGAGTCGTAGGCTTTGTCTTTGTCAGCGGGTTTGTGGGCTGCATGCCGATGGAATTGCATTTATAGCTAACGAAGGTGAATGTCTTCTGAAAATAATTCAAAAAAGATCCCCGCAGGTTTGGGGAGATTTTGGCTTTCCAGTGAAGTGCGGTGCAATTATTTTGGATTTATGTTTTGAGGTTTCCATTGAGACTTCGATCGGATTATCAGAGGTGAACGACCTCTCTGATGTATCCATGAAGTGGTTATGAACAGGTCAGAGGTCATGCCGTCTGTGTGTCAATTCAGGATAATTTGCCTCTGTTGCTATAAAGCACAAAACATGTTAAGCAATGTTGTTTAGCTGACATAATGTTGGGATGTGGCATACTACTATATAATCAGAGCTCCAACGGTTTGGGAATTGAGTTACCATATGATGTTGGATTTTATCAGAGTGAGGAAGGATCCTAGTAACTCACTCATAAGGGAATAACGGCTTAAATATGTCACTAGTGCGATGGGACCATTGGATGTTGCACGTGCCCTTTGGCCATCGCTACAGGAGCCTCAAAACTGAACTAAAAAACAAACCCCAATGTTCATGAACTCATTCTTATCAATCTGTATTTGCCGCCATCCAGGTTCAGGAAAGCCGAGAAAGCAATCTGCCCCCGCCGACACTCCAAGCCTTGAGACTCCAAGTAAATCCCTGAAATCGACCAAGACAGGTGGGGCGCCCAAGAGCCTTCGCGCCCACAACAGCTCAACAGAAATTGGTGAGACAGTTGTTTAATTCCCGCTCCCTCCCCCTTCTTGCACTGTTGTTGGGGAAAACAGGAAGTGTGTGGTTGGTTCTTAGCGCTTGTTTGATTTGATTATCGCCGGGACTGTCGTTGGGGGTCTTTAAGAGAAACACGCACACAAGTGACGGAAGGCATTGACCTTACACTGATGACAGAGTTCTCTTGGCATTCAATACATTATGAGTCTTTTATAGTGCTCTGTTTGATAACAACTCTATTATTAAGTTAGTTTTAAACCAAAATATTTTTGCAACTTTTTTATTTTGTTTGCTACATGTACATATCCGATAACATGAAAAACATGCTTTGGATGAAAATTAGCCAGGTTATTCCCTGTCTGAATGAGTGTGTTTTTCTACCGAAGTCACTATGGGATACCCTGAATGGGCACTGTTACTACCCTCAATCGGAGAGAATGATGAGGATAAAAATATCCCAATGAGGATATCAGAGGACAATGATACTGTATCCCTCACAAAGGAAGCTGTGGAGGACTGTTTTTATTTATCCCCATTGGGAGAATGTGGCACCAATCGGGGTAGTATGTCTCATTTGGGATAGTGTAGGTGACATTTTACCATGCAGCGACTATTTTAGCAGAAGTTGCATTAAGTTCAAAACAAGAAAGCAGATACTGTGTGAAATAATATATTTCAAATTGTTATCTGGAAGCCTGATTCCACTAATAGCCTCAGCTTAAGTGAGGCTTATTTGCTTGCCAAACAGGTACAAAAAAAACATTAAAGGCACTGGACACTATTGGTAATTACTCCAAATAATTGTTAGCATAAAAACTTACTTGGTAACGAGCAATGGAGAGCTGTTGATAGTATAAAACATTGTGAGAAATGGCTCCCTCTGAAGTAACATAGTTTTTGAGAAAGAAGTAATTTCTCAGTAAAATATTTGAATTGATTTTGAGACCTCACGCATGAGGTCTCGAAATCGAAATCAAGCATCTGAAAGCACACAACTTCGTGTGACAACATGGACAAGGGTGTTTTTGCTTCCATTATTATCTCGCAACTTCGACGACCAATTGAGTTCAAATTTTCACAGGTTTGTTATTTTGTGCATATTGTTGAGATACACCAAGTGAGAAGACTGGTCTTTGACAATTACCAAAGGTGTCCAGTGTCTTTAAGCATGCCTATGGTGTAGATCATCATCAAAAACATTTGCCTAACCCACTGATAATTCAAGGATTTTAATTGGCCTCGATGGTCTGGTGGTTAACCATTCTGGTTCGGTATTCTGAAAAAATGTTCTTGCCTACCCGTGGAATTATGTTTTTGGAGCTTTTTAGAGCTTCTGGAGTAATTGTTTTCCTTTGGAAATATCGTTGCCACATTGATACCCTGACTTTGACAAAGGAAAGACAACAAAGGTTCTCGTAATAAGCACCGGGATTCGATGTTGTCTTGTGAGAAAAAATGAGTGGGCACTCACCGTGATTCGCTTACGGAAGCCACGGCCATTGATCTGCCATGGTATGCTGGAATCTCAGAATCCTCGGACTTACCTCCCGCAATGTCCAGTAAAACAATCTGGCGGTTCACTGGATTGCAGGGAACGTTCTTTTTCGCACGTAGATTGTGGCCGAATTTAGAGACACTCCCTCAGAAAGGATGGTTTGTCACATAATAGCATGATATAACACCAGCACGTATATTATGTGCCTATTTGACACTACTAGCTTAAGCTTCATGTCAGTAGTGGCTCATGGAATCAGATGATCTAACATTGGAACTGGTACCAACTGGCCTGAAAAATATTTTTGTCAGAAAACTTCATATGAACATTATATTTTAACTTGCTCTGCAGATGAAGAAAACATTTAACTACACTTTTTTCTGATGTTTATAATTGAAACTTCCAAGTATTTCTATGAAAAAAAAGTGGAGATACATTTTTTAAAATACATTTATAGGCCTTCGAAACAAGATGATTTAAATTTTAAGCTTTGCTTCCAAGAACCAGTGATTTACAATCCATTTAATAATTGTTCCAATCTTAAGATACTGACAGCAGTAGCATCATCTGGCCCAGCAGCAGCAGCTCCTCCACGAAGACCCCCTCAGTCAAAGTTAAGTCCAAGAGCTCGAAGAAGAAGACCAAGGAGTCAAAGGTCAAAGATGGCAGGAAGGACAGTGTCAAAGGTCAGGGTTCAAATGACTCGTCGACTGACACGACCATGGAGGCGATCGAAAATGTATCCGCAAATGCTACGCTGGTCCAGGCAATGGTGAGAAGGAAAGTGGTGGGGCCGTGTTGTTGCAGCGTGCTGTACCATCAGTCTACGGTGAGTACTTGAAGCAGCTCCACTTTCTCTCCCTACCTCTCCCTTTACCCTCTCCTTTACCCTCTCCCTTCTACCCTACCCCTTCTACCCTCTCCCTTCTACCCTCTCCTTCTACCCTCTCCTTCTACCCTCTCCCTTCTACCCTCTCCCTTCTATACCCTACCCCTTCTACCCTCTCCTTCTACCCTCTCCCTTCTACCCTACCCCTTCTACCCTCTCCCTTCTACCCTCTCCCTTCTACCCTCTCCCTTCTTCCCTTCCCTTCTACCCTACCCCTGCTACCCTCTCCCTTCTATCCCTCTCCCTTCTACCCTACCCCTTCTACCCTCTCCCTTCTACCCTACCCCTTCTACTCCTCTCTCCCCTTCTACCCTACCCCTTCTACACTCTCCCTTCTACCCTCTCCCTTCTACCCTACCCCTTCTACCCTCTCCCTTCTACCCTACCCCTTCTACCCTCTCCCTTCTACCCTCCCCTTCTACCCTCTCCCTTCTACATTCTACCCTCTCCCTTCTACCCTAACCCGACTACCCTATCTTTTCTACCCTCCCCCTTCTAATAGAATAGAAAAGAAAAGAAAAACCGTTGAAGCCAGAATTTGGAAAAAAAATTGCTTTGAGTTTTAAAATTACTGTGTCCAATTTCTTGCATAGAACTCTTGTACATGTCAATGAAAGAGTAGAAGTCCAAATTTAATAAAGGATGTCTGTTACCAAGATGCCCCTCTGACTAATACCACACTTAACATCCACACATTTCTCTATTTTTGTTGTTCTCCAAGTAGAAGACGACAGCGACTCACCGTGGGAAACCGCCATGATCGACGCCAAGCAGAAGCGCAACTCAGCCGGCCAAACCCAGCAGAAGGGCCTGGCCCTCCTGGCAGGCATCTCCTCTCAGGAACTCATGAAGAGCAGCGTGGTGACGAAAGAGGCCAAGATTTCCACCAGCACGAAGGATGCGAGCGACGGAAAGATGAATGATGGTGAGCCGCTCAAGAAGAAATCTGGGAAAGCCAAGAAGAGAAGCGGCTCTCCAGCTTCATCTGAACAAGGTAAGCCCCCTCAAAAAAAAAAAACTAATATATATAAATATATAAATAATAATAATAATTACAAATGTTTATAGAAAGGACTTGTTTATTTCAATTTTTTCCCACGATTTTGTCTGGAAATATTTAATAATCCAACACTTTGATGAATAAGTGTCAAGGTATAATTATTAACCCTAACCCTGATGTTAAAGTCAAACCCTAACCCAGACCCTAACCGCTAACTTTAAACCCTATATTCCAAACCCCTAAGCCTCACCATAAACCCCAACCCTTAACCATAATCCTACCCTTAAACCCTAACCCCTACCCTTAACCCTATACTGTAACCCAAACCCCTGAGCCTAACCCTAAACCCAAATCCTACCCCTAAACCTTAACCCGTACCTTTAACCCTCACCCTTAACCCTAACTCTAAACCCAAGCTCTAAATCTCAACCGACATTGGCTAGAGATCATCTTCAACATTATTCGCTTTGTTGCTCAACTGAGTAGACATCTTGGATTCGTAGCACAAATCCTCCATAATCATGTTGCATGGCCTGACTGCAGAGTCCCCTGTTCAACACCGGAACCTCTATAAACACATTAACATTTATTTTCAGCTAAAAATATTGTTTTGTTTGAATCCTTCTTCATTTATTACCACATGGTTTTCTTTGATAGTTTCATAGAGGTCTTTGGTTGAAGATGGTTAATTACTCTGCACTTATTGGCTGTAAATATTGATCAATGCAAAGACCATCAGCAAGGGAGACAGCGTGCACAGGAATGCCACTGCTATCGCTTGAGGGCATTGTCCAACTGAACCGCTATCTAAGAACCCAAATTTGTATTTACTATACCTGTCGGGGCTTGACATCCTTTACAGTTAAACTCTTGGCAATTTGAGTACATTTAAAGACTGCAAAATGTTTGTATTAATTTTCATTTATGCAGTTCAAGTGCAGACAAGTTATCTTGTCTGATTCAGATCAAGTGTATGGCCCTGTCTGAATATGCGGCTACGGCTACGGCTGGATCACCACGGCTGGATCACCACGTCAACAAGTGTAGGCTGCCCAAAGCCACAGTCATCAATTTTTGTGCACGGCCTAATACTGTTCTTTATCCCAACTCAATTATCATTGGTATTTTCTTTGTGATTTTTTTCCCCTCTAGAAACTCCAAAGAAATCTCGGAAGACATCACCAATCACAGTGAAGAAGGAGAAAGACACCGACTTCCCGTTCAAAATACTGAAAGTGTCCAAGTCTGACAAGAAGAGAGAGAAGACACCAAGTGAACCGATGCTGGCTTTATTTTCCTCGAACCAGGAGAAGATCAAAGCAGAGGAGAAGCCGTTCTTCAACGAGGAAATCTGGACGAGACGGCGCAGCGAGAGGATTTTTCTGAGCGATATCAGTCCAGCTCCGTCTCGGGATGCGAGTCCTCTTGCCAAGGTGCATGAGCCGATGAAGGTTGCCAAGAAAGTCCTTCAGTCTCCGAACTACAAGGCTAAACTGCCAGCGGAGAGCAACAGTACTGAGCAGGGAGCCGCAACTAACACTGACCACAACGGGGTAGCAAACATCGGGAGTGTTCTCGACGCCCTTAAGACTGATACACTACAAATCAGGAAGAAACTCGCAAGTATGTCTGCTCAGGAAGACGAGGCGGATGATACACCGAGGAAAACCAAGAAGAAGCTGTCAAAGAGGAGGGAGAAGTCCAGCGGTAGTCGACAAGACCCGACGAGCGACATCAAGAAACCCAGAACAGAAAATAACGTGATGGATAGCAGCTGTAGTGAGGCTGAGAATGTGCCTCTCAGCAATTTGGTGGATCATCAGACGGCGTCGGCACCGAGATCCTGTATTATCAACAAAGATGAGCTTGAGAATGGTTTGAGAGTCTTGATACCGATTGATGGGTTGTTCTACGCTGGTTACGTCAATGCCATTCAGCCACCGGACGTGTACGGCGTTATCCTAGACGGCGAGCGCGGCAACAAACCACATGTGTTCTCCCAGGAACAAATGCTGCAGGAGACTTTCGTCGATGTTAAACCGCTCGCGACACGCTACGTCCCAGAAGGTACTCGAGTTTGCGCTTACTGGAGCCAGCAGTTCCGGTGTCTGTACCCTGGTACCGTTGTCAGGGGCACCCCAAACCCAAATGAGGATCCCAATTTTATTTGTGTGGAGTTCGACGATGGGGACTCTGGTCGAATCCCTGTGGATCACATTCGCATGCTTCCCCACGACTTCCCCATTGTTGAATTCGAACCCATTCCAAACGAACTGCAGAGAAAAAGACGGCGGCGTACCTCAGACACCAGCTCCACCGCAAACTGTAAAATTGAGTTCATCGACACCAACGAAGATGTCAACAATAAAACGAAGACAACCTCGCCAAAGAAAAAGCTAAAGATGACCGAGTCCAGCAAGTCCACAGTCAATCAAAACGAGATGGACAGGATCTCGGAATCTGGAGAGGATGATGTTTTTCTGCCGCTCTCCCAAAAGATGCTGAGTAAGGTTAAAAAGTCCAAAAGCCACGACAAATCAAAACGATCGTCAAGTAAAGTAGATTCAAAATCCAAGGAGAAGAAGAAAAAGAAGAAGAGGAAAAGAGATGAAAGGAGGCAGGAATCGTTGGAGCGGAAGAGATCCAAACGATCCTCCAGTAAGAGCCCAAGAGGGAGCCCCGCAAGAAGCCCTTCAAGAAGTCCAGCCAAATCGAAAAAGAAGAAACGAAAGGACGATCGGAAGAAGAAAAGTTCCTCCAAGTCATCCAACGGCGATTCATCTCCTGTGTCCAAGTCCAAATCATCCAAGAAGAAGTCGTCATCGTCGTCGAACAGAAAGAAGAAGTCTCATCATGATGAGAGACACAGCAGCTTCTGTACCGTGGAGACTGAGACGGTGTACTCCACCCATCCCATCACCGGCTCTCAAGCCCTCACCGAGGAGGAGTTAGCTTCGGAGAAGTCCAGTTTCGATCAAGGGAAGGGCGTCTGGAACAAGCACAGGGGTACACGAGACCATAGCTTAGACGACTGGAGCTCCTCGGATAGCGATAAGGATTCCAGCAGTGACAGTGATGAAACGAGCTCAGACAGCTTGACTAGCACGGTAACTTTGCAATTATTCTTGAACTCTGTAGAAGTACTGAAATTGTTTTGGGGGTACCCGCTGTTAAATAACTATAGGGTTTGACCTCTGGTCACCGGGAAAGCTTGGTGGTCTAGAGGTTAATACATCCGCTCTAAAATATTGAAGGTGGTGGATTTTAATCCCACCCAGGGTGTATCAGAATATTTTTCTTTTGGAAAGCAATGACTAAACAAAAAAATCATATTGTACATCAGTGTAAGGAACAAATATTAATCTTGTTATAAAACTTTTTATTTTAATGGTTGGCCATAGTACTATTAAAAAAAAAAATGTTACACACAAGTTTTAAAAGATGTTAAATTTGCATGGTTTTGCCCTTACATCGATGTGTGTAAAGCACTGTATACTCGGTACTTTCCCGAGTCCTGTGAAAAAACACCTGTAGGCATATTACTTGGGTGTGATTCAAAATTAAGACCTTTACGGAAAAATCTCCTAGTGTTGTGATCAAAAGTTTAACATGGAATTGTATCAAACTACCAACACAGATGAATTTTCATGTAAATGCAAGTATTAGATTTTCTTGTTTTTTGTTTATTTTTGATAAAAAGACCCTTGGTAAAACCAATGCTAAAAACACAAAGTAAAACCATTAACCCTTCTGCTCTAGTGAGTTTATAAAACCGACCACTTGAAACCATTCAACTGCATGAGCTAACTGTTTCTGCCTGTGTACTGTGAAGATGCATTCACCACAAGATATCATTATTGCAGGCTGGCATAGTTTATTGTTTAAAACATCAGTGGACGATATTGAATGGTCATACAGTAAGAGGGTTGACTTTGTGCTGTTTAGATGCATTCACCACACGATATCATATTGCTAGACTTGATTCATGTCAGGTCTCGTGCCGATCGAGTCATAATGTTCTATTAATTTCTTGTAACGCACGCCCTCTAGTGTCAATTAATTGCCAATCCAATGACTTTTGAAAGCAAACTTGATTGCCTCATTCCTGTCGAGTGAGGGCGCACAACAAAAGGCTGAAATAAAGCTGCAATGTTTTTTTGTGGAGTGCATGCAGTGGATATTTAGAAGAACAAGGCCTCGACGAAAGTTCGACTTGGGTCAAGTCTATCATATTGCAGGCTAGCTTAGTTTATCTATCATTCCAAACCGAAGTGGATGATATTGAATGTTCAGACAGGAGGTTTTAGTTGGGTTTTAAAAGTAGTAGTTCAAAATATGTAGGATTAAGCTGATGCTTAACATCCTTTGTTCGCTAAACAGGACAACACAGCCCTTACGCCGAGCCAGAAGAGCCGGTCCTGCCTGACGTCCACCAGCAAGATGACAGGTAGGGCCCTTAGCCCTAGCCCTAGTCCCTGTAATGCAGTAGGTATGCATGTTCTTATAGTCAGCATCAATTCACATCTCCATCAAGTGGTTGGACAGTCACTCATAAAAAGCTCACTAAAAAATGGAACGTATATAGCGTTGGTATTTGTCAGTTTTATTATTTGGCTGCTGATATGCGAAGATATCTAGTAACTAGATCAAGGCGCTTTTCAACATTATAATCCCTGTACATCAGGCTTTAACTGTAGTTCTCAAACTCCCTCAACTCCCCGTGGAGCATGCAATTTTCTCGGCCCTCACAGGTTCCCATTTATACACCTGGGTTAAGAGAAGCAATTCATGGTGGAGATGTCTAAGTATGACACTTGCAGCGCATGAATATTATTACCCCTGGTCATTGGGCCTTTTATATCATTCCTTAAACCATCTCAGCTCCCTACGCATCAAGCTAATAAAATCATAAGAACTATCCCCGGCTGCCCTCACAGGCCAATAAGAAGAACTTATAGTTTAATGTCTTGTTCAAGGATCCTGTTATGGTGTGGGTTCGAATCCCAGTCATGCCACCAGAATGTACTGTTTTTATTTTTAAACAACTTTTGACATGAAGAAAGGGGTCACATCTGAAAACTTGTTCAGCTGTTACTTTTGTAACTCTTGGATTTATGAGGAAATTATGACAACAAAATGTAACATTTCCCATATGACCAGTGTAGTATCTTGCCTGCCAGAAAGGCCCTAGAATGTACAAGGTCACTCTTTTTGTAAACAAAGGTCTACATGGTCTATACACCTTTTCGTTTAAATGCAATCAACCAATCCAACTTGTCCATGGCTTGTGTGGTGCCACAGATGTTGTGTGTATTACTCACATGAGCACTGTTAATGGGCGGTTTATATGGTGGGCGGGGCTAAATAGATCAGCCGTTGAAATTATTCATAGGCTCCTTGTGCTACACATGCCCTTTTGAAAACATGGATGAAGTGTCAACTCTGGCTTAGGCTCCATCAGTCATTTTAAACATTTTTGAACGAAGACAAATTTACTAGAGCGGGACTTGAACCTGCGACCTCCGAATTAACTTGCTGGCACTCTACCAATTGAGCTATCTAGCGGATCACATACATAGGGCTTGATAGCTCAGTTTGTAGAGTGCTGGCACGTTAATCCGGATGTCGCCGTTGCAAGTCCCGCTCTTGTCAATTTGTCTTTGTTTAACCCAGAGTTATAAAAAATTGACCAATTCAGTTTCCCTTGTGGTTTTACTAAATAATTTTGAAAAGTTACACTTTTAGTACGGAGCTTAAAACAGGCAGACAGAGCCTAAACCAGAGGCCAAGATTAAGCCCTGGTTTCAAAAAAGGCCCATAGAGGAGCCATTCAACCTCCGGACTGCCCCATTTTGAACCTTCTAGTAACTACATAGAATTGACAGTGTACTGTTGCAAGATATTGCCGGATAAAAACATTGCCAGGCTCTCAATGTTGGTTTTAGTTTTATGAAAATAGTGGTAAAAACTTCTTGGCATTTTGTCCTTTCCAATTGAAACTGGACCTTGTTAACTGGTCTAAAAAAGCAAAAAAAACAACCCATAAATGTTTTTCTAAGATATCTTGGGGGAAATTTTGTTTAAGTATTAAAGTTGTATGGACCGATTTTCACCATAAGCATTTTTGGGGGTGTTTTCTCTCTGAAAGCTGATACTCAGTTTGATAAATGATAAACATGCAAAAACGTTTGCATACTATGCCACAGAAAATGCACAAAAAATAGGAAGCATGCAAAATTGTTTGTACATGACTGATGGTTGTGAAATAATGTCATGATCCCGACATCAATTCATTTTTAGTTTTTAATTAACTACCATATATCATCGACATTTTATTTTGTGCACTTACTTAAAGACATCTTATAACTTTCTTGAATCTCTAAAAATAGCTATTTAAAATTTAAATATAAATTTGTGGGTCAAATTGGCCGAAAATTGGACTTAGCATCCTTCAGGTCCCTTTTAAATAAAAAAAACCCACCACCAATCTCCCCATCCCTGACACCCATAGTCTTCAAAGTAGACTTAATTTGTCCTTCCTGTTTCCACAGCGTTTCTGCCTGCGAGACAGCTCTGGAATTGGTTCGGTAAAGCAACTCAGCGTCGTGGGGCCAAGGGCAAGGCCAGGAAAGTCTTCTACAGATCAATAATGAGGGAAAATGAAATCATTAGGGTGAGTTTTGACGTCGGGCATTCAACCTGTTTGCTATAATTGGCTTAAGATTTTCCAGCGAGTTGACCGACCATTTGAAACCATTCGACGGCATGGGTTGTGTAAGTTGGAGCAGCTGTGCACAGAACTAACTGTGTACTGTTTAGATGCATCCACCACATGATCCCATTTTTCAGGCAGGCATACCAGTTTGCATACCATTTTCCAGTGGGGTGACCAACCATTTGAAGCCATTTAACTGCACGAGTTGGCTATGGCATAGTTTATCTATCAGTCAAAATCACAGTGGATGATATTGAATGGTCAGACAGTAGGAGGGTTGTCTGAGTACTGTGTAGATGCATTCAACTCATGATATCATAGCTTTCTGCAGATTGAGGTAATTTATCATTCATTACCACAGTGGATGATAATGAATGGTCAGGCAGTATAGAGCTCATAATACAAACGTACCAGATGGTCCCATTCAATTGTGTTTATATTATTCAAGGAAAGAGAAGATACATGTGTAGGACTTCAACCCATAATCTATAAATGCACAGAGAAGTCATTGTTTTTGTAATAAAACTGGGCGCAACTTGTATGGTGTTGGACTGAGGACTGCACTAGTAAACTGATCATGCTTTACATAGGATCAGGCATACCACCATAATCAGAGTCCAACAGTCTGGATGTTGAGTTACTGAATGGTATTGGACTGAGGACTGCACTAGTAAACTGATTATGCTTTACATAGGGTCCGGCATTCCACCATAATCAGAGTCCAACAGGATGGTTGATGAGTGTCCATTATTGCGTAAAATTTTGTTAGAGTGCAGAAGGATCCTAGTAAATCACCCAAAGGAGTTAAGGTTTAATCATCGTCCCAAATTGTCTGACAACTGTATCTTAACGTTTGCTTATTTCTTAACCAATCCACAGCAAGGAGATGCAGCGGTTTTCTTATCCACAGGACGCCCTCATCTACCATACATCGGACGCATTGAGAGCATGTGGGAGTCTTGGGGCGGTAACATGGTCGTCCGAGTCACGTGGTTCTATCATCCCGAAGAGACAAAAGGAGGTCGCAAGTCACATGACGGAAAGGTCAGGGATTTTTTATTACTCTCTTGGGGTTAGGTTTTTAAGAATCATCCAAAGTTTTCAACATTTTGAAGGTCATACAGAGAGTGGTACTTTTAAGGCTCCCCCACTCCTCCCCAAAGTAGCACTGATCATTAAGAATGCAATTTGCATTAATATTATATTGTTCAAAGACCTATTCCATCCCCACCCCCAGGAAAAAACAAACAACAGCAACAACAATCCCAAAACAGCATAATTAACCTAATTTTCTTCTAGACTTTCTCCAACATTTTTTGTTTTCTATGTTAGTTATTAAAATGTTGTTGACTGCTCTTTTGTGACACCCCTATGTTCTGACAACACTACAATTCCCTCGTGATTTATATGCTAGGGTTAGGGTTAGGATTAGAAAAACACAATTTGGGTGTCGGAACATAGGTGTGTAACCAAAACTCTATTTGATATTATTTTTTTCAGTTGTTTATAAATATTTACTTCACAATTTCACCAACAGATGGCGCTCTATCAGTCCCTCCACGTTGACGAGAACGACGTCCAGACGATCTCCCACAAGTGCGAGGTGCTGTCGGTGGACGAGTACAAGCGCTTCATGGCCGGGAAGAAGCACAAGTTTGCCGTCGACAATGAAGACGTTTACTATCTTGCAGGGACGTACGACCCAACCAGTGGGCACATCACATCAGTCACGTAGGCATCCCAGGCCTTGATTTGGGGGCTGTCTCTACCATACTTCAACAGTGTAATGAAGGCAGACGTCCAGCATGACTACCCACACACCCCCGCCCCAACCTCCCCGCAACCCCCAATCCATTTTGTCAATCACATTGGCACCCTAGCCTGGGTAAGACATCTGTCTTTACTACACTTCCACAGGAGCAGTTTAATAAAGGCAGATGTCAAGTATGTACAACCCCACTCCCAACCTCCCTCCACCCAGAAACAAAGACAACTTCCTCTGTGGATTAGTAGGTTTTAAACACCTATGTTCCAACACCCCTAATGTATTTTACCTAATTCTAACCCTAGGCCCAACCCTAACCCTAAACCTAACCCTAACCCTAACCCAAACCCTTGTGTGTACTGGTAGATCATGAGGGGTTGTCGGAACATAGGGGTGTTGGAACATAGAGCAGTCACCCTCAAGGCACCCCACCAACCCAACCCCCCTCCCTATATGGGTACTTTGTTATTGATATCCACCACACTGCGGCCATCTTGTTTTTTCTCTGCGCAAACCCCTTGTAACCGAGCTGAGTCAAAAGTAAAAGATAAACACAACACTGCAACATACCGGGGTAACTTTTGTTTATTTCCAGCCAAAGTTGGAATGCTTACAAAAACAGATTGCTGCATCTAAGTGTTTGGGGAAAAGTCAAGGTTCCCAAGTTTGTCTTCTTAAACTAAAAAGTAAGCGGCTTTCTAAAATATTATCCAAGTTGTTATTTGATATTAACATTTACAGAGAACAGAATCATGCTGCTCAAATTTGAAAGCTTTTATGGGTTATTTTCTTTCAAGTTTCCCTCCAAATTGATACCCTAACTAAGGAGACTTGACTTGAAGGCATATTAGCGATTATATCGTGGTTCGATTTGAATGATTGCGTTGGGTCCTGTTAAAATTGGAAACATTTAAGGTGAATAACTCTGGAGGGAAAATCTAGCCTTGATTTGCAAGGCTGTCTTGCGCAATCCATATAGTCCACGCACTGGGTAACATAAGGCACTATCCCAGACCACCGAGTCCACACGCCCATGCAACAAAGTTTGTCGTCTTGATGGACTCCATGGTGGTGGAGCCACTGGTGGCTGACGGAAGGGCCCTTGTGGGGGTATTTTACAGAATGGAACAATAGACCCCACAAGATTTGTCTTTGTTCAACTTACACTCCAGAGAGGAATTCTTTAGAAAAGGGAATAGACCCCACAAACCCAATCCATAAGGTTATGTGCGCGTGTATCAAATTACTGACTATGTGCTTCGACAATCGGCAAAAGGACTGCACAGGACAGCCTTGTAATCAAGGCTAGGGTAAATCAGGCTCCATTTTGTCTTTCCCCAACCCCCCCCCCCAAAAAAAAAAGAAGATAATTATTGAATTTAATTCGTTTTTAACCAAGCTCTTTTGAGAAGTAATTCATTGGAGCTTCTATCTCAAGTTGTGATTTTATTATTTGATTTGAGATTATAGATTTATTTGATCTGGAGATTCTATTAATTATGTGACAACGACTTCTGATTTATAAAAAAAAATCACTGAAAAAAAAGAATGATGTAGATATTTTTTATAAATTTTATCGCCTGAACTTCTTGGAAGCTCATGTATCAATGTGTTTTAAAAAACGTAATTTATCACAAAAGATAAATTTATTTAGAGATAAGTTCTTAAGATATGAAGTTCATATCAAGGTTTGGTGGATTTAATGGATTTTTTAAATTATTTTTTTAATTAGATCAAAATAATAAAATAAGGTAGGTCCTGTTTTTGTATGTGCTGGAAGACTGTTTTAAAATTGCTATGACTTTGGTCGTGGCTGGATCACTGCATTCATAGCCCAAAACCCTTCATGCACAGGCTGTATCCGAATTGTCTGCTATGGCTTTGGCTGGACCGTCATGTCATCATGGATGTCATAAACAACACCCTTAGCAACAGTCGAAGCCGTAGTCGTAGCCAATTTAGAGATGGCCACAGCTTCAGATCATGTTAAATTTGAAATTATTGGCTTTGGCTTAGGCTATGGCTAAAGGCCATGACCTCTCACATCTAGCCTCTCTCAGTAACTTAGTCTTTTTGTTTTGTAGATTTATCTCAATTTAGACTATAATTCTACAAATCTGTGCCATAGGTTCACAGGTTTTTTTTTTTAAATAAGATTTGAAAAAAATGGAAAATGAAGCTTAACTTATAAGTTCTGTTTGCAACTATGATTGTCTTGTGGACCTTATGCACATGATGTCATTTGTGTAGGGCGCCCTCGCCTAGAGGTCAAAAGGAAGATGTTCATTGGCCAATCCTGTGCGCGGCGCGTACAAATGTGTGCGTTTCCATTGTTTCATCGTCGGTTTACCTCTGGATGGCGGCTTGATGATGTCAATGCAAAAGGTCCATTGATAAAGAAAGGACATTTTATGTTCAGATTGATGAATGATCTGAACAATTTTTTTTTCAGAAAGTCTTTCTGTGCGTTAACATAAAATATATAAATATTGAAGGAAAGAGAAGAGTTTACCGGTGTGTAGACAGGTTTGTAACTAATTCAACTGTACAAATAGATGAATATTTTCTATGTAAATGATTAATAATAATATTAATAATAATAAAAAGCATTGCCGATCTATATTGTATATTTATTTGTAAATAATGTATGTTGTGTTTCAGATTGCATATACGAAGTGATGTACATAATGTATGTGTTTAAAAAAAGAAAAAGAAATTATACTTTATTGTGTACATTATTGATGATGACCCACCATCTTGTGTTTGTTTGATAAAAAAAAACTTCATTGCATTTCCGTGTAATTTGGCGTAATTACCGGAAATTATAATCGAAGAGAAGAATAAGACAAACATATTTTGTATTCAATGTATGACACCAGTTAAAAATAAGGAAAGATGTTTCTTGGTGACTGAAGCAAGACCAGTATTCGGCTATTAAGTAAGAATTCGATTTTTGTTTTTGTTCTTGTAACTTATAAGTGAAATTTTGAACGTTGTTTTGATTTGATTTGCCAATGTTACCAGTTGTTATATTTTAAAGTTGTTTTACGTTTGGGAGACTTGAAATTTAAAAGCTAATTTTATTCGGTTTTTTTAAGTGTTGTCCATCACCGATGTATAAATATAAATTATATACATCGTCATATATCTGCGAAATTATTAATGTCAAACCATCCTGTGTAAACGAAGAAAACAAATCGATATGTTTTTTTTCTAATGTTTGGTTTCTGGATAGATTTTAATCATTTTTAATTACAGAAGACCGAATAGGTAGACAAATATAACACTTAATAATTTCCATTATGTTTTGTGGTATCGGAACTGTATTAGTAGGCTACCCGCTGGCTGTTTGCTGGAACAAACCTGGCGAACCTCAGAAGAGCTTGATTGCTTTCGTTTAGTCTACTTCCAAAAGGTCACTGATTCTTACGAAGAAAAAAGTGACACCTTTATAGAAAAACACGTAATGATCTTGACGACTGGACTCTGCTGGGGTCGAAACGTCGGACCACTACCACTTTTGTGCATATCTTTTGGGGTTGGAAAGCAGTTTGCAATGTCCAGCTAAATTTGTGTTCAATTATCTTTCCTCTTCAGGTGAGGAAACAAAGTTTAAGCCAAACAAAAAGAAAAAATGAAAAGTCATATCAAAGAGTTTATAGCACATAATTTATTTTAAAAAAAATCATGAAGTGAACTTTAAAATAATTTTTGTGCTGAGTTTTAAGTTATTCCCAGCCCGCTCCCCGTTCTACTTTTACCAAATTAAACCACAGGAAATAAACGAACTCTTTTTTGAAAATCAATGATGTACAACGTGGCTGAGTGGATTAGCACACCGGACTCGAGCTCTTGTGTTTCCGGACAGCAGAGTGTGGGTTCGAGTCCCGGTCTTGACACGTGTGTCTCGTAAACCAGATTCTTAACCATTATTGCATATCTGGGTATGCATACCTGATGGCCCTAATCAGTATATCAATCTAAGGGGGGGGGGGGGGAAAAAAAATCCTACATCATTCAACGTGACAGTCTTGTCGCGGAAGCAAATAACTAAAAGAAAATAACTTATAAACCGAAATACCATTTTGTTCTACGATAATCGTATGTTCAGTATAAGTGTTGTCTTTTCTTTAATTTCATATTAAATAGATGTAACCAGAATACAACTTGTTCTCAATTTAATCCAAATTAAAAACTGTTTGCCTCTTCAGCCTTTTGGACAGTGTGCGATTTTTGTAACATTTTTCAATAATTTTTTTTCTTTCTTTCCGTTATCCCCCAAATTGAGGCGGAGATTCGATATCAAAGCAGTCTCAAAGAAATGATATCAGGAAATTAAACAACATTTCTTATTAAAATCAGAATAAACACAATTCCTGACCTGGTTGTTGTATTAATACTGTTAAAAGTTATCTTGGTGTAGGCAGCTGATTTTTGAATAAATATTTGTGCTCTTGAGTGGCCCTATCGGTGTTTCTGGAGATAAAATATAGACAGTACGGGGGGCCAAGATGGTCCTAGTTTATCGGATCTTATGGGAGTAAAACAGAGTTGTTTTTATTTTGAATAAAGTACATGAAACTGAAATGTTGTTTTTTAATATGTGTTTTTTATAGGAGTTGTAACTGTTAATTATTATCCGTATTTTTATGACTATGTATGAAGTATACCCTCATTCGTGTTTATGAATTGATTTTGTTAGCCCAAACATCGATAGATTGGTATAAATTCGTTGAAGAAACAAACAGCGCCGAACCTAGGGTACAATTTTAGGGGGCACAAGGAGGTGCACCATTTTTTCCCTATTTTCTTTGGCGGCACTTCTGGCCAATTTAATGCAGTTTTCGTTTGCATTTTTCCTAAACAGACCCCCTTGCAGCGTTCTCGTTGTGTCATTTATTATTTCTTGCGTAGATAATCTGCAGTGGAGGTAAACAAAAATGAACTGTCTGCGTGTAAATATGATTTTGTTTTACTCTGAAGTACTATACGTAAAAGGTTACAAATGTAAGTTTTTATTCGGATCAAAAGTATACAAATTCCAGATTTCAAATGGAGAGGGGCAGTTGCTCCCTGCCCCCTTCATTGCGCCACGGGAAACGATTTTGTGGAGTTAAATATTTCTGGTAAAGAAACCGAAGGACCCTCAAAATGTCTAGCACTGTGACATGTATAGGCATGAAGGTACATGTGTAGAGAAGATGACGAAGAAATGTTCAGTTTTAGATATGGAAAGAAAACCCCAAAAGAAAACCAACGCCAGACTGAAAACCCAAGCCACGGTGCGAGGCTCTGGTCTGGGTTGGGGTTCGAACCTACTGGGTCCACAGAGGTGAAAGGCAGGACAAGATATATACCAACATGATCACCCTGGTTGCGATTTTAAAAATAACAATAACTGGGAGTGTATTTTACCTGAAATTTCTTTCAATTATAAACCTAAAATATGGTGGAAAAATTCAATTTCTCAAATGACTTAACTTTTAATTCTGATATTATTTAGACCATGTAGGTAGATTTCTATACCTCCATTGATTGTTTTTTAGACCATAGCTTGCTCTATGGTCAGACAGAGAGAAGACAGTTTTTCCGAAAAAGAAAAGTGCGTCCCTTCGAAGCCGGAAGCTATCCTTTTACATTTGGCCGATTTACATTTGCATAACAAATAATAGTCCAATGGCTTGAAAAGGGTCCCCATATTTGCGTGTGAAGAAAGGGTTCAAACACGGCGAAAACAAAACAAACATTACAGTTATTTTCGTTTCAAGGTTCTTGGTTTATCCATTCGGGATCTCTTCGTCAACATTTGAAGAGAGATTGAGCTATTTATTCTACCATTAAATGCTACCTTCGGGTATAACTGCTGGCAACAAATAGCTTTAATATTTGCGAAACTGCTCGGGCATAATATATTTCTTTTCACAATAAACACATGGCGATTCAAACACTGCAGCTACCGTCAACATTATTTAAAATTCATACCGGTTGCTCTGTTTTGACAGGTAGGACGAATCAACAGATTAGGGCAAGTCTCGAACATGAAATGAGAAGAATTTTCACTCTGTGAGCGAAAATAGAACATTTGCTTCGGTCATAATAGTTTCCGGGAAGTATTTTGTGAAAGTAAACTGGTGAAAGTTTTGCAACTTTTGTTTGTTGGCAGCTTGGAAGACTGCGTCCCCGTTTACATCTTTTGTCATACTGATCCAGCGTTGCACTTGCTGGGCTTTCCGTCATAGCTACTGACTTATTTGAACATTAATTTCGTCACTTGTAATTCAAAATGTTGCCTCTTTCATAAATAGGTCCAGTCACAACTTCATAGCTCCGTTTACTGTGGTAGTCTGCGTTTACAATGGTAAAACCTTTGCGGAGAATGCTGTGTCAGTGTGGAGAATGCAAAACTTCTGTGAATGGCGGGTTTTTTTTCCTGCTAAAGGTGAAGCGCTGATTTTTCGCTCACTTGCTGCAAAGAATAAAAGAAGACGGCTATGTGAAAGCTTGGCAAGATATACCTTGTAAATTATCTCGCGTGAGAGAGCGCACAATGTTACACAAAGCCAGTTTCATATGACATTTTAAAGATTAAATGAATGATACAAATAGTGTAATAATTGTTAAGTAATTGATTGTGCCGTTTTCAACAATCATGGAAGGTCTTTTTAATAGGTCTTTGCTAACATCGTGGAGCCCCCCCTGCATGACATATAATGGTACACGGTAAGAAAACAATCCGCTGCCCACCCTCTAAGTAATTCAACAAATAAAACTTGTGCAGTTCCTTCTAAATCTTTCTTTGGCTCATTATATCAATCCCTCCGATCAGCAAAACCATTGGTGCAAAACATTCCATAGTGCTCATCTTTTGAGTTCCCCCCCCCCCTCAACCACCACCGCCACCACACCAGCACCCACCCTAGATAAAAGAACAAATCAGCCCGAGCCACTCCAGCATCCTTGAGGAAGGCTAAACAAACACCCTTCCATCTCTTTCCATAGAGACTCAGGGCCCATCATCAAACCTGAAGAAGTTCTCCATGCACACGTCAAATCTCATTTTGCTACCTATGGCCAGTGTCAACAGGAGCCTGGAAATGTAAGTTTGTGTCGAGCACCACGCACAAACAACTCTCCATTGTTTAAGTCCAAAAGCGCCAGTAACGACTACAGAACCCACACAAAAGTGTATACCCTTCATTCGGGCCCTACCTTCTACTCTGTTTGACGACAGTTGAAGTGAAGATATTTTTGGTTGTTTACTTCAGACTGACTGAATTGTATTGACATGGCACCAATTGGAGTACATAATTGGGCCTGCAAGTTGTTAGCTTATAAATAGCAACCACTCATGGATACATTGGGATTATGCCCATTTTTATGACCAGCGATGTTCGACGTATACTTCTAAGGACAATAGCTACTTCTTGACACACTTTTTTGATGGCGGATGAACAACCATGAACATTGGATCACGACAACCCAGATGATTTCACCAGCCATGCAGAAAATGGTTAAGTATATCATTTAAATGCTTAATTAATGTGCTTTAAAAATCTTGTTCACTAACGTATGCTTCGGTTGGGATGTTCTTTTGTCAGACTGAATGGTTTCTGACTGGCACCTCGAACAAACCTTGCAAAAAAAAGAAGATCGCAACGCATAGAGCTACGTAGCTCTGTTGGGTAGAGGCCGGCACGTTAACCTGGATGTCGCAGTTCAAATCCCGTTCTAGTCATATTTGTTTGTTCAAGTCAAAAACTATAATATTGTGTAGCATATTATGTATACTTTGATATCTTTTTTTGTATTGCCATCAGAAAAATTGCGATGTGCGAAATTTGCAAAATCGAAAACGAACAAAATGATCCGTTGGGAATTTGAATGATTTTGTGCTCTCAACATCAATCTGTTTTTGAAAAGTGATGCTGTACACACTTGCAAGAAACTGAACTTGTGTCCAACAAAACAAAACAACAACAAAAGCAAACACCTAAACCAACATGTGAATCTTCCATCTAAGAAAAATACAACCGAAGTTTTGTTGAACCCCGTATGGTTTTTTTTACAAAACCGCAATGTTTAAGAAAAATAACTGAAGTTTGCGTCTCCTTGTTTCACCAAACCACCAGGGTTAAAAAAGAAAACAAGAAAAAGACTTTGATCAAATTTCATTCTCACCTTTCTTGTTTTGAATACAGGATCAGGAGGTGTAAGGTGAGAAGTGCTAATCGCCTTACAGTGGAAACCACAAACCACCACCTTTGGAAAAATAAACCAGAGAGCCAGCGATCAGCCATCAACGGAATCTTCGTGACTGTTTATTAACAAACAGTTGCGGTCCACTGGTCACATTAGCAAAAAAGTTTAACGTGGTCATCAAGAAAGAAAGGAAAGTAGCTCGGTGCAGTTTGGGTGTGAAGTTTTGCTGGATGATAATTATATGGAAGAGTTATGTGTTGATGAATTTTGAGCAAGAAGTGCAGGACCGGCACGCACGACGTATCGAATCCGATAGGCGATAACAAGAACTGAGAATCTCTCTTTTCAAGAACGGGATAATACGTTTATACTGGAACCGTTGAATACTCCCTTTTCTGGAACCGAGATATTGACAAGTTTGCTGACAAGCTGGAATACCTGTTGAGGTTTGGGGACCAATGCAACAGGAAGTTTTCGACGCGAAAACAAGAAGTCGGTGAGAAATCCTACTTTTGGACCCAGCCCTTGAAACACCGTAACTCTGGACTGAAGTTTCGTCATTTTGCTGGATATTAAAGTGACTCTTGTGTTGCGGTTGGATTTGGATCAACAATTATTTCAGTGATAACGACGACAGGCAGACGCGAAGAGAGAGAAGAACGATGGACGGAAACGGGTAAGATTATTATTTAAAAAAATATATTTTTAATATCCGGTAAAAGATTTCGAATAAAAATCCACACTGAAAATGTTGAGAACCATTCATCGTTCATATTGTACTAAAACCACACAGAATTGTCTTGCAGGAACCATGGAGGAAGAATTTCTTCCTCCATGCAGGAACTGCCGAATTGCCAGATAGATAGCGGTAACGTGAAACGACTCGTGCCCCCCCCCCCACCTCCTCGATCCATGGCTGGTGTAGGTGCCCACCCGATATATCATACAATTATCGTGATCAATCACAAAACTTATAAGTAAAAACATAGAGCAAGGGAATCTCCCAACAGCTATCTTAAAAGCTATTTAATATTTAAACACTGAAGTCTGAAGATGCATTTTTTTTTTCAATCGGGTCTGACCTATTTCTGGGTCAGGCTGACCTGGAATCTTGTTAAAAAATAATATGTTAAAGGAACATTACAGAATTGATAAGAAAAAAACTTGTAAAATATACTTTTGATCACAGATTTACATAAAGCTTACACGGTCTAATGATGATGATAGTAGAACAACATCCCCTGAAATGTTTCTGTCTGAAATGCCGTATTTGATGAGAAATGAATAAAGTAGTTTTCCGATTTGAGTTTATCGCTCAGTGAGCGTTTTATTCATTTGTTGAATCTATATGATTTCATGCAAATGTGTAATCGGTTTTTGCACTATTTTCTCGTGACCCAAGATGGCCGATCGATCTCAAACTTCTACAGGTTTGTCAGTTTATGTGCATGTACATGTATATGGTGGATTACATAAAGTGCTTACACTGCCAGCAACTGTTTTGTTAGCAACAACCAATTCTGTAATGTTCATTTAACTCGGATTCTGCGTCAGTTTGACCCATTTCTGGGTCATTTTGACTCAGAAATTGGTCATGGCTCAACAGGGGCTCGGAAGCGAGGTCAATTCTGACCCGGGAGGTTTTACAGCGTGAGACCCTCGGTATGAAAAGTGTGCCTGTTAGGTCTACTTTACGACATATAGAGGGCGGGAAAACTTGCAGACTCCTGCGTACGGATCGTGATGTTGCATGCGAAGTACGAGTTGGGTATACATACGAGACTCAACCCAGAGCTGTTTTGTGGGGTCGAGGGAAATCCTGCAGAAGCAGGCACGGGCCATCCAGGGCTTGAGTACAGGGGAGCCCTCCCTGGCCTGCTCTAGGAGACTTGTACCCCCTTTTATTTTTTTACTGACCCTTTTCATATAATTTGTAAACTTAAGGTAAACCTTCGCATATAAACTCGCTACAGATCTAAATGACCATTGCCCGTTTGCGTCTAACCCATATTCATGCCATCGCGACATTCCAGTGTACTTTTTTCGAGTTTCTGTTCCGGTTTCCCTGGTAAAAATTTCAGGATCCGTGCCTCAGAAGGTCCGGATTTTTGTTTGGGCTCGCGGTTGGGGTAGACAAGACTAGAGTAGTTCCACTCATCAATAGACCAAGCAAGGGCAAGACCACAACTAGCCAAAACAGGTCTGCAGAGCGTTCTCTGGACCAACATGAGACATTGTGCACACAATCGTTAATCATTTACCCAAAAAAGTCAGTTGCTCAAAATGCCAACAGAAATTCAACATCCATCAACTTTTTAATTAAAATGCACTTAACCTGCCCACAAACTCCACCGCATGCATCGGGTCGTCAATTCCTTGACACATGTAATGATCCCACTGTTTATTCAGTGTAGCCCTCATTATAGATTTTCCCGTCACAAATAGACATATTTTGTCTGACTTTTGAGACGCATCAATACCCACATGGTTTGAGCTGTTGCTGTGATGTGATATCCCGAACTTGATCTCTTGGCTTGGCCGTGCAGAGGTGGTGTTTGTTAACCCCAATTCTGCTTCCCAGCACAAAGCCTCTGAACAATAGAGGTGACTGTCGAATCGCATTACACCATTAGTAATCTATTGTGTGGACCAGTACAAATGGCTAGTTTTTTATTTTTATCACCAAAATAGCTGGAAGTAATCAGGTCAGGCTGGACCATGGTGTTTTATCATAAGCACTATGTTTACCTTGCGTTCAGGATGTAGCGCCATTGTGTCTTCCGTGTCTGCTGGGAAAAGTAGCCAGTTTTTGATCCGGAATTTGTTCACCAGTTGATAAGTTCGTAATTTGCATTGGATGCCAAAAACCCACCTCGTCTCTCATGCCTTGACCCGAGGGTTGACTTAGAGCCGCGGACAAGGCAAGCAAACGACCGGCCTCATTAGAACAAACCAGTTCTACACCGCATGTCGTGAAGCGGGCATTAGTGCTTAATTAGCAGGGCATTAAGTGTGATTCACCAAGAGGCCAATTCTGATTGACAAACGAATATGAAAATCGACTTGGTCAGCTATAAACATTGATGTATAGGAAAATACCACCGGAGTCCTCGTGCAATGCTGACATGACTCATTCGATGAAAACACGGTTAGAAACTCAATTTCGCGACCTCGGAAAAAACAGCTAAACAGTTAGTTTTGGTCTGTGAATACTTGAGACAACAATTTTCCCAAAGGAGTAGGAGTGAAAAATGCTAAGAATGAAACAGTAAAACGACTTGTCTGTTGACGTCAAAATAAATAGAGGACTGAGATTTTTTTCGTAAAATTTCCTGGCTTTGTGTGGTAAATTCAGCTATTATTGGTCAATTTGTCCAACCGAAATCAATCTTTATAATGGATAACTCGCTGGACACGGATAGTGATGATGAGAGTCTCGATGGAGAAAGGTAAGCCGGGGGAGAAAGCAGCGGGGGACGGTATGGGTGATTGCGACGGCTGCGCGGTCCGGTGATGCGGATGAAAGGGTGGGAACAACCGGTGACCATATTTGGCTGGATGGGTGAATCTACTTTAGATGTTTAGAATTTATTTTTAACTTTTCGTTGAACCCAATTTATTACCCGAGTTTTATGGCTAACAACAATGGTGTTACTTGTCTCTACTTGACCGTTACCGTATCCACAACCACCTGTTGAGTTAATAAATGCAATAATCACACACAATTGGCTTATTTGTAATTTAATTGTGGTGCTTTATTGTGATATCGATCTTACAAAACAGGACAAGGTAAATGCAGGCATGGAAAGAAAAAACAGATTATTGTTGGATCAATTTTCGTTCAAGGCAGAAGTTGTAAAATTAACTCCAAAAGCCATAGCGGACTAATTTATAGTTGTTGTTTAGGTCGAAAAAAATGCATTATATAGACTGCAAGTCTTGCGAGTTTTCGAAAAATTTTGACCCGTTAAAGTGCGCGGGTTTGTTTCCTTGAACGCGTTAGCAATGTTTGTGTGCCCCAAAATGTTCCAATACGCGTTAGACTTACACACAACCAAACAATTTCTACTTTTGTTGTAATAGAACGTTATGTTTATTATTTAATTTAAATTCCTTCCTTGTCAAATCAATGCCGATGCCCACATTTTATTTTAACTCAATTTTATAAAAGGAACAAATTGAATATCACCCTTGTCAAATTTATTGAAAAGCATCCGGGGAAAATGTGTGATCCACCGTTTTTGGTGAAACCCAGACAGGCTAACAAAATAATTTGTATGTGATGTGTTTCCTCACCTGGTCAAAGTGTCCACTGTTGACTCAAGTTGCAGAGCAAACATGAATGTTGTTTGTTCAATTAATTAACCGTGTTTGGCTTGGCACGGCGAGCAAACACTTACGCGAAGCTAAGTCTGATATTATGCCTATCGGTACACTACTGGCCTTCACTTCACCTCGTCGAGGTGTTGTGTTTATCACTAACGGATGTTTATGAAAATATCGTTAAATGAGTTTTCCAAACAATGGCGTGATGATTGGGAGCTTAATTATTAGATGGTGCTACCGATGATGTATGTTAATTAGCACCTAATTGCAACAAGGTGACGTAATGACCGTGACGTAATGATCGTGGAGGGTATAATATCAAACTGCTAATATCATGTAAGAACTCGGTAGTATGTTGGCAGCGATCAGCTATAGCGCGTTTTATCCATGCTGACTGCTGTTTCGAAACAACAAGACGAGAAAACAATCTGTAGCATTTGCAAAAGCTTTTTAGCTTATTTTTGTTATCAGAGGGGCCAGTTTGCACGAAAATGGGAGGCAGTTCGGGGTTCTTGGAAGGTCTTTTAAAGCCTGATGATTTGTGATATTTTATCGACCCACTGCACGGAAAGCATGCATTAGCCAATTCTCTCCTGCATCGCTCAGTATTGTGTATTTATACGAGTTACACAATGTTTATAAAACAAACGTGCAGGCTTTTGGTCTTAAATCAATAGCGTAACCAGATATGTACATACGGGGGGGGGCAAGCGCGGGGGCTAGGAGGGGGGGGGTCCTTTCAAACCATTAATTTGTGCATTTTTCGGTCTCATGGGGGGGGGAAAGGGTTCTCAGCAGGGGACTTCTACCCACTGCCCCCAATCAATAGTTTACCAAATAATACATACATTATTTAGACCTACGGTAATTGTGTCAAAAGTGTGTTTTGGTAAAATTGTAAAGTTTTTGACAACAAAATGACAAAATGGTTATATAAAAAGAGCATGCATGTACACGTGTGGTAAAAAATTGTGTTTTTATTTTACTAATTCAAGTTATGACGTTTTTGAAAGATAAAATGACAAATGGATAAATAAAACGAGCAGAATGTGCCGACAATGAGATGCCAACGATTTTGATATTCTTCTACCCACTTTTCACATCAAAGCATCGAAAAGGATGATACTTTACTCTTCGAAGATAAGATCAAGCTGCATCACTTGAAGGAGCTGATGAGACGATTCGCCCGCCACGAACCGACGGACGACATGCCGCCCGATGGCTTCGTCACGCCGGGCAGGATCGTCAAGAGAGAGTCAGGGAACGTCACCGTGAAGGAGTTCAAAGAGATGATACAAAACCTCTTCAAGACGACGGCCTGGGATAACCAGATGGAGAACTTGTTTGCTAAGGTGAGGATGGGGGAGGGGGTAAGACGTTGGTGAGGAAGGGTGTGGGTGAGAAGGGGTGTGGAGGGGTGGGGGGGGGGGGGGAGAGCAAGAGGTCAACATGGATAAAAATGGTGCTGGGAAGTCATAGGTATGATTATTGGAATTCTTTTGTTTGAGGGGGGCAGAGGGGTTTATTTTGCCGAAATACTCAGTTAAAAACAAAAGTACCAATTTCTAATACAGGTTCAAGCTTCTTTCTTGTTTTGCTTTCCAAATTTTCCCCACTGTTTTGTCCGAACTGGGGATGGCAGTCATCCTCCCCTGACCCTTTGTTTTTGTTTGTTTGTTGTTTGTGTTTTTTGTTTGTTTGTTTGTTTGTTTGTTTGTTGTTTGTTTGTTTGTTTGTTGTTGTTTTGTTTTTTCTTTTGTTTGCAATCAACCAATGAGCTGATTTTTATCTCCTTTGATAGGTTGATACGTCAGCTGATGGCATGGTGGACTGGAACGAGTTCTGTACCTACATGTTACTGCATTATCGCGAGAATGATAACATCAAAAAAGAGCTTCCGTTAACCTATGAACCGAACATCCGACACATCACACAAAATAAGGTAATCATTTTGCCAATAAAAGGGCCCTTTTTTAAGCTCACTATTTAATTTGAAATCTATGGTTTTGGGCGATGTGGGGAAAACCTTAGATGGGGAAACACGTGTCAATGTATAAAAGATGCCCCTCAGCTTCCCTGTACTTATAGTGATAGTACAGCCTGCCCCTCATATCATTACCATCACACCCCTTTGGAAAGTGTGGATCGGTCCAACTGTCAAACGGTTTGTTTACAAAACTCAAATGTGAAGTAGACAAGTGTGCTTGTGGGAATACATAATGTGCGTGAGTGAAATGTTTGGTTGAAGTTTAAGGGAGAAGGCTTTCCCCTATTTTGAACATTGCTTAGTTTTTATGAAATGACTGATTTTACAATTATTTACAGCAAGAGATCATCCAGTGTGTTATTGCACTCGGAATTCCTCCACGATACGTCACGCTCAGTAAGGTAAGAACACATGACCAAGCAAGAAAATTGTTTGGGTACCATTTTCAGCAATGCTAGCAAAGCTGGTAACCTTTTTTCATTATATGCCCAAAACTGACCGCCACTTGTTCATTCAAAATGACAAAAAACATGTCTGATTTTCTAAACTTAACTTGGACAAATTTTTTGTAATTTTTTTCATAACGGTGAAAAGTGGCAGTTGGACTCTACATTGACATGATTGAGGTAGAAATACTCTGCAACTTTTTGTAAGCGACACTTTATCTGTGCTGTTTCTCACATACAATGTTGCAGGGCACCATTTTCAACAGTGTAAATTACACATGTCATTTTGGCTGGTAACAAGAATTGTCTGTGCTTAGTAAATGTTTCCATAATATGCTGAAAATAATGGTTTAAATGTTCTTAGATGTGCATAAAAAAATTGTCAGGGAACTAGTGATGAGCAATAATCATTGCATTGTGTTTTAGCTGGTAAGCCATTTTCTGAAAGGTTATTTCTGTCTCTGTTAAAGAAACGTTTGTACGAAACAGCTGTATAAAGTTTAATTAGTAAACTAAAAGGAAAAGATTTGAAAACTGACCGCTACTTCACTCCAAGGGCGTCGACGGGTGGGGGACGGGGGAACATGCCCCCCCACTTTTTAGACTGGGGGGGGGGGACAGCATATCAGATGTCCCCCCCCCACTTTTTGATTGACTGTTCATCAGAAATATGCAACAAAATATAAAAATATTCACCATTTCCTTGATTCAATATTTCATTCAATTTTTCCTTGATTCAATATTTCATTTCAATTTTTGTTAAAATAAAAGAATATCGAACGTTAAACGGAAAAACGTTTTCTTCATTTTCTTATTTGGCTCTGATGAACCACGCGCAGACTGGTATTTTGGGCCTATTTCCATTTCTATAATACAGACAATAACCGACAAGTTTCGTCCAAGACATAAACGCCAAAATTCCGCTTACATACCTTGTTACACAATGCACAAAATGTAGTGCATTTTGGGCCATGACAAGATTTGTCGAAGAAACAGTGTTTTTTCGAAGACACATGATAAACACCGGACTCCGGAAGCACATTAAAATGGATAATTCTTTTCAGTGACACCGACATGTGTCTTCCCTTCACTCCCTCTGGCTGCCAATCTATCTTTGCTAGCACCGAATCTGGTTCCGAATTTCCCGCTCAACGGTGCATTTCACTCAAGTTTATTTAAGCAGTCTCCTCTTCACACAAACCATCCTTTCCAGACTCCACCCCTACCAACACCTGTTCCCCTTCTGGTTTTGCCCTTTAACTTAACCACAAACCCCCCTTCCCTCTTAAAAACTTCACATATCGCCTAGGAACATTACAGAATTGGTAAGAAAAAAATTGTAAAATATACTTTTTGATCACAGATTTACATAAAACTTACACGGTCTAATGATGATGATAGTAGAAAACATCCCTTAAAATATTTGTCTGAAATGCCATAAATTGATGAGAAATGAATTAACTAATTTTCCGATTGGAGTTTATTGCTCAGTGAGCGTTTTATTTATTTGTTGAATCTATATGATTTCATGTGTAATCGGTTTTTCACTATTTTCTCGTGACCCAGCTGGCCGATCGATCTCAAACAGGTTTGTCAGTTTATGTATATGGTGGATTACATAAAGTGCTTACACTGCCAGCAACTGTTTTGTTAGAAAAAACAATTAGTGTAATGTTCCTTTAAAGCTTTTGTTTCCATACATGATTCTCCATTAACAAGGGAAGAATTTTATAAATTATAGCTTTTTGAACACTTTGAGTGAGCTCCGGTACTACTATTTTTTGTGCTAGTCCTCTAAAAACACTCTGTATGATTATATGCTTATATGCTTATATGCTTACATACAAAACCATCAAAATGTTTTTTTTGCGGGCACACTAGTCTCATGGTTTGTTTACACAAGGCTACATGTATGATTCACTTTTCCCCTACACACAAACAAAATATCAGTTAAAACAAAAGAAAAACGAAAAAATTGTTCATGACTTACTCGCCCGTCCCCCCTACTTTTCAGTAGCAATCGACGCCCTTGCTTCACTCATTATTACCAAAGTATTATTATTTTTTTTCACTAAATTAAATAATTATGATTTTGATGCCACATCAATGTGTGATAAGCTCTGTACTCAATGCAAACTGCTTACTAACCAAAATGACCTATATGGTATAAATGCAAAAAATAGTTAATGGCCTGAAGTTTCGACCCTTGCATCAGCAGAGTCTTTCTTGATGGCTAGATGAGTCTTTGAGAAGGCTCCGCTAGGGTCGAAATGTCAAGCCATCAACTATTTTTTTAATTTATGAATGATCGGCAACCTGTCACACGGTATCAAATAATTTTGATAGATGTAAAACTTGCTAAAACTTGCCGGGGCTAAAGAATGTTATTTGGTTGTTTCCATCTAACATGGAAATTTAACATCTATCAAAGTGTTGCTGTACCCTCGGCTAAAATATGGAATTCGAACTGCCTCTAGCTGCTGGGCAATCTCGGTGGTCTAGTTGGTAAGACATCTGCTCTAGAATGGCAAAGGTTGTGTGTTAGAATCCCACCCGAGTAACATGCCTGTGGATTTTTTTTACAGAACTCGGGGGAAGTACTGAGTATACAGTGCCTAATTTTACACACATCGGTGAAAGATCAAAACCAAATAATAACAAATAATTTTAATCTTATTTTCAGGAGGGAATCCTTTGTTCTCTCGATGCACACTTCCTTCACATCGAGAAAAGTTACGAGATCAAGAACGAAAAGGAAGATCTACGAGCATCTAAGCGACGCTGTAAGACCTGGTACACTGACATCACGTACATGGGGAACACCAACAAGCTTGTCATTAGCTCAACGGGCAGGGATCTTAGATTTTGGGATGTCTCCTGCTCGACCAGTTTCTTTGAGGAATTCCATTTGTACGGTGAGTTTTTTTAGAGAAGCTTGTGACTTTACCAGATTTAAGAATATTTTTAGGATTTTTTTCTTACGGCATTTCCTATTTTGCCTTTAAACTGTCCTAAAAAGGTTTGAACTTGCAGGCTTAAGATGGAAGGGTCCTATTCCATACCTCTCTCTTTCACTTGGTGGTGACGTAGAGAGTCTGGAAATCTTGTAAGTTCAGGGGTTTCATCTTTTTTCCAAAAGAGAGCTGAGCGAAACACTGGCTTTTTGTAGTCTTTGTTCAAGGCGCTGCTGTTGTTCATATTCAACAGATCCAACACCAAAAGAGGGCGCTGTCCTTATGGTTGTAACTTTTTCTTAAGTACCTACAATCACACAAAAAGTTTCAACATGTGAATGGACACGACAAGGCTGAAAATATCTTGAGGTGATGATGTCGTATGGTTAAAAAAAAATAAGATTCTTTATCCCGGATGGAAATATTACATCGATTAAAAAGTCATCTTTGTTTCCATCTTAATTTTCGGTTGAACAAAGATTAATTTACTAGAGCTGGACTTGAAACTGAGACATCCGTGCCATGGATTAATGTACCAGTGCTCTACCAACTGAGCTATCTAGCTAGTCTCCCTATGTTGTCAATATCTTTGTTCAGGGGTGCCAGTCAGAAGCCGACTGACAATCCTTAATTGCTGTATAGCCAGGGATCACACACCAAGTTACCACAATACTACAACCTGGGAGGAGGCAGCAGAGGGACCACCTTGAGGGGATGCAACTGGATTATTTCAAATATCAAGTAATAGACTACAAGAGTAACTGACTGGGTATTAAATGTTTAAAACAATTTGAAGGGGGTGGCAGTCAGATCCGGCGTCCTTTTCACAGTTTTCTTTTTTCGTCTCTTCTTGACAGCTTTGCCGGATGTTCCTGTCTGTTTGGATTACTGGTATGATAAGAAAGTAAGTCGGCAGATTGTTTTAAAACCAAACCAGGATTGTAGACGAGACCTGGAAGTCTGAGACTGAAACCAATACCAATACCAGCTCTCCCGAAGGGGGGAGGTTGGGGGGGGGGAGATTTTGATGGGGGTGTGCTCATCCGTATGAACCCCCAACAAGAGCTATTTGAGGGTCAACTTCCCTAGCATTCATACCAATCAGCATTGTGGAACAGCCTGCAGACCGGAATTCTACTTTCATTGTGTACATTACTCCTGAAACTCATGAAAAGATTGTCAAATAGTTATTCTCTTAGTAAGACTGCATAGTTAATTGTTACAAGCTCAGGTAATACACGCCTTCCAATAAAAAAAGACTAATCCTCACAAAGTCACAATTTGGCTTGATGAAAATAAGTTTTAAACTTCCTGAAGTCCTGCTGAACGACAAAAAATGGTGGTAGTAGAGAAAGTTTGTCGTCTTTCATCATGCACCCAGGTCACACCTTAGTAACCCTGCTCACATGAGCAGGTTACTTGGGTCTGAATCTCAGGTGAGCCACGACATTGAGGTCAAAGCTATCTTAACTCACTGGGGTCAGACCTGGGTTGGCTGGGGGGAGGGCGAAGCTAATCCAACACACCTAACGTTGTGTACACCCCTTAAAGTGCAGATATTTTCCAAGTCTAGCCTGAAATCTGAGCCTTACACCTCTTCCTTGATACCCTCCACCCTCCAGAACCCGAGCAAGGAATCTCTCCTGATTGCTGGCGATGATCACGGCTCTATCCATCTCTACCATTTCACCAAGCCTCTGGAGAGGCTTTTGAAACGCCGTTCACGGACAAGGAAGGGGTCAAGAAAATATGGGCTCAGGTATGTATGCTACCAGCGATGAGAATTTTATATGAAATTTCAGACTTTTATCTGAATTCAGACCTTTTTATGTTTGCTTGGTGAAGAAAATAAATGGGTTATCATATCCATATTCCCAGAAACTGCTTATATTGTTGATTTTGATTTTTACTCAGTTTTTTTACCAGTAAAAACGTCTGTAAAAAAAAGGCAAACCAGAATTATTAATATAATTTTTTTTTAAAATTTAGATGTATATGCTGTGAAACATTTGAAGATGTAAATTAAGAACTTCACCACCTTTACTTTAATTGTTTTGGTTAAGAGGAAATAAGTCAAATCTTGCGGCCGTTTGTGGCCGCTGTAGACAAGTTGGTTCAGGCCAGTTGTGGCAGCTGTTTTACTATAAGGGTTAACTAGTTTGACCTGATGGGCCCAATTTCACAAAGCCGTCTAGCAGAAAATTCCTTTGTTGAGCAAGAAATGAGTGGGGCACCAGTCGCAGTAATGGTAACTGTATGGTATTCTGGCTGGTAACCTATTATTGCTAAGCAAGGGTTTTTCTGCATGCTTACCAAGTTTTTGAGCTTACAGGCTTTATGAAATTGGGCTCAGAAGACAAGTGTTTAGGGAGAACAGTGATTTCTCTCTTACCGTCACCACAAACTTTCCTCCTCCTAGAATCTGCATCATCATCAGCGTTATGTAAGACACACCTTGATCTCAAGGGTCCACAGCGAGATGATACGCAAGGTGATATACATCCCTGAGAACGACTCCATCATGTCGTCCAGTGGCAGCAGTAAGACGTCTCTCGTCTTGATGGACACGCAGGGAAAGAAGAAGTCTTACACATTCAAGATCAACAAGGTAGAGATTCCTATGTTGTGTTTTCCCTTACACTGCTGTGTGACAACTTACACTGCTGTGTGACAACTTACACTGCTGTGTGACAACTTACACTGCTGTGTGACAACTTACACTGCTGTGTGACAACTTACACTGCTGTGTGACAACTTACACTGCTGTGTGACAACTTACACTGCTGTGTGACAACTTACACTGCTGTGTGACAACTTACACTGCTGTGTGACAAGCAATATCAGTAGTGGCATAACTGGGGGAGGGGGTTGGGGGCAAGTGATGACCGTGCCCCCTGTTTGAAATGTGGGCTTTCGACTTTGAGATGAAAATTTATCTGAGTAAAATGTTACAAAGTACTGACGTTTTATCAGCTTTAAAGGCAGTGGATACTTTTGGTAATTACTCAAGAAATTACCATAAAACTTACTTGGTAAAGAGCACCTGAGAGCTGCTGATAGTATAAAACATTGTGAGAAACGACTCCCTCTGAAGTGATGTAGTTTTTGAGAAAGAGGTAATTTCTCATTAAAATATTTGAATCTGAAAAAGGCTTCAGGCATAGAGCCTTTTTTAGGCATCTGAAAGCACACAATTCTATGCAACAAGGATGTTTGTGTTTTAAATTATTTTCTTGCAACTTTGATGACCAATTGAGCCCAAATTTTAACAGGTCTGTAATTTTATGCACATGTTGGGATACAATAAGTGAGGATACTAGTCTTTGACAATTACCAAAAGTATATCCTGCCTTTAATGGGACAATATTTATTTATTGCAGACAATGTGTTTGTTTTACACTCAAGTCAGATTATGATATAAGAGGTAGTGAATGGCACAACAGGAGTGCCGACAGGGGGCTTGTTTAAGAAAAATGCTAATGAAAACTACAGTTTTAATTCGCCAGAAGTGTCCCTGAAGATGAAATTGGTGCACCCCCTCGTACCCCCTAAGATTTTACCCTAGTTTGGCTCTGACTATCAGGGTTCTCAGCGGATGTTTTTGGTAATTACTCAAGAAATACATTACCATAAAAGCTTACTTAGGATGAGCACTATGAGAGCTGCTGATAGTATAACACATTGTGAGAAACGACTCCCTCTGAAGTAAAGTAGTTTAAGAGAAAGAGGTAATTTTCACCCAAAAAAGTTTCAGATGAATACAGTGTCTACTTGTTGAGAAAACAGCAACAAAAATGTCACAGTATTTTCATCAAGAACATGGAACCCATCTATGTTTAGCGAGGTGACAGCGGGTACCAACCACATCTCCGGCTGCAGCATTCACAAACGGACGCAACGGAAATTTAAATCTCCAAAACTTGCCTTGAGGTGAGTTTTGGAGATTTAAATTTTTGGACATACTTTTTTTGATATGTGATTAACAGGGGGGAATTTCTGACGAAATAATTAGACATGGTGCTTACTACCATTACCATCTTAGTAACAAGGAGGCTATCGGACAGAAATTTTACAAATTTTGTTGGGGGTCGTGACAAAGTATGATCCTATCTTTAAAGAAAACAACCACACTAATAATAAACTTGAAAGTGACATTTCTAGTTATTATTTAGCCATCTGTTTACATACCAAAAGTACCAATGTTGTGTCAGGAACAAACAAATGTTTTTTTCAACACTCGTTATGCTGGTTTAATCATTAATGATTAATGATTTTAATGAAATGAACAGTTGAGTGGGCTCGTTTTCAAGCGTCTGTGTTTGAACGACGATTAATTTGATTTTAAAAAGTCAAAATCTAACATTAACTCTTGATAAAATTGAAGGAAATTGGAAATTTTAGCAAGAGTACTTTGGCCAATGATGACTGACTCTGTTTGTTTTTGGATGAAAGCGTTGTAGCGACTCAACTACATGTATGAAGATTTCAACTTTTTGCAATGACGAATAAAGTTAGTTCCTTATTCACCTTTTCACATGGGCCTATTCATTTCTGCACATGGGTGTATATATGTGCCCAGCCACAATTATGGGTACACATTTTGTTTGTGTCCATGTTATGAACAACAGTTTGAAAACCAGTGATGTATCAGTTATTTCAATAATGTTTGTAGATTAATTAATCAGCGCTGTGTGAATGAAGGGTAGAAAGTACTTGATGTTTGTCATTTATGTGTTGTTCATTTGGTGTCTTTGTTTAGGCCTACCCATGATGTGGCTCTTGCAGATGTAAAAAAAATTAAAGAAATATTGAACATTTCGAGTGCACCATGCCTGTCAAGGATGACACTCCTGTTGCAAAAACAAGAACTCTGCTATACTAAAAAAAACAACCAAAGCTTATGATTTCCGAGATAGATTGGTTTTGAGATGTGCTTTTAAATTGAAAACAAGTATCTGCTTGTCTGAGTTGAAGTGGGAGGCTATTCCAAAGAGATGGCCAGGCAATTAACCCCAGGAATGCAGGGAACGTCAAGGAATAATTGAGGGGGGCCGCGAGGGGTTGATTTGCCCAAATTTTGTTTACACATAATAGAAACACAAGTACAAATTTCTAATACTGGGTAAAATACTTTTTTGTTTACTCTCTCTTTGCAATTGTTTTTCGTCTTGCTGTGCCCAAATTTTCTCCACAGTTTTGCCTGAATTTTGGATGGCAGTTTCCACCCTCCCCATCCCCCCTCCCCCATCCACTCAGGTCATATGGCCTATGTTCTGCATGAATTAGTTGTAGATTTGTTACTTTTCAATGATGAAGAGATCACCGTCACCAGATTTGTGAAACTATTTCACAATCATTCCCTCTTTTTCAGGGAGTTGAATGTTTTGATTTCAACAAGGCTCTCAACGTCATAGCAACAGGCAGCATCAATCACCACGTGTATCTGTGGAATCCGTTCGTTCAAGAGAGGGCCACGGCATGTCTCATGGGTCACATGATGACGGTGGTGGGTGTGGCTATCAACGAAATGACAACACAGCTTTACAGTTATGCAAAAGATGGGGTAAAGATGGCTCTATACAATTTAATTTAATAGTAATTTTATGAGGGATAAAGAATAATAACTTGGTTTTACCTTACACCGATGTGTGATAAGCACTGTATACTCAGTGCTTTCAATATTCCTGTTGGGAAAAATCCATAGGTCTCAGGTGGGAATTGAACCCACCACCCCCGCATTCTAAAGCAGATATCTCTATCAAATTTAGCAGAATTTAGATTCAGATTCAAGTTCTAGTTAAGCTTTTCTATACCCCCCCCACCTAAAAAAAAACCCAACAACAACAACAGCAACAAAACAAAAGGCAAACAAAACGAAATATGAACTGAGTACATGTTTTGTTCTCTATTTTATTAAGAATGGTTTTTTTTAAGAATGGTTTTTGCTAACAAAACAGTTTGTTTTGTTTGTTTATTGTTTATTGTCACACATATAAATACATATACAGTGAAATTCACTTCGGCTTGCGAGTCTAAAATTATTAACAATTACAAAAAAATACAGAAAACCCTTAAACCACATAGGCATACAATAACGAACAAATAAACAGTATGCGCACAATATGCAGAGAGACAATAACAGTAACAAAATTGCAAACCCCCAAAACAAATTAAAAAGAATTAATCATTAAGTAACCTTATTGCACTGGGATAAAAACTATTGCGAGTACGGTTGGAGTCGGCTCCGATCGCTCTATATCGCTTACCTGATCTCATTAATTCAAACAAACTGTTCGCAGGGTGAAATTCATCCGAAATAATAGATCTAGATTTCTTCAGAACCCGAGCAGTATAAAGTTTATCCAAAGCAGGAAGCTCACGACCAATGATAAAGCTAGCAGTACCGACTACACGATTGAGGCGTTTTCGGTCATCTGCCGTGGTGTTGCCATACCAGACAGTGATCGAGAGTGTCAAAATACTCTCAACAACTGCCCGATAAAACTTTACCAGCAAATCTTGGCTGACACGAAAACTCCTCAATCTTCTAAGAAAGAACAACCGTTGCTCGGCCTTCCCAACAATGGAATCAACATGAGTCACCCACTTAAGATCGTTTGATATGTGCACTCCTAGAAATTTAAAAGAGTCGACAATTTCCACTTCGGATCCATTAATATTTAGCGGCTCAACTTTGTCTGGATTTCTTCTGAAGTCTACAATAATTTCCTTAGTCTTTTGAACATTTAATTCTAAGTTATTGTCGTGACACCATTGAACTAAATGATTAACTTCATCACGATACATGGAATCGTCCTTAAAAATATGTCCACCTAATGTAGTGTCGTCAGCATATTTTACCATAAAATTATTAACAGAGTTTACTTCACAATCATGCGTAAACAATGAGTACAGCATTGGAGATAAAATACATCCTTGTGGCGCTCCTGTACTTAGGACAAGTGACTTAGAGAAACATTGACCAATTCTAACCTTCTGTGAGCGATCCAATAAAAAATCTAAAATCCAACGACACAAAGAATGGTTAAAATTCAAAGTTATAAGTTTATCATACAATTTAAAAGGAGATATGGTGTTAAACGCCGAACTATAATCCACAAATAAAATCCTGCAATAGTTTGGGACGTTCTTATCGAGGAACTGAGATGCTCTGAATAAAGACCATGATACTGCATCGTCAACTGACCTGTTAGCCTTGTACGCAAACTGGAAAGGGTCTAATTTAGGCGGCAGCTGAGATTGGATGAAGTTGCTAATTAAAGTTTCAAGGCACTTCATAACAATTGAAGTTAGAGCTACAGGACGGTAGTCGTTAAGGCAAGTAACTGGTGAACGTTTTGGCACAGGAATGATGGTCGATTTTTTAAAAACATTTGGAACATGGCAAGTTTTCAAAGACCAATTGAATAATTTACATAAAATATTGCATAAAAAGTCATTACAAGATCTGAGAAGTCGTGGGGTGATGCCGTCTGGTCCAGGTGCCTTGTTGAGTTTTAGCTGACGTAGGACACGACGAGTGTCTGTGAGTGTTATTTCAAATGGGGGAGGTAGCGTTTCACTCATATCCGGTAAACGATCTTTTGGACGATCAAAGCGTGTAAAAAAGTCATTCAGTTGATCCGGAAGTGTTGTATCGTCCTGGGGTGCTTGTTTTGGCTTTGGTTTGTAGCCTGTAATTTTATGGAAACCTTTCCACAGTTCCCTTGAATTAGTCGCAGAGATGTCATCTTCGAGTTTATTGCGAAACCTTAGTTTTGCATTCCGGATTGCCTTTTGAACGGCGTATTTGGCTGTTTTGATGGCTGGAGCATCGCCGGATCTAAATGCTTGCTCCTTAGCAAGAAGTTCGGTACGAACGGACCGGTCAAACCAGGGTTTGTCATTAGGGAACCTCTTCACCGTTTTCTTGGGAATGCATAACTCTTCGCAAAATTTGATGTACTCCATCGTTACGTCAGTGCATTCATCAAGATCAGCTGAACTTTCAATAAACATATCCCAGTCCGTGCATGCAAAACACCCTTGAAGTCGCTCTGTGGCTGCATCCGTCCATTGCGAGACAGTGTTTACTGTGGGCTTCTCGCGTTTCAGTTGCTGACGGTATGTGGGAATTAAATGCACCATATTGTGATCAGAGTTGCCCAGTGGAGCACGCTTTAGAGATTGATAAGCACCCTTTATTGTAGTATAACAGTGGTCAATAGTATTGTCAAGGCGAGTGGCACAACTAACATGTTGGTAGAACTTGGGCAGGCCCTTCTTCAGATTGGTGTGGTTAAAGTCACCGAGGACAATGCTGATCGATCCAGGGTTCTTGTTTTCATGTTGCGTAATAATACGAGAAAGTTGATCAATAGCGGATTTAGCATTAGCATCCGGAGGCACATATGTAGCACATAGTAGAATAGAACCAAACTCACGGGGTAAATAAAAAGGTCTGCATTTGATGAACAGTGTTTCAAGTTCCGGTGTACATGAATGTGAGAGTATCTTGGCATCGGCACACCATTCGTCGTTCAATAGAAAGCACAATCCACCACCTGTTGACTTGTCCACCTCAGTGAATTCACGATCCGAACGGAACAAATTGAATCCGGGTGGTACCACGGCTGAGTCCGGAACAGAAGAATTTAGCCAAGTTTCCGTGAAACAAAATAACGAACAATCTCGATAGTCCTTCCGAGTATGGATGAGGCAGCAGAGTTCGTCTATCTTATGGCGCAGGGAGCGTACATTGCCAAGGAATATACTGGGTAGAGGTGGTTTATGGTTCCGTTTGCGTAGTCTTAACAGTGCACCACCACGCTTACCACGTCTGCGCCCCCGACGTCTCTGATAGCGTGTCGAGCTAGGCCCTTCATCACTAGTTGAATTTACAGGTAAAGACAGAAAATTCTTTATCGAATTCAGGCTTAATAACAGCTCTTTGCTCACCTCACTTCCACTGGGTTGAAGCACGAGCAATTCCTCTCTGCTATATGATAAAACTCCCAATGACTCCGTAATTAAAAAGCACATAATAAGTAAAAATGTAAGAGCTCGCAAAACCGTGTCGCCATGGATCGGCGCCATTCTCCAGTTAAAAATTTTTTAACAATTCTTCTACCAAATGCCTCGGAACAGAGCCCTTATTGGGACATGTTTCTTTTGTTTAATTCTTTTCCCTCAAAATAGTATTTTGTTCACTCAAAATATGATTTTGTTCCCTCAAAATGATATTTTGTTTCCTCAAGTAATATTTTGTTTGCTCAAAATAGTGTTTTGTTTCCTTGCAAATTATTATATTTTGTTTGGAACGAAATAATATTTTGAGGGAAGGAATTTTTTTTTTAAATGTCCCTTTATGGGCTCCGTACCTTGGAATGCACAAGGTCACTCTTTTTGAAAACAGTAAGCGACCGTTAGATGTATTTTTTGATTGACAGATGATGATCTATTTTTTGATTGACAGGTGATCAAAGTATGGGACTTGAAGGAGTACTCTTGTCTCCAGACGTTCCAAGTCCGCTTCCCCTGCCTTCAGCATCTTAGATCCCCAGAGTACGGCACAAGCTGTCTCCTCCTCCATCATCAGTCCCTCGTTGCATGCTGCGGAGATCACATTGGCACCCTGAAACTGGGGAAGGCGGAGTTTGCTAACCACAAGATGGCGCTGACCCACAAGACCCAGCTCTGCTGTGCCATTTATAATTCCTTCTTCAAGCAGGTTGGAGAAAATATCACTTATTTGCTTTTTAAAGGAGGGAGGGGTTGATATAGAGTGTTTTTGTTCTTATTCGAGAAAGATATTGGTGATTTTAATCTTCATCAGATAAAAACGTGATGTCATTTCTTGGTATCTTCATTCTCCTCATTTTAATCTTGTACCAGGTGGCTACAGGAGCAGACGATTCAACCATCACAGTGTGGGATTTGACCTCTGGGTCAAAGTCATTCTCCATCCTGGAGGCTCATAACACTGAAGAGATCACTTGCATGGTATTCAACACAACGGGACGAAAACTCGTCACTGGAGCAAGAAATGGTACAATCAAGGTATGGTCTCATCGCTTCTTTATGACAGTGTAAAATTGTAAACTTTTACCTGTGACTTTTATTGTATCTTTCTTTATATTTTGCCTGTAAATCAGCATTACCTTTGAATTATACCTTTGGTTTTTGGAACCGTTCACGATTGTTTCAACCCTACGTAAATGTAGATATGATCAATAAAACTAACCTGTGAACATTTCATTTCAAAAGGTGGTAGGCTTTTTGAAATATTGCTGAAAATCTGGAGCGGTTAATGTCCACGCATGAAAGAATAATCCGTAATTGGAATACACAATGTGAGAAACGTTTCATGCATGAAACATCAGTCGGATTAAAATGTACATTCCTGAGAAGGGAATCGTTTTCTCAACATGTTATACATTATCTCATCAACAGCTGCAGTGCTTCTTACCAAGTCAGTTTTTATGGTCATTAATTTTTGGAGTATTTACCAAAAGTATACCCTCCCTTTAAAGGGAAGGTACACGATTGTTAATCACTCCAAAAATTAATGGCAATGAAAACTTACTTGGTTAGAAGTACAGCAACTTTCGATAGTATAAAGTATTTTGAGAAATATTTCAGTTCAAAATAATGTGGATATGGAAAAAGATGTCAGTTATTATCCCCCAAGATTACTCTTGTTAAATAAGACCAAGTTGTTTATTTTGCCTATAAACCAGCATTACCTTTAAAGGGACATTACAGAATCGGTAAGAAAAAAACTTGTAAAATATACTTTTGATCACAGGTGTACACAAAACACACGGTCTAATGATGATGATAGTAGAAAACATCCCTTGAAATATTTCTGTCTGAAATGTCATATTTGAGAAATGAATAAACTAATTATCCGATTGGAGTTTATCGCTCAGTGAGCGTTTTATTCATTTGTTGAATCTCATTTGATTTCATGCAAATGTGTAATCGGTTTTTCACTATTTTCTCGTGACCCAGATGGCCAATCGATCTCAAACTTCTACAGGTTTGTCAGTTTATGTATATGGTGGATTACATAAAAGGCTTACAATGTCAGCAACTGTTTTGTTAGCAAAAACCAATTAAATTATACTTTTGGTTTTTGGAACCTTCGATTGTTTCAATCCTATGTAAATGTAGATATATACAATAAAACCGACCTGTGAACATTTCATTTCAAAAAGGTGGTAGCCTTCTTGAAATATTGCTGAAAATCTTGAGCGGTTATGTTCATCACACAGGAAGAATAATCTGTAATTGGAATACACAATGTGAGAAACGTTTCATGCGCATGAAACATTTTTCAGATTAAAATGTGTACCCTCTCTTTTAAGCCAAATTCTTTAGAAGAAAATTGCTTTCTCAACATGTTATACATTATCTCAACAGCTGCAGTGCTTCTTACCAAGTAAGTTTTTATGATAAGTCAACAAAAGAAGAGGTTGTTGCTAAAAAATACCTGAGTTACTCATGTAAAATAAGACCAAGTTGTTGGGCATCAAGGCCTTTTGATTTCAGTATCCCTTGAGGTTTATTATATTTGAGTTTTATTAATTGTAACATTCATTAACAAAAACTATACTTGAAATATCTATAACTTTTCAAAGGACTGTCCAATCACGATTAAACACACTCTACTGATGTTTGGTGCTTTGTGAAATTGGGCACATTTTTAATTTCTTGTATTGAGTTTAAATTTTTTCATTAGTTTTCTTCAGATTTTCAAAATGTCACATTTTGTTAAATTGTTTTAGTTGGAAGTAGCCAGTCGCACATGATTTTTACTTTATAAGTTTTTATTTGTTTTGACCGGATGTTATTGTTTAAATATACCCCACAGGTGTGGAACTTTCAGAACGGCCATAACATCAACCAGTTTGAACCGGTTGCCGAAGCGGAAACGACCGGTTTGGTGTCCCTGGGAAAGAAAAAAGGCATGCTGGCTGTGGGCTGGAGCAGGAAGATCGCATTCTATAATGACAGAGACTCAGATGTGAGTATGAGATTAGATTAGATTAAGTTAGATTAGATTGGATATAGATTTGCATTTGTTGTGGTTCCCGCTGCTAAAAATACAGGATTTGAACTGCCTCTAGCTGTGTAGATTTGTTCTTTGAGAACTTATTTTTATAATTGCCAATCTTCAACTTTACCTTAAAACTTGTGAACTGCCACATTCAAATGTGCTAAAACGGAGGCGACTTGGAGATAGGTGTGGAAAAGTATAGCGTTTGTTGTTCAAGGGTTAAAGAAAATGTACCCCTTTTTTTCACATTGCCGAGCCAACAAATCCAGGTATATAATCCCAGGAAATGAACCCCACCTCCCCTTGTTTCGCACTAAGTTGACTAACCGTGGGATTGTCTAACCCTCCTCCAAAGCAGGGGTAACTGTTTCCCAGGAGTCTGGCAGGGTCAGCAATTCAAGTGTGAAAAGGCCAACCACATTGTCCCAGGGAATTTCCTGGTTAATTTGTCTAATGTGAAAGGGACTCAGTTTTTTAAGAATATTTGACGGTGAATAATTCCTTTTTTCCTCTGAATTCCCCTGAAGACGTTACTAGTCAAAGGAGACACAAGTTGGAAAGGTGGCCAAGTGCACAGGGATGACATCCTAGCCGTGGACTACTGCCCTCCAAATCTCCTAGCGACGGCGAGTTTTGACGGTGAGATCATCGTTTGGAGTGTGGAGACCGAGACGATCTTCGTCCGACTCAGGAAGGGGCAGTCGAGCCAGGTGTAAGCAACTTTCTTAATTTTGTAAATTTATCAAACATCAATATCGTCAATCACTATTCTAAAGTAGAGACACTAATGGCTGTATAGGAATTACATAAATCGCACCCTGATGATTTCTTCTTGCAATAGACAAAGATAATTTGTCAGTGATCAATGTCTTTCATCCAGGGGTATAATTATAAAGGGCTACCTGCGAGGATAGAGGTTGATTCTTAATAGATGTTAATTTTTGTTGATATTGTGTTTGAAAAAGCCTTTGGAGCGCCCTGGCAGCCAAGGGTTGTATACTCCCCAGGGAGCTGAGAAAGGTTACAGGAATGCTATTTTCCCAATGACCAGGGAGAATGTAAAGCACATTGATACGTTAGTGTTAAATGCGCTATATAAGAACCAGCGGCGGCACTAATGGGGGGGGGGGGGGCACGGGGGGGCAAATGCCCTCCCAGTTATTTTGTTTTGCCCCCCCCCCCCAGTTTTTTCCCTGATGGCGGAAATTGAGTTTAATCCCAAACCATTGCACCCAATTTGTTACAATGTTGTTTGCGCTGTAAATAATAAACTCAATTTCATCCATCATAATTAGCTGGCACCATCAAAAAAGCCCAATACACTTTCCATCTCCGGCAATGTTAATAAAATGTGGATTTATTTATCTGTACAAGCTTGGAAACTTGCTATAAATAGAAATGCATTGTCTACCCAAAACCGTAAGCAGCCATTGTACACGCAGTTCGCACAACACGTCACATTCACACAGTGCAAAATCTTATTTCTGGAGTGAATTGTAGGCTTATACAGTACATTATAGACTTTTGTTTGCCCCCCCCCCCCCCCAAATTTAAGTTTGCCCCCCTCTTGCCCCCCCCCAGATTAACAGGTCTGGTGCCGCCGCTGATAAGAACTAGTTATCATTATTAATATTAAGGATGAGATGTGACGTCTAATTGCATCATACTTTTTGTGATACTGAGTGAAATTTCTTTGATTGTTCAATTTTAATTCATCAAAATTCTTGATTCAGGAATATAGTAAATAAATTGATGGAGAAAAACCAAAAGGTTACATAACACACCTTATCTTCGATATGCAGAGAAAGAAAAATTTGTCGACGATGAACTTTTTATCACAAACTACGGTGGGACGGCAAATGAGTGCTATGTTCAGTTCTGTTGAAAAATACAAAATCCAATCCCTTCCCCAGAACATCCCTGTTTATCTTTCTCACATAAAAGTTTTCTCGATGTTTTCCACTCTCCCCCAATCTTTGAATCTTCAGGAGTAAGAGACTCAAGGAAGCTCTCTCATCATTGGAGTCGAGAACAGACAAACAAATGAACGATGGGGAGGAGGTGTCGTCCTCGCAACGATCATTCTCAAGGTGTTCAAGTCACTCGACGAAGCCATCGAGACCAAACTCCAGACATCGAGCGAAACACAAGCAGCCACAGGGGTAAGGGTCATAATATTGCATGTCTAGACAATTAGTTAGACTGATGATCAAAGTTTATCAGTTTCAGAACTTAAATAGGGTGTGCACAACATTGGTAAGATTGGAAATATTAGTGTTTCACACATTTGTGTAGAGATTGAAAACAAGGTTGAAAGAATGCCCTTGCTTTAAATTTTTGCTTGAAATGCTAAGTTGTTGAGAAATGAGTTTAGAAATCAATTTTGATCTCGCTCTTCCAAAACCTGATGTTTGAAAACATTGAAAACATAAGGGTGTTTTTTTTAAACTATTTTCTTGTGACACTGTTGATGGATTGAGCTTAAACTTTCACACGTTTGTTATTCTCTCATGACCTCTCATTCGTAATTCTAGGCCTGAAACAGTAGCAGCTTGCAAAGTTGTTAAACAATTTTTAAAAGAAGTATATGTTTATATGTTTTTGCTTTTTATCTCTACTTTTCTTTCATAAGGCTTCCATGATAAAATAGTCGTTTTGAACAGTTGCAAAAAGCTTGTAACTAATTATGGTTTGGTTTATGGTTTATTTAAAAACATTCAACGACCGAATTGCATTCTGAATTTACAATTTTAAAAGACATTAAAATCACACAAAATAAAAGATAATAAAACATGTAAAGTTGCAAAAAGCTTGAAAAGTAGTAAGTTCTAAAAGCTTGTGTCTGTTTATCTCATAGTTTTCAACAAGCTCCTGTTGATAAGATAGTCTTCTTGAAGAGTCGGATCATCAATAAGGGACTGACAGAGGGCGCTGTTCTCATCTCAAGTGAGGCAGGTTGGCTTAACTTCTGGGCCATCTATGGATTCTCAAAAAATCTCAAAGGTATACAAAATGGATTATTTAAAACTTGTCATTGTGAGAACCAATTCTTCTGGGAAGGTTTTGCTACTGAATGCATCCTGGCCAGGGTTCTCCCTGTGTGTTTTTTTTGTCTTCAAAATTGGGGAGCATAATTGTGGACCAACATTTTGCAAGTTTGGCCAAAGCACGCTGAAATGAAACTAGGTCCTCTTTATGTTGTTTATCTCGGTTGGTTTTAAAAGCTCTACCGGACGTGCAATCTGGAGCATTTTTAAATGATTACCATGATTTTATGATTTTTGTGAATTCGATCTTAAATGAATGACATAGACCAATATGTAATCTGTGACATCACATGTTTACAAAAGAGCCACAGAGCCTGGACGTCCTGCCGGCACAATTTGTACACAGCTCAATGGAAGAAAAACATTATCTCTTATATTTCATGAGACTAATTGCACCGTTTGATTTTTATCAACTCTTGATATGAAGAAGGAGGGGGGGGGGGGCACATCTCAAAACTTGTACAGCTGTTATTTGTATAACTCTTGAATTTAGTGGAAACTATGATACAAATGTAAAGTATCCAATATGAGCAGTGTAGTATCTTGCCTGCCAGGAAGTGCCCTGGAATGTACAAGGTCACTCTTTTTGTAAACAAAGGTTACGTGGTCTATATAGCAAGGTGACCGTTCAAAGTCAAAGCAGTGTGTTCTGAAGACACCCAGACTCCTCTTAGGCAGTCACTGTGTTATTATTGTCCAGTCTCATTTACTGTTATAACTCTCAGGTTACTTCTACGGGAGTAATTCCGTCACCAAGGAGGAATCAGTACTCGCCATGGCAACCAATCAGGACGACTCCTTGTTGATTACGGGAGACACTATGGGCCATGTGTATGTATGGGACATTGCTGACTACTGCCTGATACCGACAGCTGAGGTAAAGTCATGTGCAAACTAAAGCTGTTGTACGCAGAGATCGCAGAGATTTATGAGATTGGTATTTGTTACTTAAGTTTCTCTGGTTAACGGAAATCTTGATGAATTTGCGAGCAGAGGAGATCTGTATTCTTCGACAAAACAATAAATGATAATATCGGCTCTTATATAGCGCAATTCCAAAGGTGATAATTGCGCTTCAAACATTATTACCCCCTGGTCACTGGGCCATTTATTTCATTCCTGAAACCATCTCAGCTCCTATGGGAGTATACAGCCTGTGCTGCCAAGTATGTAGCGCACTAAGCTAAATCAATCCCAAGAACCATCTCTAGCCTCACAGGTACCCAGTTACCCCCTGGCTGAAGAGAAGCAATTATATTGAAGTGTCTTGCTTAAGGGCACAAGTGTCATGACCGGGATTCGAACCCACACCCCGATGACTCGGCACCAGAACTTGAGACCGATGTACTAAACCGCTCGGCCACAACACACCACAATAATGCACAAGAAGGAAGTGTGTGTATGTCAAAACATATTTCAATTTATTTAATTTGGAGTTGGACAAATTTCACTCCCAAAATGGCAAGCGTGGCAGGGTGCAAGGGGTCCATAGTGTCAAATGAAAGTAACGGTTGCAGAGTTTCAGAAATGCTAGGTGGCAGCACTACAGTGTCACTAAGGATAGGATCTAGTATCTAAGATGAAAGGTTGACGAACTGAGAGGGCAAAATAACTAGCAGGGACAAAAAGTGTGATAAATATATATTCCGTCTGTTTAATTTTTGCATTTCAGCAAGAAACCGGACGTCCGGCATTGGTCCACACGTGGCGGGCCCATGACCTTGCCCTGGTCAGCATAGAGTATATTCCTCAGGAGTATGGGTCGTTTGTACTGACCGCATCGACGGACTGTACGGCTAGACTCTGGACGTTGGATGGCCACTACGTCGGGACGTTCGGACAATCTAAGAAATGGAACCTCAGGAATCCGGAGACGTACACTCATCCAAAGTAAGGCGGGAGACTAATATAGATAGGTTGCAGTAAGACGTAAATCGGCCATCTTTGAGAACAAACAGTCGTGCGTTTCGTGTGAGAACGGCGTGCAACACGCGCGCATTTCACGAAACTCATTGCAGGATTGGTCAGTGAACAACGCGGCTGCGTTAATAAGTTGAGCGTTTGACGCATCTGCAAGCCAAAATGCACTTTGCCCGTAAAGATGGCGTCTACTGGGAACTATCCATTATTAGACTCTGAACCTTGGGATTTAACAAGCAGGTTATTTTGAGTATTGCACCAAAAATATGTTAAGGAGAATGGACGAGAAAGTGTAGATTCGTGAATAGAATGTACGAGCTGAAGGCGAGTACATTGTGTTCACGAATCTACACTTTAGAGTCTATTCTCTGACTTAAACTATTTCCTGAAAGCCTTCTATGGTAAAGTACATTAAAAGCTGTGTTTGGTGCACATCATGTTATCCTTTCAATTTGGAAAGACAGTCATTTTCCCGTCGAACATTTCACTTTAGTTTGTAACGATTCCACTCAACTGTAGACTCGTTACGAATCTACAGTTAAGTGTAGATTCGTATAAATAATCTACACTTTGAACAATAGAGTGACGTCACAGAAATAGTTTAATAACATGTAACAAATAACCTCTTCTAGGAAGAAGAGGTGGTTTTTAAGAAGAACCACTTGAATGGTGAGGCCTTTACAACATATCATCAAATTTTCTGCAACAGCATAACACTCTTGGGTTATAGTTTTCTCTGCCCTGCTGTATAGTCTGGGGGCCGTATCCGAATTGGGGGCTATGGCTACAGCTACGACTGCTGCTATGACTGCTAAGGACATCCAATACTTTAACGCATGATGACGCGATGATCTAGCCGTAGCCGTAGCCATGACGCCCATTTGAACACATCCTGATTTTTGCCTTCTCTATTTAAAAATTTTTTTTTTAGGTCACCGTGGAGTCATCTTGAAGAAACTGCTGTGACTCAACAAGAGGATGGAAGCCTAGAGGATGAGCTGGGTGAGGTTCAGATAAGAAAAAGTCTCTCTTCAAAAATGAAACTAAAACAGTTTCTAAAGATAACTGTTTTAAATAAAAGTATTAATTGAAAAGATAGGTTGGTGGTTGTTTTTCAAATAGAAAAAAAGGAATTTAGGGTGTTAAACCCACAATCTTTTGAAGTTACCTTGGCTTGGTCTATTAACAATGGCCATCCACAAACCCGGTCATTACCAAGCAGTGAAGACCGGCTCCTCATGCTGTCCATGCCTAATTAAATCCTACCCCACAAATCCACATTTTCTCAATGCAACAATTACCAATGATGTTAATTCCCTTTAACTTTTTAGTTATGGGTATATTCTGCCTACTCAGTCCTGTCATGACCTCATGCTTAGACTATTAACCACAAGATGCACTGTCTATTTTCATTACTCTCGTCTTCTTTTTTCTCTGTGCAAAGCAGAAACGGTCCAAGATGAAGTGTTTCTGGAGGAGTTTGACTATGAACAGAACAACAACGTCAAGACGTCGGAGGGATCGCAAAATAAAAACTACCCTGAAGAAGATGCAGCAATTATTCCAGGACTCCAGACGGCGCAGAAACGAGTGGAAGTTGTCGAGGACGACTCGGAGAAGACCAAGACGGAGCTCAGTCTACCGTCTATACTTACATCTTCGAGAGAGGCAGCGGGTGCCGATTACCGGCCGAAACCGTTTGTATCAATCACATTACAGGGACAGATGCCCGGTAGTCGGTCCCCTTCTAGGAGTGATTCAAACTCGCCACCGGTCAAACCATCGCATAGTCGTGATGATGAGGTGTACGGACTGACGGTTGATGTGAAGCCGATGAGACGGCGCTCGGTGTCGACCTGGGAGGATGAGGTCAGCATGAGGTCACAGGGGTCAATGACCTCGTCCAGTTTTGGGAGCTACAGTAGCCGCTCCAGAAACCAGTCCGCGTCAGCGCCTGTGAGTACAAGTGTGGAAACAAAAGGAATGTTCTAGAACACACCCAAATAACTTTTGAAGTGAGAAATATCAGTGGAGGATTTAGGGAGGTGGGTTTGGCATAGTGGTATACTGTCCTCGCCTTCCACAGAGATGGGTGCAGCTGACCCACCAGCCCTCACTTCCGCTAAAAGAAGAAGAATTTAACGGCAAATAATTCAACTTCTTAAAACACTTCTGAAACGACCGAGATTGTGCTAGAGATCATCTAATGTTTACAAACTTTTCCGGGCCCTAAAGTGGGCCCAAGACCCCTTGTGGTAATCCACTTATCTTGTGGCGTGTCGTGTCCGAGCGGATAAGAGCACCGGATTCAAGCTCTGATGTTTCTGTTCAGCAGAGTGTGGGTTCGAGTCCCAGTCGTGACACTTGTGTCCTTAAGCAAGACACTTGACCATTATTGCTTCGTCCTTCGGATGGGACGAAAAGCCGTTGGTCCTGTGTGTTGTGTAATGCACGTAAAAGAACCCAGTGCACTTATCGAAAAGAGAAGGGGTTTGCCCCGGTGTTCCTGGTTTGATTGGCAGCATATTGCGCCACAGCACCTTGTAAACCATTGCATTGTGCTATGTAAAGGAATAGGTCTCAAACATAGAGCTATATATATTGACTAGAGCGCTAACTTGCTCTGAGTTTAGAAGCCACCCTGGGCGCAGACATGTTTAATGTGTTGCGTGACTACGGAACGATTTTAATTTTAAGAGAGCACACATGGCCGCGAAAATTTTGCATTTGGCGTGCGCGCTTACGTATGCGCCATAATTAATCTAACGATCATTGCTCTTGTAAACCAGTGATTTTAGTGATGTCATAAAAAAATATGTAGTAGGTGATTCTCTGATGTTGTTACTTACGTCTTAGGAAAAATGCTGAGTCGAACATTCGAACAACTTTAGCCTTGTTTGGGAGGATTCAATGCTTCAAGATGTCAAGGGGAAAAAAAACGAAATCTGCTTCAAGGATACACAATATGCCGGCAAGAATGACGAACTCAAAAAATAAAAACGTATACGCGCAAACGCACATGTTAAACATGACGCACATGACGCTCGCAGGTTTGTACGCTCATTAGCAGATTGTGCGTTCTCATTTGCTGCATATTTGGTTCGATGACGCATAGAAAAGAACAAACGCTTTATCATGCAAATAGCCGTACAATTGCCGTACAAAATTTCAAGCTTTTGTATTGGTTTGTACATAAACATGGATGCGCCCACACGGCTTCAAAACCTTAGTGCGTGTATAACGGGGTGTTAGCGCTCTAGTCAATATATATAGCTCTATGGTCTCAAACTTCGAAAAGTAGCTCCACATATATACCTTGCAGAGAAATACTGAACGTTGAAGCGCCTTGAGCGTCACTGAGTGACGGATATGAGCGCTATATAAGAAGCCACTATTAATATATTAAAACAACTGCAGGATTACAGAAAATGTTCACTTTTGAGGTTAGCCCTCAAAGTTTGTGTCCCCTTTCTAAAAAAACCTTGATCTGCCCCTGAACATTGTCCTTTGTAAATACACACAATTTGACTTTGTCAAAACTCTGATACCTCTTTGATTCTAGAGCTTACTTGGACGTCAGGTTGACCAGGATTTTGCGAGGATCACCATGAGCAGACAGGAGAGGAGACATCGATACGGAGAGGTGGACATGAAAGCAACACAGAGGTTCGGCAAACTGTGCTCCCCATTCCAAGCACTCACCACACTGGTACGTCAAGATATCAAGACACAAAAAAAAACAGAGGCACAAGCATTTCTGTTGCAACGTCACAGCCCCAAGTTTTTGCCAACCAAGGTTTGAAAGCTATGGGAAGCCATAAATGCAAAGCAAAGACAGATTGCCACAGTCTGAAACAATATTACACAAATATTCGAAAACAGTGTTAAAACAGAAACAAAGCAACCAATCACGTGGTGTATTTTTTATAATTGAAAGTTCGCGGAAATATTGGATTGCTTAAAAACAAAAATTTAACCGTTTGTCAATACAAACCTCTTTCATTCATTCATTGACATGATTACATTTATTGCAGACCTTTTTACTAATTTTTCCCACACACCAAAGACTGTGAACACTCTCTATTCGTTCTAAAATTCACCGCTTTTCGTTCTGCCTCAAGAAAACTGATGAGGTCCTCTTCCCGACCAGTCTGCCGATGACCCCACGGATGCTCACCCGCGGTCTGACCTGCACCAACGAGGCCGAGCTCCGTTCAATGTCCATCAGTCCGACCCTGGGAGACTGCTGCCGTGGCGGTTTTACGGATCAGGCGACGTCCGTCTCACCCCTGCCTGCGATACGACGGTCATCCAAGTCAAGCGTGAGTAGATGACACCCGAAGCTCCACTAACCCTAGAGTTTTGCTGCTGGGGGTTGTGTAGACCAGGGTCTGTGCATTTCAACCCCGGCTGTAAAACCAGGGACATGGAACACCACACCTAGCCCCCAACCTTTGGATGGAACGTAAAAGCCGTATACATCCCGTCTGTTGTGTTATGCATGTTAAAAGAACCCAATGCACTTATCGTTAAGAGAAGGGGTTCGCCCCAGCGTTTCTGGTTGTGGCTGCGCCGATTGCCCCGCAGCACCTTGTAAACGCTTTAATAAGTTCTGTATAAATTGTGTTTCATAAAACACTCTTCTTAGCACACCTGCTGTTTAGCTTTGAGATGTCAGTAAATAATGCGCTATACGAACTGAGTAGTGGTATTATTATACATAAGGGCCATGTCACACAGGCCAATTTTTACGGGCAACTTGGAGGCAACCAACTGCACTGTATGCACAAAGAAAGACTGAGCTAGCACAACATACATTTTTTGTTAGTGTCTTAGTGTTCCCAACACAATTGTGTAGAAATTGACATGTGAATGTTTTGTCTTCATAGAAATTGCCTGGAACTGGTTGCCTGTAAATTGCTGTGTGTGACATGGCCCTTTAGTAAGGGGTGATTTTTTATCATTGTGGTTTAATCGATCAAAGTCCATCTGTGTGTCAGCCACCTGTATTACATCAGTCGTCCAAGTACAGCCTGGGTTGATGTACCTAGCTCTCTTACCGTAAGGGATTTACAGGGACACAGAGTTTGGTACCATCTATTTAATTGTTGTGGTACCCTCTGCTAAAATAATATAGGATTCAAACTGCCTCTAGCTACTGGGCAATCTCGGTGGTCTAGTTGGTATAGAAATCTTCTCTAGAATGGCAAAGGTCGTGGGTTCGAATTCCACCCGAATAACATGCCTGTGGATTTCTTTTTTTTCACAGGACTCGGGAATGTACCGAGTATACAGTGCTTTACGTGCATCGGTGTCGAGGTAACAAACAAATAATATTCTTTATCGCCAATGCAAATTTATCATCTATTACAGTCAACCCTATCCTGCAGTAAGGGAATTGGGTGTAATTATACCCAATGACACCAGCCCCACTCACCAACATTATTTGTTATTACTGTGGGTGTTTGTTTAGCATGGTAACATGTCATGTAACCCTTTCTGGGTTAGGGTTATGGTTAGCAGTAACCAAGTGACCAGAGCCCAACTTGAGTAGATGACCATCAAGCCCTTGGCTAAAGGGGGTTTTGTTGACCAGAGAAACATGCCTCCCTATTCTTGCTATCCAGATTAAGAGATACAGTAATGGTTACGAGGGTTGTGGTTAGGGTTGGGGTTGTGGTTAGGGTTAGGAATATGGATTGTGTTAGGCTAGGGATATGGTTAGGGTAAGGGTTAGGTTTTAGATTCAAAAGATTTTGGAGACAAATTTAGCTATTCCAGAAGCCCAATTACAGTTGTCCCTCTATTGATGTGATGTATTCATGTATATATGTAAATTATTTATAAATTGTATGTACTAACAAGTACTTGTAAATAAAATTTCAACTTAAGGTCTATACCAATCTTTAATTAAGCCAAACCAGTCGTTATTTCAGTGCAATCTTTTCATAAATATTTAGTTTAATCTTGCTTTTCGTTTTCAAAACTCAATTTCTTGTATCTGTATTCTGAGTCCAATAAAACATTGACACTTGAGTCTGTAAAAACTGAAGATCATCACAACATACTTTTATTTACACAAATATATCTTTGGAAACAGTTATAGAATCGGGAGTTTATCAAGGTTAAAGTAAATTATGTCTAACAATTAATGATTTTAAAGGCCATGTCATACACAGGCAATTTTTTTCAGGCCACTTGGAGGCAACCACTTACACTGTATGATCAGGGAACTATTTGGCAGCAGTGACAAGAGACATTCCTCTAGCTGTAACTCACTATTCCTGAGAAAATAATGAGAGAACTGAAATGCGAATGACTTTTTTTATACGGAGATTGCCTGGAACTGGTTGCCTGTAAATTGCCCCGCGTGACATTTAAGAATATTGGTTCAAATTCAAAATGTTTACAATAAGTATTACAATACTATGGACCTTTATGCATTGATGTCATCAAGCCACCATCTTAGAAGGAACGTTCTAACTGGATCGGATGAGTAGTCCAGGGCATGTACATGGACCGCCGGAACGTTCCAATCATTAGAACGCTCAAAGTGCTAACATGTGTATTATTATTCACTTGTGTAGGATTGTTCCTGAAGTTAGGCACAATGTCGTGGTCAAGTCCGCTAGATTGCGGGTGTATGCCTAGGGGAACTTCTTACACGCCAAGAACATGCCCCACTTTTGAGAGGTTCCCTAAGTAAGCATCTTTTTGTGCCCTTTAAAAGAAAAAAAAAGTATGCAGCAAAGAAGTCCAGAATCCTCCAACATCCCACTTTGGACGTTGTCTGACTTTGAGGGATGAATGCAGGCTCAATGAATACTTACTCATCCTTGGGCCATCCTTGGGCCAGGTACCAGCACCGTGTACCAGGTACCAGCACCGTGTATACCATTACATGGTGCTATAAGTGCATAGGTCTCATACTTCAAAAACGTAGCTCCACATACATGGCAGGTAAAAATATCAGCGCCTTGTATCCTTTGGCAAAAGGCGCTTTATAAATACAGTTATTATTATTATTATTATTATTACCAAGCGTATCCAAGTCCACACATTTTGGGTGTTACGTTTAGATAGAGTGGAGTATTCTTGAGGATGTGGGAGGGTCTCTAGACAAACACGCTAAAGAATTGCCGTTAACATCTTGTAATGCATTTACCAACTGTTCCTCCATCCCTACCTAACTTCAAAATAAAAATATATCAGAAAATAAAATAATTTGTACAAGTGATTATTTCTCCCTGAAGACATTAGAAAGCAGTCCAGTGCTTCACCGGGCTACTAGAGGTTTTACGCATTCCATCCAGATATTTTAGGCTAAGGTAAAGTACTACCAACAGTAAAAGAAATCAACAGATTCAAGGAAACAGTAAAATACATCAACAGATTCAAGAAAACCGAACTTCATGGATGGATTGGAGGTTAAAAATAAAAATCTCATCTTAATTTATTGAATACAAAGGTAAAAGATAGAAACACTGGCCGTTTTTTCGAAACCACGGCTAGGTTTTGGCTCTGGCTTGGGCACCATCCATCTGTTTGAAGCCCTGTACTGAAAGTGTACGTTTTTAAAATTACTGATGAACCCCAGCCAGAGCCCAAGCTGGAGCCCAAGCCGGAGTCCAACCCAAAGCCCAAGCCGGAGCCCAAGCCAGAGTCCAAGCCAGAGTCCAACCCAAAGCCCAAGCCGGAGCCCAAGCCAGAGTCCAAGCCAGAGTCCAACCCAAAGCCCAAGCCGGAGCCCAAGCCAGAGTCCAAGCCAGAGTCCAACCCAAAGCCCAACCCCGGAGCCCAAGCCAGAGTCCAAGCCAGAGTCCAACCCAAAGCCCGAGCCCAAGCCAAAGCCGTGGTTTGAAAAGGACAAGTTGAATGTCAGCCAAACAAAAAAACACATTATAATCCTCAGACCTCATATTGTAACAAATTTAAACCATTATGTTTGATGCAGTGTTGAATACAGTTGTACCAATGACCAGGGCCCAATTTCATAGAGCTGCTTGAGCGGGAAACATTTTTATGCTCAGCAAAAAGGAGCAGAATACCAGTCACAAATGATACATATGGCATGGTAATTTATTACTTGATAGCATTATTATTCTGTGCTTAGCTACTTTTTGTGCTTAAGCAGCTCTATGAAATTAGGCCCCCGATCCACGGTATAAAAGAAATGCTTAAATAAGGCAAGAAAATTTGGCTTAACAAGTTTTTTTTTTTCTGCTAAGCAAGCTTTTGTGTTGAAAACAGCTCTTAAATTTTTGGCCCATTGAGGACCCAAAAAGCATTCCAAGGGAGATCTTAATTTCAGGTTTTTGTCGACTTTTACAATCGAAGATAACATGCACTTTAGATTTTATTTTACTTCAGATAATTCATGTTAACTATGAGGTTATTCAGACACAGTACTAAAGTCAGTTTTAACTCATTAGGGTTTAACTTTGTGTGTCTGAACGCTCTTAAAACTTAACCAAATCGAGTTGAACCCGAATGAGTTAAATCGGTCAGCGAGAGTGGTTTATCTTTCAGCACAGTGTGTGGACAGAATAAAGTTAACCACATCCGGTTTAAGTCCTCACCGATGACCAGAGACTCAGTGTGTTGGGTCACGAAGATAAACCGTATCGGGTTTAAATTTGAGCTGTCTGAACGCAAGGTAGTTTTATTTATATGACCACCCGCCCGCTGCTCGTAAAGTTAAACACGGTTCGGGTCTAACTTTAGTACGCTGTCTGAACATGGCCTATGAGTCGTTTACATTGCCTGGCAGCATTACATTAATAAACTTCACATGTGTGTTGAAAACTAGACTCATTAAAGCTTCGGCGCGGTTCAACAGTTTCGTCTTGGTTCATTTCAGAGGAAAGTTTGAGTGTCTGTAATTGTCTGCCTTGTCGGGCTCTCAGCTCTCACTAGGATTAAACTAAATGACATAATAAAAGTCGGTAGTCCGTGATGACCACAAATGAAGTGTGGCACGCAAAGTCAGGCCATGCAGTGTGGTACTTGCATGCCGACAACATTGACATTTGTCAAAGATCAGAATCCTCTCTTCATGCGACCCAAAATTGACAGGAAACAACAAACCTGCGACAAGTAAAGCTCAATCCGTCCTCAGGGTCACAAGAAAATAGAGCACACAAACACTTTATGTTTAACTGTTTTCAAACATCGGGTTTTGAACTCGCTAGATCAAAACTGACTGTTTTGGCAGAAATACTTCAAACCATGTAAGTTATGTGTAAACATTTATATTGTCAATCTTTCAATGTTGTGCACACTCTTTAAAGAGGCTCTTGTTCTGTTACACACATGTTGCTGGAAAATTTATTTTAGTAAGCAGGTTGTAACGGATCTGTCAATCATAAAACATCAACAAAACAGCACTCTTATGGTATCCCAGACGACCCCAACTCTAGAAGTCATTATCGCTGTCCTCTGGCTCTTCTCGCCTCCGACCTTTCCTCGTGGCTGGACCTTCGACCTCCAGGTCATCGCTGTCACCGTCATCGTCATCGAGGAGATCGTCATCATCGACGCTGATGCTGTCGTCGTTGATGGAATCGTTAGAGTCCTGTGTCAAAGGTCAAATGAAGGTTAAAGGTTAAAATACTGACATTAACGCATCAAAATGATATTTCCGGTTTTGCTCGGGTTTGATTTGATTCAGTATCAGAGCCAAACCAACTATGCTTAAGATGGGACCAAGGTTTGAAATGTTCTGACACTTTTCTTTGATGAAACACCTCAGGGGTTTGGGATAATAAAGATGCCACATGGGAAAATTACTGAATTTCCAATTTGTAAATATCTATAGCTGTTGGGTTTTCTGGAGTTAACAAAAAATCAAATTTCCTCAAAATTATGAGACAGAATTAAAAGAAACCAAAAACAACCCAAATTGAAAATAAGAGGCTCGTGGGGGAAATCCAATTGGAAACTGCATTGAAAGGGAAGTAAACATTGAACAGCGAGGTTTTTATTTTTTACAGGGCGGGAATGTCTTGGTAAATAAAAGATGCCAGTTGAGCAGAATGCGGTATTGATTCCTCATGGATATTTTATCTGGGTTAGTAAGGCGAGACTGCTAATTTCATTCTTTCCTCCATGCTGCACCTCCAAGCTGCACGCCATGGTCACTTCGTTTACTGTTATCATTTAATAAAACATGAACTAATGGAAGTTTGACAGAGGTATCGATTGTGGTGCCCTATTTAAGAGTGCGGTGTAAGGCAACGCATCTTCTGAAAACCCCAGGCTTGCAACTGTAACTTCACCAAAAAAGAGCAAATTACAAAATGTCAATGATTTTGTACAGTATTTTTCAATTTTGAATGGTAAAACTGAGAATAAAAAAAGGGAAATCAGCTGTTCCAAGGAAAAGTTGCATGCCTGAAACCCTTCGTTGAAATTGGGGCACCTTACTTCATCTGTCTCTTGCAAATAAAGTGATTGTTACAGAGTATAGAGTGGGTAAGTGTCAAAAGAAATATGTATTAGGTTCAATTAAAATGGATGGATGTTTTTTTGAAAGCTAGAGGATGCAAATAAATGTATTGTTGCCAAAATTAAACAAGAAAACAACAAGACTGAAAAATAGTTCAGATGCTTTTATCTTTGCAGCAACTATGAAAAACTCTTTTCCCAGTTAGCCGCCGAAGACCTTGTTTTAGAGACGCCGAGTGTTTACCGTGGTCTAAAAATTCCACGCAAGTAAACAAACATTTCTGAAATGTCAGAACACTGGCGGCGGCGGCGCAGGAAAAACTCAACGTCAACAATAAAATGACCATGAACGCATCTTGTATCCAAAAAGAGGTCCCAATACATCTTCAACCAGTCTGTTTTATTGATTGATTGATTTGCACACTTAATATCAGATGAGTTGTGGCTGTGTAGCCATGGCAACCCTTTGACGGTCACTCGGCCATTGGTGGCAGCAATCAACTCTTTGTTTGCCTTGGGTAACAGTAGAGGTTGTTTTAGGATCGATGTAAAAACATCTGGTTAAAGGCACTGGACACCTTTGGTAATCGTCAAAGACCAGTGTTCTCACTTGGTGTATCCCATCGTATTCATAAAATAACACATCTGTGAAAATTTGGGCTCAATTGGTCATCGCAGTTGCAAGAGAACAATGAAAGAAAAAAACACCCTTGTTGCATTACTTTGTGTGCTTTCAGATGCATAATAAAAGGCTTTAGCTATAGAAGTCTTTTATTATTTGAGTGAGAAATTACCTCTTTCTCAAAAACTACTTACTTCAGAGGGAGCCGTTTCTCACAATGTTTTATACTATCAACAGCTCTCCATTGCTTGTTACTAGGTAGGTTTTTATGCTATCAATTATTTTGAGTAATTACCAATAGTGTCCAGTGCCTTTAATATTTGTTCCCCAAAAGGCACGCCCAAACATAAATACAATAACCTTGAACGCATCTTGTATCAAAAAGAGGTCCCAATACATCTTCAACCGGTCTGTTTTATTGATCGATTGATTTGAACACTTCTTGTAAAATGTCAGATGCGCTGTGGCTGTGTAGCCATGGCAACCCTTTGGCGGTCACTCGGTCATAAGTGCCAGCAATCAATACGTGGCCCTCTTTGTTTGCCTTGGGTAACAGTAGAGGTTGTTTTAGAATCGATGTCGACACCTGGTTAATATTTGTTCCCCCAAAAGGCACGTCCAAACAATTTTAAGGGTGGAGTACAATTACAATTCTGTAAACCACTATAAAAAAAATGGCAATAAAAGCACTACTCAGTTTTAGAAAAGTGTAATCACTAAATATTGTTATTCAACACTTTGTGGTCATTTTTCTTGTCTTACAAATCGAAACACAGCTCCTATTTTTTTACATGACACCCTTTCAAAGAGGATAGGAATGCAGTCTCCCAAATGTCCCCCTTTTCCCCCCCCCCCCCATTTAATTAATTTTTTTAAACAACCCTGACAATCACCATCTTCCCTCCACCCCCCCTCCCCCTTCTCCTAAAAAAAGAGGGAGCAACACAAAAACCAATTCTACATACCTCATCACTGTCTCCTCCTCCCATATTTCCAAACACTTTGGAATTGTTATTCCTTGATCCCCCTGGAACATAAACAAAAACAAAGTGGGGAAGAAGGGGAAAAAAAATCAATTAAACAAATTGTCGATCCTCTTTGCCATCTGCGGTTAGATTACAGTTTGTGATCCACTTGACATTGACTATGTTGATTATCCTCGCCATAGGCTCCTACGCTTGTTTTTAATAATAATAATAATAACTAGTTCTTATATAGCGCATTTCACAACAACGTATCAACGCGCTTTACATGAGTGCCCTGTCATTGGGCCAATAGCATTCCTGTAATCTTTCTCAGCTCCCTGGGGAGTATACAGCCCTGGGCTGCCAGGGCTCTGAAGGCTTTTTTCATACACAATACAACCTCTACCCTCGCAGGTACCCAATTTATACCCCTGGTTGAAGAGAAGCAATTTAGTAAAGCATCTTGCTCAAGGACACAAGTGTCATGACCGGGACTCGAACCCACACCCCGATGACTCGACCACCAGAACATGAATCCGATGCTCTAAACCACTCGGCCATGACACCCTAAACCTTTTTCCTACCAATCTACGACACAGATGTTTCAAGTATTACGTCCGACCTCTACACTTCACACAAGGTACTTGGCCGTCAATTCAATCAGATAATTCAGCAGTAGAGCATGAGAGACAGTTATTGAAAACCTACCTTGACCGTTTTGCTCGACTGAGAATCACTATTAATTAAGGTTTTTTTTCCCAAGGAATAATTGGTTCAATTAACTATTGAATGGTTTTGACACTAGACATTGCCGACTACCGCTACCACTTTAATGTACATGTATAAGAAACTAAAACTGCGAACTTGCCCTGTGTTTCGAAGCCGTGTGGGTGAAATTAATGTTTGTAAGTAAACTTCGGGTAAAAGCTTGAAATTTTTTAATGCTGCTGGCTATTTACATATAAGTGTTTTTTTCTATTAAAAATAATAATAATAATAAATGGTTTTTGTATAGTGCTTTATCTATGGGTGTCTCAAAGCGAATATTAATTTTTTAAAGACAGGTCTCAAAAGTTTTTGAATTATGAGACCAATTTATGTCACACCTCATAAAAGTTTACAAGGTGCTGTGGCGCACTCGGCAGCCACTACCAGAAACAACGGGCCGAACCCCTTCTCTTAGCGATACGTGTAACTGGGTTCTTTTATGTGCATTCCACAACACACAGGACCTACGGCTGTATGTCCCATCCGAAGGATGAAGCAGCAATGGTCAAGTGTCTTGCAACCCTCAGGGAAGCAACGTGGTGAAAAAATTCTCCACATATTCCAAATATGCTCATAATTTTTTTTCCAATGGGCCAAAAAAGCCACGATTTTCTGTAATCCTCACCCCTTGTATACACCACAAGCCTCTAGACTCCCATTGGCCAGGCTATAAACACTGCCGAGTAAGGAGTATTGAATGACAGCAGTCCCAAGGGACAGCAATGCCCTTGGGAATTGTAACTTGATATCTTAGTGAGCCAACTCCTTGTGCCATTATCTCTTTGTGTCAACCCTGTGCCGCCCAGAGCTAAAACAGGTCGTAAATAACACACACTGCTGGCCCAGACAAAAGCCCTGTGGGGATTAAAATTGCTTTGGGCTTGCAGGAGGGGGTCATTGACCTACAAAACTGAGTGGTGATAAAATCCTCCACCTGGAGAACACACGTTATACAAAAGGGCCCGCTTCTCCGAGGGTTAAGGACACCAGTGTCAAGACTGGGACTTGAACCCACACTCTGCTAATCAGAAACACTGGGTGCGTTCGATTAGCTTCCCCGGGTCGACCCCGGTGTGCTCATCCAGGTGACCCCCTGACATGAGCTAATCGAACGCCCAACTTCCCCCCAGCATTCACACCAATGAATCTTGGGACCATGCACCTCGGTCAGCCCCAAGTGACCCGCTCCACAAGCAGGGCACTTGGGTCTGACCAGTGACCCGGGTGAGCCACAACAATGACGTCAAAGCTACTCGAACGTACTGGGTGTCAGACCTGGGTTGAGCTTGAGTCTGGTGCGCCTGACTGCTCGGCCACGACACGCCACATTTCTGTGTGTTAAAGAATCTATAAATTGAACACATGATCAGGAATGTGCGGAACACAAACCCACTTGTGCGTGGTTGTCAGTTTCGACAGGAACACCGTTCTTTGAAAATAAATTCACTCCTCCGTCACGCACGAGCTTCGAAACATGCGTGCGTCCAGTCGGCTTCAAAAAATAATCACATGTAGAATCGAGTAGTTGTGCTCTGTTCAATATATTTAGCTCTATGCTCTACCAAGAAAAGGGTCTCAGATCCTGAAATGCTTTTGAAATAACGTGCTGTTATCATATTGAATATCTAAATCCAAAGAAATTATAATATATAATATTTGATTGTCTTCCAAATCATGTTATTAGAGATGTCAACTAAAACAGTTTGATAATTTGATTGATGTCATTACATACTACATTTGAGATTCTATCTGGACCCACTTTCCTGGCTCTGCTTACCGCGAATCCTGTGCTTATGGCCCAAAGAATGATGTGCTTCACAGGATGCAATAAGCGTAGAATTCCGTGGTTAGCAGGGCCGGGAAACTGAACCCTCGTCTCTTTGTGACCAGGGCCCGATTTCATGGCTTTGTTTTACCGTAAGCAAGGAATCGGCGCTTACGGAAGCAGGGAATTCTGCACTTACGTCAAGTGTACTTCACAGGGACGCAGGGTGTTTCTGTTTGAGCGCATGCGTAATCCACGTTACTAGGCATTCTTCACTTACACAGCCAGCGCAAGAATGGTGATCGCAAGCACAGAATTTGGCGGTAAGCAGAGCCATGAAATTGGGTCCACATAAACTCACTCCAACAGTTCAGACAACTGCTGTGGAATACATTCTAATTTGTGGGTTCAAATCCTGCCCAAGCCCCACCAAAAATGTATTACTTTTGTCGCAGATCTCAAAGCAGTGGGTAAGCAGTCGCGTAATTACAGTTCAAACCCCCAAAAAGAGGAAAGTGTCAAACAACGCAAAATTCTTTACTGTTTTTTTTTTTTCAATTTTCAGTAGCACAGGTATAAACCCAAAACCAAAACCATGAGGAAATCAGCTGATTGGCCGGGCCCAATTTCATAGAGCTGCTTAAGCAGAAAATGTTGCTTAACAATTGCCTGCTGAGCAGAAATGAGCAGGATACCAGTTACAAACTGTACATGTGATACGGTAGTTTGGCTGGTAACCTTATTCTGGTAAGCATAATTTTGTTGTGCTTAGCTACTTATTGTGCTTAAGCAGCTCTATGAAATTGGGCCCTAAAATGTTGCACCACTGAGTAAAGCCCAGTTTATAGTCATTGGCACAACTGAAAAATAGATGCGCGATCAGAAACAAACACAGTTAACAGTAGCTGCTGAGGCAATCAGTGACTAGTCACTGGAGATACACTGGTGATCATCAGTATTGGATCACTAACCATCGCGTGACCGACTACCAACCGGCCTTAAAGGCAGGGTCATTGATTGATAGTACTCCAAAAATTAATAACCGTAAAAAACTTACTTGGTGAGAAGCACTGCAGCTGTTGATAATGCAAACTATTTTGAGAAAGGACTCCCTTCGAAGTAATATGGTTTGGATAGTGTTTCAACCGAAAGTATTTAAATCTGAGAAACGATTCATGCATGAATTGTTTCTCAGATTTTTGAGGGTTGGTGTCTGCTTCCAAATACTGAGGCCAGAGATGCAGTTGGTTACCCGCTGCCACCACGTAAACGTGCATGGCCTTGACGTTCTTGTAAAATACCGCGACAGTTTTTTGCTGTTTTCTCAGCAAGTAGACACCGCATTCAGCTGAAGCTTTCGCATGTGACTTCTAATTGTATCTTTCTTTATAATTGTTGCCTGTAAACAAGCATGATGTTGACAATAACCAATCTATGACTCAACCCTAAAGGCCTACATCAAGGAGGCTAGGACCAAACACTGCAGATTCCAGCTAAATATGTGGTCCTCAGTTCCAAACAAAGTATAAACTATCCAAGATCACAAGTCACTGTTCGGCACTCCCAATTAACTGTACATTCACCCCGCTTGTTTACTTTCTCAATGTCATGTTGCCATCTTGCAGTTCTCATTAAATCTACATGAAGGGCTTAAGACTATCCTGCAAGGCACTGTGCCAGGAGGAAGAAAGAGAGGCAGGCAGAGAAAAAGGTTGGAGGACAACATCATCGAGTGGACGGGTCTGACGCTGAATGACTCCCTGAGAAAGTCTGAAGATCGAAAAGGATGGAGGAAACTAACCGATAAATCTTCAAGGGGTGCCCCCACGGTCAAAAGACTACGGGATAGGTAAAGGGTAAGGAAGGGCTTACAGCGCTACATGAAAATTATTTAGATTATCAGAAGTCATATGTTGGTAAATGAACCATTTTGGAAGTGGCAATGTTCTTGAACGATTGATGTTGAATCACTGTTAACAACTAAGGTACACTTTTATGTGCCATGTCTGCCTTTAACATCACGGCTAAAACGGTGTAAAATGTCACTGTGTTTGATACCCTTCAAGTGCAATTTTTGTTCAAAATCCAAAATTGATGATTTCAAATTTCGCTCTGAAAGAGTATTAAATAAAATGACATTTTACACCATTTTAATGTGAGTATTGTTTGAAGCTTTGCATGGTGTGGACAAATAGTAAAAACTATAAATGAATAATAGTAATAGTAAACTTGCGGATACAACCATGTGTAAATCTCTTTTGTGGGAGTGTTGGCTCTGAAAAGAGCCGGTTTGGTCTCGATGTTTTGAACAGTATACGCTGCTCGTCTTCAGGAGAATGGTTTTACTCGCCTGAAGACGTGCAGAGTATACTGTTCGAAACGTCGAGACCAAACCGGCTCTTCTCAGAGCCAATACTCAAACAAAAGAGATTTACACATGGTTGTACCCGCAAGTTTACTATTACTATTATTCATTTATAGTTTTTGCTATTTTAATGTGAGGTTAGAGACTTGTAATTTTTTCCCCACTTTCATGAGAACTCTATCTCTTGAAAAATGAGTGCATCACAAAAATGAATTTGACATTGAAGCTCTGACATTGTGAATGGGACACAACATGAGGTAAGACTTCCTGCCAGACTAAGCTTGACTCACATAATTTTGATTGATAATACATTTATTTCACTGCTCTCCTTGGAGCAGTGAGTCCCCTGCCTAATGAAGCGTGAGGCGACCAACCTGGCATCGTTCAGTAGCTACAATGCTCCTACCTCCAAGTACCTTACAGTACGATTTTGCTCATGTAATTGAGTTTGTACTTATATGGAAGAAGAATGCTCTGCCGATGTCACCACCCGACTGTGACAGTTTGCCATAAAGGAAACAGCGAGCAAAAACAGTTTTATTTTGTGTTTTTTATGAGCATCGTTCAGTAGCTACCTCCAATGCTCTGCCAATGTCACCACCCGACTGTGACAGTTTGCCATAAAGGAAACAGCGAGCAAAAACAGTTTTATTTTGTGTCTTTTATGAGCATCGTTCAGTAGCTACCTCCAATGCTCTGCCGATGTCACCACCCGACCGTGACAGTTTGCCATAAAGGAAACAGCGAGCAAAAACAGTTTTATTTTGTGTTTTTTATGAGCATCAATCAGTAGCTACCTCCAATGCTCTGCCAATGTCACCACCCGACTGTGACAGTTTGCCATAAAGGAAACAGCGAGCAAAAACAGTTTTATTTTGTGTCTTTTATGAGCATCGTTCAGTAGCTACCTCCAATGCTCTGCCGATGTCACCACCCGACTGTGACAGTTTGCCATAAAGGAAACAGCGAGCAAAAACAGTTTTATTTTGTGTGTTTTATGAGCATCGTTCAGTAGCTACCTCCAATGCTTTGCCGATGTCACCACCCGACCGTGACACTTTGCCGCAAAGGAAACAGTAAAGCAAATGTTAATTTTGTGCCATTTTTTATTTTGTTTTCCTTTAACCTCTTTGTATCAAGAAATCACAATTTTTGGATGGGATGTCGTTTCTTTCACAGAGCTGCCAACATTTGCATCTTGCAATCGGGGAGATTATGTAAAACAGTCAGGGAGAAGTTTAGAATTACATTCAGCATAATAGGGAAGAAAGCTTCTATAGTCAGGGAGATTTTCAAATTTGTTCATCCCAACATGGAAAGATTGATTTGTTTTCAGGGAACTTTCTGCAGAATCAAAAAGAGTTGGCGGCTTTGACAATGTCATGGTAATTTTTGTGAGGCAGTTGAACGTTGTTCATGTTGGCCATTTAAAAGGTCTGAAACTGCCAGTGCACTGCTGGAGCTGCTGGAGTTAACCACCACCTCACGGTGAAAATTTGCCATAAAGGAAACAGCAAGCAAAAACTTTTTAATTTTGCATCTTTTATGAGCTTCTTCCCTGATCTCTATTAATCAAGAATGTACAAGTTGGATGTGCAGCTGGAATCATTGCACAGTTTCCGTGAGCGCTGCATTCTTGTCAGCTCGCAGACTGCGTAAAATTTTACTTCAGAATTTCAAAATTAAAAATCAGTCCAAGGCTATGACACAAAACCCAACAAAGTGACCCACCTGGTTTGGGTCGTTCCCTCCTCGGTGGCGGAGCTCGAACCTTAGCCTCCTCACTCCCGCTATCGCTCACATCATCATCCTCATCATCGTCATCATCGTCGTCGACGACATCCAGCCCGGGTATCTCGTCTCCTCCTAAGATCTCATCCGATACCCGGATGCGGGCGTCCTCCTCCTTCAGTCTATTCTGCATCCTTTTCATGGTTGTCTCCGTCTCCTGGAAGAAGAAAGAGGGAGAAATCCGGTAATCTTTAGACTAATAATTTTGGGAGAACAAAAAAAAAATGACTAGAGCGGGATTTGAACCAACGACTTCCGGATTAACATGCCAGCGCACTACCAACTGAGCTGTGTACCCCTATGTTGGTGGTCTCCCTATTTTGTCAATATCTTTGTAAAAGTATAATGTTGGAAGAACCATGCCGCCCTCAGTCCAATATAATCAATCAAAACATGCAGTTGGAGAATTGAACTCGGATTGGATCGATGTTTGGATGGTGGAGTTCTGATTTAATTCCAAACCTCCATGTGTTTTTCATCAACAGGAAATTAAATGAGCCATGACAGATGAGAAACCATGGCAAAGACAGAGTATGCAGCTCATTTAAGACCATAATCTTGTGCGTGATTGCCCAGCCTTCGATTCTCATTCGTGGTTGCCGGGCTATTCAAGCAATTTTGGTTCCGGCCGATCACACAGGAGGAGCGTGCACGAACATTCGCAATGTTGACTCTTCATACAGTCAGGAACCAAGATAAACAAACTAGGCTCATTTTCCTTCACTGGGTCCCCCTTCCGTAACATAGGCGACTTAAAGGAACATTACAGAATTGGTTTTTGCTAACAAAACAGTTGCTGGCAGTGTAAGCACTTTATGTAATCCACCATATACATAAACTGACAAACCTGTAGAAGTTTGAGATCGATCGGCCATCTGGGTCACGAGAAAATAGTGAAAAAACCGATTACAGATTTGCAAGAAATCATTCAGCTCACTGAGCGATAAACTCCAATCGGAAAATTAGTTTATTCATTTCTCATCAAATATGGCATTTCAGACAGAAATATTTCAAGGGATGTTTTCTACTATCATCATCATTAGACCGTGTAAGTTTTATGTAAATCTGTGATCAAAAAGTATATTTTACAATTTTTTTTCTTACCAATTCTGTAATGTTCCTTTAAGTCGACTGCACAAAACAGGTTCCAAAAACAGGTCCCCAAAAAGGTCCCCAAAAAGGTCCCCAAAAAGGTCCCCAAAACAGGTTCTCCAAAATGTTTGAATGCGTGCAAGACTTGCACAGTCTTTATTCTACACCAGTTTCCAAAAAGTGAGACAAGATTCAGTGAAAATCCGACTAAATTTACCAAATTTATTCACTCAGAGAACATATTAAATAAGTAAGAAATATTCAACCCAACCTCGAATCTGTCTTGCTCTGCTCTGCTGAATTCCTCCAGTTGATGCTCAAGGTAGGTGAGGTTGCGGAATCGCTCCAGGTAGGTCTCGTACTGTTTCTCCAACTCTACTTCCAGCTTCTCGTACTCGTCCATGAAGGCAGGCCTAGGGTTCAGAGAGAACGCACAGGATTGGTTATCATTGAAAAGATGATTGACGAGTTTCAGTACGACAGCTCACTGATTGGTTGGTTCATACCTGTACCAATCCTCCAGAGAAACATGTCCACCTGAAATACTGTCGGAGTTGAGAAGGTAGGATTTGGAGAACCCCCCAAAAATCAGGTTCTTATTTAGATTTCCCCAATGGAAATGAGCCTACTTTAAAGGTGCAGAAAATCATTGATTTTTTTTCTTTCTGATAGCGCCCTCTTTTGACACAAGTTTGTCAGGCTATGTTTAAACACTCTGACCGTCTCAAAGATGAAATTCCGAGCCTGGTTTAGGTTCACAAAAAGATCGGAAAGAATTTTCTCTTTCCACGATTTCTCCTTCAATGTTTTTATTGATCCTTCCATCCTTTGTAGACCCTCAAACAGATCAGCCATTTTGGATTCTTCCATAAGAATCAATGCACAACCAAATCGAGGCCAATTGGTTCTCGATATGGGGCAGAGGGTACCCCCCCTTCTATTGTGTCTTCATTGAGTGCTTGGAATCTCAAGAATTCTTTTGAGGATTTTAGGGGGGGGAGTTCTATACAAGAGGAAAATAGTGTGTTATAGTATGGGAACATTGGAGGGGGGGACCCTCTGCCCCATATCGGGCAGGCTATATTCGAGGCTGGTCGGTTACCGAGTCCGGTACCTTGTTTTGCGGATGAGTTGACAACAACATCTATGCTGCCATTGTGCACGCCGCAGGGAACCAGACAAAAAGGTGAAGGTTCCTACCTGACAGACTGAAGAGTCTGAAGCCGCTTCTGGTTTCTCTCCAGCTCGGCTTTCTTCTTCTCCATCTTGGCCTCCAGGTTGGCTTCGTCCGATGCAACGTTCTCCAACATCTGCTGGGTCTTCTTAATGGAGACCTGATAAGAGTGTCAGAAAAACTTAGTCTTGTACCCAGAAACCTTATTCTACAGTCTTTAAAGGAACATTACAGAATTGTTTTTTGCTAACAAAACAGTTGCTGGCAGTGTAAGCACTTTATGTAATCCACCATATACATAAACTGACAAACCTGTAGAAGTTTGAGATCGATCGGCCTTTTGGGTCACGAGAAAATAGTGAAAAACCGATTACACATTTGCATGAAATCATATAGATTCAACAAATGAATAAAACGCTCACTGAGCGATAAACTCCAATCGGAAAATTAGTTTATTCATTTCTCATTAAATATGGCATTTCAGACAGAAATATTTCAAGGGATGTTTTCTACTATCATCATCATTAGACCGTGTAAGTTTTATGTAAATCTGTGATCAAAAAGTATATTTTACAAGTTTTAATACCAATTCTGTAAAGTTCCTTTAAACAAATTGTTTGGTGTAACTGGCAAAAAGGTTTTGGGTAGGTAGGTCATTTTTTATTTTATTTTATTTATTTATTTTACTTTGCTAAAACACTTATGTGTCTCTCAGAATGTGAATATGTGTTAACAAAAAACAGGAAAAAACGTTTCTTTGTTTTCTTCCAGTGAGCTGTGCACAAATCGTGCCCACAGGAAGTCCAGGCTCTGAGGCTCTTTTGTAAACATGTGACATCACAGGTCTCATGGTCTCTAGAGTGAGCTACCGGCAAGTGTGAAGAATGGATTTTTTTTAATGGTTTCAATTCAGGGCTTGACATATACACTGGACAGCAGGCCAAAGGCCAGCCCAAGGCCAGCCCAAGGCCAGCCCAAGGCCTGCCCAAGGCTTGCCCAAGGCTAGTGTTTTTAGCATCTGACCAGCAAACTTACGACCGCACCAAGTCCGGCGGTCTTGTGTTTTTGCAATAAAAATACCTTCACCTCATCTTTAACTTTACAAAAATTGTTCAACTTTGAGGCCGATAAATACTTTTCTATTCAGTTAAGTATGAAAGTATTACCCACAAGATCAAATAAGACCAGTTTAATTGTGGCACAGTGTACAAAGTTTCTTCTCATAATATGATTCTGGTTTTGTAACAACTTTTCTGGTCCAGTAAAACTTTTGAAGCCCTGCGCTCTTGTTGATTTTTGTCCACCAAATTCGAGGCCTTAAAATGGTGAATTAGCAGAGGGGTCAATTACCTGCCACCGTCTAACCATCCATGCCAAGTCATTAATGTAGATCCCAAGTGACTCATTACAAACCAATTCTTTTATCATTTGTTGTTGTCCTACAATTTGTCCTTCCCGCACGACAGTAACTTTTGAGGTGGACAATCGTGACAATTAAGGTCTGATGAGAACCCTTGGGTGTGCTCTTACTAACAAACAACAATTTGTATTTTGGGAATAAGAGCCTTCAAAAATTGCTTATTCAACAAATCCCCCCGGAAAACCATTCTATCACACTCGCCTAATTTATTGTTTCTTAGCTTAACTTGTTTGTCTTTTTCCCCCAACTTTTCCCCCCCAACTTGAGCACCGTTTTGGCGGAAATTCAAACTTGACCAAAATTCAAATTAATTGTAATATTAAACTGTCTCATCTAAGATAAGGTTCTAAGCAGTGGCAGTGCTGGGCAACCCCCCCCCCCCCCCCGCCCAGTTACTTTCTCTGCACCCCCCCCTCCTGCCCAGTTACTTTCTCTGCACCCCCCCCTCCTGCCCAGTTACTTTCTCTGCACCCCCCCCCCTCCTGCCCAGTTACTTTCTCTGCACCCCCCTCCTGCCCAGTTACTTTCTCTGCACCCCCCCCTCCTGCCCAGTTACTTTCTCTGCACCCCCCCCTCCTGCCCAGTTACTTTCTCTGCACCCCCCCCCCTCCTGCCCAGTTACTTTCTCTGCACCCCCCCCCTCCTGCCCAGTTACTTTCTCTGCACCCCCCCACCCCCCGCCCAGTTACTTTCTCTGCACCCCCCCCCCTCACACCCCAAATTCCCACCTCAGTTTTTCCCTGATGGCCGAAATTGAATCTAACCCCAAACCATTGCACCCATATTAAAGGAACATTACAGAATTGGTTAGAAAAAAAACTTGTAAAATATACTTTTTGATCACAGATTTACATAAAACTTACACAGTCTAATGATGATGATAGTAGAAAACATCCCTTGAAATATTTCTGTCTGAAATGCCATATTTGATGAGAAATGAACAAACTAATTTTCCGATTGGAGTTTATCGCTCAGTGAGCGTTTTATTCATTTGTTGAATCTATATGATTTCATGCAAATGTGTAATCGGTTTTTCACTATTTTCTCGTGACCCAGATGGCCGATCGATCTCAAACTTCTACAGGTTTGTCAGTTTATGTACATATGCACAGATTACATACAGTGCTTACACTGCCAGCAACTGTTTTGTTAGCAAAAACCAATTCTGTAATGTTCCTTTAATGCAAGTATGGTCCCTGTTAGCCCAGCTCAAGAATAACGCTGGCACAAGTCCGTCACTGTATTAAGTCAATGCTTTTTCAGCAATACAAAGTTACAAAAAAAAATTAACATTTGCCCTCCTTTAAATTTAAGCTTACCCCCCCTCCCCCAAGATTAGCAGGTCTGGTGCTGCTGCCACTTCTAAGCTGGCAATACTATTCCTGATCATACCAAAATTCATAAAGTCAGCTCCAAACCGGTAGGACGAAAGGTTTTCATCTGTAGAATTTTGTCTGAAACTCAAGATTAATATCTGGAACATCAGAACGAAAGTTTAACGTTCCAACCCTATTCCATACCCACCCCCCCCCTCCACCAAAAAAAAAAAAAAAAAAAAAAATCAATATCTATTTGCTCGCCCTTGCCCTGCCCTCACTACCCCAAACACCTAATCTAAATATTAAAAACGGCCTTAAAATCACTCTTTTTTACCTCCACTCCTTTGATGCTTCCACGCAGGCCTTTCTCAATCTCGTTGATCTCCAGGGGTTTGTTGATTGCCGCTGTTCTGACTTCCTGTACTCATACACAAAGCGGAAATGAAGCACTTGAGATATGCAATCAGCGGTAATTGGTCACGTAGGCAGCCCCAGATCGAACGACCGAGCTAATTAATGTTAAAATTAGTCAAATAGTGTGGGCTTTGAAATAAAGAAAGACCTGGGTAAATTTGTATAGAGCTGCTTGCAGATGCTAGGTCGAGTTTTGGATGTTTTGACTCCAATATTTAGGTTAAAATTTTAAATGGCAATTTTTATAGATTTGAGAAAGTTATAGGCTTTTATTTAAGGCATTGTATTCAAAAATCCACTTATGAGAAGTGGTCGTTAATTAAAAACTACAAATCAATTATTATCTGGATCCCAACATTATATCATACCCATCGGCCATGTACAATTTTGCATTTGGTACGTAATTTGAGCACTGTCCGTGGCTCATGCAAAGTTTTTGAATGTTTTTTTGTTTTGAAACAGCCTCATCTGTCAAAATTTGAGCAGAGAAAAAGTTCCTGTAAAAGATTCTTTGTTGTGGCGTGGCGTGGCCGAGCGGTCTTGTACACCGGACCCAAGCTCTGAAGTGTGGTCAGCAGCAGATCGTAAATGTTTAGGTTTCCAGGTCTCACAGTATTTTGATAATAATAATATACTCAGTTCTTATATAGCGCTTTATCACACCAATTGGCGTCTCAAAGCGCTCAGTATTTTTTTTCCTGCAAGGTATGCGGAGCTTTGTTTTGAAGTATGAGACCTGTTCCTTTACATAGCACCATGTATGGTTTACAAGGTGCTGTGGCGCAATATGCTGCCAATCAAACCAGGAACACCGGGGCGAACCCCTTCTCTTTGCGATAAGTGCACTGGGTTCTTTTACGTGCATTACACAACACACGGGACCAACGGCTTTACGTCCCATCCGAAGGACACTTTTCTTGTCCATTTAAAGGAGAAGTTGAGTATACCCACGCCTGTGAAATATTACCAGGCGCAGTCATCGGCCGTGTTACGCACATCTACAGAGCGTCATAACTGAATCACTCGGCAAACAAAGCACTCAGTAGGTACTTGTTAAATTGGACACCATGCGCGGTTCCTGAACTTCCATTCCCCTCCAAATAAAACACTTGCATCCTCACCTTCCTCACAGAACTAGTCTTTAAATAGAAGACTGACATGTCGGTGTCCGATCATGAGTGGCAACTTCTGAATAGAAGGGCATTAATCAATCACTCGTAATTACTGATCGAATGACTTTCAGACAAATGAGTTTCAACCGTTGATCTTCATTAATATTGACTGGACAGACTACGTTCAGCGCGTTGTACAAATTTGATGATTCTTAAAATTTGATTTGATTTGACTTGGTTTAATGCTATTTATATACAATGTACAAATTATATACAATAGAAAAATTGCCTTGGCTCACTTGCTTAAAATGACATTAAAATACAATAAATGATCAACGATGCGGCACACAGAGTACTCCCTCTAGCGGGTGTTCAAGAATGAGAATTTTATAAGACACAATGAAGCGGAGGCGCATAAGGAACGACATATTCAAAAGAACAAGTCTTGTGGAGAAACGTTCTTCAAAAACTATGTAGGAAACAAGTAAAAATCTAGTGAAAATAATTTGTTCCAGCACAGCGTTTTGTATTTTCTGGAACCATTCGCGGGCGTTGAAGCATGGCGATTCAGCGTAGCCTATCCAGTCAATATCAATGGAGATCAATGGTTTCAACCATGAATGTGAAAGCTAGACTAGGAGCAGTTGGCGTGGTCGTGGCCGAGCGGTCTAGTGCACCAGACTAATAGTCTGTTGGAAAAACTCATTGTGGCGTGGATTTAAAATCTCAGTCAGGGTACTTGGGTCTTTTAATGAGCAGGACGCTGTTATAATAATATCGACTGCTATATAGCGCAATTCTAAAAATGATCATCGCGCTTCGAACATTATTACCCCCTGGTCACTGAGCCATTTATTTCATTCCTTCAACCATCTCAGCTCCCTGGGGAGTATACAGCCTCTGCTGCTAAGTATGTAGCGCACCAAGCTAAATCAATCACAAGAACCATCTCTGCCCTCACAGGTACCCATTGATACCCCAGGGTAATGAGAAGCAATTATAGTTAAGTGTCTTGCTCAAGGACACAAGTGTCATGACCGGGATTCGAACCCACATCCTGATGACTTAGCCACCAGAACTTGAGTCCCGTGCACTAAACCGCTCGGCCACGACACAAAACTTGACTTGCTTCCTCAATTAGGGAGTAAATGGGTACAGCCTGCGAGGGCCCAGATGGTTCTAGTGATTGTTATAGCTACATACTTGGCAGCACAGGCTGCACACTGCATCGAGAGCCAAGATGGTTTAAGGAATTAAACAAATGGTCCAGTGGCCGGGGTAATCATTTTCATGCCTCACTGTGCACCAAAACGCCACAGGAATGTCCATTATTTTTTATTATTGTTCTAAACATTTTACCCTGAGCTCAACCTCCTTCCCAAGTAGGTCATACAGACTGGCTCCTTTAGTGGTGATCTGAGATGCAAGGAGACGAGACGCTTTCAAGTCAGACACCTGGGAAAGAGAACGATGAGACAAAATTGCCAATCACTTAATAGGAACATGAGGCTTTTGATTTTCTTTAATATTTAACAAATTTGTCATCCACTATAGAAATAAAATAATTTTTTTTACTCGTACCTTAAAAACAAAATCTGTAGAAGAGGAAAAAAATGCTTTGTGTTTCAGTTATATTGTTTTCCTTGATAATTAAGTTGTAAAGAATGCATCTATGTTATCATGTGATGAATGCATTCACACAATACACAGTCAACCCTCTTACTGTCTGACCATTCAATATCATCCACTGTGGTTTATTGAATGATACATAAACTATGCCAGCCTGCAATATGATATCATGCGGTGAATGCATCTACACAGCACACAGTCAACCCTCATACTGTCTGACCATTCAATATCATCCACTGTGGTTTATTGAATGATAGATAAACTAAGCCTGCCAGCAATATTATATCATGTGGTGAACGCATCTACACAGCACACAGTCAACCCTCCTACTGTCTGACCATTCAATACCATCCACTGTGGTTTATAGAATGATAGATAAACCATAGAGTATGCCAGCCTGCAATATGATATCATGTGGTGAATGCATCTACACAGCACACACCTGCAGCGTAGAGAAAGGAGCTGACTGGGTTCTCTCCAAAATGCTCAAAACAGAGCAGGGTTAAACAAAAATTAACAACATAATCTTTACACGCTTGATTTTAATTTAATTGAGTTCAACTCTACTGCTCTCCTTTAAATGTCAGTAACACCAATGGTACAACGTAAAAAACAATTAAAGGAACATTACAGAATTGGTAAGAAAAAAACTTGTAAAATATACTTTTTGATCACAGATTTACATAAAACTTACACAGTCTAATGATGATGATAGTAGAAAACATCCCTTGAAATATTTCTGTCTGAAATGCCATATTTGATGAGAAATGAATAAACTAATTTTCCGATGGAGTTTATCGCTCAGTGAGTGTTTTATTCATTTGTTGAATCTATATGATTTCATGCAAATGTGTAATCGGTTTTTCACTATTTTCTCGTGACCCAGATGGCCGATCGATCTCAAACTTCTACAGGTTTGTCAGTTTATGTATATGGCAGATTACATAAAGTGCTTACACTGCCAGCAACTGTTTTGTTAGCAAAAACCAATTCTGTAATGTTCCTTTAAGCGTGTTTTTAAAGGATTACTTGATAAGGTTTTTAAAATTAGACATCTGATGCTTTTTCCATTCCTTAATAAAATAATGATTGACTTTAAGGTTTCTCAAGGCCACATCTCCCTAGATAAATACTCTGCAACATATCATGTTTCGTTTCACTAATTGACAAAAGTACATCCATGACTAGGCCAGTGGAGCGAAGTGAATAGAAGCTACCCATTATCCTGTATAGCAGCTCACTGTATATTCGCTAGACAGCATTTTTTCGCTCAGTTGCACGAGGCGATTTATGTTACTATTGTTTTTTCTCTTCATGTTGTCCTGTAGAAGTGTTCATATAAAGTAGCTTTTAACGCATTACATCCACTTAGAGGATTTCAACAATGATACTAGGGTAATCCGTTAAATGTGTTATACAGGATTAGTGGAGCTGACAAAATCAGCGCAGACACTGTTCGTGTTCGTGTTTTGTGTTATCAACCATGTACATGAAATAACAAACCTGTGAACATTTGGGCTTGATCTGTTGTGTGAGTCGTTGTGTGTTTGGTTGTAACAACTGAAATCAGCGAGGGGGGGGGTGGTGTTTTTTTTTAGTTTTCAGATACAGTTTTCTCTGATGGGGAAAATATTTCACTGTGAAAATTTGGGATTTTAATCTGTTGTGTGAGTCGGGAGAAAAAAAGTGAAAAACCAGGCACAATTTTCATCATGCAAACACATCGTCCTGAATTTTGGTTGTAACAACTGAAATCAGCTGTTTTTTTTTTAATTCTCTGTTTAGCCAATGCACATTTTTTATCCTATAGATTGTTTTCATTAATGTTTTTTTATGTCTCCTGATGTGACTGGTTCAACAGGCTTTCAAGCTACCGTGTTTACATGTACTTAAATTTATACTGGCCATCACATAACCGTTGTTTTGTAAATGACATGGTCCACCATTGTTTGTTTTGCTTTTAATTATTATTTATTTATTCACTCCACCTTATTACTTAATAATTGTTTGTGTATTTTCATGGCAATGGCCGAATAATGAATAATAGAAACAATTAGAGAACAATAGTTGCCTCTCAGAACAGCAAATTATTTTCTATAAAGTTAAAATTAACAAACAATGAACACAAAAGATTCTGAAGCCCTTTTATTACCTGGCGTCCATTTCTCATACTGATATTATTTTTTTTCAGCAATTTTTTATTATGGCCAAATAAATAATATCAATTTGAATAAGACAGCAATAATTATAACAATGATAACAATTTGGGAGGCTATAGTCATCCTTACTTGCAGCTTTAGAAGCAGAGTTGCGAAGGACGTTTACATGAGAAACATTGGAAAATGTCAATCTGGTCCAATACCTTTTATTTGACCCTCTTGTTTGAGCAAAAGTAGGTCAAATTCTGCAGCCCTTTGCGGCCACTAAGGGTAGTTTGGTACAAGCCACTTGCAGCCATGGTCTCTAAAGGGTTAATGACTGATGATAAAACGTCAACTTTGACGGTCCAAGTAAATTAAACAGATTCATCCAACTCAGCTCCAGACCCAACAGCGACAAACAAAAACTTCTTCCCAAGAATTCTACTTGACCGGGACGCACTCCCACACAACATCACTGACTTGCCCACAGTGAAGCAGTTCAAGGGAACCTTCAGTGACTAAAGTCACGAGCTTTTTACCCGCACAGCGTATCGTCACCGACGTCACGAACTGACACACAGTGTACAAATCCAATTTTCTTTATTTCCAATTTGTTTATACGTTTGAACAATGTTCATCGAGGCCTACAATTTCATGACGTTTCGATGCTTCAGGAGCTTTACTTTTTTTAATTACGATAATTAGGCATTGCAGGAACTGACACCAAAGTTTAGTCTATCATTATCAAGGCGCGCACCAACCTCGAAAGTGAGAAGAAAAAAAAAACGCTTCCACGAACTGACACCAACCTTGTGTGAAACGTGCACGCCTTGACCTACATTTTCCCAAGCTGACACACACGCATTGTAATACACTGGTTGATATCAGTTTGTGAAAACAGAAAAATGTGTATTTGCATTAATTTTCAACACCACGAACTGACACAAACATTTCTTACTTTATTGCTTATTAATTTAGGAGGAGAGAAGGCAGTAAAAAGCACCATATATGAAGTTCAAGCATCAAGTCTCCGCTGTAAAAAAAACTTGTTGAAAATACCGTGAAATTTTATAAGAAAGCTTGATTTTAAAAAGCGTGTTAAAATTTAAACGGTTTTCTCCGATCGCTACTTTTCACGTGTGTCAGTTCATGGCGTCAGTGACAATATACAATATAGAACAACTTGCACTAGTGTCCGGGCACCACGCCACAATCCTTGTTAAGTTACTGAACAGGCTTTCAGCGACTACCAGCATAGACATAAAATTAAAAATTCAAAATAAAAAATAAGCTATGAAGTTGATTAAACACTTATGAATTGATGTGACAATGAACTAAATGTTTATCAGTTGATAAGTATTCTCTCTGTCTGCATGTTATTATTGTTACTATTATCTATTGTAAAATATGAAGAAACAAACCACAAGGGAAACTGACTGTTTTCCTTGTGGTTTATTACTTGATATTTGAAACAAAAAGTCGCATCCCCTTAAGGTGAACCCCTGGCTGCTGCTTCCCAGGTTGTATGGTTAACTTGGGTGTGGGGTGTGGGGTAGCTCAGTTGGTAGAGTGCCAGCATGTTGGTTCAGAGGTTGCAAGTTCAAGGCATGCTCTGATAATTTTTTCTTTGTTCAACCAAAAATTATTTATTTTACTCCACTTCTCAAAAATACAAAAAACAGAAAAAATTCAAATTGAAAAAAAACAAAACAAGGACAAAGGTAAAATGTGGCGAAGACAAGGCTGAGGAAGAAAATTTGTTTTCCTATAACCTATTTCTATAAAGGATTACCAAAATGATTAATCTATAGGATTAAACTAATGATTAACCTGCTCATGAAAAGAACAGTCCAAACTAAACTGGTTATTAGAAAAACTGGGGCGCAGGCCTATACTTCATGGAGGCAACAGAGGCAATTTTACCCTGGTCATTGTCTTGGTGTCCCCTTGAAATGTCCCAATAGAAATTAACAATTTCCTCATAGTAGAGGTGTCCTTTTACCAAGGAGAAAACGTCTTGGTGCGCTTGCCCTTTTAAAACGGAAGCACCAGGCCGAGGGTGGCTCAACGACTTAGTAAACAGATAATGAAATATATGCATTATGATTGATAACGTGATTGTTACAACGAGGCACAGACATTTGCATAATTGTAAAATTTTTCATGAAATAGGTGCAGCGTGCAAACAATGACTGGAGCTGCTTTTTCTCGTACACACAACCCACTGCGATGTTGTGACACAACTTGTAAGCAGAGGTAAGTATCTGTCATCGCCCACACACATGCAGATGGACAAAAAAAAAAATAATAACAAAGCTGTCATAACCGACTTGAAAAAAATATGTATATAATAATAATAATGCTTAGATGCAACGGGACGCTCCTGGCATGGAAAACCTATTAACTAAGTCTGTTTATTTGTGCACTGCATAGCATAGACAATGACAGTGATCAAATTTTGTCCAGAGGGGATTTGAAAAAATTCCTGGCATTGCTGCTGGGGGGAGGGGGTCGTTGTATAAACATTTGGGGGAACTATCAAATTAAACTTAGATTGTCTGTCAAGTTGCCAGTTGATGTCACATTAATGCAAAATTCAGATGTAGTCTTTTTTTAATTACATGTAAAAGGATTAAATAATGAAGTTAGCAATCCGCAGTATTTTTCACCACGCGAGGGCGTGTGTGAGCCAAAATTTGCAGGATGAAAAACACTTAAAAATTAACTTGGTTTTCCATTGTTATTATTCTGATTTGTTTGGCCATTGATACAAGACAACGACAAACAGGCCGTCAAAATAAGATAACAATTGTGATGCAAAGAAATTAGCCATTGAAAGCGCCCTCATGTGGCAACAAATTTTGTGAATTGAGGTACCCTATTTTTCAGATTGCAGCCAATTTGGAAACTTACAGATTTCAAATTTCTTGCAACAATAGCTCTGATGCAGATTAAAAAGAATTATTGTGGGCCCTAGATTAACTTCAACTATTTGTAATACATGAAAGTACGTCTATGATATTCAAACTCATTTTCGATATCGAAAATTATTCGCTGCATTACTTTAATGTCCGTGATCATTAAAATTATCTCAAATTCAATTTCGGTGACTTCCGATTGGTTTGACAGACAGAAGGCCACCAATCAAAAAATCAATACAATGACGGTGAAGCGTTGACATCTATACGCTACTGTGCATGCATTTGGAAAAAAAAGAAAGATAACGCCACGTATTCGCTAAAGTGCATGTGTTTAGGGGGGGAGGGGAGACGCCACAGAGATCTGTTGCACTTTTTAACCATGTCTTAAACTACGCAGTGTAGTCTGGTTTCTTGTTCTTTTGCTGCCACTATAAGGCAAATTAGGGATTCCAACCAACCCCAGTGACAGCAGAGAATAAAAGATAGGCTGTTAGCAATAAACCTCAGTACAGTGCAGATCCTGGGCCATATTTGATCAAGCTGTTAAAGATGCTAGGTCAAATTTTTGGCCAAATTTACCCCCCAAAATTTAGATTTAGATTTTAAATAACTATTTTGATAGATTCAAGAAACTAACAAGCATCATTTGCTCTAGAATGGCAGGGGGCAGCGGCGGCGCTAATGGGGGGGGGCACGGGGGGGCAAATGCCCCCCCCCAGTTATTTTTTTTGCCCCCCCCCCCAGTTTTTTCCCCGATGGCGGAAATTGAGTTTAATCCCAAACCATTGCACCCAATTTGTTACAATGTTGTTTGCGCTGTAAATAATCAACTCAATTTCATCCATCATAATTAGCTGGCACCATCAAAAAAGCCCAATACACTTTCCATCTACGGTAATTATAATAAAATGTGGATTTATTTATCTGTACAAGCTTTGAAACTTGCTATAAATAGAAATGCATTGTCTGCCCAAAACCGTAAGCAGCCATTGTACACGCAGTTCGCACAAACAGTGCAAAATCTTATTTCTAGAGTGAATTGTAGGCTTATACAGTACATTATAGACTTTTGTTTGCCCCCCCTAAATTTAAGTTTTCCCCCCTCTTGCCCCCCCCCCCAGATTAACAGGTCTGGTGCCGCCACTGGCAGGGGGTCAATGGTTTGAATCCTGACTGAGTAATATGCCTGCGGATTTTATACACAGGACTCGGAGGGAAAGTACGGAGTGCTTCACACACATCGATGTACAATGTATGAGTGAAACACAAATAATATTAAGTATCCCTAAATGCAAATTTAACATCCGTTGAAAGAAAAACCGTCTAAGCAATTAAAGATTTTACATAGGATTGGTAGAGCTGACAAAATAGTTGCAGACAGTGTTCATGTTTTGTGTGATCAACCATATCCATGGAATAACAAACCTGTGAAAATTTGGGCTTAATCCGTTTTGTGTGAGTCTGGAGAAAATAGTGGAGAACCATGCACAATTTTCAGTAAGCAAACACATTATCCTTGATTTTGGTTGTAAAGAACTAAAATCAGCTGTTGCATTTTTTGTAAAGGTTTTCGGATACAATTTTCTCCAATATGACTTCATTTCAGAGGGAAATATTTCACAGAATAAATGGGTCTAGTATGAACTTCATAATCAGTAAGCTTTCAGACTAAAAAAATTAAACAATGATGTTTTTTATCCTTACCAATCCTATAGACGATGTGATCTGTGACATCACATGTTTACAAAAGAGCCACAGAGCCTGGACTTCCTGCAGGCACGATTTGTACACAGCTTAATGGAAGAAGGCATAAAATCTTATATTTTATGGAGATTGCACTGTCTAATTCTTATCAACTTTTGATATGATGAAAGGGGGCACATCTCAAAACTTGTCCAGCTTTTACTTTCATAACTCTTGGTTTTATGTGGAAATTATGACACAAAATGTTAACTTTCCCATAGGACCAGTGTAGTATCTTGCCTGCCAGAATACTCAAAGAATGTACAAGGTCACACTTATTGTAAACAAAGTTCACATGGTCTATATAATACCTTTAACTGACGGGTGTTAAATGTTGTAAGGAAAATGATCAATATAAAGAGAACAGATAGGGTTTTCTCTCCATTCACAAGCTAGCCTATCGGGCTATCGGGCCAATATGCAAGAATTGCGTGCCGATACGCACAAACTTTGGCTGATACGCAAACAAATATATTGATAAGTTATTGGTTTTGGGGGGATTTTTGGGGGGGGGATCAAATTCACAAAAATCATCAAGATAAAACCATTTATAATGCTCCAGATTGCACAGTAGGGCTTTGAAAACCAAAGATAAACACCAAGTGGAAAACATTCTAAGGACCTCGTTTCAACTCAGTGTGCTTCGGCAAAACTTCCAAAATTTGGATCCAGAATGCCCCCCCCCTCTCCAGTTTTCAAACATCCACAGGAAAAACTCTGATAGACGCTGACATCAATACAATCTTTCTCTACACCTGTTAAAGATATGTGTCGCTCAACTCCATATCATCTTGGGCGGGCAAGGAGATTCTGATAGGAAGGAATCCTTCAAAGTGACAACCAACAGTTCTGTGCATGCGAGGGCCGATTGGAGGGGGAGGGGGGGAGGGGGGGGGGAAGAGAGTAGGGCTTAAAAGTAAACATTACCCTTCCGGGAATAGCGCGTAGATATGACAGAACTTGACTATACCTACATCATATGTATACAACCAGCAAGAAAAAGATAATAAACATGCATCGGGGCGGCGGGACTGTACCAACAATCTTTCAGATGACCTTTGCTAATAATAGCCATCCAAGATAAACGTTCGATTTATCTTTCTGAAAATAACCAGAGAACCTTGTGAATGGATGACATTGCACCAGATGTTCATCTCTGAGGAAATCTGTGAGTTTTTTTTTTGAGGAGGACGAGTTGATGAGCAAAGAAACAATTTGATCAGTAAAGAAAACAATTTCAGTAAAGAAAACAATTTCGATCAGTATGCATCAAATGTTCACAGGAAGTACAATGTAAAATTAGATTAAATTATTTTATTCTGCATTTAACAATCAAACAAACCGTCAGAGAAAACACATAACGACTAAACTGATTACAAAGCCAAGAAAATAACCAGAGAACCTTGTGAATGGTAGAGACTACGGGAAAAGGATGACATCGCACCAGATGTTCATCTCTGAGGAAATCTGTGAGGGTTTTTTGAGGAGGACGAGTTGATGAGGTAGTAGTTAATAAGCAGGACAGTTCTTTTCAGAAGAAAGTAGTCTTCCGAATTCTGGAATCTACTCTGTCGCAGTAGAATAAATAGCAAGACAAGTTCTCAAAGAACAAATCTACACAGCATCGTGGAATGAGTTAAGTTTCATTACAAAGAAAAGATGCTGCTGTTCTCTTATTGTACTCTGATTTAGCACATTTGCCAAAAGGAACGGAACTCTAATTGCCGGGGATGTGTGTTTTGTTCCTACGAACATCGAAAACCCATCCACTGTGTGGATCTCTAAGTGGTTTTTGTCACACCACTGAACAAAGTCAGACTATCTCTAATGGAACAATTCCAAGTTATCCCCTTTTGCAAATAAACAGCCGGCCAGTGCAGTGTCATCCGCATACTAATAATGAACTTATGATTCGTATTCGAAGATCTACATTCATTGGTGTATATTGTGTACAGAATGGGAGAAAGTACACACAACCCTGCCAGGGTCCCAGTAGTAACATGTACATAACGGCGAGTTGAGAGTGTTTAACGTAATCTGACTAGCTGCCCTCTATCTATTTATGTTTTTTTTGTTTTTTTTTAAATGAGATATCACCCAACTCACAAGGCTGGACGACCACTCCAAGATAAGGGGGCTACACTTAACTGATTTGGGCTGTCCACCCCAATCAACTGTCACCAGGGGCACTATGCCACCTACTCCCCTGGTGCTGAAACAGGGTTACCCCCTTCACAGTCCGTAAGGATGTAGGCATGGGTATCATCCACTAGGAGCCTGGCTGGTAGAGCAGAATGCACTACCTTCCCAACTTTCACATCAATGAAAGTGAAGTCCAGGTGTTATTCAAAAGATTCAACACATGAGAGGCACATGTATAATAGAAAAATAAGTTCAGACAGGCACCTGTCTGAGTGTAAGACACCAGACTAATTTTGAAGTGTCTTGGAGCAAGTTCGGGTGGGCGACTAGAGTGACTAGACTAACCAGAAACAGTGTGACAGTGTGTGACGTAGGTCTCGAATATCTCCCTGGGCTCTATGGTTTCTAGTAAGTCTAGTCACTCCAGTCGCCCACCCAAACTTGCTCTTGGCTGAGCCGTCTCAACCTCGTCCCATGGTTTACTTTATTTCCAACCATGTTTACAATAGTAAACCCTGGGAGGGAAACTCCTAATTACTTGGACCCTGATTGGAAAAAACCAATGTACAAACAGGCTATTAAATCTGGTACCGGACCACGAGACCATGACGAAGATGTGAATTTCGAAAAGCAGCCAGACTATTCTAATTTGGTGAGAGAGCGGTCAACCTCGTACTGCTCGACACACCCTGGGACGAGGTTGGAGCCGTCTAGCTTAGTGGACTCCAAGTTCCGGTGGTGTCAGCGCGTGAGTCCGGGTCCCAGATGTGCAAATTGTGTTTTTAATGCAACAGACATTTGCACTCCATGGTAATTCAGACAGTATGGTACCCATGGTGATGTGCAATTCATGTCAAAGTGCAAAGTAGCATTTACATAATATTGGATGGCTTTGAGTGTGATACAAGAATATATTGCTCGAGCTATGACAATATTGGACGAGTCAAAGACGAGTCCAATATTGTCATCATTGTTATTAACTGTTATTAACTATATTAGGCTGACTAGCGAAATAACAAAATTTAACTTACCAATGTGAATATCCCGGATGACAGAGCAATACGAAAACAATATTGATCTGTCATCCGGGTACTTGCGCTAAAGATATTAAATACACTGATTTATTGTACCACTTGGAAGCCTTATAATAATACTTTATATTGGGCTGGTGGAAAGTGGAAAAATATTGCTTCCGCATCCCATGCATGTATATGACAAAGACGTGCTATATTTTTCTGCATTCCATGAGTGGGCATGTGATAACGAATTCGTCTTCAAGCAAGCTTGACACGTAGCTTCAGATAGCCAATACGTGGAGTTAGAAAAGTGCACGAACAGGGTTTGGTATGGGCCGTGCAATATAGGTTTATAGTATCACACTCTTGTTGCTATGGATCGACCAATTAGAATCGAGGATTCAAATTTGCTTAAAAATTATCATAAGTTGGAAAACCTTTCCAACCTGTCAAAAAGATGGTCATTCACAAACATCAAACACCCTCGGCTTTCAGAAGAAAAAAGCCACACAAATTTTCTTCTTCTCTAATCTCTCTGCGACTAGGTACAACATTGAATTTTTTACGTTAAACACGTACCTTGATATAACCTAAGAACAGTCACATTCTAGTATCAAAAGGTAAACAACTCTACTTTGCCCAGCAGTGCAGTTAACTGTCATCAAATATTGACAAATACTTTCCCAAAGATTGGCAGATTGTCCAATCGTGTGGCGGGTACAATATATTGTGTGGAGGTTTCACCCTAGCCTGAACATATGACGTCACATTTCGAGGCACGTTAATAATGCCAGATACCTGCCTGACCGGATGCTGCCAGATGTACCTTTGACCAATCATACCACAGATTATGGAGAGCTTACGTCACTGAAATCATTGTAACCAATGAAATCATTGGGCCTGTAAGAATTTGCGGATAAAGACAGGGGACCAGTCTAGGTTTCACCCTGTATGCACTTGGGAAAGTTCTTTACATGGCAAGGAAGAAGCATGCCTTTTAAAGGCCCTGTACACTTACAGTAAGGTCGAAAAACACAAATGGTCACAGATTCACACATAACTTACATGATTTAAGGTAAGTAATGATAGAAAGGGTTCCTTAAAATATTTCTGCCTAAAATGCTATCGTTTCTGAGAAATGAGTTAAACAATAGATTTTATCACACAAGATAAAAACTTCATGTTTGAAAAAACAGAAAACATGTAAGGTCTCTTTACACTATTTTCTTGTGACCTCGATGACCAATTGAGCTCAAACTTTCACAGGTTTGTTTGTTCATGCATTATGTTGAATCACACAAAATGTGGACACTGATTTTGAGCTGTTACCAAAAGTGTACAATACCTTTAATGTATTTTTTGTCATGGATTTTATGAAAAAATGTATCCACTGTTTTCGGAGGTGAGAAGCTGAAATACTTGGTTGCAACACTCTGATTTCAATTGCAACATGCCTGGTATTTGATGCTAACAAACTTTTTGATTGAGCACAAAGGCTGACTCATGTACAGCATTGGCTTTTGAAAACTTTTCAAACCTATTTTATAACAATCTCATTGATTTTCGGTGGGTAAAAAAAAAACCCTGAACAGAAAAACACCCTTCCGACTGAAACATGTATAGTATCAGTAAGGAGTAAGGTCTGAATCTTTGCATCGTCGTCATGGAAAAATAATCTTAAACCCCTTTGTTTCAAAATTGTTAAACACTTCAAAGGAGAAGGGCTGCGATTGTCACATCTCCATCGCCACAAACATCGCTTTAAAAGCAGCATCATGTTAAGCACAACCTCAATTCTCAGGGACCCAAATCACAGCTGCTTGTTACAAGAAAATCATGCTTACCAGAGTTTAAACTTTTATTTCTGCCCAAACCTTTCTTTAAGGTCCTTTCCACCTAAAAGAGAAAATTCCCCGGTTATAAAACCCCAGGGAATTCCTAGCCAGTGCCCATCTTTTGTTCTGAAATAGTCCTACATGTATGTTTTTTTCAATTCTTTAAATTAAAAAAAATATATATATTAACAATCCTGTTGTTTAATAGATGTTAAATTTGCATCGGGGATGAAAGAAAACTATTTGGTTTTATCCATACACAGATGTGAACAAAGCACTGTATAATTTCTTGAGTCCTGTGAAAAAAATAAAAATAAATGAATAATCCATAGGCATATTACCCGACTGGTATTAAAACTCACAACCTTTGCCATTCTAGAGCAGATGTCTTACCACTAAACCACCGAGATTGCCCCGGTAGCTAGAGGCAGTTTGAATCCTCTATTTTAGCAGCAGGTGCCGCGACAATTGCTGTTGTGTTTCACTTACATCTTTGCAATTATTAATAGTATTTATTTCCTTTTTTCTTTTTGATGATTTGACATCCTTAGTTTCACCATGGAGGTAGAACTAGACCCCCCCATTGTTTCACCCTTTCCTCTAAGTAGGGGTGGCAATTTCCTAGGCAATTCTTGTGTAAAAAAAAAACACCATTAAATTTTCTCAGGAAATTACGAAGGGGGGGGGGGTGGGGAGACGTGCGGGGAGGGATTCTAGACCTCAATGTCAAACAACATTTCCTCCGTTCGAGGTTTCTCGGACATTGCTTGACATTTTCTAATCAGCACGGCCGTGTTTACACTTTGGAGTCAACGTTCTTCCATTGACGAGTTTGTGATGATTTAATCACACCACTCTGTTCACCTTCTCGTATGCGTTTTTGTTTACTCATGCATTTACTTTTAGACAGTCCGGCCGCGGGAACACTGACGCACGCCGTTCGCGTGACTGACGCACGCCGCGATATTTCCACTCAATCCACGGTACGAGAATGCGTAGGAGCAAGGGTGACTTTTAATTCATGTTGAAGATGAATTTTAGAAGTCAGTCTGGTTACAGAAAATGATATTGCACTTCCACTTTTATTTCTCTGGATGTACAAACACTTAAAAGGCCAACCCTCAACCCCCACCCTATCTTGTGTAAGGCCAACTATTTTTTTAAAAACATGTTTAGAGTTCCCGCCTACTTCCTTTCTCAAGGCCGCCTCCTTTTTTCTTTTTTTTAAGGATAAATTTTAACGATATCTGACAAAAAAATTAGTTTCTAAATAAATAAGATGTATTTTTAGACTTTATTAGCACACTGAAAAAAGCTGGCAACCATCTTGAAAAACAGAAAACAGCCCGGCCGGTTGTCTTGAAAAATGTGTCGGGCGGCCATTTAAAAAAACAAAAACAACTAGAGCTTAATTGCATTTGTGCACAAATGCCGAGCTGTTTCGCCAATAATATTTTCAAATTACTCAAGTAAATATGAAAGTCTTTTTGTAGATATGACGTATTGAGCCTGTTTAAAAAATATGTTTAGATTATACAATGTTCATTTAGCAAATTATGACTTAAAGGTGCAAAAAGTTTTTAAAAATCATAAATAATCATGTGTGTGTGGGGTAGTGTGGCCAAGCGGTTAAGAGCAAAGTACTCAAGCTCTGGTGTTTCTGACTAGCAGAGTGTGGGTTCGAGTCCCGGTCGTGGCACTTGTGTCCTTGAGCAAGATACTTTACCATCATTGCTTTGTCCTTCGGATGGGACATTAAGCCGTAGGTCCCATGTACAGTAGTAGGATTAATAGTAGTGCACGCAAAAGAACCCAAAACACTTGTCATGGAAGAGTAGGGGTTAACTCCGGTGTTTCTGGTTCACATAGCAAACACCCTTGTTTACAGGTTTCCTCAGGCTTGCAAGCTACAGTGATTAAGTTCACCTATGGGACATCCTGGTTTTCATTACCAAAAATATATTATAATAATAGTAGTAATAATAACAACAATAACAGTAAGGGTAGCTTCGAAGGAGATGAAAAAGATCCAGAAGTACCAAGACCTGGCCAGGGAACTCCGTAAGATTTGGCAGGTGAAAGTGAAAGTAGTCCCTGTGGTTGTTGGAGCACTTGGCACCATTCCCAAAGCACTGGGGAAACGTCTAGATGAAATTGGGACGACTGTGAGGGTAGATCTGTTAAAGAAGGCCTTTTGGGAACAGCGAGGATCCTGAGAAAGACCCTTGAGATCTAAGGCTGCGGGACGTAGCCGGACTCGAGGAGCACAAAGGAAAATATTATTCTTCTTTTGCAAGCTGTGATAAAAATGAAATAATAATAATAACAATAGTAGTTTGCAGGCGGCAGAAAGCACCCAGTATAGCAGAACTTATCACATATCTGTGTTTGGTTACAACTTTAAAAATATTCTTTATCTCTGATATAACTATTACATTGACCAAATTGTTTGCGGTACCCTCTGTTGATTACAGAATTTGAACTGGTCTCTATAGAAAAATGTGTTTTACGTTCCATCAGGACAAAGCAATAATGGTTAAGTGTCAAGACCGGGACTCGAACCCAAACTCTGCCGTTCAGAAACACCATGAGCTCGAGTACAGCGCGCTTGACCGCTAGGCCACACCACGCCAGTGTAAAGACACAACCAAAATTATTACATCTATTAAATGCCTTTCCTATTGTCAATGTAAATTGCTACTGAATTCTTCGTTCCACCCAACGGAAAGTTATGAGGACTGTGCAAGTTTCATCCATCTTGAGTTATTTTGCGGACGGAATTTTTGTTTCTGCGGTTACTCTTTTCCTGTCCTTTCTCATATGCTCTTTTGTACATAGAATACTCTGATTCCGGATTTATGAAGACAGCATAAATCACCCCTTCTTGTACATCATCTGCTTCCTCACAAAAACAACCTCAAACCACAAAGCAAAAAAAACTGACTAAGAAATTAATCAATCCTACAGCACAGCATCAGGTTTTCTCTTGTTTGAAAACCACCGCAAATAAATCAAACTTTGAATGGCTTGTGGTTTCTTGATTAAAAGTGATTACAACGGTGCCCCCTACTCAGAAAAAAAGAAAATGACAGACCCGGGGACAAAATGTTGCCTTGCCAAAGGTCAGTTACCCGAGGCTTTGCGTAGCACATGTCTGTATTGTGTTTACGTACGTACCTGCGCATCAGTGAGGGATGTGCAGCAATGCAGTCTAGCTCAGGTTACCAGTGAGGCACTAATGCAAGACGTCATGATAGCTTTGGCTTTTGAGTGTAATCTGGTTTAGCAATCTTGTACTTCATGGTTTGTAGCGTATTAGTCAACAATGTACACAAACACAGCTCAAGTTTCAGGTCGTATATCTCAGAACTTTCACTGGACTAGAAATATTTTTTTTAAAAGACTTTTTAACATATTCCCTCTTTTTCTACATTTTGGGAACTTTTGAGGGGGAAGTTTGGAACTGAAAACCATTTTAGTCAAGTTCTAAAATTACTGGTCTCTGGTCATTAGGTACAGTTGGTCAAGCCCCAACACGTATTTTTACCACGAAGAATAGGCACGATTTGCAAATGCAAATGATCTTCGGCATTTTTTCAATGTTTTTTTTTTTTACCAATTATTTGCATTATATAAACAATTGCGATTGGATTAAATAAAAAATTGCTATGGGAATTTTTTTTTCAAAAATTTTGTATATTAGAATTTTAAAAGAAGATTACTTTTTATAATCTTTGCTTGAATTGTTTTGTCGTTTACTTACAATATTTCAGCAATACAACCTTACTGGAACCTGTAGAAATCTGGTTTTAACAACGACACTGCAAACCCAGTTCTTTAACACTACAGGGTTGATTCCCAGGAAAAAACCCAGGAAAATCCTAGGGAAATCCCCACCCCCCAGCAATAAGAGTCCAACAAAATAGATCTGCACACGTTTAAAAGTTACACATTTTTTTTTGAGGATTTAAGTGTACCAGTAAATGAGTTCCAAAGCAAGGGTCCTTCATGGTTTGAACCATTTTATGGGCAAAGGGAATACGAGTAAATGGAATGTGAAAAGTGGAAGCTTGGCGAGTGGAGTGAGAATGAATTTGAAAATTCCAAGAATACTTTAATAAATGGAAGAAGGTAAATTGTTGCTGGTGAATTTCAAAGCAATCAAAGCTGATAGTGATAAACATTCTCTAGTTTTAAAGTTTTATGTTTTTAGAACAGGGGATCCTAGAGAGAATTATGTGAAATTGGTTACACGAAGTGCCTGTTCCTGCAAGAGAAGAAGTCTGTTTAAATTGTTTTTGGCTAGAGCTACCTCCCAATGCAAGTGTCCCATACCTAAAAGGGACACAGCTTGCCTTCGGATTGGGCGCTTTGGGCTACAAAAAGCATTTGTTATAAACTTCAGATGGTTGGAAAGATGTTTTAAAAGTTAGAATATAAATGATTCACACAATTGTGCCTCGTAATTGTGTGGTTTCCATTTTACTTTGTGAACTAACACGGTCCGCCATTTTGACTCCACACTTTTTGACTCCACAAAATGACGGACCAGGCTAGTTAATGAAGTAAAAGGAAAAACATATTGTGTGGGTCATTATATTCTACTTTTAAAACATCTTTCCAACCTCATTCATTTCATAACAAGTGCTTTTTATAGCCCAAAGCGACCAATCCAAGGCAACTTGTCCCTTTAAGATAAGATACAACCAAGGTATTGTAGAGAGAATCTACAACAGGTCTCAGGAAAAAATATTTTAACTTATTAATAACACCAATGCTCAGAGCAATAATTTGACACATACAATCGATATGACTTTTTCCGTGTTAGACCGCTGCCAATAAATAATCCCCCAAAATATACGACATTATAGTTAGTTAATAATTAAATCTTTAATCTTGATTTCAAAGGGAAGATCACAGACAAGAATGACTAAATATCACTTAGTTTGTTTTTGGCAATGTGAAGTGACAGCCTAGTTACTGTGAACCAATTTGCAGCAGACTTTGGTTCATTGTTAAACTGTGTGTACAAGGTGATTAATGTTACCATGGGAAAAATATAAATAAAATTGGAGTCATCGGCAAATCGTTAATATATAATATAAAAAGCAATTGTTGGCGTCACGTACATCGCTTCGCATTCCCTTTCGTATGAAGTACGAATCGGGCTTTAGTTTCGTGCAAAGTTGTGCCACCGTGTCAGAGACCTTCTTTAAACAAAACTGTGCATGTTTTTTGTTAAGTTTCATTCTTTGGTAGGAAGTCATCCTGAAACAACTGCAAAGATTAGTTTTGGTTGATTTTGCTCCAATAGTAACAGTTGTTTATGCCTGATTTATGGGATTGATGCACGGTTATGTTTGGGTGTACACGGAATGTCTGTAAACAAGTTTTATTAGTTTTATTATTAGTTCGTAAATCTTTTTGATTTAATTTACAATAAGGCATAAAGGCATCATGTCATAAGGAACCGTTATTGGTTTATTGGTTTGGGTGTGATCCCTGGTTATACGGCACTTACAGATTAAATGGCTTCTGACTGGCACCCCCGAACAAAGACATTGACAAAATATGGAGACCGCCAACATTACGGCTAGATAGCTCAGTTGGTAGAGAGCCGGCATGTTAATCCAGAGGTTGTAGGTTTATATCACGCTCTAGTCAATTTTGTCTTTGTTCAACCCAAAATTAATTAAAATTTACCCAGTCAGTTTTCCTTGTGGTTCATGACTTGACATTTGAAATAAAAAGTTGCCTCCCCTTAAGGTGATCCCCTGGCTGCCGCTTCCCAGGTTGTATCGTAAACTTGGGTGTGATCCCTGGCTACACGGCAGTTAACGGTTGTATGGCTTCTGACTGGCACCCCCGAACAAAGATATTGCGAAAATAGGGAGAACGCCAATATAGGGCTAGATACTGTAGCTCAGTTGGTAGAGCACCGGGCATGTTAATCCGGAGGTCATAGATTACTAGGTCAACTACTAGAGCTTCTTCCATGTTGTATGGTCATTGGAATAGTCTTCCTGTGCATATTCGCCAGGCTAGTTCTTTACATTGTTTTAAGTCTCTGTTAAAAACTCACTTGTTTGAAAGTGCTTATTTGTAATCTGCTTACTTGTAATGGTTCTTTCACTTGTTGTATATTTTATTGTTCTCTTTATGCGCTTAGAGGCTTCTGCATTAGGCGCTTTACAAATGTCTTTATTATTATTATTATAGATTCAAATTCCGCTTTAGTAAATTTGTGTTTGTTCAACCCAAAACTAATGGAAAGTTACCCAGTCAGTTTCCCTTGTGGTTTACTATTTGGTTTAGGTTTTGACAATTTACTTTTTTTTCCAAGGAGGGGGAAGAAGGGGAGGGGGAAGAAGGAGGAGGGGGCTTCCGGTTTCACTTCATAATCAGATCAATCTGTTTGCATATACACATGTCCAAGTTTACAAAATACATGTGTTTACATGTATGTGTGAGGTACATTGTAATGTGCATGTTTACCCAATCCAGGCATGAGATAAACATTGCGCTTCTGATCAAAAAATTCCCCCATAAATTGATGCAAAATTAATTGAGCACTCTCCGTTTTTTTTTCTGTTTCCAATCCACTCCATGTCGGACAATCGATTGCAAGTCACTCTGCAGTAACACCTGATCCTTGATTAGGAAAAACATTTTTTTAAACATGTTTAGCGTCCTGCCTCTTTGAAAAAAGGAATGAGGAGGGCCTTTTTTTCAAAAATGGCTGCCCGACACATTTTTCAAGACAACCAGCCAGGGCCATTTTTCAAGATGGTTGCCAGCTTTTTTCTGGGTGTTTTTGTTGGTGTGCTTAAAGACACTGGACACCTTTGATAATTGTCAAAGACCAGTCTTCTCACTTGGTGTGTCTCAACATATGCACAAAAAAACAAGCCTGTGAAAATTTGAACTCAATTGGTCGTCGAAGTTGCGAGATAATAATGGAAGAAAAAACACCCTTGTCACACGAAGTTGTGTGCTTTCAGATGCTTGATTTCGAGACCTCAAGCGTGAGGTCTAAAAATCAATTCAAATATTTTACTTCTTTTTCAAAAACTACGTTACTGAGGTCTGGAAATCAATTCAAATATTTTACTTCTTTTTCAAAAACTACGTTACTTCAGAGGGAGCCGTTTCTCATAATGTTTTATACTACCAACAGCTCTCCATTGCTCGTTACCAAGTAAGTTTTTATGCTAACAATTATTTTGAGTAATTACCAATAGTGTCCAGTGCCTTTAAGTCTAAAAATACAATCTTAACATTAAAATAATAATAAAAATTTTGTCAGAAATCGTTAAAAAGAAAAGAAAAAAAGGAGGCTGCCTCTTAAAAGGAAGCAGGCAGAGACGCTAAACATGTTTTTCAAAAATTTGGCCTTAGTAAGTGGTTTCAAGACACCGCGAGCCAAGTCTGAGACGCCGACGACGGAGAGAGGAAAAAACGAGATGACGCACAAAAGCCAATTTTCTCACAAACGTAGCGATGAATCACTGCCTAACCTTCTTGTGACTCGAATCAATCGCGATGAGACAGCGCTCGAGTATTTTTAGGGTTTAGGATTGATCTCTTTTCAATACCTGTTGCAGAATACTGACACTTCAACCCCCTACTGTCCGACCATTCGATAACATTCACAGTGGTTTTTGACAAAAGGGAATAAAAGCGTGGCGGCAAGTCTTAAACGGCCGTTTCAAACAGGCCGGGTCGTGGCCCATGCGACAAAAGGACCACGCCGAGGGCAAGGTCCTTTATCGCACAACCACGACCCTGCAAGGTTTCGAAGGCAGCAATAACCAGTTATGTTATCTATTGAAATACGTGTAATTGCAAAATGCAAAAAATAATTATAGCAATTAGTCTGCCAATTTAATTAAATTAAAATGCTTATAGACCTCAATAATGGAACACTCCTCAAAGACATTTAAGAATGTTTTCAAACAGTTGCAAGCCTAATAAAAGTCAACTTCACTAATTTTTGCATTAATTAAGAAACAAAAACAAGTTACTCTGACTCCAGATGAAGAACACATGCTTCCTCTGTAAGATTCTGATTGAACCTGTCCTTCCAATTTGACCTTGTCTTCTGGTTCAGACAGGAAGTTAGAAGGACAAAAATTTCAAAAGCCATAACTTTAAAGTTGGAAGGTAAAAAGTTGTCATCAATTTGATGACATCAATCGTGAACACCTTGATTTTGTAATTTTATGAAAAATGAACTACTACTTTTGTTTTTGTTTTCAGACATTTCAACAGTTTTTGTTTTAAGCAGCGTTTTAAGGAGGGTACATTTGGTGTAAAACCAACAAATAGCACAATCCCAGCAGTCGAAATAAGCAAACATGATTTAGTGAGTTCCAACTAACATCTGCTCCAATTTGATGGTTACTCAAATGATGATTCTCTGGAAGATTGGAATTGGTATGAACTTTATAATCAGCGAGCTTCCAGATAGAAACTGATCAAAATATTTTCTTTTAATAATTAACAACCCTTCACTTTGTCTGTAAAAGCCAGACAAGTGCACTGGACTCAAGCTCTGGTGTTTCTGATCGGCAGAGTGTTGGTCCGAGTTCCGGTCTCGATACTTGTGTTCTCAAGCAATTAGACACTTTACCATTATTGCTTCGTCTTTGGAATAGGAGGTCAAGCCGAAGATTCTGTGTGTTGTGTAATGCACCTAAAAGAACCCCGTTACACCTATCGCTAAGAGAAGGTGTTTGCTCTGATGTGTCTGGCAGTGGCTGCTGAATGCGCCTCGGCACCTTGTAAAACCCTTATACGGTGTTACAAAAATCAGTCTCATATTTCAAAAATTTCAAAAACCCTGTAATAATAAGCACATAGAGACACCCGTCTTAAAAATGCTTCTCTTTGTTCAAGCACCTAATTGAGTACTCTATTGGTAGATAAGTGCACCGTATGACTCCAGTATTATTTATTATTATTAAACAAAACTTTCAAGCATCTTATAAACAATAAAACCAGATATCCTCAGAGCTGATAAACATGTCTTCCTCCCCCCCCCTAAGATAAACAGTGTCACTCCAATTTAACAAGGATTATCCCTCTGCTTCGAGTGTCTTTTCTAATCGTGCAGAATCGATTGATAACGGAATAATTGCTTTTCAATGAGGTGGATGATACAGTAGATCCTCGGTAACCACCGGCGACCTAGCTTGCATTTCTTGATCACATGCCTGTGTTGCTAGACATTGCCCATAACTGGTGGAAAAATAGAAGATGCGATCTTCGTAGTTTTTTCAAACTGGCAGAAGCCATATTTCAACCTTTTTCAACCTTCAGTCACGCCATAGGGTCATATAGAGTGGTCGGGTTGGCGTGGTGGTATCTTTCCTCGCCTGACAGTATGAATGCAAATCGAGCTTTGCTACATTAACGCATTAAAATGGAATGAACAGATTAATGGACGGGCAAGGATGACAAGCCATTATCAATATACTGAGATTGCAATCTTGAGGGGTATCAGGGGATTTCAGGAGATTCAAAGCCAAGTCTTCTCCAAGAAATATTCCTTACAAATCGTTGCATCAGTATGTCACATTTTGGGTAAAATTGAGTTAGAATATATACAAAAGGTGCTTAATTTTTGTCTGAATAAACTTTAAAAGTTATTTTTTTTGTCCCCAAAATATTTTTAAAGATACAGGTCGTTAACAATAAATGATGTCATAGTTCGTTAACGTGGTCCGTGCAATAAAGTTGTATCTCACACATACGAACTTGTTGCACTGAGAATTATGGCGTTATTTCCCCATCGATTGCACGCGATGCAGTAAAACCGTGTGTATTGTCCGTGCAACAATGTCGTATCAACAATTATCAGGGTAATTAAGGTATCAAACTTGTTTTATAGTACTTAAGTGTAGATAATTTGTATGTTATTCTATTAATATTAATAGTAGAAAAAAAGAGGGAAAAAAAACAAACATAAATTTAAGATTAAGATTTATCACTTTTCGCTTTTTGAGGGTGTTTGTGCGGATCATATAAAACAAAAATTTAAACATTGAAAACGATTTTGATTTCCAACTATACTCCTCAGTCTTGCATTCAAAACTATCTTTAATTTTGTTTAAATCTGTCTGTAATTTAATTTTTGTTAATAGACCTCTCAAACAAAACACTACAATAACCAACTAACCAACTAACTCCTATGCTTTGCCCTCGGCACAAGATTTGTTCTTGCATTTTAAAGAACCCTAAAAATTGAAATGAACCTTTTACGTTTTTCCCTGAATCCTACAAACCAAAATGTTCTCTAATGAACAAATTTGTACCTGTATCCCTCGCTGCACAACTGGCACTTTTGTCTTGGATTTAATGGAACCGTCAATTGGAATTAAGATTTTGTGGAATTTTATTTTAAATCATAGTTCATGAAACTAACCCCTGCAGCAACAGCTACGGTCTCGCACTTCAGTGAAATTTCAGCTTGGAAGCGAATTACTTTGCCTGTTTATACTTTGCCTGTTTACTGGGCAAACATTAACACCATTAAAAGCCTTACCTGAACAATTTGAGAGCATTCTATTCTAGTTTTTCACCTGATTTGTTCAAATTAAAAGCGTTGAGGCTAAGAGCTGATGAAGGCCGAGCCAACACCTCTGAGATTGGAAATGCTTTCAATGAAGTTTTTCCCGGTAATTTTTGACCAAAAAAGCAGCCTTTTTCACTTCCATGCATTCTTAGTAAAGCAACTTTGCCTCTTCAGTTGAAAACCGTCCTTCAATTTCACTTTGGGCATAGCATTCAACTTAATAGGAAGCGTTCTTTTCTTCTTTTTTTCTTTAATAGCAGAGTAGGCGGCACCTAGAAAAATTCCATGAAAAGCTGCCGTGAATTTGAAAGATGTTCGAGTGAATTGTTAACTTGAATGGTTGTTTTTTTTTAACCAGGTGAAATTGAATGTCTGTTTTGAGGATGTTTCAATATTGCGCAAAATAGAATAACGCTACGGTTAAACTGGCTGCTTCTTTGCCATAAAAGACCATGGAAACCTATACTCGTTGTCCAAATTTAAGAGAAAATCAAATATACGAACTATAGATGCCCTAAATTGTTCAGATTCAAGGACATGCATGCATGTAAGTACTAGATCAACAGTTTAAAGGTAGCAACTGAGAAGCTGCAACAGAGTGGATTATTATTTTGTTTTAAACCACATAACTGGATAAAAATCCATGACGAATGTTATGAAATCAGTTGAAATCTAAGATTGTATAGCGCCGCAGGTGCGAGAGAGATGGGCAAATCTGGCTTAAGTGTGAAGTATGCACTGGACGCCATTTCAGTAAGCAACACTTTGTGAAGCACCAGTAGATCAGTGCAGACACTGACTATTGCCATCAAAAATGTAACAGAACATTTGCTTGAACCGAAATGGCACCCATGCTGTACTTCAAGTTCTAACAATAGATAGAGCTCCAGGGGTCGATTTCACAAAACTCTTCCTAACTTAGGACTAGTCCTAGGCAATGCTAACAGATAGGACTAGTCCTAAGTTAGGACCAGTACTTAGGACTAGTCCTATCTCTTAGCATTGCCTAGGACTAGTCCTAAGTTAGGAAGAGTTTTGTGAAATCGACCTCAGGTGCCCATCTTGCGCCTGCCGGGGCTACATGACCTTTGGTCAAAGTCAAACATTTAATCTCCAGTGAACAGTCTCCCTTTACATGCATGTAAAATTTCAAAAAACTACTAACTGTACATCATGTTTAGAGCAAACAAGATATAATAGAATTGCTTGCAATCGGATTTAAAAAAATGTTGTGATGAAACTAGAATGAAGACCTTCAAACGATACAAAAACACAAAATGAAATCCATAAAAAACAATTACAACAAATAATTAGTTAGCAGTCTCACGATTTATCACCAAAACAGACTCAGAGGCATGGGTATGTCAGTAATTAAATACATAAAAAAAAACACACACACAATTTTGACTTTAAAATTGACTCTCTAAATCTACAACCTATCAACCATCAGATAACGCCAAGGACAAAAAAGGATTTACTTTCTCTGCTGGTTACCAAATTAGGAGGCTCTAACCTTCTAGTCTTGGTTAAAGGCACTGTGGATACTTTGGGCAAGGAATTACTCAAGAAATACGTTACCATAGAAACTTACTTGGTAGGGAGCACCTGAGAGCTGATGATAGTATAAAACATTGTGAGAACGACTCCCTCTGAAGTAATGTAGGTTTTGAGAAAGACGTGATTTCTCATGAAAATATTTGAATCTGAGAAAGGCTTCAGGCATGAGGCCTATCTCAGGCATTTGAAAGGACAAAATTCAATACAAGGATAGTTTTTTGTTTCATTATTTTCTTGCAACTGCGATGACCAATTGAACCCAAATTTTCACAGGTTTGTTAACTTATACGTATGTGTTGGTACACCAAGTGAGGATACTAGTATTTGACAATTACCAAAGGTATATCCTGCCTTTCGTCGTGTGCCCGGAAGACGGACATAAAGCCCACGCGCATCATGAATTGTGTGCCCCGGAAGATGGACGTAAGGAGATAGCTCCACACGCGCAGCTTACGTCCTTCTTCCGGGCACACAACGCTTTAATGTACTTGTCTTTGTTTTGGATTATAACGGGCCGAGAAACAATCCAAACTCGGGTCAAATCTTCTTTTTTCTCTCTCCTTGGAGATTATTCCATTTCAGTGAGTTCCAGAGGAGAGATTAAAGGAATAAATCACTGTGTTTTTTTTTTCTTTTTAAAAGAGTTCCAAACTCAAGTACAGTGAGATATCCTGCTAGCTTTTTTCCCTCATACTGCTGCGCGTTGAAAACTTCCTACCTGTATCTTGGTGTCCCCCCCCCCCCCGCCATCTTGGTTCATCAAACTTTATGAACCGTGAACACCTTCACCAGTCAATCATCAGATAAAGATCATGACTTCCCCAAGGCTTATTTCACATACCGATCTGACAAGGATCGGTGTCTTTTTGTAGACAAGTCTTCTAAAAATACGTTTACAGGCCTGATGCTTCCCGGAGGCGATGACGGCAATCGCCTCGACGCCCCTGGTCATTGCCTTGGTGACCATCAAAAGTTCCAGTGGACATTTTGTTTTATTATTATAACTTGGTTTTTTTTCTATATAATAATGCAAGTTGGCTATTAAAGCAAGGCTAAAAGCCACTCTTGGTAAGGGGCTACAAGAAGAGAGCAAAAAGATGAAAATAACTCAGGGCAGCTGAAAGTAGGAAATGATATTCCTCTTAATACAGAGGAGGCCTCTCGTAAGGGAAAATAAAAAACCACCTTGCCCTTAAAGGCCCTGTACACTTTTGGTAAGATCGAAAAACACAATGTTCACAGATTCACACATAACTTACATGATTTAAAGTAAGTAATGGTAGAAAGGGTTCCTTAAAATATTTCTGCCTAAAATGCTATCGTTTCTGAGAAACGAGTAAAACAGTAGTAATTATCGCGCGCGATAATTTGAAAAAACAGAAAACACATAAGATCTCTTTTCACTATTTTCTCGTGACCTCGATGACCAATTGAGCTCAAACTTTCACAGGTTTGTTTGTTCATGCATCTGTTTAATCACACAAAATGTGGACACTTATTTTGAGCTGTTACCAAAAGTGTACAATACCTTTAATACAAGAATCAAGCGTGCGTAAGTGAATGCGTCACTTCAGAATCAGGCGTGCGTACGTACGTGTCTGCATCTATTCAGCTGATCTTTAACGTCTGATTGATTAATGAGTCCCTCTCGATATCACCACAAATCACTGGAGGGCAATTATAGACTGTGCCAGTCTCGCGCTCGTTCAAACTACCGGGACCATCGTGGTCCCAACCATAGGGAGTTTTACATAAGCTGGATTTTGTTTTGTCAATTATTTTAGTTTAACGTGGTTTATGGCCATGAAAACTATATATGTTGTTGGGAATGTGATACTCAGCGATAAAAAGTATGAAAGTAAAATCAATTCAACGAAATAACGAAGAAAACCGGAGAACTAATCTTTGAACTCAGCTTCCGGTTACTTGCAGAAACTTAAGAATGTTTGCCTACCTGATAATGAAACTTATGTAAACGCTTGTATCGGTCACGCGATGATAATCGTCAGACGCTAAGCCTATCATTTTAGTCTATGGTCGTTGAGGCGTCAGCATCCTCTATAAACTGCTTCAGGCGTAAATTTTATGCCCATGCGGCCATCACGCGGCCATCACGCGGCCATCCACACCGCGGCCATCACGCGGCCATCACGCGGCCATCACGCGTCCATCACGCGGTCCATCACGCGCTCACGCGTATTACAAGCTCATCAGGGTCACAATCCGCGGAGGGATTACAAAGGGCTCAACAAATAACGGATCACTGTCCCAGAGTCTTATTGGTTCAATAAGTACCCATCAACGCAAAATTCACTGCGGATCACGCGGCCATCACGCGGCCATCACGCGGCCATCACGCGTCCATCACGCGTCCATCACGCGTCCATCACGCGTCCATCACGCGTCCATCACGCGTCCATCACGCGTCCATCACGCGTCCATCACGCGTCCATCACGCGTCCATCACGCGTCCATCACGCGTCCATCACGCGTCCATCACGCGTCCATCACGCGTCCATCACGCGTCCATCACGCGTCCATCACGCGTCCGCGTATTAACAAGCTTTTAGTGGTTGCACAATGCGGGAGTGGAATTACAAAGGTGGCTTCTAAAAATAAGTATCCCTGTCCCAGAGTTTTAAATTTGGTTTCAATAATAACACAACAAATTATCTGTATTTATTATAAAAACTAAAACTCATTCTTTAAAAATTGTAATGAGCATTCTTGTTGCTCAGATTTTGTCATGAATTATATTTTAAGAAAACACAAAAATTTGATATCAGAAAGAAATAATGTTCTTGCATGGTTTGAGGTGTTTTCTCGTTTCAATATGCGCGAGATTTACACAGTCTGTTATCGCAAATCTTCCTCATCGAGGATGTGTGAAAGGAAGACCAACGGTTTTTAGTTAAGAACTCACGACCAGCAAGTTTATTATTCATAATAAAATAAAGTTTAGTTTTCGGCCTATTTTACTCTGTAATTATGTACTTTTTCATGTGACCCCAGGGCCCCCAGGGAGAACAGTTCTTTGATAACTGAAGGGGCTACCCTGGTTAAACAAGACGAAATAAAATAAAATAAATAAGATAAAATGATGTGTACCTCACACATGACTGATAAAAGAGAGTGTTCAACACTATTCAAAGCACCAAGTCAGTTTTTTTTTTTTTACCTACCATGTACTCTAGGTTACAACCACTAAATATTCAGAAGTAACTATCAATAGTTAACTTGCAGGTACAACCATGCGTACAAAAAAAACCTCTTTGGGAAGCAGAGCCAACATCCATCATACCCAAATCACATTACATCGTTTTATGAGAAATGAGTTAAAACAAAAGGGGAATTAATCGCGCCGCCCCATGATTAATAATTGTAGAAAAAAAACCAGCAAAAATAAGATCTCATATTTGACACTAGTTTTTTCTCTCGTGACCTCGATGACCAATTGAGCTCAAACTTTCACAGGTTTGTTTGTTCATGCATATGTTTAATCACACAAAATGTGGACACTGATTTTGAGCTGTTACCAAAAGTGTACAATACCTTTAAAAGACAGGTTTTTGAAATTTGTGGATTATGAGACCAATTTATGTAGCCCTGTAAGGGTTGATAAGGTGCTGCGGCGCATTCAGCAGCCACTGCCAGAAACACCGGGGGAAACCCATCCTCTCAATGAAAACTTTTACTGGGTTCTTTTGCGATCATTACACAACACACGGGACCTACGGCTCTACAATGACCAAGCAATAATGGTTAAGTGTCTTGCTTAAGGACACAAGTGCCATGATCGGGACTCGACCAAGAACAAGAACAAGAACAAGAAGAACAAGGAGAAGACGTTAAAAAAGAGAGGCCAGACAATGATGTAAGGAGTGTTTTGATTAGCTCTTCAGAGACCATGTTACCTGCTAACAACACTCCTCCCAAATAGCAAAAAGCTAAAGAGACAACAACCTTTTTCACCAGACATTTATACTGAATGTTATTTGCACTCTGGGAGCAAGATGTTAGCAGCTAATATGGTCTTCAAAGGGCTAATTAAAACCCCTCCTACTGTCTGGCCACTCAATATCATCCATACAAAAAAATGACTGATGCAAGCCTGAAATAAGATATCATGTGGTGAAAGCATGTACACAGTACATGGTCAACCCTCTTACTGTCTGACCACTCAATATCATCCACTGTGGTTTTGAGTGATAGATAAAATATGCCAGCCTGCACTATGATATCATGTGGTGAATGCATCTACACAGTACACAGTCAACCCTCCTACTGTCTGACCATTCAATCTCATCCACTGTGGATTTGAATGAGATAAACTATGCCATGTTTGACTTGTGCAGTTGAATGGCTTCAAATGGTTGGTCACTTCATTGGAAAATGTTACCAAAAGTACTTGTGTGTGTGCACAATCTGCACATTGTAGCTCCTAAAATAACGCATACGTGAAACGCAAGTTTCAGAATTACAATAGGTTGTATCTCACTTAAAATAGCCCGGTTGTACGCACAAAGTCAATGGATTGTTCATCGTGGTCCTTTTTTAAGTGCTTTTTGTCTTTGACATGTGATATTTCTATTGTGAAATTGATCTTCAATTTGCACTTCTTGCTGTTTATCGGGGGTGGGGGGTGGTGGTAGGGGAGTGGGGGAGGGTATATAGATTTTATTGTTCTTACTCTACATAATGTATATTTTTGTATGTATTGTGATACTCATGAATATAAAGTTTTATTTTTGCATATTATTCTCAAGAACTAACAATTTGGATGTGTACAAGGAATCGTCGCATATTTTGTGCAAGCGCAGCATTCTTGTCAGTTTGCAGGCTGCGTACATTTTTTTCTCCGATCGCCAATACGAATGTTGTCCCACCTCCCTCAGTTCATCAGCCAGGGGAGAAACACTGTGTGGCTAACAATATTCATGTGTGATTCTACATTCTCACTATTCATGACAAATTGAACTACTTGAATCAACACAGCTGCTCCTGTGGACGTGTGTTTGGACTCTCAGTGCTTCAACAATCAATCCCGGGGGAATTTCTGTTTGAATTTGGTGAGTTTTCTTTCCCCGTTTGCTTGACCCTGCAAATACTCTCTTTAAAGGTAGGGTCGTGGATCGGTTTTTGTTGACGTGATGCTGATTTATAGGGAAAATTATAAAGAAAGATACAATAAAAGTCACATGTGAAAGTTTCAGCTGAATACAGAGTCTGCTTGCTGAGAAAACTGCAAAAAAACTGTCACGGTATTGTTACAAGAACGTCAAATCGATCCACACTTAGCGAGGTGACAGCGGGTACCAACCGCATCTCTGGCCGCAGCATTCCAACAGGACACCAACCCTAAGAAATCTGAGAATTGATTCATGCATGAATCGTTTCTCAGATTCAAATGTTTTGGGGTAAAAAATTATCCAAACCATATTAGTTAGAAGGGAATCCTTTCTCAAAATAGTTTATACTATCAACAGCTGCAGTGCTGTTCCTTGCTCTACGTTCTCACCAAGTAAGTTTGTATGGCCATTAATTTTTGGAGTGTTTACCAATCTGTGACTCTACCTTGAAGAAACTTCCAATGTTCTCCCCAGACTCTGTGACTGTCCCAGACAGGCCTTTTTTATGGCGTACCTTTTGTCTTTCTTCAGAAATTGCAGGCTCCGCATGTATCCGTAGTAAGTTGGTAAAACTTGAATAACATTACACTACAGTTGTGCATACATTTATTATCTTAAACGGTCAAATGGAACTTGTGACTTCCGTTTAACCTGTTTCTATCGATTTCATTCAGAACTATCAAATCAATTCAATTCAATTCAGTTCAATTCAATATATGAGCCCTCCTGTAAAAGGAGCAGATGTCAAGACACTTTCAAGGATTATAAATAGAACACTGTAACCCAGTCTTTACAGTCACCAAACCACAAGAAAGACAAATTTATGACATTTTGTAAGGGATTGAAAATAATGTATTACATTTGTAGAGGGAAAGACAAGAAACATCCACCAGCAAAATATCATTCTCCTCGGACAGTGCTTTGGGCTGACATTTTTATAAAGAAAAGAAAAGTCTATTTTTTGTTTCCTTTCTGCTTCTTTTAACAGGTTATAACAGCTAAGCAGTTAAAAGTCCCAACCACAAATTACACTCTGAAACTTGAAATCCTTTCAAAAAAAAAATTCTTATGAGAGCAGACAAAAAATAATAAAGCTGTACCAAGATTTAATTGATTATGGTCAAAAATTATCATCCGCATCTAATTTCAAGGCCCCCCTTACTGTAAGCAAACCCTCAAAATCAAACCAGGAAAAATGACACTTGTTTACAGGTAAGTGTAAGAAAATTTGCTTGTGCACTTCCGTGCAAGTTGTCTTCACTTAACGGCCGGGGGGTTGGGGTTAGTGGAGACCACATACATGTTTGACTTTAAAAGGAGTGTAAACAGGTACGTGTTGAATGAGAAGAAAGGTTGTCACTGCGGTGTACCTATTAGGCCCCCCCCAAAAAAAGGTTCTGTTTCCGATAACATGTCATTTAAAAATAGGGTCGGTAGGTCGGAAGTTTTTTTATTTTGCGCTTTTTTTTTAAATTCTGATACGATTGACGATATGTCCACGATCGTTCATGTGTTGAGCGCAATCAACGGGTTTGCACAGCGAATTAGGCAAAATTGCACGCAAACTGTAGTTCAGTTTGCGCTCTGCAGATTTGGCAGTTATTCTGCCCGACCTTGCAAAATTTGCGCAATCTTAAGTTTGCACAAATCCTTGGAATGCGCTTCCGTGTACACACATGCGGGATGCGCATTGAATTGTGGGTATTTCGCTCGTAGTGAAGTCGTTGGACACCGCAGGCTCAATCACGGAGATATCTGTAAGTTTTTCTTAATATGTTCTGGTTTTTATTTCAATGTTGCCTAAAACATGATAAATTGGTAAAAGTCAGACATTTTTTTTCAGGTAATTATTTTTTCATTTTTTTTCCACCGTTTTTTCCACGTTTTTTCCGTTTCCCCGTTTTTTTTTAAAGCCGAAAAAAGTTTAGGGTCGCGGCGTAAAAACTAGAGTCGAAAAACTAGTTTTTCTTAATATGTTCTGGTTTTTATTTCAATGTTGCCTAAAACATGATAAATTGGTAAAAGTCAGACATTTTTTTTTCAGGTAATTTATTTTTTCATTTTTTTTTCCACCGTTTTTCCCTTTTTTTCCGTTTTCCCGTTTTTTTTTAAGCCGAAAGTTTAGGGTCGCGGCGTAAAAACTAGAGTCGGTCGGGGAACTGGAAACAGAACCCTTTTTTGGGGGGGCCTTAGCTTTAAACTGGCCATCACAGCTAGGAAAAAACTAAACCAAACATAAACCGCTAAATCGCTTTATAGTTGCTGTGTCCATGCATGGTGTAAGGTTGCTGGCATCTGAACGAGAACTGAGAAAGAGGTCATGGACTGACCCGTCTTTATACACAGAGTACCAGTCGAACGCACCTAACAGAAGAGAAGCACTTAGTACCTTCCCGTCCCAAAGGTGATTGAAATATAAAAGAAACACTAGGCTCAACAGCACCAACTTCTTTAGACTACTCTAGCTAACACCCTGTTACTGTCCACGGATTACAACCTAGGCCAGGGCCCAAATTTCATAGAGCTGCTTCAGCAGAAAATATTGCTAAACATTCCCTGCATAGCGAAAAAAGGCAGGATACCAGTCATAGATTGTACATGTGACTAAGTATTTTGGCTGGTAACCATACTCTGGCATTTATAATGATGTCATACTTAGCAACGTTTTGTGCTTTAAGCAGCACTATGAAACCTCTATCATGTTGCGGACATCTTGAATACCTCCCCTTCAACTCAATGTAACCAACCCGAGGCTGAAGGGAGAAATAGTCTGGTTCCTTTTTTTGCACAATGAATATTATAATTCATTACTGTTACTGGATACAGGGAACATGACCAAGATGGTGGCAACATGATAATGGTCTGTCGGGCCAAAGACGGTTTCTTACCTTTGATGAGATGTCGAATGATAAAGATGAGTCGCCTCCATTCTCACCATCCTCCTCCCCGTCTCCAACCTTAGTCCTCATGGCTCCATAGAGGACAGACGTCACCTTAAGAAGCTCCTTGACGGCGTACCCGTCAGCTTGGTACAGCTTCTTGGTATTTAGCTTGATGTGGGCTTTGGTCGCCTGGCGTGTGAATAATCAACAAGACTTAAATTAATCGGGCGTGTTGTGGTTGAGCAGCCAAGTGCACCAGTCTCAAGCTCTGGTGTTTCTGACCAGCAGAATGTGGGTTTGAGTCCCGGTCGTGACACTTGTATCTTAAAGCAAGTCACTTGACCATATAATTGGTTCGTCCTTCCGATGGGAGGTCAAACCGTAGGCCCCGTGTGTTGTGTATTAAAAAAAAAAAAAGTTACTCTTATCGTAGCATTTATTTTTCAAACAAATTGAATGTACCGCGTGTTAAAACTGAATCAGTTTTTGTTGAAATTGACCGGGAAAACTTTAATTAAAATCAATAATTATATCAAGGTCATTATTTTGAAAATCTGAAATTGTCAAAGAATGACTAAGGGAGGTCAACACACACAGAAGTCATATCATAACCAATGGCATTGACAACTTGGCTGCCATTTTAATAACTGTTTCCAATCTGATTTTCACTGGTACAGTCATTTTTCCTAGCAGTACAGCAAGCTGGTAGGTGACGGGATTGTGCCTTTGATGATACAAGCATGAAATTTGGCACATAGTCAGAGTTTGTCATGAAAAAGATATTTGGCTGTAAGGCCATTGCAGAATTGTCCTTTGGAAAAAATATAGGTAGAAAAACAAGCAATGGCAGCCATTTTGAAAATTGTAAAAATTGCTTGCTACTCTAACTACAAGGACAAACCTGCGATGGCTCTATGGCCAAATATCTTTCTCATGACATACTCTGACTGTGTTTTAACTTCCATACTTGTATCATCAAAGGCAGAATTCCCTCACATATTTCTCCCATATATGCCCCTCTTTCAGAGAAATCGCACACACCATTTGAATTTAAAAACACAGCTCTTTGATTACTTTTTTTGCTTCCTTTTGAACAAGACCGGAGAACAAACACTTTCAGTGCTCCAAATTTAAATGGTTCAATTAATGTTTTATCCCAGACTTATTTCAAAGAGAATCTTGAATTCAGACACGAGCGACTACAAGAGCTAGGGACTTTTTGTCAAACAAACTTAGCTGCTTTGGCTCAGGCTTACGACTCCATCAGCTATGTTGAAGCCATGTGCCCTTGGTTCATGCCTAAAAAATGGCTTACCAGCTTAAGCCGCAGCCAGAAGTAGTGACTCGGTAAAAAGCCAATTGGTACAGACTCTTTTTCATTACAACTCTAGGTTGCTCTTTAAGATTTCTTTTCACACTCGCTGTCAGAATTTTGACGCTCCATAGAAATTTAAAAAATGTTTTCCCAATCAATTTTTTTATGCCAGCCCCATAAATTAAAAGTAAATTGGATGCCCACAGCTGTTCCTATCAAATCAACCCTCCTTTGCCTGGAAGTAATATCAGAAATGGGGCCTCCAAATAATAGAAAGGGGAGCACAAAAAAGTACGACGCTGAACCTAGATTTGGATTGAAATTGAGTGTGAAAGAAAATACTATACAAAGGGAATCAGCATGATCAAAGTGTAGGGAAGAGGTTTTAAACTAGTTGTTTTTAAAACCTTGCGACCTGGTTCTTGATAATTTTACCTCGACGAGGTCAAGGTCTCATCGTATTTTAAAAACAACTAGTTTTAAATCGATTCAACACACTTTTGTTCCCATTCATGAATACATGTACCTTTCCATTGAAAACATCCAAAACCTAAGTTTAGACCAAATTTGACCCCTTAAACCTCTGGGCCCAATTTCATAGAGCTGCTAAGCACAATAATTTGCTTAGCAAGAAATTTCTTCCTTGATAAAAACAACAGGGTTACCAACCAAATTTCCATGTGTTGCATATTGCTTGTTACTGGTATTCAGCTGTTGTTTGCTTATCCTGAAAATCATGTGGAAATTTGGTTGGTAATCCTGTTTTTATCAATGAAATCCTGTTTTTATCAATGAAGACATTTCAAGCTAAGCAAATTGTTGTGCTTAGCAGCTCTATGAAATTGGGCCCAGGTCACTTCGACTCTGTGTTGAATTACTATGCATGGTTGAGTGCTGGGTAGCTCCTCGCCTAAGGTCCGAACTTACATGTTTAAGTTTCAAACTACCGCACACAAGTTTCAAACTTGAGCAAGGCCAAATATGCAACCTACCAACTTAAATTGGGACTTGAATTTTGTGCGCTTTGTGCAATCATCTGATAGCGCCCTCTTTTGACTGAATAAGGTCAGGTCATGTTTAATCACTTCTAACTGTGTTTATATCGCACGCTTAAAGACCAGCTTTAAAAGTGAAAACAGCAACAAGTGATCTTTGCTGAAACGTTTTCAAACGGTTTCAATCAATAAGGAAATTGAGTTCACATGAGACTAAACAGATTTCGAATTTTGCACGAAACAATTATTTCGAACACCCTTCTCCGGTGCTTTTCAGAAAGATTTGAAGAAGAAAAAAAAGCCCCGGTACGTCATCACTCATGTTATGTCATCTGTGAGAGCTCCGTTTTGTATAGCCGCTATGTTGCAACATGGAGTTATAACAAAGCAACATCCCACAACTGCAGAAGTGAAGCAAGTTTTTTTCAAACCTTAAGGCTGGGGCATAATTTTATTTTATCAATAATTACAAAAAATTCAGAAGTAGCTAGTTTTTCAAAACCTTGAAGTGTGAAAATATCAAAATTACATTTAAATGATACCCAAACATTATACACATATATGTTTAAATAGCATTCCTGTTAAAAATACTTTCGCTCAAGTAGCTGTTTGGCCACGTGATCTGTTCTCAACCAATCAGCGTTGATAAAACTGTCCCAGGTAAATTATGAATGCAGAATAAAAACGGCATTATTGCAGGCAAACTCACCATGAACTGGGCCACAGATTTGATGAAAATAACCCGGTCTTGCTCGGTGTCCGTGTCCACTGGTATATCAGCATTTGGATCGTACCTACAAGGTAAATCATTCAAAAAAAATCAAAGTTAATCAAAAGCCCTGTGTGACATGGCCCTTTCTAATAACGATCCCCCCCCCCCAAGAAACTAAAAATGAGAAAACTGAAATGTAAATGAATTTTCTTACTGAGATAGCCTGGAGCTGATTGCCTGTAAAACTGCCTCAAATGACATATGGCCTTAAGACAGAAAATTGTTACAAGTAACAACTATGTGACAGAAATCTCAATCTACATGTAGGAAGGAGTGGTGCTTCTGGAAATGAACCAGTACGGACAGACCATAATAATAATAATGCATTTATAATGCGCCATCTATCTAGTGTACGAGACCCTATTCCGAGGTGCAGAACAAAAACAAAACAAACATATAAGCAGCAAAAGAGAAATATAGAAAACAAAGACAATTATACAGATGAATAATCTAAGACATGTTACAAGCTAAGTGTATGTGGAGTTAAATAAAGAGTTTTCAGCAAGTTTTTAAACAATGGAAGAGAACTACAGCATCTAATGTTATTAGGTAAAGTGTACCATAACATTTCGTACTTTATCACTCTTCAGGAAAAAAGTCTCAAGGCTATGTTGCCATGGTTTCACATCTCTCAGGGTACAATTTGATTTCTAGATGTATCTCAATTTAAAGTAGGTACGGAAAATAGGAATTAAACAATTACTCATACGCACCGCCAATTCTATAAAGGAATAACGCTTTGAGGCATGTCCAAATTGGCGGCTGCGGCTACGGCTATGGCTAAGGCTGTTGCTAAGGGTGTTGCTATGGGTATCCTTTGCTTGAACGCTTGTTTAATGGTGTGTCTCGAGCGGTTTCAGAGCACCAGACTCAAACTCTAAAAAATCTGGTATCCCGTTTGGATGGGACGTAAAACCGTAGGTCCCGTGTTGTGTTTTGTGAAGCACGTAAAAGAACCCAAGAGAATCGCTAAGAGAAGGGGTTCGCTCCGGTGTTTCTGGCAGTGGCTGCTGAATGCGCAATCAGCACCTTGTAAACCCTTATAAGATGCCACATAAATTGGTCTCATAATTCAACAAATTCAAAAACCTGTATTAAAATGTTTCTGTTTGTCCAAGTGCCTTGAGTACCTTATTGGTAGATTCATGTGCTTACTGCTACGCAAGACCATAATTATATGATTATTATTAGTTTTATTATTATACATTACAGTTTTTAAGGAAACATCCAACCATGGAGAAAGGAAATGCTAGCATTGAAATGCTCAGCCTATTCCTTTGTACAGCTGTCAGGTTATGATCAAATGTTTATACAAGTATTGCACACCCATAACAAAATGACATTTGCATCCTGACTGTGTGTACAGATGTATCCCCCCCCCCCCCCCCCCCCCCCCCCAGTTTCAAGTGATTCAAAAGCAGCCGAAAAGAGCATACAAAGAGAAAGGGCAATATGGTATGGTATATGGTATACTACAAAAGCTTTGTTAGCTACTGGTAATTTTTTTTAATCTGTAGGTATTGTAATTCCTCAGGATAAGCACAGAGTTTTAACGAACAAAAATTTGTAAAAAATTAAAATGTTGCATTTATAAAACTAAGCGGATCTTATCAGGATTCGCTTTTATTCTTAAGGCCGCTGAAGAATTGTCCAAAAGTCACAATGTCCAATGTTAAGAAGGATAGATCAAAAATAAAGCTAAACAGTAAGTAAAGCCTGGACCGATCCAAGGAGGGTATTAAGGCAGCCATTGACCCCTTGCACTGATGTCACACACGGCTACTCTGTCTGCTCATGATCTGTAATTTATTTTGAGTCAAACAGGGTTGTGCCGAGGATTTCTTTAGCCGCGGAAAAATGTTTCCCTGGAAACACTAGTGAGGTGGATTGGTTACACGGTAGATCAAAACAAACCAAAGAAGGACTCAAAATTTATGGCTTTGGATGCATTTTTTTTACTGGTAACTATGCAATTTTACATTTCGTTGAAAACCTTTGAAAGGAAATTGCAAGTTTGATTTTAAAAATTTTGAAAATGTGTGGTGGTCGGAAACAGAAAAAATTCTGCCAGTGGTGGTTGGGGAATCCTGAGTGCCGGGCAGGTTTTCCTTCCGGCACCAACCAATGTGGCAGAACCCCGAGATATGTTGAGTGTGTAAACGTGTGCGCATCGCCCTAAGATGCGCACCGCATGGTAACACGGAGGGAGACAGTCTCCCAAAATGGCGCAGCCCGGACTGATTGTGGTGACGACACCAGGGCCCAACTTCATAGAGCTGCTTTAAAAAGCAGAAAAATAATGCTTAAAAATGGTCTGCTTCCAGCAAGAATTAGCATGATACCAACCACTCATAGATGCTACATGTGATATGGTATTTCGGCTGGTAACCTTATTCTGGTAAGCATAATTGTCTCGGGCTTAGCTACATTTTCTGCTACGGATGAAATTGAGCCCAGGTGATTTGTGTCAACGCTGCCTTTCTGTCCCATTATACCGTGCTCTCACAAACATCTTGGTATAAACTATGGTAGAAGTGCCCAAATGAGAGACTACCCATTATGAGAATTGAAATAAATAGAATTGGGTGCTTTCAGATGCCTGAGAAACCTGAAGCCTCTCAGAGTCAAATTTCTGTGAGAAAAATTACCTCTTTCTCTAAAACTACATTACTTTAAAGGGGGTTGTTTCTAACGATGTTTTATAACACCAACAGCTCACAAGTGCTCTTTAACAAGTAAGTTTTTATGGTCGATAAATTTTTTGTGTTAATTACCAAAGGTACCCTTCCTTTAAGAGAAGCAAATAAAATAAAGGCACAAATAACGGGAAAAGGCAGTTGGTCCTTAGCAATCAACCATTGAATAGGAAAGTTTTCAGATGTTGAGTGGTCAAACAATGTGGGCACCAGTAGACGTTGTGTCAAAATAGGTTGGTAACGAAAAACCAAACGTGTGCAGAAGTGTAATCACTTGATCGTAATTTTACCGGTAGTCATCCTTTGTATGTAAAGCTTGGTCAAGGCTAATACTTACGAGTATGCAAAGTAAATATACGGTGCATAATTTTATTGTTTAAAGCTTGTTTTACAGGGCTGTTGTTAAAATATGAAACTGCAATAATGCTGCAGTTTACTAATTGACATTCTTAAAAATACATAGTGACGCCCTCCTACTGTCTGACCTTTCAATATCATCCAAGTGGATTTGAACGATACTGATAGATGTGTAAACTATGCCAGCCTGCAGTATGATATCATAAATGAATAAGCCTCATACTTCAAAAACGTAGCTCCACATACCTGGCCGAAAAATAAACATGTATATCAGTGCTTAGAAACGCCTGTATTAAGCACTATATAAATGTTGTTATTATTAGTATTATTATTATGTGGTGAATGCATCTACACAGAATGATACTGATAGATGTAAACTACTGTGTGATCATTCGATATTATCCACTGTGGATTTGAATGATACTGATAGATACATGTAAACTACGCAAGCCTGCAATATGATATCATGTGGTGAATGCATCTACACAGTACACAGTCAACCCTCCTACTGTCTGACCATTCAATATCATCCACTGTGGTTTTAAATGATAGATAAACTACACGTATGACAACCTGCAAAATGATATTATGAGTTGAATGCATCAACACAGTACACAGTCAACCCTCTTACTGTATGACTATTCAATATCATTCACTGTGGTTTTGGTGAATGCATCTACACAGTACACAGTCAACCCTCCTACTGTTTGACCATTCAATATCATCCACTGTGGTTTTGGTGAATGCGTCTACACAGTACACAGTCAACCCTCCTACTGTCTGACCATTCAATATCATCCACTGTGGTTTTGGTGAATACATCTACACAGTACACAGTCAACCTTCTTACTGTCTGACCATTCAATATCATCCACTGTGGATTTAAATGATAAGCTGTTGCTCCTTTGAAAATCATGTGATATCTTACAATACTAGAGAAATCTAGAGGTTTGTTCATCAGCAAGAGTTTATGTCTTTCGTGCCCGTCAGACAAACACACTCATGCCTGATAATTCACGGAAGCAACACAGGCCTTGCGCTTAAAAACCTTTTTCTTAAGTTGCCAACCGGGCCAGTAAACTGTGCAATGTACTTGACCCCAGGAAGTTTTAGTAGCCCGACATTTAAACATGTATTGTCATACCAGTATCTTTCTGATTGGTCACATTCATACACTCACAAATAACAACAACAACAGAGGAAAAGTTATCAAAAGAACATGTAGGTTGCACAGTTTTTAGTAGTCCACAGGGCAATTAGAAGTGGTGCTTACCAGCCCATACCAGTCTATAATCCTAGACAATGTACACCGAATGAGCCCTACAACAAAGGCAGTTGCCTCCACGCCCCTGGTCAATGCCCTGGTGCCTAATGCCCTTTTTCCCAGCCACGATATATCGTCGAGAATATATCACGATATTCGATATTATCGCGATCAGTTTTTGATGATGTCATTCTTCAACAATTCTCACGGTGTGAGTTGTGGCTGTGAATGACTTATCACTTATACTGTCGTTCCAATCATGTATTCTTTGGGTTTTACTCTAAACCTATGGTATGAAAACCTGGGCCTATTACTTACACACATTTAATGTGTTAACTGCGCATGACAGACTGTTCTTTATGTGTGCATAACTAATTAGATCGCGCTACTCGCACGTCCGCAACACGCACGTGATAACGCACGTGATGACACCCGTCTGTGTAAGATCGCCTGACCGCTAAGGCTTTGATGCTGGTTTTTTCGAAGACTAAACCCCGTCGGATCTGTTTGGGAATCTTGCGGTTGCGGTCTGTGACTTGCAACTCTTTGTTGCAGCAAATCGTCTCAACTAGGAGATTTATTGTTGCAATTATCGTCTCGACAAGGAGATTTATTGTTGCAAGATCGTCTCGGCTAGGAAATACATGACGAGACTTAACGATATCGCGATTTACCGATATCACGATTAAAAAAAACGTGACCCGATATCGTAATCGTTTCAGAACTAGTATCGCAATATTCGATAATATCGTGGTATCGCCCAAGCTTACTGGTGCCCCCTTGAAATGTTACAGTAGAAACCTACATTTCCCTCCCTTACAAAAGAGAAACCGGCCTACTCATTTCAAGAATGGAGTATCGGGCCAGTTTACCTCTTCGCCCCTTTCAAGAAAATCTGAAGGTAAAAGTCGATCGACGAAAAAATAAGGACAAATTACCGACTTGAGCGATTGATGCAAAACGGATAACTGAGCCTGATACCTCATCATGAGGGACTGGAAGGTTTTTCTGGGGGCACCGAGGCAATGACGAGGGTCTTGGAGGCAACCTGCCTCCAGATTGCCTCCATTTCTACTTGGGTACGTACCTTTTGACAAGCCAAATGAGGACCTCTGCCACTAGAGGGAAGTTTGGAGTTCTGAAGTTCTCCATTGATATCAGGCGTGGGTATCCCAACGCCCGCATCATCTCGGTAAAATCTGAAATGGTTCGGATAATTATTGTTACTTCTTTTAAAGGTAGGGTCATAGATTGGTTTTTGTCAACGTAATGCTGATATATAGGCAAATTTATAACGAAAGATACACTAAAAGACGTAGTGTACATTAAAAGTCTTTTAATTTATTTTGTTAACAATTTAGGGAAATCTTTATTGAGGTTTAAATATTGTCTGAAACATTTAGAAGTGTGAATTAAATACTTGGATTGAAAATGTATAACATAAAAATTCATAAATTTGCACCGAGGAATAAAGAACATTTCTTGGTTTTTAATGTGATTTACATGAAAAATTGCGACGTATACAGCCATCAGAAAAAGAGTATGAATTTTTATAATATCATTTGGTTTTGCCGATTAGTGTGAAGCACTCTGTAATACCCAGTACTTTCTGTGAAAAAAACAAAATAAGATTCTTTATCCTCGGTGCAAGTTTAACACCGATTAAATTGTTGCAGTACCCACTGCTAAAATAAAGGATTCGAACTGCCTCTAGCTGCCAGACAATCTCGGTGGTGTAGTTGGTCAGACATCTGTTCTAAAGAATGGCAAAGGTTGTGGGTTCGAATGTCACCCGAGTTACATGTCTCTGGATTTTTTTTTTACAGAACTCGGGGAAGTACTGAGTATTCAGTGCTTAGCACACACCGGTGAAAGGGCAAAACCAAATAATATTATAAAAATTCATGCTCTTTTGTGATGGCTGTAGTAATTTTCACATCAGGCAGCATGACAACATTTGTTCCCGCCAACTGATTGGGCCGCACGCCTTGGACAATAATTATGATCTCATTGTTCTCTACCCACGTGCGCATGCAAGACATGGCCAAGCTTTAATCCACATTCAAGACCTTCAGGTACACGTTGGGAACGAGCGGGCCACATGTATGATGCTTGAGTCACAGGAAAATCCCAGCAGGCTGAGCTATCTTCAGAGAAAACAGGTGCACAACAATTCTACTCAATAAAATGCCATTTTAGTTCCTTTGGGCATAAGCGCACTTGAGTTCCGGCCTCGCAATTAAAGAGTCTCTCAACTCAAGAGGAGATCTGCTCTGGTATTGGTAAAATGTCCATATCCGACTGTCACTTTTTCATTCATTATGAAATAAAATAGTTATCTTATTAATTCAAATGAGATATTGCTAACAGTGAGTGAAAAAGTGGCAGTCGAATACAGAAATGTTTCCGAGATATTTCTGAAAGAGAAATAAAGTCCAACATCCATTGAAGTTGAACTGTTGTCTGTTGAAAAATCTTTATTCGTTAAAAATGTGGCAGTCGAGTATGGAGATTTTTTGCTGCTTTAATTTTCTTGTCTCTTTCTCGTTTCGCTCGTTTTGATCCAAACGTAATTACTGTGTAAAGCAAGAGAAGCTGCTGTTATTTTAAGCCACATTCATACATTTTTGTTGTAATACCACAACTGGGTAAGGGTGTAAACGCACAGCGTAGTCGCCCGATGCATCACATTCACACAAACAAACACACACACTACACACACACAAAACCGAGCTGCAAATTATCAGCAAATTTACTCATTGTTTTTAAAAATACTCTCATAAAAACAGCAGCTTTATAACCATATATATTAGATTTATTCAAAACGACTGTGTTAAAATGACATTTTCGATTAAATTAAAGAAAACAAAAAGAACTTACTTCTCAGGTCTCTGTACGACATCTTGAATCTTGTTTCTATCGCAAGAATGTTGTCATTAACATCCAAACCACGTTTCACTCTCGCGAGATTTCGAGGCGCAGTAATAGAATCTTGTCCCCGCCTCGCTCTTCTATTTTGAAAGCATATCAAAATCAGTCTGGTGTTCGGCTGATTTGACTGATTGTTTTCATAGGTAGTTGCCGTAGCCTAAGCCTTTCTTTCAAAACTATGGGCCACATTTCATAAAGCCTGTAAGCAGATTTGTCTGCTTACGGAGCGGCCATTAGCAGAAATTTTGATTAATAAACCATGCATAAACCATGGAGGAAGGAAATACATTCCTCCATGCATAAACATAACTGTAAGCGAAACAAAAGCAAGGCTAACTTGCGGGGGGGGGGGGTTGGCAGAGGGTTCTGTGTAAGCAGACGAGTTATGCAATAGTGCAAATCCATTGTGAACACGCACACAGGCGCTGTTCAAACCTCAATCGTTTATGAATACACTTTTGCTTTCGCGTGTTTTTCTGCAATTGAGTAACACTGGCTGGAAGTGGCCAGGTTTATTGTTTATAATGTGTTTATGACGTCGTTGCAGGTCTACAGACTAGTTTTTCGGGCGTCACAAAAATAATTGACCACATTGCCCATTCCTGCTTTTAAATAAATCAGAAAGAATCAAAACGGTGATGAATGATTGATTGACATATTTGTGCATGTAATTTTTGATTTCAGATCCCAAGCTCTCATCCAAGATCTGGGGTAAATATTCATTCAATGGAACTGCGTGAAAACACCAAGCACATCAAATCATACACCCCCAAAAAAGGAGATTTTGGTTTCAGCGGCTTTTACTGAAATAGTTATTTGAACTATAGTATATATAGACGTGAACAGACTGAGTCTTTTCAAAACCACGGATTTGGCTTGGGCCCTGGCTCAGGTTGTGGATTGGGCTCTAACTTAGGATCCACCAGTTATCATTATTGAATAAATGCACATTCGGCGTGGGGCTTCAGTGGACGGGACGCCGCCGAAACCAGGGCCGTGTTTCTGAGAAAAAACAGGGCCTAAGAAACTTCAGATGTGTGGATGAGACTCGCTCCAAATTGGCATCAAAGCGTGGAGAGACGCTAGCTAGATCGCTAGATCTGACGACATAAAGATCTGCGACCAGTCTAAGGCAGACAGTAGCGTTATGTATTACGTCGGTGTATTAAGAGTTCTATAAAAGTTTATAATCTACACCCAATTATAAGAACCAACTTCGACAAATTTAAGACCCATCAAGAATTAGGAAATCCTTTCTGTTAAAGATAGTATGTCCGATTTTGGGCCGATTTGAAACTTTCAAATAGCTATTTATTCGAAAAGTAACAAGCATTTTAGGAATTTCACGAACAAAAAAAGATAAGAAAAAGTTAAAAGAATATTACAGAATTGGTTTTTGCTAACAAAACAGTTGCTGGCAGTGTAAGCACTTTATGTAATCCACCATATACATAAACTGACAAACCTGTAGAAGTTTGAGATCGATCAGCCATCTGGGTCACGAGAAAATAGTGAAAAACCTATTAAATACATTTGCATGAAATCATATAGATTCAACAAATGAATAAAATGCTCACTGAGCGATAAACTCCAATCGGAAAATAAGTTTATTCATTTCTCATCAAATATGGCATTTCAGACAGAAATATTTCAAGGGATGTTTTCTACTATCATCATCATTAGACCGTGTAAGTTTTATGTGATCAAAAAGTACATTTTACAAGTTTGTTTCTTACCAATTCTGTAATGTTCCTTTAATCAAAACTTTAAAAAAAAGTTCATCTCGACAATGTGACGTCCATATCAGCAATGTACGATTTTTTTTTTGCATGTTACGTATTTTTTGCTCTGTCCGTGGCATATGCACGTATTGTTTTGCGTTTCGAAACAGCATCGTCTGGAAAATTTGTTCAAAGAAAAAATTCTTTACAAATTATTTCGGCGAAAATCGGGCCGTGTATTTTAAATCGAAGCACAGTCACTACAAAATGGAAAGATAAACGTGACTGCTCAAATGGCAACTTTGGCCTAGAATTAGGTCGTATCCGAATCGGTTGCTAAGGCTACGGCTACGGCTGAGGCTACGGCTGTTGCCATGTTGACGTCACTCCAACGCAGAATGACGCGGCGATCCATCCGTAGCCGTAGCCGTAGCCGTTAGCCGCCTACTCGGACACGGCCTTATAGAAGCTCTCATTGGAAAATATTGTTTACATTTTCCTGTTTCGATATCATTATGGTGGTTTTTGTATAAGGGAAGACCCGTAAGTCTAATTTGTCTAATAACCGAACTACCAAATGTGATTCAAGCTATTGTCTTCAAAGCGTGCATTGTAATGTTGACTGTTGTCAAACATGACTCTAATTATATATAATTTGGCTGGCGCCAATAGTATGCTGCATTTAATGGCCCAAACGTGTACTCTGGCAACATTACATTGTTTGTACTTCAGTCTGCCCTCCGCATTGTGAGACGAGAACATGCCATGACGTTTTTTAATAACAATTAATAAGACAAACATCAGATCGATCTATCTCACAGGCCTCCACACCGACACTGAGCACAAGATGAAAACAGCCAGCCCGTTTAATTAACAATGAGCCTCTTTTAACAGCGGCGTCACTGGGGGGTGGGTGGCACCGGGGGCACGTGCCACCCCCTCCCCCATCCCCAAATTGATGTCCTTCCACCCCCGGGTGACCCTCCCCCCATTTGAAGTCTGGACTTTTTATCTTCAAAATAACCAGAGTATGTAAGCTTTAATATGATAATTACAAAAAAAATCCATTTACACCTAGACAGTGTATATGTTTTTACACTCAAGTCAGATTATCTAGTACAAAATAGTAAATGGCACAACAAGATAACTGAAAAGGGGGTTTGTTTAACCCTTTAGTCCCTGAACCGCCCGAGTTTGCTGAATTTCTTTTAATTTTCAAGACTCTGGGTAAATTACTAGAATCGTGGTTTAAAATATTTTAAAATATACACAAGGCTTGTTTATATTTACGTACAATTTTCGTCCTTTTCGTTAATATTGTCATTGGTTTTAAAGGAACGTTACAGAAGTGGTAAGTAAAATTTTCTTTAAGATCACAGATTTACATAAAACTTAAACGGTCTAATGATGATGATAGTAGAAAACATCTCTAGAAATATTTCTGTCTGAAATGCCATATTTGATGAGAAATAAATCAAACTAATTTCCGATTGGAGTTTATCGCTCATGAGCGTTTTATTCATGCATTGTATAACACATGCAAATTTGTAATCGGTTTTGCACTATTTTCTCGTGACCCAGAAGGCCGATCGATCTCAAACTTCTACAGGTTTGTCAGTTTATGTATATGGTGGATTACATAAAGTGTTTACACTGCCAGTAACTGTTTTGTTAGCAAAAACCAATTTTGTGATGTTCCTTTAACATATTATTTCAATGTCGGAGAAGATAAATCCAAAGGGAACAATAAGTGCCTCCCGGTAACGGCTACCGCTAAATTTTATGGAGGTTATTTTTCTTAAGGTTGAAATGAACAAATTAGTTTTGAAGGCTGTACCTCGCGTCAACTGCTCATACTGAACCATTAGTTTTCGACAGAAGGCATATTATCATGATGAATGAACAAGTATTTTGTTTAAAACGAGCGTGGTTTTGGTAAGAGCTATCAGAGCAAATCACCATTAGCGTTAAAATCTTTACAATTCAACTTCCAACTGTGGGCGAATGATCTATATAAACGATTGCCATTTTCTCGACCAACGCGTACCAATGACCATTTAGTTTTATTTATTTTGGTAATACGTTTTCCCCCTCTCCAAACTACGGAAGCGTTAAAGGGCCACAGCAAAAAAAAAAAAAATCAAAATGCCTATCTCGCCGCGGCGAGTTACTATCTCGCCGCGGCGAGTTACTATCTCGCCGCGGCGAGTTACCATCTGAATTCGCCGCTGCGAGATAGCATTTTGATTTTTGATTTTTTTTTTGCTGTGGCCCTTTAACGCTTCCGTACCAAACAAAAGCTGGTGAGCGTTTCCTCTTACCCCATGTTACGGTGTATCGCTTTGGGCGGCTGGGCGGTCCAGTGGCTACAAGGTTAAGATTTAATGCAAACGAAAACTACAGTTTTAATTGGCCAGAAGTACCACGGAAAAATATTGTGTCCCCCCCCCCCCCCACCCGGATCATGTTTTTACCCTCGTTTCGGCGCTGCTTTATTAATAATGATGGCCATTGAAACGTAGCTTTTTCAAATTCGGGGGACTTTCTTTTTAATTTTATTAAAAACATTTTTATTAATTATAGACCAACCAGTTGCTCGGTTCTTTTTAGCAATTTTGTTTTTAGCAATTCTGAGAGAAAAAACTCGCACACCGTCGATCGATAGTCAAAAACACTCATCAACATAAACTTTTATACTTTACGAGGCAGGGAAAATGAGTGGTAGACTTTGTATTCCAAAAACTCAATATACATATATATAGAATAATATTCATGCTTTTCAACAATGATTTGGTAATTGGTCAACATTGTTCTGCTCATTATTTGTACTGTTTCATTGTATGCAAGACCTCTTCAGATTCTTGAGCGGTCACATCAAAGACCTGTGAGAGGCCACTAACCAAAAACAAGCACCACGTTCCATGCATGTAAAGGGTAATTTAAAATATGCGTGTAATTAGATTGGATTTTAAAGGAACATTACAGAATTGGTAAGAAAAAAACTTGTAAAATATACTTTTTGATCACAGATTTACATAAAACTAATACACAGTCTAATGATGATGATAGTAGAAAACATCCCTTGAAATATTTCTGTCTGAAATGCCATATTTGATTAGAAATGAATAAACTAATTTTCCGATTGGAGTTTATCGCTCAGTGAGCGTTTTATTCATTTGTTGAATCTATGATTTCATGCAGAATGTGTAATCGGTTTTTCACTATTTTCTCGTGACCCAGATGACCGATCGATCTCAAACTTCTGCAGGTTTGTCAGTTTATGTATATGGTGAATTACATAAAGTGCTTACACTGCCAGCAGCTGTTTTGTTAGCAAAAAACAGTTCTGTAATGTTCCTTTAACTGATCCAGTCTTGTAATTGAACTGGTGCTTTATAATCAATTAGCTTTTCAGATTGAGACGAATCGGGTTTTTTTCTTCTCGATGATATAAAACAATCCGGAAATGTTTTTCTTTAACGGACAAATTGGCTTCATGGGGACTTTGGGGGCGTTGTTTATAATACTGGCCTCACCCAGAATTTAGCTGAAGTAATGTTGTAAACAAATATATTTCTCAATGCTCATTCATTGAAAAATGTAGTTAACCTAATATTTAAAGGAACATTACAGAATTCGTTTTTGCTAACAAAACAGTTGCTGGCAGTGTAAGCACTTTATGTAGTCCACCATATACATAAACTGACAAACCAGTAGAAGTTTGAGATCGATCGGCCATCTGGGTCACGAGAAAATAGTGAAAAACCGATTACACATTTGCATGAAATCATATAGATTCAACCAAATGAATAAAACGCTCACTGAGCGATAAACTCCAATCGGAAAATTGGCATTTTAGACATAAATATTTCAAGGGATGTTTTCTACTATCATCATCATTAGACCGTGTAAGTTTTATGTAAATCTGTGATCAAAAGTATATTTTGTTCTTACCAATTCTGTAACGTTCCTTTAAATGAAAACATCGTCTCAACTACATTACGCCTATTGAGGTCATTCATTCGTTGACAAATCAGTTAATCGTTGTTTACGGATAAAAATTATATAATTGAATAGTCTATTGACTAAAATCGTATTTTATATAACTATGACAATTTGGCACACCGTGCAAAATGTATTACCACACTTTGCAGGTTCCCATAATACTAATCATAGCATAATTTAATTAAGAGAGGCGATTTGAAGACTTACGCGTTTTGCCATCTGGAATCAGCCAGGCGTGTTAATGACTAATTAAAGCCCGCAATATTATTTTATAGTAACCCCTCAAGTGTATAGGTATATAGACCTATACGTCTGTTGTGTAATACAACAGTATATTTCGACAGCTTGACTGCTGCACTGCAAGCATGATGCAGCGCACGGTATGATTGATTATACCATGAAATACTATGCGGATCACGTGGTGAGTGCGTATGTGGTTGGTCGGTGACTCCTTGACAATATTATTAATGTGCTGGTCGTCGACCGACGCGGTTGTCAGAACTTTAACTCGGTCGAGTACAGGGCGGTTGGCACGCAGGATTCGGCCGTCCGACGGCTCCGTCTAACGGTCGGCGACGAGCGGCATGACCGGTCGAGATGGCCGCTTATCCCGGAGAGAATGTGACAAAATGGAATTTCACTGGTGGAGATTTCGACGAGCAGCACATCGAACAACGAGGGGTCGCCGAGAAAGTCATCGCGTCGATCTTGTTGATCGTGATCATCTTTCTCTCGGTGGTGGGGAACACCGCCGTCATCATCGCGGTGATGAGGACGCCCCGCTTGCGGGAGAAAACATCCAATATATTCTTGATAAGCTTGAGTCTAACGGATCTTATGAATGCAACATTGGTGATGCCCAGTACGTTGTTGTCCCTCGTTGCCGATAAGTGGCTGCTCGGGCCGTTTTGGTGCTACGCTCAGTGTGCTTTCAACTACTGGTTCATCATTGTGTCAATGTTAACCCTAGCGATGATAAGTATCGACGGGTACTATGCAGTCGTACGCCCCCTTCACTACATGAACATCGTCACCCCAACGCTCACCAAGGTGGCGGTCGCATACGCCTGGCTTCAGGGTTTCGCCTTTGCTCTGATACCCGTCATCTACAAGTGGGTCGTCTTCGATTACTGGGAAGTGGTCTGCGCTATAAACTGGGACGGTTACAGCGATGAAGGCGCGTTGACCTACGTCATACTAGCTTTCATCTTTTGTTTTCTTATTCCCGCCATAGTCATGTCACTTTGCTACACCAAAATCTGCCGGGTTGCGAAGGAGAAGTCAGGGGGGCCCGAATCTTTGCCAGCGGGCCGAAGGGCCGGCGGAAAAACAAGAAGGCGATCAACGAGAGACGGGTCATACAGAGCTTAGCTTTGGTGGTGGCCGTCTTCTTCCTCTGCATGACACCTTTCTGCGTCACCAAACTCATCAAGATCTTCGAGGGTACGAGCTTCCTACCGCCGTACCTCTATCTGGTCGCCTCGTGGTTTGAGTACCTCGCAAGTGCCACCAATCCCTTCATCTACGCCATATTTCGGCGGGACTTTCGCCGCGCCTTCAAGCAGTTGTTCTGCCGCAACCGAATATTCCCCGGCCGGAACCAGTCCTCCTCCCCGAACGGAACGCTGAGCATTTCCGAGTCGAGACGCAGGCGGATCAGCCATTCCGCCATGTGCAATCCCCGTCAGTCTGTCGTTGGAAACGGTATCGCTTTAGCTGAGAGCAGAGTGCCCACGAGTCCGCAGGAAACAGTGCCGACCGGTTGCACCATTCCACAAAACCTTCACACCAACAATGACGTGGCATAACCTCGAAGAATCAACAATAACTTCAAGCTAATTCAATTTGTTAGAACAAAATGTATACTGACTCCTGCTTCTGCATCGAATTAAAAAAAGGGTACCGTATCCTTAATCCGGCCGTATTACTCACGGGAAGTTAGGTGTACTTTTCGTGCAATCCAAAACGTCATGTCCCTTTTTTGGACACCAGTGACTGTGCAATCTATATACCCATGGTTGTCTGTCATTCTTCGTCATGTCTGAGAGTATACCAGCATAAATAAATTTTACTTATTTCTATTACAACAAAGGGTCTCACTTTTGCCAGCTGAGTCTTGGAACTCTAAATGAGAGATAGCTGCACGTTAATTTAAAGGGCAGTTATATCAACGTGCAGCGATACTTACCTGTAATACTTTACCGCCAAAAACCGCTCAAACAGATACGGTTCTCGGGAAGTTGTTTTTCTGATACCGACGTCGTGAAATATGGTTTTCCTCAAGGATCTATACTTGGACCACTTTAGGATACAGCGCGTACACTCATCTAGTTGGAACTAATGTATACCGTATTCTTCTTTCAAACGGCGTCACGCCGATTGACACTCGACTTCTGAGCTTATAGAGCCGAGGAGAGAGGGTGGTGCGTGCGAACTGGCTCTTCACAAAGTGCAATCTCGTCTCAGACTAAATCAATCATCGGATGACAACTAATGAGCTGCAACCAATTAAAATGAACGACAGCTGAGTTTTTCGTCGCAGCTTCTGCATGCTGGGTTTGCCTGCCGCCCAGCCAATGTTACTTTGACTCTCGGATAAGTTACGATTGTACCGACCAAATCGTTGCGTAGGCCCCTACAACCCGGGCCCAATTTCAAAGAGATGCTTGAGCCCAAAATGCAAACTAAGCACCAACAAGTAATGCCTACCAGAATAAAGTAACCAGTCAAAATACCATGTCACATGCACCACCTTTGACTGTGTCTTGCACATTTTTGTTAAACAAAATTAAGCAGCTCGATGAAATTAGGCCCTGTGCACTGTTTCCTCCATCGTTTATTTGTGTCAGGTCTCCTGAATTCATTACGCATTTGTCATTACTTGAACCAAGAGACACGTACATTGGCTGTCTATTGTCGCCACACTCTAAAAAGTTCTGGGTTAGATCTGGACCTGGATCCGGGCCCCGTGGGGCTAACCTGGGGGGGGGGTTCTGACCTGGGTCAATAATGACCCGGAATTTGTGTCGAAATTACCTAAGAATTATATCTAAGAATTATATCTAAGACCCTATGGGCCAAACACGCATGTCACAGCAACACCTTGACTGTCTCAGACTTTGAACTGATGCCGAATCCGACTTATTTTACGGCCACTTTCCAGGTCGTCAGCCGTGCATTACGAAATCCAGGCCACTTCTGACCCGGTAGTTTTTACTGTGTAATCTTTATTACTTATTTCTGGGTGTGAAGCCAAGGATTCTCAGAAAAGCTAACTTGATCACTGTGCTAGCCAAGTATCCCCATGGAGAGACTAGACAAGGAAAGGAGTTTTAGTTTTTGGGATGAGGAAGTTTCAGTTTTAGCCTGTGGGAAGTTTTAATTTTAGATGTGGGAGGAAAAACCCAGATAGTTCGTCCAGGGGAATACCCATACGCAGTCAAGTTATAGATCTGACAACCCAATCCACCTCTAGTGCCCTCGGCGGGATTAGAACCGGGGTCCCAGGGGGTGGAAGGCGAGGAAAGAAACCCTTACGCCAACCCGAACGACACCTGGATATTCTTCTGGATTGACTATTATACGGTAACCCGTTGCTGGTGACTTTTCTCGTCTGCACATTAACGGCTACAAAACCGGGCCGCCAGTTTCGTGTTGGTCGTGACCATCAGAGCGCTCCATTGACCTCGCCTTCTTGCCCGCCAAAACCGAGCACTATGTCAGCAAACTGAAAGCTTCTTATTGTTGTGTACAAATATATCAACTCTGTGGCACTTTATAACCTCAAGAACTCGTCTCTTCCAACACATCTGTCCATATTTCTCCTCCTTGGTCTGTGCCGTCTAATTATCATTTTGACATGACACGTCTTCATAACCCCCAAGACAAAGCTGCATACTCTAGACTCGTGCCTTTTCTAACCTTTGCCCCTCGGGTTCCCCTTCCCCTTCCCCTTCCCCTTCCCAACCCTAACCCTAACCCTAACCCTAACCCTAACCCTAACCCTAACCCTACCTACCCTACCTACCCTACCCTACCCCTATCTGCCCGTACCCCTACCCCTACAGCTACCATAGAACGTGCACGATGGTTGTGGTTCGTGGTTTAGCTTTATGTGTCTGATTGGTTATAATTCTCCTTCAGTCCCCGTAACATCCGGGAAGCCAACACATACTCAAGCTCTTCAAGACAAAAGACTCAAACTCATTTATTTATGTAGTCATGCCATTAGTATATGCTTTTGTTGTATACACGTTTTGTATCGTCATAATGTGTCGGGAAGATAGACATCGCAGTGTTTTATTATCAGAAAAACTGAGCGTGAAAGTTTGATCGGTTTTGCTATCATTCATGCATTAGGAACATGGGCGTCAGGGCCCCGGGAAATTTGTTTAACAGTAGAATACTCTCTGGTGCACTCTAGGACATTTCAAAGGCGCCGAACAAATTATTTTTACCCAGGTTTATAGAAAATAATGCTTTATTTGCCTTTTAGCAATATGATTGTTGAAAAAAAAGATTAGTCGGCTAACAAATGGGGGGGGGGGGGACACACACCAAGCTTTCATTTAGGTAGAAACGGCAGAAGTCATGGTTAATCGCCCTCAGCCATCACATTATAGTGCCCTATATGAGATACACGTCGAGTTCAAAAAAACTGGGGGAAATTTTTATATAGTGTCCCCCACCCTTCAAAAACTGGGGGAGGGGGACGTGTCCCCCCCCCTTACCCCCCAGAATTGACGCCCATGCATAGGAAGTCGTGTTATGGGATGGTTGAATTCTGATGGGAAACCATTAGCCTTTTTGAGATATGGTGGACACTATAGGAGTGCACTGTTTGGTTTGGTTGTATACAGACAAATTTCCCAAACCTAATAGTGCATAGTATGAGTCCGCATATTCTAGCACCAAAACTGTAACAGGAATGCCATATTTTTTTGTCAGGGGCCATTTTAATGCTTACGGTTTTCTGTTACTGGAAGAGTACTAAAGCCCTTTTCACACTACTCTATTCCCCGTGGGCAACCCCGTGGAATAACGGTCGGCCTTTTCACACTATGATCGCTTTACCCCCTGTCTGCCCCCTGTCTGCCCCGGCAAGTGGGCATACCCCAGGGAATAGCCACCCCTGCTCCGGAGTAGGGGTAAGCAGTAAAACCCAGGGGTATTCTTGAAACATGCAACAGGAACACTGCGGAATAGGGACCTAGGCGGGGATGGTGTGAAAGTGTGCCGGGGTAACCGTAGGGTAAAAAAAAAACGGGGCCTCCCCGGGGCTGTATTCCACGGGGATAAGAGATGCAGTGTGAAAAGGGCTTTAGTGTGCCCGGAAGAAGGGCGTATGAGCCTTGCACCCTTCTTCGAGCACACGACGGTATCTGTACCAATGCATTTGTTGTGTTTCATGTGTTGATAATGTCAGCTTTGTAAAGCGCTGCACCCTTTGTGGGGCGCTCTAAAAACACCTGTATGTATTATGTAGTATTTGAAAAGGTAAATATATTCAACCCATTGGTTATTAAGCCCGGTTCATACTTGCTGCGAATGCGAATGCGAAGTGAATATTGACGTCACAACTCTGTTTTCGCTGCGAATCATTCGCAAGAGTTGAGCACAAGCTCAACCCCTGCGAATTGTTCGTTGCGAATTTGTGACGTCAATATTAGCTTCGCGTTCGCATTTGCAGGAAGTATGAACCGGGCTTTGGAAGCCAAATAAACGTACCAAAAAAACTATGCGAACATATTTTTGGCGGGAACACTTAAATTAAGATCAAAATGCAATATTGTCAAAATTACTAAGACTCTTACTGTTGCCTTTAATGAAATTGCCTTAATGTTTAATAAAGTTTAATAAGAACAATCACCCCGGAGCAAGCAAAATTGGAGCTTATAACACAAGAAAATTATTGAAAAATATTTGCGACTAATTTATGTAATAAATAAAAATTTAATTAAATCTGGAAACTTGTGAGAAAATGAAGAATAATATTGCTCGACCTCCAACATCCGGATCGAAGTGTCCAATTGCGAATTTAGGCCGACTGTGTTATGTAAACCATGTCGACTGCATGCACTAACGATCCAGTAAGCCCCGCCCACAACACCCTAGCAACGAGTACACGCGGCAGTACAAACTTTGTTTTCATGGTCAGCGCGAACGGATTTTTTTTTTCTCTCAAAAAGTTTGAAGTCGGTATTTACGATCAGACTATGATCATGACGACAGTGCCCCTTTAAAGTTAATTCAGTGCGAGTTTGCACTTTGTACGGCCTGTTTTATTACCGAATTAGTAAGTGCAATGTGCAGTTTATCAAACCAAATGCACTGCCAATTAAGTATGATTAGGAGAGTAATTTTGTACGGTTAACTTCTCGTTTTGATTATAGTTTATTCAGTCGCTCTGGGAGATCGTGTAATGCGTATTTTACCAACAGCAAGTGCCTGAGGGTCTGCACAACTCTGGTACGAGCCCAGAGTTGCACATTATTGGTATAAAGATGGTCATGCATGGTGGAAAACTTAAATTGAAATGTTTTTGCTTGAAATTCTACATTTGTTTTTGTTTTTAAATGAGTAAAAACAATTTGTTTTGATCTTGCGAGACCCAAACTCGATGTTTAAATGTTATGGCAGAACTGAATTTGACCTCGGAGCTTGTCGTCGTTGTTGTTGATGTTGCTGTCGTTGTCGTTGTTGTTGTTGTTGTTGCTGTTGCTGTTGCTGTTGATGTTGCTGTTCTGCTGCTGCTGCTGCTGTTGTTGTTGGTGTTATTGTTGATGTTGTTGTTGTCGTTGTCGTTGTCGTTGTCGTTGTTGTTGCTGTTGTTGTTGTTGTTGTTGTTGTTGTTGTTGTTGTTGTTTTGACTATTTCTCTGTGACTCTAACGTCCGATTTAGCTTAAAGTTTCACACATGTTTGTTTTAATGTAAATGTTGGGTCACATACAGTGTGGTTAGTTGTTGACAATCATCAATGTTGATATTACATCACACCATACGACCTCAATCAAATAAGGTGCGGTCACATTTTGTGAAAATCTAACGAAGAAAACAGTCTGTGTCTTGTCCTTATATCGTGCTGGTTTAAACAACAAGGTCGCAGAAATCGAAATCAGCACCCGAAATTATAGGTAGTCATTTAAATAACATAATCTCGACTTTGATTAATCCGACATAGTACGGCAGGATGATAGGATTGTGCCTTTGATCATGGAATTTGTCACACAGTCAGAGAAATAATATTTGGCTAAACTTGGGCCATCGCCAACCTCGTCCCCAGGGTGTGTCGAGCAGTACCAGGTTGACCGCTCTCTCGCCCTGGTATTGGATCATTTGCATATCCAAATTTTTGGATACGTATGCAAATTAGAATAGTCTGGCTGCTTTTCGAAATTTACATCTTCGTCATGGTCTCGTGGTCCGGTACCAGATTTAATAGCCTGCTTGTACATTGCTTGCCGGCCGGCTGTTTTGACAAAGGTTAACATTTGGTTTTGTCCAATCAGGGTCCAAGTAAGGAGTTTCCCTCCCAGGGTTAACTATTGTAAACATGGTTGGAAATAAAGTAAACCATGGGGACGAGGTTGGGCCATCGCAGATTTGTCATTGGGGAATAGTATCGGTAGAATAACAATCACTGGCAGCCATTTAAAAAATTTGCTCGTTTATATCATAGTATTATGGGTTTTTTAAGGACAAATCCGCGATGGCCCTACAACCAATGATATAATTATCTTTGATGACAAACCATACTCTGACTGTGTTCCAAATTCCATGATTGTATCATCAAAGGCACAATATCCCCCGCCCTAACATCATATCTGCGCAGCTAACGGACAAGTTTCTGAACAGGAGGATTTGTGCCGGGTGAACTTTATGATCAAGCTTTCGGTGAGAAACTAATGCATTTTTCGTTAACAATTGAATCACTGCACTTGATTTCCGGTCCACTAAAATGCAATTAGTAGAGTGGTGGGCCCTGCCTCATCAATCATGGCCGGTCAAAAAAAAATAAACCGACGAAGTCCTCTGTAGCAACGCATTTAGAGTGATTTTATTTTTGTTCATCAAATTTTATGAAAGTGCCTCTACGTATAAACTAAACAAGAAAGGTAAACACTGTCCATGTGTTTTAAAATTAAAAGAGCTAGAACGCAAACAGTAAAAGACACGACTTGTGAAGTACGAAATAAAATCTTGGAGTTGAATTTAATTTTCCCTTTGGACACACAACGCATACTCAATTTAATAAAAGAAAAACACTTTTTAATTTTGTCTTTTACTGTAATCGATTCAGAGGACTGTAATTGTACGGTGTGATTCAGTTCCTGTGACAAATTGACAACATTTCTTTTGAAGTTAAAAAAATATTGATTGCATTGTTCTAATTCCTGGGTGTCGATTTCGGCCTCAATTCAATTTTAATTCACGAAATGATTGTTCCCTGCTTTTTCGATCAAGGTTCAAATAAAATTTAAAAAAAATCGAATTCCTGTTGCTTTTTTAAAACAAAATCACCGGAAGGTCTCGTCACTCAAAATTGTTCGGTTTTTCTTGACAAATAGAACAAAAGTAACTATAACTAGACACTAAGCGTTTGTGAACAAACGCTGAGCTGTTCCGATTTTGTTTGTCTTTGATTAAATGCTGCAGACCTTTATTGTGAGCCTGACTTTGACATAGAAGACAGTTGACCTTTTACAAGAGTTGAATTTAAACTTAAATGTGCCTAAAAACGGTTCACGCGGAAGTTAGGGTCAACTTAGGGTCACGATAACACTTGGCTAATTTTTATGCCCAATGAGTCTATAACCGAAAAAATATGAAAATCGTATGCGTACATCTTGAGATATATTGGAACTTCCGGTTGACCCGGATGATAAGGTCAACCCAAGGCTAATCTCCAATTCGCAAGAAGTCTGTAAATGAAAACAGTTTGAAAAGGGGGTGTACTATGTGAAATTATGGTGCTAAAAAGATTGACTAATGAATTATTCATGTGACGACCGTGTAGTTAATTAATTAAGAATTTTAATCGTATTGCTTGTGAAAACTAAGCAAAGTTATAAGCAAGGCTATGGTGAATACATAAATCGAATATTTGATGGCTAATGGGAAATAATGAATCATTACACCATCATGCCTGACATATCTTGTGGCGTGTCGTTGCCGAGTGGTTATTGCGTCGGACTCGAGCTCTGGTGGCTATAAGTCATCGGGGTGTGGGTTCAAACTTATGGACTGTAAAGGGGGTCCCCATGTTTCAGCTCCAGGAGTATGTGTTAATGGCCCCTGGAAAACAATTGATTCGTAGCCCACACCTTGAAGTGACCTTCAGGCTTTGTGTGTCTGGCGACTACTGTTGTAACAAACCAAAAAAAGATCACTAACTATTATGGAAAGAAAAATTTGCAAATGTTGTTGAATTCGGTGCAGTCTAGTCCACAGAACAGTTTTTTAATTAGCATTGAAAGCACGTTTGTTTTTCAGTACCGAAGGCAATGATTAACGTGGGATATTTCAACCGTGAAAACACCACGTTCACAAAGCCCGGGAGCCCAATTTTATAAAGACATTCTAATACTATCCATTTAAATGTAAGAATTCTTAATATTCTCTTATTTTGCAATCCCTTAATGTTCATCACACGATGGTATTGCCACGTCAAATTCGTCGCTTTCCGTGCAAATTACACAAAAACCAAGTTGCATGTCTCGCGTCCATCGATCGTGTACAATGCTTTTTGTACACAGATATCTAACCTACGTAGGAATTACATGTACATGTGTTGCTCATGTACAAATCGAATGGGCTGTGCACAAAGCAATGGGTCCTCTAACCGGTTAGGAACCGAATATCAAAGAAATCTCCGACGCATTGACGTGATTGTGAATAAACGTAGACTTGTGTAAGTCGGCGACAGGATTGACTCTTTGTATATTCTACAAAAAACGCAACTAAAGGGTTTACAAATGGGTCTAGGACTTCAAAACGAGTCTAGAATTGTACAAGTTTTTGACAATAGAAACCTAATGAGACGCCGTACCAATTCCGTGAAAATTTGCCTGGGAATTCGGGTTTTTTCTACTGACAATGTTTTAATAAGTTTTTATGTTTTTAAATTGACCATCAACAACATCTTTCTTGTTTTAAGAAAGATTTGTGCAGTCTAGGACATTTAATTTCAGCTTTATTGAAAAATTATGTTTCTGGAAGTCAGATTTGTTTTCACTTTATCCTGTCTGTTTTGTGCACAGATACAAAACGCGCAAAAATTACGTCATTGTGACGTCGTTCGTAATTTTAGGCCGGAAGACACATCTACAGTACACCAGAAGTCTAAAACTGAAAAAAGTTTGACGATCGGTGGTATGCTTTTTGAGATATGGTTCTAATAAAGATGGCTAATTAAATATTCACATCGCTGTAAAGTGGCTAATTAATTAACAAATTTACCAGTATTAAAATAATTGTTTAGTTTTTGTACTAGGCTTCAGTTTGATTTAGGATCTAAGTCTTTCATAATCACTAAGTTTTTTTTAAAGAATTAAACAAAATTGTGTACAAATGCTATGGGGATTTAGGCAGATAGAAAGAATAATAATAATAATAACTAGAATTGTGACCAAAAAGCCTAAGGAGAAGATGCTGTAGAAATGTAAGTTTTAGACGTGGGAGGAAAAGCCCAATGGGAAAACCTACGCAATCGGGTAGGGACTGAAAACCCAATCCACATGCAAGGCCCCAGTCTGGGTTACAGAACTGCAAGGCAGGGAAGAAACCACGAATTAGCCAACAGAGGACATGTCCTGGGTTACATTAAAGCGCATACAAGAAGAAACTGATGTTATAATAATAATAATAATGGGTTTATAGAGCGCCTTAAGCCTCAAAGCGCTTTACAGTAAAACAATAAGGACAAATTTAAGAAAAATGCAAAAAATTAATATGAAATTCAAGTGAATTGGACGAATTTAGGGGAAAAGGTGAATGGTAATAAACACACAAAAGTACCTAAATTTTATCTAAGTTACATAACTACAAAGACAAACATATCGAACGCGAAAGAAGGGATAAAAAGGGTGTAAAAAAGTTTACTCTGGAACTGAAAACAAACATGATCAACAAACGATATGCCGCAGATAATTTGGAATGTGTGAATGGGGGAAGCGGCAATCCATGCAGGTAGAGATGCAGCAGGGGAGTCTAGTGCATGAGCGATTGGAAGATGAGTAGTGAAAACTCGGGATGCAGGAAGCCAGTGGAGTTTGTGTTTTAGTGGAGTAGGTTGACAGTGAGCGAGGGGAGGTGGGGAGAGGGAGGGGGCAAACACAAGTCAAGCTGCGACGTTTGCATAGTGTTAGCCAGAGGGGGTGTATGGGTGTCTTTTGAACACCCTGTTTTAAATTTGGACACCCTGTTTTATCTGTCATTTACATGTAAATGTATTGTAAGTGATTACTTTGGACACCCAGATTTTACATTTCCAGCAAGTTTGGACACCCGTTTATAGCAAATCCTGGTTAAAACCCATGGACGTTTGGGTTGGGAGAAACTGGAGTCGATCAAGCACATTCTAGCCGATTCCACTTTGTAGAGGACATAATAATCTAGACACAATAAAACAAAGGCCCTCAATGTGTTCTGCTAGCCGCAAGCTGTGGAGGTTACTCATTGCTTTACCCATATGGGGATGAATATTAATGAGAGTAAGTTTGATGCTACTGGTTACCTTTCATTAGTTTGTAATAACTCGGTACATTCTAAAATACCAAGCATGCAGTTAGGATACCCGATACAAAAAGAAAGTGAATCTTAATGAACACTAATTGCGAAAGTGAACTTCAGCAGAATCTGCGGTCAACCATCGCGTTTCTAAACTAGAACTGTTTAACACAAATGACCTTGGCAAGAATGAAATTGTGATGACTACTATATTGGAACTTAATCAAAAAACTTTAGGAACCCCCTCCATAAAAACAAATACATAAATCTGATTTTAATAACCCGAAACAGAGAGTGATGATGCAGTTCTGTCAGAAGTTTCTTTTTCAGAATCTATATTCCTGGTTATATTTATAAACTAAAACAAATAAAGCCGAGTATAAATATCCCGAAATAGAGAGTTTGACTCAATTCTGCTGTCAGCGAAGTTTCTCTTTCAGAATCTACATTAACGAATATAAACAGGAATGCCGTTTTTTGTTGGATTTAATTTCTACATTCTCCAACCAGAGCGCAGCATGGATCTGAGACAACTGGTGTTTGTCTGTCTAGTTTGTGAATGAAGACTCCTTTTCGTATATAAACACATATCAAATTGTAGGCAGAGTTTTCATGGTGTTAAATTCGACTGAGAATTTTGTTTTTTTCTACTGACAATGTTTTAATAAGTTTTGATGCTTTTAAACTGACTGTCAATAAAATCTTTCTTGTTTAAAAAAAGATTTGTGTAATCTTGGACATTAATTTGAGCTTTATTGAAAAATTATGTTTCTGGAAGTCAGATTTGTTTTCACTTTATCCTGTCTGTTTTGTGCACAGATACAAAACGCGCAATAAATTACGTCATTGTGACGTCGTTCGTAATTTTAGGCCGGAAGACACATCTACAGTACACCAGAAGTCTAAAACTGAAAAAAGTTTGACGATCGGTGGTATGCTTTTTGAGATATGGTTCTAACAAAGATGGCTAATTAAATATTCACATCGCTGTAAAGTGGCTAATTAATTAAAAATGTTACCAGTATTAAAATAATTGTTTAGTGTTGTTTAGTGGTGTTGAAAGTAAGAAGTAACTATAACTATAAATAGTAGTAAACTTGCGGGTACAACCATGTGTAAAATCTCTTTTGGGAGGAGTGCTGGCTCTGAAAAGAGCCGGTTTGGTCTCGACGTTTCGAACAGTATACTCTGCTCGTCTTCAGGAAGTTTACTACTATTTATAGTTATAGTTACTTCTTACTTTCAACACCATGCAAAGCTTCAAACACCACAAACAGACATGCTGCCAATATTTTTCTGGACAGTTTCAAATTTGTTTTATTCATAAGAACGGTATAAAATATATTTAGTACGCATTGCTTTGACTTAGAGGGCCGTCTATCTTAGAGTGAAGGTTGTATTTATTTATTTACTTTGGGGGGGGGGTAGGGTCCACTAGACGATTTGCCTACGGCCATACGGCTGCAGCTATGTCATCGTTTCTATCAACACCATACACAGCATTGTTATGTGAAAAGCCTTCATCCGTAGCCACACACCGACTGTACCACACTTTAAAACCATGTAAAAACGCTCAATATTAAAACAAACACTCAATAGATTATATTTTAAAGTCGCTGAGCTTCTTCAAATCAAATTTGCCGACACTTTAATTTTTGTTGTTACTTTTTTGGCAGGGTAGCTGTTGAATTTTTGAGCTATGCCCATCCAAAATAAAAAAGACTCCCGAACGAGTAAACTGTTTGGAAAGGTACACTTGTGAGCAAAATACGAGAACTAGTGATATCCGAAATGCCCCGAGTTGAAAGTCGACATTGGGAACAATATTGGACCATTTTAAAACAAATTCTATAAAAATCTTTGATTTACAAAGTTTAAAACTATTCATCATGGAACAAAAAGAAACCGAGATAGCGCCCTCTGTCGTAGCTCGCAGACCAGTATAAAGTTAATGTTTCACTTAGAGGGCGTGCCACATTGTCGGGTTGTTATACAAAGACACATTGACTAGAGCGAGATTTGAACGAACAACCTCCTGATTAAAGTACCGGCGCTCTACCAACTGAGCTATCTACAATCCCGGCCATATCTCGTTGGGCCCCCTGCCCCCTTTCATGTTGAATCACATTGTTGCACGGTCTTCTGCGTTCCAGACAACATTGAGCGGGGGGGGGGGGCGGGGACGGGGGAGAGAATGTTTATTGTGAGACAGGGAATGGTTATTGTAACGTTATAGGAACTGGTGGCCCAAGCATTTTGGCCGGGATTGTAGCCCTATGTTGGCGGTCTCCCTATTTTCGCAATATCTTTGTTCGGGGGTGCCAGTCAGAAGCCATACAACCGTTAACTGCCGTGTAGCCAGGGATCACACCCAAGTTCACGATACAACCTGGGAAGCGGCAGCCAGAGAATCACCTTATGGGGATGCGACTCTTTCAAATTAAATATAAGTAATAAACCTTGGTTTATTACTTGATATGCTCATTATTTTTAGAAGATTTTGTTGACAGGTTGATGCAGGTCGGGATTATTTTTTGTAATTGATCGCGTACCGTTAACTGCCGTTTTGCCAGGGATCACACCCAAGTTTACGATACAACCTGGGAAGCGGCAGCCAGGGAATCACCTTACGGGGATGCGACTCTTTCAAATTAAATATAAGTAATAAACCTTGGTTTATTACTTGATATGCTCATTATTTTTAGAAGATTTCGATGACAGGTTGATGCAGTCGGGATTATTTTTTTAATTGATCGCGTATCGAGCCGAAAATATCCTTTTCTATTAAAATCCAGTCAACAAAAATGCTGGCGTGAGATTAGTTATACATTGCTACACTAATTCCCAAATTAAACAGAATGCACGGTCCTGTCGATGAATAAGTACAAGTCTTCACGCAAAAACAGCATCACTTTTTCTTTGGTTCGGATCGTGGTGGTAGCTACAACCCAGCTCTCGACACAGAACACAATGGCTGCGTCCAGATTGGCGTTTTTATTCCTGATAGGTATTGCAAGCATTGCAGCCACCGTCGACGTGAAGGTAGGGATCCTGCACCAACCGGGTAACTTCCAGTTATTCATTTCTGATAAGTTCTTTTCCCTGCCGCCGAAATTGCCATCGACACCATCGCCGAACGCGTCCGCGATAGCCTCTACAAGAACTTCACCGTGACGTTCGTAAACAGCAGCGCTCCCATGCATTCTGGCGGGGCTGTCGCTGCTTCGCTGCACTACCAAGACCCTCGCGGTGTGGACGCCTTCTTCGGACCCCCCCCCGAAAGCTACGACACGGAGCCCGTAGCTGACATGGCCGCCGTCTGGAACCTCCCGGTTCTTTCCGGAGCATCCACCTCGACTCTTCTTGGGGATAAGACGAGATTTCGGACTCTCACGAGAACCGCTCCGGTATGAGTTTACTGATCGGCTTTGTCGAGGCACTGTTTGAGAGCCACGGTTGGAAGCAATGCGTGATAGTGCGAGATGTAGGAGTTAGTGATAGTGTGTACTACACCCATGTGCTTCCTCTTGCGGTCTTGGATACCCTTGAAGCCAACGGGATAATGGTGATGGAGATCTTCGCCAACCAGTACAAGACTTTGGATGAGGCGCTTCATGTGGCTGCATCCATGTCTAAAGGTAAGGCTTTACTTTGACATATAAACCCAAATCAGTGACTCCGCCGCTAGAGGGCCCCACCTTGCGAATCGAAAACGAGAAAATATCCCGAACGAAGACTATATTTTTATGACATCAAATCTTCTATTTATATACAATTCTTGAAAATTAAAACTCACAGCATATTTGTTATAAATGTAACTACAATTTTTATCATAATACAAACAATTTGAGTGAAATTGACATTGAAACAAAATTAAAACTCGGGACGAGACTGCTTTTTGTTTAGAAACCCCATTTGCCAACTTCATGTCCAAATTATTTTGTGCGACAATTAGTAATGATAACATGAACGTCAGTTGGGCAAAAGTATGTTGTTTAAAAGCCACCGGAAACGGAAGTCAAGTCTTATTCTCGAGTTTTCTTTGCTAGTTTGTCAAATATATTTTACTTTCATATTTCATGGCTAAATTTCTACTTTCCCAACAATATGATGTATTTGTTTTATATTATTGGGTGTGTTCGATTGGCTTCCCCGGGTCGACCCAGGTCTCCCCCGGTGCGTTCGAATAGCTTTGACATCATTCTCGGGGCTCACCCGGGTCAGCCCCAAGTGACCTGCGTGTGGAGCGGGTCACTTGGGGCTGACCGAGGTGCATGACGTCACGACGAAAGACTTTCTCAATGGCCACCATTTTGTTTGTAATTCAGCGGGGCACTTTCAGGAAGTTTGGCATACATTTTCACCTTTACAGCGACTTTGTTAGCAGAAGTATTTTTTTATTCGAAGATGGGTAATTTTGTATCAACTTGGGCGTGTAAAATAATTTAGTTGCAGTTTTACATTGACAATAATTATTTTACGATCTTTTCGTGAATCCACGGACGTACTGCACAAAATGAAAGTAGTTCCGGGTCGGCTGTCCCAAGATGCATTGGTGTGAATGCTGGGGGAAGTTGGCGTTCGATTAGCTCATGTCAGGGGCTCACCAGGATGAGCACACTGGGGTCGACCCGGGGAAGCTAATCGAACGCACCCATTCATAAACTACGTCAAACTAAAGTATTTAAAGAAACAGAATCGTGCACACACATAAAACTCAATGGACCCATTGCACAATTTGCAGCACGCACGTTGGTGCGTGACCACGTGTACCATCCTTTTGTGCACGTTTTGACACCCACAATGGCGGACAGGAGACGCGCGTGTATGCGCGCTGCAAATTGTGCAATGGGTCTGTAACGGTTGGGACCAACTTGGTCCCGGAAGTTTGAATACGCGCGAGACTTTACACCGTGAAGTTGGTAAAAGTGATTTGTATCTTGTATGTTCCCCGTTGCAGTCATCTTCCTGAGCACCTCCCCAGTGACCGACCTCATGGTTCGAGCTCACCGTCTCGGCCTCACCCAAGGATCGCATGCCTTTCTGTACTGGTATCCTTTTGACTTCTCGGAGTGGAACACAAATTCTCAGGTAATTTTTAAACGGACACGTTGCCCGTTTGGACTGGGCGCTTTTGGGCTATTTAAAAGCGGTTTTTTTTATGAAATGAATATGGTTGGAAGATGTTTTAAAAGTGTGGTTTCTCTTTTACTTTGTGAATTAACACGGTCCTCCATTTGTAAAACAACTTTTTTGACTCCACCCATAAATTATGGACCGTGTAAAAGGTAAAACCACACAATTTTGAGGGATATCTGTGAATTCTACTTTTAAAACATCTTTCCAACCATATTCATTTCACAGCAAACACATTCTATAGCCCAAAAGCGCCGAATCCGAAGGCAATGTGTCCCTTTAGTACTTCATTGTAAGTATAGTGCTCCCAACCTCGTCCCCAGGGTGTGTCGAGCAGTACGAGGTTGACCGCTCTCTCACCCTGGTATTGGATCATTTGCATATCCAAAATATTTGGATACGTATGCAAATTAGAATAGTCTGGCTGCTTTTCGAAATTCACATCTTCGTCATAGTCTCGTGGTCCGGTACAAGATTTAATAACTGTACGGTGTAATTCTTCTAGACACTATGAATATGAAACATATGCTAATATTGTAAAGTCGTTGTCCAATCAGGGTCCAAGTAAAGAGTTTCCCTCCCAGGGTTTACTATTGTAAACATGGTTGGAAATAAAGTAAACCATGGGGACGAGGTTTGATGCTCCCTGTTTGAAGTCACTACCTTGAAAATTGTATAAAAACAGTTCCTTGAAGGTAGGGCCATAGATTGGTTTTGGCAACGTAATGCTGATTTACAGGCAAAATGATCAAGAACGAGAATGTGCACTACAACCATATTCTTCTTCATGTGATCTTTATTATATTATATTGGAAGCAAACGGGATAATAGTATACGGAAGCCGTATGTCTGATAGTGCCAGAGGAAAAAAAGGTGAACTATTTATTGAAAAGCGTGTATATGTATTTTTTATTGTACCATCTATCTGGCGACCACAACTTATCTGGCGGCCGGCACACCTGGCGGCCGACACTTACTTGAATTTGTATTTTTACCCTTTTTCAGTTTGAAAACCTTAATGCCGAGTCGATCGAAGCTCTAAGGGCGCTGTTTGTGATGCGGACCCAGGTTCCAGACAGCGCTGAATATCACGAGTTCCATGCTAAGATGCAAGCTAAGCAACAGGCAGTGTTTGGCGACCACGAGACCGAGGTTTGTAATTCGAACCATCCCAGCACAATGTCCGAGCTCTGGGCTTAAACTACCGGGCTTAGTCCCAGGCTTAGGCTTAGGTTTAGGCTTAGGATTTGGCTGATGCTTAAGATTTGGCTATGACTTCTTTGGTACTCGTTTCTCATGATTTGACCATGATGATCGAAAGGTTGAATCCTAACAAAAATGTGATGTTGTTTTTTCCAACAGGAGAGTTATTACTCTGCCACGTGGCACGATGCATTTCTGGTATACGCTGACGTCATTAATGACGTCGTGGCCGAAGGTGGTGACGTACGGGACGGCGAGGCAATAACAAAGAGAATGCGGAACCGAGAATTTCAAGGTATTTTATGATGACGTAGGCCCCTACACACTTTTCAAGCCATTAGTGACCACTGCGTGATTCTTTCTTCAAATATTGGCACAGAAGGGCCAGGTTTCTTCTAAATTCTTACTGCCCACAATACGAGTTTGGATGTTTTCAGCTTTGCAGCATTATTTGGAACATTTGTGCTTTCTTATCGTTAAGTTTTGCCTGCCTCTATTGGATGGGGGTGTGTTTGTTCATTATGTTCTGGTATATTGACCCAATAGCTCAATTGTCAATGCCTCGCGCAGTGCTTTACGACGCTTTGGTCCCGGTTTAATATCGGCTTGTTGTTGTTCTTGTTTGTTGTTGACAGGTGTGACTGGACCAATACTGGTCAATGGTAACGGCGATAGATACGGACGATGCGAAATCTTGCGTCTGACAGACCCAATCACCGGGAAATTTGACGTAAGAATTGTTCCCGCGATCAATTTAAAAAACAACTCGTAATTCGACATATTATAATCAGCATTATTGTTTTATTCTTTTTCATTTGCTGTTCGATCGAAAACTCCTGATAAGAGATTGAGATATTTTGTTTCGCTATCGAATCATGAAAAGACACAGTTCAAAATTTAAGTAAACGACGATAACCATAAGGGATAGAAAGAAACAAATGAGTTTTCACCACAAAAGTTTAAAAATTCAAGTAAACAACGACTTCCATGATAAGAATGAAACAAATGAGTCATCACGACTTAAAGGTATTGTACACTTTTGGTAACAGCTCAAAATCAGTGTCCTAATTTTGTGTGATTAAACTACTATGCATGAACAAACAAACCTGTGAAAGTTTGAGCTCAATTGGTCATCGAGGTCACGAGAAAATAGTGAAAAGAGATCTTATGTGTTTTCTGTTTTTTCAAATTATCGCGCGCGATAATTACTACTGTTTTACTCGTTTCTCAGAAACGATAGCATTTTAGGCAGAAATATTTTAGGGAACCCTTTCTACCATTACTTACCCTATGTAAGTTATGTGTGAATCTGTGAACATTGTGTTTTTCGATCTTACCAATAGTGTAGAGGGCCTTTAAAGACACTGGACACCTTTGGTAATTGTCAAAGACCAGTCTTCTCACTTGGTGTATCTCAACACAAAATAACAAACCTGTCAAAATTTGAACTCAATTGGTCGTCGAAATTGCGAGATAATAATGGAAGAAAAAACACCCTTGTCACACGAAGTTGTGTGCTTTCAGATGCTTGATTTCGAGACCTCACGCGTGAGGTCTCAAAATCAATTCAAATATTTTACTGAGAAATTACTTCTTTCTCAAAAACTACGTTACTTCAGAGGGAGCCGTTTCTCGCAATGTTTTATACTATCAACAGCTCTCCATTGCTCCTTACCAAGTAAGTTTTTATTTTAACAATTATTATGAGTAATTACCAATAGTGTCCAGTGGCTTTAAAGGATTCGTAACTACGGGCTGCAAGAATGTATGATGGGAGATCATTCCATACCGTGGTGGCAGCAAACTTACTTATAGAATCCAACTTGGTGGAGGCTTAAAAGATCAGTTAAATCAAAATCAAAATTTTAATTTTAATTTTGTATTCTTAGATTACATACAATTTTAATTACCTCCAGGGTGTCAACGCCAAAAAGTCATAAAACATTTTATATTTATTGTTTTAATCAACTGTTTTTGGTAGGTGGTTGGAACGTACGACGAGGCAACGGGGACCATCAACACATCTGAAACGCATGGGGAAAGGGCGCTGAACCCAATTTACCCATAGCTAGGATGTTGCTGTATACTGCTTCGCTGGAGCAACGAGACACTCCAAAAGCAAGCAACTCGCTTTGCTACCAGCACCTATGGGGAGTGGGGGGGGGGGCGGGGCGGATTCAAGAGTCATAGAGCTTCTTCAAACATCTGACGACTGTGGATGCAGGGATGCGAATTGAACCAGACTAGCTTGCTTTACGAAATGATTAATGGGAAATTTGACTTCCAGAATTCACCGACCCAAAAATAGACGGATGTATAGACGCGGACATCCGTAGTCCTAGGTTCTAGGAATGAAACAAATGAGTCATCACGACTTAAAGGTATTGTACATTTTTGGTAACAGCTCAAAATCAGTGTCCTAATTTTGTGTGATTAAACATATGCACGAACAAACAAACCTGTGAAAGTTTGAGCTCAATTGGTCATCGAGGTCACGAGAAAATAGTGAAAAGAGATCTTATGTGTTTTCTGTTTTTTCAAATTATCGCGCGCGATAATTACTACTGTTTTACTCGTTTCTCAGAAACGATAGCATTTTAGGCAGAAATATTTTAGGGAACCCTTTCTACCATTACTTACCCTATGTAAGTTATGTGTGAATCTGTGAACATTGTGTTTTTCGATCTTACCAATAGTGTAGAGGGCCTTTAAAGACACTGGACACCTTTGGTAATTGTCAAAGACCAGTCTTCTCACTTGGTGTATCTCAACACAAAATAACAAACCTGTCAAAATTTGAACTCAATTGGTCGTCGAAATTGCGAGATAATAATGGAAGAAAAAACACCCTTGTCACACGAAGTTGTGTGCTTTCAGATGCTTGATTTCGAGACCTCACGCGTGAGGTCTCAAAATCAATTCAAATATTTTACTGAGAAATTACTTCTTTCTCAAAAACTACGTTACTTCAGAGGGAGCCGTTTCTCGCAATGTTTTATACTATCAACAGCTCTCCATTGCTCCTTACCAAGTAAGTTTTTATTTTAACAATTATTATGAGTAATTACCAATAGTGTCCAGTGGCTTTAAAGGATTCGTAACTACGGGCTGCAAGAATGTATGATGGGAGATCATTCCATACCGTGGTGGCAGCAAACTTACTTATAGAATCCAACTTGGTGGAGGCTTAAAAGATCAGTTAAATCAAAATCAAAATTTTAATTTTAATTTTGTATTCTTAGATTACATACAATTTTAATTACCTCCAGGGTGTCAACGCCAAAAAGTCATAAAACATTTTATATTTATTGTTTTAATCAACTGTTTTTGGTAGGTGGTTGGAACGTACGACGAGGCAACGGGGACCATCAACACATCTGAAACGCATGGGGAAAGGGCGCTGAACCCAATTTACCCATAGCTAGGATGTTGCTGTATACTGCTTCGCTGGAGCAACGAGACACTCCAAAAGCAAGCAACTCGCTTTGCTACCAGCACCTATGGGGAGTGGGGGGGGGGGCGGGGCGGATTCAAGAGTCATAGAGCTTCTTCAAACATCTGACGACTGTGGATGCAGGGATGCGAATTGAACCAGACTAGCTTGCTTTACGAAATGATTAATGGGAAATTTGACTTCCAGAATTCACCGACCCAAAAATAGACGGATGTATAGACGCGGACATCCGTAGTCTTGGTTCTAAGACGCTCCAGTTGTTGTCACAAAGGCATGCAGTCCTAACCGCTAGCTAAACCGCACCCCACTCACCACTAGGGGAAAGATAGTGCCCTTTAGTGGCGAGTGGTTCGTGGGGTGATGACAGTGGTTCAGATAGCGGTTAGGTTTTCCTGGCTGTAATGCGTTCTTGACTGTGAAGCTTCTTGGAACCAAGCCTAGGGCATCCGGTGCGGCAGGAGATTCTGTCAACCCGGATATTCTGTCCCCCCGTACGCAAATTTATTTTCTGCAGCACACGTCGGCTATGGAGTCAACAGTTAAGGGATAGGGAAGAACAGCCTATCTCTTAACTGTTGACTGTATTGACGAAGTATGCTGCAGAAAAAAAAATCGCCCCGTACGGCAAACTGTTTTTTTAAAAATCTGATAGCGCCCTCTTTTGACTCAACCTCCTTCAAAAAGTCAAACTCGGACTGTTTTTGCTAAGACTAGAAACAAAAAAAGGATGTGACTTTCAAAAAATTTTGAAAAATTATATAGTAAGATGGAATTTGTGTTTATAATAATACACTTCCCTTATTTTGTTTTATCTTTAAGAAAACAAAATGTGTATTAGCGGTTAGATACAAACATGCATTTTTCTCTTTTTCCCCTTTTTCTTATTGTTCCTTTTGTGAGCACTATCGCGATTTTTGCGGGGGGGGTGGCACCTGAGGGGCACTGGAAATTTGTGGGGAGGCCTTGGCTACGCCGCTGGTGCTAAGTGGGGGGGGGGGCGGTGCTGGGCTTACTGAAAAGAGAGAGACATTGGACAGCAGTTGTGTTTTGGTCAGCTGGGACTCAAATAATAAATCCATAGAGCAAAACATTGCTCTATGAATAATCGTATAGACCATGTTACATTTTGTTTACAGAGTGGTGACCTTGTACATTATAATGCATTTCTTGACGGGCAAGATTCTACACAGGCTCAATGGGAATTTTTTTTTTTTTGTGTCATAATTTTCACATCAATTCAAAATTTACAAAAGCTACAGCTGTACAGCTTTTGAGATGTCCCCCCTTTCTTCATATCAAAAGTTGACGAAAGTCAGACAGTGCGATCTCCATAAAACATAAGATTTGTTGTATTCTTCCATTGAGCTGTGTACAAATTTGCCCGCCGGAAGTCCAGGCTCTGTGGCTCTTTTATATCACAGGTCACATCGTCTATAGACAATATCTGGGCATGTAAAGAAGTCACTCCTCAAATGCAATAGTTAAAGGAACATTACAGAATTGGTTGTTGCTAACAAAACAGTTGCTGGCAGTGTAAGCACTTTATGTAATCCACCATATACATAAACTGACAAACCTGTAGAAGTTTGAGATCGATCGGCCATCTGGGTCACGAGAAAATAGTGAAAAACCGATTACACATTTGCATGAAATCATATAGGCTCAACAAAATAATGAATAAAACGCTCACTGAGCGATAAACTCAAATCGGAAAATAAGTTTATTCATTTCTCATCAAATATGGCAATTCAGACAGAAATATTTCAGGGGATGTTTTCTACTATCATCATCATTAGACCGTGTAAGTTTTTTCTTACCAATTCTGTAATGTTCCTTTAAGCCATCAAATCGGACACGATACGGTCTGTACAGACCATGCCTAGACTTGTGGACAAGTCGTAAAAAGTCTGACGCAGTGATAGCAAAACGGCTCTGATGTCGCAACTATCTTGCGAGACTGCTGCTCCGCACGATACTGCTTTCACGACGGGTTTCCTCACGCTCATCCACCTTATAGCAGTAGTCTCGCGGAGGCCAGAAGGCTCGCGAGAGCATCGCCAGTGTCGCGAGATTCGCGGAGAGAGTCGCGGAACGCTATCACCGTGACAAACATTTAACGACTTGTTCACAAGTCTAGACCATGCCCAGTATCACATGCGTATTGCTCACGGCATCCGGACAGCAACCCCACCCCAATGATGTCAGGGCATTTCCCATAAAAGATGGGGGGAATCCCCAAAACAACAACCTTGACAACAGAAAGGATCAAAACAAACAATGGTGTGTCATCAATTAAACTATCATTTTTTTGAATACCAGACCCAGGCTCCCACTAAGGATTGATGTCCATTTGCGAGACACCAGAGATTCGCCGTTGCCCCCGCTGTCACCTAGACAAACGTGGATTCCACGTTCTGGTGAAAATACCATGATTTTGTTTGCTATAAATCAGCATTACGTTAACAACCCCCCCCCAAAAAAAAGACGACGACAGCATAAGCAGCCACAACAAACAAACAAACAAACAAACAAACAAACAAACAACAAACAACAACATACCACACAATGACCCAATTTCACTGCCATTTTCAACACACACAAAAATCACCAAGTTTGTACAACAGCATTCAACACAGTCAGAAGAAAAACGGTTTAAACGATTTTAGCATTACTGGTAAAATACTAAGATCATTCAAAAATAATTAAGGGCGCCAATTTCATTCAATTTCGCAAAGGCCAAAAGGAAGAGGCTGGTAAACCTTTCAATTTCATCAAGTGCAAACAATGTAGTAGAAATTTAACTGAATAATGGTGAAAATGTAGTATGTCTTCAAATATTTTACTTGTGGGGTACTTTCATAATGTTTTGTACTTTTGTGGTGTGTTGTTTTAATTATTGGCCGGTTCATCTTTTGGGTTTAATATTTTTAGTCATTTAAATTATATTTGATTATTTTCTCCTCTTGTTTGGTGCTGTTTTAATTTGGATTGTACAGCGCCCAGTGGGGTCCAAACTTTATAAGCATAGATAGTTACTATTATTAGGAAATAGAGTAACTGAAACGAACCTGAATAAGAAAAACAAAATCACAAAAACAAAATTGAATGCAATAGTAGCTTTAAAAAAAAATTAATAGTTTATATGAAAAATTAAACATGTATGAGTTTGAATGCGTGTTACTAAATGAAGCCGAATCCGAATGAATTTGCGAAGAAAAACAATGAAACACATAAGACCCGGAAGTGTACAAGATCGTCAAGGCTGTGAGCCTGACGGCTCACGGGCTAGGATTGTGGGCGATAGCGGTTTGTGGACAATAGCGGTGTGTGTGTGGGGCTCCGTACAGGCGCTGTGTGTGTGCATGGTGAGAGTGCGGTGTCCTATTTTTTTTTAGAGTCAGTCGGGGAACTGGGGTTGTATGGCATTCGGGCGGCTGAGGTTTTAGTATCCTTGCTCTATGGTTTTAGCTAGAGTACTTGTCTACACAGCCTTGATATCAAGGCTACTGTTTTGTCAGCTCTACCAATCCTGTATAATGCCTTTAAAGACATTTAACTCAAAAACGAATAATAATTTCAGACGAAGGTTACTCGTGCATCAGTAGGCACTAATTACACCAACATGGAGCTGAGACAGACGATAATTTCAAGACGTTCCAGTGAAACGTCTTCTAAAATCAAAGTTTCCACGAACGACACAGCAAAATTTCAATTCTTTTTAAAAACATTACTGCAATTTTTAGGTTTCTTTTCCCCCGCTACGGCTTTTCCCAGATGTCAAATTTAGAATGTATAGAGAATGAGTTATTCTACTATTGTCTTAATACTAAGTAATAGGCCCTACTCCGCACAGCTGGCTCGGAACTTGCCTTCAGTTTGTATGTTCGATCACGTGTACCGAGGTTGGGGTTCCGATTTGGTCATGTACCGAGTTTGCAAGTGCCGAGTTTGCCAGGTGCTGAAGTGACCGTAGAACACCGGATACCGGTCACTTCGGCACCCTGCAAACTCGGCACCCACAAACTCGGCACCTAGCAAACTCGGCAAACCCCACTATTCTTGCAAACTTATATAGTGCACATTGCAAATTCGCAACTAGGGAGCTATGACTCGGCACCAAGAAATTCGGCTGACACCAAACCGAAAGTGACCTCGGCGCCGGATACAGATTAGTGTCATGTGCCATGTTTCATGGACGAGTAAAATAACAGACATTATTTTACAAATTCTAAGAAACGTCTTCTAAAGTTATAGTGCACATTGCAAATTCGCAACTACGGTGCTATGACTCGCACCAAGAAATAGTTCGGCTGACACCAAACCGAAGTGACCTCGGCGCCGGATACAGATTAGTATGCCATGTGCCATGTTTCATGGACGAGTAAAATAACATACATTATTTTACAAATTCTAAGAACTGCGCTTGTCCAACTAATCATGAATGATATGAAATGGGTCAGGAAAACATTGTGTAGTGTGGTGGGCCAAGACTACGGATTAGGTGACAAGACCGTGCAAATCTATTTAAATTATTATAGTAAAGATCCAGTATTTTCCACCATGTATCTGCTTCCCCCCCCCCCGCAATTTTTTTGGGAGACTATCTGTATTTTTAACTCTACGGCTAGACAAAATGTTGTTGTTTTGGGTTTTTCTTTTAGTATAGGGGCTAGCTACAGTGCCAAGTTATTTAATTATTTATTTATTTATTTCCAGGCAAACAGTACGTACAAAGAATAAACAATATAAATACGATGACGCAGAGAACAAGTCTGCGGATAACCAAAAAGCGAAAATATTCACTATCTAAAGGCGATCCAGACAATAAAAATCAACAATGGCACAAAAAAGGACAAGGACACTATAACGTCATAAAAATTGAAAAAAAAAATAGCACATTCAATTATCATATCAAATAGAGCAAGGACAGAAAGGACAGAGCTTATTAGCACACATCGGCAAAACTATCAATACTTTCGTCAATGATAATATAACGTAATTTTTTATAATAATATGACGTATTTTTTCTGGCATCCGGCTTTCTGATCTGCAATACAAAAATGAAACTTGGATCCCCGCCATGCAAATCGAAAACTACTCTGAACTTTAACCTCTTCATAGCAAAATGGAGCCCTGAGAAAAAAAAGGTTGTAAACAGCAACATTACGATGTGCGATTAATCTGATCCTGTTCTAAATTGTAGCATGATACGAGTTACATATCATAAGTATGACGAATAACAAGACAAAGAACGCTAGCGAAGATACATCAGCTTCATCATCAGCCGAGACTGACTGTCAGCCGAAACCCTCGAAAAGAGCCCGCACCACCAACAGCGAGAACGCTACACCGGCACCGGGTGGAACGGTGGACACCTTGGCCGAGCACGGGGCCATGGCTACGGCGGCGGCCCCCGGCCTTGCCCCGGTAACTCCGCATCGAGATAACGTCGACGGTGGTGGCATGTCTACGGCCAGGAGGGTCCGGCAGAGTTTAAATCTACCATCTATAGCTGGTGGTGGTGGTGAAGGAACCCAGCAGAGCATGGACACTGGAGTGGGACTTCTGGAGGTGGAGTGGTCACGAGAACTCACCACGACGACGGACGAGGACGGGGTTGGTGAAGGGGGAAGTAGACGGGGGGATGAGGATGGAGACCCGGGCAAAAACAAGAGCACATCATCAACAAACATGCTCAGTGAGTACTTGTCATTATGAATGTTAAACTTTGATAACAATGTACATGAGCAGTCGACATAATATGTCAGGCCTGGTGTTTACTTTTCAACAGGGCAAAGGGCACCAAGGCGTTTTCTCCTATTAAAAGTCCTAGTGTCTATTAATATTAATAATAAGTATTACATGTATAGGTTAAGAAGGGTACTCAGTCATACTCCTACTACAATACTAGCTACACTGTCACTCGTCCTAGAGTAGAACTATCATTGTGGAGATGATAGCAGAACAAACCTCGTAGTTCTAACTTCTAGGACTAGGACAGTAGGAGTTCTAATCAGTGTTTGATTTTGAGGAAATCGTAAATTTCTATTGGAATATTTCAAGGGGCACCAAGGCAATGACCAGAGGCAACGGAGACCTCCTTTGCTTCCATGATTCATGAAGTAGCAGGCCTGGTGTTGGCCCAGGTTGGACTCCTCTGTTGCAACGGACACTGACATCCTACCACAGGGCCTAGCCTGGTATTAACAAATAATTTTCTATTATAAATCAACATTGGGTATTCAGGGAACGATTTCGTCCTGTGCACACTGAGAAACAGTAAATGCCACTATTGAAGAGCAACTGATATTGTGTGTAGCATTTTGCTATGATACACAAGGGAAATTGTTCAGTGGGTATTTAATTGTAATCATTTAACTAGGCCTAGTTTTCCTATGATAAATGCTGACAGCAATAGCCCACTAAGTGTGGCTGGCAGGTATTCACATACCGGCTATGTCAAAATCTCTAGCCAGCACTAGTGCTTGTGGGGCTGCACTAATCATGCCAAGTGCTGACAGGAAATGTAAAACATTTTTTCAAAATCAAAATCAAAATCTAAGGTTGGATTTGCCCTGCCATGATCTCAGGTCTCTCTCAAAACACTATTTTTGAGTAGTATGCTCCGAGTCGAGAAATGCAATTTTTCCGATAACTTTTTACAAAACTGATTGGTAATGATAAGGGAAAAAAACTATAGTTGGGATGCCCCAACTGTAACACTCAAGTTCGGACCGGTCCCAACTATTGTTGGGACGATTGTCAAGTTGGGACGGAACAGGCCTATTGGCAAGTTTAAACACATTAAAATTCACAATTTTGTTTCCTTTACACTGTAAAACAATAGTGGGAGACCCTGCCAGACATTGGATGTATGGCCATGACCTCTGTTGAGGTCAGTTATTGGAGCTGATGATAGGGTAACCTCAAACCATGGAGGAAAAGAAATAGTTCAGGAGTTCAAACAGCCCGCCAGACTGCACAGGGTCAATAACAAGCCAAATAAGGGAGCTTGCTGACCAGTGTGGCAAGCTACGCACTGTTATGCTGACCATCTGCTGTTTTGAAGATTCACGACCACGATAAGGAGTTTCTGTGCATGACCTGCTGTAAAAGCACCTGGCACTCACTGGAGGAAAGAATCATTGTGTGCACAATATGAGTTAATAAAAATAAACTATCAAACTGAACATTTCGCATGTGCGCCATGTTTTACAGTTCTTTCTTTTCTTTCCTCCATGCTCAAACTTATTGTCTTAGGAATAACAACAGCCATGAGTTTTTAATCTTACACTTGCTATAATTTTTAATTTATGTACAGAACTGGTTTTGGCTGGTTGGGGGGGGGGGGCTGTACTTTTATCTGTTGCTATAATAGTAACTGAAAAAGCGTGGAAAGTGCCAGGGTTATTAATTTTGTCAACAAACTTCGGTAGTTTCAATCTGAAAACTCACTGATTATAAATTGTCGTCCCAAGAAATATTTCTAAATCTGAAATACTGTCTATGGAAGTCCAGAAAATAGGGCTTTGTCCGAATCAAGCCATTTCGGCTACGGCTGATGATGTTTGCTGAAGTGGCAAGGTTGAAGAATATATTTTTTTTGTTTTAGTGATCCATCCACAGCCGCTGCTAGCTCCACTGAAATAATCATGTATCTTGCCTGCCAGAAAGGCACTGGAATGTACAAGGTTAAACTCTTTTTGTCAACAAAGGAATGAAAATGTCACAGTTCGGTTGGATGGTGTGTTTATTGAAAACTAGAAGATAACATTGAATTTCCTTTCCCCCCCCCCACACCAAAAAAAACAACCCAACAGCAACAATCATACATTTATCTTGAATGACACTGTAACAGAGGGCCATGAAGGGTCATTCCAAAGTTCATTGACTGCAAACCAACCAAAACAAAATAACGTAAATATTTAACTGCAAGATATATTTCACGGTGTCCAATGTACACAAAAGAAACAGTTTGCGTATTGATAAAATACCAGATATGAAATTTCTTGGTTTATTATGTTTTTTAATGTGTATACCTTTCCTGTCAATAAAGATGGTTCAAACAGATAAACAAAAAAATAATGTGAACAATATCAACAGACAACATACTCCAACGGTACAAGGTCTATAAGACAGTCAGGCTGGAGTTAATTTTTAACCATCACTGTTTTCCAACCATATCTATATGTAGGTTGGATTGGCCATCAATGGCTAGTGGAAGTCAAGGCTGGCCAGCTGTGCTATTCTGTCGACATGTTTTTTGTTTTGTTGAGTGTATAGATAGGTTGCAGTATGACGTAAATCGGCCATCTTTACGGGCAGTTTGGAACAAACAGTCGTGCGTTTCGTGTGAGAACAGCGTGCAGCACGCGCACATTCTACAAAACTCAGTGCACGATTGGTTAGTGAACAACGCGGCTGTGTTAATAAGTTGAGCGCTTGACGCATCTGCAAGCCAAAATGCACTTTGCCCGTAAAGATGGCGTCTATACCCAGCAAGCACACACATGTGCACTGGTTCCCAAGAGTCCTTATGCTGTCAAAAAACATATCTAGAGCAAAAATCAATAGGATGTCTACACAAAGTTCACATCTCAAGTTCACTTGAGCCTCTTTCCTATGGCGGGTCTTCCTTTCTGCTGTGGGTCAGTTTTGATTAATGGATCGGACGGATGGAGTTACAGGACATTATGTAGATGAGATGAGGTCACTGTAGAGCAGACAGCACCCACCTAAGTGGCAATAATTAATGCATTGACAACACAAGACAACACAGACTTGCGTAAGTCTAGATGAACTGTGGGCTACTGGTACATCTGCACACTGTTTGTTAGTGCATGGAATTCCTTCATGTGGAGTACCCTTACCATATTATCTGATGTACATTTACTGGTGAGACCTCTACAATGGTGAGCCTTGTACGTATCCTGTTCATGCTACTTGTTAGTCCAAGCCAAGCGTGGTCTGAGTGTTATGTAACAAGAGGAAATACTACTACCAGCTGCTTTATTTATTTATCAAGAGTGAAATTATAATGTGCAGATGTTGCATCATCCATCATCACAGCGGTCTTGCACCTTGCCTGTGCTGTATCTCTGTAGTGTAACCAACCGTTGTGTAAATTTCACCGTTTGAGGAGTTGTATGCAGCACCTGGCCAGAAGCTTCTAAGCGAAATGGTCTACTTTGAGGAATTGTTTCGCGCCAAAGTTCTTGTCGTGAGAAGAGGGGGACCAGTGTAATTGCCGAAGTTTTTTTTTTCAATGGACACCGGGCGGACACAAAATCCCACCAGGGTCGACAAGATGGCCGGGTACTTCTTTGCGAAGATCCACGAGTTCAGCTGCGGGATATTGAAGGCCTTGCGCAGTCCGACCGCACTGCGGGTCGGCAGCGATGATGAATTGGAGGTTTTGGGCGCACCATGTTGCGTGACCGGTGATTATGCTCATGATGTTGTGATTCAGACCGATGATGGGCTTGTGCAGTGTGATGGATACCCAACACCAATGTTTGACTGGAGATGTCGGAGTAAGGATAAAAAAAAATTACATTTTGTGAATTTTGTTTTGTTTGCAGTAGGCTTTCCCTGCACAAGGAGGAAATTAATTTGAGTGAAAAACAAAAATGATTGGACAAATTATATACGTAGCTACTGATGGATTACAAATCAGTGTGTATAATTTGCAGCTGTAATCTAGAATCTGTAGGGCTTGAATTTGAGGGAAAATCCACAAGACCGCAGGGCTCTTAGCTCAAACTTGTTTTGAAATGGACCAAAATATTTTTGTGCAGGACCAAAAACAAAATGAGAACAACATTTCTACACAGATAAACTGTTTTTAGTTGAACAAAGAAGATTTATCCGATTACCGATTTATCTCATTTTTCATTGTCTTTAATTAGTACCTATACTTTGATGCTCAACAAAATTGAAAGATATTTATCAGATTTACCACAGGTCTCGTAGCTCGGACAAATTTCTGGACAAAATCTTTTTTTTGTAAAGACCATTTTTAACCTTTCCTAACCATAAAGGTGACTTTTGTCAAGTGCACTCACAGTCATACCCCTTTTTCTTTACCAGTGGTGACTTTTGACAAGGACCATTCAGGGCTCGCCCTTAACACTAGCCCGGCGTACATTGTCTAGTAAAAAATGCTATGGGCAAGTAAACACCACTTCTCAACTTGCCCTGTGGGCTACTAAAAACAGTGCAACCTACTTGTTTAAAATGCTCATTTCTTCCTTTTCAGATGTGAATAATTAATGTATAATCGTTGTTGAGTGTGTGAATATAACTTCATTTGATCATTAAACTGGTTGTGATCGTTAACATTAACACATCAGAACATTACATTTATGGCAATTCTTGTTTAAAATCTGGGCTACTAAAACTTTCTGGGGGCAAGTAAAATACACAGTTTACTGGCCCGGCGGGCTACTTTACAAAAAGCTAAAGCGCAAGGCCTGACCATTTAATATACACAGGGCTCGAATTTGACACTGGACCACAGGCCCGAGGCCAGTGATTTTAGTATTGGGCCAGTAAACTCATGACTGGACAAGTCCGGCGGTCTTGTGGTTTCAATTCAATAACAATTCATGTACATGTACCTCACTCTATAATGACTTGAACAGAAACTAAAATTATGTTCAAATGTTGACTTTGAGTAATGATTTGAAATATACTTAATACTAAAGACAATCGAGGTCAATTTTCTCGTATATGTCTTAGTGCTCGTTCAATTAAATGCAAGTTAAACTGTGCAAGGAAGTCTTTTCTCAGTTTGAATCTGGTCTTGTAAAATTATTTCTGGTCCAGTAAACATTTTGAGATACAAGTCCTGTGGTCTTGTGGATTTTTCCCCCAAATTCGAGCCCTGATACATGTGTGTGTAGAGCTGTAGTTTTTCAATGTGAACCCCGTATATCCAAAGCTTACAATGGTTGGAAAGAGGAAGAACGGACCATACCATGATCATACCAATGACGGAAAAATAGAAAAGGTTGCTACATTATGCAAATGGAGTGGAAAGATCCAAAATGCCAAACACATTCAGAGCGCCATATTGTGGTGTACAACAAAGAGTTTGAGTTTAGTTTACAGATCACGCTGAGGAACATAGGGGTTCAGAAGTTGGACATTTATTGGTCGATCTCAATGAGGTTTGGATTGTGTGAAAGGTAGATCGATAAGCAAGACATTTTGTTATATGGAAAAGGTTTGCGGTGACAACCATTAAGTAATACTGTCTCTTATTGAGTTGGGGTGGTTATGAAGAGAAACCGTCTCAATAAGAGACAAGTATTACATGGTTGTCACCGCAAACCTTTTCCATATCGTATTTCCACCATGCAAAGTTTCAAATCCTACTTAAGACATTTTGTATTATTTATTTTGCTGTAAAACAATATCTTCAAGGAGAATAGAGTTTTTTAAAACTGGCCTTGAAAAAAAAGCATTCTATTGTGTTCCACGCTTTAGTGGCCAAACAATGTGTCGCCAGTGGTTGCTTATTTAATGTCAAAACATTTCCACAATAAGGAGAAGGTTAAAGGCCCTGTACACTATTGGTAAGATCGAAAAACACAATGTTCACAGATTCACACATAACTTACATGATTTAAAGTAGGTAATGGTAGAAAGGGTTCCTTAAAATATTTCTGCCTAAAATGCTATTGTTTCTTAGAAACGAGTAAAACAATAGTAATTATCACGCGCGATAATTTGAAAAAACAGAAAACACATAAGATCTCTTTTCACTATTTTCTCGTGACCTCGATGACCAATTGAGCTCAAACTTTCACAGGTTTGTTTGTTCATGCATATGTTTAATCACACAAAATGTGGACACTGATTTTGAGCTGTTACCAAAAGTGTACAATACCTTTAAGTGACTATGAATAATTTTTCATTAAACATTTTTTGCGGTCACTGGCCCACTGACTGGGTTGGGGCCAGTGGTCCAGTTGGTATTTGAGTTCTCTATGGCTCTATGGCTCTCTATGGAATGGTAGAAAGGGTTCCTTAAAATATTTCTGCCTAAAATGCTATTGTTTCTTAGAAACGAGTAAAACAATAGTAATTATCACGCGCGATAATTTGAAAAAACAGAAAACACATAAGATCTCTTTTCACTATTTTCTCGTGACCTCGATGACCAATTGAGCTCAAACTTTCACAGGTTTGTTTGTTCATGCATATGTTTAATCACACAAAATGTGGACACTGATTTTGAGCTGTTACCAAAAGTGTACAATACCTTTAAGTGACTATGAATAATTTTTCATTAAACATTTTTTGCGGTCACTGGCCCACTGACTGGGTTGGGGCCAGTGGTCCAGTTGGTATTTGAGTTCTCTATGGCTCTATGGCTCTCTATGGAATGGTAGAAAGGGTTCCTTAAAATATTTCTGCCTAAAATGCTATTGTTTCTTAGAAACGAGTAAAACAATAGTAATTATCACGCGCGATAATTTGAAAAAACAGAAAACACATAAGATCTCTTTTCACTATTTTCTCGTGACCTCGATGACCAATTGAGCTCAAACTTTCACAGGTTTGTTTGTTCATGCATATGTTTAATCACACAAAATGTGGACACTGATTTTGAGCTGTTACCAAAAGTGTACAATACCTTTAAGTGACTATGAATAATTTTTCATTAAACATTTTTTGCGGTCACTGGCCCACTGACTGGGTTGGGGCCAGTGGTCCAGTTGGTATTTGAGTTCTCTATGGCTCTATGGCTCTCTATGGAATGGTAGAAAGGGTTCCTTAAAATATTTCTGCCTAAAATGCTATTGTTTCTTAGAAACGAGTAAAACAATAGTAATTATCACGCGCGATAATTTGAAAAAACAGAAAACACATAAGATCTCTTTTCACTATTTTCTCGTGACCTCGATGACCAATTGAGCTCAAACTTTCACAGGTTTGTTTGTTCATGCATATGTTTAATCACACAAAATGTGGACACTGATTTTGAGCTGTTACCAAAAGTGTACAATACCTTTAAGTGACTATGAATAATTTTTCATTAAACATTTTTTGCGGTCACTGGCCCACTGACTGGGTTGGGGCCAGTGGTCCAGTTGGTATTTGAGTTCTCTATGGCTCTATGGCTCTCTATGGTGATCAATCATATGTGTAGTGACATCTCAAATTGACGTGTCGTGGCCGAGCGGATAAGAGCACCGGACTCAAGCTCTGGTGTTTCTGTTCAGCAGAGTGTGGGTTTGAGTCCCAGTCGTGACACTTGTGTCCTTAAGCAAGACACTTAACCATTATTGCTTCGTCCTTCGGATGGGACGTAAAGCCGTTGGTCCCGTGTGTTGTGTAATGCACGTAAAAGAACCCAGTGCGCTTATCGAAAAGAGAAGGGGTTCGCCCCGGTGTTCCTGGTTTGATTGGCAGCATATTGCTCCACCGCACCTTGTAAACCATTACATTGTGCTATAAATGCATAGGTCTCATACTTCAAAACGTAGCTCCACATACATGGCAGGTAAAAATACTGAGCGCTTTGTATCCTTTGGCAAAAGGCGCTATATAAATACAGTTATTATTATTATTTATTATCTCGTAGTTGTGGGGTGTTGTCGCCGAGCGGTTAAGAGCTCTGGACTCGAAACGCTGGTGTTTCTGATCAGCAGAGTGTTGGTTCGAGTCCTGGTCGTAGCACTTGTGTCCTTCAGCAAGAAACTTTGCCATATTATAATTGCTTTGTCCTTCAGATGGGACATTAAGCCCTAGGTCCCGTGTACAAGGATTGGTAGTGCACATAAAAGAACCCTGAACACTTATCATGGAAGAGTAGTGTTTAACCGCGGTGTTTCTGGTTCACATAGCAAGCACCCTTGTTTACAGGTTTTCCCAGGCTTGCGAGCTACAGTGATCAGGTTCACGTATGCCAGCAATGGGCCATCCTTGATTTCAATACCATTAACTAGCAGTAGCACTAGAATTCAGACTTGCAGGAACAAGGTACACTGTAGGTCAGGATGCACACAAGCATGTAATTCCTTTGAATGGAATTGTAGGGCGTTACAGACGAGTCGGGGGACAGGCATGACTGCATCAGCGGTCAGTGATCAATACCCTCTGTAGAATGTAAATATATCTGTTTGATTGTATCATGCAGCAAGGTTGCAACCATTGCATCGACAATAAACTTCAGCCCTGTGCAAGCTTCCCTTTTCATAGAAAAATAAACGAATGAAATGTAATGTGTCTTCGATAGTTATGGAATCCTTGTAAAAATTTCAAGTTAACCTGAAAAGGAAATTGATGGAAACCAGAGTTGGCATCCAGTTTTTTCAGGGTAAGTCAATTTTTCAAGAGAATACGAGGCAAGGGCAGGCTCCTCAGATGGTGCGATTTAAAGTGCAACTCCAATCCAAATATCGGACTTGTCCTCAACCCTCAAGTCCAGTCCTCAGACTTGAGTTCTCGACTCTGATTAGAAACAGTACATAAAAATACCTCTCATTTTTTTTTCTACCACAAGGGCCAGAGTGGATCTGGGATGAGGAGGTGATGTCCGATGCCTGTACACAGACCCAGGAGAGTAGAGGGGCACAGGTGTGCTTCCATCAGGACTACAGCTGCGGCACGGCTGCAGCGAGAGGGCTTCAACCGATGGCAAGGGGCAACACTACTGGGAGATCAAGATGGACTCCCCAGTCTACGGAACAGCCATGGTAACTTTACTGGAAATATCCATCATAGTATACTCCTAAACCCTTTATTATTGTCATGATATCTTTCTGTTAATGAAACCACGGACCCTCTAAAGCGACTTGCACTTTGACCGATAGGCCATGAAGATACTTGTGTGGAGAAGATGACGAAGAAATGTCAGTTTTAGAAGTGGGAGGCAAACCCTGAGTAGGGAAAACCCATGCAGTAAGGGAGGGACTGAAAACTTAATCAACAACATGTAAGGCTCCAATCTGGGATTCGAACCATGGCCACAGAGGTGAAAGGCAGAGAAAGAAACCACTGTGCCATTGTTTAGGGGCATCTGGGCAGCTTTTGGACACGCTGACCTTTTGGACATGCTGACCTTTTGGACACGCTGACCTTTTGGACACGCTGACCTTTACATCATGTAAAATTTTGGAAGTGCACAACATGGACACATTGGTTGTATATTTGGCAGATTCTAAAACCCTATTTTTAGATCCAGGCTAGTCTTGATCCAAGGCGTAACAGTCTTATTCTTACACGCGGTATTCAGGGATTGAAAAAAGACTTGCCAACAGAGGGCTTACAAATGATCGTGTCCCCTCAAATATAAACTCATACAGGGACTGATGAACCGTAAGTTGTTGCATTTTATAATGGCATTTATCTGACATCACAGATACCGAATAATAGCTTTATGTTTACTTTAAAAGCTTATTTTAGTAACAAAGAAGACCGTTCAAAATTGCAATTATTTCGCGAAACTTTATCTGCCAAATCTAAGCAGTAGCAGTCAGCTGTTTATGTATGCAAATGATATGCACATGACCTCAAAATAACATTGAACAGCAAGGTCGCTCCCATGCCAACACATTACACATTATGCGCAAACACCCATGTCGGACATTTTCTAGGATAGGATTTTGGAGTATTTGGCACTGGCTTACGGTAGATACAAAGTATCTTCAATTTTGTTCTTTTCTGTCGAATTCTTCTATTTTAGATGATAGGAATAGGCACCAGGCAGATTGACCTTTGCCAATACGCACACACCTTCTGCAACATGCTCGGCAGCGACACTAACAATGAGAGCTGCGGACTGTCCTACACGGGTCGGTTCTACCACGGGGGCGCTCAGGGCCGATCCTACTGCAGTAAATTCGGCCAGGGGACGATCATCGGCGTGCATCTCGACATGTGGTTCGGCACGCTCACTTTCTACCAGAACGGAAAATGTCTAGGTGAGATCATGCATATGTAGGTGGGAAGTTTGATTGTTGCTGAGTTTTACTGTTAACCCTCCCACTGTCTGACCATTGAATATCATCCACACGGGTTTGAATGATGGATGACTTTGAATCTGTTACGTTAGCAGTTTTTCCAGTGGTTGACATTTTTTGTTTAGATACCTGAAACACCCAAAGAGTGTCTTTACGTGTGAATGGACATGCAGGCTTATAGTATACTGAAAATAATTTGAGTTGATTCATTTGATGTTAAAATCTTTTTTTTGTAATCGTCGAACTTGGGGAAGCATGCTGAGGATACAGTGCTTTACACACATCAGTGAAAGTGTAAAACAAAATAATATCACTGAGTTATTTTAAAGAGGAGGGTAAATCAAATGAAACGAACACAATTTAACGGGCTAAGTTTTCCTCTACAGGTATTGCCACCAAGGGACTCCTGGGCAAAGTCTGGTACCCCATGATCAGTTCAACGGCAGCCAGGTCCAGCATGTGTCTCCAGACTGCTCGCTCCTTCCCGTCCTCCCTCCAGTTCTGGTGCTGCCGGACGTTGCGCCGGGCCATCCCCGCCGAACTCAATGTGGTCGAGGTGCTAGACTTGGCGCCGGGCATGCGGGCATTTCTGGAGGACAACTTGACATGGTTGCTGGACTCGCATACCCGTGGAGAGGTGGACGTCCTGAGTAAAGGAACGCAGACCGATCTTAGCATGGCCACCCATCAACTCAGTGAGGTGCCGTTGAGGAGGCAGTCACCAGACGCGGGGATTCGTGAAGGTCAAGGGTCAATGTCACCCAGTTAATGAGACCAGAGATTGCAAAGGTTCGAAGAAACCCTTGACTTTAGTAGTAAGTGTCCCCTCAACAGAAGACACAGTGACAGTGACAGTTGGTGACACTTGTAATCAGTGGCTTGTTAGGCCTACATGAGAGTTGCAGTCACAGTGACAGTTGGGACAAATGCACTGACAAAGCAGACATCAACTGCTGATGTGAGACAACCAGCGGTGGGGTCAGGCATACCATGGATGATTTCTTCTTCCATGATTGTAAACAAACTATGGAAAAAAAGCCGCCTGTGCACACGAACAATGCAGAGCAGTTTGAATCACACCTCAGGATTCAAGGGTGATTTCTGAGGAAAGCGAGCTAGGAAAAATATACTTCGGAAATGAGTATTGACACGTTAAATTACATTAAATACATAATTTACAACATCTTGCCAACGCCTTTTCCGATCATGTTAATACAAAATTAACTAGTATTGTTGGGAATTCACACGTAATGCATGATCTCTAATGCATACTGATCATTATGTGAAGGGCACCCAAGCTGGCACCAGGGCAATGATGGCATGGCCTTAATGAAATATAAGGCCTAGTTTTCACGGTTGATACAAGTTTACATGAAACAGCAAGCTAGTGTACAATGTAGGTAACCCACAAACAGGGACTGATTTTCATGGCTCTGTTATCGGCAGCAGTAATCTGTAATTATGGTAGCAGAAAAATCCTCCATCAATGAAAGCAAATTTCGCCTCTTGCCGTCTGACCATTCAATACCATTCACTGTGGTTTTGAATGATAGATAAACTATGCCAGCCTGCAATATGATACCAGGGAATGTACACAGTACACAGTTAGTTCTGTGCACAGTTGTGCCACCGTACACAACCTTGGCAGTCGAATGGTTTCAAATGGTTGGTCAACTCACTGGAAAATGTTGCCAAGAGTCACTGAGAGTAGGAGGGTTAAGCAAGGAATTTCAGCTCCGGCACGTTTATATTTCATGTTCCTAATAATTCTGCACGTACACAGAGGTTTTGTGGTTGTCCCCTGCTTACAAGCGGAAAATGCAGGGCCGTATTCCGTAAAAAGAAGAGCCATGAAACTGGGCCCGGTATTAAATAACAATTTACCAAATTTATTATGTACATGAAGGTCTAAAGAGAAGTCATAATTTCGTGACCCATCTTGAGATTTCTCCACAGACCCTGAAAGTCTCTAAATTAAGTTGTTGTGGCCAGATTTTAAAATATTGATTTGATGTCAGTATGTATATCATAAAAAAATCTTTGTCATGTTTTAGTCACTGAACACCAGTTTGGATTCAGAGAATTCCTGGATAACTCCTCTGAAATCATGTTCACCTAAAAAGTTGCAATACCACAAAGTTTTGCAATAAAAAAGTTGGTCAGTCAAGCTTGAAGATGAAGCCTGCATGTTGCATTGTTTTAAATATAGCTGTTGGGCTCGAAGCCGTTTTCTTTTCGAGCAAAATTATTGTAAGCAAGGGAGCTTGCTATGTGAACCAGAAACACCTGGGTTAAACCCATACTCTTCCAGGATAAGTGTTCTGGGTTCTTTTACATGTGCTATCAATCCTAGTGCATGGGACTTATGGCTTTATGTCACATCCAGTGGGGGAAAGCAATTATGGTAAAGTATCTTGCTCAAGGACACAGGTGCCACAATTGTGGACACAGTAAAGGTGTTGTGGTGTAAATTATGCAGGCATTTGATTCGTCCAGATGTTTTCTGATTTCAGGATTTCTCACTGATCTTCCTGAGCATTCAGATTTTCATGAAAGGGGCAAAACTTGCCATCACAGACAGACAGAGATGAAAAGTCTCGGCCCTTGTTATGACCGGATCTTCAGATATCTATTTGAAATGATGCAGAGAGCCCGTAAACCTCTAAAATGTACCATTCTGCACATCCAGGAAGCTTCATTTCCACACCAAGAGGAGATAATATAAAATGCTCAGGATTTTTCATAAAACCATACAATCTCATCCCTGCTTATGTAAAGCATAATCAGTTATGTAATAGCGCAGTCCTCAGAGCAACTGAATCAAACCAAACATACAGTTGGAACTTGATGGATGGGGAGTTCTGGCATTATCATTCGTGATTGATTCTCTACCAACAAAATTCACAACCTGTTACCGTTCTATAACAGATAAAACTGTCTTTGTGGAACGCATGAAAGTAAAGCATTAAAGACACTGGACACCTTTGGTAATTGTCAAAGACCAGTATTCTCAGTTGGTGTATCTCAACATATGCACAAAATAACAAACCTGTGAAAATTTGAACTCAATTGGTCGTCGAAGTTGCGAGATAATAATGGAAGAAAAAACACCCTTGTCACACAAAGTTGTGTGCTTTCAGATGCTTGATAAGTTGATTTCGAGACCTCACGCGTGAGGTCTCAAAATCAATTCAAATATTTTACTGAGAAATTACTTCTTTCTCAAAAACTACGCTACTTCAGAGGGAGCCGTTTCCCACAATGTTTTATACTATCAACAGCTCTCCATTGCTCGTTACCAAGTAAGTTTTTATGCTAACAATTATTTTGAGTAATTACCAATAGTGTCCACTGCCTTTAACTTCAAATTTTGTTGGTTGTGTACCCTTCAAAAATTATAATAAGTAGTGGTTAGAAACAAAGTCTGTTTGTGGTCACATGTTTTTGCTTTCTCGGATGTGGCCAACATTGAACAAATATCTGTTCTTCGTAAACATAAAGCATCCTGTACTTTGTGATAAGGTATACACTCATTGGATTTCACTGTTGAAATACGTGTAAATACTGTAAAACATTAACACTAAAATGGTAAAGGAAAAAAGGTGTATGGTTGTCTTATTTCCTAGTGGCATTTTGGTATTTTTTTTAAGAGCAATCAGTGAAACAAAATCAAAGTGTAAAATAATGACTCGGTAAGCACGGTTCCAACCAATTTATCATCTTTATTTCTTTAAAGTGGATGGTGGTTTTTTTTCTTTCTTTTTTTTTTTACAAATGAATGTGTGAGACATACATAGAAATAAACATTTCTTTTTACAATATATAAAATAACTCTTAAACGTGAATTATTGCTTTTGGCGTATGAAATAAGAGGACCCTTTTGTTGTACATCAACTAAAATTATACTTTTAAAATGGTTCCCTCACTTGTCGGCACCTGTATTTTTTAAAGGTTTTTTAAAACTCTTATTGGGATGGTCTTAAAGGTAAGGTCCTAGATTGGTTTTTGTCAGTGTACTGCTGATTTATAGACAAAATTATGGAGAAAGATACAATAAAAGTCACGTGTGAAAGTTTTTAGCTGAATACAGTGTCTACTTCTGCTGAGAAAAGAGCAAAAAACTGTCGCGGTATTTTCGCAAGAACATTAAATCCATCCACGTCTAGCGAGGTGACAGCGGGTACCAACTGCATCTCTGGCCACAGCATTAACAAATGGACACCAACCCTCAGAAATCTGAGACACTTTTCATGCATGAATTGTCTCTCAGATTCAATTTTTTTTGGGGGGGGGGTGAAAAATTATCAAAACCTTATTACTCGAAGGAAATCCTTTCTTGAAATAGTTTAGACTATCAACAGTTCTGTTGTAATTTTATTATCTGTCTGTCCAATTCCAGGCTGGAATTCGATAAAAATCTCCACTAGACCACAGGGCCATTATCATAGAGCTGCTTAAGCAGAATTTACTGCTTAACAATTTTCTGCTAAGCAAAAATAAGCATGATACCAGTCACAGATGGTACATAGGAAAAAAGTTTGGGCTGGTAAGCATAATTTGGTTGTGCTTACTGCTTTTTGTGATTAAGCACCCTTTTAAATGGCCCTGGCCAATTTCATAGAGCTGCTTAAGCAGAAAATATTGCTTAACAATGGCCTGCTAAGCAAAATGAGTGAATACCAGTCACTAATTGTACATGTGGTATGGTAGTTTGGCTGGTAACCCTATTCTGGTAAGCATACTTTTGTTGTGCTTAGCTACTTTGTGCTTTGCGCTCTATGAAATTGGGCCCTGTTTCATAAAGCTGCTTAAGCAGAAAAAACTGCTGAACAATTTTCTGCTAAGCAGAAAAGAACAGGATACCAGTCACAAATTGTACACGTGACATGGTATTTTGGCCGGTAGCCTTATTCTGGTAAGCATAATTTTGTTGTGCTTAGCTACTTTTGGGGCTTAAGCAGCACTATGAAATTGGGCCCTGGTCTTGTAGCTCAGAACTTTGATTGGACCAGAGATGGTTTGGGGATTTTTTTTTCACGAGCCCTGTGCCCAGTTTCATAATGCTGTTTACCAGTAGGCAAATTGTTGTGCTTACTATTGCAGAAAAACATACATAAGCAAACGTGTCAGTCATAAACAATCAAGAAGATTTTGACAGCGCTTGACGCTAACATGGATTGCGTTGTTGCTGCACTCATCTACTTACAGAAACAGCCGTTAAGTTACCGTGCCTTTTTGCTTTGTGAGTGGACAGCACTGTTTATGAAATAGAAATTCTGCTAATGGTCGCTCGGTAAGCAGAAAATTTTGCTTACAGGCTTTATGAAATCGGTCCCTCCTTATTTTGTTGTATGTGCTAAACTTTTAGGAGGAGATTTGGAAGTTTAAAAAGTTAATAATTCTTTGGTAACGCTTCGAAAAGTATGTGTTTAAAGACTGGAGGACTTGTTCGGCTGTTGGGTTACTGGCCAAGTGATAAATTTACGGCTGTTGGGTGACTGGCCAAGTGATAAAATTACGGCTGTTGGGTGACTGGCCAAGTGATAAATTTACGGCTGTAGGGTTATTGGCCAAGTGCTGAAATTACGGCTGTTGGGTGACTGGCCAAGTGCTGAAATTATGGCTTTTGGGTTACTGGCCAAGTGCTGAAATTACGGCTTTTGTTACTGGCCAAGTGCTGAATTGCTAAACTTTGGTCAGTTGGTACAGTGGGTATTCCAAGCCCTGTTATTCCCTCATTCCTAGTCACACAAGTAATATGTTCAAAGTTTCATACACTCTTCTCAAATGAATTCTTGAGATTTTCTAGGCGAGGAATTTTCTTTCTTTTTTAAAAACTATCACAATCCACTTCTTCAAATTTAAAAACAAGATGTACATCAAGACTTAACACATACCACCAGAAACTTATAAAAAACCAGTTAACCTTCAAGTAAAATTTAGGATAACGTAGGTAAGTACAATATTCTTTAAGGTCTTGGATTCTTTCAAACCTGTGCATAAACCAGACCTCTATTTTTTAAGGAGAGCGAGTGCAACCGCTCTCTTCAGCACTCCTCAACCTTGTCCGAGAAGTGCGAAACAAAACACTCCTTAAAAAACTAAAAGATGATTTTTTAAAAATCCGGGAAACTATTGATTTTTGCTGGAAATGAACTACTGATGTGGAGTTTATTTTGTTTCGATCATGGTATAAAAAATAACAATCTGCCAAGCTAATCCTGCAATCCGGTACGCGCGTATGAACCGTCAGAGGTTCTTTCGTGCTTGAATTAAACATCGTGGAAAGTCAGAAACCGTGTTTTATTTTAATAAAAGTGTGAAGTTTGGTTTCCGAGGATCGCACAGAGAAACCCATTCACTCACTCATCCGCAAAGACGGCAATGATCTGCGCGTCCACGTTGACCAACATGGTTCCACATGTTGATCGATTATTGATTTAGAGAGAGAAGTTTATAGCTCTCTTTGTATTTCTAGAAATGAAGGACTTCTGAACTAACTTGAAGACGCTGAAACGTAAATCATTTCTGTTATGTTTTGTAACTGAACAGACGTTTCAAGTCAAGTTCTGTAAGAGCAGGCCCTCGAGTCAAGCATTTCATTTTATTACATTTCATTCCATAATGGTTTATTCCAACGACATGAACTGCAGCTTCAGGCTGAATTACAATGAAGTGAACATGAAGTTGTTCTTAGAGTGCAAGGTCTGGGTCCTTGGACGTCATGAGTGTGTGGACTCGTTTAGACAACTCAGGTCCGACTCTCCGTGTGGTGGCAAGTACACCCTCCCCTCTCCTTATCTGGAAACAAAACAAAAATGTGAAAGATACTGTAAAGCAGAAGAATAGAATATCAATTTTCTTTACTCCAGACCTGAAATTTCATCTTCGAGAGGGCAAGGCCATTTTCATTTTTCAAAGGGTACTTCTATTGGAAAATCTTAAAGTCTTTGGGCAACTAGGGGCACCAAGGCTAAACACCAGGGCAACAGAGGCCATGAACCTTTGTGTCATTCCAGGCCTGTTTCTTTTGAATGAAACAAATAATTGTTGTTTTGTTTCAGCTGACGTAGAAGCCTTACCACAATATCCTGAAGTAGTTTTCTTGCTTCTTGAACAGTATCACATTGTGCATAGGCCTGTTTAATATCAAAATAGAACAAGATTTTTTAAGCAGTTTGCTTAGGGATTAAAATTCTCTTTTCTGTCGACTGGATCGTTTCAACTTATCCTTCAAGCCATTAATAATTTGTTTTGTCAATGAAACTCAGTTTGGAAACCCATTTCAGAACGTTTTCTCATAGACATTTGCAGATTGCAATGACTCAAATATTTTTGTTTAACGTCCGTGTGTCTGAAGCACAATCAGACCGTTGGAAAGCGTTATGTAACGGCTGATCACTGTCGACAAATCTGACCAACTCTTAAATTGTCGTTACATCTACTGCTACCAGTATTTTTGTAACAGTAAGCATCACAAACTTCTAAAAACCAATATTGGTGAAGTTCGCACAATGACCATTTGTCAACTGGTGGTCGATATTGCCTTTTTTTGTTTGAGCATGAGTACCAGTTAATATTAGCCCCTAGTCGACAAAATGGTCGTTGTGCAAAATTTGGTCACTGTTACACAAATCACCAGCGTGACGCGAGTTAAGGATTGCGTATGATATTTACGCAAGGACAGTGGCATATCAGCAAAGGTGGGGAAAAAAAAACGGTTACAAGGTTGTCAATCTACGAACATGAATCCTTTCTCCTGAAGATGAGCAGAGTATACTGTTCGAAACGTCGAGACCACACCGGCTCTTTTCAGAGCCAACACTACCATAAAAAGAGATCTAACACATGGTTGTACCCACAAGTTTACTATTCATTTATAGTTACTTCTTTTATCCACACCATGCAAAGCTTCACACCCCACTCATGAGTCCTATCTATCAATTGAAGTAAAAACAAATTCCAGGAGCACAGCGGTAATTACCTGCAGCAGGAGTCTCGGTGATGGGTACAGGGCAATGATAGAGGAAGCGATCTCGGGGCTGACGTTACGGAACTGCTGCAGCTGCTGACGCCAAACCCTGAGGAGACCCTTGCCGTCTTTACTGACCTTGACTCCCCCTGCCCACTCCGAGTCAACATGGAAGGAGAAGGTTGCTTTGTCTCTCTCTCGTCTGTTTTATTTTCAAAAAAGTGGTTGAGACCATTAACACATTACTACCTCCATGATTACACGCAGCGTTTTTTAAATTTCTTTAAATATGTTATTTATTGATAACCAACAGCGGTTAACCGCCACTAACAGGTATCATCAAATAAGAAACAATCAACAAGAAAGCACTGAAAACATTCAATAAAATAAATGTATAAATATTTAAGAAAACCATTAAAAAGTACAAAATATATAACGATGTAAAAATTATATATACTAAAAAATAAATAAAAATAAATAAACTAAGTAATTCAATAGTATGCAAATCAACCTTTAAATGACCTGGTAAACATCAAAGATCTCATTTGCATATTCATTCATCCCTTCATTTATTCATTTATTCATTCATTCATGGTTTTATTCATTAAAAATGTCACATGGCAGCCATGGGCCGAATTGCGGACATTTTGTACATAAAGTCAAAAAGGAAAGCTAGTCATAAAAGCAGACAAAACAGTAAATGTGCACTAGACACAAATAAAGACAAGAATTCTTAAATATTAGTCAAAATATTGAGATAAATATCAGTGTTAATGTAACAACAGTCAACCATTAAAAATGATGTTCGGCCGCTGTTTGATCCCAATCAATGATGGAATCCTAAGATAATGATAAAAGCTGAACTTCAAATTTAAAAGAATGTTAAACAAAATTGAAGATAATTTCTGGTTGAACAAAGAAAAGTTGAAGATATCAAACAGACATATCAGCTGATGGAACAATGGAGGAATGGATGGGTACATGACACTGTGCATCAATAAGAAAATGGGCAATATTGGTGAGCAAGACCAAAAACATAATATTAAAGGAACATTACATAATTGGTTTTTGCTAACAAAACAGTTGCTGGCAGTGTAAGCACTTTATGTCATGCATGTAATCCACCATATACATAAACTGACAAACCTGTAGAAGTTTGAGTTTGATCGGCCTTCTGGGTGACAAGAAAATAGTGAAAAACCGATTTGCATGAAATCATATAGATTCAACAAATGAAGAAAACGCTCACTGAGCGATAAACTCCAATCGGAAAATTAGTTTACTCATTTCTCATCAAATATGGCATTTCAGACAGAAATATTTCAAGGGATGTTTTCTACTATCATCATCATTAGACCGTGTAAGTTTTATGTAAATCTGTGATCAAAAGTATATTTTACAAGTTTTTTTCTTACCAATTCTGTAATGTTCCTTTAAGAAAGACAAAATATGTATATCATAAGCAACAATGTCACAGAATCTGTCAAGAGATTGAACATGAATACAAGATAAATACAAAGCTGGAAAATGGATTTAGGGAGCAGAGATCAATTCAAAATAAGGCACCAGACTACTTTCACTCCCAGCCTCAGTTTGGAAGTTCCCTTTGAAAAAAATGAAAATGAAAAACTTACTTAAAAGGCGTCTCAGCGACTGACTTGGTGAACATGGCAACAATGTCAGCCACCTCGGTTGGCGTCTCCACAAAGCGGACGTTACATCCCACATGAAGCTGAAGATCAACCAAGGCCTGCAATGGTAATGACCAATCAAATGAATATCAAACATTAAAAAAATTTCCATGGAAATGTGGCTGCATCTGACTTTGGCAACTTTGGCCCATAGCCGTAGCCAAAATCATTCAGGCATGGCCTAACAGTGAAATGACTGGTGGATCAAAATGATTTTCTTTTACTAGCCTTAACACTCCTAAAACATCAAAAATCATACTCAGGAAGTTGCCTGACTTTGTGGGATATCATTCTTGTTTCTTTCTGGTAATGAAACCAAGGAACCCTGGAAAGCAGCCTAGCACTGTGACCTGTAGGTCTGAAGATACCTGTGCAGAGATGAGGATGAAGACATGTCAGTTTAAGATGTGGGAAGAAAACCCAAAATGGGAACAATCCATGCAATCAGGTAGAGACCGAAAAACCCAATCCACATGCAAGGCTCTGCAGCTGATTTCTGTAAAAAAAAAAGCAAATCAAAAAAGGAGAAAAAAAGAAAACAAAAACCCAACAACCACTGTTTTTTTTCAGAACCACAACTCAAAGAAAGAGATTTTTCATATACATGGTATTATCGCAAACCTTACTAGATAGTCTAAATTATAAAAAATACACAACTTCACTTACTAAGAGCTTTACCATAATAATATGCTGCCACATCATCGTGTGGCTCCCTGTGTGCAATAGCAATAAGCAACACCGATTCTCATTATACAAAAAAGGGACCAGACTATTTTGTCAATCCAGCCTCGGTTTGGTTAGGCCGCATCTGAGTCTAGCGACTTTGGCTACGGCTATTAGGCTATTGGCTGCAACAGTAATGTTGAAGAATACAGCAATCCAGCCACGAGCCACTAACAAAGTTGTTAATTCGGACACAGCCCGAGGCCATTATCTGAATTGGTGGCTACAGCTAGGACTCCAACTGCAGTGTTGCTTAGGACCCCCCCCCTATATACTTCAACGCATGATGGCACAGAGATCTATTCTTCATCCTTCATATCTCCAAGAACTCATCTCTTTCAACACATCTGGTCTATGACACCCGCTCATCATTTGACAAAACACGTCTACATAACCCCCAAACAAAAGTCAGGTACTGGAGATCGTGCCTTTCAAGCCACTGCTCCCCCCGGCTCTGGAATTCCCTTCCCCGTAACATCCGGGAAGCCAACACACTTCAGCTCTTCAAAAATAGACTCAAAACCCATTTATTTGTTTAATCATGCCAGCAATGTTATTTTGCTTGTAAAGTTTTTTGTATCTGTATCAATGCATTGTTTGTTTGTATCTTTAATTTTTGGATCAGCTTCTGTAAAGCGCTCCTATCTTTGTGGGTCGCTATAAAAATGCCTATATGTATGTATGTATCTAGCCGTAGCCCTGACTGTAGCCGCCAAGTCAAACACGCGGCCTTACACTGATTTTAAATGGGATAAAAATACAAGGTGGCTGCCTTCCCCATGATGATAAACGTTTACAGGAGATGGAACTGACCTCTTCCATGTCGACCCTCGTCACGGTGGTAGTGATGTCCTCGATGGGGCGCTTCTTGCGTCTTGTCTTGGTGGCGTTCGCTGGAGGGTCACTGCCGAGGACGGCTGAGCGAAAGTTACGCTGTTTGGAGTTCTTCTGGAGTCTGTTCAGAATTGATGACATTGAACAGAATTTCATCATTTAAAAAAAAAGTATTTTTGGAAGTGTTATTTACTCTCAGTTATATGTTTTTTCAAGTTTTATAACAGCACACATTTATTTTAAAAAAATACTTCTGAAGATAACATTTTTTAATTTTTTGTTTATTTTGGTAAATAAAATATGTAGCTGGCAAATTTTCTTTACTAAATCAACATAAAAATCAACATAAAACTTCATATTTTCAAACATTTGAAGCATTCTACCGTGTACTATCCCCATGATCATAGCAGGCCTGTGGCTCTACATGGAATTAATGAACTCTCACCCATGTAACTGCACTCGCGCGCATGCATGCCGTATCAGGGCCCAATTGCTGCATATGCGGAAATCATCGCTTCACAATTTGCTGCTGAGCAAAACATAAGCAGGATACCAGTCAGAGACTGTCCATGTGACACCGGATTTCAGCTGGTAACCCTTCGTCTGGTAAGCATTATTTTCTGATGCTTAGCTACTTTTTGTGCTGAATCAACTCTATGAAATTGGGCCCAGATATATGGCCCCAGCGGGTGTAGTAACTGGGCGAGAGTTCATCAATCCATGTACCATCACACCTCTCCTATCACAACTTGATTTGGATCAATTCAACACCAGAAGACTTCTGCACCAATGCACCATGTTTTACAAGATTCACCACAACATCGTCGATATTAGTTTTCCGCCTTCTGTTCAACTTCATCCGACCAACCATAGGCAGAACTCGACACCAACTTCATTATCTACCAATCCAGGCATCACGAGACTCATTCAAAATTTCTTTCTTCATCCGAACCATTCCAACCTGGAACAGGCTCCCGTTGGAAGCAGTGACAGCAGCACCATCAGTCAAGGTTTTTCAGGCAGTGGCCCTTCCGGCGGTGAGAGACATGCGTCCCACCACCACCCATCAACAGCTTTAAGATGATGAGGATGTTTTTACTCGCACCTTATAAAATACTGAACCTTCACGACCGCACAACACGAGCACCCCCTATACCACACCTTGGACAAGCAGTTAGCTTCCTAGGTGTATACTCATCAAGCATCAAGCATGTACAGCCACAGGCCTGCTATGATCATGACGACACAGCCCCTTTAAGTAGTTGGATTGAAAGAGCAAACAAAATAGTAAAAATCCTGAAAATAATCATGTGGGCCCCTTCAGTAGCTGTCGAAAAGTGTATTGCTTGTACACACAATCAAAACAGAATAGAAATACAGCTTTTAAATTTTCCATTCAAGGTCATGTTGCGAAGTTGAGTTACTCTTATGGAAACTTCTTGGGTTGAATTTATGTTTCTTTACCTGAAGTATTTCTCCATGCCTTGAATGATGAAAGTGACTGCTTTGCCGTTCACCGTTTGTTGGACATTATTGGCGTAGGTCTTCAGTGAATCTTGCCCTTCGTAACTGAACATTCCCTGCTGCTCCTGAGGATAGTTATTAAAGCAGTAGCAACAACAAAAATGAAAAATTACGGTCAAATTCAAGAGGGGCAGTTGAATTGTTATAGATTGGGATGTTAATCATCGTTACTTGCAGCTGAGAAGCTGACTTAGGCTGGCTATGCAGGCATGCAAGGGTGCCTTTGGGCAGCCAGCCAGCTACATCAACCCATATATGACCACGTACGTAGCACAGCCTGAGATCACAAGTGCATGATTTTTCCGGAGAGAGCAAAACCAGAGGGCCCGAAGAAAAAACCCTTGTGGCGCAGGAGAGAACCAATGCACAACACTACTCACATAATGGCCCGGGCATCGAACCAGGGCCACATTTGTGAGAGGCTTTCAGCACTAGTCACCGATATCGGTGCGTGTAACACAAGGGTACATTCTTGAATCAAACTACACAATCAACAACTCGCCTGAACTACTTGTAATTTCATCCCCCACAAGAAAACCATGTGTTCACTGTTTTCAAAACATCAGGGGCCTTTTCCAAACCCCAGCTTGGAGCAGTGTACATTTTTCAAAGTGTTTCCAACGTCAAACAGAGCCAGAGCCAGAGCCTAAGCCGAGGTTTGGAAAAATGCCCCAGGATTTAGACTCACAAGACCAAAATTGATTGTTTCACTCATTCCTCAACAACTTCAGCATTCGAGGCAAAAATATTTCAAGGGAAGTTGTTCCACCATGACCATCTTTATAATAAGCCGTGTTCAAATCTGTGAACATTTATATTTATCAATCTTACCAATGGTTTCCATGGTTACTTACTTGTTTGAATATGTAGACCATGTCAACGAAGCTGGCAACAGGCAGCAGGACTATCGCTTCATGTTCTTCTTTCTTTTGGTGTAAGGTGTTCAGCTAAACGAAGACAAAGACAAGACCATTTTTTTTCAGCCAGTTTAGTTTTGAAAAAAAAAAAGTGGTGATGGCCTCGCATTTCAACTCTAGCAGAGGGCGTGTCGTGGCCGAGCGGATAAGAGCACTGGACTCAAGCTCTTCTGGTTTTTCAAATCAGCAGAGTGTAGGTTTTAGTCACAGTTGTGGCACTTGTGTCCTTGAGCAAGATACTTTACCATAATTGCTTTGTCCTTCGGATGGGATATTAAGCCATAGGTCCCATGTACTAGGATTGGTAGTGCACTTAAGAGAACCCAGAACACTTATCATGGAAGAGTAGGGGTTAACCCCGGTGTTTCTGGTTCACATAGAAAGCACCCTTGTTTATAGGTTTCCTCAGGCTTGCGAGCTACAGTGATTAAGTTCACTTCCGAGCCATCCCTGGTTGCATTACCAGAAATATCTAATAATTAAAAGTCCTTCTGGAAAGTCCCATAAGAGAGAGTACTGGGGTCTAACTGTGCGGCCATTATAACTTGGACCCCAGGGCCCAATTTCACAAAGTCTGTAAGACGGCGTTTTGTCTTGATGGAGCGCCTCTTCGCACAGTGTCTATTTCATAACCCTAAGCAAAGTAAAAGGCACGCTAGCTTGTTGGCGGTTCTTGTAAGCAGATGAGTGACGCAACAATGCTAATCCATTGTGAACGCATACACACACTTTCAAAACCTTTTACAGGGTTAGAGTGAAATATCTGTGCTAGCTGTGGTATACAAGCAGAAGAAAACCTTACATTAAACGAACATTACAGAATTGGTAAGAACAAAACTTGTAAAATATACTTTTTGATCACAGATTTACATGAAACTTACAAGGTCTAATGATGATGATAGTAGAAAACATCCCTTGAAATATTTCTGTCTGAAATGCCATATTAGATGAGAAATGAATAAACTAATTTTCCGATTGGAGTTTATCGCTCAGTGAGCGTTTTATTCATTTGTTGAATCTATATGATTTCATGCAAATGTGTAATCGGTTTTTCACTATTTTCTCGTGACCCAGATGGCCGATCGATCTCAACTTTCTACAGGTTTGTCAGTTTATGTATATGGTGGATTACATAAAGTGCTTACACTGCCAGCAACTGTTTTGTTAGCAAAAACCAATTCTGTAATGTTCCTTTAAGCATGGAGTATTCCGCTGTTGTAAACACCAATTTTTTTGCATACAGTGAAAGTAAAGCCATGAAATTGGGCCCTGTTTGCAACAGCTATTTCTTGATTCTAATTTTTTAAACATTTGATTAAAAAAGTTTTGGAAAGACAAGATATACTTAAACTGGATAAAATTTGATAAGAAGTCACATTGACATTTATTTTAAGAAAATGCCAGTTTTTACCGACCTACACGTATTGCTCTTTGTGCCAGCCGAACTTTGACCTTCGACCCGACATGTCATAACCGAGAGCACCATTACCTGTAAATCATCCCCAAGGTTGTGCTCCATGACTTGTCTCCTCCATGTGACGCTACCGGGGATGGGCTGAGACTCGATGGCCATCTTACTGTCTAGCTCCTGGAGTTTGGTGAGCAGTATAGCGCCCCCAGTGTCCTCCAGCAGAAGCGGATCTGTGACAACGGTTACATACTGTGGAGGGATATTAATAATAATTGGTTCTTATATAACGTACATATCCTAGTGGCTAGATAAATACGCATTATAACATTAATCAAGTTATTCCTGTTCATTCTACAACATTATTATCCATTTAAGAGATGACATTTGCATCGGGATAAAGAATATTATTTGGTTTTTACCTTTTAACCTATGTACGTAAAGCACTGTTTACTCAGTACTTTCCCCGAGTTCTGTGAACAAATTTCCACAGACATTTTACTCGGGTGGGATTCACGACCTTTGCCATTCTAGAGCAGATGTCTTACTTGGAATATTATTCGGTTTTTACCACAACACGATGTATATAAAGCAGTGTGTACTCAGTACTCTCCCGAGTTCTTTATCCCCGATGCAAATTTCTATTAAATTGTTGCGGTACCCACTGCTAATACATAGGATTCAAATGTTTCTAGCTGCCGGGCAATCTCGGCGGTCTAGTTGGTCAGACATCTGCTCTAGAATGGCAAAGGTCGTAGGTTTGAATCCCACCCGAGTAACATGCCTGTGGATTTTTTTTCACAGAACTTGTGATAACATAGCCTTGTCCAAGGCTCTTTACGCAAGCAACCCGCTTTGAATTCACCAGGTAGCATACAATACTGACACGATACTGCAGTACTTGATATACAGTATACCGTGGGGTCGAAGCATGGTTTTTCAAGCCGAAACAGAGCCTTGCTCAGCTTATGTTTTTCTTCATCATTGCGCATGGATTCCAGCACAAGTACGTATGCTGGAATCAGATATTGAATATTCATTTCCTGTATCGACCAATCATAAACTCTCGTTGTGTGTTTGCCACTATATATTAACCGGGAAATATTAGCATAAAGCAACTCCGCCCACAGTCTAACCTTTTTACAGTATCAACAAGGCTCTGTTTCGGCTTCGTTTTTGATACGAGGTTGAAAAACCATACTTCGACCCCATGATATACTGTATATCAAGTACTGCAGTACCGTGCCAGTATTGTTCTGCTGCCTGCTGGTAAAGTTCTTGCGTAAAGAGCCTTGGACAAGGCTAGTGATAATACTGAGTGTACAGTGCTTTCCATACATCGGTGTTAGGGTAAAAACCAAATAATATAAATATTATCCCTGTCCATCGGGCATACTTTTAGACCATTCCTTCTAACTTTCTCAATTCCCTGGGGAGCATACAACACCGAGCTGCTTATATCCACACTGAGGGGGTTAATCCAACACAATACTGTTTCAGCCCCTCTTAGGTTCCCATTTATACACCTAGGTTAAGAGAAGCAATTATGGTTTAGTGCCTTGCTCAAGGACATAAGTGTCACGACCGGGAATTGAACCCACACTTCGATGATTCAGCCATCAGAACTTGAGTCTGATGCACTAGACCACTCGGCAAAGACACACCACTATCAGAATACCATCAAAGTAATGTTGACTCACCATCGAGATGATAATTATTTTATGTTCTAAACAGCTTTTTCAAAGGTAGGGTCATAGATTGATTTCTGTCAACGTAATGCAGATTTACAGAAAGAAACAATAAAAGGCACATGTGAAAGTTTCAGCTGAATACAGTGTCTACATGTTGAGAAAACAGCCAAAACTGTCACAGTACTTTCACAAGAACCTCAAATCTATCCACATTTAGTGAGGTGACAGCGGGTACCAACCACATCTCTGGCCACAGCATCTGCGAACAGACACCAACTCTCAGAAATCTGAGAAACGATTCATGCATGTTTTTGGTGAAAATTATTCAAACCATATTAGTTCGAAGAGAATCCTTTCTTAAAATAGTTCATATCAACAGCTGCAGTGCTTCTCACCGAGTAAGTTTTTATAGCCATTTAATTTTGGAGTACTTATACAATTTACCAATCTCTAACCTACCTTTAAACAATTTTTTTTTTAATATTTTTCATTTTGATGGTTTGCTCATTACACTTTTCCAGCCATGAAAGGAAACAATCCCCAAAGTTTCAAACTAGACAAAACAGTGCAAACAAAACCCTGTGCAGAAATACTATAATTCCTCACCTTCATACATTCCTCTGGCCTTGCTGATTTATGTGCCTCTCTCAATGCCTAAAACAACAAAACACAAAAGTCTTAGTTAGTTTTTGACATCTAGATGTTTATTAAAAACCTAACCCCCCAAATCCTATTCAGGAAGTTGTCTGATCACAGAGAAAAAGGACTGTAGGCCCAAACAAGTATCACTAGGCCCCACATACCAGTCTATTGTCCATCCAAAGTCAAAGATTACCACAGTAAAGTATTCCTCCAGATTCCAAACCAGGCTAGGAATTATAGTAATAATAACAGTGGCTTCTTATCTAGCGCTCAAATCCGTCACTCAGTGACCCTATATGGAGCTACGTTTTGAAGTATTAGACCTATTCCTTTACATAGCTACCATGTAATGTTTACACGTGCTGTTGCACAATATACTGTCAATCAAACCAGGAACACCGGGGTGAACCCCTTCTCTTTACGATAAGTGTACTGGGTTCTTTTATGTGCATTACACAACACACGGACCTATGCTTTTACGTCTCATCCGAAGGACGAAGCAATAATAGTTAAGTCTTGCTCGAGGACACAAGTGTCACAACTGGGACTTGAACCCACATCCTGTTGATCAGACAATTATGCTTGAAATTAATAAACTAACTTGCCAAGATGTTTTACCTTCTGAACTTGAGCTTCTCGCATCTTCAGTTGTTTCTTCTCGTCTTGCTGTCTCATCTTGAGCTGCTTCTCTTGCTCCTTCAGAGCCCGTTTCTCCTAGACACACAAAAATTGAAAATTCCAAGAAAGATTTTACATTACTTTTGTCCATCTCACTAGATGGAGACAATCAAGCACACATCAAGTAACCATGCTCACTGAAGTTCCTGATAAGATTATTCTTGTAAAATAAACCACAAGGGAAAATGACTGGGTAATTTTTAAATTAATGTTGGTGTGAAAAAAAAAATTGACCAAGGTTGAATTGCTTTTGACTGGCAACCCCTACCCCCCCCCCCCCCGATTTAAGATACTGGGAAAATAGGGAGTGAGACTGCCAATATAAGGGCTGAATAGCACAGTTGGTAGAGTGCCGGCACGTTCATCCGGAGGTTCAAACCCTGTTCTAGTCAATTTTTCTTTGTTCACCACATAACTAAGATTTTTCTTGTTTAACTTCTTGTGAGAGCTACAATGTACATGTAATTACAACGTCAACTCTCCACGCCGTCAGATCAACAGTTCGTTGTTTAAACCATCTTTGGAAAGTGATTTATAGCACAGTAACCGAATCTGTCAGAGACCAATAGGAAATGGATGGAGTTAGTTCACACCTCATTATGCTTGAATGATCTCTGATGCAATTTTTAGCCAGAATTTGGTAAAAGGGTGTCCAAATTTGCTGAAAATAAAAAAACTGGGCGTCCAAAATTGCTCACTTACAATACATATGACAGATAAAACAGGGTGTCCAAATTTAAAATAGGGTGTCCAAAAGACACCCAGACACCCCTCTGGCTAACACTATGCGTCTGATCCTAACAGAACTGTACTAAGATCTTACCAGAGCTTTCTGCTTCTCTGTCGCAATTTCCTCAGGGCATCTCCTCGCTTTCTTCCTGGAAGGCACCAGCTCCTCCTCAGATGACCCCCCACCACTGTGACCAGGCTCCCGTCTCGAGTAACCACCACTTTCTTGGAGGTTCGCTGAAGTCCCGCACAAAGTTGTTTTCATTGAATCATCATCATCATCATCCGATATCTCATGGTACTTTTTTTGTCTGTGGTTCGTGGAGACAATGGCAGGTTTCGGTGGCTTGGTGTTGGACAAATCCGACAATTGTTTTCTATTCACTCCATCATGTGATTTCTCGTCTTGAACCTGATTGGACGATGTATGGGGTGGGTGATTACCACGACCGATGTTGAGTTGTTTGCTGCGTATGCGGTGCAGCAAGGACAGCGTAACATCCTCGTCTTCGTCCTCGCTGCTTGAGACCGTCATCCCGGTGAATCGATTCATGATGTCGTCCTCTGACCGTCGATCTTGAGGAGGAGGAGGAGATCAACCTGATCGAGATGCCTTTGCCTTCTTGAGCTAAGAACAGACTCTTCACCTAAAAACTCTGTACTCCTCTCGTCTCCTCTTGGGGAGTCTATTTCAAACTCGGAATTCCGATCATTGACAATGAAATTGAGGTCTCTCTCCACCTCTTCCTCTAATCCTTGAGGCGAGGGCAGATTTGTTAAATCTACAATTGGTGATTTACAATAATCTGTACTTGATGCATCATTATATTCACTGCTTGATAGTGACACAGGGCTCGTTGAGCCGATATCTTCAGCTGAAGGTAAGTGTTCCGAAAAGACAAATGCAGAATCGTCCTCTGAAAGACAAGAATTTAATTGTTATTTAAGCCGGTTGCCAAGCTCACAAACAGAAGATTCCAACCACTGCAAAGTAAGCCTGGGAGATTGGTGCATTTCACTACTCGAATACTCTGCAGCAACTAATCGCGATTATTTGGCAAAAACTTTATCGATCATAGAAAACATCCGACATAACACAATCTCGATTTATCAATGCCTTTTCCTGACAACTGTGTTCCGCTTTTGATTTTAAATGAAATCCTTGTAAAAATCTATAAACAGTATCAAGTCTGAGTCATAATAGTTGTACGTGTCTTTTGCCAATGAGACTCAAATCAAGTTTGAGTCACCACAATTGCAATTGAGTCAGACTCAAGTCACCTACATTTTAATTGAGTCAGACTCAAGTCCAAGTTGTGATAGTTGTGTCCGAGTCCCGGTCTTTTGCCGATGAGACTCAGTCAAGTTCGACTCAAAAAATTGTAATCGAGTCAGACTCAAGGGATCACCTAAATCATAATTGAGTCAGACACAAGTCCTGGACTTTAGACCTACAACACTTAGTGGTACTAACCTTGTGGTGATAAAGTCAAATCCACACAGGGTTCACTAGGGCTACCTGGATGAGGTAACAAATTAAAACCATCATCTATGATGACAACGTTATCAACACCAGATTGAAAATTGAATGCACCTGTTGAACGAAGTTCTTGATGTCCACCAGGAGAAGACAAACACTCTGAAAAAACAAGTGCAGACAAAATTTAGGCTGTGGTGTTAGCCAGAATGTGAAAGTAGGATATTTTCAAATCGGCTGGAAATTTCTAAAACATGGAGTTCAAATTGTTGAGTCCAAACTTTAACAATCCCAGGACATGTGGCCTGTCATGACTGAGCAGTTTACTGGTGGTTAAGTCATCAGGGTGTGGGTTTGAATCCCGGTCAAGACACTTAAAGACCTTGAGCAAGACCCTTAACTATAATTGCTTCTCTTCATCCGGGGTAAATGGGTACCAGTGAGGGCAGAGATGGTTCTTGTGATTGATTTAGCCTGGTGCGCTACATACTTGGCAGCACAGGCTGTATACTCCACAGGGAGCTGAGATGGTTTAAAATGAAACAAAAGTGACCAGGGGTCGATTTCACAAAACTCTTCCTAACTTATGACTAGTCCTAGGCAATGCTAAGAGATAGGACTAGTCCTAAGTACTGGTCCTAACTTAGGACTAGTCCTATCTCTTAGCATTGCCTAGGATTAGTCTAAGTTATGAAGAGTTTTGTGAAATCGACCCCAGAGGTAATAATATTTGAGTTTGTCACTTTGAGCGCTATGATTTAAGAAGCCATTGTCATTATTATTACCCATTAAAAAAAAAGGTTAACAGACAGTTGAGGAAAAATCTTAACTGAACACAACTTGTTATGTTCACCGGAGTCCATCACATCCACTAAAAAAAGAGATTACATCCCCATCGTGTTACCACAAAGTTGGTAATTTGTTTTCCTAGGATAGCCTAGGACCCAAAAATGGTCACTACATTTCTTTTTTTAGAAACTATGATGGCAAAAAAAGAGAAAAAAGAAAAAGAGAGCTAACCTTTTCCAAGACTTGTTCCGCCTTGGTGTCTTACACTCTGAAGAATTCCGATGTCTGGAAGATCATCCCAGTCGCTATCGTCATCATCAACTTGCGCAGCTTGAATCTGATAATGACCCTTATTGTCACCGAGTCCATCACCGCTATCGTCAGCATCTAGATCTACACTGATAATATCACCCCCTCTATCACTCTGTGTATGACCCCTTCCGCTCGGTTCTCCCTGATTCTCCTCTTGATTTGGTGAAGTGGAGGTGGTCGGAAACGTTTGTCTGGAATTCAGTGATGTTGTTGGAGCTTCTACATGATGCGGAGAGGCTGAAGTGCCAAACAGAAACTGAAAGAGAGAAAAAAATTACTCTTAAAGGAACATTACAGAATTGGTAAGAAAAAAACTTGTAAAATATACTTTTTGATTACAGATTTACATAAAACTTATACGGTCTAATGATGATGATAGTAGAAAACATCCCTTGAAATATTTCTGTCTGAAATGCCATATTTGATGAGAAATGAATAAACTAATTTTCCGATTGGAGTGTATCGCTCAGTGAGCGTTTTATTCATTTGTTGAATCTATATGATTTCACGCAAATGTGTTATCGGTTTTTCACTATTTTCTCGTGACCCAGATGGCCGATCGATCTCAAACTTCAACAGGTTTGTCAGTTTATGTATATGGTGGATTACATAAAGTGTTTACACTGACAGCAACTGTTTTGTTATCAAAACCCAATTCTGTAATGTTCCTTTAAATCGTTTTAAAAGTAATAAATGTTGTTATGTTTTGTTTACTCAGTTATGACCAAGGTTTTAGCCAGGATTTGGTAATTTGGTAAAGGGTGTCCAAGTTGTTTGCTGGCAATTTAAAAACTGGGTGTCCAAATTGTTCACTTACATTATGTTTTCCCATTATAAATTAAATTTAAACTGAAAGAGAAAAATGTGAGCTGGAGACGGTTAAATGGGATGAGGATTTAATGTGGCAACTTCTCATGTAATCCCTCCACCTGCTCCTGCTAGAACTATGAGGTTTGTTCTGCTATCGTCTCCATGAACAGATAGACGATAGCAGAACAAACCTCATACTCAGTCATCATGGTCATAGTTCTAGGATTAATCATCACCTACCATCAGCTTTATGATTAAGATACAAAAATATGATTGAGATTACAGAATAATTACCGATAGTAAAACTTGGTGTTAAAGCAGATTGAGCACAATTTGGGATTGCACTGGTTAATCTTCAGAGCGCAATCTGAAGATTGTGCAAATCCCAACAATACGCTTCACAAGACTAAACATTTCACATGATTTCATCTAGCCATCGATCGGTTCAATTTTTTAGCCGAAAATTTATCTTTTTCGAGAAATGATCTGACACAACCGTACCACCATATTAAGTAGCAACATGAGTTCCTTGGGTGAGTTTAAAGTATTTTATAGAGGTCTTTGATGATGGAGTTTGGAGCCGTTTTTGTTCACTCCCTGTTTGGGGGGTTGTGAATCCGCAACTCCAAATGTCAACAAAGTGTTGTTGAGTCCAGTAAATACTAGTGTGTAATTAATATAGCAATTTAGCATAACGTAAAATGTAGAAATGCTGTAAAATAGACTATAAAAAAGCAGCACTTGTTATTTTATTTTTTAAATTTTTATTTGAACTGAAAAACTTTAAAAACTGCTTACGGTAATTAATATTATAATTTATTATTATTATTATATTATAATAATTGCTAACCCTAGCTAAATCAGTTTTCAAGAGTATCTGATCATGTTTTAACAAATTTCAAAGTCGTCCATAACTCAAATGTCATACTTACACTGCCTTCAAATATTCGGTTGATAGTTTCTTGAGCGTCTCCAGTGACGAATAAATCTCTTTGGATTTCATCTCTTGAGATGTCTGGGCATACCATTGACACCTGCAGAACCTGACTGTCATACGAATCTTCGGCCATACTTCGCGGGATCCAGCTTGAACTTAGACTGCCGGTAGAGGGCGGCAGATAACATTTTAATGTTTTTTCCCCCTCAATGTTTCTTTTATGGACCATTTTTTGTTCAGTTTTTATTACCTCCGTGGTCAAACCATAGAGGAAGGCATTTTGACTACATATACTTGCGGTAAACTCGGTGGTAAGGAATATTTATCACAGAAAACGTTACACATCCCCTGCATCCCATAAAAAGTATATCAACAACTCAAGCCCCGCCCTAATCCTTTTGACGGATCCCATTATGAGTTACATTTTGTTAAAGAAATGTATTTTTGTTAATTGTAAATGTAATTTTTACTAACAATATAATTTTAAATTTATGGTACTAAAAAATATTTTTTTTATCATATATATTTGCTTATTATTTTTGGGGGCTTTACAATTTATTTGATTATTATTTTATTGTTAGTTGATGCGGAAATATTTATCTCTTTTATGAACGAGGAGTCGTTACCAACAAAATGGCGGAAAACGTGGAAAGCAAAAAATCGGAAGTTGCTGGAATTCTTCAAGCAGTAGCCCGTCATATTAACTGCTTAAGTGAAAACAACCGGGCCACCAAAAAGAAGGCCCTCGAAAGTATCCGGAAGGAAACTTTGGGTAAGAAACCTGCCCTCGATCCGGAGATATTGCAAGGCGTTTTTGAGAGTTTAGTAAAACCGCTTCTGAAATGTTTTGCCGACAGCGTTGAGAGATGCCGAGAACTAGCCATCGAAATCGTGACGGATTTCTTGGATGCTGTTCCGTGCCCGAGGCCGGGTTACCCTACCTCATGCCCACCGTGGTTCAACGGCTTGGGAATCAAGAAATTGTTGAAACATCTGAAGAACTAAGGTTGAACCTGGTGTGTTTACTTGTCAAAATTACCGATGCAACAAAGAAGAAACTTGGTCCGTATCTTGATGATTTGGTGAATATTTTCCAACGAACCATCGTAGATCCGTTTCCAGATGTTCGTAGAGAGAGTTGTAAGTGTACATGTTTGGTTGCTCGTTCCATACCCGAGCACTTTCATATGCAGTCGGAGAGTTTGATCAAGCCACTTTTATTATGCATAAGCCATCAACACGCTAAAGTTCGCACGCAGTGTATCCTAACGATCGGTGACGTTCTGCAGTTTGGCAGTCATAAGCCCATGGATCAGGTTATCTCGCATCTTGCACAGCGATTGTTTGATCAGTCACCGCAGGTACGGACGGCGGTGACGGATGTCGTTGGTGGATGGTTGTTGGATTTTGTGGATAGGTACTCATTTCATCACAAGTTAATTCCGTTGTTACTTTCAAGTCAGATGGATGAGCTGCCAGATATACAGAAAAAGGTATTTTAGTTGAATTCTTAGTTTAACTGTTTACAATTTTAAAAAAAAAAAAGGTACCTTGCATTGGCCATTGGGTTACTAAAAAAAAAGTAAACAAATTGTGTGTATGTTAAACTGTGATGATGGACAATATTCAAGTGTGTAGAAAGAAAAATATTGTGCGTTAAAACCCAAAATGTGTTAGATTCAATTTACTGAGTTTTTCTTGATTTCTTTTCCCTTTGTAAGGCTTTCACACTCTGGGATGAGATTGGAGCAAAGTACGCCCAGGAGAATGAGGAAGAACTTAAAGATCAGCTGGACTTTGGAAAGATGGTGGATTTACCTCCAGGAGAAAGTATGATGTTGAAATTTATAACAAATGCTACATTTATATTTTAGTGAAAAGCTAATTTCCTCATTATCACTGACTCACTAAAGGCAGTGTTGGTCTTCCTTTCGACATGCGACATCTCAACACTTCATCAATTTTACTGAATATTTATAAGTAAATTATTAACAGGGTATGTTTTAATTTCCATGAACTTGTGATCAATTTTTTCTTCATTTAATTCACCATTGCAGCAAAGAGACCCAACCTTGGATGTCGCATCTTAATATTCCGCAACCTGTCCAAGATTCTACCGGGACTGCTCCGTGACCTCACAGACTGGACGACGTCCAATCGGATCATGTCCGCCAAACTGCTCAGGGTGTTGCTCCTCAACGCCGAGGATCACACGACGCAGCACATGGAAAAATTACTTTCGGGAATGTACAGAGCATGTGGGGATGAGGAACGGGAGGTTGTGCAGCAGGTAGTTCTGCCATCTTGGTTTTTTCTTACTGTAGTGAACTCAAGTCTGGCAACGATTGAGAAGGAATGAGTAACGTTCCTCTATTAAAAGTGGACGAGCATTCAATAAAATTCAACCAAACGACATCTTAAATATAAAATAATCTCCTTCCTTCAAATACAGTAGCCCACATATGCATACAATGCGTAATAGCACAGCACAGTCACTAATGTGAAGGTCAAAAGGTCAACACGAGGCTTGCTGAATAGATACAAGTTTACAATACACAATTCAACTTATCTTCTAAAATAAAATATTTCTCTGACCAGTGAAATGTCCTGGAATGTTCAAGACCACTGTTTTTGTTAACAAAGGTTCTATATAATTTTCTGTTACCGATAATCTGCTGATGAGATATCCCTGATATTATGCTGATTCAGACATAACATCTTTCAACAACAGAGTTCATGAAACGAGCTTGGAAGGTTGACAATTTAACCCTCCTGGGCAGAACTGATTGATTCCAGTTGCGCGTCTGTAATTACACACTAAAATTAAATGAATTAAAACCACAAAATATTTTTATATTTATTTCTTTGGTATTCCAGCATGTTTAGGCCAAACAAAGTACAAGTTGTTGAAAACTTGACAAGTAAAGTTAAGCCAAAGTGTGCTTCCACTTGATGTCAAATTATGCAAATCACCCTATGCTTTCTACAATGGTTGATGCACAATATTGGAGGTCACTCCATAAACACCTGAGTCACCCCAAAGGCCCAATACTCTGCTGCAATGGGGATGGGGTCAAATGTGACAAAGTCAATGAATATTCATGTTCTTGGTCGGGGTATATGAACACTGTGTAAAGAAAACCGATGTCTTGGAATGCGGGACACTTACTACCTTGACATGTTGATGTTTTAAAGTAATTTCAAAAACTCCCCAAATTTTCACTTTTTTGACATTAAACTTCTTTCAGATCCTTCTTTCAGCTGAGATCGTCGGCTTCTTCGTGGATCCGGAGATATACTGGAAGTTGGTGAATCCCACAGTACGCAGCACTCAGAGTCCCGGCGTGTTGATGACATTGGCGGCGTTGATTCGCGGCTCCAAACCGGAGAGCCTTCAGCCTCAGCTTCAGAGCGTGTGTGAAGCGTTGGTGGATCCCGACGTGTGTCGAAATGAACAGGTGAGCATACCGGGGGCGCGAACTAAAGAAAGTGGAGATGGATAAATCAATCCCATTGTCCGTTTTTGTTCATTAGACTGCACATGAAAAGCATAATAGCAGAATCATCTTTAACCCTTAAGGCCATGTCACACAAGGCAAATTACAGACAACCAGTTCCTGGCAATCTCCAATATGAAAGTTTATTCACATTTTAGTTTTCTCATTATTTTCCTGGGGATAGTGAGTTGCAGCTAGAAGAATTTCTCTTGTGCTGCCGAAGTGTTCCTTGTACATGCAGTGCACGTGGTTGCCTCGCAGTTGCCTGAAAAAATTGCCCTGAGTGACCACTTGCTAAGCACAGAAAAATATTGCTTACCAGGAACTGGCTACCAGCCAACATTCCATAAAGTTTACATTGTAGTAACTGGTACCCAACTTATTTTTTGCTTAGCAAAGAAATGTGTTAAGCACTATTTTCTGCTAAACAGCTTTATGAAATTGGGCCATGGCTTTTAAGAGACCATTTATTTCTGTTTAATAATCACCACACATCCAAACATGGCTACTATGGTTGAATAAAAATTATATATTATATATATATGAAACAGAAATTCTGTTTTGTTTCACAAATCTAAACGGTATGTCAACATGGGAAACATTTGAAAATGTCAATTCTGGACATGACTTTCCCTATGACCTCTTGCTGTGAAGGGAAGTAGGTCAAATCTTGCGGCCGTTTGCAGCCGCTATGGTCTCTAAAGGGTTAAGATCCTTGTGTATGTCTATCGCTCATCAGAAGGCACTTTACCACAGTGTATTTCTCAGGAGGACTTCATCCGCGAGTCTATCAGATCAAATAATAAACATCTCTTAGGGAAAATCCCGGTCAAAAACATCATGGGGTGAATGATCGCTTACTTCTGCTGTCCCTTTATTGTGGAACAATTTACCGGATCATATTAAACTTTCTCTATCTCTGGCTTTGCTCAAAACTTCGTCTTAAATAATTCTGCGACTCAGAATAGTCAACTTAGATCGATGGAGCATTGTAAAGGCTTTCAATTATGTAATCATGTTTTGTTTTTTGTTTTTTTGTTATTAATTAGACATCTTATCAGGTTGAGCTTTTGTCTTGCATCGAAGCCGTCCTCACTACCAGCAGAGAGCAATGTTCTGAGGTCAGTCTGCAGCTCTTTACAGCACTTGTCACTCTGTTGGCCTTGGCCAGGGACGATGACCTGAAGATCAGGGTAATTATGTTGTGACTTTTTTCGTCGAACTCGGTCTGTTTTGACTGAGCTTCAATACCATTGTGTGTTATTTTTGTGACTCGAGCTCTGGTGTTTTTGATCAGCAGAATGTGGGTCCGAGTCCCGGTTGTGGCACTTGTGTCCTTGAGCAAAGATGCTTTACCATAATTGCTTTGTCCTTCTGATGGGACATTAAGCCGCAGGTCCTGTGTACTGGGATTGGTAGTGCATGTACGAGAACCCAGAACACTTATCGAGGAAGAATAAAATAAACAAAAACACTTTTCACGAACGAGTAGGGCTTCACCCTAGTTTTGGGGGTTCACATAGCAGGTACCCTTGTTTGCAGGTTTCCTCAGGCTTGCAAGCTACAGTGATTAAGTTCACTTATGAGGCATCCTAGGTTTCATTACCAGAAATATCTAACAAAAATAATAATTCGAACATTACCACAGGGATTAGTGGCCATCCTCTGTTATCAACTTTTCACTTCCTGGGGGAAAGAATGGGGCTTTGAAAATACTGGGATTTGAAACTATTGGCCTTGTACCTGAAATAAAACAAGAAAGAATACAGGAACAAAACAGAAAACTGATAGTGAAAAGGACTAAAAATAGGGCGGGATGGGGGTCTGGAGAAATGATACTCTCTTTGTCCATTTCAGATACCATTTGAAAGAGTCTTCTTAAAGTTCTTTAAATGATAATAATAATAACAGGCATTTATAGATCAATCTTTTTCGTCCTGTCTGCGCAACTGCTGTGCCCTCATTGCTGGTACGCTGGCAGCGCAAAGTTTTGTACACAAAGTCATGAGAAAACCATTGTCTTTCTAGCTTTTTATGTGAATTGGGTGTCTTGCTCGACAATTTTACACAGCCCGTCCCAGCGGTCATGGATGAGACTCGTGGGGCCGAGCGAAAGAAAGCATTGTTCTGGAGGCACCACATATGAAGTGCTGCCATGTACAAGGGTGCAACCCTTCCCTCACTTCATTCAAAGTCGAGCAAACATAACTGACATTTTAGAAAAAATATTTCTTAACATCAACAGATCAGGGAAGGCCTCACGTCACTTGCGAAAATACAGGGCATGGAGGACAACAGCGCCCTCTATAGAGCACATACTCGTCAGGTCCTGGACTCGTTGAAAGGAAACTATGAGCAGTGGACCAACTTCTCGGTGGAGCGACCTGTCTTTGACACGCTGCTCACCGAGTCAGGTGGGTGAAATGGTGGCTGTCCGAACGTGTTTAGGAAAAAAAACACAAATATCTTGTAATATTTCTCATCTCTGGTTCATTTTGTTTTAAAAAAATATAAAAACTATCATAAAATTCCTTCGTTCATAATTTAACTACAAAGTTTTTCAACATTCGCAACAGGTGTTTTGGTAAGTGAGCTGTTGACGGACATCATCCCGGTCATCCGTGTCAACCTCCACCCCGACAAGGACCCAGAGCTCCGCCTCAAATTCTTCTCCCTCCTCTCTCGCCTCGTCATGAAAGCTGGCGAGACCGAGGGCGCCAGAGCGAACTTTGGAGACTTCTCATTGGTGGTCGTGAAGGAGATGATCGTGCCGAACTGCGTGTGGCACGGGGGTAGGACGGCCACCGCGATTCGGACCACCGCTATCTCGTGTCTTTGGGCGCTGCTTCAAAGTGGCCTGCTAACAGCTGAACAGGTGAGTCTGGATTTCTTTACGAAGATATCAGTTTTCACACCCCAAGCACGGATATAAATTTTGTTATCTGTTTAATATCAACATTTTACTTTGTAAACTGATCGTGTCAGGGTGCTTCGTGTCGATCAGTGGTGTGTTTGAAAACCAAATAAATAAAACGAAATTTGTTTGTGTTGTTTTCTTTTGCAGACAGATTACGTTTTATCCTCAATTTGACAAAAATCTGACGAAAAAGACATTGATTATTTGTTTCTTCTTTTGTAATGAAGGTAAGCAGTGTAATAGGAGACCTTCAGACTCAACTAACGTCTCTTCTTGAAGACGGCAGTCGCTCCACCCGCCTCATCACCTGCCGCGTCATCCAGAGGATCCTCGCCCTCTGCGGATCGACCTTTGACCCTGACCGCCTCCACACCATGTACATGGAGCTCCTGAAACGAATGGACGACAGCAGCAACGAGATACGCATCGCCGTGGCCAAGACGTTCGAGACCTTCTTCAAGTGTTTGCCTGCGGATTATGACAAGAGGTTGTACAAGGCCCACCTTGAAACACTCTACCGGGGGCTCCTGATTCATCTTGATGATCCAGATTCTAACATCCAACAGGCCGTTCTTGGTTAGCATGTTTGTGTTTGTCAGTTTATTTTCAACACAAGAATTTTAAGCATCATACAGGGCTTGACTTTCGAGGGTGGGGGAAATCCACAAGACCACAAAGCTTGTAGCTCAAAGTTTTTACTGGACCAGAAATGTTTGTCGGTTTGTTTGTAACACAAGAATTTTAAGCATCATACTGGGCTTGAATTTTTCTTGGGGTGGGGGGGGGGGAGGGGAACCCACAAGACCACAAGGCTTGAAGCTCAAAATGTTTACTGGATCAGAACTGTTTTTACAAGACCAAAATCAAAATGAGAGAGAGCTTCTTGACAAAGTTTAACATGTACAAAAACTTTTATTTAGACAAACATTAAAACATAAGAGAAGATTTATCTTGTCGATCTTTATGGGTATGAAGTAAATATGCTTAGCGTACGCTGCCATTTGTTCTGCAGTGCATGAAGCTTGTTTTTTAGTTGTGGTTGTCTTTTAACCAGCCTGCTTTCGTGGGTGCTACATGCATGATGAGTTGGCACTGGCAATTAGGTTGATCGTGTGTGGTATTCAGGGCTCAAATTTGACACTGGACCGCAGGCCCGAGGCCAGTGATTTTAGCATTGAGCCAGTAAACTCATGACCAGACAAGTCCGGCGGTCTTGTGGTTTCAATTCAATAACAATTCATGTGCATGTACACATGTACATGTACCTCACTCTATAGTATCTTGAACAGAAACAAATTATGTTCAAATGTTGACTTTGAGTAATGATTTGAAAAATACGTAATACCCTTAAAGACAAATGAGGTAAATCTTCTCTTATATGTCTTAGTGCTTGTTCAATTAAATGCAAGTTAAACTGTGCAAGGAAGTATTTTCTCAGTATGAATCTGGTCTTGTAAAATTATTTCTGGTCCAGTAAACATTTTGAGATACAAGTCCTGTGGTCTTGTGGATTTTTCCCCCAAATTCGAGCCCTGGTATTGACTAATCGAAGAGGGGAAGAAGAAGAAGAAAACCAAGATAAACAATCACTCATGACCTGAAGGAGTTGAAAAGGAAGGATGGCAAACAGCTAATTTTGTTTAATGGCCGAACTGAAGATAAATGGTTTTGTGGAAGGTTTTTTGTGGTTATCAGAACGGAAAAGCGGACAAGCACACTAGACTCAAGCTCTGGTGTTTCCAATCAGCAGAGTGTGGGTTCGAGTCCGGGTCTTGATACTTGTGTCCTTAAGCAGGACAGTTAGCCATGGGACGTAAAGCCGTTGGTCCCATGTGTCGTGTAATGCATGTAAAAGAACCCATTTACACTTAAAGCTAAGAGAAAGGGGTTTGTCCCGGTGTTTCTGGTAGTGGCTGCTGAATGCACTACAGCACCTTGTAAACCCTAACAAGGTGTTAGATCAATGGGTCTCATAATTAAAAAACTTCAAAAATCTGTCGGAAATAATGACAAGCGCTTTGAGATGCCCATAGATAAAGCACTATATAAAAACTACTTGATATTGTTATTATACAGATCTTGATGATGTCTTTAAATTTCTCTTTTTCTCGTCTCTTCTGCAGATGTCCTGAAGCAAGCGGCACCCCTTCATCCTCATCTTCTCCTTGAAGAGGTCGAGATGGTCCGACACAAACACCGGAGCTTCTTATTCTGTGATGAACTCATCCAGCACGTCAAGACCCTCACTGGATGATGATCCGATTTCTTGAGTTGGAACTGCATCGTTGGTTTTGAGAGGAGTATACTAAAGCGTGCGGCCAACATCTTCTATGTGGAGTGGTGTCCTCAACCAATGATCTCTCTAGAGAAGTGTCCCCAGATTTCCCTGTCCTTCATACATGTAGATATAGACCTTTCTTTTGCAACGTCACAGCCCAAGTTTTTGCCAACCGAGGTCGGAAAACTATGAAAAGCCATAAATGCAAAACAAAAACAGATAGCCACAGTTTTTAACAATGTTACACAAATGTTCAAAAATAGTGTTGAATTTGTTGGAAACAAAGCAGCCAATCATGAGAGGTACTTTACTTAATTGAAAGTTTGCAGAAAATGTTGAATTTTGTTGTAACATCTGTTAACACGATTGAGTGTTTTGCCAACACTCGGCCTTCCATGCCAACCAGCGCGGTTTGTTGATCAACAAAAGAAAGGTCTATTTCATCTGTTGTCACAAAGCCAGTGTCCCTGTCAGGTGACCTTTGACCTCTTTGGGCTTGACAAACACCAGTAAATGTCAAAGACCAGTATCCACACTTTAATTAACCAAGTCGGTATACACTGCAATCTTGTGAAAGTGTAAGCTCAATAGGTCATCAGAGTCACAAGAAAATAATGGGGAAAAAAAGCATATGCTTTCACTGTTTGAAACATCAAGCTTTTGGACTCGTGAGATCAAAACTGATTGTTTTACAAAATATTCTCAAAAACTAAAGCATTTCAAGCAAAGAATGTATAAAGTGAAGTTTTTTACCATGACCATCTTTATAGGAAAATATGCACAAATCTGTGAACGTTTTTATTTTTAAGCTTACCATTGTTGTGTTTACTCTTTACTTAATTAATTTAGTTTTGGGGGTTGAATAAAGGAAAATTGACTAGAGCAGGACTTAACCTGCGACTTCCGGATTAACGTACTGGCGCTTTACCAACTGAGCTATCTAGCCCTTAATTTGGCTTTTGTTGGAAGATTTTTTGTAAGAAAATGAATGATACTTGGACGTGTCTCTCATGTATGTTTTGCAGAGACTCAAATCCTCACTAGAAATATCAATTTTTTGTCAAAAAAAATAACCTGGAGTGTGTTTTTGGTAAAATTGGTAAAAACACGTCTTAAAGCCTGGAGTAGATAAAAAATTTCCGCAAATGCGTGCATTTGACGTCTAATTCACAAGACAAGCAAGATAATAAGTAATAATAATAATAACTAGTTCTTATATAGCGCATTTAACATGCGCTTTACATTAGTGCCCTGGTCATTGGGCCAATAGCATTCCTGGAATCTTTCTCAGCTCCCTGGGGAGTATACAGCCCCGAGCTGCTGTGACGCTCAGAAGGCTTTTTCAAACACAATATCAACTCAGGCTCGCCTTAACACTAGCCCGGCATACACTGTCTGGTAAAAAAAGCTATGGGCTAGTAAACACCACTTCTCAACTTGCCCTGTGGGCTACTAAAAACTGTGTAACCTACTTGTTTAAGAAGCTAATTTCTTCCTTTTCAGATGTGAATAATTAATGTATAAAATGTGTTAATTATTATTGAGTGTGTGAATATAACTTCATTTGATCATTAAACTGGTTGGGATCGTTAGCGTACAGAACATTACATTTATGGCAATTCCTGTTTAAAATCTGGGCTACTAAAACTTCCTGGGGGCAAGTAAAATGCACAGTTTACTGGCCCGGCGGGCTCCTTTACAAAAAGCTTAAGCGCAAGGCCTGAACCTCTACCCTCGCAGGTACCCATTTATACTCCTGGGTGAAGAGAAGCAATTATGGTAAAAGTCAAGGACACAAGTGTCATGACCGGGATTCGAACCCACATCCCGATGACTTTAACCAACAGAATTTGAATACGATGCTCTAAACCGCTCGGCCATGACACCCTATAATGATAAAAGGTAGCTACAGAGCAGAGTCCACTCATTCGAGACGCCCAAGGTTTATCAAAAGTGCTTTTGATAGTATCATGACATTAGTTTGCCCTTCAGCGTGAAGGCGTTTGTTATTATTGATCGCTCAGTTGGAAAATTCACCCATGACTACGTGTGAATTAGGGATAATACGAGAGACGTGTTTATTAAAAAGTTCGAAATTGCATTTAGATTCGAGCTCCCAAGGCCCGATACTTTGTTGTTGTAAGGGGGAAGGTACTTTTTGTTGGAAATTCTTTTTATGGTAAACGAGGTAAAAGGGGCTTTTTTGAGAGAAATTTAAATATTCTGCTGGAGCATTTCAAGGGAAAGACAATAAAGGGGTCTCTTCATGGTCTTTTTAAAGGTTCAGGACTGCTTTTCAATGAGTAGTGTTTATTTTTATTTTTATTTTTTTTCAAACCTTCGGGTGAAAGGTTAAAGGTATTATACAGGACTGGTAGAGCTGAAAAAACAGTCGCAAACAAAGTTCATGTTTTCTGTGATTAACCATATACATGAAATAACAAACCTGTGAAAATTTTAGCTCAATTAGTCATCGAGGTCACGAGAAAATAGTAAAAAGAGACCTTATGTGTTTTCTGTTTTTCAAACATCGAGTTTATTATCGCGCGCGATAAAAACTATTGTTTTATTCATTTCTCAGAAACGATAGCATTTTAGGCAGAAATATTTTAAGGAATCCTTTCTACCATTACTTACTTTAAATCATGTAAGTTATGTGTGAATCTGTGAACATTTGTGTTTTTCGATCTTACCAATAGTGTACAGGGCCTTTAAAGGAACATTACAGAATTGGTTTTTGCTAACAAAACAGTTGCTGGCAGCTGTGAGCACTTTATGTAATCCACCATATACATAAACTGACAAACTTGTAGAAGTTTGAGATCGATCGGCCATCTGGGTCACGAGAAAATAGTAAAAAACCGATTACACATTTGCATGAAATCATATAGATTCAACAAATGAATAAAACGCTCACTGAGCGATAAACTCCAATCGGAAAATTAGTTTATTCATTTCTCATCAAATATGGCATTTCAGACAGAAATATTTCAAGGGATGTTTTCTACTATCATCTTCATTAGACCGTGTAAGTTTTATGTAAATCTGTGATCAAAAAGTATATATTACAAGTTTTTTTGTTACCAATTCTGTAATGTTCCTTTAAGACGAGAGTGTACAGTGATTAATGTCTTTGAGTTGCTTGGCGCTAATTATTCTTTCAATTATTCATAGGTTTTGCAGAATAGGCCTCTTGCATAGTCCGCCATCGCTGAGGTCAAACAATGGAAATGTACGGGCGCGTAGACGCCACGCACTACACTCGACCAATGATAGGTCTACCTTGATCTCACTGAGGGCGCTGTTTGAGCTTGTGACGTCATATGCAAAGGAGGTCTATTGGGTTCCAGTAACAAATGCTATGCAATGTATTATTTTGTTCATAAACTGGTTCTCTAATAGTGCTATTTTGTACTTGGCTTCATACAGCTATTCATTAAGCTTAGCAGAAAGGGATACCAGCTAACGCACCGTGTTCTGCCACGTCAGAATTAGTTACTGTAGCTGCGGCTTAATCGTGACATGATCATGGGTGCCATAGCTGCAGCCACCAATTTGGACATGGCTTAGATTACTTGTGAAAGGCTGCGTGTTAATTTGTCCTTACCAAAAAGATTTGTTAAGCAACATGTTCTGCCTCACAGATTTGTCTCAGTTGTCATGGGTACTAGGAATAGTATTATTTTACTTTTTTATTTACATAAATTTATCCAGTCAGTTTCCCTTGTGGTTTATTAATTCATATACAATAAAGAAAGGTTACACAAATAAGTGTGAAAAACTTTGTGTTTCATATGAATGTTTCTTTGATTTGTGTTTGCTTATATTTTTAAATTAAAAATACTGAAACTTACTTTCACTAGTTATAAAGATGTTTTCAATTCAATTTCAACTGAAAGTTCATTTGATACAAAATGTGTAGGTTTAATTTTTTTTTAGGTTAGATGGACTTTTTCCTTCTATAAATTATTGCTGTTTATGATAAATCATAATTTATACATGGAAACAAAATGACTCACGCAAAACAGTTTATTCACCACAGAATATTGAATGAAAATTAATGGACTGTATTGTGATGGTATTTCTCATTGAAGGAAAATGTTTAATAATTAATGATTACTGTAAATAAATGTTTCTTGAGTTTGGCGAATACAATAAATTGTCAGTTTGCTGGAAATAGTATTGATTGCAATTTGGTGGGGGGAATACACCCCCTTATTTTAACCTCCATATAAAGGAACGCTGATTAAATTCCGACATTTTAATGGGGGTTTTACATTATAATAATATTATTATTTTCTGATTGGGTTGTAAACAAACGCATTCGTCTTCGGATTAGTAGTAAACAACAGAGGGCGCTTTCCCCCCAAAAATATACACGGTCAATACGGCGGATTGTGTATGTACACAACAAACGATTGGCTAATCGTAAAATGTGTAATTCTTGGATGATCATTACGTTACACTCAAACACAATACTCATCGAGATTACCTAACAATGAAGACCTCAATACTCCACGTATTTGCCACGTAAAATCGGTGAGTTTCTTCCCATTCTTTGTTGTTATATGACATACAAGATAATCGAGTATAAACAGGTGAAAGTAACGTGAAGATACACGTTCTGTTTGCAATGTTACGTTGTAGTTTATGTTTTGGGTTGTACGGGGAGTTGTGATCGTTGTGGGTGAGAAAGCCACGGGTAGAACTGACCGCCATGTCCGTTGCGTGATCGTGCCATAATAGCCCGGCCGTGGCCGAAGATCGTTTGGCCACATTGCGGGTGGGCCGCACGGTCTGTCTTCCATCATGGCTTTGGATGAATGGCCGGCCGTTAGATCACGAAGGCCGTGGGAAGCACTCAAAACATGTTGGACACAAATTGAGGGTTCGCAAGCCAATGGGGAATTTAATTACGTTTTTCCATTCCAATTCAACTGTGACTGTTGAGTGTTGTTGTGTGGCATAGCTTTAGCATCCAGGGTGTTTACAAATTCCTCTAGGAGTACGATTAACACAATATTGTAGGCCATCCATTGAGATTTTGTGATTTAACAAAGGAACTAACTGTTCTTGACCAGAAGCCTATTTGAATAATATCAAAGAAAACATTCTTCTCAAGATTGTCCAACGTTAAATCACCAAAAACCGAACCACCGACTTAATTGTTGCATTATGATTCATTGACATCTGGAAAAGATGTCAAAAACGACCTCCACTTTTTCACTCATTAGGCCTATGTCAGGGACGTTATTTGTGCAGTTCCTGTATTTATAAATAAACTCTTCAGCACATTATACAAAAGGAGTTCTTGAAAATTTCAGAGTTAACGATTCAAAAATTACACAAGAACAATTTTTAAAACAAACAAACATAATTTTCTAACTTGGATTTAAATACATAAAGTGAAGGCGATTGTGGCTGAAAATATTATGTTAGGTCAAAACATCATGGTCAAAATGAGTTAAAAGTTCTTTGGCAGTCTGATTTATTAAATCTTTTCAAAAAAAATGTTAAATAAATGATAAAATTAGGGTTGGAATTTAATTCACAAGACAAATTTTTCATTTATTTTTTAATTATTACGATACAGTTGAATGAACAATTACAGTTTTGTTTATGTATCCATAGTTGGTAGGTTTATCAATCAGCAAGTTCGTGGAAAGACAGCTTGTTTTTTTACTAGGGGTACCAGCCAGGTACCACCAGGTACACCCTCTATGGAACAACCAATGGTGGTAGTGCCATGATGCGACGGTACACTACAGTGTGTGTAAAAAATGAACAAACGCAACAAATCAAGACCTGTGACCATTCAGATTTTTATAAAATTGTCTTTTGATGGCACTTTTTAGACTAACGTCTTTTTGGACATATGTCAAGTGAAAGTGAAACAAAAAACACATGCCAGATGTGACAATGTCCTTGTTTATGAACTAGCAAGAAGGATAGGCCTACATTACATCCATGTACACAATGTTCATTGTACATGTACCTTCTTATGAATTACCAAGAAGTGTACAATATGTTCTTGGTAATTAGTAACAAGGAAATATTGACACAAGTTTTCTGGTGTCACTTTCACTTGGCATAAAAAAAAGACACCAGTCTAAAAAAGTGAAATCAAATCAAAATTTAATGAAAATTGGATTGGTTAATCATATGTTTTGCAATTTAAACAGGGAAATACTTTCTGATAATACGTGCGTGTAGGTGTACTGGATTGCGTGATGGGAATGGCAGATTGTTATTTTACGTAGGATCAAAGCAAACAAACACCACCTCAGTAGTTCATTTCCTGATGTAAATGAAAATAAAAGTGTTTTTTTTTTAAATCCTCTTTATTTTTTCAGGAGTTCTAACTTGCACTCCTTAGACTAGCTGAAGGAGTACAGAGGAGAGTGATTGTACTCGTACTCCATAAAATTGATGGTCTAATATTTGTACAAAAATGACAAAAATGTAGGTTATTTTTGTATAGGGCCTATTATATCCAAAACACACTCTAGGGTGCCACTCCAATATGCTCAGCACATTAGTAGGTTACTGGCCACAAACTTCAGGTATTTAACATGAAGTTTTTTGACGGGTTTCTCCCAAATTATTTGCTATCAAATGAAATTTAAAAATACACTCCTTTAAAAGGCTCTCTAATGATCATGAAATAAGATAACAAAACATTCCGCTAAGTATAAGAAAAGAGATTTCTCCAAAAGAATCATAAAATTTTTCCTCCAAAAGAATCATAAAATTATTCAAACCTGAAAATAAACAAACCTAACAGTACACTTATCACTAAGTATCTAGATAGATTGCATTTGCAGTACATGTTGTACCATGTGCACATAATTTCTCTTGAGTTTTGGTGGTTTAAAAGAAAAGAGGGCGTTAGTTTGTGTTTGCAACTACTATCTTTTGTAGAGAAAAACATTAATACACAAAAATGAAATTATAAAATAAACGAAACAAAAAAGAAAATATATAGTGTTTGTTGCTTTTCTCCATTTACTCTAGTTTTGATTTGTTAAGATTTTTTTGCCATTTGATAGTTGAATAAATCCTTGGGATCAAACAACATTTTATGAATGACACAATTTAGATTTTTCATGGAAATGGTAAATAATTTGCACATTATTTGCAGATTTTGAGTTGGTTTGTAACATAGTTAAATTTGTGATCTGCAGATCTGTTTAATTGATCTAAATCACCCTTCAAAATTATCTAGAATGAATACTGTACCTATTATTTCAAACTTGAATTGAAATATGGATTTAATAGTTTTTATGAAAAGCATGTTACAAATATTGACTATTCAATAACATAAGAAGTATGCGGTGACACCATGTAGTGAATTCTCTCTTTTGAGTAATTGTGGCTCTGAAAAGAACTGATAAACTCAATGTTTCAGTCCATCGTCAGGAGACTGCGACAGGACGACGGACAGAGTGTAAATATGTATGAACTTCCATCGGTTCTTTTAGGAACTACAATTACTCAAAGGATAGATCTTCTACATGGTCTCACCGCAAATTTCTTAATGTTATTGTCTTTCCAACATGCAACCTTCAGGTCTTATTCATTAGCTATTCAACTGGCTGATTAGTTTAGGAAGGTCACAGGTTTCTGGAATGTTCATCTAATTAATCTCAGCTATCTTGAAATGACCTTTGAACTGTTGAACAAGGCTGGCAGTACTCCCCCTCTCCACACTTCCAAGGTTTTTCCCCCCCACCTTTAAAGTTCCAACGGGAGAGCAAAAGCAATTTTCTTGATGTGGAGTTTCATTGCTCTGGGCAGGAGTTGTGGGAATTGAAGGCACAAAGGTGGACCAATCTCCAGTAATGCCCGGGGCCAAGTTACTGACTTTTTATTGATTAAAGATAACGAGAACACTAGCTTTTGGTTTGGATACGTAATACACACATGATACCCCAACAAAATATAAAGGGGCAGCTTTACGTTTGCTCACGTACTATTGTAACATTTGCAACAGGTTATCAAGAAATCTCGCTAATTCTGACAGGCTTCCATTTATTGTGACCTGATTTGTTGAAATTTATCAGTGATAATACAAACATTTCAAAACGTACACTTAATATTAAGTCTATAATTTTTTTTAAACATTCAGTAAACCAAATTTCTGTTCAGTTTGGGCCTCGATGCTTCACGGAGGCAACGGAGGCCAATTACCCCAATTGCCCCTGGTCATTGCCTTGGTGCCCCTTGAAATGTTCCAGTAAGACATCCACAATTTCCTCATAGAGGTGCCCTTTATCCAGGAGAAGAGGACTTGGTGCCCTTGCCATTTTTAAGGCACTGGACACTATTGGTAATTACTCAAAATAATTGTTAGCATAAAAACTTACTTGGTAACGAGCAATGGAGAGCTGTTGATAGTATAAAACATTGTGAGAAACGGCTCCCTCTGAAGTAATGTAGTTTTTGAGAAAGAAGTAAAATATTTGAATTGATTTTGAGACCTCACGCGTGAGGTCTCGAAATCAAGCATCTGAAAGCACACAACTTCATGTGACAAGGGTGTTTTTTTCTTCCATTATTATCTCTCAACTTCGACGACCAATTGAGTTCAAATTTTCAGAGGTTTGTTATTTTGTGCATATGTTGAGATACACCAAGTGAGGAGACTGGTCTTTGACAATTACCAAAGGTGTCCAGTGTCTTTAAAAAGGAAGCATCAGACCTTTAGTGTTACTTGAGTAACTGAGACATATCCTCCAGTGGACAGTTTTTTCAATCATCAATTACCCTGAGAAATTTTCTGCTTTTGATTAGAAATTTAGGACAGTGTACCTATCACAAATGATCAACTTCAACTCTATTGGTAATTACTCAAAATAATTGTTAGCATAAAAACTTACTTGGTAACGACAATAAAAAGCTGTTGATAGTGTAAAACATTGTGAGAAACGGCTCCCTCTGAAGTAACGTAGTTTTTGAGAAAGAAGTAATTTCTCAGTAAAATATTTGAATTGATTTTGAGACCTCACGCGTCAAGCATCTGAAAGCACACAACTTCGTGTGACAAGGGTGTTTTTTTCTTCCATTATTATCTCGCAACTTCGACGACCAATTGAGTTCAAATTTTCACAGGTTTGTTATTTTGTGCATATGTTGAGATACACCAAGTGAGAAGACTGGTCTTTGACAATTACCAAAGGTGTCCAGTGTCTTTAAGGGAATATTTATTGAGGTGTACACCTTTGGTGATGACTCCAAAGATTAATGACCATAAAAACTTACTCAGTAAGAAGCACTGCAGCTGTTGATAATGTTTTTTACATTTTGAGAATCAATTCCCTGCAAAGGAATGTGGTTTTAGAGAGAGGGATTCGAAAAGGTTTCAATCTGAGAAACGTTTCTGCATGAAACGTTTTTTTCAGATTGTGTACTCCAACTACAGATTATTCTTCCTGCATGGACAAAATCGCTCCAGAATTTCGGCGATATTTCAAAAACGCTACCACCTTTTGAACTGAAGTTTTCACAGTTCACTTTTGTTGTAGTTTTTTTCACATTTTTCTAGGATCAAAACAATCGAACGGTTCCAAAAACCAAAACTATACTTTGCCATTTCAAGTCTACAGAGCAACCTTCAAGGTTGGTTATAGATGTTCCAATCTGTGCTTTGCTGACCCATCAATAATTGTTTACCTCTACCAGTGCTTGTTTGTGAGTGCTTTGGTGGGTAACTATTTTTTTTCATTCGTAGACTGTGGCCTAGTCTTGGTGCAAGACGTTGATGTTCATTATCACTCAACTATCGCGATTCTCCACACTATACTCCGCGCCGCGCACATTAGATCGAACAATAGGGGGCGCTGTGGGGAAAACTTCTCCATCCACCGCTACACACGTCTTCTTGCTGAGGTTCTCGGCTTCCCTCTATCGGTGGAATAGTCGTGACGTGTTTAATGGTTTTATGGTTTTTTACTAACTCAACATGAGAACGTCTTGTACCAAGACTAATCGTGGATCAGTCTGACGAAGCTCCTAACTTCTGAATGAAATGTAACTACAATGTAATGTAATAATACACGTGAGTAATATTTTCACTATAATTTTGGATTTTTCTTCAAATTCAACTATTTGCATTGTTAGAAGCATAGTGCATTGAGCTTTACATTGTATTTGGTCGTCAGTTCCTCCACATGGTCTTTTTTTACTCCACTTTTTAATGCATTTTGACTCAATGCATTGCGTGCATGCTCAAGGGCCATTATCCTCACAAGCTTTGCTTCGTTATTGGCCCCATGCACTTATTCTTTTCATTCAGAGTTCCACTATACATTTTGTTCTGTGATATTCTCCCATTAAAATTTGACTTGATGCTTGATGTTGTGGGTGAAAAATAGACTGAACTATGAATTGAATTGCAAAAATTGATAATGGCCTCTGTGTTTGTACCGTAGTAGAGTCTATCTACTCAGAGGCTTAATGATGACAACACACTACAAAGGGTGGAAAAGGTCGACGAACTTTTCCTGGTGATTTTCCTGGAAGAAAATTTCTAGTTTAGAAAGGGCTTTATAGGCCTTGAGTATTATCTGTGAGAGGGCAAGGCCATTTTCATTTAGGAGAAGGAGGGCACTTCCATTGGAAAAAAAACTTAAAGTCTGTGGGAAAATTCTGAAGGGGCATCGAGGCTAAGAACAGGGCAACAGAGGCCGTGGCCTCCGTGTAATTCCAGACCTTGCTTTAGTGCATAACAAAAAAAGACATATTTAAAAAAAAAGTGACAAGTTGTCATTTAAAAACTAGCGACAGTGTGTCAAATCGATCTTCTCCAAAAACGTGACACCTACATTTACATAGTTTACTTCAGTGACGTTTTCACAGGTTTTAAATGTAACAAATTAAGTCCTCGCATGTGTAAATTTAGGACAGTGTGCCAGTTGTTGAACAGCTTAACATAAATTGTCTTACATGTAAATCAATAATTCGGCCACCTACTACAATACTACATGTAGTATCATGTATTTCAGTGACATTTTTACTGGCTTTTATATGTTGCTACCTTTCAGTTTCACTTGACAGTTAGGCCATGAACCTGTGTGCATACCTGTACATGTAGCAATGAACATGCTTTACTGGCACACTGGGACTGTACCAGGCTAACCCCCACCAATGTAATATTGGATTGAAGTCATGACCCATGACAAATGTTATTAAACAGTTTCCAAAATTATAAGTAAAATCGATAAAAAACGTGCCCATGTTCCCTAGGTATGAATTTTCTTGAGGTAATGGGATTGTGGTGGAAATATATTCACACACCTGCATGCGGAGTTAGGCAGTCATTGTGCACGTTTGGGATTAAGGGGATTTGACTGGCCCGTGACTGGAGAGAGGCTTTGTTAGGAATTATGACATGAGAAACTTGCCCATTCATTTCAGTCAGTTACGAGGTGAGAATCACACACTGTGGTGACAATGGGTTTGCTTGTTCTGTGTGTGTCTCCACTCTCCAGTCACTTGTACTTATCAAAACAACATCGCCTACTGTGTGTTTTGCACTCAATTTTCAAGGTTATCCAAGTTTAAAGCAAAACATTGGTAGGGAACTAGTCACAAATTTGGTACCACATACGAGTAGTAGTTTAGTTGGTAACCCTAAGCTTTTAGCTTTGCAGTGTTTTGTTTGTGCTGAGCGATTTTGTGAGCTAGCGACAAGCAGTTCCAGAATATTTTAGTTGGTAACCCTAAGCTTTTAGCTTAGCAGTGTTTTGTTTGTGCTGAGCAATTTTGTGAGCTAGCGACAAGCAGTTTAAGAAAATTGAGTCCAGGAATACATTGGAACTCCGTGATGTAATAACCGTGGACGAATGAATGCCCTCCATGATTTAATATGCATTACACACATGTGTACAGACATACGCAACATTTTGGAACATGATGTGCCCGACAAGGTTAGTGTAAAGAAATTCCAGCTCACCACGTACCGAGACCAAATATAATCATCCTCCACCAGGGCAAACAGTGACCCACCAAAATCCCTAATTTAGAAAATTGGGATAAATTAGAACTTTGCCACCAGCAGATTGCGCATAACACCCAGCGGGGGGAGACCCGGGTCTGAGGCTAGGCACTGGTGTTGTCCCAATAGTTAAGACGTTAAGGAATTCAAGCTGAGCACCCCATGCCCCCTGATTAAAGACGAGGATTGGAAGACCCGGTAGACCCGGTCGGTCGTCCGAGCCCTCTGCCTGGCTGCTTGCTATCCACACAACTCACTTGACAGTAAGGTACACTACTGCTACCACCAGGGTCCTTGGGATAGTGTATTGCCACTTCGGGTGGAACCTCATTACTGGTACATTGTGCAAGGGGTGAAGGGACTTTCAACAGTGCCACACATGTACTCTCGCTGAAACGACCAGGGGAAAAAAAGAGAGAAAAAAGAATCATCCACTGGTTCGGCTCACTGCACATTTATCAAAGATTGCAGAAACAGACTGTAGCATTGAGCTGTGTATGTGACTGATATACACAAAGGTGTTGACCGTGCATAATAACCATTTAGTATGAATGAATGGTCCAGTTATGTCACAAAGACCTTGTTGTAAGAATCAATGCATAAAACTATAGCAACTTTCATGTGTTTGTATCAAGTTACTAGATGGTGTAAGAAGTTAGATGTGGGTAGTTTTGACTCGTCAGAACCATGTGAATAGTGTCTCTTTTGGGAGAATTAGTGTTGGTTCTCAGGGAAGAAACCAGAGCTAACATGTATAATAGTTTTCTGGGTCTCAACATGCTCAAGGTTTCCAACAGTCCCCTCAGCTCGTCTAGTGAAAACAAAAAAGTTGTGTTCATGACAGGACAGAAAATCGTTACAAAAAATCTGTCCCTAGCTGTTATGATTGTTACATTCTGATTTTGTAGAGTCCCCTACTAATCAGCTCGAGATTGTGTTCAATTTGGCTTGGTAGTTTGTCCAAGTTAGGGTATGTTGCATTTGTAAAGGGACACCAGTTGGGTGAATCAATTTACTACAGTGTTTCCTATCAACTCGTTAAAAAAATGGCTGTCTCTCTCATGAATATTACGATGCTCATCTGCAATTTCTTAAAATAATTGGGGGGGGGGGGGACAAAATTCTGAATTTTTGTTAAGAGCAATTCTGAGTGTACACATTAAAAAAGCCATGTCAAAAGACTTCACTTAAATATTATTGTGATACATGTTTCCTCAAATGTCACACTTTTGTACCCATATTGCCATTAGTGTGTGGACAGACCTACATGTTCTTTATATATATTTAAGCCCAACCGATTTATCTCTCTTACCCTCTAGGTACAATGTCTAGTTTGGTGTTCTACAGCTAAAAGGTTTTTTTTAAAGAAAAAATAAGCCATAATTTGGAAGTAACATTTTGAATAGTATCTGGTACAATGACTTGGTCACGACACGCAATATTGAATTCCGCAGACTTATAAGAAATGGTGGCTACGTTTACATTGGTCGGGGCAAGCTTTTGTTTAGAAACTTCCAGATGGGGCAAAGCCTGGTACCATTAATTAGCTGTACGCATATTGGCGCTCGCCTGCTCTTCCTCAACTACACAAAAGCTTGCCCCCAATCCATTTGACATAGCAAAGTTGTCTTTAGTCTGGGGAATACAAACTTAAGCGGGCACTTGTGACTAAGCAAGTCACTGTACCAGATATTATTCAAGTCGAACTCACAAACACTGGCTTATCGCTGGTGCAAACTGTCAATCTTCGTAGGCTTGAAGCTAATTAAGCAATGAGTGACATTATTTTCGCAGTGGCAGTACATGTAGTCCAGACAGGAATATTTTCTTGGGACAACAGCTCCTCGGCCCAATTTCATGGAGGTGCCTGAGCAGAAAAATTTTGCTTAACAATTTTTGCCTCGGCAAAAAAATAAGCAGGAAAATAGTCACAGACAGTAATAAGTCACTTTAAATTGTGAAAGTTTCAGTGGAATACAATGCCTATGGATGAGTAATCGGCAACAAAAAAATTCAAAGTATCTTCATCGAGAACGTCAAATTTATCCATGTTTAGCGCCGTGACAGCGGGTACCAACAGCATCTCTGACCGTTTCGGGCACCATGGAGATTCACATTTTTCCACATACTTATACTGATTTCTAATCAACGGGGGCTCTTCAGACAAAACAATTTCGCAGGATGCTCACTACCATTACCATCGTTACAACAAGTCGACTTTCGGATAAAAAAATGACACAATTTCATTTTGGGGTCACCACCAAAGTATTGTCTCTTCCTTTAACATGTTTAAGCAGCTCTACTATGAAATTTGGGCCCCGGGTATCAATTGGTAAGGTTTCCAAATATAAATTTTCCCCCAGTGTGGGATAATCATTTTTTATCTGATCTTGTCTTATCTTGTCTTATCTTACTTGCATACTGTGACACTTCATGCTAGAAGCAGGCACTTTCTGGCCAAATTGTTGCTCATCAAATACATGATGAGTAAAAGAGCTATCAAATAACACCTTGTAATTAGGGCCTACTTCTCAACACAAACTGTTCTATATTCCATTCCTACTGTAACTGTGTATCATCACACATCAATGCCGACTTTCTTGCTCTCTCCAGAGTGGGGCGTCACATTATTTTGTCGGATCATCATTTGACAGTACATTTGTACCATACATTGTCCCTTTTAAAACTATAGGGCTACGGCTCATTAACATTGTTGGAGCCTGGATGAAGTGGCAAGAGGTAAACCACTGCAGATCTATACATTAAAAAAAAGAAAAAGCAAACCTCATAATCTCTTGCAAATGGAGGGAATCGGAATTCTGACTTCAATTTATTTTTTTTCCTTCTTGACAGAGTGGGGAATGTTACAATAACTCTCTTTTTTTCGCCCGGCCCCACACCTGTTTCCATCATTTCAAAAGTGACCCCTGGCACGGGCCTGTCATGGGGATTGTTTCTTGAACAGTGTGCGGAGTGTGTGTACGTTTTAAAGGAGTGCATACAACCCCTGACGGAGTAGGACTGACTGCAAAAAATGCCTTTCATACACAGGCGGCGTGAATGAAACTCCAGCTGTGCGGGAATATTTCTGCTTATCTTGGAATCTTTTTATAAACAACAATTTTCTTAAAGAGTGTTTTGGTTTTTTTGACAATTGACCCCTTGCTGTGGATCAATATAAATCAATCAATGCACATTGTATGGTTTCACAACATTTACAAAAAAAAATTACTTTTTTTTTATAAACAAGCTAAGAAATGTTTGCATCCAAGAGATGAAATTAATCAAAATAAATACACAGTCAGTCTTTATTTTTTTTAAGCTGAAAATAATCCAGAAATACTACAGTGTTGGGTACAAACAAATCGTTGAACAAAATAAATGTTCTTTTATCCCTGATACTGTTAAATTGTTGTGGTAGCCGCTACTGTACAAGATTTGAAATGGCTTCTTGTCATCAGGCATGCTTGGTGGTCTAATGGTAAGACGGTTGCTCTAGAATGGCAGGGGCCATGGGCTCGAATCCTACCCTGTAATTTTCTTTCCCTGCAGGCCTGGGGGGAGGGGGGTGCACTTGATATACAGTGCTTAACACACATCGGTGTAGGGTAAAAATCCCAAAATAGTAGAGTAAATATTGCCAACAAGTGACGAATTTGAATCATACTTCATATTTTCGAGGTGAAAATAACCCAAAACGAATATTGTTACAAGTCGTAAAATTGAATCACTCTTGTGATTAATGTTTGTGAAGCAACCACGCCATGTATAAAGGGGAAATGTGGTGTGTTGTGTTGTGGCCGAGCGCTCAAGTGCACTGGACCTGAGCTCTGGTGTTTCTGATCAGCAGAGTGTGGGTTCGAGTCCTGGTCCTGACACTTGTGTCCTTAAAAAGCAAGGTCCGGTGTGTTGTGTAATCGTTAAAAGAACCCAGTTACACTTAGCGCTAAGAGAAGGGGTTGCCCTGATGTTTCTAGCAGTGGCTGCTGAATGTGCCGCAACACCTTGTCAACCCTTATAAGGTGATCGTACTCAAAATTTAAAAACCTCAAAACCTGTCTTAAATGTTTCTCTTTGTTCAAGCGCCTAGAGTGTCTCATTGGTAGATACATGCGCTGTACAAAATTCCGGTATTGTTATTATTGTTAAACAAAAGTTTGTTTATAAATCCAAGTACATGAAATGACATGTTTTGCCACTCATGTACCTGTAGTAATGTCACCACAGTTTGTGTCGTACATTACAATGTAGAGTAGGTTCAATGTACATCGTCTAAAGACATTCTTTTTTAGAGGAGCCCGATGTAGTAGACACAAACGACCCGCCCTTTGAGGGGAATTGCCTCTTATTGCATTCAGTCGATTTCATGTTCCTCATCAATCAACCCAGCTTTATTGTAATGTAATGCATGATTGCCATTTAGGCCATGTGGAAAAAATGTTTTGTTTAGCGTGTCCTCCTTGTCATACAAAACCACCCACCAAAAAACATTCTATAGCTATATATTAGTAATTGCATCGGAGATAACGAATACAAAATTATTTGTTACCATGTATAACTGATGTGTGTTACAGTGCTTTTTCAAATTTGCAGTGGGATTTGGACCCAGGACCCTCCCCCCCCCCCCCCCCCCCCATTTTAGAGCTAGTGTCTAAAACCACTAGACCACCGAGCAGGAGGACCGGTAACAAATGGCCAGTTTGAATCCTGCAATTACCAGCGGGGTACTGCAACAATTTAAAGAATTGGGTTATAGATCATATGTTGATTGGTCAATACCTCAAAAATTAATGACCATCAAAACTTACTTGGTGAGAAGCACTGCAGCTGTTGATAGTATTTAAACTATTTTGAGAAAGGATTCCCTTCCAGTAATATGATTTGGATAATTTTCCAGCCAAAAACTTTTGAATGTGAGGAACGATTCATGCATGAAACATTTCTCAGATTTTTGGGGGTTGGTGTCCGTTCGCGAATGCTGCGACCAGAGATGGTACTCGCTGTCACCTCGCTAAACTCGAACGGGTTCACATTCTTGTGAAAATACTGTGACAGTATTTTGCTGTTTTCTCAGCAAGCAGACTCTGTGTTCAGCTGAAACTTTCACATGTGACTTAAAGGAACATTACAGAATTGGTTTTTGATAACAAAACAGTTGCTGGCAGTGTAAGCACTTTATGTAATCCACCATATAGGCCTACATAAACTGACAAACCTGTAGAAGTTTGAGATCGATCGGCCATCTGGGTCACGAGAAAATAGTGAAAAACCGATTACACATTAGCATGAAATCATATAGGTTCAACAAATGAATAAAACGCTCACTGAGCGATAAACTCCAATCGGAAAATTAGTTTATTCATTTCTCATCAAGTAGGCCTATGGCATTTCAGACAGAAATATTTCAAGGGATGTTTTCTACTATCATCATCATTAGACTGTGTAAGTTTTATGGGAATCTGTGACCAAAAAGTATATTTTACAAGTTTTTTTCTATGACCCTACTTTTAATACAATGTAGATGGGATAAAGAGTAAAAATTTGGTTGTACCACACGCCGATGTGTGATTTAAAGCACTGTTTACAAAAATAGTTGTCATTTTCATGTTTTTACGTAAAAAAGTATGATGATGTAAAAACAAATTGAGGTGGTAACTTCTTGGGGAAACCAAGTTCATTTACTCTTTATTCGTGGTGGGTAGCCATGGTCAGGTACATGTCAGGTACATGTAATTGCAGAGAGGAAAATAAATTATAGCACTTTCATAACTAACTACATCTGCAGACATTTCTTACTACTGTAGTTAGTAGTCATTAAAGTGCTACAATATATTTTTCTTACTACTTTGTGAGTGTGATGTAATTCCAATGTAAGCTTTGCCCACTTCACACTAACTGGCTCCACTGATTACCACAAGCCCATAGGAGTTTGCATTGAGCTAGTTTTTGTATTATGAGGGTTTATGTATGAAAGGTTTAATAATTGGACATGGCTTTTACATTTAAAGACTTGAGGTCTTCTCAGAATTAAAAGTGTCTGTCATAAGAAATGCCTTTGAACGATGGAAATGAGTGGTTTTGGGGAAAATTACTCACAAACCAGTGTATCGACTTTGGAGTGCTCAGCAAGCAGCTGATGTGCGTGCTTGTGAGGCAATGACTTTCCAACAGGATAAGTCACAAATTCAGACCCAATGCCGAACATTTTGTTCTCACGTTAAAAACTTTCAAAAAACAGCAATCAATAGATTTGCGAGTTACATTTGAGTATTGTCTGGTACAATGACTTGCTTAGTCACAAGTTCCTGCTTCAGTTTGAATTCCTCACACTATAGAGACAGTTGTTATGTTACATGATTCGGGGCAAGCTTTTGAGTAGTTGCATAAGAGATGGCAAACACCCATACACAATTCTGAATGAATGTGTATGGCACAATAGCACCAGGGTTTGCTCATCTGGAGGTTGCTTTACAAAAGCTTGCCCTGAACCATTAGGCATAGCAACTGTCTCTATAGTCTGAGGAATTCAATTTTAACGATCTCTGACCAAAATTTTTTTAAAGAAATAAAACCGTATTTTTAGACTTAAGCACACTGAAAAAAAACCAAGGGGAAAAGCTGGCAACCATCTTGAAAAATAGCCTGGCAGGTTGTCTTGAAAAATGTGTTGGGCTGCGATTTGAAAGAAAAGAAAAAAAAGGACCGCCTCCTTCCTTTTTTCAAAAAAGGCAGGACGCTAAACATACTTTTATTTTTTTTATTTTGCCTTATTTATTTTTGTTTCTTTCTTATTTCAACTGATTGGCCCATTCAGTGGCAACTACTGGTGTCCCATGGGTCCCAGTAAATACAGAGACACAATAAAAATTAAGCGATAAGAAAAAACACGAACTTTAAAAAAATCGTTTAAAAAAAATGCTAGGAAATACTAAACAGGTTATTTTAAAGTCTGGGGTTAAAACAAATGAAAAATTGACTTAACAGATTTGAACCAACATTCTCCGCATAAATGTGCCGGTGCTCTATCAACTGAGCTATCTTGCCCTACAGTGGCAGTCTCCCAATTTTGTCAATATTTATAAAAGTTTAAAAGATGTTTATTAATGTTTTGTTTATTGTTGTGGTTGTCGATCCTTGCCTAGCTTGTCCAAGAGCTCTATTAACATTGCACTTGGATGACTCATCCAAAGCTGTTAGCTTTCCTGGCAATCCTCTCCTAAGGCCTCCAATTTGTCTTTATTTATTTATTTCCCCCTCTATGTTTCCTTTTATGCATTCTACAATTATTAACTTGGTTTTTTTTTTCTCTCTTTTTTATTCCATTGTAGAGAGGGGCTCCAAGGTAAAAAATTCAGCTTTGTGATCCACTCATTTTCCAATAGATATATAGTCCTTATTAATAATGGAAAAAAACAATTTCAAGTCTCTAGCCTCACGTTAAAATGGTGTCAAATGCCACGTTTGATAAGTTCAAGTGCAATTTTTGTTAACAATCCAAAAACGTTCGAACACTTCAAATATATAGTCTGTACATTTTTTTTGTTTAGAAAGTTTTCAGTTCATTTCTGAGTTTTGGTGTTATATTCAATCAAAACGGCATCTAATTTGACATTTTGACTGGCACAAAAATTTGTCTTTGAAATGTACAGACTCGTTTATTTTTGCTGTCTGATGACGTCATGTTTCGAATTTCGCTCTAAAAGAGTATCAAATAAAATGGCATTTTACACCATTTGTATAACGTGAGGTTAGAGACTTGTAATTTTTCCCCCACTTTCACTAGGAGTTTAGCTATTGGAAAATGAGTGCATCACTAAACTCAATTTGACCTTGTAGACCCTCTTTAAATACTTTTAGCCGAATGTACACAGGTACAAAACTATATATTCTGCCTGTAATATGATCTAATAAATAAATAAAATCAATTACAATCTTTCAGTCAGTCATACGTATGGGCTGCTGTGGCGGCAGTGGTATGCAGGGGGGTAAAGTCTGCAGAATTAGATTGCATTGTTAATTATTTTTACTGTTCAATTGAACTGATAGATTAGTAATTTAATCACGGATGGGGGATCCGACATCAGAAATATCCGGATAAATGATACTAGGTTGCCTCCGTTGTTGACTTTGTTTTTTATAATTCATGCAGGTGCAACTTCTCGATATGTACATGAACGGAGAGAACCTTTGACAGATAAAATGACGACCGCCACAGACAGCCTTCAGAATGTCGGATGGCGCTTTCGGAGGAAAGCCCTGATTCTCGCTGCGCTGTGCCTTATCGCCTTCTTGGCCTACTCGCTGAGCTTCATCGGTGACAAGTCGAGCGCCGCCGAGGTCCTCACAAACTCTCACAACAAGGCATTCCAAGCGAGGAGAAACGGAGTTGCGGGTACTGCGGGGACCAAGCCGGTGAAAAGACCCCAACAGGCCAAGCCGCCCGATCGACAGCTCATCCGGGCGCAGTCCCTGGAGGACAGCCTCACCGACGAGGAGGATCTCAGCTCCTCCAGCAGCGACGGCACGGAGGATTACGATAACTCTGAAGACGAGGACAAAGCAAAGGAAAGTCCGCCCCTCAAACTGGAGGGTGAGAAGAAGAAGCGGCTTCCAAAGGCTATCATTATCGGAGTTAAGAAAGGGGGAACCAGGGCCCTCCTAGAGTTTCTCCGAGTCAACCCTCAGGTGATGGTTAGCGGGAAGGAGCTGCACTTCTTCGATCGACACTATGACAGAGGCATAGATTGGTACAGGTGAGAATAGTTGACAGTGTGATTTGGAAAGATACGCAAAGAAATTTAACTACATTGTGCTCGGAGAGTCTGATTAAACCTTTATCACGCTGTGGTCCAGTTGTGTCAGGTACCCAGATACAACAGTGATAGTGGAAGTTCTAATTCTCACACCGTGAAAGGAACCAGACTGTCTTTTTCCTTCCAGCCTCGGTTTGGTTGCATTGGGTGGAATAGGAGAGAAGCAAGTCGGTCGCCCAATGAGAAAGGTCGATAAGAACCTATGTAACCAAACCTGTTCTTGTTAACCAGCTTTTAAACACCTGTACACTGTCAATCAAAATCCATAACAGTTTTGTTGACATTTTCCCTTTACTGTAATTTGCTGGCCAAATGCCAGTAAAAAAAAATTGATGGCAGAAACCACCTTTCTGCTTTATTGTTTGAAGGGTGGCTCGTGTTAAACACAGTAATTCCCTCCAAAGATTTTCAGTGATTACTAATCCTTTGAAGTGCTAACTACCAGTGTTGTATGACTCGAGTCCAGGACTCAGACACGAGTCCGTCTCGAGTCACAATTTCGGTGACTCGGACTTGACTCGAGTCACGTCTGCAAAAGACTCGGACTCGGACTCGGACTCGACTATCGTGACTCGGACTTGTCGCCGAGGACTCGTGACTTGCGAGTCACGTATTTTCACAAACAATACCTTTTTTAAATATTAAAAACAATTCCGATGATCAGAGTGCACATGGAGGAATATTAACGTCTAGCACAATAAATAAGTACACTGTATGGTGTTGCAAGTAATAGTGTTCGTGATTATTGTGTAGTAAAGGGCCATGCACGTAGAGCGCGTGTATGTTCGATTATTATGTTCAATACGCATAATAACACTGAGATGCACGACACCAATATCAATGCTGGTATTCTGTCAACGTTAATACCATAGCCACTGCTTGTGCTTGATGCATATTACCAGGGAATTGGCATGTCTGGTACCTGTAAAACACAGTCTGCATATTGCACTGTGATGGATGTGTGTTGTTTGCACCAGTTTCCACACGTGGTCAACACAAACGCACGCACACCCACACACACGACGTCAAGTTTGGCCGTGAACATTTTTTTTATCAGGTAGGTAGCCAACAAGTTCTGCCGTTCCGCCCCATATTGTTTCCTTTGGTTACACCAACTTTAGCAAAAATGTTGAAATCTCAAAATTGAGTGCGGTGTGCAAATTTTGCAAGCGCAAAATTAAAGAAAGGACCGGCACAACTTCAAATGTTAAGTATTTAAATGATTTTTTTTCTCTTCAAAATAACCAGTACTGATTTCTTTCTTTCAGAAAGGCAGGTAGCCAACAAGTTTTATGGTTTAGAGAAAGTTGGCTACCAACCTTTCTGAAATAAATAAATCAGTATATAATTGGTTATTTTGAAGAGAAAAAAAAATCATTTTAAACCCCTAAAAGATATTCTGGATAAGGGGCAAGGAGTAAAACCTAAAATAAAATTGTAACTGCAGGTACAGAACTTTGTTTAAATTAGATGTGTAAATCATTTCCAATTCTTATTTTATGACATTTGGTTTGCAATCAATATTTAAACAAGTGACTCGTGACTCGGACTTGGACTCGGACCAAGTGACTCGTGACTCAAACTTGGACTCGACACAGGTGACTCGACTACAACGCTGCTAATTACTAGTAAGGATAGCTGCAGTATGCTGCAGCAGACGCAGCTGACATTGAACTTGCGTTCATTGGTGAATAGTTTTGATGTTGGACCAATCAGTATGCTGATTGTAAATGCAACCACACCCGCAGCGCGTCCGCAACTGGGCTTTGAAAAGCGCTGAAACGCAAGTTTGGAGCTCTGATTTGTGGAAGGGACCGAGACGACAACACTTGGGATTGTACGCATTTTACACTCAAGTAAAGACGGGAGATTCATGGCAGGCCTGCATGAATACAAAGGCCCCAATGATGTAAACACACGACGGCAAGGTATTCAGGCAAAGCGATCTCTGCTTCAAATTACAGCTCCAGCCTCCAAAACCAGAGTTGTGCGCGCTTGTAATTATTGTTTGTTACGAATTAAGTCTTACTTACATGTAACCTAAAAAATGTCCAACTCGAGAGAGAGGGCGCTATGTAAATATTCTGTGATTGTATGTGACTGTAAGATGAATAAATGTACACAGACAGTGTATTTCCCGAACTGGGAAACCCTTAACCGCGTCTGATAGTGGAATTCAATAATGTGTCTGTCTTCGTAGGGACCATGGATAAATTAAGAACGCGGCCGCCCGCGTGCAGACTCGTTCCAGAACGCGGTCGTTCCAAAATTGTCACGTGGCCGTCCCAAGATGGATTAAGCGCTCCAGTGATTTGTAGGTTCCCTCATTATCGAACTCTATTGTTGGTGCCTTTTGTTGTTCAGATTACGTGGACAAGGCAGCTCGTAAGTAGCCTACAAAGGAGTGAAGGATTAGTAGACTTTAATTGTAGTGGGAAAAAACCTAGGGTTTATCTACCCGTGACATAATTTATCCATGCTCCCTTAGATAACCAATCAGTAGAATCTCATTCAACAACTCTCCTTGAGATTTCCCCTCAACAACAACGAGAGTTGATTAATCAGTTTGCTTCAGGATTAAAAATCCTTTTCCCGTTGCCCATGAGGCATTTTTTTCTGTCCAAAAAGCAACTTATTTTTTTAGCTGTTAATAATTTGTTTTGTCAATGAACACCAATGTTAAGATGTTTTCTCATTGACATTTATAGATTTTAATGGCTTGTGTAATGGCTTTATGTCCCTGCTAGATGGGACGCAAAGCTGTGTCTTGTGTGGTCCACCGGAGATGCATCTGAAGTGCGGTGACTGGGGACTCAAACCCACACTCTTGACAACACCAAAAACTTGGGTCCAGGGCACTAGACCACTCAGCCACAAAACCCCACAAAACAAGCCAAACGGTCTCGCTGGCTAGTCTCTTGAAAAGTTTAATCTCTCATGTGTCCAAAATGAACACCTGTTTTATTTATCCGATTCTAGAAAAGCAATGCCTAACTCTTACCCGAGTCAGATCACCATGGAGAAAACACCTTCCTACTTTGTTAGCGCCAAGGCACCGGCCCTTATCAAACGCAGCTTAGGACAGGATACCAAGTTCCTGGTAGTCGTCCGCAACCCCGTCCTACGCGCCGTCTCTGACCACGCCCAGTCCCTCAGCAAAGGTAAGAACATGCCCTTCGAAGAGAAGGCCATGCTGAACCACAACAGCTGCAAGGTAGACAGCAGGTGGAGTGCAATACAAATCGGCCTTTACGCTCAGTATCTGGAGAACTGGCTCAAGTATTTCCCCCTCAAACAATTCCTCTTCGTGAACGGAGAGAACCTGGCGAAAACCCCGGGAAGGGAGATGGATAAGGTCCAAGAGTTCCTGCAGATCAGGAGAACCATCACCGAGAAATCGTTTGTCTTCAACACCACGAAAGGGTTTCCGTGCTTGAAGGGGTTTGGGGAGAAAGACGTGAAGTGTCTCGGGGAGAACAAAGGGCGCCCTCACCAGAGGGTTGACCCGCGTGTCTTGCATTGCCTGCAAGAGTTCTTCAGACCATTCAACGAGAAGTTTTACAAAATGACAGGAATCAACTTCCATTGGGACGAGTAAAGGTTTGAAAACCCGTCAGGTTAACGAAATCTTATGTTTTTTTTTTTCATGTTTAATGTCCACAGGGATAACATCACAGTTTCTCTACGTGCAAATTGACAATTTATGTTAAGGTTTCCCCGCCTTACCTTAAAATATTTGATGAGACCCCTCCCAAGCACATGCAGCCCTCGCCGAGGTCAAACGCCGGAAACATGCTTGACTGTAAACGCCAGGCACAATTTTCAGCGAATCATGGCCGATTTCCCCCTTGACCTCACAGTGAGGGCGCTGTTTCAAACAGCGGGGAAAGCATGCTCGACTGTAAACACACAGCGAAACTTTCGGCCGATCATGGCTCTGCGTTTGACCTCGGCAGAGGGCACTGTTTGAGCTTGTGACATCATGATAATTTTTATGCAAAGGGTGATTTGAATTGGTGCCTCGTGTAGTGAATCGGTGGTGAAGACTATGCAGTACTGACTCCATTCAAAGTGGACGAGTTAAACAGACTTTGGTGGAATCCGTGCAGTTTAACGTATGCAGTGTAATACACACATTCTATTTTGTGAATGTTTAATTGTTAAAGAGACCAGGTAACAGCATTGGTAATTCATAACAGATTCATTTCTAAATATGAATTACACATTCGAATCCTGGTATTCAATAAATCCTTATAAATATGCCTTATACGATGAATTTTTTCTAGAAACCGTTACTTTCCCAGAGAACAAGTAGCCTTTCTTCAAAGCTTCACATCGGAATAACAATACTCTTTCAAATGAGAGTCAGTGTAAATCTTAATATCACAATTGTAGTCCACCTAAATATCTTTGAAGCTATCGACCCCTTGCACACACAGCGCGGACCGCACCTACCCACAATGCACGTCTACCATTGTCACCGTTCAGGTGGTCAGTTCCCCCGTGTACATTTTGACTCCCAAAATGGCGGACAGGATAGGCACATGTAAGTGCGCTGTGCATCGTGCAAAGGGTCCCTATGGATCGTTTTTTTCGGGAGGCTTCATTTCCCTTACTGTCGTTTTCAAGAAACGCACAATCCACGTCGAAATGCCCTCGGGGGAAAATTATTCTGAGACTGTTTTAAGTCTTTTGTATAAAAACATTTGTCTGCTATTTAAGATGAATGATCACAGGAACGTGACTGAGATGAAAGTTTTGGCTACGGCTTAGGCTTGCAGTTACAACCACCTTAGCCGCAGCCGGATGCTCTTTGCAGTCACCCCCTTACGTGTAGTTGCACCCTTTGATGTCAACTTGAGGTGCAGCTTGTAATGTACAGTATTTAAACTCATTTTTAAAAATATTTAAATGGTCGATGTATCACAGGTAACTAATTCAATGTTTAGAGTCACTCCTTTCTGTGTTTTGTTGTTTTAAAAGTTCTAGTACAGGTTTCACTACACAGTTTTATGATGTTATTCAATTTGTGACTGTACATTTTTTTGTGAAGAAGGGGGGCCACTGTCCAGTCCACACTACACAATTTGTAAAGTAGATGTTGTTTAAGTGCCTCGATGACAAACCTATTTTACTTTTTTTTCTTCCTTAAATGAGTTGTCGCAATTATTGTTGTGATTATCGTTTGAGGTTTGTAATTTAAATGAAAACGGAAGTGGACAGGAGACCGTGGATTGTTGAAGGAACTTTTAAGTTTTGAATGAGTTGACAAAAAGCAAAACAACGATTAATCATGGTTTCAGATTCTTAGGCAAATTTGTTCTTTTGAGAACAAAATGATAATTATTTACTTATTAACAAAAATTGTGCTTAGCATTAACAGGTTACCAGCTAAAATGCCATGCTATGTTGCTTGTGATTGGTACCCATGTTTGCTTATCAAATACGTCTACCAGGCAATATTCAGTTAAAGGGAGGGTATACCTTTGGTAATTACTCCAAAAATTAATTACCATAAAAATCTTACGTGGTAATTGAAGCATTGCAGCTGTCGATGTGGTTTTAGGAGAGAGGGATTCAAAAATATTTCAATCTGAGAAACAAAACGTTTTCTCAAATTGTGTTTTTCAATTTTGGATTATTCTTCCTGTGTGGACAAAACGGCGATATCTCAAAAACGCTTCCACCTTTCGAAATGAAATTTTTACAGGAGTTAGTTTATTGTATACATGTATATATCTACACTTATATAGGATTAAAACAATCGAACGGTTCCAAATCCAAGGTATACTTTGCCTTTAAGCAACTTTGTTGCAGGCCTGGAATTTCATCTTTGAGAGGTCATACTATGTTCAAGTAAGTCAGTACATATTACCACTACATGTAAAATAACATTTAATGCGTATTTGTGGAGGTTTTGTCAGCATTGGTTTTGGCTGTTGGAAGCCATAGCTGTAGCCAAAAGACATTCCGTTCAGGCCAAGCCACATGGTTCGCGCTTCATCAGGCTGACTCAACTGTACTTACTGGTTAAAGTGTGATGCTATTCTTCAGTGACACTTTTAAGTATTTAGGTCTACAGTTTTGTCAAAGGCTCTATGAAAACTCACAAAGTCAGCTCCCGGGTATTTACATTAACACAGTGTCAGGGTTTGCTGCAACAACAGGCCGTGGGGCTTTACAGATAGTGTTTGTTTTGTATGATGATATGGGGCTCTCAATACAGGACAAAAAAGGGTAAAACCCCCCTCGTTTGTAAACTTACGTTTTGAATACCAGAAATAATGCCTGCGAAACTGAATCTTCGGTCTTTTTTTATTTTGTAAACAGAAAAACCGCATGATCCAGGTTTTTGTTTGATTTAATTCTTTAAAAAAAAAGGATCAGTGACAAGAGATTAAAGTTAAGATGATGGCAACTTGTGGGAGGACTATTTAGAAGAGCTGCACCATGTTTTTATAGACAGTATTAACCCTCTTGCTGTCTGACCATACAATACCATTCACTGTGGTTTTGAATGATAGATAAACTATGCCTGCCTGCAATATGATACCATGAGGGCATGCAGGTACACAGTACACAGTTAGTTCTGTGCACAGTTGTGCCACCGTACACAACCTTGGCAGTCGAATGGTTTCAAATGGTTGGTCAACTCACTGGAAAATGTCGCCAAGAGCCACCGACAGTAGGAGGGTTAAAGTCTTGGGAAGCTTCGTTGCAATACAGTTTTTTGTTCATGGTTTATCAGCGGTTGTATTCAAATGAAATTCTAAAAGAGATCGTTCAGAGTTGACCTATCAAAAGGGGAATATTTCATTCAAAAAGACAAACTTTGATTAATTATTTTTTGACCCCCTCATTTTGGAGAGTAACAAATAACCCACAGTATTCATGTACATATTAATTGATGTATGTTGTTTATGGTTGATGTGTTGTACGTTTTTTTTTAAATTGCTTTCTAACAGTAATAATGGGTATGTAAGTTTTAGTTCCAGTGCAGTTTTTTCTTCTTGTGAAATTGACCAGGGCGCACATTTCGTGGCACTGCTTTCCGCCGAATTCTTGCTGCTTCGCAGCAATAGAATATTAAAATTGTTTAGAGCCCTTGTTATAGTCCAGGAGCCCAACCGGGGTTAATCAATCTAGCCTAACTTATTGTCTTTAAAGGAACATTACAGAATTGTTTTTTTCTAACAAAACAGTTGCTGGCAGTGTAAGCACTCCATGTAATCCATCATATACATAAACTGACAAACCTGTAGAAGTTTGAGATCGATCGGCCATCTGGGTCACGAGAAAATAGTGAAAAACCGATTACACATTTGCATGAAATCATATAGATTCAACAAATGAATAAAACGCTCACTGAGCGATAAACTCCAATCGGAAAATTAGTTTATTCATTTTTCATCAAATATGGCATTTCAGACAGAAATATTTCAAGGGATGTTTTCTACTATCATCATCATTAGACCGTGTAAGTTTTATGTAAATCTGTGATCAAAAAGTATATTTTACAAGTTCTTTTCTTACCAATTCTGTAATGTTCCTTTAAAAATGTGTCGGGCGCCACTTTAAAAAAAAAGAAGGAAAAAAGGCCCTCCTTCCTTTTCTCAAAAAGGCAGGCTCTAAACATGTATTTGTTTTATTTTGCTTAAGAATCCCCTTTTTGAAGTTCCACAGATCCCACACTTCAAACCTTTTTGCACTCAAAAGTATGATTAGCATCCGTGGTAAGCAGGTTGTGAAATTGAGCGCCCAGTTCAGCCCGGTATACTGCTAAAGGTTTCAGGTTTAATTTTGTTATTTTGCTGTCGCTGTTATCATTACTAAAAATTGTTAACCTACATGTATAGGATCCATGGATCAAGAAGTAGGTGATGATTTAGAAAAATATCACAAGCAAATCACTGTTTACATTATACTGACGTATTGGATGTGTGCTGTACTACCTTGTCCATATGCCATGTAAAAAGTTTGTCATTATTAAGCAATACATCAACTGAAAATAGACCTGTTAATATCCCCTATTCATATTTTGTTTCCAGTTAGTTTCATTTATAACATTGTCCTCTGGGCATGCTCACAAAAACAAATCTGGCTCACGATGTATTACATGACGTTGATATAATGGAATGAGACATGTTAAGAAATACTCGTGCAACCACAACAGTATGTTGCTGTATGGTTCTGGTAGCAATGACAATCGGACATTTTGGTTACGTTTCTTGTTCCAACAGTGACGCCACATGATGAGGAAGTTCTGTTTTTGAGGGCATTCCCGAAGAGCATTATTTAAAGTGAAGTAAATCGTTAAACAAAATTTAGAGAGGGGAAAGTATATTTTCAGCTGATTGGTTATTTAGTAAAAGAATGAAAAGTGACAGACTTTCTTCCGAACTCGGACCTTTTTTGAAAAAGTAGCTGTTCATTTTCTTCACAGAACTCATGCTCTTTGATCTACTTCGCTAAACTCTGAGGACACTGTTCCCACAAGCTTCTTGAAGCCCATAACTCCAGGGGGTTACTAAATGGTGGGAAATGTCATCGTTTCAAACGTTCCTCCCTAAGATTTGGATCCCAGTTTCAGGCCTTTCTTACGGACCAGTAGTGACTCTCACCCCTGTCACTGGTAAACGTTTACACTGTTTATGAACAGGGTGGCACGGCACGCATCCTTTTAAAAACCATCTCAGAGGCTCATAATCTCAAGGGAATCAAAATTCTAGCTTCCCTTTTATTCCTTCTTATTTATGCAGGTTTCATTAATTGAGTTCTTATTTTGTTTAATGCTTACCACCACTCTATCTAAAAAGAAAGAAAAAGAAGCCAATTATATTTCCTATGGAAATCGTGTACAGAACTGGGCTTCTGTTGCCAGTCTTCGAGGGCGACTACATTTGTATATGTTGCTAGGAGGCAAACGGTTGATTCTGTACCATGTCTTCGATCGGGCTGAACGATTTAGCTCGGAGCTGTGGCGTGTCAGAGAGTTGTGTAATGACTACTGATGGGCGGAAATTGGCTAAATGCTTTTAAAATGCCTTATTTGGCACTTACTTATGCTCGGTGCAGAGTTCTGCATTAAAATTATCTCATCTTTGCAGGGGGCTGTCTGTTTGATAAAGATGTCATGATGAACAAAACAGCTTCATGAAATAATCCCCTGCCATTATTTTTATAAAATTTGATACATGTTAAATTAAACAACAACCCCCCCCCCCTCCTGTGCTGACAGGCAGTGGGATCACAGGTTTTTTCATCATTACGCCCTCATGTCTGGGGTGAAAATGTTCTCGCCAGTGTGGCTGTGAATAAGATCGCCGACTTTGTGCTCTGCGGCGAAGAATGTAATCTTTCAGTTTTCCCTTTTGCATGATAGATTTTTTTTAAATGATTGACCCCCAGGATGGGCGCAAGTTAAAACACCTGACCTCATTGGGAATGGAGGTTAGCTGACAAAGTGGGACATCTCAAAAATGTAATGATTATGTGTCAGAATAAAGATGGGGCACGCCATCTTGTTTTTATTTTATAATACAAACATAAAAGCTGAGGCTATGACAATCAGGCCAGGAATTACACGGAGGCCACGGAGGCCATGGCCTCCGTTGCCCTGCTTTTGGCCTCGGTGCCCCTTCAAATGTTCCCCCTAGATTTTCTAATGGAAGTGCACTTTGCAAAATGAAAATTGCCTTGCCCTCTCCAAAATGAAATTCCAGGCCTGGGTTCCTTGTAAATCGTTTACACCACAGTCGGCAACTTGGTTTATAAGGTACTGGACAAGCAATGTGGCGAATGTTGGTGTCATTTCGTTTTTTTTTTATATAAGTGACATATAGTTCTGCTTTAAGTGAGACAGGTTTGGCTTTTGGGTCTTCGGAGATGGTACAGACTCACACAGAGTTTGAAATCCTATTCAGTCTGTACATTGTGGTGTTTCTAAAAAACGGGTATTATAGTTCATTTTGTAAAAATGTACATACAAAAAAAAAAAACTTTTGCAATTAATGGTATACCTCTTGAGATTGGTAAATATATTCACTGTGAAAGATAAAGTGGTGTTTGCATGAAAGAGTTGATGGGATCTTACCCCATCTTAACAGTACGTAGCTTTTGTAAGTAGTTTTTATGTAATTTTTTGTGTAGTTTGTTGGAGGTGTGGAAGAGGGAAGTGGGGGTAATTGGGGATGTACCAATGAGGACAGTTGGGACATGGTTAACAGATTTCTGAATAGACCTTTATCGTGCTGCCACCATCACGGTCGTGTTCCCCGTATCCAATAACAGTAATGGATGCTAATATTCATTGTACATAAAGGAGCCAGACTATTTGTCCTCCCAGCCTCGGTTCGGTTACATTGATTTGAGGGATGGCCGCACCATGATGAAGGTCTATTGAGTAAGAGTTAGAGGATGTACAAAATTATGTAACATGGCCCACTTGGGGAAATGGTGGTGACCCATTTTAGAGCTCATATTTGGGCGGAAGTGGACTGCTGCTCACAATTTTTACTGGTGTAGAAATGTTTTTAAATGACTATAGACAAAATAAGATATTACACAGTGAGTTATTATTATTGAAAAACACAAGACCACTGCACTTGTCTGGTCTTGAGTTTACTGGCCCGACACTAAAATCACTGGCCTCGGGCCTGCGGTCCAGTGTAAAATTACAAGGCCCTGCATTAGTGTATTGCATAACACAGGCTACATATCAATTCACGCTGCCAATGTTTTGTAAAAAGTGGACATTCATTATGTAGTTTACCGGCAGGGATTCCTTGGCCATGGTGGGGGTGGATTAATGCGGTTACATGTACGTGACTAGCACAAGTGATCCCTCTAGTTCTACTACATAGCTATGGATGTCTGTCAACTCGAATATGGAACGCTGTACGAATTTGTTTAATCACTGTGTGCATTTTTTGTGTTTCGTTGAAGTGCACATTCATTCCAATCCTCTATTTCTTCTGAATTATTCTTTCCCTGGAAAGGTGATTCAAAATTGTTCAATGGTTTAATATCAGAATGCAGTACTGTGTGCATTATAGAATCAGGTCTGTTTTCACCGGTTATTTTTGTATGTGGTAAAATGTGATTATGGGTGAGTTTTAAAAGTCGGGTCGTAGATTGGTCAATACTCCGAAGATTGTTGACCGTGATAACTTACTTGGTGACAAGAACTGCAGCTGTTGATGGTTAAAAACTATTTTGAGAATTGATTCCCTTCGAAGTAATATGGTTTGGAAAGTTTTTTCCCCCCAAAACAATTGAATCTGAAAAAGATTCATGCATGAATCGATTCTCAGGTTTGTGGGGTAGGTGCCCATTCTCGAATGCTGTGGCCAGAGATCATCGGTTGGTACGCGCTATTACCTGGCTAAACGTGGATGGATTCAACGTTCTTGTGAAAACGCCATGACAGTGTTTTGCTGTTTTCTCAGCAAGTAGACACTGTATTCAGCTGAAACTTATACATGTGACTTTTATTGTATCTTTCTTTATAATTTTTGCCTATAAACCAGCATTACCAGGACGGAAAACCAATCTATGACCTGACCTTCAATATTGACAGGTGCTGATAACTTTACAAATCAGCGACTAATTTTTTTAATCATGTTCAACATTAACAATGAGAGGACTTTTACGAGTCTAAACAAGCAATCAAACCAATCACAACAAATAATTACATAGGGCTTTGACAGGTTCCTAGTCAAATCGTGAAATTGAGACCATTTTAAAAATAGACACACAATAAATATATTTTTATGTGACATGTTCAAGATGACATGTTCAAGATGATATGTTCGAGATTGCTTGGTCTAATAATTGGCCTGGTTTGACCCGAAAATTTAGATTTGAAATTTCAAATAGCTATTTTTTATAGATGGGAGAAAGTAATAAGCTTTCACTTGCAAGGTATTGCATGGACAAATTTGCCAATGATCCGTAGTAAAAACTACAAATTTAATATTGTAGAGATCCTGCCCTTATCTCAAGTCCATCAGCCATGTACAAAAAGAAGGTTTTTGTATGTTCTTTCTTTCTTGAAACGGCAACATCTGTTAAAATTCGTTCAGAGAAAAAATTCAACCAACAAATTTTTTTCCGCTGAAAATCAGGTCATGCAACTTAAACATTAAATTTAAAAAAATTAGTTAAAGGTGTCACCTGATTGAGCTTTCCGTGGGCAACCCAGTGTATTGAAATGTTAACCTTTGACCCTTTGCTGGCTTAACCCTCAACTCCCTTTGGGTGATTATACTAGGATCCTTCCTCACTCTTAACAAAATCCAGCACCATATGGTAACTTAAACCAAACTGTTGGACTCTGATTATGGTGGTGCCTGATCCCATGTAAAGCATAATCAGTTTACTAGTGCAGTCCTCTGTCCAACACCATTCAGTAGCTCAACACCCAAACTGTTGGACTCTGATTATGGTGGTATGCCATGATCCCATGTAAAGCATAATCAGTTTACTAGTGCAGTTCTCAGTCCAACAGAATCAAACAAAGCAAGCTGTTTGATTTTGATGGATTGGGTCTGGTTAGGGTCAGGCCATCTCAGAATTAGCAGCTGGCTCTGGCTCTGGCTCTGGCTCTGGCTCTGGCTCTGGCTCTGGCTCTGGATCACCACATTAACTTGCATCAAATCATAGATTGCCCATAGCAACAACCATAGCAACAGTCACAGCTGCTAATCCAGACCCTGGCCATTGAGCCCAAACTCTGGAGTTGGCCAAAATGACCACCTAGAGTGCTTATTATTTATGCAGCTAGTTCTGCTGAGGTTCAAAGGTGAGAATTTAGCGCACATAATTTGTTTTTCCTGGGAAAGTCAAAGAGTAGGCACCTTTAAAGTTAAGGTACAACCTTGAAGTTTAAAAATGAAAAAGAAATTTTGATAATCTATTTATTGAACAAAATATACCAATGTACAGACACTAGATGAACATGAAAAAAACACTGCGTAAAAAAACAACGTGAACCGTTTCGGTTTGTGTGCTCCCTGTCGGAATAAACAGCTGTTGTTATTGTTGTAACCACTCCTTGTTTTTGTTTTTAAGAGTAAACAAAGCAACAATAGGATTTTTCTGGCTAGTTGGCATTTCAAGCGAACACTCGTCAAACAATGTTGTACCTTCCCATTCATGTTTACCAAAATAATGTACAAATTTGCATTTTTCTGTGAAAAATGTGGACTATTTTGTTAGGAGTATTTATTTCAAACCTTTTCAATCAAAAACAAAATCTGCATGTAGTCTCATACAAGTGTTTGTACAGTACTATGTCATTGGTGATAAATGGTACTTTTTGGTCAAATTATGTAATTTAATTGGTAACATAACATGTTTAAGGTTATTTGTCTGGTATCCAGACTCAAGTGATGATACATTATGGGAAATTATCTGTGGTTTTGTTAGGGGGGACAAGGTGCCAGATTTGTTTCCTTCCAGCCTCAATATGAGTGTTTTTTTTCTTCTTAACTAAACAGCTAGATCTAGCATGGTTAATGGTGCACAATCCTGTATTCTAAGACCAGCGTAGACATTGTGTAATTCTGTGTTTAATGTCATAACTGTCATAATTATTTCAGTCATCAGCATTGTACAAAGTATATTTCAAACTCCTCAGGTTTTATGTAGAAAATGAAAAAAAAAGAACAAAAAAAAAAAACAATCCGATGAATAAAAAGTCTCTTATAACACGTACTAAATCCCTGGCTCTTTTTCCCTTAATGCCATCTTCTTATCTAGTGATCCGATTATCATAACTCGGGAGACAATCTAGAGAACTACGGAAATCATCTTTCGTCCAGGTATGTAAATCACGTACTTAAGGACCTGTGCTAGAAGTGGCAAGGGCAATAGTTATGACCGCTCATTGTACAGACGGACCTTTAGCATCGTGGTGCATCACGCTGACATTCAAGACCCTGTTTTTTCTTGGATTCGATGAACACGGTGTGGAGACTGTGTTGACTCTTGTTAAGCCGCGCTACAGATATATAACGAGGCACCGTCCAACCAGCCAGCCGTGACTATTTATTCATTTGACACAGATCTGTTCACCGTGTGATACGAGGGGAAAAGGACCCAACCCTTGTCTCTCGTGGTTTACCTAGGGATCATTTCTTTACCCCCGGGCATCAAGTGACTTGTGCAACTCGGATCGATACACGAATACTCGACATTGCCAAATCTTATTTCAAGGTGCATGTTTTTGTGTTTCCGAAGAGTATAGTCAGAGCCCATCATGTCCAAAATTAAAAATTAAATTGAGACGGACACATTTTTTAGTGATCAGAATAAGTTGGACTATACCTTTTTCCAGAACACTCATTTTTTTCCCCACTACAAAAATTGATATTTTTTAGATTTACCCCTTCACCGATGTGTGTAAAGCACTGTATACTCATTACTCCCCCCCCCCCCCCCCCGCGGAGTTCTGTGAAAAAAAAATCCACAGGCATATTACTCGGGTGGGATTCGAACCCACGACCTTTGCCATTCTAGAGCAGATGTCTTACCAAACTAGACCACCAGCTAGAGGCAGTTTGTATCCTTTATTTTAGTAGCGGGTATTGCAACAATTTAATAGATGTTAAATTTGCACCGGGATAAAGAATATGGATAAAGATCATATTTTTCGCAGAACTCAGGAAAGTACGAGTATAGAATTGCTTTACACACATCGGTGAAAGGGTAAAATTAAATAATATTCTTTATCCCCAGTGCAAATTCAACATCTATTAAATTGTATGTTGATGTTGAACAAAAGTTCATAGCTAAGGAGTTCATCCATTTTTGTGAGTCACTATTCTGTCTGGATCTGTTTTTTTAAAGAGGGGCTCCAAGGTCAAATGCATTTTTGTGATTCACTCATTTTCCAAAAGATACAGTCCCTATGAAAATGGAAAAAATGACATCAAGTCTCTAACCTTACATAAACATTGTGTAAAATGTTTGAATGATACCCTACAAGTGAAATTTGTTTCAAGATCCGAAAACGCTCGATGATGCCACATTTGAAATAATACGGTCTGCACGATTTTTCACAGAGAGTTTTCAGCTTATTGCTGAATTTTGATGTTATTCAATCAACACGGCAATGCATTTATCCTTTTAACTGCGCAAAAAAATTCCTCTTTGGAATTCACAGGCCCGTTTGTTTTATGCTGTCCGATGATGTCATGTTTTCAAATTTCGCTCTGGAAGAGAATCAAGTAAATTGACAACTTACACCATTTTAACTGGAAGGTTTATAGACACTTGCAGTTTGGCTCCACTTTCATTAAGCACTCTTATCTATTCGGGAAATGAATGCATCACAAAACCCAATTTGACCTTGGCGCCCCTCTTTAATGAAAATCTTTTAAAAATCAGATTTAATATCGGTAACATTTCCAGCGAGCTGATCAACCATTTGAAGCTACCCAACTGCAAGGATGTAATAATATTCATATTATATAAATTATATGATATTAATATTATTATGCCCATTGCATAAAAGCGTTTCATAGCAATGCATCTACAGGCATATCAAAATACTTATTATTTTCCTGACAGATATGCTCATATTTTTGTTAAAGATGGGAACCCATTTACAGAGCACTAATGGTTGACAACAGTGCAACCTGCAACCAATTATGGCAGGAAGCCCCTCTCTTGTTGATAAGTGTATTGGGTAGTTTTTTATTTCATAGATGCATTTACACAACACACGGGACCTGGCGGCTTAACGTCTGATCCTACTGGTGTCATCCGACAGACCAAGCAATTACAGTTAATTATCTCGCTCAGAGACAGAAGTGCCTAGACCGAAACTCCGGTGTCCAACAAAAGGAAAAAGCACATCATGGTTTTGTTTTTCAGGAAACGGAAATTAATTCCCATCTTCTAGTTGACAATAAATGCACAATGTAACCGACCGGTGAAAAATTGCATCCAATTTGGATTGCGTGGGTTTTTTTGTTTGTAGTAAGAATAAAATTTGAAACAAAACTGGTGGGGGAATTTGTGCAGGTTCTTATTGCTGTTGCGGCAATCCATATATACATGTATGCGGCAGCCATTCGTCAAATTAGTTCTTTAACTTCGACAGCGTTTTTGATGGAAATTGTTCTCTGGAGGATTGTAAATGGTACGAGCTTAATAATCAGTGAACTGTCAGATTGAAACGAATCAATTAAATTTGTTTCCTGTACCTCGCCTTCAAGCACAGAATGCATTCCTAATTGAAAGCAAGCAGCGGTGTTGAAGCATCAATAATGTTAAGGCCATGTCACATAGGGGCAATTTTTTTTTGTCCAGGCAACTCGGGGGCAACCAACTGCACTGTGTGCAAAAGGGAACACGCTGGCGGCACACTCACTATCCCCCAAGAAAATAATGAGAAAGCTGAAGTGTGAATGAATTTTCTGATTGGGGATTGCCCGGAGCTTGGTTGCCTGTAAATTACCTCGTTTGACATGTATCAGTGTATCGAAGCAAAGAATGCTAAAAAACGAATATCATTTTCCAGAAATGATAATAGCGCTCATATCCATCACTCAGTGACGCTCAAGGTGCTTCAACTCATTTGTTGATGTCAACATATTTCTGGAATTTGGTATACATCTTGATTGTTTGATTTCTTTGAAATAATATTTCAAGCAACCCCAAAATACGACACACAAATATTAAAGGCACATTACAGAATTGGTAATTGTAAAATATACCTTTGATCACAGATTTACATAAAACTTACACGGTCTAATGATGATGATAGTAGAAAACATCCCCTGAAATGTTTCTGTCTGAAATGCCATATTTGATGAGAAATGAATAAACTAATTTCCGATTGGAGTTTATCGCTCATGAGCGTTTTATTCATGCATTGTGTAACACATGCAAATTTGTAATCGGTTTTGCACTATTTTCTCGTGACCCAGATGGCCGATCGATCTCAAACTTCTACAGGTTTGTCAGTTTATGTATATGGTGGAATTTTATAAAGTGCTTACACTGCCAGCAACTGTTTTGTTAGCAAAAACCAATTCTGTAATGTTCCTTTAAGTCAAAATACAACCTAAATAAATGTACTACGATCAGTGGTCTCCTTTAATATCAAATGTGTCAATAATGCAGTGCATATCATTTCAATAGAAATGCTCTGGATAATATAATGTTACTGTTGCCGGGGGTGACAGAATGACTGGAAGCCTGATACTTGTGGGACACCTTGGGGACAAGGATGATCTGGGCCATCAACATAAATGTGTTTGAATTTGGGAACAAGGATGTGTGTGAGATTGAACCTGCAAAAACAAAAAAAAATTGGCTTGGGGTTTCAGAATCTTCTTGAGAAAAAAAAATAGGACTTGGGGGAAACGAATCTGTTTGTGCAGATTCAGCGATTGGAAAAGGACGGTATTCTTCAAGATTAAAGGCCAAAAGGTTATAATGGGGTAACAATGTCACCCAAATTACTTATCTTAAAGGAACATTACAGAATTGGTAAGAAAGAAATACTTTTTGATCACAGAAAATCTTTTGTCAGTTTATCAGAAGTGTCAATCAAACCTCGGTTTTGATTCATCTTATGTTGAAGATGGAGTTTATCTTTAAAGGAACATTACAGAATTGGTAAGAAAAAAAACTTGTAAAATGTACTTTTTGGTCACAGATTTACATAAAACTTATACGGGCTAATGATGATGATAGTAGAAAACATCCCTTGAAATATTTCTGTCTGAAATGGCATATTTGATGAGAAATGAAAAAACTAATTTTCCGATTGGAGTTTATTGCTCAGTGAGCGTTTTATTCATTTGTTGAATCTATATGATTTCATGCAAATGTGTAATCGGTTTTTCACTATTTTCTCGTGACCCAGATGGCCGATCGATCTCAAACTTCTACAGGTTTGTCAGTTTATGTATATGGTGGATTACATAAAGTGCTTACACTGCCCGCAACTGTTTTGTAAGCAAAAACCAATTCTGTAATGTTCCTTTAAAGGCACAGTAGGCCTACACGTTTGGTAATGACTCTGGAAAATTAATGGCAATAAAAACTTACTTGGTAAGAAGTACAGCAGCTTTGGGTAGTCAAATGAATTTTGAGAAACTTTTAACTTCGAAGTACTACGGTTATGGAAAATATATCACTTTTTATTCCCCAAAATTTGAATCTGAGAAGTGTTTCTGTCAGAAACGCTTCTCAGACTGTGTATTCCTATGGGAAATATTCTTCCTGCGTGGAAATATTCGCTCTGGTTTTTCGGTGATATCTCAAAAACGCGACCACCTTTTGAAGTGAAATTTTCACAGGTTAGTTTTATTGTATTTACCTACATTTCTTACTCGTTATGACCAAAATGGTTCCCTATTTACCCAGTCAGGGCTCACCCTTAACACTAGCCCGGCAAATATTATCTAGTAAAAACTGCTACGGGCTTGTAAACACCACTTCTGAACTTGCCCCGTGGCGAATAAAACTGTGCAACCTACTGTTTAAAAAGGTTAATGTATTTTTGAGTGTTTGAGTATTAACTTCATTTGACCATTAAACTGGTTGTGATCGCTATTAATACATCAGAAAGATTAAGACAATATATGTTTAAAATTTGGGCTACTAAAACTTCCCTGGGGCAAGTAAAACGTACAGTTTATCAGCCTGGTGGGCTACTTTACAAAAAATCTTAAGCGCAGTGCTTAGGTTCTCCCCATGCACAAGCCAGCATATTGGGACAATACACGTGAATTGCATAGAATGCACATTGTGCTTTCAAAACTTAACACAGACACCAGGAACCAATTTCATTTTGCAGTGTGCTTCGGGCAAACTGGCAAACTTTTGGTCCAGAATGCCCTTCAGTTTGATAAAAACCTGGGGGGGGGGGAACCATGTATACCCATATACATTGAAAGAGTTCGTGTTCACAATGAGTTTAAAAGTTGCGCACACAAACAGCACTTCTGAATTTACCTTAGTTCTTTAGCTCAGACAGAAAGGAATATATATGAATGAATACACAGACATCAATTTCAATTTTTTTTTATCAAAACCTTGAAACAATTTTCACTTTAGTTTCTTTGGCTAGAGATCCTCCTGAAACCTCCACTCTACAGTAACTCAACACCCAAATGTTTGGACTTGGATGAGATTGGTATGCCTGGGCCAGTGATGAGCAATTGTTATTTGGGCATACAGTCCCCAAATCCTTCAAAACCAGACAACTTCTTGAAAAGGATTTTCAATCAATCGTCAGGCATTAACTCTGTAGAGTGCCATCATTCTGGTCGACTATTCCAAGGCGCTTAGCAGATTGAAGAAATATTTAGGGCAAACGAGTTTAGAATCCTCATCGATGAGGAGATGACAAGTGCAATGGACTAAAATGGTAAGAAGATTTGAAGAGACGAGTCTTAAAGCCGACTTTTGAAGATCTGTAAGGAGTCAAGTGTACGGAGTCAATAGGGGAGATCATTCCATAGCTTTGGTGCACATGAAACAAAGCTACTATCACCTGATGAAGAATGATATCTAGGAATGTTCAACAGTAGTTTGTTTGAGAATATCTCTTTTCACCAGGCGCGGATCCAGGGGGGGGGGCCCAGGGGGCCGTGCCCCCCCCCCCCCCCCGGGTAAAATTTTATTTATTTTTTTTTTACTAAAAAGTGTGTGTGGTGTCTTTTCCCCCAGCGGCAGGATGGATTTCTTTTTCATCCTAAGCCTATCAAATTTTTTGCCTATCAAAATTTTTCTGCCAAAATGAACCTTTCATGATATGTCACTTGTAATTGCTTAGATTTGCACGATAACATAAGCGTTTGAAACCTGACGTGCCAATTTGTCCTGGATAAAATATATTTCATGTCGTTCTGGCATTCAAGTGTAAAAACTACACTTAGCTTGAACTATATTTTTTGAATGAATGAATATGCATAAAACCAGATATTGCAGCGTCCAGATCCAAACGCGAGATTTGTGGGATTGAAATTTTCTTTGAGTAAAGTTAGAAGATTGGTATGGATCAGAAGTGCTTAAAAAAGTGCTTGATTTTTCACCCCTCAAAATGCCAAAAGCTCAGAGCTTCCGGGGGCTTCGCCCCTGAACCCCCACCAGGGCTTCACCCCTGGATCCCACCATCGATGTTACCCAAATTTTTCCAGTAAACTTGGATCTGATTTCCAATAAGAGTGTGTCTATTTCTATTTCGGTTTAAAAAATCCTGGATCCGCCCCTGTTCACACCATGTCCAATATGGGGCAGAGGGCCCCCCCCCTTCAAATGTTTTTATACTTTAACAAAATATTTTCCTCATGTACAGAAGTCACCCTCCCCCCCCCCAATGAAAAACAATAGTGAAACAATAAAAAAAATAGTAATAAATACAATAAATAACTAACTAACTAAATAAATAATAAAATACAAAATGATAATAAAATAAATCCTCTCAAGAATTCATGAGATTCCAAGCACACAATGAAGAAACATGGGGGGGGGGGTGTTAGGGGGGTGTTAGACATCATGCCCCATATCGAGCACCAAATCTCTTTTGAAAGATTTGGGAGGGTTAGGAATTTGTAAATTTTATATTTTACTATTGTAAACTACACAGGTTGAATGAAAACTCCTCCTAACACACATGCCTAAAGAAAATCAATATACATGTAGTTAGAAGCAAAGATCGGGCTGAAATGTGAAGTATGCACTGGGCGCCATTTCAGCAAGCAACTCGTTTAATGCACCAATAGATTAGTGCAGACAATGACCATTGCTATCAATGATGTGACACATTTGCTTGAAATGGCACCCATCATGCCCATGCTGTACTTCACGTTTTAACATAAGACAGAGTTCCAATTGCCTATCTTGCACATTGCGGCTCTTTATGATCTTTGGTAAGATGATTGGTGAAGTCGATCTGTTCTCAAAACAAAATAGACAACCCAAGGAAATGAGTCGTTGCAGACTAGGATCCAAATTCATTATAATAGGTATGTTGAAATGATGGCATTTCCACTTTTTGGTAACCCCTGAGGTTTCAAGGAGCTTTTGGGAACAGTATCCTCAGAATAAGATTTATAAGTAGATCAAAGAGCAGGGTTTAGGATCCAAATTCTATAGGTATGTTGAAATGATGGCATTTCCACTTGTTGGTAACCCCTGAGGTTTCAAGGAGCTTTTGGGAACAGTATCCTCAGAATAAGACAAGTAGATCAAAGAGCAGGATTTAGGATCCAAATTCTATAGGTATGTTGAAATGATGGCATTTCCACTTGTTGGTAACCCCTGAGGTTTCAAGGAGCTTGTGGGAACAGTATCCTCAGAATTAGAGAAGTAGATCAAAGAGCAGGATTTAGGATCCAAATTCTATAGGTATGTTGAAATGATGGCATTTCCACTTTTTGGTAACCCCTGAGGTTTCAAGGAGCTTGTGGGAACAGTATCCTCAGAATAAGACAAGTAGATCAAAGAGCAGGATTTAGGATCCAAATTCTATAGGTATGTTGAAATGATGGCATTTCCACTTGTTGGTAACCCCTGAGGTTTCAAGGAGCTTTTGGGAACAGTATCCTCAGAATTAGAGAAGTAGATCAAAGAGCAGGATTTAGGATCCAAATTCTATAGGTATGTTGAAATGATGGCATTTCCACTTGTTGGTAACCCCTGAGGTTTCAAGGAGCTTTTGGGAACAGTATCCTTGGAATAAGAGAAGTAGATCAAAGAGCAGGATTTAGGATCCAAATTCTATAGGTATGTTGAAATGATGGCATTTCCACTTTTTGGTAACCCCTGAGGTTTCAAGGAGCTTTTGGGAACAGTATCCTCAGAATTAGAGAAGTAGATCAAAGAGCAGGATTTAGGATCCAAATTCTATAGGTATGTTGAAATGATGGCATTTCCACTTGTTGGTAACCCCTGAGGTTTCAAGGAGCTTTTGGGAACAGTATCCTCAGAATTAGAGAAGTAGATCAAAGAGCAGGATTTAGGATCCAAATTCTATAGGTATGTTGAAATGATGGCATTTCCACTTGTTGGTAACCCCTGAGGTTTCAAGGAGCTTGTGGGAACAGTATCCTTGGAATAAGACAAGTAGATCAAAGAGCAGGATTTAGGATCCAAATTCTATAGGTATGTTGAAATGATGGCATTTCCACTTTTTGGTAACCCCTGAGGTTTCAAGGAGCTTGTGGGAACAGTATCCTTGGAATAAGACAAGTAGATCAAAGAGCAGGATTTAGGATCCAAATTCTATAGGTATGTTGAAATGATGGCATTTCCACTTTTTGGTAACCCCTGAGGTTTCAAAGAGCTTGTGGGAACAGTATCCTCAGAATTAGAGAAGTAGATCAAAGAGCAGGATTTAGGATCCAAATTCTATAGGTATGTTGAAATGATGGCATTTCCACTTTTTGGTAACCCCTGAGGTTTCAAGGAGCTTGTGGGAACAGTACCCTTGGAATAAGACAAGTAGATCAAAGAGCAGGATTTAGGATCCAAATTCTATAGGTATGTTGAAATGATGGCATTTCCACTTTTTGGTAACCCCCGAGGTTTCAAGGAGCTTGTGGGAACAGTATCCTTGGAATAAGACAAGTAGATCAAAGAGCAGGATTTAGGATCCAAATTCTATAGGTATGTTGAAATGATGGCATTTCCACTTTTTGGTAACCCCCGAGGTTTCAAGGAGCTTGTGGGAACAGTATCCTTGGAATAAGACAAGTAGATCAAAGAGCAGGATTTAGGATCCAAATTCTATAGGTATGTTGAAATGATGGCATTTCCACTTTTTGGTAACCCCCGAGGTTTCAAGGAGCTTGTGGGAACAGTATCCTTGGAATAAGACAAGTAGATCAAAGAGCAGGATTTCTTTATATCTGAAGAAAATAACGTCTACCTCTTTCACCAAGCAGACATAAACAAGGTCTGAATTCAGATAAAAGTTTGAAATTTGTCATCCCTGGCAGCCTGATTGTCATCCCTGGCAGCCTGATCGTCATTCCTGGCAGCCTGATCGTCATTCCTGGCAGCCTGATCGTCATTCCTGGCAGCCTGATCGTCATTCCTGGCAGCCTGATCGTCATCCCTGGCAGCCTGATTGTCATTCCTGGCAGCCTGATCGTCATTCCTGGCAGCCTGATCGTCATTCCTGGCAGCCTGATCGTCATTCCTGGCAGCCTGATCGTCATTCCTGGCAGCCTGATCGTCATTCCTGGCAGCCTGATCGTCATCCCTGGCAGCCTGATCGTCATCCCTGGCAGCCTGATCGTCATCCCTGGCAGCCTGATCGTCATCCCTGGCAGCCTGATCGTCATCCCTGGCAGCCTGATCGTCATCCCTGGCAGCCTGATCGTCATCCCTGGCAGCCTGATTGTCATCCCTGGCAGCCTGATCCCAGAACCACATACAGTCTACTCTTGTTATAACAAGATTGTTGGGATTGGCCAAATTACCTCTTTATAACAGAATCGTTGTTATACAAGGACAGCAAAACAAAGAAACACAAAGCAGGAATGAGATTCGATACTTCAGAATGTACTCTTTATAAAGCAGAACCTCTTTATAAAGGCCCGTTTCAAGGATCCCTTACTTTAGTTTAGCATGGTTGTAAAATTTTTACAAACTTCACTTTGTGTGACAGACAGGACAACAATGTTGGACTGTCCAAGGCCCTAGTGAAATCACAATGGTACAAAGCGACAGCCAACCAGCGCACCCATTACCGAGGACCTTTGTTACTGGTGCTCATGTGAAAGGGCCTTCACAGTGCTTTTTATCACAAGGGTTGACTGAAACTTGACATCGTAGTGAACACAAACACTCTCTGGAGAACTTCACCATGAGTAACTTGGAATAAAACCTCATCTTTATTTCATAAGTCATACATTATTAATAATAATATACACATATGATGGAACAGTATTATTATGCATGCATAGTACATTTTACTTGAGTTAGTTACTATAAACAAGCGTCTGGGGGTGTGTTCCACTCCGGTGGACAACACAAATCTTGGCCAACATAAGCTCGCTTCAAAAGCAAAATGTGAAGCAGAGTACCAGTATGACAGGTTCCCTATTATGACTCAAGGACAGTCACTTTGCTTTTTCTGCAATACACGCGTCAGGTATGAAGATTGACGAATGTGAAAAATCCTGAAAACAGCTTTCATCAGGCCCCTTAATCTAGACCCGGACCCTCCAAGGCATTATAAACCAAGGAGACTCTGTTCATTTACAGACTGTTATCGGAGAGACAACAACAGTACATATTGTGGACGATTTCTTTCTCCCTTTGGCGACTGCTTTTTCTACTTCTCAAAGAAAATTTAAAGGCTCAAGGAGATTTTGAGAAACTCCTGAAATCAGGAGAAAATCCTGAGAAACCAAATGCATGACGTGAAATATGAAGCAGGCTAGCCAGGGTTGGACTAGCTCCTCCGTGTGGTGCGACAAAGACTAAGCGTCCTACCAGGACTAGAACCAGACAAACCCCGGTCAACGTTCACACTGTTTGCCAGAAAGAAACACACACAAGATTTCACCAAGCGCCAAAATTTTGTTAAAGCTAATGAATAAATCTTAACTGCTTCGCAAGATGTTAACGCCACAAAAACGATCGCCATGGCAAACTCATCTTAAGGTGCATCTTGACGCTTGGGGAAATGGACCCCAGTCCCACTTTCCTCTTAAGACGAGCTCCTCAGGGGTTTCTCGCTCACACTTTCCTCGGCAGATGAAATTGATTTATTCCTCGTCTTTACGATGATTTATAGCCCCTTGAGAATCCAGACCTGGCTAATACTCACACAATACTCATGCATGAGGTGGGATTTGGTTGCTTATGAGGTTCCTTGTCTCGCAGCTTCATCTTTGCCATGTTAAAGGAACATTACAGAATTGTTTTTTGCTAACAAAACAGTTGCTGGCAGTGTAAGCACTTTATGCAATCCACCATATACATAAACTGACAAACCTGTAGAAGTTTGAGATCGATCGGCCATCTGGGTCACGAGAAAATAGTGAAAAACCGATTACACATTAGCATGAAATCATATAGATTCAACAAATGAATAAAACGCTCACTGAGCGATAAACTCCAATCGGAAAATTAGTTTTTTCATTTCTCATCAAATATGGCATTTCAGACAGAAATATTTCAAGGGATGTTTTCTACTATCATCATCATTAGCCCGTATAAGTTTTATGTAAATCTGTGACCAAAAAGTACATTTTACAAGTTCTTACCAATTCTGTAATGTTCCTTTAAAGATAAACTCTATCTTCAACATAAGATGAATCAAAACCGAGGTTTGATTGACACTTCTGATAAACTGACAAAAGGTTTTTGAGGTAGTGGGACAAAATTAGATAAGTTTGAAAAATCTTATCTCACAAAGACAAAATGTTGAGGTTCCAAGAGATGTACTAAAGCAGTCAGCTTTTGATCGTCACACCCAAACAATTTTGACGATTTAAAATTCTGGTGAGATGAAATTCGGTGGGATTTAGTTCGGACAATCTTATCTTAACAATGTCGTCTGAGCTCTGATCACCACACTTAATATTTGTAACAAAACTGACACAGGGTTCAGGTCAGGTGGGATAAATCTGATAACATCTTTTTTTACAACAATGATGGTGGAACGGTTACAACCATTACACTGTTTCCTTTTATACTTCCCCAAGGACAGGCTTTCATATGACCAATTCAATGGTTACAGTTGGGCCGAGTTGTTGTATATGCTGCCTGCACACGGTCCCGCAAGCAGGGACATAGTGGTAGCCGGTGCACGGGGGGGGGGGGGGGGTTTGAATCGTATTGTTCCAAGCACACCGTGGGAAATCAACCCATAACGTCGAAAAGGTGTTTGACGTCACAGTAATGGCCCTCAGGGCCAGTAGTGGGCGAATGTTCCACAAGCCTTAACGATGTTCAGCTACAATTACTGCTCCAAGATAAACAAACATAATGTTCCGTTTACACTATTTACACCCTCCTTCGATAGTACTTCAAACTCATGCAAACTTCCACACCAGAGTTTTCACAACTATAAAACAAATTAAAAACAAGTAAATAAAAGGGACTGAAGAGATACGAGAAGTTTGGCTTTTCTAATGAGGGAATGAAAGGCATCTATTCACACACGTCTTCACAAATGCTTTTTAAGTAGTTCTATATTAAATATACTTTCACAGAAACTACACTCCTGTTTCGTATGTTCCAAAATAGTTCTCAACATTATCATGAGAAATACTAAACAATAGTGATAACTAAAAAATTGTTACTTTGGCACCATTTGTCCCCCTCATATTTGACGTGAACTCTTTGCTTTGTTCTGTTTTTTCGCATCATTTGAGAACAAGAAGTTATTGCAGCTCTCAACTTCTTTCATGAAAATTCCACACCAACGAGGGAATACGTTTCCATCTTCGATGGCAAATTCTACAAAAATAAAGGAAATTGCACTTTGTACAACATCGGCGACTGTTAGGAGTGCCTGGTTTCCAGGAAATGACAGGCCTTCTCGTAGAAGCAGAACATGAACCCGACCGTCCCGAAGGCTTTGAGGGTGCTGGGGGACAGACCCTTATACAGCCCCCTGGCCCCTTCCTCCTTGACGATGCACGAGACGCAGTGCAGCATGCTGTTGTAACGCCGCACCTTGCCGAAAGATTTCCTGGCCTCCTCGAAACCTTGAACCTGAAGACGCTTCTTGAGAAGGTCCAGTGGGTACCCTACTGTTTTGGCACAGATCCCAGACAGGGCGCCACATGTGAATGACTTCACGGCAGCTGAAGTTTAAAAAAAGAACTTAATTGAATTAATGTGTAATTACTTGAGAACATTTTTCAAATAAATCGGAGGGAAAGTGTGGTGTTGGATTACAGGAGCAGACTTTCATTTTAGTAGTTCATGTACAACATGATCCAAATGTTTATAGATGTTAAATTTGCATTGGGGATAAAGAATATTATTTTGTTTTACCCATACACCAATATGTGTTACGCATACTCAGTACTAAGTACAAAGCCTACAGTGCTTTACATACATCGGTTTATCAGTAAAACCAAATAATATTCTTTTAATGTTCTTTTTCCTCGATGCAAATTTAACATCTAAAATATAGGACTCGAACTGCCTCTAGCTACTGGACAATCTTGGTGGTCTAGTGGTAAGACATTTGCTCTAGAATGGCAAAGGTCGTGGGTTCGAATCCCGCCAGAGTAATATGCCTGTGGATTTATGTTTTCACTGGACTCTGGAAAGTACTGAATATAGAGTGCTTTACACACATCGGTCTAAGGGTAAAACCAAATAATATTCTTTATCCCCGGTGCAAATTTAACATCTATTAAATTGTTAAATTGTGCTTTACACACATAGGTACGGGTAAAACCAAATAATGTTATCCAAATGGTTAAAGCCAATATTGCCCACCCTTGATATTTTCCACCATCAAACCTATGCCATGTATGAATTGGCGGCTGCAGCTACGGCTATTGCTATAGCTGTTACTAAGGGTGTTACTATGGACAGCCTATGCTTCAACACGTAGAGGTACGGTCATGGATTGGTTTTTGTCAATGAAATGCTGATTTATAGGCAAAATTATAGAGAAAGATACAATTAAAGTCACATGTCAAAGTTCCAGCTGAATACAGTGTATACACACATGGTATACTTGCCAAGAAAACAGCCCAAATGCTAGCTGTCATGTTTTTTTCACACGAACATGGTAAACATTGAATCTATCCGTGATTAGCGAGGTGACACCGGGTGCCAAATGCATCTCTAGGCCCCAGCAATCGTGAATGGACACCAACCCTCAGAAATCCGAGAATCGAATCATGCATGAATCGTTTCTCAAATTCAAATGTTTTGGGGTGAAAAATTCCAAACGGTATTACTCCAAAGGGAATCCTTTCTCAAAACAGTTGATACCATGAACATCTGCGTGCTTCTCAACAAGTAAAATTTGATAGTCATTAATTGTTGGGGTAAAAACCAATCACTGACCCTTCCTTTAATCACATGATGATCTAGCTGAAGCTGCTAATTCGGACACAGCATAAGGCCCTTTTTGAAAACACGAATTCAGCTCAAGCTATTAGGCTCTGACAGTAATTTTGAAACCACACACTTTCTGCACGGGGCTTCAAATGGGGCGAACAGAACCTAAAGCTAAAGCTGTGTTTTTTCGAAAAGGGCCTCAAAGTCTATCACATCATACTAAAAGGGTCCTGGCTTTATTTTACATTCCAGCCTCAATTTGGTTTATAAACTGATTTCATTAGCGTGTTGCGGCCAAGCGGTCACGCGCACCAGACTCAAGCTCTGGTGTTTCTGATCAGCAGAGTGCGGGTTCGAGTCCCAGTCGTGACACTTGTGTCCTTAAGCAGGACGCTTAAAACCAATGTTGCTTGGTCCTTCGGATGGGACATAAAGCTGTAGGTCCTGTGTGTTGTGTAATGGGCGTAAAAGAACCCAGTTACACTTTTTATCGCTAAGAGAAGGGGTTTCTGCTGAATGCACCGCAGCACCCTGTGAACCCATACAAGGTGCTACATAAATTGGTCTCACAGTTTAAAAAGTATCAAAACCTGTCTTAAAATGTTAGTTTCTTCAAGCGCCTTGAGTACCCTATTGGTAGATACGTGCGCTATATAAAGACTATACACTAATTATTTATTTAATGGGCATAATATCCAAAAAGGCTTCATCGGACTGATGTCTATTAATAGATAAACCCCTAGCATAGGACCGGCATCACTGAGGTCAAACAATGGAAACGTGCAGGTGTGTGACGCTACACACAACTCCCCTCCAATTGTAGGACTTTCTTTCACTGCAGTAAGGGGGGGTGGGGGCTGTTTGAGCTTGTGACGTCATATGCAAGGAATCTACTGGATTCTTTAAACAAATTTAAAAAATTAAAAAATAAACTATTAACTTTGAAAACATTTTTTAGGTCAATAATCATAACTTTCCACAGCTATGCATTAATTGTAAGTGATAAGAGAAGAATGTTTTCATTCCAAAGAATCTTCCAAAGATTCCAACTGTCACTGGAAATGCTGGACATCAGCCGGAAAAAAAAAATTCCATACATTTGTGAATTGTTGGTAATCATCCTGAAGGAACCCTGAGCAAGGTCAAACATGTTGATTACAAACATACGCTGGGGAAGTTTTGCCTTGCAGGTCTGGAATGCAAGAGAAATATGCAACATTTTGCCATAATCATTCCTACAGAGAGTCTTGTACGTTCATTGGTTGTCTATACCCAAAATGTGTTCCACTAATTTTCTCATTTTTCAACATTATCTTGGGTTAAAGAGAGTGGGAAGGAAAAACAAATTTCAAGTAATAAACCACAAGGGAAACTGGACTGGGTAAATTTTGAATAATTTGGGGTTGCACAAAGACAAATTGACTAAAGGATTTGAACCAACAGATTAATGTGCCGGCACTCTACCAACTGAGCTATATAGCGATATGATAGCGGGGCTCTCCCTATTTTGTCAATATCTTTGTTCGGGGGTGCCAGTCAGAAGACATACAATTTGTAGTTGCCGTGTAGCCAGGGATCACACCAAAGTTTATGATACAACCTGGGAAGCGGCAGCCAAGGGATCAACCTTAAGGGGATGCAACTTTTTTATTTCAAATATCAAGTAATAAACCACAAGGGAAACTGACTGGGTAGATTTTAAATAATTTGGGTTTGAACAAAGAAAACAACAAAATAGGTAGTTGTTGTTTTGGGTTTTTGTAGTTGTCTAATATTTCAATCGGCCTACAACCATATTTATCACCCCCGTAATTGACAAACTACATGTACACTCAATGGCCTCCTATCAATTAGAGAATTCAAATCAAATTGTTCCCACTCATAATCAAGGCACTAAATGGTTTAGCTCCACCCCACATGGCTTAGCTCCACCCCTCCGTGGTGTAGCTCCACCCCCAACATAACCTGTTATAACACACAAATAAAAATTGTGTCCACTGCTGCTTTTTCTCTTCTTCGTTATAAGTAAAAAAAATTATTTGGCTAATAATTACAGCTTTAAAACTTCATGATACCTAGAACTTAAACAGTGCCCTCGTAAAGGTCAGCAAATAGTAGCACCAAAAAAACTTAAAGTATCTACTCTGCCCACAGGTATAGCAGGGATGAGCAGCTTATTATGCATTTTAAGAGAACTGTTAAGGCTCAGAACATCATGAATATGCATTAAAAGGCGCTGAACAGAGGGCGCTGTTCAGTTGCTTCCAAACACTTTTTTGCAAAGGCATGATATTCTTTCTACTTTAGTCTGACTTTCAAATAAACAAAATTCCCTCCAAAAAATCTGAAAATTGTGATTAAATAGCCTGAACAGTCTATTTAAGCCTTCACCATGTGTACATGTAGGTCAGGCCTCGTACTCAATAAAATATTCCTACTTTTTACAAGGGCAAAACAGTACTCCTATTTGTATGAAAAAATAAAATGCAACTTATCTTTTTACATATAAAGCACTCTACAAACAATTTTTACTGTTATTATTCATACAAGTTTATTAACAAAAAAAGTCGCATCCCCTCAAGGTGATCCCGTGGCTGCTGCTTCCCAGGTTGTATTGTAAACTTGGGTGTGATCCCTGGCTACACGGCAGTTAACGGTTGTATGGCTTCTCTACTGGCACCCCCGAACAAAGATATTGACGAAATAGGGAGACTGCCAACATAGGGCTAGATAGCTCAGTTGGTAGAGTGATGGTACGTTAATCCGGAGGTCGTTGGTTCAAATCCCCCTCTAGTCATTTTTTCTTTGTTCAACCCCAAACTAAGTTCATTAACAGACGAGATTTGACAAAATTGTGAAAATTCATCAAAAGATTTGCCTGCTGGCCTGGGTTTCCCCCCTTATTTCCGACCCAGAACCTCCCAGATGTTACAATTCAGGAGGTTTTACAGACTCTGTGCATCACCAGAAATACAGAACTACAGGTTGGGACACAATGTGGACTATTTCTTCCTCCCTTTGCTGACTGCTTTACTTCTTTCAAGAAAAGTTAAAGGCTAAAAAAAAATTGATCCTGAGAAATGACATGCCTGATTCGTTACAGGTGTGACCTTCACTTGTACTACACAACAAAAGTAAATCCTCCATCATGGACAAAATTTTAAGAGAAGAAAACTTTTACTAAAAATATTTTGTTTTTCACCCCAAGGAGAACGTAATTGTAATTATAGTATTATATATTTAGCGCAATACCAATAAGGTGCTAAACGCGCTTGAACAAACAGAAACATTTCAAGACTGGTTTTGTTTTCAATATTTTGAGTTATGAGACCAATTTATGTAGCACCTTATAAGGGCTTACATGGTGCATTCAGCAGCCACTACCCAAAACACTAGGGCAATAGCGAACCCCATTCTCTTTACGACAAGTGCACTGGGTTCTTTTACCTGCATTACACAACACACGGGACCTACGGCTCTACGTCCCATCCGAAGGACGGAGCAATGATGGTTAAGTGACTTGGTTAAGGACACAAGTGTCAAAACCACACTCTGCCGATCAGAAACACCAGAGCTCGAGTCCGGTGCTCCTAGCTGCTTAGCCACAACCATCAACATGTATGATAAAGTTGTACATGGTCAATTTTATAGACCAATCCATGTTGGGTCAATTTTAAGGTACTATCCAACATTTATGCTTAAATTTGTGTCCTGCTGGCTTTTTGTATAAATGTGACATCACACGCACACAAACGGGTACTTCTATTGTTGTTAAATTATTCCCTTTTCTGAAGAAATCCTCAGTGGGAGTACCACTAGAGCAAAGAAAACCTTGTGGGGTAGCATTGTTCTATTGTTAAAAGTACCCCGTAAAGTTGGCGTGTGTAAGGGCACGTACTCCATGGTTACAACTCAAGTGGATGTCTACATGTTGAAACCGCTGACTTTTACAAAAGGGAAATGGGTGTTTTGAAAGAGTCCTCCATTCGCTTTCGTGTCGCAAAAAATAATAATAATTAGTCCAAACAATGGGAGAAAAAAAAAATGTCCTTGATTTTTCATGGTTGACAAACATCTGAGCAAGTGTTGTACATGCAATATATACACATATGGGGGAAGTGTATGAGAAAACAAGGTTGAAGTAGACTGGTGTCCACCATGGGAAGATGTTGACGATGTTAAGCTATGATGCATTTGTAGCTGTGACTAGATCACTACATCTCTGATGGTATGCCACAGACCTTGACATCATGTTGGTATCAAAGATCATTGCGCACAGGCCATTGGCAATGCATCAACCAAACCTTTTTTCCTCCAATAGAACAAGTAGGTAGCTTAAGTTTTTGTTTAATTTCAAAAGAAAATTTTTCCCAGTCTCGGGCTGGTCTTGAGACAAGTGCAGTCGAGTCCATGGGTTGAGTTCGAGCTAGTCAACTGGTGTTCCGAGTTCGAGTCTACAAAGACCTAGACTCCAGATGACCGGTCTCATGTCTGTCATTGATCTTAAGTCCTCAACTACTGGGATGTCTGATTTTCAAAAAGGACGTTAAAACACCCACACATCTTTCTTGCTTCCACTGTGCCAGGCAAATATAACATAAGGGCCATGTCACACATGGCAGCTTGCAAGCAACTGTTCCAGAGAGAAAAAACCCTTCACAATTGAGTTTCCACATACAATGGAAGTTTCTTGGTGACGACGCAAAAAGTAGCAATGGCCTAAAACGTTTCGACCCTAACCCTAACCCTAACACAGGCCTCAAATTTAACCCACGGCACCCACAGCTATCGCACAGTGCCCTGTGATTTTGTAGTGCCCTTTTGTCAAGTTTTAACACAAATATTTTCCTCATGGAAGTGCCCCCTTACCTTGTGAAAATCACCGAGCCCCTTCAAGAGCGAAGTTCAAGGCCTGCTTACCAGAGTCTTTATTTCAGACGTTGAGAAAGGCTCGGCTTGAGCATAAAATATGAGCGCGCTACCATTTTCTGCATTTATATCACAGGTCTTTCGTTGATAATGTAATAAACCAATCACCGCAGGCCAGTCCAGAAAAACTTGGCAGATATACTTGTCATCCGACGGAAGTGGTTAAAACCCGAGGACTGCACTGGTAAACTGAATACCCATTACATTGCATCAGACACACCACAACACTCAGAGTCCAACAGTTTGGATGCCATTATATGGTGTTGGGTTTTGTTAGAGAGAGCACGGATCCCTGTAAATCACCCCAGGGGCCCAAAAGAGCTGTTTAAGCAGAAATATTGCTTAACAAATTCTGCTCAGCAAAAACTAGCAGGGTACCAGTCACAGATTGTACATGTGTGATAGTACTTTGACTGGTTACCTTATTTTGGTAAACATAACTTTGTTATGCTTTAACTACTTTTCGTCCTTAAGCAGCTCCATGAAATTGGGCCCTGGAGGTTAGAGGTCAATACTTACTTGTTTCATGGACACCAGCGTCTCTACCTAGAGGTATGAAATACTCCCATACGTGTTTGAACAGTGCATAGAAGCCAAACTGGAAACCAGCTAAAGGGAAGACTTGTATCATGGTCGGAACGAGACCTCTGAAGAACGTACGCACACCGGCTTCTCTGTACATCAAGCGCACTGCTTCTAGACTGGTGTTGTAAAGCTGGAAAAACACAAGACAGAAGGCGAGGTATCAGACTGGCTAACTCATCTGTACACTTTGTATTTAACGCTTTTTTTAAATGCTGAGATGATTATCGACAAATGACGTTTGGTGTGCTCACTTTTGATCGTGGTCTGTCGCTTCAGTATCTCTCCTATAGACTGTGCAAGTCTCCTGCGTATTCGATCATCTTTGGGACCACTTTAGCCCCACACACGTTACTTTAACGCCTGAAGGAAAAAAACTAGCGAACTTTAACGGGTCCCAATGTTTAGAGTACGCACGGCACTTGCCCAGTGTATTGGTCTGTTTTGTAACATGCCAAGACTGCAGGTCAGCACACTGGATGTAACTCATGCATGGTACTTTCTCCTTGCTCTTTTACATGTCGTGTCTTTGTGGGACCGACTGTCTCTGCTCTTGGTCTCACTTTTTGTTCCCCTGTTCTCGGTATTTTTAACACTGTAAAGCTCCACGATAACAGCTGCTTGTTATTATTATTATGCGACCCAATTCAGCCTCTCTACCATGGTCAGCGTGTGGTACTAATACCTCTCGTCACTAACACCTGAAAAACAACTCTCATTGTCTCCTGAAAATGACTGCTTTGCTCTCAATAGACCCCTTGCACAGGCAGAGATAAAACGTACATACGTGAAGACCTATCACTGGCTGAGAGTCGTGCGCAGCGTGTACACGCGTGCACCTTTTCATTGTTTGTCATCAACGATGGCAGCCAATACAAGGGGTCCATCAAGTCATGAACAGAATCATGCGGCACTTTTGGCAAGGAGAATAAATGTAACAATAAAGAATTACAGATTTCAAGCTTTTCATGGGGGGCCACTGAAATCTAACCAGGGCCACTAACAAATCAGTGTTACTGGCACTGGGAATACCTTGTTTGTTCCCTCAAAAGAAATGGGGCAAGAGCCACAAAATGGCAAGGCCCTTCTTACCTTGGGTTCTCCTTGTGCAATAAACCTGGTCCTCACAACGTCGATGGGTTGACACACCACAGTGGACAAACTCCCCGCTACACCCCCACATAGAAAGTGATAAAAAGGCTTCCCTAGACCGGTGGTCAGTTCCTTGGATAGTAAGGGGTGTCCGGCTGCCGTCAGATACTCAAACGTTGTAAACTGTAACAAAATATGAGAGATGCTGTTACTACATTACTGCTAATTTCATGATTGAGAATAATTTTGCATAATAGTAACAATAGGCCTAACATATGTTTAATATTACAGGTACACCATATAATGGCCTATTTCTTTTAGACATTACTTACTCTAATAAAAACATTTAATCTAAATTCTGCATATTTAATCTAAATTCTGCATTTATTTAATATAATTTACAAATGCCCACAACGTGAAAAAGACATCCTTGTACTTATTATTTTTATTGTTTTAATGGAAGTCGCCCATGTCCAGGCACAAAAGGCCACTCAAGATGCGGGATACATAAAAGAGTTAGAAAAAGAAAGAGTAGAGAATTAAAGGCAGGGTTCATTTTGGTAATTGTCAAAGACCAGAATCCCAACTTGGTGTATCCCAACATCCGTGCATAAAATAACAAACCTGTGAAAATTTGGTTATGGTCATCGAGGTTGAAAGAAAACAATGAAGGAAAAAAACATCCCTGTTGCAAAGAATCGTGTGCTGTCAGGATGCCTGAGAAAGGCTTCATACCTAAAGCCAAAGTTCTCAGATTCAAATTTTGGGGTTGAAAAATTACCTCTTTCTCTAAAACTACATCACTTTAAAGGGAGTCATTTCTGACGATGTTTTATCAAATCCACAGCTCTCCCGTGCTCTTTACCAAGTCAGTTTTTATGCTCATACTTGTGGAGTAATTACCAAAAGTATAACCTCCCTTTAAACAGGCATGCAACTGTAACTTCACCAAAATTTATATGATTTTGTACAGTATTTTTCAATTTTGAATGGTAAAACTGAAAACAAAATAAGAGGAAATCAGCTGATCCGAGGAAAAGTTGCATGCCTGTTTAAATTAAAAGAAACCCATTCACATTCATGACATTACACTTGAACTATTATTATATATTTCTGGTAATAAAACCAAGGGACCCTCAACAGCGGCTGGCACTGTGACCTATAATGTCGGCCTGAAGAAACCTGTGTGGAGAAGATGATGAAGAAATCTCAGTTTTAGATGTGGGAGGAAAACCCCAACTGGGGGAAACCAACATGATCAGGTAGGAACTTAAAACCCAATCCACATGCAAGGCTCCAGTGCGGGATTCAAACCAGGGCCCACAGAGGTGACAGGCAGGGAAAAAACCACTGAGCCTACAAAAATTCCTAAATGGTTTATAAGCATTATACATTCAGTAAGCAAACCATCGCACATTCAAAAGTAATAACCACATTTTTGTTTAAGATACAAAATCAGTAAGCAAACCAATGCACATTTAAAAGTAATAACCACATTTTTGTTAGAAGATACACAAATAGCAAAGATAATGTACACAACATGTTTTTAATACACCATAAATAATAATAACAAATATTTGATAATTCATAAAAACAGTTACGACACTTCAAAAAACCAGACCACAAAATCTCTGCTGGTTCAGCCATCTTTTCTTCCTATCAAAGCAATGCAATCAGACCAAGGCTGGTAGAGAAAATAGTCTGGCCCTTACTATGATCCATGGTACTGGTATCTAATGGTTTTCTTGTATATACAGGGAACCATTCTACTCGTTTTCTTGTATACAGGGAACCAGTCTAAGGGTTTTCTTGTATACAGGGCACCATTCTACTGGTTTTCTTGTATACAGGGAACCAGTCTATTGGTTTTCTTGTCTTCAGGGAACAGGAGAAGATGAAGTTTACCTGAACGATCCCAAACACGACAGAGAGCAGCTGGGCGGGGACGTGTCCTTTCCAGAATGCATACACTCCTTCCTCTCGATGGATGGTTTTCCATGCCTGCAGGATACCGGTGTACTTAGACTTGGACGACAGTCCCTGCAGCGGTTCAACTTGTAACTGTAAATGAGCAGTACAGGGAAGTGAGTGTACAAAACCCAAAAAAGACCTGGTAGCTGTCTAGGGTTGATACCTAAAAAAAGTAGCTAAACACTATAAAATTATGCTTGACCAGAATAAGGTTACCAGCCAAACTACCATGTCACATGTACAATTTGTGACTGGTATCCTGCTCATTTCTGCTTAGCAGACAATTGTTAAGCAATATTTCTGCTTAAGCAGCTCAATTAAATTTGCCCCTGATGAATTAAGGGTGGGATATTTTAGAGGAAATACAAAGTTCTTCAGTACAATAATGTAAAACTGGAGGTTTGGGATACAATGTCTGTTTCCCCGAAATGGCATATTCACTCTTTTGAAGGCAGGAGATGGGATTAATTGTTAAAATAACCTGAAATCAGCAGCAGGGGTGAGAGTCAGTGCTGACAATAAAGTCTGAAATTTCACATCCCTGCATCATAGTGTCTGACTTATGATATCATAACTGCTGTTCTCCAGCCTGATATGTAGAATGCATACCCAGTGCAGTCGACGCTCCTACTGTCTGACCATTCAATATCATCCACTGCTGTTCTCCAGCCTGATATGTATCATGTGGTGTCTGACCATTAAGTATGGTCCACTGTGGTTTTATATGATAGATAAACTAGCCAGCTTGCAATGTGATGCAACATAACATGTGGTGAATGCATCGCAGTACACACACCCACCCACCCAGTTCTACGCACAGCTGTGCCACCATACACAATAATTGCTTCAAACGGTTGGCCCAATTTCATAGAGTTGCTTTAAGCATAAAAAGTAGCCAAGCACAGTAAAATTATGCTTACCAGAGTAAGGTTACCAGCCAAAATACTATGTCCCGTGTACAATCTGTGACTGGTGTCCTGCTTATTTTTGCTAAGCAGAAAATGGTTACTAAAATGTTACCAAGGGTAGGAGGGTTAGCATAATATCAGGGCCCAATTTCATAGAGCTGCTTAAGCAGACAATATTGCTTAACAATTTTTTGCTAAGTAGAAATCAGCAGGATACCAGTCACAAATTGTACATGCGACATGGTATTTTGGGCCGGTAACCTTATTCTGGAAAGCATAACTTTGTTCTGCTTAGATCTTTTTTTTGTGCTTCAAAGCAGCTCTATGAAATTGGGTCCTGGTTGAGGAATGCTATAAGGTCGGAGGCCGCTCGCATTATGCCACCAAAGCTGCAGTAAAAATCAATGGAGACACGCACTGATGTGCCTATAGAACTGTTAAACCAACGAGGCGCTTTCTTTTGACCCCAGTTGAGGGCGCTGTACTGTGATGTCAGAATGCAAGGGATCCATCCATCCAATCAAACTGATCCTCTAACCTGGAATCGAATCTTAAGGACGTCTAACGGTTGAATGATTGCCCTGGTTGCCGCTCCACTGAACGCTCCAGCCAGGCCATGGTCCAGCGGACTTAGTTGACTCTCCCTGTGTGGTTTGTACCCAACCATCACATGCAAAATCTCACTGATAATTCAATGACGCATAACATGTCTGCATCTGAAAATATCAAGATTATGATAGAAATGTTAAGCTCTGACAGGTACTATGACTTTCATTGCATTGCAGAACAATTCATTTCTTTTTTTTTCAAACTGACTGCTTGATTTTTTATGCCCTACATTGATGATGTGCCAGCGATGAACCTGTGAAATGATACGCCCAGTGTACCATATGGGGGAAAAGGAGAGCGGGCAGGCAACACACATTATTCCTAACATAATGTTCAGTGCCTGCTTGGGCGATAATGACGGCATGCTATGATCAGATCAAATGGCAGCACCTGCCCCAAGGTCGCAGTTAGTTGGAAGACGCTTCTAGTCGCCCGCTCTGCAGGTGAAAGGATGATGATGAGATGAGATGATGATGTACAGGACAACAAACTAGAATCATGTTACAATCACAATACCATCAATCGGATAAAACAGAATCGATTTTGAAATAAATGTTCAAATAAATATTTAATGATATCGGTTGAATCCCTAAAACCAAACAATCACATTTAAACAAAAATGTACAAAAATACAAGTATTTCTGCCCACAGTGGTCGGAAGACCCGCCCGGCACTCAGCATTCCAACCACCACTGGCAGAATTTGCTCTGTTTCCGACCATCATGCATTTTCCAAACTTAAAAAATTGCAATTTCCTTTCAAAGGTTTTCAATGAAATGTAAAATTGAGTATTTAGCAGTAAAAATGGTATCCGAGCCATTAATTTGGAGTACTTCTTTGCTATTCATATGATCTACCGTGTAACTGATCCATCTCGCGATGGTTTCCAGGGAAAAATTTGTCCACCACTAAAGAAATCCTGGGCAGAACCCTGATACATGTACCTTGTATTGACAACATAAAAGAAGGTCGCCCAAGATGATGCAACCAAGCATGCCAGACCATACATGTATTAAGGGCTGTAAATAGCCTCTTTTTGCAAATAGACCTTATGCAAATGAGGCAAGCAGGGTGCCCTCATGTAGAGGTCAAAAGGAGGGCTGCTCATTGGCCTATAGATCCAATACATCAATTTGTTTCATATATCCTTTCACCTCAAAGCAAGATGGTGGCAGGATGACGTCAATGCATTCATAAGGTTTTTTGGTTATTACTCATTAAACAAATTTTCATCCGGGATAATGAGTAACATTTTGGTTTTTACCCCACACCAAAATGTGATAAGCACTGCATGCTCGGTGCTTACAGACTCCGTATATGAGCAAACAATACATCAGTCCACAAAGTTTTCTAATTAGCCAGGTTTTCAAAACTTAGGGTGCATTTTTGACCCAAATTTTGCAAATTTGGCCGAAGCACACTCACTGAGTTTAAATGAGATCCTCAGAATGTTTTTTAACTAATGTTTACGCTTGGGTTTTTGTTAAAGCTAAACGGTGCAATTTGGAGCATCTTATTCTTACATGTGTTGTTTTATTTATGTGAAGTTGATCTCAAATCAATTTTTTACGTAACGACCCTAAGAATTAAGTAAGCTTGGGGGAAAACCCTGAAAAAGCACTGTCACTAATGCGCACAATCTTGTTCAAGGGGGCAGAGATTTTTGTAATCACTCAAATATGCCGTCTGTGACTCTGTGATTGAACTTGAACTCGAAGTGGTGAAGGTGCTCAGAAGTTTTGAGCTCCGAGTCGCTGAGTATAAAATAAGTGTTCAAAGTAAACACATTTCCCCCTTGAGCAAGAATGGCCAATACTGTTGTACAAGCGCTTACTTACTTATACTTGATCAGTGATAGCCTGCCTTCAAAGAACTTTCATGTTTTATATAGACGATATGACCTGTGACATCACATGTTTACAAAAGAGCCACAGAGCCTGGACTTCCTGCAGGCACAATTTGTACACAGCTCAATGGAAGAAAGCATAAAATCTTATATTTTATGGAGATTGCACTGTCTAATTCTTATCAACTTTTGATATGATGAAAGGGGGCACATCTAAAAACTTGTCCAGCTTTTACTTTCATAACTCTTGGTTTTATGTGGAAGTTATGACACAAAATGTCAACTTTCCCATAGGACCAGTGTAGTATCTTGCCTGCCAGAATACTCAAAGAATGTACACTTATTGTAAACAACGTTCACATGGTCTATATGCGCCATCTTGTTCAAGGGACAGATTTGTTTATTCTGAACACTTGGCGCTACTGACACGGTTTAACTGACAGGCTCCAAGATGTTTGCTGATGCGCATGCACCATGATATACAGCGCTATTGGTACAGTATAGTCTTTTTCAAGTTGCAGGTACACGTATACACGTATGGCACCATTCACGTATGTGACTGTCTCTCCTGCAGTATGTACTGTACTTGTACACACACTTGGTTCATTTGTGTGTTGTTTGTACAGCATGTGCGGACAATAGCTTCCACCATTCAGCCTGTGCAGCGCATGTGCCATTCGGAAACCTGTTGTAATCACTTCCAAGTAAACCACCGCGCAAGAAAACTGCTGAATCAGCGACTAGTTAGCTTCACAGACAGGTCACACGTACACAGCGCTATATTATCAGCATGCTTGCGCATCAGCAACCATCATCGATGCCGGTCAGTTATCATGTCAGTATCGCCTCTGACAGAACTTCATAAAAAACACCAAAACGAATGGGCACATTTCCGTCTGAATGTGCTCGCTCTCCACAAAATGCGTAATGGTAAGTGACAACTGGAGGGAAATTCTTGGCATAAAAACGTGGGTTTCTATTCGAAAAATTATTTCATCTTCTGGAGGTACTTGGGCGTAGGGCCAAGAAGCGGAGTGAGTCCAGCGTAGTGGAACTATTTATGGGACTAGAAAACAAATCTGTCCCTTGGCCAGGCCAAACAAAACGTTGAACTTGAAGCAAATCAAAAAATGTGTGAATCATTCAAAAGATAATTTTATCCACTCCAAAATAAACCACACAATCTGACAATTAACAGTCCCACAACAAAACAATCACAACTAAAGTTACATTATAAACATGATTCATTTCTACATACTCTGAATTAATCCGGTGATTTTAACCCCGCCCTGTTCATTGTGTGTGAGTGTTAAAAAATCAACAGCACTTCATGGCTTCGCGATTTTTTTTTTTTAGGTTGAACTTGAATTGAAGTTATGCGTAACCTTTCATCATCTTCTGTGCAGAAACCTCCTCTGGACTCTGGAGTATTCTCTCACATTTTAGTGCTGAAAAAGGTTAATTTAAATCTCTGTTTTACAATTATGGAGGTAAATAAATGACGACCTATTATCACTTAGTTTTGCAAAAAAAACTACTTACCCATCTCTAAACTGTTAACCCGTTATTAGTCATACATTTCAGCGGTTGTTTTTGACGGGAAGTCGACCAGTTTTGATTCAGACGTTGTTGTGGTTCGTGCAGCGATCGAACGTGCTCGATTACGTCATAGTCCTTGAAAACGTGTACCCAGTAGCCTCGTAACGGCTTATACGTAGTCAAAGGTTGGCGCCAACTTCCGATCCGACCAAAACACGACCCTTCAACTTAGTAGAGATTTTTTTTATACTGAAGAAAGGTGAGAAGGATAGGCGGTCTTTTTTTCAGGCGATTGAAAAAGGAGGGGCGGATTATGAAACAAGAAAGTGTCAATAAGTTTCGTTTTTAAGATTCAGATGAGTTAATTTCACTCGTATAAGTTTTTTGCTTTAGGGTTTTTTATTTTTGAGGTTTTTTTTAAAAGGAAATATGAGAAGGTTTTCCCCCCTACCCCGAAAAAAAACTTAATGCGATTTTTTACATTGTAATCAGGTAATGTAATGTTGAATAGATTACTTTTGCATTCGTGGACATAACTATGTTGAGGATTCTGTGGAGGAGAATTTTGACAAAATTAATATGTGGACATTTTAAGTCTTTTTTAAATTGTACAGTTTTGAGATCCATCCCATCCCATCAGTCAATGTATCTATATCATTTTCTCTAAGAATAAAAACAAAATAATTTCACTTTTAATTGTTGTGTCAAAGTCCGTATTTAAAGATTTGTACAATGTTGTTTTTAAATTTGTATTTTTTTTTACAGCACAGAGCAAGTCAGGAGAAAAATAACCTTCCTATAAAAAAATCAAAGCATCCTTCCGAGTGCTAGTGAAAAACTGGCCAATGGAGAAGTAGTCGGGCGCCCCCTTTTGGTTGAAACTTGACAGGCTGGGGTTAACAAAAACCAAAAAATCGGGGGTACAAAAACAACCAACATGACCAAGTACTGTGCAATACAATACGATCGACTTGTCGACTAACGATGTTAACTAGCTAGCAAGACAAGCAAGAGACCGGCTGCTAGTGCTGAAACTGCCACTGCTAGTGCTAGAGTTAGAGTAGAGTAGAGATCCGGGAGAGAGGTGCTTTTGATCACAAGCAAGCTGGACTCGCGTTGTTGACGATCACCCAGCAATTCTGAGTAAATTCGACTTCCGAACTTACCCTTTCGACTCTGACATGGACTCGGTAAGAAAGCTCTGAAGTTTGATGACTCAGGCTAAACTGTTTAGGTGAGCAGTTTGAGATGTTGGTGTGGATCGTGATGATGATCAGGCCGTGAAGTGATTTTGAATCGGAATATTGGAATGACCATCGGTGTTGGGGCTTGTTTTTAGTTTAGTTTTCCCGTTGTTGTAAGCACCATCACTGACTGCTTGCGCCGTCTCGAGTCGAGATGTTGACCAACTGCCTAGCAGAATTTCAGGCGAGCAACTGATGAAACGAGCAGGTTAGACGGGGAATGAACAATGTTTGACTTTGACAAAAGCAGTCAAAAATGACACCATGATCTGATTGATGTTTTTAAAAGGTAAATTTTTACTGTTTTTTTAATTAAAACTCGGTCGGTGGTCGGTGTTTGAATTGATAAAGACATTTCGACAAGGGAAAAAATGTAATTTGTATTCAAAAGAAGAAGTTATTCTGTATTCGTCAGTGTTCGTCCCAAAACAAGATCAAATGACAATGACATTGTCTTGATGTCAAATCTGACTGCCACTTTTTCATTCATTTATTTGGGATGATAGATCCCGTAACCATGTTGACTACCCCTCCCCGAGAAGTAGAACTAAAGTACCGGTATGAGGGTTGTTTCGCTATCGTCTCCACGCTCAACAAAAGTTATTTATGCACAGATATTTTAAGATTGTTCAAATTCATTATTGCAAGAATTAAGGAAATAAATTTGAATTAAGTTTTTTTTCCTGAAAAATGAAGATGACAATTGTTCATGAAGACGGTGTAGCGGAACAAACCTCATACTTAGTTCTACTTCTAGGGAGGACATGTCGACATGCTCAACGATCGCCTGAGAGTGAGACCAACAGACTGGAGTGTTGGCATGGTCGGGGGAGGGTTATGTTTACTCCTAGTGGAACCACGAGTTTCGTTCTGCTATTGTTTCCAATTGTCATCTTAAATTTTCTAGGAGTAGGTTACAATCATCTCTAGTCTAACTGACATTCATTATGACCGAAACATTATCTTTTGTGAATAAAATAAATCATGTTATTTTTTTTCATATTAGAGTGATGAGGCTTTTATATGAGGACCTTTGTTTTCCTTTTATTTTTAAAGATCCCAAATCCGATTGCCCCCCATTTTTTTTACTCATTTAGTTAATAACATTTATCTGGCCATCGGGGTAAATAAGATAGTGATTTTGGTCATAATGAGTAAAATGTGGCGGTCATATTCAGCATCTCTTACTCTTCCTTGCTTCATTCATTTCACTTTGCATTCCTGTACAAAACCAATGGGCACATCACTCAAAAATCTGGGAGACCACAGAGAAGTCCTCAGTTTACTGGGTTGAAAAACGTGTCTACCTGTTGAAACCACGGATTAAAAAAAGAAGAAGAAAGGTACACAGGGTTTTTTGACAGACCGAGGACGTCCTTGCTTCGCTTTTGTTTGAAGATGTGTGTACAGCATCTTCATTGGTTTTGTGAGATGAGGCGAGGATTTCCTTAGTCTGTCAAATCACCCAGATCCCTTTTGTTAAAGTCCTTGGTTTCAACAGGTAGACGTTGGGTAGACGTGCCTACCATGTTGTTGAGACATATGGACAAACTGTGGAAACTTTGAGGTTTTTCTGCATTTCAATGACATTATAGTTTTTAGGCAAATGTAGACTTTGGCAATCTTTGTGGGAGATCGAGTTTCCGATCTAACAGATCAAATCTCAAATCACTTTCATTTAGACTTAAGGAAAGCTTACAATCGTTCGTTTTACTTCCACTATCATCTTGACCTCAACAAAAATAGAAATACTATTTACCTTAAAAGTTGTTAGTGACATAATATGTGAAAAATGTTTGTTTTTCTTTTAAAATCTTAGAGCTGTTCTTTCTGTTCTAGAGATGAAGAGCCCTTGGCAAACAAGCTTACTTTGAGAGGATGGACATTCCGTGCTTCAAAATGTCTTTCGTCAACTTGAAGAAGAAAACCACAGTCGTGTTACTGTGCCTGATCTCCTTCACCGTCGGCTGTATCCTGACGTCACAGTTTGGCACGACAAATCTTCAAACACTGAGAGAAAATGTCCCCATAAGACTGCAAGATTGGGGTCGACTGGGATTAAAAAGGGATCAGGCGGAGGAGATATTTCAAAATGAGTCTTTACCGTATCCACAGAAGACGCATCACTACGCCAACAAGAGTATGGAAATGGTGGGCGCCAAGAATGAGAACGAACTCATTGATGAGTATGAATATTTTGATGCCATGAAATTGAAGTTGAAGAAAAAGTCACCGGACGAGTCCCCTCCAACCAAAAAACCCGTTTCAAAATACCATTATTTTGTTGAGGTGCAAGACCCAAGGGCGAGCATGATCTTGCGCAAGGTAATCAGCAAGCTTCCGGCAAATCTTGTGAAATCAGTTGTGACTAAAAATGGGCTCAACGATCCCAACAAGTTCGCCAATTTGAAGAATACGGCCGTGGCAACTCAAAAGAAGTGGGGAGTGCTGATCGACGGCATGCAGAAACTTGGTTACGAGCAGCGTCTACCGGTCGTCATTAATATCGGGGTCAAGAAGAGTGGGACGAATGCCTTTGGCTTCTTCATCGGTCATCATCCTCAGATTTCACACTCCATCGGCAACGAGGTTCATTTTTTCGATTGGAACTACAATAAAGGTGTTGAGTATTACCGCTCGAGAATGTCCTTCTCCAAAGCGGAATCGTTCAGCTTCGAGAAGACGCCACGCTATTTTATCACGCACGACGCGCCCAAAAATATCAAGAAGGATCTACCGGGAAATCTGAAGTTTATCCTATGCGTCCGGGACCCCGTGGAGCGAGCGAGGTCGGAGTTCAGACACGAAGCTGAGCTTAAAATGCGTCGCGGTAGGAAATCCAGAACTACAATCCAGAGGGAGGCAAAAGCTCAGACTTCTGCCTCGCAAGGAAAACTCTTTGAGAAAACAGTACTCGCGAGTGACGGCCGTGTTAATTCTTCCAATGAAATAGTCGACACGAGTGTTTATTCCAGACATTTCAAGAACTGGCTCGACCACTTCCCTCGAGAAAGTTTTTATATCTTGAGCGATGAGCGAGTGAACAAGGACATCTACACCGAGTTGAAAAACATTGAGAAATTTCTCGGCCTTAAGCCGTACTTCGAGAAGAGTATGTTTTACTACGATCAGAACAGACACGGTCCTTGTATGCGCGGTGACGCAAGGCCCTGTCCGGCCAAGAGTACACCTGGGTTTCTTCCAAAAGCGGAGCCACAGAAAGAGGTGATTAAGAAATTGAGGGATTTTTACCGTCCATATAATCAGGAATTAGAGAAGCTTTCACAGATGACGTTTTCTTGGACAAATCTTTGAGGTTAAAGACATGGTACAGCATTAGGTATTCAGAAGAAGAAAAATGTTGTTATTGGTTTTTTTTAACTGCTTCAGTTGAAGTGCGATTTAATGATAGATTTTATCAAAAATTTGTTTTGTTTGAGATCAGCTACAGGCCTGGGCCCCAATTTCATAGAGCTACTGAAGCACAATAAGAGGCTAAGCACAACAATATGCTAACCAGCAAAAAAAACACTCTGCATGCACCAGCTGTGACTGGTATCCTGCTTATTTTTGCTGAGCAGAAAACGTTAAAGCAATATTTGCTGCGTTTTAAAAGCAGCTCTGTGAAATTGGGCACTGGAATTGAGGGTCACGGAGACCATGGCGTTGTTGCCCTGGTCTTGGTGGCTGGTGCCCCCTTCAAAAGATCCCGATATATTTGTAAGACTTTGAGAACTGCCAATGGGAGTGCCCTAAGTTGCAAAATGAAAACTGCCTTGCCCTCCAATGCCCTCTCAAAGATGAAATTCCAGGCCTGGATGAAAGGGTTCTCCCTGAGCAGTTAGTTCTCCGATTGAGGTAGAAACACTAGAGTCTTCAAGTGGTCTTTCTGTATAGTTCGTTGCTTCCAGGGCTCAAATTTAGAGGAAAAATCCACAAGACCAAAGAGCTTGTCTGCAAAAATTTTTGCCGGACCAGAATTCTTTTTACAAGACCAGAATTTAAAAAAAAACATACAAACTATCTTCAGTTTAACAACTTGTATAATAAACTGTTTTTTAATTGAACATTGAACATTAAGAGAAGTTAAATCTCATTTGTCTATTATGGCCAAGTTATACTTCGATTCTCATCAGAATTGAAAAATATTTTATCAGACTCAACCTCAAAGTCAACATTTGAACACCCTTAAAAAAAAGATGATTGTTACACAGTGAGATATTATTATTATTATTAAATTAAAAAAATAAGACCACCGAACTTGTCTGTTCATGAGTTTACTGGCCAGGCATTGGAAGCACTGGCCTTTTTTGCCTGTGGTCCAGTGTGAATTTTGAGCCCTGGGGTCCCACGACTACATGTCGACCACAGTCCGCACAGATTGTAGCTTTTAAAAATTCAAATCCTAAACGTACTAAATTTCCAAAGGAAACCTTTTAGTCTACATCCTGATCAGGACATTTTTCAATGGCAAGCTTTATGATCCTGTTGTCAATTGACCTTTTTTAAGGTCAAGGGCAAATCCTGTTTGAGATAAACATGAAGTGCTGTTAGCTTTCCGTGAAGTATCCATTGTCACTGTAATGACTGTCAATGACTGTCAATCCGTCATCGTGTAACATTCCAGGGCATTTCCTGGCAGGCAAGTTGTACAATCTATATCATAATTACCATAAAAAATATCAAGAATAGTGAACAAAATAACAGCTGACCAAGTTTTTGAGATGTGCCCCCTTTGTTTGTTTCAAAAGTTTATAATAATTTGTCTGGTGCAATCTACAACAGATGTGGGATATTTCCTTTCATTTATGAGCTGTGTACAAATCAGGAAGTGCAGAGCTTGATTTCACGAAGCACAGAAAATGATCTTTACAGATGAATTGTCGGTAATCAGTATCACCATAGTGTTTTTTTAAGACACGGTGCTTCCTTCTTGAAAGGGCAAGGGCACCAAGGGCGTTTTCTCCTTTGTAAAGGGCACCTCTATGAGGAAATTGTAAATTTCTAGTGGAAGGTTTCCGGGTGCTCCAAGGCAATGACATGGAGCAACTGCCTCTGCATCCTTCAAGAAGCATCAGGCCTGGTTTTTTATATTGTGACATCACACTTTGCTCTGCAATTAAGATTGATACACATCGTAGGATCAGTCTTAGCTCTTTGTGACATCATAATCAAGCCCTGACTCTGTTTGTAAACCCATGAGGGAGCAGGTCACATGCTCTGGAAGTGAACAGTTTAGTGGCCATGTTGTTGAATTTGCATCAAAATTTAAGACAGCCAATTTCCAGATCCCCAGCCAGGCAGGCACACAGACGTCGTCGACTAGACTGTACATTTCACAGATTAAATTTTCAAAGTGGTCTCAAACACCGAAGTGAGCAAACAGCAAATTTATGTTGAGCTGTTCTGTCAACACCACCCAATGCTGTACCTCACAGGGGGTAAACATAAAAAATAAAGCGAATAAGTAAATCAGAGTAAAGCAATCAAGCAGAAAACAAAATTGCATAGCCATCTAGCCGCTATCACAGTTCGTGTAGAGATTGGCGAGTGATATGTAGAGTTAATCATGCGGGTAGACAGGTAGAACTTGCTGTCGTGTCTGTCGCATTAGCAGTATAATACAACGCTGTGTGTATTGCCTTTTGTATCTCTGCAAGTCAGAATGCCAGTATCTGAACATTCCTAAGGAAGTGACTAACAACTATCGATGATTTATAACGGAATGGTTGGGGGGGTCGGAGGGAGGCGGATAGTGTTGGGTTTCCATAAAAACCATAGTCATACACAAACTCCAGGTCATGGAATTTGGAAACTGTTTCCTAGTTTTATTTTAAACCCTAATTTTCTAAGCTTTTCAATGTAGTTTTAACATTTACGTCCTTGTAAGGAACCACAAGGGAAACTGACTGGGTAAATTTAAGTTAACTTTTGGTTTGAACAAAGAAAAATTAACAAGAGCGGGGTTTGAACCTGCGACCTCTGGATTACCGTTTCCGGCCAACTGAGCCATCTACATGTAGCCCTAAATGTTGGCCGGTCTCCTTCTTTGTTCAACCTAAAACTAAATTATACACACGTATGTAAGTTGTAATAATTTATTTATGTGTATGAAATGTGCCATTTGTGTCAACAGGGTCATTGCCAGGGCCCAATTTCAGAGAGCTGCTTAAGCACAAAAAGTTGCTAAGCACAACAAAATTGTGATTACCAAAATAGGGTTACCAGCAAAAATATTATTTTACATGTACAAAATGTAACTGGTATCCTACTGAATTTTGCTTTCAGAAAAATGGCAAGCAATATTTTCTGCTTGAGCAGTTCTATGAAATTGGGCCCAGGTGTTCAAAGGGACAATGGTATGGTGTTTTTATAACCTCGTGAGTTGTACATCATTTTGTTGATATAAAAGGAGTCGTAGATTATGGATTGTTCTGCAGGACCTCAGTTACGTGCAGTGGAATAATATTCCCTTTTTAATCATAAACGATTCTAAACTATCACACAATTCAAACACTCTCCTTAATTTTTATTTTATTTTGTTCAAACACCTTGTTTTTTTTCTCTTTTGAGAGCTTAGAGACATTTCCCAAAAATATTGATGTTGTATACTGGTATGAGGCGTTTTTAAAAAGGTTCAGTATTATTATTAAATGCTTTTTATGTGAATGATCTCATTCTTGCATCACGAATAATAATGAGCAATAATACAAGATCATAAATGTAATGTATGAGGCAGTATGACTTGTACTGTATGAAGCCCATGGTTAACCATGCCCGCCCAAGGTCATCGCTAATATATTTACTCCAGCATGCGAGTAATACTTTAAGATAATGCACACAATTTTACAAGCTTGTCCTTTGCTTAAGCCCTTGAACTTCCGTCTAAAGCCCGGTTCATACTTCCTGCGAATGCGAATGCGAAGCAAATATTGACGTCACGACTCCGTTTTCGCTGCGAATAATTCGCAAGAGTTGAGCACAGCTCAACCGCTGCGAATTATTCGCTGCGAATTTGTGACGTCAATATTCGCTTCGCATTCGCATTCGCAGGAAGTATGAACCGGGCTTAAGTAGTGGGAAAGACAAATATTCCTTAGAACTGGTGGCTTAGTCTACACAAACTCCACTTGAAATGAATGTGTTGAGCTTAAATGTTTTCTTCTGAAGCCTGTGCACAAGCTGTGCTCTGCTGGTCCACTACAGTGTACATGTAGTACACACATTAAATGGTTTTGCCATCTGTCATCTTTGTAATAATAACTGCTGCCTGATACTTTGTTCTCGTATGTGTAAATGTAAATTTCTACTGGAGCATTTCAAAGGGCAACAAGGCAGGGAATGACCAGGGTTATGGAGGCAATTGCCTGATTTATCTGGCCTGATTTGTTATACACTGGAGTATCCATTTCTAGATCTTGAGCAAAACACCAATTTCAACGCTCTGCTTGACACAGAATACTGCACTTACTGTAGGCTTACTGCAGGTCACCAATGAATCACCCTATTAAAGGAACATTACAGAATTGTTTTTTGCTAATAAAACAGTTGCTGGCAGTGTAAGCACTTTATGTAATCCACCATATACACAAACTGACAAACCTGTAGAAGTTTGAGATTGATCAGCCATCTGGATCACAAGAAAATAGTGAAAAACCAATTACACACTTGCATGAAATCATATAGATTCAACAAATGAATAAAACGCTCACTGAGCGATAAACTCCAATCGGAAAATTAGTTTATTCATTTCTCATCAAATATGGCATTTCAGACAGAAATATTTCAAGGGATGTTTTCTACTATCATCATCATTAGTTTTATGTTAATCTGTGATCAAAAAGTATATTTTACAAGTTTTTTTCTTACCAGTTCTGTAACGTTCCTTTAAGGGAAGAATTCTATGGGTCATATAAATAAGGCTCAAATATGGAGGGAAAAATCCGCCAGATCTCAAGACTTGTAGCTCAAAATGTTTACTGGACCAGAATTCTTTTTACAAGACCAGAATCAAAGTGAGAAAAACTTCATGGTACAGGTTAACATGCATTTAACTGTTTATAATTGAACAAGCACTACTTAGACAAGAGAAGATTTGTCATTTTTTCTTTATGGGTATTAAGTATGCTTCATCACTCAATAGAATTGAAAGGTATTTTTATATCAGACTCAAAGTCCACATTTTAACACAATTTGTTTCTGTTCAAGATAATTACACAGTGAGGTATTATTCAATTAAAAACACACAAGACAGCTGGGCTTGTCCGGTCATGAGTTTACTGGCCCGACACTAAAACTACTGGCCTCTGGCCTGTAATCCAGTGTAAACTAAAACTCAAGCCCTGACAAATGCAGAATTCCACATGGGGTGGACCATGACATTTGGCCCTGAACAAAATGGAGAAAGAACAAAGAACGAATTTATTTTGTTCAAGGAGCTCTCATGAAATTTGAAAGTGAGGGCAGTTTTGAAGCGATGCCAAACAGTAGCCTAAACGAGGGATGAGAATTTTCAGCCTTTGATCTGAATTCAGACATGTTTAATTGTCTGCCTCATTAGAAAAAGTACATGTAGCTGTTATTTTCTCCAAATCCTGCTCTTTTATCTACTTCTTTTGTGGTGAGGATACTTTTCCTCAAGGCTCATTGAAATTTATAACTCTAAATGGGGTTTTACCAGTAGGAGGAAATGCCGTCATTTCCACTTGCTCCCTAAAATGTGGAGGATGGTTTCAGACATTTTAGTCGGGGATGACTCGAACCCCTGCTAGACTAGATAACTTCATTTGGAGTTAGGGTTGGGGGAAGGGGGAAAGCTGGGGTCTTGAGGGATTTTGATGTAGGCCTAACAAAGCATTCATTCGTGCAATTTTTGTCCAATCTTATTTGGGGGTAAATTGATTATTGATTATTTGATACTCCATTCTTTGTGGACAATGGAAGTACCCGTCGTCATGGACACCATGCAGACAACAGGGCTTATCCATCCTCTTGAGAGAAAAATTTCCTCTACAAAAAAATGCCTTCAAGATCTTTACTAGCTAAGCTCCCCCTTTTCTGATTGACGTCATCATTTCTCCTGTCTTTTGTTAGGAAACCTCGGAGCAACTGGCAATTTGGAGGTCTCTGAATCCAGCTATTCATTTAGTCAGATAATTTTGTTTTCCCCCCTTCCTTTTTGCGTGTTTAAAAAAGGCACCATTAATGTTGCATAAGCATTTAGACACGGCACAATGGTACGTAGATTCGTGCAAATTACCTTGGTTTTCCGTCCATGGCACGCGGCCTGCAGCGTTTGCAACGAGACAGTTTCAACTTACCGACTCTACATGGTAATTTCCAAGGCCTGATACTCAATGGAAGCAAAGTGTCCCCACGCCCCCTGGTCATTGCCTTTGTGCCCCTTGAAATGTTCAAATAAAAATTTACATTTTCCCTCATAGTGGCGCCCTTTAGAAATGAAAAAAAAAACCGCCGTGCCCTTACAAGAACTTAGTAAAGCCTATAATTCACATTTTCTAAAATTGGGATCACTGCAAATAGTTTTTGTTGTTGCGAAAACGGTTAATGGCCTCAGTTTCAACCCTACTCGGAGTTCTTCTCAAAGGCTAAATGACAACACAACACACACATAACAAAAATAGAAAAGCAGTTTCTGGTGTAGGTATTGCTTACTTTCTAAAAACAGAAAGTGTATTTCCTGTATTGATTTTGGTGAGTTGTCAAAAGCTTTTAAGATAGTTTACATCTCAGTCATCGATTCTTTCACTTTCAGATCAACCGTCCATAGTAAATATTGTTTTTTTAATACAGAACCAGTTGTCTGCACAGCAGAACAGTCCATGTGCTATTTTTTACACAGACATTTTAACGAAGAAAACAAACTACCCCACCCTCACGTCCATTTCTCAATAAAATGCAGTAAAACATATGTCTTTAGTTCTCCAGTAGAGAGGGTTTTTAAAAAAAAATTTAAAGGATTGTTTTGACGTTGTACTAGGTATTAAAATGTATTAGTAAAATTGTAAAAACTTTTCTTGATGGGTAAACAATCTTGAAATGCCATGACACCGTCTAAAAATATCTCTCCGAGAAGTTGTGGTTCTGAAAAGAAGTGGTGGTGGAACAACTTTTATGCTTTTATCAGCATCGTCAGGAGAGGAAAAAAAATGAAGACCGTCAGAACATACTGATCGAAATGTTGATTTGTCACACCACCAGGGCACAATTTCATGAGCCGCTTGCCACGGGAAGCACTTAATGAAAAGAAGTGGTGGTGGAACAACTTTATGCTTTGAGCAGCATCGTCAGGAGAGGAAAAAAATGAAGACCTTCAGAACATACTGATCGAAAAGTTGATTTGTCACACCACCAGGGCACAATTTCATGCGCTGCTTGCCACGGGAAGCACTTAATGTCACATGCTTTTCAGGGTGCCATAAGCGTAGAATACCGTGGTAACGCAGGCCTTGAAATTGGGCCCAGTTCTTTTTAGAAACATTTCAGCTCATTTAGAGCTGTTGTCACCTTCAAAATTCAGTATCAACATTGATGATTGGCACCTGGGCCCAATTTCATAGAGCTGCTTCAGCAGGAAAAGGATGCCCAACATTTTTCTGCTGAGAAAAATGAGCAGGATACCAGTTACATATGGTACGTGTAAGATGGTAGTTTGGCTGGTAAACTTATTGTAGTTGGATATTTTTGCTTAAGCTGCTCTTTGTGCTTATTTTATAAGCAGTTCTATAAAATTGGGCTCTGACCGGTTGAGCTTAAATTTTCACTGGTGTGTTATTTCATCATGTAACCCGTTGGGTGGTTCACATCAAGTGCGGATACTGGGCCCAATTACATGGCACTGGACTGCTCACCGCAGAACTCTGCGCTTGGTAGAACTCTGCGCTCATGGCACTCTCTAAAGTGCATGATTCTACGGGTCGGGGTGCTGAATTCCGCGGTAAGCAGAGCTTTGAAATTAGGCCCTGGTCTTCGACAATTACCAAGGGTAGAGTGCCTTAAAAGCTCTACATATCCGCCTAGGCATGTTTGGATTCTTCTTCCTGCAGGTGTCCCTAAGCACTTTTTACATGTGTACATAACTGCATGTACGCAGGTTAGAGGTCGGCCCTGATGGCTGGATGTCCCATCTTTGAAGGTTAAAAGGTAAACCTGTACTATGCACAGGTGCAGTGTGTATAGGACAGACACCCAGCCAGGGCTTGGTGAGGAGCAAATGAAAAATGAATGTCAATACTCTAGAGTAAGATGTTATTCTTTCTGAAGCTCCTTTATAATAGTGAACATTTCTAATGCACTGTGTCTGTTAAAAACACGCACACAAAAACACCCATACACACCTGGCGCATGAGAAATGCAAGAAAAATAATCAAGCCATTTATTTATGTTTTGAAGACATTTTTAAGGACTTTACATGTACATATAAATGTACATGTACATGGTCAGTTATTATTTTTCAAAAATAAAAGGCAGAACGACATTACATTAATATAAGATAAATACAACAACACACATAGAGGTATGAATGTACAAATATATATACATGTATAAACTAAAAACCTGTGTGACCAGGCACCTTTAGTGCATTGTCCCTTTAATTAAAAGATTTAGTTGCTCTTAATTAAAGGGACAATGCACTAAAGGTGCCTGGTCACACCTGTATACGAGAGTATTTAATGAATTGTTAACAACGATTCTTTGGGTGCTGTTTCCTTGATAGTCAAACAAGGTTAAAATCTAATGTGACAATTCTTGTTTATTCAACCCATATCTGCCTGCCGGGTCACAGTAAATAAACACTGTTCGTGCCACGAGCTCCCACTTCCAGCTTCTAGCTGCTTTACAATAAACATTCATAATTTACTGCCTTTACATAAATTACCAATACCATGACATACTTTTCTTGAATGTGAAATATATTTCGCCACGTTTTCTGTTTCGTATCACTTAGTAACGATAGTAAAAACAAAGACTCTGACTTATTGTTCATCTACGGGTTTTCCTTTAGGATATGTGGGAAGGCATTTGTAGAGTTTGAGTGTTTTGCAGGAAATCTCGTTGTTCGGCAGTTTAGGTTAATAATTTTATCTCTAGTACAATAATTTATTGCCGTTTAAGGTAGGCCTACGCTTTTCTTTTCCCTTTTCAGAAACTATAATGATTATCATTTATTGTCTAAACCGCATATTTTATGATTTTATTTCAAATGTAATTTGAAAATAATAGTCTTCCCAAAGGTTTTCTCAGGCTTCCGAGCTCCAGTGACCATGTTTGCTTTTGAGGCATCCCTGGTTACATCACCAGAAATGTACGTACATGTACGTACATCCAATGTACGTACATGTACGTACATGTACGTACGTTCAATGTACGTACGTTAAGTACGTTCAGTTCAATGTACGTATTTGAACATACGTACATGAATGACATGAACGAGATATGTTCAGGCAGCTGTGTTTTTTTAATTATTATTTTGTTATGCTCATCAAATTAAAGAGAAACAATTTTGTGAGGCATTTTTTTTTGTCAAGCATTCGTGCTTGATTGTTTTAAACTATTGTGAATACCAAATATATACAGTGATTTAATTTTGTGTTTAATTTTTTCCCCTTTCTTAGGATATTTTAGACCTTTAGCCTTTTCGGTTTTCACTTGAGGTCCATTATTAGCAATTTTTGGATTAGAAGAGGGTATATGTTTTTTACTTTAAAAAAGAAAATGATCTTGCAAGCTGCTTACCAACCAGAATTACCTGTAGTAGAAATGGCCTCATGCTTTGAACCTAGCAAAGTCTTCCTCAAATGTTAAAGAAGCTCTTTTACACTTTAATACTTAGCTAGGGTTGAAAGCATGAGGCCATTGCAACTTAGGTTTTTTTTTTACATCAGGGAGTGAATCGCATACATGTATCAGGTGGTGTAGTGGCTTCAGGTTTGTGTTACACAAAATATTCGATACTTTGAGTGCAGTGTCACAAATTATTTATCACGAGGTTAAATCTGGACTGTTCCATTTCACGAGGGGAAGCCATGTGAAATGGAAGAGCCAAATTTCACCGAGTGAGAATTTTCTGCGACAATGCACCAGCACATAGATCCTTGTCATTTGAAGTTTGTTCACAATAAGCACACAATAGACTTGTCCACCCCACACTCTGAAAATTGTTGTTTAAAAACTTCTCAACAATGTGGATGACTCCATGTAGACACCAACCTTGTCCGCCGTATTTTTGGAAACAATGCTATGAAGCATCCAATATTTCTCCATAATGGACTCCAATATTAAGTATTGAAGTGTTGCAGCAGTATACATGTCAAAATAAAGGGTGACGCGTGTTCCACTGATCAAATTACAAGGATCCGTGTGTGTGGTATATACATGTAGAAGGTTTTGTCGCGTTGCCATGAGTAATAAGAAAGCCCTACATTTACTGAATAACCACCTAAACGTGCACTGTAGGTAAAGATTAATTTTTGATGGTAGGGTCGTCGTTGTAAAACATTATTATGCAGGGTTTGGTAATGACAAGTTTTTGCCGGTGTACGATGCTGATGATTTTAAATTTGTGTGCGTATGCCAAGGGAATTAGAACCCTGCACTGATATGCCTTCCATGTTGTGTGGATGTCGTAGTGCCACCATGAATAAACATGTGTCAATAAAGCAACATTTTATTTGACATGAGCTTGTGACAAAATTTACGTAATCAACCAATGGGAAAGCTGATAGTTTTTCCATACAAGCAAAATCGTGTGCATTCTGTCGCCTCAGCAAAAGTCATGATGCGCTAAGCATTCTGTGTCGTTCATGTATGCAATATTTATAGATATGGTAAATACATGTGTCAATAATGTTAAGTATTAAGTTCTACATAATAACGTAATGTTCACATCTGCTGAGAGTTTTAAATAAAAATGTGCTTCTGACGAAGATTTATTAAAGATAATATGGTAATTGAACAAAGGGGTGTTTTTTAAATGCTTGTAAAATAGATTTTAAAAATAAAGAACACTTCAAGGTACACATGTGATATCTTGCGTAATGTCATCTGGATTATCTTGGTTTGATTATGTGTAAATTGCAGGCTGAAAAAAAGTAAAATGCAAGACAAAAAAAAAAAAAAAAGTTCACAAACATACAACCTTAAAGGGGGACTGTCATCATGATCATAGCAGGCCTGTGGCTGTACATGGAATTATGAACTCTTACCCACTTACAAATTGCATGCAGGCCTCAAAAACAGTAAATTGAAGGCCTTGACCAGTATCTTCCTTGAAGGGGCAAGGCCATTTTTTCATTTAGGAAAGTGGGCTACCATTGAAATAACTTTTGCATTTCAGTTGGCTCAGTGGTTTCCTACATGCCTTTTTACCTCTGTGAACCCCGGTTCGAATCCTGCACTGGCGCCTTGCATGCACTGTGGATTGGGTTTTCAGTCCTTACCCGATTGCATGGGGGGTTTTCTTGCCCAGTTTTGGTTTTGCTCCCACATTTAAAACTGGAATTTCTTCAACATCTTCTCTACACAGTGTTGGTAGCTTTTGAGGGTCCCTTGGTGTTATAACCAGAACAATTTAACATTAAAAAAAAAAAACAACAGTCCTATCTTCTGTTGAATTTATTTGAAGGGGTCTCTTTGCCTTGTGGCCAAGACCCAGGGCAAACTAGGAGGCAAGCCCCCCCCCTTCCCCCCCCCCCCCCCCCCCGCCCTGCAACTCCTGGTAAATAGGTATACCTGGAAATTTGTTCTGAGTTCTTGTATGCTTTAAAAAAATTATTTGTATAAAGATGAGCAACTGCAAGGCAATTTATTCCTCAGTGTGTAACTACGATGACACAGCTTCAAAATTTCGCGATACGCTTTTTAAAATTGTTTATACCTGTATTCTGAGAGGCCACATGCACAAGGCCTTTTGTCAATCCACAGAGCAATTTCTATAGGGCATTGTGCTCTGATGCAGTCATTAATTTATTGATTGAGTTGCCGGGAGTGATTGAAGGTGGGTTTAATTTCTTCTGCAGTACACACACATGGAGCTCATGTTGTCAGTCCACCTCATTTGTTGTAGACATTTTGCTGAATATTGTAATAAGTCAGGCTCAGAAGTGTGCACCTGTGGCGGCTGGCCATTTTTTTTCATCCAAAGAAAGGAGTACTTTCATTACATGATCAGTAATTATAAACAGAATTGATGATTTTTTTATTTATTGTTTTACCTAAAAGCTAATGTATTAATCATTGAGTGGTTTTTATATGTGCACACATAACTGTCTAGGTGGGGGGGGGGGGGTATAGGAGGAACTTGAAAGCCCTTGAAGACCCTCAAATTACCTTTGCTTAATTTTGAGGACTACAATCAAAATACATCAACATAAAGGTGTTTTTTTTTGGGGGGGGGGGTTTTAATGCTACATACCTTAAAATAAAAGAGGTCCGCATAATGTAGGGACCTGAAACACTATGTGGACTTCCACACGTCCACACTGTGTTTTTTACAGTGTTGAGGAATATGATTTTCCTTTAGTGTACAGAACAAAGGAATGTCCACAGAGTGACTGCAACACAGAGCTGTGTGTGTGTTTTTGTGGTGGGGGGGGGGGTGGGGGAGTTTACTAGAATAGGATCACCAAAATTGGATGAATTTGATACAGGTTGGTTGGATGATGTGTTTTATTGAAAACAAGAGGATTTGAAATGGCAAGTCATGGCCGAGCAATCAAGCACACCTTACTCAAGCTCCTGTGTTTCTGATCAGCCGAGTGTGCCAGTCTTGTCACTTGTGTCCTCAAGCAATTAGGCACATGCTCCCGCCCTCAAAAAAAAGTACCCACCCAAAACAAATCATGAAAATGTCTAAATACACCACATTGCTAGGGTCCGTACCATACAACTTGAAACCATGATCACCGAACAGAGTCAGAATTGAATTTCAAATGGTGCAGACACGTCAATAGCACCTCCTTCCTGTATCTGATGACCCGCGAGAATTGTTGTAGACAGCCAGCAACCTGGTGACATTTAGGTGCAGTTTTCACTAATTTGATTTTTATTGAACTGCGGAGACGGAGAAGCAATCACACTTAAGGGCGTGCTGGAAAGTCAATATCTTAAGGTACATGTACACAGTTCACTATACAGTTGGGCCCTACTGGAAAAAAAAAAATCCCCCAAAAACAAAAGTCCCCCAAAACCTTACACACGGTATTTGGATATTTCAGTTTGTAATTGCAAAGAAAATAATATGATCTGGAGCTAGATATTTCAAAGAGAAAAACAAAACTGCTTTAATATCAAACATATATTTCCTGTGAGCATAACAATGATGGTAGGGCACCAGTCTCAGCAGTGTAAATTGGATGGCATTTAAAGCTGGTACTAACTTCTTTCTCCTCGGCAATATTTGTCGGTGGTAAACAAATTTGTGCACTTGACCGAAACTCCCCAAATTAATCCGGACAACTCCCCAAGTACAAAATACGTTTGCTCACCAGAAAAGATTACGTGCTACATGTACATGTATGTTAAAGGGAAGGTACACGTTCGGTAATCACTCAAACAATTTATGGCAATCAAAACTTACTTGTTAGAAGTACAGCAACTTTGGATAGTATATAAAGCATTTTGAGAAATATTTCAATTCAAAATATGTGGACATAACCGCTCCAGATTTTGGGCAATATCTCAAAAACGCTACCACCTTTTGAAATGAAATTTTCACAGGTTAGTTTTGTTGTATTATATCTACATTTATATAGGATTGAAACAATCGAATGGCTGTTTGCAACTGTTTCGCATCGATAAGTGTTTTTACTTGGCAGGATTCTGCCTCAGCAGCTCTATACAATGTTGCCATGTTCATAAAGTCGGATGCAACTCTCGTCAAATCAAAACTCCAATTACAAACATTTCATTAAATTCTTTGTCCATGATTTCTTTGAAGAAATATTATTATTACTAAAACCTCCAATTGTTCTCTCAAGTAGAGTAAATGATTGATTTACATTTTTTCAATTTAAGCTAATGGCCCAAACTCCATGTCAATGCTTACCACATAATTTTATTTACTTGTACTTATTAATTTCTCAGGTAAAAACTACATCAAAATAACAAAAGTAAACATGCGGCAAGATATTAAAAAAAAAAAATGTTTAGTGACACCTGAAGGATCAATACAAAAAAGTCCCCCTCAAACCCTTGTTTCATTATTATATCTTTCTGGTAATGAAACCAAGGGACCCTCAAAAGGGACTAAGCACTGTGACCCGTAGGTCTGAAGGTACCTGTGTGGAGAAGACGATGAAGAAATCTCAGTTTTAGATGTGGGAGGAAAACCCCAAGTAGAAAAAAACCCACACCAATCAGGTGGGGACTGAAAACCCAATCCACATACAAGGCTCCGGTCCGGGATTTGAACTGGGGCCCACAGAGGTGAAAGGCAGGGAAGGAAACCCTGAGCCACAACCCGACTGCCTGTGAACTTTAACCTCTGTGAGGGGAACCCCTGAGCCTGGCACCAGTCAATTCCAGAAACCCTCTGCTTACAGCCAATATCATGCCCTTTATCGGAGGCTGTAAGCCCAGAACTCTTTTTGGAAAGCAGCGTCATGGGGCCTGGTGAGGAGGAACATTAAAGGCAGGATATACTTTTGGTAATTGTCAAAGACCAGTATCCTCACTTGGTGTGTCCCAAGTTCCCAACATACGCACAAAATAACAACCTGTAAGAATTTGGGCTCAATTGGTCTTCGAAGTTGCAAGAAAATAGTGAAAGAAAAAAACACCCTTGTCGCATAGAATTGTGTGCTTTCAAATGCCTGAGAAAGGTTTCATGGCCGACACCTCTCTCAGATAAAAATATTTTAGTGAGAAATTACCGCTTTCTCAAAAATTACATTACTTCAGGTGCTTCTTACCTAGTAAGTTTCTATGATAATGTATTTGTTGAGTAATTACTGTAAGTATCCACTGCCTTTAAAATACTACATAGTTAAAATTGATATTTTTCCTACTACTTTTTCTGGTTCCAGAACAAACTGACAAAGATCTCATCTTGTCAAATGACAGTCATTTTGCATACAGTGTATTACTCCTTTTTAATAATTGTTTCTATCTGTATAGCTAGCGACAAGGAATATTAAAATACAACAAATGACAACTCAATCTTGTCTACTTTCGTTTCGGGTTTCAAAACAATCTGTCAATGATATTGCATCTTGTAAAGTCCCAGGCCCAATCCCAAACTATTTTATGAATCTATTTTTAACATTCCTTTGATGAATTCTTATGAAAGTCTCCAGTTATGTTCTGATTGTTATAGAGTGAGGATGACAAGGAAAAATATGAAAATAGAACAAACTCAAATCAACATTTTTCTCCTACTTTCATTTCTGGTTTCAAAACGATCTGACAACAATCGCATCTGACAATGTAATCCTATCAAATTACATTTGTTAGTAATACATCTGTTCATTCATACATACTCAATATTTGAAATTAAAAACGCGCACATTGAACAAAATTGTGTGCAAATAAATCAAACACAACAAAGTACAATAAAGACAACCAGTTCAATCGTCCATAATTTGGTACAATATTGAATTCATTACACTCCCAACAGCGCAAGTGCCAATAACGGGATCATCTGAATAAAAAGAAAGGGCGGAGTAATGCTCAGTTCTAGATGTGGTAAACAAAATGTCATCAGCCACCTTTCAACCAATCTAAGAGAAATGTTTGAAGTTGTGAATTTACACTGTTTTATAGTACTCTGGGGTGTAATCTGAGAAAAGAGGTTTTTTGAAAACCGCCTTTAAAGCAACGAATTTAGCCTCCTCTAAGCCCTCTGATCTTGAGAGGATTTCCGGACTTTTTACTGCTTTACTTCATGTGACTCCTTCTCCTTTGCTGTTTTTCAGTAGACCCTATACCTTCTTCACATCTTTCAATGAATAAGAAAACTCATACATGTATAAATACATCCAATTTAAATGGCCGCACTTTTCAACCCTAGCAGGATCTTTTTTAAAGGCTAAACAAATAAGATAAACAAATACAAAAAAAATAAAAAATACCTTTAGAAGTTCAGAAGTTGTTTGCTTTATACAAATCAAAGTGATGCTATGTTTACTGAGGGAAATTACTGCAATTACGAGAGATCCCGTTCTAAAAGGTCAGTGAATCTATTCTCGTGTATTTATAGACATAAGTGCTTATTTTGCCCCTTCTAGCAGTTCTGTTCAGAGTAATCCTGACAAGTGCATTCACATGATGTCTTATCTTCCTCACTCAGTTTTGTAAAAAATATTTATCCATTACTCTTCCCGAATTTATTGTTCACTTCATGTATTCATTTTGTTTAAATAAAATGCGGCAGATAAATGCACATGTTGAGCAATGTTTGAACAAAATGTACTAATTTTTTTTCATTCGTGCATAATTCAAAGGGGTGAGAGTCATTACTGACAAATATGACTGAAACTGAAATCCACATTTCACATTTCGGGAGGCGTGTTAGAATGTTGGCATTATTTCCAGCTTAGCCTATTCTCTCTGGAGCTGTACATTTCTAGGTGCTTTTGGGGGAACAGCCCTCAGCGGAAAAGATCAAACGACGTGATTTCTTTATATCTGAAGAACATAACATTGAATTTTATTTTTTTTAATACAATTACACACCTAGTATGTTCCAACAACCATATTTTCCGACTTGTCTATGTTCCAACTGCCCTTGTGTATTTTCCTAACTCAAACCCTAACCCTAAACCTAACCTTACCCTAACCTTAGCGTGTAAATTATGGGGGGGGGGGGGTGTCAAATAGGGTTGTAAGAACATATATAGGAATGTCTGAATATGGAGCAGTCATAATTTTTCACCAGCGAGGCAGATGAAACAAAGTCTGCGATCAAATTTTAGTCTGCTAATTCCCATCTCTGAATTGATCCTGATGCCAAACACACGGTAGATGTCCTCCTTGTGATAAAGCAATACCCACAACTCAAAAACGATGATAATGTTTGCAGATGAAATTTCAACCTCCAGATGAGAATTATAGACACAACACTCAAACATGTCTTTGTGTATAATGCATGTACCTGGATGATACACTTGTACACGCAGCATATGCTACTCTATATTATAATATCTATTTTGGGAAGACTGTGAGGAGTGGAGCGAGGTCACTTTCAATCCCAACTTTTGACCCATTTTGAGCTGAAAAGCAGAGCATACACGTCCATGTACATGTACATGTATGTACACACGGCCCCTGTGCAAAAATACTCGGGACTTTCTGGAACACCAATTAAGGTTGTTTGGCCGTTGTAATACAGCAAGTAAATATTTCTGCCTTGGCTGAGGCTACATGAGGGGAGGTGAGTGGGGGGATTGGTCGGATATATTCCTGAGCAAGGACAGTTTCCTTCCCGTACACTTCAGTCGCAAAACGGACACATTATACTCTGGACATTTAGATGAGTCATATAAAAGTATTAATCATGGCCATTTAGCCATTGGAGGAGGAACTGGGCATAAATGAGTCTGCACAGGATGTGCTCGACAGAGAAGAACTTGTGAAAGTTTCATCTATGGGTTGTGTTTCATTCTGGCATTATGACTGTAAAAAAAAACCTTGGAATATTTAATGTTGAAATCCAAGCTCGGCTAGATGTAAATTTGTAGTCAGTAGAAATGTTTGTATTTCCTCATATGAGTTACAGATAAAATAAAGTGCACTGTGGATGGATGACACTCCCAGTCCACTATTGAGGCTGATGGGTACTAAACTTGAGTTGAAGAAAATTTGTGTGTGAAGTTGGCATTTTACTGAAAAGTTCGCTGTATGTGGAGAAGTTCACTATGCAATCATCGTTGCTGAGTGAAGTTTGCCATGTCTTTCAAGTTTTGTCTAACAAGTGCCAATCATATGCTGAGAATATTTGTCTGAAGTGCAGAAGATTTTCTTTTCCCGGGGGCTTAATTGTAAAGACATTCGGGCATCAACCTTATATTTGTTTTCTTTGTTTAGAGGGACCATTCAAGTTGGCTCCATGGCTGCTTCTCTGCCTTTCACCTCTGTGGACACCGGTTCGAATCCCGGACAGGAGCCTTGCATATGTGGATTGGGTTTGCAGTCCCTACCTGATCGAGTGAGCCCCCCCCCCCCCCCCCGCCCACCAGTTAGGGTTTTCCTCCTACATCTCAAAGACATCTAAAAGGCTTACTCTCCAGGTATCCTCCAGGCTTACTTGTTCACACAGTGCAATACAATGTAAACTTCAGGTATCTACTTCCCCCCTTCACAAAACAGTAGGACAATTACATTGAGGACAGGGCTAAAGTACATTAGTGTAGGCTTTTGTAGACTTTTTCAAGCTATCCTTGATAATAATTTTGTACTATTTTTCTGAGGGCAAACAAAAAAATAAAATCAGATATCAGAAGAATATCACGCCTGACACATTTGAGGGTTCTAAGTTGGTTTCATTACCAGAGTATGTAAAAACCTTACACTTTAATATTTTTGTTGAACAATTGCTATCTTTGTTGAAAACAAGTGAGGAATAATCAAAATAATGCGAAGCTACTAGCTGCATCATAGTTGGTTACAACATGCAAGTAAAATTTCTCGAAGTTCAGCTTTTGGTTTTTCCCTCATGATCTTACTTGCTACATTTAACTTAATTCATGCCCAAGAGCAAAACCAGGTAAAACTGTTCATGGTTAATCAACCGATTTCTTCTTTTTTCTTCTTGTTTGCCAACAGTCCAGAATCAGGTGTGCAACTTCTTAACTAATTTCCTCTTTCTTTTTCTTCTTGTTTGGTAACAATCCAAAGTCAGGTGAGCAAACTTCTCGACAGATTTCTTCTTTTTTCTTGTTCTTGTTTGCCAACAATCCAAAGTCAGGCTTTAAACTTCTGATCTTTTTTTTCTTCATGTTCGCCAACAGTCCAAAATAATAAGAGGGTGCAACTTTTCAGCTGAGTTATAGCTGATGATAACCTATTCTTTTGTTTTTGTTTGCCAAACAGTCCAAAGTCAGGCGAGCAAACTTCTCAACTGATCGGCTGATTTCCCTCTTTTTTTTCCTTTTTCTTTAGTGCCAACGAAAACTGAAAAACACCGTGCAAAGTTTGGTGTCAGAGGTAGTTTTAAAAAAGTTTCATGCAGAAATAAAGTTGCATATGTCTGCAAAATGCATTAACACACAGTGGCATGTCACTGTCGAGCGTTTAAGAGCACCGGACTCAAGCTCTGGTGTTTCTGATCAGCAGAGTGTGGGTTCGAGGCCCAGTCATGGCGCTTGTGTCCTTGAGCAAGTTTATAGGACATCAAGCCGTAGGTCCTGTGTACTAATAAGATTGGTATAAGAGCACATAAAAGGACCCAGAACACTTATCATTGAAGAGTAGGGGGTTAACCCCAGTGTTTCTGGTTCACATAGCAAGCACCCCTGTTTACAGGTTTCCTCAGGCTTGGGAGCTCAAATGACTACGTTCACTTATGAGGCATCCTTGGTTCCATTACCAGAATAATATGATAACAATAACAATAAGTGGAATTTTCATTTTGAGCTTTATTATAATTATGCTTATATAGATCAATCAAATAACTCCCTCCATGAATTACTCTATTTCACTACTTCAAATATTATTCCCTCTTAGATTGAAATCTCCAACTCAAGTTGAGAACATGCAGTAATTTTCTCCTGTGTGTGTGCCGGTGAATAACAAATCAGCATGTCCCTTCCCCTGGTCCAACAAAAAACACAAGCCCATAGCCTTTAGCCAAAGGCTTATATTACTGCTAGACTGCAGGGGGAAACAACAGTGATTTTCGCTTTAAGGTGTGTGTACGTGTGCAGCCACTTTCTATTAGAATGTCAGTGAAAACCTAGTCTGTGTACACTAACGCTTAAGGGACCCTCCAATGCACTGTTTGTCAAACTGATTATCACACACATTGCACTGTGGTAGTCAAGACAATCGCCCCTTCACAGTTTTCTTTCTTGCCGACTAATTATGTGCATAATTTATTGATTTAAAGATCTCCCTTCTTTTTTCTTCTTCCAACAAAGTCGTATTTTCGGAACTACGGTAGATTTATTACTGTGTGTGCATATTGATTCAGGACACTTGAATCTTTTCTGTTGGTTTTAAAGGTGGGGGCAGTTCATGGAGCAAGCTTGGCTCTACAGTCAACACTCAATATTATTCACAATCAAAAAGATTCGTAGAGATTGCTACAATTCATATTTCAGCAATCTCTTTTATTTCAGTTCCAAAATTTGATTTGTATATAAGGCAGTAGAATCTCTGGACAATCCTGTTGAGAGTTTTCCTTGAGCAGTATATAGTCAAAGGGCCATTTCAAACAAGGCATCGACAATCTCCTCCACGAAAATCAGTCACATTTTAAGTTTGCACACAATGTTCTCGGGGGCATACAGACAGTGTGGGAAACATGTCTCTTGTATGAATGGAGAGTTTCTTTTTGTATGCAGTTACAGGTGCCTCAAAGCTACCTGTAAAAAAAGTGCCTCAGGGGACAAGGTTTTAAAGCAAGAAGACAACATCAGTAATCCTCAGAGACCCAGTCTCCGCACTTTGAGTGACAAAACATCAAACAAAACAAACAAGTGAAACTTTAAGAATAATCAGTCATTGTATAGTCACGAGCAAATAGTGAAAAAAACCATCACTGTTATTCAAACACCTGAGTTTTGGGGTTGTGACATCAAAACTAACTCATTTCTTACATCCTGTAGCATTTCAGGCAAAACAAATTTCAAGGGAAGTTTTCCCACCATGTTCAACGTAAGTTATGTGCAAAGCTGTGAACGTCAACATCTTCAATATTACCAATGTCGTGCACACCCTTTAACAGTTCTCATTTAATTGTTTTAAGGGGTGCATAATAAAAAACAGAATCTCCAGTTGAGGATAGATTTTGTCTCGTGGCATTTTCTTTGACTCATTTATTATTTCAAGCCCCCCCCCCCCCCGGGTCGCCAGGAACACACTTGTGCATGCAGGAATTTTTTTCTCCCCGCAGGAACTTTCTTGAACCCGATTCTTGTTCCAGAATTAGGGGCGTGTGGCGGGAGAAAGTTGTAGACCGAGGGAAAAAACGGAAATCCGGATTTCCACTTCAAGGTCTGAAGTATTCCAGGATTTTGTGGATAAATCTTTGGGATGATACTTCATCTCTAGACAGAAATATTTGTCCCAAACTAAGGTCTGTTTTGTTAGTTCTTATACGGGTAGACAGGTTGACCTTAAGCAAATATTCAACTATGATGACAGTAGCAAGGTTTACAAACCCAACGTGTCTGCTTGCTGCAGCATAGTTTGCACAATTTATTATGTTCAGGTTTTTTTTATCCCTTAGGAAATTTAAAGGAACATTACAGAATTGGTAATTGTAAAATATACTTTTGATCACAGATTTACATAAAACTTACACGGTCTAATGATGATGATAGTAGAAAACATCCCTTGAAATATTTCTGTCTGAAATGCCATATTTGATGAGAAATGAATAAACTAATTTTCCGATTGGAGTTTATCGCTCAGTGAGCGTTTTATTCATGTGTTGAACCTATATGATTTCATGCAAATGTGTAATCGGTTTTTCACTATTGTCTCGTGACCCAGATGGCCGATCAATCTCAAACTTCTACAGGTTTGTCAGTTTATGTATATGGTGGATTACATAAAGTGCTTACACTGCCAGCAACTGTTTTGTTAGCAAAAACCAATTCTGTAATGTTCCTTTAAGCAGCCTCAGAAATTGTTCTAGTTATATACAACATTTAATTGTACATGTGATGCTTCATGCAAAAAACCTGCTGGCACTTCCCATCAAAATTTAAAACTGGGTTTATATTATTTGCTCTTCAAATAGATGGAATGAAGAGCTTTCAAATAACACCTAATTTAGGCCTTAAAGGTACTCGTGTTTCTCAACAATAGCAAAAAGTAGTTAAGCACAACAAAATTGTGCTTACCAGAATAGGGTTACCAGCCAAACTACCATGTCACATGTACAGTCTGTTACTGGTATCCTGCCTCTTTTTGCTCAGCAGAAAATTGTTAAGCAACATTGTCTGCTTTATAGCAGCTCTATGAAATTGGACCCAGATCTTTATGACTGAGGTTCTTGCATGTTGACTATTTTGAAGGCCTTTGACCCCAGACAAGGTTCATTTAGGAAGGTCTCAAGGGTCAGAGACTGTAATTGAACTCAAACAAGGACTGTTGTCCTGTGCACAGATTCCTGATCATTCAGGTCAAGGTTTCAGGAGGAAGTAATCTCCGATTCATAAAAATTTAGACTTATCTGATCGCTGACAGTTAAATCTGAATACATGGCAAGGCGCTGTATAGTGCTGTGTTTACCAAGGCAGGACTTGTTGCTTCACGTTGCTGTTGCAATCTTGCAAGAAGCTCAATTTTACTTAAGAGTTTTTTGGAATAGCACACTCTGAAGTAAAAATATAAATTTAGACTTATCTGATCGCTGACTGTTAAATCTGAATATGGCAAGGCGCTGTGTAAGTGCTCTGTGTTTACCAAGACAGGGCGTGTTGCTTCACGTTGCTGTTACAATCTTGCAAGAAGCCCATTTACTTTTTTTTCCCAACACTATACTAGGATGCAAAAATGCCCCACATTTATTTTCTTGATGTGAATATCACAGGAATCTTCGGTCAAAATGTTTATGCGACTATACAAAGCGCCGATGTGACGCAAGTAAAAGCCTCGTCACGATGCAAACACCTGCCTAAATGCATTTGGCGGAAACCACTGGATCGTGAAATATGAAAATGGCTTGAAAAATACAGAGTCAGCCCATGTCCAGAAACCAAGAAGTTCAGACAGAGCAAACCAGAGTTTTCCCCGCTGTCTGTAGTCTCCACAGCTGTAAGTGTTAATTTGTATGTAAAAGTGTCCCTTCTGTGCAATAACATAAACAAATCCTTCATTTACGACATCAAGCGTGTCAAGACCACGGGTCCAATTTCATGGCTCTGCTTATTGTACAAGAAAAATTGGCACTCACAGTTACAGCAAGGATTTTTTTTGTGTGAGCCTGAATCCTACATATTTAGCTAAGCATTTCTTGCTTGCACTGCCTGCCCAGAAATTCTGCCCCAACCCTGTAAGCGGCGAAGGGTTGCAATAAATAAGCACAGAAATCTGTGGTACGCATAGTCATCTTCAAGCATTACAATCCCTATACGCACAGACTCATTTTTCCAGCAATTGTATTTCAGTGAAGATAAAACTTAAAGGAACATTACAGAAATGGTTTTTGCTAACAATCAGTTGCTGGCAGTGTAAGCACTTTATGTAATCCACCATATACATAAACTGACAAACCTGAAGAAGTTTGAGATCGATCGGCCATCTGGGTCACGAGAAAATAGTGAAAAACTGATTACACATTTGCATGTAATCATATAGATTCAACAAATGAATAAAACGCTCACTGAGCGATAAACTCCAATCGGAAAATTAGTTTATTCATTTCTCATCAAATATGACATTTCAGACAGAAATATTTCAAGGGATGTTTTCTACTATCATCATCATTAGACTATGTAAGTTTTATGTAAATCTCTGATCAAAAAGTATATTTTACAAGTTTTTTTCTTACCAATTCTGTAATGTTCCTTTAATGAGAGCCAGTAAACATGATCGTTACTGTGCAAAGGGAACATGACCAGATATGGAGGCAACTTGATTTTATCGCCCAAAAGGGATATGAGGATTCACAACAAACATATTAATATGGATAAAGGGTTTTAGCTCAAAAAAGTAATGTGAAACAGCAATTTTGAATGTATTTCGCTTGAGTCTTCCATATTTCTTTGCATTGCAAAGAAAGAACATTCAAAAGACTAGCTCAAACTCTACTCTTAACAGCATTTTAGACGGCAATATTTCTAGGCAATAAAAAAATAATGCTAAGTGGAAGCTAATTAAAAATTAAAAATCTAAGGTCGTTGGGTTTCCGACACTATCTTTTGTCCATTAAACATGTACCAGCAATTTTTGTTCATTTATTACACGCCCAACAGCACAATGAGCGCCAATAACAGAATAAATACGAAACGAGAAGAATTGTTGTTTTAGACATGGGAGGAAAGCCCCAAATGGGGAAAAGCCCACGCAATCAGGTAGGGACTCAAAACCCAATCCACATGCAAGGCTTCGATCTGAGGTGGGATTTGAACTGGGGTCCACTGAGGTGAAAGGCAGGGAAAGAAACCACTTAGCCAACCTGATCCCCAATGTATGGTACATGTAGTTTGTGCATTGTCCGTGGTATCAGCATAAGTATTTCTTGTTTTTTTAACAGCATCCTGTGTTATCATTTGTCCACAGAAAGATTATTTAAAAAAATATATCTTTGGCGAAAATCGGGTGATGCAACTTTAATACAAAGTATCCTTTCTGCTTACAAATCAACCATTATAAAAGCACCAGTACCTTTTCATAGGTCGTTTATTCATTTAAATTATTACGGATGAAAGACAAATATATAGTTAGAAAACATAGACAGTGCTGGTCAATGATTAATCAAGATTTAATTGAATTTATTCATTTATCCATAATTCATTTTAGAGTCTCTATCGAACATATGGACTTCAGACAAAATCATTTGTTTACTTTCATGATGAATAGGCATAAATATTGTAAATTGTTACACACATTGAGTTTTAAAAAAATGCATATTTAATGAGCCCGTCATTGAAATTCAACTGTGGTACAAAAACATGTTTCACTTTTTGTATAAACCCTTCTTTTAAAATAAAAAAACAGGTGATTAAACCCTGATTGATGAAATATCTCTGCCATATTTACCAACAACAAACACTAAATTTAAAAAGCAAACATCTGCACACCACGGTAAAAAAAAAATGAACTAAAAATGTTTACCCACCAAAGTTAAATATTGACTCAAGTGTTGCCTAATTTCACAATGAACAAATTTGGACAAACCAAACCATATGTTCATCTTTCACGCTCAATTTAATAGCCTTGAGTTGGTTTTTTATGAAATATTAAAACGCCATTAGTTTATGAATTGTGAGTGGGTTTTTTTCCACGAGGCCATTAACGCGGGGTAAAAATTCCTACGAGAAATCAGTTTGCACCGTACCCGAGGGACCGTTCTGGGGGAACTGGACTCGATGAAGGCTTTGCAGATACAAGGCACCAGACTTTGTATAAGTAATGTATCCCTTGGGAATCGGGGGCAATCTCAGCCATCAGAGCCAAACTGGTCAAAAGCAAATCTCTCTTGAAGGGCAATTCAGCTCTCCACATCGGAATCAAACTAGAAACAACTGTCCACGGTATTATCTTGCTGCGATGCGTCTGGCATTTATTTGGTTTACTTATTTTCAATTTATACACCACTGTTTTGGGTAGGGTTTTTTTTCATTTAAAAGTGAAAGTAGTGTACACCGGCAATTTGGTCTCCCTAATTTCACTAGGCCATTTGTGAGTTAGATTTGAATTATGTCTGGTACATTGATTTGCTAAAGTCACAAGTCACCACTTAAACTTGAAATTCCTCAGACTCTGGACCCTGTGACATCACATGTTTACCAAAGAGCCACAGAGCCTGGACTTCATATACAGGCACAGCTCAATGGAAGAATACAACAAATCTTATGTTTTCATGGAGATTGCACTGTCTGATTTTTCTCAACTTTTGTTATGAAGAAAGAGGGGCCATCTCAAAAGCTGTACAGCTATTGCTTTTGTAAGTCTTGAATTTATGTGAGAATTTTGACACAAAATGTAAATTTTCCCATATGGCCTGTGTAGTATCTTGCCCGTCAGGAAACGCATTAGAATGTTAAAGGTCACCACTCTGTAAACAAAGGTAACATGGTCTAACAGACAGTTGTTATGTCACATGATCACATGATTTGGGCCAAGCTTGTAAGAGACAGTGAACACTCATCCACAATTTAACTTTGAATAAATGTGTATGGCACAATGGTACCAGGGTTTGCTCATCTAGAGGTTGCCATACAAATGCTTACCCCGAACCATTTTGACATAGCAACTGTATCTACAGTCTAAGGAGTTCAAATTCAGCAGTAGCTTATGACTAAGCAAGTCATGTTACCAAATGGCTCATTCACAACAAAATTGGACACTGGATTTCACAACCGTGTCCAACATCCGATATCTTTCTCATAAGGAATTTGACAATCTGCATTTACGACAATCTGGCTCCAGATAAAGTAATAAAAGTTTTGGATGAGAGCATTATGTCCAATCAGAATCTATCAAAATTATTACTATTATTACTTTTTTTTTTCACCAGGCACATACAAAAAAGGTCTATTTTCAGATTAAAGTCTGAAGTTTTTAAATTCATTCGCCTCAGCCCATGATAACAACTACTTATCAATGGTGCCTACATGGTTGGCACATAAACCTCAAGCAACTCATGTGAACCTCCGTCTGCAGTTAGATGGATTGCACAGTGAATGGGTAAAAATCTCCTAGTATTGGGTAAAAGACCCATAGCAATAAGCTGTTGAAAGGACGCTGTGATAATTCCAGCGCATCAGTCAAACAGAAAGTAGAATGGTCCGGCTGGCTAGTGAATATTATTGAAACTGTAAGTTTTTAAGAGCACGTTACGTTTTTATAAAAATGAATTACAGCAATTATTTTCTACAGTTAACCACTGGGATGACGTGTATACACGCCAAATCAATTTTTCTGGACTGGCCACCGGCGGACGTTTTTTAACACCGAAACAACTTCAGAGCATCCTCTATTTTTTTCAAGGTCAGTCGGACGGCTGGTGTGAATATCCACCTGGACATTCCATTGTGTTGTGTGCACAGGAATGTACCTACTGTGCCATGCTTCGTTTCTCCCATTCAAAGAGGGACAGAAGGTTTTGGGAACCGTGCTCGTATTATCCCTTTTTCTGAGGGTTATTGTGTAGTCTCCCATTACAGACATTTGTCCTTTTGCTATACAATAATGGACAGACTGCCACCATTGTTTATCATTGTATTTAGCTCAATAGGAGGAAAGTCCGAGTGTTCCAAGATTCCAGCATACCATGTCAGTTTATCAGCCGTGGCTTAGGGCCGAGGTTCTCTATTCGCGGTGAATATCTACTCACATTTTCTCACAAGACAAAATAAAATCCTGGTGCTTATTGTGAGAACCTTTGTTGTCTTTCCCTTGTAAAGTCAGGGTTTCATTGTGGCAACAATATTTTCAAAGGGAAAATGATGATTTATGAAGCTCCAAAAGTTCAGAAAAATTAAATTTGTCAAAATACCGACAGGAAGTGATTTACAGGAAACTCTGTAACACAAGATGAAACCTATATTGGTCCTCCATCATGCCGGGCAGAAAATATTTCAAATTTGACGCACTGACTCAATGATCTACTTCCCTTAGAAAAACTAAAAGTGTCACATCGGATGGAAACATGGTGTTAGCCAGGGGGTGTCTGGGTGTCTTTTGGGTACCCTGTTTTAAATTTGGACACCCTGTTTTATCTGTCATGAAAATGTATTGTAAGTGAACAATTTGGACACCCAGTTTTGTTTTGTTTTTCCAACAAATTTGGACACCCTTTTACCAATTCCTGGCTAAAACATTGGATGGAAACAGCGTAATACCTTGGTGATTAGACATCAGACGTCATAACCCCACATCATTGTCTGTGAGTATAAGGATTGTCACACAGACATTGGTGGGATAAGACGAGGGTCCACAAGATCCCCCAGCTGTATAAGGACCTGCAACAAAAATACAAATTTCAATCAGAACACATAATATGACAGATAATCAAACTGTATTAAAAAAAAAAAAAAAAATTGGAAGTTGGCTACAGGTCCTGCCCACCCTAAAACCAGCCCCACACCCCGACCCCACACCCCAACCCCACACCCCAACCCCAACACCCCACACCCCACCCCAACCCAACCCCACCCAACCACCTAGACTCTTTTTCACTGCACCACTGTTTCATTTGTTACTATCTTTAAGGGAGATTAATGCTACCATTTATGATTTTTCGTTTATCGGACCACAATGAGAGGGCGCCCTAGACCAATGACATCATAATTATTGTTGTGGTTTTGTCTCTTGGAAGCAGACATAAGACAAGAACTTCACTTAACACTAGCTGTGTCTCGGGCCGAGTTAATCCTCACAGTTTTCCGAACTGTGTATCGGCAGGGTAGATTATCAATCGTCCCCATATATAATGCATTTGTATTGGTTACAACTTATCATGCGACTATAATTCAACTTGTGAAAGTTCAAGTTGTGAACAAAAATAAAATCCAACTAGGACTGTGCTGAAATCTCAAATCAATTTTTGTTGTTATTTTACTTAAATCATGTTATCATAATTATCGCTATTGAACTCAAGTGCCAGCATGTGTCGTGTTACCAAAGTAACATGGACACTTAAACAACAGAGGGCGCTAACACAGCTACATAGCACACTATGCAACTGCAGTTTGTCCCCCCAAAAAACAAGGAAAGTTTCAGGCACATCAAGACTTTGTACTGTGTTTTTCAATTTTCAACAGCACAGCTGAGAAACCAAAAAATAGGAAATCAGCGTGCGCATTGTTCTCAGTTTTTCATCAGTGCTGTAAGTTGAGCCCCCTTTTTGTCCAAATCCGGGTCCTGTTTGTAGGTCATTGCATCACACGCATGTGTATCCGCTGCACGCGAAAGAGTTTTTCGCTTCGTCCGGCTCCAAAGCCAGTCTCAAGCAGAGTCACGCCGAGACACAGGGTTGAGTCCCAGTGTCGAGTCCGAGTCTCGGTGCGCTGAGACAGAGCCCGAGTGCAAGTTCATGAAAAATGGACTCGAGACTGGCCTCGAGTCCCCCCAGCACTGGTTTTCAAAAGTGTAGTAATACATTGGTATCTGCTGCCATGGGAGGCAATTCTGACGGTATGATTTTGCAGGATGCTTACTACCATTACCTTCTTTATAACAAAGAGGCTTTTGGATACAGACATTAACACACATTTTGTTCGGGGCCGGGTCATTACCCAAAGTATCGTTTACTTCAACCGATGATGAAAAACAATTTCCTCTTACATTTAAGTCCACACCATTGTTGTTGGTTGCGTTCGTTTCATTATCGTCAACTCCTTCGTCATCCCACGGGAGATCAAATTTACCCGGTCTGGATGCTCTGGTAACCATGGTGATGTGACTGAGCTCAATCTCGATTTGGCCGGTTGCCGCGTCAACGCTATTAACCTTGCCTTCCTGTATCGAGAAAGAAGAAGAAAGAGTATACTTGATCAGAATAAAGGGTATAACAGTGGGAGAAAATTAATTTAATCAAATAAAAAAAATAATACTTAATTTCTTTCTTAAAAACTAAAAAATACTTTCTAATAGTATGTTAAATTCGCATCGGGGATAAAGAATACTGTTTGTATTTTACCCATTCATTGATGTGTGTAAAGCACTGTATGCTCAGTACTTTGTCGAGCCCTGTGGAAAATAAATCCACAGGCATATTACTCAGGTGGGACTTGAACCCACGACCTTTGCCATTCTAGAGCAGACCACAGACCTCAGAGACCACAGAGCTTGCCCGGTAGCTATGTAGAGGCAGCTCGAATCCTAAAACAATTAGGATTAGAACTGCCTCTAGCCACCTAGCAAGCTTGGTGGTCCACAAGGGTAAGACAATCGGCTTTAGGATGGCAAAGGTTTATGGGTTTGAATATCACTAGAGTAATATGCATGTGGATTTTTTCAGCACAGAACTCAAAGTACAGAGCATACAGAAAAACACAAATAAAAATACTTTTGAGTAGTATTGTACAATTGAAGATCTCCCATGTGCTTGTTGTTTTTTGCTATAATTTGTTGACCGAAAGTTTGAACGTTTTACCCGAAGCAAATTTTACACACAGCACTTGGTAAACATTGGAGCCAGATTTCAAGCTAAGTTGACTGAATTCAACCTGTATAAACTACTTCAGTTCAGTCACAATGTAGGGTCTCATCCAAGGTTTTAGCCAAGATTTGATAAAAGGATGTCAAAATTTACTGTAAATTTAAAAGCGGTTGTCCATTTTTTTTTTTACTTACGATACATCTACATGAAAATGACAGATAAAACAGGGTGTCCATATTTAAAAACTGGGTGTCCAAAAGACACCCAGACACCCCTCTGGCTCATCTCTGCAACCGATAATCTGGAATTATATTTTTAAATTTGTTTACCTTTTGCAAAAAAATGTTGCAGAAAGTTGTGTGTTTTCATGAAAATGCTTGACATGTTTCAAATAATAAACGTGCAGTTCATGGTAGCTGTAGGTGTCATACAGTCCTGGAATTAAATTGCTTGTTACATATCGCTTACAAGTTTTGTTAGACAATCAATTACCAAACTTTGTGACCACTCATATTCCCAATGGGGATGGTCGGCCATGTTTAGAAGTCTATCGACATTTTAAAAAAACTCACCTTGTAGTTTGACAGCTCTGGGCAGTAGGACTCCGATAACTCTAGGATCTAAACAAGAATGACAAAATGAAGACTCATATGATATTACGACCATAATAAGAAGTTGTTTCAAATCCACGTTTCAATTACAAATAAAAGCCTAAGCCTAACTGTAAATCTAACTCTAATAAAAATTGCCATACCCTGTCTGATCCCTCCACTTTTAAATGATTTAATGAACAAGTACAACTCCAGTGTTATGGGACTTCTGAAACCATAGGCCTATTTATAACTTGTGAATACAGTAGTTTAAAAGCAGATGCAGGAAGCAATGATAGCCTTGATCAAGGCTGTATATTCCCTAGGGACCTGAGAAAGATTACAGGAATGCTATTGGCCCAATGACCAGGGCACTAATGTAAAGCACATTGAGACGTTACTGTAAAATGCGCTACATACATAAGTAAGAACTAGTTATTATTAGGTTTTCGGGCTTCGGCCCAACACCTCTTGTTTTAGTTCTGGTGTTATTTCTTCTCTAGCTTCTTCTACTTCTTCTTCTTCTACTTTTTCTTCCGCGGAACTCTTCTCTACAGCATAACTCAAGATTGACACTGAACTGAACAGTGACAGAATTTGAAACTTTGAGTTTTTTTAAACTCAAGAAGTAAACTGAAATGAACCTTAAAACTCATCGGGGAATTAAACCTCAATATTTAATGACACCAGGATGACATAATCAGGTGTCACATTACATTAAATCAAACTTTATGTTTGAAAAAATCATAACTCTTGAACCACACTCTGGAATTTTACTATCAGATACATTTTTCCATAAACTGAACACAGAACGTTACACAGAAATGACCTCATCTATCGTGGTCTTCCAGTTAGAACCGGAAATTGAAGCGAAAAATCTTGAATCTTGGGATCCGAACCATGAGGTCATGCTTAATGAAACTCAATTTATAGATCAGCAATATGAACACCTTGTTATTATTATTCAACTTTTTGCGTGGAAACTGTAAACTTTTCTTCTGAAAGGAAATATTTCTTTGATTACCTTATACGCGATGACGTCCCCTTGTCTCGGTGGTCCGACCAGAGATGGGAAGGAGCTGAAGTCCTTAGGCACAGGCTCAGGCACTTTGGGAGGGTTCTTATAAAATAAAATAAATTATTTATGAGAAAATTCTAAAAGAAATTACGGAGACCACCAACATAGGGCTAGATAGCTCACTTGGTAGAGCGTCGGCAAGTTAATCCGGAGGTTGCTGGTTCAAGTCTTGCTCCAGTCAATTTTTCTTTGTTCAACCCAAACTTATTTAAAATTTACCCAGTCCGTTTCCCTTGCGGTTTATTACTTGACATTTGAAATAAAAAAGTTGCATCCCCTTAAGGTGATCCCCTGGCTGCTGCTTCCCAGGTTGTATCGTAAACTTGGGTGTGATCCCTGGCTACATGGCAGTTAACGGTTTATGGCTTCTGACTTGCATCCCTGAACAAAGATATTGACAAAATAGGGAGACCGCCAACATAGGGCATGATAGCTCAGTTGGTAGAGCGTTGACACGTTAATCCGGAGGTTGTTGGTTCAAATCCCGCTCTTGTCAATTTTTTTTCTTTGTTCAACCCAAAATTCAATAAAATGCTTACAAGAACTTGATGCGTCACAAGTTTTCCCCTCAAAGACACCCTGTCACATCTTCAAAAATGTTCCTCATATATAATTTTCCTTTCCCCTTAAATGTCACCAACCCTCAGTTAAGAAATGCCAAGCCATCAATTGAACAACCTTTTACTAAATAAAATGTCCATCTAATATACAATAAGTAAAAGTATAAACACAATCATAAACACTCGGATAAGAAATGATCAACTGAAAACACATGTCAAAGTTCAGGAAAATGATGTCTGGGAGAACCAACATTGCACATTTCCCACTGGTACCCAAATTACAATGAGGATTAAACAATGCTTCCAAACCTTCCTAATACTGGTAAGATTTTCCAGCGAGTTGACCAACCATTCAAAACCAGTCAACTGCAGGGGTTGTGTATGGTGGCACAACTATGCACAGAACTAACTGTGTACACATGTGTACTGTGCAGATGCACTCAACAATATTATATCATTGGATGGTATTGAATGGTCAGACAGTAAAAGGTTTAAAGTAATTAGAAAGTTTGGTTTTCTTTTGAATGATCTCACCTCTTTAATGAAGGACTCGTTGCTCAGTGTTGTGTCGAGTTGGCTGTTCTTATTCCGGTTCCCTCTGTCCCATTGCCAACTATCAGACTCCTTCCCTCTGGAATTACATCCAATCTGGTGGGGAGAGGATCTGTCCTGCCTTTTAAACTGCCCATTGTTGTGGAAAGACTGGGATCCCTGGTTGGATATTTCAGATGGAGTGTGAACCGGTGACTGACCGGTGTTACCGCTTTGGGCGACTGGCCGTTCCCTCCCTTCAACTTCAAAAGCTTCCTCCCTGCTCAGCTGCTCTTTATCCGTTTGTTCTTTGTCTGATTGTTTACTTGTTTCTGATTGTTTACTTGTTTGTTTCCCACTATCTGCATCTGAATCATCGTCAGATGACAGTTCTGATTCTGATGACTGAAAGCGAATGTGACCAGAGGAGAGAACAGTGGGAGCTGCAGACCGCTTCTTTTCTCGAACGTGGTTTCTCTCCACAGTTAAAAGAGGTCCGGTCGGTGACTTGATAGCCTCATTCTCAACATGTTCAGCACCGATAACTGGTGTTATCCTACTCGTTGTTCCACTGGACTTTGTTGAAGACACTGGAAAAGAGACTAACCTCTTGTGCCGGTCATCAGTACTATCTCCAGAACTTTTTGATTTTGAGCTATAAACTTTTGAGGCACTTTCAGGACTAGCGATTTTGTCGTCTCGTTTTTTGTTTTTGTTCTTCTTTTCTAAGTTTGAACTGATTATTGGTGATCTGTTTTGAGATGATATTTTTTTGCTGCAGCTCTTTTGTTTTGAATTGTCTTTCTTGCTACTTTCTCTGATTTTGGGAGAAGGGGTTTTCTGGCTTTCATCGAGCTCAAGAGACTTCTTCTTCTTCTTCTTCTTCTTTTTCTTCTTCTTACTGTGATTCTTCTTTGGTAGAGACTCTTTGTCCATTTGTACAACTGACACTTCAATGCTCTCGTTCGACGTTCTGTCATAGTCAAGTTCTTCGCTGTCAGGAGTTTCTCTATGAATGAGCTTACGCGGTCTTGTTTCTTCAGTCACATCAGAGCATTTCCTTTTTCTTGTTTGCTGTGTGGTTGAATGTTGGTCGTTTTTCACAGAAACGTCTGTGACAGACTCACTGAGTGGTGTAGTAGATTTGCTTATTTGAATATCCTCAACAATGTCTTCACTCTGTTCAGCATGTACCCTGTCAAGAATGTAAATTAGAATTGAGAAAAATAATGAAGACAAAAAACAAGGATATATTTTATTGATATTGTTAAACATCAAACAGCATTAGCACAAAACAGCAAGATGAGTAGCAGATGATGAAAAATATTCAGTTTAAAATGTGAGAGGAAGAAATCTCCAAATTGGGAAAGTCCATGCAATCAGGGCCCAATTTCATAGAAATGCTTTCAGGGCGCAAAAAGTAGCCGAGCACAAAATAAGTATGCTTACCAGAATAAGGTTACCAGCTAAAATACCATGTCACATGTACCATACATGTATGTAACTGGTATCATGCTCCTCTTTGCCAATAGCACAAAATGGTTAAGCTACATTTCCTGCTTAACCAGCTACATAAAATTTGGCCCATGTAGGGGCTGAAAACCCAAGGCACCCGTCTGGGATTCCAAGCAGGGTCACAGAGGTGAAAGGAATCCAAGCAGGGTCACAGAGGTGAAAAGCAGGGGGAAAACAGTTTTATAAGGCAACCTCATTCCCCATTTTAACTGTGTTTATTCATGAATTGTCTGTAGTAAATAAAAAATATATTTCTTGTGAAGCCTGGAACAGGGCTCGAGTCGAAGTACTCAGACCTGGAATTTCAGCTTTTTGGCAGGGCAAGGTTTTCACTTGCAAAGGGCACTTCCATTGGAAAATCTTAAAGTCTACGGGAAACTTTTGCACGGGCATCAAGGCCAAGACGAGTGAAGGTGTATTTCAAAGTCGACCACTTGCAGTTTTTTTATTCCTCCATGTTTGAACTTGAGAAATAATTATATTTCTAAGCAACAGTGAGCCAGCAGTATTAATGGTAAATTACAGTTAACATCACAACTTAACTCAAACAATTTCAACAATAACCATTTTGGGTCTCTTCCAACATACCCCTCCAGGTGCACAATTCAATAAGGTATGATTGAAAACAATTTTTTTTAAACAAACAAACCCAGCACATTAGATTAGAGTGATTAGTAATATTATAAAAAATAATTATAATAATAACAATATTTAAATACCATTCCTATATATACAGATATAGCGCATATCACCAAAATGATCAACATGAAGTCCCTATCTATGGCTATGCGCTATAGTATTCAATCTGATATGAAACATAAACCAAAATAGTAAAAACAACAATGTTATTGTAACTGTTATTATTGAAAAATTATTGTTTCAAAAAGTCACTCTCACAGTCACAGTGACTAGTGATAGTACACACAACGTCACAACAATAATAACAAACATTAAATCAAATAAATTTACGGTCCATTTGCATGACTAGTAAAATTTCTGCCAAGAAGAGATTATTGCGTGGTTGTCATTCACAAACTAGTATCTCTCTGTACATTTTACCTCCACACCATGCAAAGTTTCAAATCTTACTGTACTTGCTTACTTTAATTTAAAGTTCACACACACGAAAAACAGTCAAATTTGGTTATTTACCATATCGTGTCATTATCACGAACCACGTGTATCTTTTCCATAGACGGCAGCAAGAAATTATCCAAGCTCAAAGATAACATTTGACTCCTGTCTAGCTCAAAACGTTGACGAATTAAATACTCCAAGTCAGCCACGACATTACAGCTGTCTTTATCCACCAGAAACCAGCATTTTCTTTGAGGAATCTGTGGACAGACGACTGATCCGTCGAAGTTTAGTTTTAGCCGTATGCAGGCCGCCATTTTGATTCTGCTGAACATTGAGGGCGGGCTACCTCGGTAATTTTTGGATCGGAAGTTGCAAAAGAAAAAACCGGGGGTAAGAAAAGGAAAAGCGTGACCATCATGGAGATCTGAGGAGATGGAAAATAAAAGTAGGGACTGGTGATCGCGAATTTAAATTATCGGTCTCATTTATAACTCCATTGTATATCTTTCTGGCTCAACCCAAAAGACTCGATGAACCCCGCTTTGCAATAAGTCACTTTTATCCACAATCTACTATCCCAAGTAGTACAGAAAAATAATAGATGAGATTAAAACTTACCAGATTACAATGTTACCTTTTATAAGCTTTTATGTAGTATTCTTCAATAAAGCCCCTTTTCTGGTACGCGTAGACAACTTGGTTACTTCCTAGTCAGATCTTATAAGAAAATAATAAACGGCATGTGCCCCCCACAAGAAACCAAAACCGAAAAAGAAACAACAGCAACAACAACAACAAACAACTCATTTTCGCCGATGGAATTTTCTTTATGTCAAGGTGACGAAATATTACATCAACTTCGATAATAACGGGACACTCTAACACAAAGGTTTGGTGAACATCCTTTATTCTGACCTCGGTAATAGTGGAACCCGAACCCCCATTAGGACGTGTCCAAGTCAGCGGCTGTGGCTACGGCTACGACTGTTGCTAAGGGTGTATTGATAGGGACGTCCTGTAAACCAATCATCTAACCTTTGTTTTCAAAAAGATTGACTTTGTACAATACAGGGCCTTCCTGGCAGGCAAGACACCTTACTAGCCATGGGAAATTTTTACATTTCATGTCATAATTTACACATAAATTCAAAAGCTATTAAATTAACAGTTGAACAAGTTATGAGACGTGCCCCCTTTATTCGTATCAAAAGTTATAAAAATCAGACGGTGCAAGCTCAATAAAAATGTAAGATTGTATATTTTCTTCCATGAGCTGTGTACAAGTCGTGCCCTGCAGGTTCTAGTGGCTCTTTTGTAAACATGTGATGTCACAGGTTACGTCATGTCACAAGTTAATGGCGCATGATGACGTATCGATCAAGCCGCAGACGTAGCCCTAGCCGCCATTTGGACGACAAGGCCTTATTCTATAGCCAATTGATAACTTTCCCTCTTAGTATACTTTGGGTAACGTAATACTATGGTGGCCCTGAAGGGACATCAAACATATATACTAACGTTAATATTTACGTAAATATTCACGATTTTTGCCCCAAATCGCAAATATTCACGTAAAGATTTCTGGCACAAATCGTGAATATTAACGTAAATATTTGCGACCTAGGGCAGAAATCGCAAACTATTACGTGAATATTTACGTAAATATTCGCGACACGGACAATAATCGCAAATAATCGTGAATATTTACGTAAATATGTATATGTTCGATGTCCCTTCAGGGCCACCATATAATACAGTTGTCTGTTCGGGCAAAGAAACCTGGATCACTAACGGAAATGATATCCTTTAGGATATTATATTCGAAGCCGTTAACTCGCAGACGCATTGGGTGTGGGGTCATTTACAAACAGGCCCCACAAAGTTTGTCTTTGTTTAACTTAAAGGCAGTGGACACTATTGGTAATTACTCAAAATAATTATTGGCATAAAACCTTACTTGGTAACGAGTAATGGGGAGAGGTTGACAGTAAAAAACATTGTGAGAAACGGCTCCCTCTGAAGTGACATTGTTTTCGAGAAAGAAGTAATTTTCCACGAATTTGATTTCGAGACCTCAGAATTAGAATTTGAGAGGTCTCGAAATCAACCATCTGAAAGCACACAACTTCGTGTGACAAGGGTGTTTTTTCTTTCATAGTTATCTCGCAGCTTCGACGACCAATTGAGCTCAAGTTTTTACAGGTTTGTTATTTTATCCATATGTTGAGATACACCAAGTGAGAAGACTGGTCTTTGACAATTACCAATAGTGTCCAGTGTCTTTACACAGGACCCCAACAAACCCGATCCCGAAGTTGTCGCAACTCTCTCTATACACAGCTCTGATGTAGGGGTACCAAGTACGCCCTCAATGTTCTTGGGGCCTGATGCATTTTTCTTTGCTTTATAATATTATAAAAACTTAAAGTTTGTGTCCGCGACTTTGGGACCCTTTTTTGCGTTTAGCTTTCGGTAGAGAGCGACAGAGAGAGAGAGAGAGGGGGGGGGGGGAGATCACATACACTTTTCTCCACAAATTCTCTCTATTTCGTATATATAGGGAGCATGGCTGATCTTGCTCTAAAAATTCTCATTAAGGGATCGGGATTGCTATTGATGTTACAGAGCCCCAGTGAGTATCGTTTGGGTCTGAACCGAAGTCATTTTGTTAATGAGAGATAAAGTCATCTCTATGCACAATTTGTAATAAAGTATGCTGACCTTTGACCTTCACGTTGGATACATTATTAGTATTGTGTTTTGCTGTGCAGCGCTATGTTATATTATTCATAAGTATCATTGTGTTCAGCTACGTACTGTACTCTGAGGAATAACTAAGTTGCAGTATATTTTATATAATAATGGAGACGTCATCGTGTGGATTTGTTATTACTTGTGAAAACTCGTCCTTTTACAGTAAAGGTTCCACACGTTCTTCCTTCCTTCCCCCACACGATGGGGACAGACCACTTTAGAAAAATAAACTGCTTTTGTCGTCTTAGATTCTCCACCAACACTCTTTCATTTGCCAAATTGATTTGTCACTGACGATTCAATTTCCTTTATTGCTGGTATTACTGTGAATCTGCAGGTCCTCTTTGGTTTCGTTGTTTCAACGGCATTGACGTGGAGTGTTGTATCCGCTGAAGATGGCGACATAACCTCCCCAGCTCTGTCTGTTTCTGGAAACGAAAAATAAAATTGACAAAAAACAAAATAATGACTTCCCGCCAAATATTGCGCTGCTTTCCCTCCACTGGCCTCTTTCAATTCTGCTATTGTTACAGTCAACATCGTTACAGCATCGAGCAGTGAGTTGTACAGATAACAATGAGCATTTTTCTCTCGTCAAAAAAACATTGAAAGGAAAATATTAAACGGGAAGCGAAAAATCAAAGCTTCACTGCACTGACAATTCAACAAGAAAAACTTATAAATACCTTTTTAAGTCTTGCAGTCATCAAATTAATTGTCAAAATGCCATGTTTTTATAATAAACAGTAAAGTCCCTCTTCTATGGGTAAAAAGAAACATATTTGCGCTATGCTGGTTTGCATGCTACTGACTGTCAGTACGTTTTGCCAGCAAATGTGAGAGAGTTTTATAACTGAAGGTGAATTTAAAATGGTGATGATGAAAGGAGACACAGTGTTCTTAGATTGTGCTTGGATTTTCCTCCACAATAACCGCTCGAGAGCTTCAGTTGGTGTCAAGGTGAGAGTGGTTTTGTTCCATTCTGGATCTTTCTCAAGTTTTAATGCCTCATCACGAAGGGTGGAAAAAGAGTTGTGTCTGCCAGCATGATTAATTGCAGGTCTTGGATCTTGAAGGGATTTTCCCTCAAAACATGAGAATTTGTTTTAACATTCAAGCGATGTGCGTGGACAGACTGAAAAGACCATGGTCATTAAAGGAACATTACAGAATTGGTACGAAAAAAACTTGTAAAATATACTTTTGATCATAGATTTACATAAAACTTACACGGTCTAATGATGATGACAGTAGAAAACATCCCTTGAAATATTTCTGTCTGAAATGCCATATTTGATGAGAAATGAATAAACTAATTTTCCGATTGGAGTTTATCGCTCAGTGAGCGTTTTATTCATTTGTTGAATCTATATGATTTCATGCAAATGTGTAATCTGTTTTTCACTATTTTCTCGTGACCCAGATGGCCGATCGATCTCAAACTTCTACAGGTTTGTCAGTTTATGTATATGGTGGATTACATAAAGTGCTTACACTGCCAGCAACTGTTTTGTTAGCAAAAACCAATTCTGTAATGTTTCGCCGTATCCGTAGCCGCCAATTCGCATACAGTCTAAAGGTTCTCCAATCATGTTGGTAAGTCATTAGGGAGGTTTAGCTGCACCGTACGCGAGTAAAAACGTGAACGTGAACGTCAGAAAATTTGGTTGTAAAATCTCACGTTTTAAGCATACGTGAAGTTACCATTTCTCACGTCAGGTACGTACGTGCAGACGTCATATGTGAGCATGAAATAAGCCAAAAGTGGTGACGTCACCTAGAAACGACACAATTTTCTGACGTTCACGTTCACGTTTTTGCTCGCGTAACGTGCAGCTAAACCCCCCTAAACGTCATTACGCGTGCGCATCTCTGCACGCCCAACGTTTTCGCTACTTCCGGCTCCAATGAGATGGCGTATCTTGCGTGTAATTTTACCAGAAATCGCCAGAGTTTCATCGTTACAAAGCAATTCTTGCAACAGAAACTTGTCATTCTGAAAAGACAATGGTCATTAAACTTTTCATGCAACTTCCACGTTGCTTCTGCTAACCAGGGGGCGTGGCTTACAATGAATTACGTCACACTTTACGTACAGATTACTGAAGAAAACAAAATTTCGCACAACATTTAAAAAACGCACGAGGAGTTGAGTTTGTTGTCACCTTTCTTCATTATTTATTATTGTTTTATAAATTTTTCTCATAAAATTGATATTGTTTTTCCCCCTGATTGTTATTTTTTTTCTCACCTGGGCCAGTTGTTTGGAGAGTTGCACGCCCCGTTTACTGCCCGTCCGATCCGCATGTGAGTCACTTCTAGTCGTAGAATCCGTTGACTCCCCGTATCCCATCGACTGCATCATGCTGATACGCACGTCCTGATCACGAACCGATATCAAGAGGTACACCTGAAATAGAGATAACAGACAGTGGAGATTAATCTCGGTCAATCCTTGCCAAAGAGAAAAAATCTTTGACAATTCCCGCCAAAAGAAAAATGTCAGTCAATGGTGTTTTGGGGATATAATTTCATGACAGAATACGGTCCGCTATTTTGTAGAACCCAAAATGTTTGACTTAACAAAATGGCGAACCGTTTGTTCCGCTGGTTGTATTTCCGGACTGAGGCAAGTTTATGTTGTTTTTAGCCACTACTCACTAATTGCAACACACTGTAGGTGTTTTAGCGCATGAACAACTCTTAACAGGATAAGGAGTCATTACAAACAGCAACATTAAAGGTATTGTACACTTTTGGTAACAGCTCAAAATCAGTGTGCACATTTTGTGTGATCAAAACATATGCATAAACAAACAAACCTGTGAAAGTTTGAGCTCAATTGGTCATCGAGGTCACGAGAAAATAGTGAAAAGAGACCTTATGTGTTTTCTGTTTTTTCAACCCTCGAGCTTTTATCACGCGTGATAAAAATTATTGTTTTACTAATTTCTCAGAAACGATAGCATTTTAGGCAGAAATATAAAGGAACCCTTTCTACCATTACTTACTTTAAATCATGTAGGTTATGTGTGAAACTGTGAACATTTGTGTTTTTTGATCTTACCAAAAGTGTACAGGGCCTTTTTAAGAGGGATTTGAAGCAATGTACCTCTTTATTTATTAGTTAAACTTCTACCCTGGTATAAAACAGACCGGAAGTTTACTTCTAAAGTTAAGGATTATGGGAACATTTTGGTCCACTAGGCTGCTTAAAAAAATAATAATAATAAAATAAATGAAAAAAATTTAAAAATTCAACTGAATTCTATTTTCACCTTTGGGATGAAATTCAGGCACAGTACAGAAGAGTTGACCAGAACAATGGCGACACCTGAGATTGCAAACGTCATATTGACGTCATCAGCAAGAAGAGTCATCGTTGGAACGGTGAGAGTGATGGTCAGGCAGACGATGTACACAGAGGCCGCTATGAATTTACCTGGGAAAACAAAACAAAGAAATCTTAAACCTCGCTCCAATATTATAGGCCCTTTTCGAATCCACGGCTCCGGATTCGGCTTCAGGCCCAGTTTTCTTGTCTGAAGCCCTGACCGCAAAGCATGCGTTAGTTAAAATAATTGAGGGAACCTAGCTAGCCTGAGCCGATTTTGGAGCCGAAGCCGTGAATTCGAAAAGGGCCATAGTACGGGCCCCTTACATTGGCCGCCATCTTTGATGAAACGTGCACGCGTGAAAGACTATCATTGGCTGAGAGTTGGTGTTGTTGTTGTTGTTTTTTTTCCTGAGATATTGCCTCATTCAAAAGGCCGAACGGCCACTTCAAGGTGAGGGCTACACTTAACTGATTTGGGCTGTTGACCCAAATCAACTGACACCAGGGGCACGTTGCCACCTATACTCCTAGGGTTGAAATAGGGTTACCCGCTTCACAGTCCGTAAGGATGAAGGCATGGGTATCATCCACTAGGAACCTGGCTGGTAGAGCAGAATGCACCACCATCCCAACTTTTTGTGGGTTAAAGATGGTGGTCAATGACGTCATGTGCAATCTATCTATTATTATTCCAGTTAGTACAGCACAATGTATTCTTGATCTGCATAATGTTGAAGTACTGCTCAACACACTCCTTGTTGCGTTTTGTAGTTTTGGAGTAAACAGAGCAGGGTTATTATGTGAACATCATGGCCACAGTGGTGAGAGGCGAGTGCTTTCTGCACTAGCCACCCATGCCAGAGGTTTTCAGAATTCACGAAGATGTAAATTTTTCTCGAATTCGGATAATTCTTATTCTCGGATAATGAACATTTTACACATTATGATAAAGAAGTAGTCAATTAACAAACAAATAAATAAATATATTAATTTAAATAGAAATCATTTTTTGCTTAAGTTTCTTTTGAAATCTGTAATCATATTTTACTGTTCACTTACTGTCATTGAGTTGCGAGACGGCAATGTTTCTCGTTTCCCAAGCCAAGAAGAGGCCAAAGGTCAGCAATATCCCCTTCAAGCCGTAGATGGCGAGTGTGAAGTACTGCGCATGGGCACTGTCACAGTACCGAATGACTGGCACGTCGAATATTTCCTTCTCTGGTTCTGTCATGTTAAGCTGTAAACAACAAACAACAACAATAACAACAACAACAAACAGCAACAACAGAACAACAATTATGATGCGTAAGGTAAGAGGATAGGAAAGCCCGCCCGGTCTTCCTAAAATCATTTTTCAAAAAGGTTGTTCATCTGAGCTAAAACAATGCGAGCTAAAAATCAAAAAGGCTACCTGTGGTTCGAAGGAACGACTCTCAACAGTCGTCGAGTCCAAAGTAATCCACAGTGTGAAGATGGCACAATCCACCGCGGCGATTAAAACTACACCGCTGATGAGTTTCCAGTCCGGTAAGTCCTAATGGATGTCAAGTAAATCAGACGAATAATAATACCCTGTGGATTCAGGAAAGCCGCGATTTTGCTTTGACTTCAAAGGGACACGCTGCCTTGAAATGGGCGCTTTGGGTTATTGGGTTATGAAAAAAGTGGTTGAAAGCGTTTGTTATGAAATTGTCAATGAACATGGTTGGAAAGAAGCTTTAAAAGTAAACTATTGTGATCCACAATCGCTTCGAAATTGTGTGCTGTTCCTTTTACTTCGTGAACTAACACGGTCCGCCATTTTGTGGATTCAAACATTTTGGTAAGGAAAACTTCACCATATGATACGCACAATGTGTTTAAATCTTTTAACAGCCAGTGTGAAGATTGCATGTATTCGGTACGCCTTCATGAAGATGGAACCAAAAGCCAATGTTAAGCCAAGCGATATCAGGATGCGCTCCATCTGGAAACAAAACGAGGTCGAGAACGGAAGTACAAGAAAATGAAAATTCAAAATTGGTTCAAGAAAAAAATCAAATTAACTTTTGAACAAAGGATGACAGGAAAAAACAGTCCGATTCGATTCGCGAATCTGCACAAAATTACTAAAACACGAACAGGATATGGTCGTCGACAGGAGAATGAGGTTGTTAACTGTCGTTGCTTCTAATACTCACGTGACACTTGAAGACGATGGCCGTATCAGACAGGTTGGAATCACCCCATCCCGAGGTGAACACCGAGGCGTAGAGAAGCAGAGACCCGACCAATGTCACATTTCCCAGGGGAGGAGACGACATCTTGATGGCCCTAATGCAAAACCGGAAGGAGTAATATATAGTCCCCCAAAACGTGGATTTAGATTATCATAAGTTTTCGTTTTTCAATATTTGTACCCAAACTACCTCACCATGATTTCTTCCCATCACCCAGGAGTAGAATGTAAAGTATTAACGGTTGAAACGGCTGTGCATTTTCTGGTTTATGCCTATCATATATATATTTTTTGAACTAATGCGCTTCTTTTTCTTTTATCATTTAATTCGTTCTGTGCAATATTTGTAGTCTGATTCGTAACAGTATCTTATGTTACAAAGAGTGATCTTAATGCCAACTGAGTCTACTCAATACTAAAAAAGACACCTGTGGTTTTCCTCCAAACCTTTTGCGCTTGTATCTGATGTTAAGGTACAGGAATGCCAGGCCCATGACGATGCCGAGTCCAGAGAGGGAGAATAGTGCCGCTCGGACCGCCCAGGATACCTGTAAGATCACCGTCCGCTTAGTCGCACCATCCACGGGGATATAGCCTCCTTGAGAAGGAAAACAAGTGTCATGACAAAATTGATGGATGACCTTTCAGCCGTGATGAAATCACTCAGCGATTTGTACGATGGTATTAAACAAAAAGTGTATTATGTAGACTTAGGCCTTTATAAATAAAGTGGTATCCAGTTGCAGTGGAGATAAACAAAAAAGTGACTTTATTGTGAAGTTGATCTTGTTTTCGATTTTGAATTAATATCAATGTATCCTTAAATACTCCAAAAATTAATGACCATAAAAGCTTACTTTGTTAGAAGCACTACTGTTGATAGTATAAACTGTTTTTAAGAAAGGATTCCCTTCACTCCAAAACATTTGAATCTGAGAAATAATTCACGCATGAATCGGTTCCTAAATTTCTGAGGGTTGACTAAAATTTCAAGTTTTCGTGGTGTCTGTTCGCAAATGCTGCGGCCAGAGATGCGGTTGGTACCCGCTGTCAACTCGCTAAACGTAGATGGATTTGACGTTATTGTGAAAATACTGTGACATTTTTGGCTGGTTTTTTTTCAACAATATAGACACTGTCTCGTCTTGAAGTAGAAATAGTGACCTTCCTTAGACTAAAGAAAAGACATGTCTGATGGAGCAAGGACTTAGTGATTCGAACTTTCTTGGAAACAAAAAAAGGACTGATGATCGTTGAAAATACGGAAAACATAAAGGAAAAGACATGGAGATTTATACAATGCCGGTATGAATTGCTCGAACACGAAGAACAAAACAAGTCACTGCGCACGTCAAAGCCCGTTTGTACTCTTGTGACTTCCGTGGTATCAGAATACAAAGCTATACTTTTCAAAAAGGCGCCAACTGTCCAAACAAAAAATTGCCTTCAGATTTGTCTATGAAAAGCGAAAAGCATTTTGCACAATTAAATCTCTTAGAGTTGTACTATAGCGTTTATTTCGTTGCCTTCGTCGACTACTACTGTCCAAGCATTCAACTTAACGTTTATAGTTATTATGGCGAATCTTTAACACAATGTAAGAATGTCCTTTGGGTGTGTATTTTTGTCTACTTCAATAACTGTAGCAAATGACTCTATACATGTTGCATTGATATTATGTTTGATATAACAACATCAGTGTTTTGAAAAAAAATATCGAAGAATTGATTCAATATGGAAGCGTTTTTTGGAAATATATACGTTCACAATGATTGATAATTTCCAGACGGTCTTTTAAAGGTTATTTTACTGTCGAGTCTGGGTTCAATATTCTGTCAGTGTTCGACTGCATGGCAGGCAGTATCTGTCGTGATCCCTAGCTTAGACCGTAATGATGCATATAGTTTATTCCAATTAAACTAATTAGGGGTAAGACTATATTCCCTTCAGCCTGAGTTTTCAGGATTTGAAATTTTGCATGGTGGAGATACAATCTAATCGGGGTCGATTTCACAAAACTCTTCCTAACTTAGGACTAGTCCTGTAGGCAATGCTAAGAGATAGGACTAGTCCTAAGTACTGGTCCTTAAACTTAGGACTAGTCCTATCTCCTAGGACTAGTCCTAAGTTAGGAAGAGTTTTGTGAAATCGACCCCAGGTTTGCTGTAATACCGTGTACATGAGTAGGATTTGAACCTTTGCATGATGGGAATACAACCTAGTAAGGTTTGCAGTAACACCATATACATGAGTAGGATTTGAAACTTTACATGGTGGAGATACAATCTATAGTAGGGTTTGCAGTAACACCATATACATGAGTAGGATTTGAAACTTTACATGGTGGAGATACAATCTATAGTAAGGTTTGCAGTAACACCATGTACATGAGTAGGATTTGAAACTTTACATGGTGGAATACATTCTAGTAAGGTTTGCAATCAATGCACATGAATAGGATTTGAAACTTTGCACGGTGGAGATACAATCTGTTTGCAGTAACACCATGTACGTGAGTAGGATTTTTTCAAAATGCATGGTCGAGATAGTCTTGTAAAGTTTGCGGTATATACACATAGGATTTGAAACTGTGCATGGTGCAGATACAATATGTTCGCAATAATTGGTTTGAATCCCGGAGCTTTGCATGTGGATTGGGCTTTTAGCCCCTGTCGCTATTTGTGGTTTTTCGTTAACTCGTAAACTTCTCTGGGTCCAAGCGCCTCATCCATAGGTGCTGCAGAATGGGCTGACGTATGCACATGCGCATTGGACCATCCCCTCTGACCTAATAACCCCCGGTCACCTCTTCCTGTTTACCAAAGATTCGACTATCATTAATAAATAACTTTGTTGTGCAGATCCATTGCAAATAGTTCATTCTTGTCATTCTTGTGCTAAAAATAGGGGCTCGATCGTCTTGTAACTTTGGTTTGAAAAGATCGCTTCCATTCTTCATGGAGCCCCAATGCATTATCATAAATTATCGTGTGTGTACATGTTGTGAGTATACGCATTGCGTCGATCAGCAGATACAATCATTCCCGTCGTGCATTATTGTATCATGTACAAGCATCATCCTATCCATCCCAATGGTTTTGGGTGAGACCGGTGGGGCCGAGCGGACTCGTAAAGGTGTAAACGCCGCATCCCCTAAAGTACGCGTTGGTTTATGTCTCTAAACATCATATCTAGCGTGAGCTACATCGCAGGATGACATAAGATTCTTCTGATTTCTGGATCATACTTTATTCATTCACCATGAATGGTCGCCATTTACATCATCCCAGCATACAATGCGTGAGATGACCTTGGGGTCAACAAACTTAAATAACATTACCAATAGTACGCACTTGACTCCCAAAATGACGCAACCAAGATTTTTGTGATGATGACGTCAGGTGAGTATGGGTCAATAGTCTAGTTTTCTTGTTACACTAAGTGACTATTATATGTGGCAGTTTTTTTCCGGGGTAGATATTATTTTGCACTTTTCAGTTCTTACCTTGCCATTTGATTTTTGAATCTTCTGACGTAACCAGTTGACGTGTTTGGGCCTCAAACGTCATCACAGTATCTAAGGCATTACCTGTAAATGTTCAAAACGTTAATCGTTTTGTTTTAACTTCAAAAACATTTTCTTTGATCGGAAGCTGAGCAAAGACTTAAGTTTTTTTGAGAAAAAGAGCCGGCAGTTTCGAAAGTCGGCTTCGAGTCATCTCATGCGTGACGTCACAACGCCTAGAAGAGAATTTCTGGCCATGTCCGAATGAAACGAACTTGGCTGCGGCTATGGCCGTTGGCTGCAACGACAACGTGGCAGAAAAGGCCTTTACGGCAATCCGGCCGCTTAAAGCCACGGCCGAAGCCAGTAATTCGAAGACGGCCATGTGTTACATTCGGACATCCGGACATTTTAGAGGCCCTTTGCGAAACCAGGGCTTGGGCTTGGGCACAGGCTTAAGTTATTTGCAATTGTGGGTGCCTGAGCCTAAGCTTGAGCCCAAACCTATCCCATGGTTTTGAACAGGGCCATATCTACATTGTAAACAAAAAGGCATTGGTACTACAGGCAGGGTCATAGATTTGTAATAACTCAAACAAATTAATGGCCATAAAAAAGCTACTTGGTAGGACGCACAGCAGCTTTTGATTAAAGTATAAACTGTTTTGAGAAGGGATTATCTTCGAAGTAAAAACAGTTTTGATAATTGTTTACCCCGAAACATTGGAATCTAAGAAACGATTCATGCATGACTCGTTTCTCAGATTTCTGAGGGTTGACTGCGTTTGTTACCTGCTGTTAAATTATGAGCAGAATAGCCACAGCCAGTTTCAACGGACTGATGGCTCTGGTCGTGAATTAAGCTTGGTCTATACATTTCCACAAAACTAGAAAAGGCATTGAAATTTCCGTTTCTAAAGAAATGAAGTTAAGTTCCTCAATCGAATTACGTTCGATGGTATTGTATTTCCACAAAATGGTGGTCCCAACACTCAACAATGGTATCCTGTTTTATTTCAAGCACTAAGAATTTTGCCGGGTGCTCTCTGTTCCCCCAAGTTCCATATAAAATATAATTGAACGTAATTCGATTTGATGAAATTTGATTAAACTCACATGTTTTAGAAATGGAAACTAAAATGCCGCTGCTGATTTTTACCTTGTGCTTGGTCGATATGCACCAAATCCGTTCGTCTTTGCCCATTAGTGATCAAAACCCTGCCCTGGAAAGAAACAATGTAAAATCTTGAAACACGACCATTCGTCGCGACTGTTAAAGAATACCGCCCCACCCCCCGCCCAAAAAAGGGTACTAACTGGATTTTTCTTTTCAGACTACTTTTGCTAAAATGTAATTTGTTTTTAGAAAGATTCGAGACATAAATGTGTTTACCAAGGTCATGCCGAGCTTTCAATTCAGTCTTCAGACTGAATAATGTTCCCCCAAGAAAAATTCAGTTCAAGGTCCATAGAGCAAGAATTTGATAATAAAGAGAACACAACTTTTAACGCAAGGACACAGTTTTCGACTCAACTCGTACTGTAGGCCAAAGAAATAGCGATAATAATAATAATAAACAGTTTTTATATAGCGCAAAGGCCCTGTACACTATTGGTAAGATCGAAAAACACAATGTTCACAGATTCACAAATAACTTACATGATTTAAAGTAAGTAATGGTAGAAAGGGTTCCTTAAAATATTTCTGCCTAAAATGCTATCGTTTCTGAGAAACGAGTAAAACAATAGTAATTATCGCGCGCGATAATTTGAAAAAACAGAAAACACATAAGATCTCTTTTCACTATTTTCTCGTGACCTCGATGACCAATTGAGCTCAAACTTTCACAGGTTTGTTTGTTCATGCATATGTTTAATCACACAAAATGTGGACACTGATTTTGAGCTGTTACCAAAAGTGTACAATACCTTTAAGGAATGAAAACATTAGGAATAGGAAGACAGGGAGCGAAGCAAAGAGAAAGTGAACTGGAATGTGACATAACTTTGGCATAGAGTAATACTTAATTATTTACAAATTAAACAGATATGTTTTCAGAAGACTCTTAAAATCGTTCACTGTGTCTACATGTTTGAGATTGTTTGGTAATTTGTTCCATAACTCTGCAGCTGCCAACTGGAAAGACCTTCCACCATAAAAATTGGTTGAAATTATAGGCGTGGCTAAAAGAAATTTTGATTGAGAACGGAGGTTTCTTAATGGACAATATTTGGTTACCAGCTGTTGTAAATAAGCAGGGCCTAATTCTTGCAAGCACATAAATACCAATGTTAAGATCTTAAAATCAATGCGCTGCTTAACCGGAAGCCAGTGTAATTGTTGTAAGATAGGACTTATATGTTCATGAAGTCGAGTGCGTGTAATCAGCCTAGCCGCAGAGTTCTGTATTCGTTGCAACTTTTGAATCTCAGAGTGAGGCAGACCGTACAAAATACTATTGCAGAAATCAAGACGTGACATTACATGAGCATGGACAAGCATCTCTGTTGACTTTTTTGACAAAAATAGACGAATTGTTCCAATTTTATGTAAGGCAAATGAAGCAGTCTTGCAAATTTGATTAATGTGAGTTGACAGTGTCAGATGCTTGTCCAATCTCACACCAAGGTTTCTAGTGGAGTCAACAGTTTGTTTTGTTCAGTCAACAGCGATGTCATGACGCATGTCCGCATGACCTGATTTTCGATTTCATATTATTCTTTTACCTGGGTGATGGAGAATATTCATAATTAATTATGTCAGGGGAAAAAAAACTTCGTTATTTGTAATGACGTACACTGTCAAAATCAACTGGAAAAACTTACAAGTCAACTAATAAGTGTTGCCACAGCTAATTTCGGCAACCTTCACTTTCATTACATTGATAGTAAAGTGGTTCATCAGTGTGCAACTTGGAATAATCCAAGGGTGCATTATCACAAGTTCTGGGCCCACTTTCATGGAGGGGCTTAAACGGAAATGCTAAGCATAAGAAAAGCAGGATACCAGTTACAGATTGTACATAAGAATGCATGCTATTTTGGCTGGTAGCCTTAATTCTCGTAAGCACAATTTGGTTGTGCTTAGCTACCTTTTGTGCTTAAAGCAACTTCATGAAATTGGGCCATGTAATATTGGGATCATAGATTAATCACCAATCCTTGAATTCGGATATTTGAGTATTATTATAAGCGACTTTTTCCTTTCCGAATTTTAGCTTATTATACCAATAAACTAATGTTAATTATTGCTATTACGTTACAGTATGCAGGCATATATTAATGCATTTGTATCACGAGACATTTTTTTATAGGCGATTTGTAGGCAACCGACTGCACTGCATGCTAAATGAATCACTTCGGCAGCACAAGAGACGTTCTTCTAGCTGTAACTCACTATCCCCAAGAAAATAATTGGAAAACTTAAATGTGAATGATTTTTATTATCATTGGAGATTGCGTGGAGATGGTTGCTTGTAAATCGCCATGTGACATGGCCTAACACAGAAGTCGAGAAGACCAATTGTTTTAGACGGGTATTTGCATCGCACAGTTAGGTCCATAAACATATATTAATTATTTTTTGGTTCATTCTTATCCACATCAGTATTTTAAAAGCACTTCTCTGTAAAACCAAAAAAAAACACCTAAATAAATAGATAATATGAAACAAGAATCAAACAAAAACTGCATGATATTTTTCTCTCTTCTTACCACCAATCCAATAAAGTCAACATCATCAGCACTCCGGAGTAGGACTTTAGCCATTTCACTGTCGTAGTAGCTAAACTCCTCTAGACGTCGTGGGGGCTGGAGACGCTGTAGCCCCTCTATGGAATCGTTGAGCGCCAGGGCAATCGCTATGATCCCGTCGTATGTGTAAGCAATATTGCTGACGGGCTGCATACTGTTGAAGTAGTCGTAATGACTAGGTAAGGGTTTCTGCGAATGACCACAAAACTAATATTTTTCACACTTTTAGAGATTTTCTCTTGATCGGAAAAAAGAAAAAGCTGTATTTAAACTAAAGACCTCTGCATTGGCCGCCATCTTCGATGAAACGTGCACGCGTGAAAGGCTACCATTGGCTGGGAGCTGCGCGTTAAGCGTACACGCGGCACGTTTCCATTGTTTGTCATTAAAGATGGTGGTCAATGACGTCATGTGCAATCCATCTATACTACATAATAGTCTCATTCATAGAAAGTTTCACGCCATTTGGACGCCATTTCGGCAAGCAACCATTAGTGGTGCAACAATAGATCAGTGCGGACGATGACCGTTGCTATCAATGATATAACAAAAGTTTGCTGCTGAAATGGCACCCGTGCGTATTTCACGTTCCACTGGGAACGAGGTTGTTGACAGCGCTCTTGCCATTGATCTCAGTATAATGGAGATCAATGGCTCTTGTTGAACGCCATTTTACTTTATTTGGGCATGCGTCTGTGTGAGAGTTTCGGCCGCGCGCTGCACGATATGTAATGTCTGCGTATATTAATATGTTTGTTCAAGTGGAAGAATTAACTACTATACCAAACAATTAACAAACAAACGGTTAAACCGCAGACAGTGTAGATCGGATACGGCATCCCCCCCCCATTTCATATTGAATGACCTTTGAGTCCCTGAAAAATTTGAGTAAAGGTTTGAATTTTTGACACAGAGACTTGTAACAAAAAAAGTAAAAGAACTACTCTGCACTTTAGGTAGACTTGTACAAGGCTCTTTACTTGAGCCTGCCTGCATCCATCGGTGTGTACAGCCGCCGCTGACAAGGCATATTATCGAAAGTGGCATTGTGAAAAACACGCCTTGAACCACAACTACATTTTTGGGTCGCCATATTTTTATTTCTGAAAGCTTTAGAAAGTGCACACATTCCGGTATTCACAGTTGTAGGGCATTCATTAATTGTTTTGTGAGTTGAATCTCGATTTCTGAATTGGAGTCACGAAATAATTGAAACCCATACCACTCCGTTGTAATCCAATTTCTGTAAGTCCGACTGGCGCTGGCTCACGCTGAAGTGAAACGATGACTCGACCACGGCAGCGATGTCCTCCTGCCTGCAGGGGTGAATCACTGACGGGGATGCATTGAGCCACCACACGGTGTCTGCCCATGACGGTGCTATCCACACGTATTTGGCTCCATACATTCCCGATAAATACGCCTGAAGATTAACAAAAGAACGAGTTGCTATTAAATGCCGGTCCAGGTTGGAGCAGGCTTATTGGCTTTAATTAGGCCGTGTCCGAATTAAGCGACTCCGGCTACGGCTATGGCCGTTAGCAGCTGCAACGATATCGTTAGGACTTCTCGGCGTTCCGGCCAGAGCCACTGCCATAGCCACTGTTCAGACACGGCCTTGGGCCTGGCCACTCCGTGCACAACAACACAGAATTGTAAAAATAGTAAACACTGTTCAGACACGGCCTTGGGCCTGGCCACTCCGTGCACAACAACACAAAATTGCAAAAATAGTAAACGGGCCTATGTAAGAACGTATTCACCAGGTACATGCACCTGAACAACTATGGCCCTTTTCGAAACCATTATTTGAAATATATTATATTAGTTAAGACATTCGCTCTGGGATTTGCAATTTTGTTCATACACTTTTGCACGACGATTACCACGTCCGCAATGACAATTTTAATGACAATCGTTAGCGCTAGCATTCGCAATTCATAATTTTTTTGCACGACCACTAACACGTCCGCAAGGACAATAACATGTGCAAACTTATTTCTGTCCTACATTATTATTTGTGACGGGGAATAAGCCATTTGCGAATTAGATTTGAATAAAGTCTAGTACAACGACTTGCTTAGTCACAAGTCACTGCTTACATTTGAATTCCTCAGACTATAGAGACAGTTGCTATGTCAAATGGTTCGGGCAAGCTTTTGTATAGCAACCTCTAGATGAGCAAACCCTGGTACCATTGTGCCGTACACATCCATTCAGAATTGTGTATGGGTGTTCGCCGTCTCTTACGTAACTACGCAAAAGCTTGCCCCGAATCATGTGACATAGCAACTGTCTCTATAGTCTGATGAATTCAAATTTAAGTGGCAACTTGAGATTAAGCACGTAATTGTACCAGACAATATTCAAATCTAACACGCAAATGGCTTATTCTTAAATGGGCATCGTGAAAAACCCGACGTCGTGCAAAAAGGGCGTGGCTTAGTCACAGCCACAGGACTTTTGAAGTACAAAGTTCGAAACGACCCAAGCTTGCATGAAACCTATCACAACTGAAAGTATGTACACAGAAATAATTGGACTATAAAGTTGCCATTTCCCTGGCAACATATTTGTTTTAAAAAAAATGTGTTTTTTGGGGGCAGTGTCAAAAGATCGGCAATGACGAATTCAGTTTTATACACTCAGACTTCCCCAACTTTACCTGACAGAAAAGCATCAAAGTTTCGGCTTTATTAAATTCGATGTAAATAATTCTGGCATCTTGTCGCTAAAAGACAAAAGAAACACTTATTAATTAAAATCACATTCGCGATTTTATTAATCAATTGTACTCGGGGTGTTATTGAAACAATTAAAGGGCAGACATTGTGCCACTGCACGTTAGTTTTGAAAATATGTCTCTTTTTACCCAAAACTGTTTTTAAATCCAAAATTTTACACATTTGCTTAAAGGTAGGGTCATCGTTTGGTATGCTGATTTATTGGCAAAATCATCAAGAAAGATACCATAGAAGTCACCTTTAAAAGTTTCAGTTGAATACAGTGTCTACTTATTGAGAAAACAGCAACAAACTTTCCCTGTATTTTCATCAATAATGTCAAACCCATTCACGTTTATAAGGTGACAGTGGGTACCAACTGCATCTCTGGTCGCAGCATTTACAGACGGACACCACGGAAAATTTGAATCTCCGAAAGTCACTTTCAGGCGATATTTGGAGATTCAAAATCTTTTCGACATACTATTGTTGATGTCTGCTCAACGCGAGTGCATTTCAGACCAAATATGCTCACAGGATACACGCTGTTTACTGTAATAATTTACGGATTTTCCAACCATCTGGGATTATTATTGACAAACATGAGATGAGAGAAAACACGTTCAGGCACAACACCTCCGTGTTCAATTAATTTAGTACATTGCTACAATTTACAATGGATGCCGAATGTCCAACACAAAGTACGGGACGAAGCATTTGACCTCAGAACCAAATGAGCCATGAAGATCGGCACGCGCGCCTCTGGACGGCACTTGACCACGTGCCCAAAAGGTTTTACACTGCGAAAAGTATTTAACTACGTAATAAAATATTCTAACTTAAACTGGAGAGGTTCCGTTTGCAATTATCATTGAATTAAATGGAATTATTACCATCACACTACCTATCACCATCTTGATAACAAGTAGGCCTTCGGAAAAAAATTACACAATTTTGTCTTTTTGGGGGTTGTAACCATTTTGTATGACCCTATACCTGTAAAAGCAGTATCCATTTTCCAATCATTATTTTCTTTTCCACGGAAATGTACCTTTGATCGGTACAGGACCCAATAACTGCCTCACCGGATGTGTTCCCAGAGGGGCGGGGGTTTCGGTTGGGAAAAGGGGGGGGGAGCGTATACGTAACGCTCATATTCATCAAAGTTTGGGTTGGGTTGGAGAAAGGGACGGTGGTTCAGACACGCCACGTTGAAAAAGCTCTCTTGTTTTGACTTTACTCTCTATACTCTTTTTTTTGAGGGACAGAAAATTGTTTGCACTCATGTACTTAGCACAAAAACATTCCATGTCAAACACAGACCTATACCAAGTCCTAATCGTTTCACAAGTGGAGCTGGCTTCTTATTGTCTTGCCGACAGCTGTGGCTATAATGTGTTTGGTTTTCAACCTATTCCCCCCCCCCCTGCAAATAAAACTGAGCCAGCTTACCGGGAAAATGAGGAAATTACTGTCTAATTTGTCTGGCTTGAAGAGAGAATTATAGGGTTTAGTACATATGTTTTGCGTTGTCATGATCAGCTGGGTGGAGTTTATTGCTCATGGTGAGAGCAATTACCGGGTAGCTTGCCCCCACCCCTCCCAAGTACTTGAAAGCTGGGTAAGCCTCGCCGAAGATGTTAGGGCAATTCTATGATACACTGTGATGGTGCGAATTAAAAAAACAAAAACAATGATTATCTAGCCTCAACAAGTTGTGTGTGGTCAGCAGCTGGGGAAGTAGAAAGACTTTAGGTCAATTAACAAATTAATCCCCAAAAGGCAACAATGGTTAAAATAATCTTAGGGCATGAAAAGAAGTCATTTATATGTAAAACATCGTCGGAAACAAACATAAAACATTGTCAATCTATTGTAGAATCATTTGGCCCTTTCAAGCAGTTGCATATAGTCAGGGACGTTAACGCATTGAAGGGTATGTCCGCAAGCACTGCTGTCAGCCAGCACGCACTGCCGGCAAGCACTGCCGTCAGCCCGCACGCATCCGGCCCAAAGCTCTAAAACTCACTGGCGGCTAACTTCGTCAAATAACAAAAATTAGCTTGCAGGCGAGGACAGCAATGACCATTTTTGATTGTCACCCGCGAGCTGATTTCTTATTGCACTTTTTTTTTTACAGCATGGAGAGTTTCGCATCATACACAACTGAACTCTCGCTTTAATGGTTTTAAAATTGACAAGAAAAGTCCTTATACCTTAAGATTATGTAAATGCACGTCCATCATTCTGACATCTTTGACCCCTTCAGATGCAACTAGCTGAATACTTTCACTTTCTAAGACCTCTCGAAACACCACTTTTACCTGTCAAAATTACAAGGGAAGGCAGTCGAGTAAACTCATGCTCATTCATGCTTAAAGGCACAGTGCACGTTTGGTAATGACTCTGAAAATTAATGGCAATAAAAAAATACTTGGATAAGAAGTACAGCAGCGTTGGGTAGTATAACGAATTTTGAGAAACTGTTAACTTCGAAGTACTATACGGTTATGGAAAATATATCACATTTTGTTCCCCAAAATTTGAATCTGAGAAGCGTTTATTCGCTCCGGTTTTTCGGTGATATCTCAAAAACGCGACCACCTTTTGAAGTGAAATTTCCACTGGTTAGTTTTATTGTATGTAGGCCTACCTGTACATTTATATAGGATTAGCACAATCAGTAGGCTCCAATTACCAAACGTATGCTGTGCCTTTAAGAGTTGAAAGCATTTCACACTTTCAGTCAGGTCTCCGGAGAAGAGTTCAAGAAAATCCCCCTGAAAAAAGTACCTTGCAGGAGGGACGGTGATCCTTTGCCAAGATTTACCAAATATTGCTTTGATTTTCTTTTTTTGAAACTATGCCCAATGTTAAACAGACTAAGATTTGCTTAGCAAAAGAAATAACGAATATTAGTCGCACTGCATTTTGGCTGGTAACCCGTATCTGGCTGCTAAGCAAGATAATATTGTGCTTAGCAAAATGTCTTGCTGTAATTATTCTCGGCCTAATTTCACAGAGCTGCCTAAGCAGAAGAACATTGATCGATTGACAAGTTTCTGCTTTATAGCGACAAAAGAACCCGTGCATATGATGCCAAAAGCTTAAACAGCGCCCTCTCTGACTCCATCAGAGGAAGACCTGTTATCATATAGACAGGTCCCCTGTCTTTTTCCGCAAATACAAAAAAAAGAGAAAAAAGCAGTACTTTATGTAGTTACTTTTTTGTGTTCACGCACGCCGTATGAAATGGGGCACTACACTCTGAAAAAACCCGAGTCAGAATTGACAAAATGGTAAACAAGTTGGATTTTGACAAGGATTCTGCGGCAGTAACGATCCATTTCTGGGTCATTTTGACACAGACTTCGGGGTCGTGCAACCCCAGAAATGGGCCAGGCCCCAAGGGGATTAGATCCGGGTCAATTCTTTTTATTTTTTCCTGAGAATTTTCAGAGTGAAGTGTAAGCCTAGTTTTGATGATCTTCAACACGAGAGTAAATTGTAATTGATCAATTCGACACTTACCTGACGAAATGACGCATTCTCTTCGTGAATGATTGCAACTCTCGCCCACCCCATCCGCTTGAAGAACTCGGCCATGGCTTCGTAGAGTTCTCGCCCATTTGGGAATGCCTGAACCGTGTAGGGATACACGGATCTGTCGGACAGCGTATCACTCGAGGCTAAACCGACCTGCAAAACAAAATCATATCATTCGTTCAATCAACATACAGACGATTGTTGGTGTTATATCAACTTGCGAAAATAATACCAAAACTAACAAATGTAATTTATGTTTAAACAAGAACTTGCTCTGTCGGTCGGTTGACTGTTCTATGTTCCGACACTCCCTTTGTTCCGAACCCCTTGTGATCGACACGCAAGGGTTAAGTTTAGGGCTTTATGGTTACTTTTATAGGGACGTGAGGGGTTGTCGGACCATTATGAGTGTCGAAACATAAAATGTGTTACCCACTGTCGCTGTTTGGGAACTATAACTTCTATTTTCTTTTTGGGGCTACATCTTGATCAACCACTGTTACGCTACTTATTGCTATCATTGCTGATGAACAATAACTAACTTATTTTTTTACAGCGGGATCAAACTCAGTTTTGTGAAGCACTCATTTCCCAATATATAGAGCATTTTACGTCAGAGGGAAACAAACTAATGCAAGTCTATAACCTCAAGTTAAAAAAGGCTTTAAGATACCATAGTATCTGATACTCTTTCATTGCGATATTTGTTAAACGCTCAAATGACGTCACTTATTCAAATAAAATGGGTCTGTATAATTGTTTCGTGCCGGGATGTTGAGCTTATTCCCGATTCAAAATGATATACAATCAAAAGAAAATTGGATTCGACCTTTTAGACCTAACTGAAGCAAAAATTCCAGCGTGGAATGCTAAGAAACCCGGTTATTGTTAACCCCCGATGAAGTCACGTTTCAAATTTCGCCCTGAAAGAGTTTCAAATAAAATGGTACTTAGCAAAACACAAAAACGTGATGTTAGAGACGTGCATTTACCCCCCCCCACACACACACACTTTTAAAATGAAAGCTTCTATCGAGAAATATTTTCTTCACAAAACTGAATATAACATTAGAGCCCCCCTATACAGGTACTATACAGGATTGATAGATATGGCAAAATAGTCCCAGGCAGTGTTCATGTTTTGTGTGATCAACCATATGCATGAAATAACGAATTCATGTGAAAATTCGGGCTTAATCCGTTGTGTCTGTCAGGAGAAAATGGTGAAAAATCATGCACAATTTTCAGCATGGAAACACATTGTCCTTAATTTTGGTTTTAACAACCGAAATGAGCTCAGTTGCGTTTTTATAGGTTTCAGGTACAGGCTTGTAAAAATACGACTTCATTTCACAGGGAAATGTTCCACAGAAAAAAAGAGAGAACTTCAGTCGGTAAACTTTCAGACTAAAATTAAACAATGACGTTTTTTATCCTTACCATTTCTCTATAATACCTTTAACTTCTATTAAAGCGGTAACGTAAAATCAAAATGCAAAAAAAAAACCAAAAACACAATATTGTTTGTGAATCCCGTAAATCGAGGACTTCTCTTTGTTCTCCTACTGTTTTGACTGTTTTTGCGACGTCCCCATTGGTTTTGTACACCAGAGCGAAGCGAGGACGTCCTCGCTGTGTCAAAACACCCGGATCCCGTTGGTTAAAGTCTTCGGTTTCAATGGGTAGACACGCTCACGCAGACATAAGTAAAACATGAAAACCTCCAAATTGATAATTTCGCGCCAATTCTTTTTGAGAATTGTACTACCTTTAACCTTGACCTTTTTATTCAGAGAATCGACGTATGATTTCTCTTTGATTGGCCTCGATTCACTTATGGGTGCTATTGCTTTTGTCATGATGGTTCAGAACAGCAAACAGCAAAATAATAAATGTAATAAGTAGGCCCTACTTTTTAGATGTATATTTTGCTGTTTGCTATTCTAAATCATCATCACAAAACCAATAGCACCCATAAGTGAATCACGGCCAATACAAAACAAAAATTTGAAAGAAATAAGTAAAACGTGCATCGAATCTCTGAATTGGAAGCTCAAAACCCAATGAAAGCAAAACATTTCAACTTTAGCTTCAACAAGAGAGATTTTCCCGCCCGATTCAATTAGTTCACTTCAGAGAATGCCAAAACATAAATTTGTAGCACAATAACCACAACGAATTAAATTTTTACGGAATATTTAATCAGCAACTGCTAGGTGGTAGCGTTTTGGAGAGATTGCCGAAAATCTTGAGCGGTTATGTCCACGTGGGAAGATTAATACGTTATTGAAATACACAATGTGAGAACATTTCAAGCATGAAACGTTTTTGAAATTCTTGAATCCATTTCTCTAATACCACATTTCCTTAGAGGAAAATCATTTCTCAAAATGTTATACATTATCAACAGCTGCAGTGCTTTTTAACAAGTTGTCATGGTTAAATAAAATGTTGAGTAATTACAAAAGGTATACCCTCCCTTTAAAGGCAGGCTTTTGGTAATTATCAAAGACTAGTATCCTCACTTGGTGTACCCCAACATAATTATGCTGAAGTTAACAAACAATGACAATTTGGGCTCTTATTGGCCCTCGAAGTTGCAAGAAAATGATGAAAGAAAAAACAGCTCTGTTGCACAGAATTTTGTGCTTTCAAATGCCTGAGAAAGAAAGGCTTCGTGAGAAAATACCTTTTTCCCCAAAACTACATTACTTCAGAGGGAGTCGTTTCTCGCAATGTTCTATACTATCAGCAGCTCTCAGGTGCTCATTACCAAGTAAGTTTTTTTATGGTCACGTATTTCTTGAGTAATTACCAAAGGTATCCACTGCATTTAACGGGCATAAATATTCCACGGGTGGTAATCTTTTATTTCTCTTCGCTGAAAAAAATAATAATGAAAAAAGGGAGGAAGAGCGGTGAAGAAAATGTTCCAATGAGTTTATAGACCATTCTGTGACGTTACAGCCGCTACAGTTTTGGTCAACCAGTTGCCAAAATTACCGGCGGCCGTTCACTACAAAAAACGACGTTACCTTTGATACATTTTGCTACCAAAACAAATACATAAACTCTTCATTAAAGGTCTTTGGTAATTGTCAAAGACCGGTATTCTCACTTGGTGTATCTCAACATATGCATAAAAAATAATAAAATTCTGTGAAAATTTGGGCTCAATTGGTCCTCGAAGTTGCAAGAAAATTATGAAGCCTGATTAAAATTTCAGATTACAATTTCGGGGGTGATAAATTACCTCTTTCTCGTTAATTACATTACTTCAAAGGAGGTCGTTTCTAACAATGTTTTATATTATCAACAGCTCTCCAGTGCTAGTTACCAATACGTTTTACGGTCATAAAAAGTACACCTTGCCTTTAATCAAATTTTGTTGTTGTTGCAATGTTTTATATTATCAACAGCTCTCCAGTGCTTTTTACCAATAAGTTTTACGGTCATAAAAAGTACACCCTGCCTTTAATCAAATTTGTGCCAACCGATTTGTATAATTTGTGATTGTCAAGGCCGCCCGTACATTGTACCTAATGTTTATGATGGTCAGTAAACAACCGAGTTAAGCTAGGCATGTGTGAGGACACACTGCACGATTACGTTGAGTGAAGCGAGGAGAAATTTTTTAGAGCGTCGCGTGCACAGAAACTTCGGAATGCTGTACGGCCCTTTTTCCGGGCACTCAAAGTATACTTGTTGCCCCTTCAGAAGGTCACAAGCAAAAAAATAAAAAAATAAAAAAATAGGAGTTAAAAAATAAAGCGAACAAAAACAAGGAAAGGAGGGAGCTTGACTGTTGTATATTTGTTGCTAAAGTTTACTCCCCCAAAACATTTTTTTTTAAATTCTCATGCGGAACGTCATTTCTGCAATGGCAGAAAAACGACCAAACTTTCTCTTGGAACACAGTTTTGAGGAGTTTTTTTGCCGGTCACACCTTCATTACGTCCTTCTTCCGGGTGCATGAAAGGTGAAGGAGAGGAAAGTCCTCAAGCACGACTGACCATGCCGAACCCATATGACAAACAACAATAATGTCACTTTACAAAAAAATAATGTTGGTGTAAAAAGGCTTCACTCATATCCTTCTCATCATAAGGTATTGTATACCGCACGCATAGGCCCTTTTCGAATTCACGGCTTCGGCTCCAAAATCGGCTCAGGCTAGCTGGGCTCCCTCAATTATTTTAACTTACGCATGCTTTGCGGTCAGGGATTCAGACAAGAAAACTGGGCCTGAAGCCCAATCCGGAGCCGAAGCCGTGGATTCGAAAAGGGCCATAGATCCTTGTCATATTTTGATTGGTGGAACACACGTCACATGCCATACTTTATTTTGTCATGTAATTACTGCTGCGACGCGTGACGCTCCAAAATTGTCGTGAAGGAGTCCTATATTGATAAATATAGGACGCTTGGTACACCTCGCAGTGTCGTTTCCAAAATAATCGTTCCCGCCCGTTCGTCCCAGCGAAACAAGGTCGTGTCACGGCGCACCGAACAATGTTGGTGTATGTATGGAGTCGTCCACGTTGTTAAGGAGGGTTTTATACAAGTTTGACAAACGTTGCTACGGCTCACCCTAAATAACCTTAATGTTAAAACTGTGTTAATTTAGTTTTGAAGGTGTGTGTGAATATAACTTCATTTGACCATCAAAGCTAGTAGTGATCGCTTCCATTATTATACATCAGAAAGATACATTTATGACAAAACATGTTTCAAATCTGGTCTACTAAAACTTCCTGTATAGGGAAAGTAAAATGCACACTTAATTAGCGTAAGCGCAAGACCTACACCGCACCTGTACGATATGGTACCTGGCAGCCACCTGGTTGACAACGGTGGCCTCCCGTGCCAGCAGAGGTCCCCACGTCATGACCACGGTGGGTCCCGTGTACAGGAACGAGTGTAGAACACCCAAAGCTGCTTCAGCGTCTCCGTTCTAAATAACAACAATAAATCATTTGTACAAAATTGGTAAATATTACTTGCGGGGACGAGCACTCAGTTCATAAAAGGCTAATTTTACACACCACTTACAGTTTAATCTCTGGAAATTTTCACTTGAAATCTGTGGAGATTTCAGTCGAAGGAAAATTACGGATTCGATAATTAGTGATTGACAAAATGTATTATTTTTATTCAGAAAGCTCACTGATTATCAGGTTTATACTTTACCAAAGCTCTGAAATACTGTCATTTAACCACACCCAAGGGGCCCGGTCTGTACGCCATTGCTTCGAGCTGCGCACTCGCTTCGTTAAGAGAGTATCCGCCCCTTTATCAAAAGTGCTGGATCCTCCCCTGCTAAAGTAAAGTTGATGTAGCACACGTGAGTTCGTAATGAAGTTATCTCTTACTAGTAATGTACGCAAATAATCTTTAAATCAAAGCTCCTCAAGTTTTCAACATGATTGCATCATCCGATTTTTATCAACATTTGATGGCATTTTCTCAAAATCTGTTCAGCTGTTTTTTTTAAAGGTTTTTTTTCTTTTACAATACAATATTATAGTGGAATTTCAGTGTAAATGTAGACATCCCGTAACAACACTGCAATATCTTGCTTGCCAGGACATTGCATGAAATGCACAATGTCACTCTGCAAAACAATAATTACGTTACTAATCTCTTTGTGTGGATCTTCCGTGCGTCGTAACAATATTAATTGAGTCGGTTGACGTCATAAAACGTGGTGGATTTCAGAAGATATGCCTACTGGGGGGGATAAGTTGACAGGAAGGAACTAGCCCCAAGTTATAATAATATTTTCCAATAAATATTGATGGACAACTCCAAGAAATGACACACATAACTAGAGGCACTACCGCTGGAAACAGTAGGCGCAAAAAAAAAATAACCGAGCATAAAGGAACAGGACGGAAGCGGAGGAGAGGAAAAAGAATAAAAAAATAAAAGAAGTTTTTAACGGAAACAAATCGGAGGAATTGTGGCAACTAAAGTTGTCTCCTTGAGCAAGACACTCAACTATAAATGTTTTGTCCTTTTAAATGGACGTATAAGGCGTACAGACCCAGGACAGTGCTTAAAGGTACACACCGGCTTCGTTGGGCTATTTGGGCTACAAAATAGACTAAAACATGATTCCAAAGGTCTTCCTGAAATGGAGAAGATTGGTTCATAAAAGAAACCATCAAATTTGGCCGTTTTCGAGCATTTTTCAAAAATCGAATGTCACGTGACTTTTCGGAACCAAAATGTGGTTCCGAAAAGTCACGTGATCTTCAGATTTGGTTTTTCTTCCAGCCGTATAAAAGTAAATAACTGAACCAAATTCAAGTATTTTTTTTTAAAACAATTATTCATGAGTATTTGGCTAAAAAGACTATGTATACAGTTTATGGATGCAAGTTGTAAATAATGATGAAAAATTAAACGTAAGATTCGCATTCAGAGAGTCCGTGCATGGAAGCGTGTTTTACGGCGCAGGCCAGAGAGACAAACCACGGTGGCATGAACTCGGAGCCTGCGGAGGGGTAGGGAGCCAGACCATTAACTACGTTTTGTTTTACGAGGGTTTTAGTCTGTAGCCCTAGCTATTATCCCCTAACTATTGTCACGTTACGTGATGCCTGTGCTATACACGCGGCGGGACGACGACGAATACCTGCACGGTTTGGATCGGACTGCGTTTTGTCAGTTTTTAAATTACACGTGAATTTGTGCTTGATGGATATGAAGACCGGATCCTTATGCCTCGCCATTGTTATAATTAATACATAAACAGATCACTAGTCTACATGATTCCAATGCCACGTAAACTTGACAGTTAGCAACGGCTGGAAAAGCGTATACGCTGAACTTTGACCGCGTTTTGTTTTTCACATTTTTCGTTAATTACGTGACTTTTTGATTATTTTTTTTACAACAACCATCGAAAAATTATTGTCTGTGATTCAGTATCACTAAATTAGGTAAACAGTAAGCCGGTGTGTCCCTTTAAGCTCACAAAAGAAGCTGAGCACAAATCATGCTTATCAATAAGGTTACCATCCGAAAGTACTATATCACCACCTGTCACTGGATTCTTGCTTATTTTTGATCGGCAGTAAATTATTATGCAATATTTTCTGCTTAAAGGAACATTACAGAATTGGTAAGAAGAAAAAACTTTTTGATCACAGATTTACATAAAACTTACACGGTCTAATGATGATGATAGTAGAAAACATCCCTTGAAATATTTCTGTCTGAAATGCCATATTTGATGAGAAATTAATAAACTAATTTTCCGATTGGAGTTTATCGCTCAGTGAGCGTTTTATTCATTTGTTGAATCTATATGATTTCATGCAAATGTGTAATCGGTTTTTCACTGTTTTCTCGTTACCCAGATGGCCGATCGATCTCAAACTTCTACAGGTTTGTCAGTTTATGTATATGGTGGATTACATAAAGTGCTTACACTGTCAGCAACTGTTTTGTTAGCAAAAACCAATTCTGTAATGTTCCTTTAAGCAGCTCCATGAAATTGGGCCTAATATCTTAGGTCTGACCTTCAACCGTTTTGATAATAATTCGTCTGGTGCGAATGGCTCTCTACGACTTTTTGTGTGTGTGTTGCCTGTAAAGTTCAACATTAATTTGCCTAAGCAAAAGGTTGTAAATAATAAAATAGCTACATTGTAACACGCTTCTTGATTTCAAATCTTTGGAAAATACAATAGCGGAGCAGAGGTCGTCTAGGGAAGGACATGATGTTTTAAAAAATCTGTCATCAAAACAGACGTGCCCTTCCACACCGACACATTCATTTGAATACAACATTATCGATGAAGTGTTTTTTTTTAAAGGAACATTACAGAATTGGTTTTTGCTAACAAAACAGTTGCTGGCAGTGTAAGCACTTTATGTAATCCACACATATACATAAACTGACAAACCTGTAGAAGTTTGAGATCGATCGGCCATCTGGGTCACGAGAAAATAGTGAAAAACCGATTACACATTTGCATGAAATCATATAGGTTCAACAAATGAATAAAACGCTCAATGAGCGATAAACTCCAATCGGAAAATTAGTTTATTCATTTCTCATCAAATATGGCATTTCAGACAGAAATATTTCAGGGGATGTTTTCTACTATCATCATCATTAGACCGTGTAAGTTTTATGTAAATCTGTGATCAAAAGTATATTTTACAATTACCAATTCTGTAATGTTCCTTTAAGAAAAAAAATTATGTTTGATTGCTCTTCCATAAAATAGCCAATGTACAGTATGTATTATAATGAGCACCTTCTTCAAAACAAATTACCTTAAAAAAATAATGTAATTGAAACTGTGTTAAATTTAATCAATTCAAAAATGTTCGGTGTGTAACGCATTGATTGTTAAATTTACTTCAATGGATCTCTTAGTTCTAATTTCCCCCTATAATTTAAACTTTCAAAACTAATGTTTAAAGGTACACGTTGCCTTGGATCGGTCGAGTTGGTCTATAAAAAGTGGTTGTAACCGTTTGTTATCAGATGCATATGGTTAGAAAGATGTTTTAAAAGTAGAATACAATGATCCACACAAATATGCCTCAAAATTGCGTGGTTTTCCTTGAACTTTGTGTAAAAGGAAAACCACGCAATTTCGAGGCATATTTGTGTGGATCACTGTATTCTACTTTTATAATATCTTTCTAACCATATGCATCTTATAACAAACGGTTTACAAACGCTTTTTATAGACCAACTCGGCCGATTCAGGGCAACGTGTACCTATAATTGTTGTGAGAAAAAGTTTCAATTCAGAACTTACCCCAGTCCAGTCCCACCTCATTCTCAGGTGATAACCGTCCAGTAGTCCAGTCAAACTATTCACGTGGTCTAAGGCCGTCTGCGCCACCTTCTGTTGAACAGCCAAGTAAGGGTTGCCGGGAAACGGGAAGAAACCGCCGATGTGTACGACAGACTTCCCGCCAAAACTGGTTTCATTCTGATCAACATCATCGCCCGATGCTACACAATGCCCAGATAGTAAGAACAAAGAGAGAGCTATAATTGCGGACGTCATTCAAATGATACACCTTTAGGAAGCCGATGCTGTGAGTTCAGGTGATTGAAGTTGTTCTTAAAAACTGAACGTTTCACCAGCAGCAGAAGATCACACTTTTTTTCACAAGTGGAGAAGCTTTGAAACTCTGCAAAAGCTGGGGTCTTTTACAAGCCGCGTTAAGTTTGTTTTATTTCAAATCTCCAAATCTTCACTAGGTGTTTCACCCATGCGAGCAAAATAAAAAGTGGCAGAAATAACAACAAATACAACGATTTATACGGCTTGTACTTCAACACGATTCGATGTTGGGAGCTGGATGTAACCAAAAGTAAAGCTACACACTTCACTAGTTTGTTAAGCGTGGGGCGCCCTCAAGAGTATTATGCATTTTAGTGTCTTCGCTCTTCTCCAAAAATTGGCGGACGATGTAATCACCAGACTAGCCTGAACATCTGACGTCACACTCTCAGGTTCGTAAAAAATGGTAGAAACCTGCCTGACCGAAAGTTGCTTTTGATGTACCTTTGACCTTGCATTCATTTAATGCGGAGATTCGCAGTCAATTCACACGTACATGTACTCACTAGTGAATAAAACGGCTACAGCTATTGCTAAGGACGTTGCTATGGGTCTACAGGCCCAATGATTTCATTGGATATAAGGCGCGTGCAGTGACGTCCGTAAGCTTACCATTGTGCTATGATTGGACCGAGGTGATGTAATTTGTCAGCTTGCAATTTCGATCGTCTGCATGCAGCGTGTGCATAATGTTTGTACATCATGTAATCTCGTTTTATTCGCTATGTATTTACGTGTACGTGTACATGTGAAGTGAATTCAAGGTCAAAGGTACATCTGTCAACATCCGGTCAAGCTGGTATCTGGCGTTGTTTACGAGCCGCGAAGTGTGACGTCAGATGTTCAGGCTACACCCACAGCCCCGATTTTGGACACGGCCTATATGAAGTCCGTGAATCTATAGTGATTTCATGAATCCAAAGAGGGCGCAAATAACCACAACAATTTTCTTTTATATCAGGAATGTTGTCATTGTTCCTTCAATTATACGTTCTATGTTACTAGATAGAGTTTGCACAAAGGCTGAGGCTATAGGCACTCCATACATGGCACCACAAATTGTAGCAAACGGCGCCCAGATAAGATTATGTTAGAACTATACGCGTATAATCAGGTAGGTTGTTTGAAAAAAACAAAAAAACGAGCGGGCTCGTATTTCCACTTACAACAAACACCTCGACTTGTATGAAAACTAGCACATCAGCAGCCAAACATTTAGAATGAGTTCCTTTGGCGGCATCCTGAATGAGTCTTACGTCAGAGCATGGTCAGAGCAAGCACGGAGTGCCGGTGTCATAGGGAAATCTGTTCCCCCGGAGATTCTGTGTCCCCCATTAGGGGAAATTAACATGGGCTGAAGGAGGATGATGCAAAAGAGGGCGCTATCAGAAGAAGCTCGTACACAGTTCGTCGTGGGGGGGGGGGCAGAATCTCCGGGGAACAGAATTTCGTGCCACACACCGGGCCTAAACAAAGCTCCAGTCCAAGACTCGTGAAAGAGGTCTTGGGGAAATTGTTAGGGCGCCCTCTCTTATCAAGTATGTTCATCAAACTCAAGCCCATCAGGGAGGCACGAATTATTATAATAATTTCAGCATGGAGACGCATACCTCAATGTTAAGCCCACTGTGGAACCGGCGATTTTGTTGAGTAGGGAAGTTAGTAGGATGACGCCAGCAGAGCCTCCGAGAACTGTTTTATATAATAAAAAAAACGGAACTAACCTGTCCCATCAGTTTTCTTTACGTCGACAATACTTGGCAGTCGGTGTGCTCTCTGTGCAGCGAAGTGAAATGTCGCCCTCTTCCGTAATAATGATTGACTCAGCCACAATTAATAGTGTGCGCTCATAGAGTTATACAATAGAACTAGAGGGCTTACAAAACCACCTGACAAGGGCCTCTTTAAGCATTTTTTGCCATTGAGAAAATGGTGCTGGCCCATCGGTCACGCACCAGTTCACACAACCAACATGTTGTTAGGGAGGAATTTTGTATGTAATTTACACGTAGGGATTCGAACCCATGGTGGGCCAGCGCGGTTACGTGTGTAATAAGAGTGCTCAATCTAGTTCTATTATATAACTGTATGGTGCACTATAAACTAAATAGTTAGAAAATCACGCACCAAACCTCTTTATGAGTAAGGAGGCGGGCGGGCACGCTAAACAAGTTTTTTTTTTTTACTCGGCCTAATGGGTATTTTTGAGTCATTTCTCCATGCTTTGAAGTAAAACAATTGAGAAACTTCGTCACTGATCATTTATCTATGTGGTTGCACCCACACAAAAAACCGACGCCCAACCAGTTACATGCAAATTTCATTTCCCTCCAACCATAGAGAAAGGACACCAATGCCTCTGCTACAGCCTGAACATCCGACATCAAACTTCGAGGCTCGTGAATGACGCCAGATGCCAGCTTGACCTGATGTTACCAGATGTACCTTTGACCTCGCACTCATTTCACGCGGAGATTCACAGTCACTTCACACGTACATGTACACATACATAGTGAATAAAACAACATTACATGATTGACAAACATGAGCAAGTTCGCGTGGGCGACTAGAGTGACTAGACTACCAGAAACCATAGAGCACAGGGAGATTGACTCGATCGACCATGCACTGGATCTTGGAGCATGGTCGATCTAGTAAATTCGAGAGCTACGTCACACACTGTCACACTGTTTCTGGTTAGTCTCGTCACTCTAGTCGCCCACCCAAACTTGCTCCATTATGCACAACGCTGCATGCAGACGATCGAAAGTGCAAGCAGACAAATTTCATCACATCGGACCAATCATAACACAGATATATGGAAAGCTTACGTCACTGCACGTTTATCCAATGAAATAATTGTTTCCAATGAAATAATTGGGCCTATGTAGACAGTACATGTCTTTATCAACAAGGATAAAGACAGGGAACCAGTCTATGCCTCTGCAGGTAACGGAACAAACTAATCGATACCTAATTCTGTATTACCGACAACAACTTCCACATCGGACAAAAAAACAACAAGTACACAGTCAAACGCCAACCAATTTCATTTATTGTTTTTATAAAGCTTTAACAAGATAATTTGAACTGTTTAAAAATATGCTATTATAAACCGTATACAACAATCACCAAATACAGTGCGTTTATTAAATGTTACCTTTACGTCAGTTCTCAAACACGTAAGTAAAACGTGAAAAAAGCCAATGTCAAAGGTCATACTTTTATACATTCGATTCCTATTCGCCAAAAATTTACACGGTTGTTAAAGAGCTGCTTTTGCCGAAAAATTACCCTGCACCGAAAACATATTTTTCATGGTGGCCCCCACAGAGTGTCAAGAGTCAGAATATTTTAGTGGTGTTTGCAATGAAAAAGGATTGCAAATGTTCAATGTCTCTTCAGGGCCGCCATACTATTAATAGATACATTTTAATCTGTAAGATTTGATCCTAGATGTTGCTAAAGCATTCATTTTGTCAAATAGAATAGTTTCATTTAATTATAACTTGAACAAAATATCTCATTAGCAAATTGACTCTTGACTATTGTTTGTGCTTTGTAAGTTGACATTTCAAAATCAGCTCGGTGTCTGTTCTTTCCAGTCACAATGTGGAACTTTGATCGAACAAAACAATTCTAACAACAGGCCCTGTTCTTTGATTTTTGAATGCGTGAGTTCTTCCAGCCGTTGGCTGCGCTATTTCGGGGTTCTCAGGGAAGGCCCATACAGAAATGCGATACGAAATCAACGATAAAGTACCTGCGACATTATTGTGTGACGTACTACCACGGATGTCCGCGGTGGTGCGTCACACAACGGTCGCTATAGTTTTCTATCAATAAAACAATAATCTACCGTCAATATTGTATGAGATTTCGTCAGAGGCCTGGTTTAAAATATTAGTTTTGTCCTTTGATGTACGAGAATGGAGAAAACGAAGTTGTTTCGTGGACCATAAGATTACAAGAAACAAATCCACAGGCACATCGGGTGGTAGTCAAGCCAAGGACGTTGTGAGCAGCCGCCCTCACCTCTTGACCACGGAGCTCTCCTAGACTGACGAGAAGGCCGTGTCGATTGCCATTATTTACCCGCAATCCTTAAAATACGTGTTCTTGCATTTTAGGAAAATTAAGATTTAAAATAATAACAAATACAATTTTTAAAAGTTCTTATTATTTAAATATACAAAATTAATCCGACTAATGTTCACTAAACACAACAATATTTTGAAACCTGGTCCCTTTTTATAAAGGAATTTGCAATGGTGTTTTCTTTCGGACTTACTTTTTAAACTATTGTCCATTTTTACTTATGCATCACGACTTATGAAGTTAAACCACAGTAGTTGTGCTTTTGCGCATGTGCAGAGCCTTCTTAGCCTGTTGACTTCGCTCCCGACCATCGCAACTTCGATCCCAAACCTCACGCCATCATCTACCCTTGGCTCAGTCCCAGTGCCTGAACCATAGGTGCTGGGATGGGCTGACGTACACGCATGCTCATTGGACCATTTCCGCTGACCTAATAATAACCCCGGTCGCCTCTTTCTTTTTACCAGATTACCTCTACCAATAAAAATGTACGTGAATGGTATAAATTCATTTGAAATAATTAAAAGCATTCTTTGCGTTGTTCTAAAAATTAGGTCTGTCTTAAAATTGATAATAACCTGAATAGTTTGTTTCTTCTTGCAACATTATAGAGATAATGGCTATCTACGGTTTACATTATCGTTATCACGTGTGTACGTGTTGTGATTGCGCACATTGCGCCGACGCCAGCAGTACAATCGGTCCCAGCATGCATCATTACATCCTGAACAAGAATTTGTACGCGGCTTATCAGCCCATCCCAACGGCCTTGGACGAGACCTCGGTTGGGCCGAGCCAAAACCCTTTACCTTCACACCCAACTACTACCCCTGCCCCCATACCCTCACACACAAGTACCATGATGTATTGTTGTGGATTCAAGTCGCTGTGCGACAACCAATGTATACTCAACTCTGTGCGGGGTGAAGTTGTCGAACCACTTATGTTAAATGTTACATGACGTCACAAAGGGTTGCCTTGTACACTAATCACAGTTGTTTTTTCCCGACGCTGATCCACACTATTGTTTACAAAAATTCACGAAATACACGCACTTTGCTCAATCAAGGTTATTGAGTTACCAATCAAACCAACGCATAGAACAAAAAAAAGTAATTAAAAAATGCACAAGCCGCTGATATCGGGCGATCAAGAACAATCTTACAGCGCCCTCTGTTGACGGAAGCAATTTTGTTCTCTTTTTTTAAAAAGCAAGCACTCCGGTGTTTGTTATTCACGAGCTTTCCGAAGTGTTTTCCAGTGCTTGTTCAAAGATGACATTCCATTTGAATGTTTAAACAATGGGAATAAGATCAAGCATCCTCCCGTTAACGGGTTCAACACTCCTACGCTTTACCCAAATCACGCTCCAATAAAAGGTCTAAAAGACTCGGAGCCGTCACTGCAGCAGCAATCTTGCTTCGAAATAACCTCATCAAAATCGATTATTCCGTTTTACATTCTGCTTGAAATTGCTATAAAAACATTCTGTATTGGAGGTGAAGACGAAAGTGCTAACAGTACACCGTGTGTCTCTCCAAACAGTAGGTGTCGACGCCGAGTTCGATGATGCTTCCTTCTTCATTTTGAGCTTATCCAAACATCCCTCCACAAAGTAGGGTATTCGCGGAACGGTTAATATTGGGGGCAAGGTTGTTTTTATATTCCCGTCTCCCTCATAAATCTCGCGTTGTCTCGGGGTCCGAGGTGCAGAATGTTATTTCAACTGTCCGCTGATCGGTTGCTTCTATAATGGAAGCCGACCTCGGGGTCAGCTGCCGGTGTTCACCGATCGAGTTGGCTCGCAGCGAGGACGTCCGACCGGCCGTCGACGAGTAGCTCACCGTGGTCTTGGATCGCAAGCGCACAAAGGCGAAGGCGGACAGCGCACCCAGGACCACTCCGGCCACGATGACGGCCATCCCGGCTCCGAACAGATGAGCGCTGCTGATGATGGCGCCGGTCGTCAAGAGAATGACACCGACGAGGACCAAGGGGGGACTCAGGATCAGCAGGGTGACAACGATAGTTCCGGCACATCCGTACCCGTCGTCGTGATCCAGCGTGGAGTGCCGGCTGCATCGCCGGCTGCTGTGCTGTCCGGATGCTTCGGATGATAACCGGACCCTAACCTCGGAACCGTCGCCGTAAGGGTCGCCCTCACATGTGCTCGCCGAGCGTCCGGGCTTCTGGCCAGCCTCGCCATTCTCTGTCTTCTTGGCTGTACAGCCGGGCACCAGACCCCTCAATTTGAATGGCATGGTTGTATAAAACTTGTCTACTACAAAGTCTTCACTTCTTTTCCTGTAAAGAAATATAAGAATAAGGAAAGTTGAACATTGGAGAAAAAAATTTACGAAAACCGTATTTTAGGACTCTACATGGCGTGGTTTACATGAACTAAGAAAAAGCAAAAGGGAACAAATTACAAAAGAACACCTTATAGCCAATTAATGCTCGAAGTATTAACGAGCCTGTGTTCTCTCGCTTGTGTCTTAACAGTTTTGCTGACACCCACCCCCACATTTCAGCTTTTGAGAAAGACTCTGCCAGTCAAACCATAGAGCCATTTAACCATTAATTTTCCAAATTAAGCATTAGCTATAATTCTTATTAACCATGAAATGAACCACCTCTTGTTTTTCGTGCTAAAGATAACCCACACAAGAGCATCTTAGCGGATCTTTGAGACTGGGTTAGTAACTTTTATTTGAAGCACTGGAAGTCAAATAAGTATTTAACATTTTTAAAAGCCGCATAAAGTAGGTGACGCATATCTCATAGATGATCTTTGAGACTGGGTCGTTAATTTCATCGAACCAGCGAAGTCAATTCTATACGACACTCCGCGTTCAAAGTCAATGCAATAATATTTCCAGAGATGTAAAGCCAATGTCAACATCACAGGATGTTGAAGTCTCCAGCGAGTCAGCAAAAGAGGGGAGATAAGATGAAACTCGGGGCAGTCCTCGGGAAGTCAAGAGACGCTCAGATCCAAATCGTCTTCGAGTTCCCCTCAACACTTGAGGTACGGCTGACTTTAGCGAAACCACACAACTAGAGTACTCAAGTGAGTGTAAAGTGACGGACACCGCTAGTCAACATCGCGAATTAATTCCACAAGACAATATTTTTCTTCAACATGTATAACACCTCCCACTACCCGCCCCCTCCCCCACCACCCCAATAAAAAAGGCGGTGATAAGATTTCATTTAGGCCGACGTTTTCCTGACAAGTATTTTCGTCTCCTAGTGGACAGCCTTGACTGGGTGTGAGAAAATGATAATCCATTTAAACACGCTCGAAGGTTTTCTTAAAACCACATAGACACAAAATTAAATTGAGAGTCTCAGTTATTCGATCATTGCAATGCGTAGCCCCCCCCCCCCCCCCAACGAAAAAAGATAAACTCTTTCAAGAATAAGACCCATCACATTTCACCGAACCTTTCGATTCATCTCGTTCGTGTCTTTGATCAGCATGCGCCTCAAGAAATGATTTAATCCAAGGGTTGATCGCTGATATGTTTCTTGGAAAACTAACAAGCAGAATTAGTGAATGTACCCCCCCTAATAGTGTCGATATAAGTGTCTACTGTTTTTCTAGAAAACCTTCGTTCGCGTTAAAAACGGATTCTCACTTTCTCATACCCAGTCAAGGGTGTCTACTAGGTGACGAAAATACTTGTCATGAAAACTTCAGCCTACTGAAAAGGACATGAGAACGTCATGATCATTTGGCCATTTTTTTCATGAGAGATTTATATGTAAGACTTAGAGAAAAGGTACTTCTTCTTTGTTTCTTCAATAAACACAACTTACAAGAAACATGTAAACATTTCACATACAGAGAACACACACACAAATAAATGTTTATGTCGGTGACTATGTGTGCACCTTCATTATCAGGTTTGTTTTTTATTGCAGCAATAGCAACATGCCATGGATCTCGACACAATAAACCCCTTGCATTGGCTGCCATCGATGAGACAAAACAGTGGAATACGTGCAGGGGTTGCAATTTTCCTCCGTACCACACGCTGGCTAATGTATTCACACATAAGCTATGAGCGCCTCTCCGGATCCCTTCACTGTAGACCCCTAAGAAACTGTGTGGTACCAATACAAGTTGCGCACGGGTTGGTGTACTCGCCGGGCACAAGTCTCAACCAATGATAGGTCTTCTTTGACCTCAGTGAGGGCGCTGTTTGGGCTTGTGACGTCACATGCAAAGGGCTTTGTTGTCAGAAACATACGCCTGCGATTGGCTGGACACATGCGAGCGACATCATCAAGAGTCGGCTGCCAGCCATCTTAACCTATTGTTAAATGCTAGTTTTCTCGACTATGACAGTTTTGACAGTTTCAGACAGAATCAACTACCTGGAAGATACCTGAAAGGTACTACTGGAATATATCGGAAGCTTTCAGATCGAACTTTATCCAACGTTGGGTGTAACTAACAAACAAACTGTCTTTTAAATCTTATTTTGTGATGAAACGACGGGGCAGTTAAATTTATGTTGATTTTCTTACACAGCTGTTTGAGTAGAAATTTAGAAGTAGACAACCCTATACGAAGAGTCTACTGATCACTGATTAGGTGCCAACATTGAAAGCGAGTACTCGCACTAAGATCCAAAGAAGATGAAACGAATCTTATTCGGTTAGTAAAGTACAATATTGTATGACAGAATTGTAAGATTGGAATCGATACCAGAATAGATCTGTTTTCATAAGTCTCTTGCATTGAAGGAAATATTCTTCGGTTCAACTTACCGAATATCATAATGTTGTTTATAGCATTTGGAATCGATAACAAAAAGAGGTAACAAAAGTACGTGTGTCTCGGGGTTTGGAACACATTAAATTATCAAAATAATGTGAATACTATTATAGGATCATGTTTTACGTGCAAATCTACCGTACTTTGGCTAAGCATTATTTCTAGTCTTGACTCAAGAAGTCATGGTCGATTATTATGAGCACAGGCGCAGCGATTCGATAAATTAATTCAATTAATAGCGTACGGTGGTTTTAAAAAACAAATAAAGCCTTGACGGTAGGCTACATTACGTTCGAATCGAGTTAAACGTCTCGGTTTCAAGCTGGCGGAGAGCAGCTTCCCCATAGAACTGCTACGCCAAACGGGCAGCTCAAAGGAAGACGTAAACGAAAGGTGTGCAATGTTTAATTGCACACCAATGCAAGCATGATCTATTTACACTCTGAGTTTCTCCCATCACATCCTAAGGTTCTTTTACCCTCCACCCACCGATACTTATGATTGATTCTTGCATCTAAAGCTGGACGCATTTTTTTTTCTGCAGCATACTTCGTCAATACAGTCAACATTTAATTGATAGGCTGCTCTTCCCTATCCCTTAACTGTTGACTCCATAGCCGACGTGTGCTGCAGAAAATAAATTTGCAAGCGGGACGGCTAGGACAGAGTGTTCTCTAGCCCCATCATGTACTTCAATTTCCTCCCCATTCTTTATCCTGACCCCTCTGACCCGGCTGATATCTTATCTCTCGATTCATGACGAGGCCCTATACCAATAACTCGTGTAGAACGAGTGCCACTTACGGCATCATCTCAGAGGACGTGAGAAGGAGTGTGTGTGTGTGTGTTTCGCTGAGGATTAGCCATTTTTATGTCCCGCTTTTTACACTTTTGCGGTGACGTGTATCTGCACTTAGACTTGTTGACGGCAAAACCATCAAGATTTCACTCTCTCTCTCTCTCTCATCTCATCTCATCTTGATCATAAAACTCAAAAAATAACTCCCAGATGCACTTCTAATAGATCTAAGATGTGGTTTTTTATGAAGAGGGCCGGCTGTGGCACATTAGAGAGGGGGGTAGACGACGCTATATGATTGGTCAGAGTATAGACGCTTGACCGAGCCCGTCCCCAGGGGGACATGGAGTGATTAAAATGGGGTCGATGATCAGATAGGTGCTAAATTAAAGGGGAGTATGTAATGACATTTGGTGTGAAGACGTCATACAGCATTGGAAATTATTGAGACAGGGAACACACGAACTCCATAATGAAAGTTCACTATCAAGCTCAATGAGTACAAGAAAATACTCCTTTAGGTAGGGGCAGATAGGAGGATAGTTTGGGGGAAATGTGCCTTTGATTGAAGCAAACATGCCGTTCAGAACACAGTCCTAGTGATAGTATTGTCAAGAGAATAATATTTGGCTATATGGCCATTGCAGATTTGTCCTGTGAAAAAAAATATAGGTAGATTAAAACAAGTAATGACAGCCGTTTTGTAAATTGCTTGTTAGGAGGCCAAATCTGCGATGGCCCTCATTTACCTTTCTCACGACAAACTCTGACTGTGTGTCAAATTCCATGCTTGTATCATCAATGAGGCACAATCCCATCACCTATACCTGCCGTACTACTCCGTCTGTCTGGCAAACAAACTGTCAACGACAAGAATTTAGCATTTAGAAGACCTCTAAAAACACGTGCTGGTAATTCCGATTCATTCACTCTAAAAAAGCCGGATGTATAAGAGTGGAACTTTTTTCCACCTAAAACGTGACCACAAAACTCGAGGGCATTTTTACATGTTTTTATCTAGTATGGTATAGAAAATTACACGATGGTATTTAATTCACTCTTCAACAAACAATAGACCTTATGCATTGACGTCATCACGCCGCCATTAGATTCAAAACGATGACGAAACAGTAGAAAACTCAGATTACTTGCTGCGCACAGGGTGGGCCAATGAGCAACCTTCTTTTGACCCTCGGCCGAGGGCGCCCTACTCAAGTGACGTCATGTGTACAAGGTCTATACTTTCCCTTTAGAATTACTACTTAAACCTTTTAGTATTTCAGGAAAGAAACCTTTAAATAATAACCAGGGGAAAATTTATTCTGTTGTTACTCAAATTTGAGAGACAAGTGTAGATAACGGTAGGTATTTTTGTGATTGTTCTAAATATCATATGATTTATTCATCTTGTCTATATAGTTAGACATCAGTTAAATTCAAATTCAGGTAAAACATTTTCAATGGAAATCTGTTTACATAATGGCAAAACTCCCAACAAAAAATGATGCCACGATGATTTGGTGTATGCCTTTAAATCTACACCCAAATAAGTGTTTGTATTCACAATCGTCAATTGATTTTTTTTTGTGGACGATTACAGAACAAACGCAGTCTGCCCTAAAGTCATGGCCTACAATTCACCAGTATATGGGTCAGGCCACGCCCCTTTACTCATCCACACGACTGATTGCATTTTGGAACGTCAGGAACATTTATAGCAACGTTCAACGAGGTGTTAAAGCAATTGGATCATGTTGACTTTAGTGATGTCGCTCTCTCCGTTTTCCAGCTTTGTGGAACCCGGTTCGAATCCCACCTCAGACCACTTCCTCGCATGGTGGTTTTAATTTCCACACCACATTTTGATGTGGGGGTTTCATCACAGCTTTAACTGACTATTTCTTCATAGGTATCTTGGGGGCAGCAGGTTACGTTGTTATAGTCTGTTTTGATGATGCATTGGTTTAAGGGTAATTTACAGGATTGGTAGAGCTGACAATATAGTCGCAGACGGTGTTCATTTATTGTGTGATCAACCATATACAGGAAATATCAAACCTGTGACAATTTAGGCTTGATCTGTTGTGCGAGTCAGGAGAAACCAGTGAAAAACAAACGTGCACAATCTCAGAATGTATTATATTTGGTTGTGAAAACCGAAATTAGCTTTTTTCTCATTTTTAAAGGGTTTTTCACGAATATTATGACTTCATTTCAGAGGGAAATTTGTCAAAGAAATTTAAAATGGTTCTAGTATGAACTTCATAATCAGTAGAGCTTTCAGACTAACAATTATGTGTTTTTATCATTTACACAAATCCTTCATAATGCATTTAATCACCAGAGAGGTAAGACAAAAATTAGTCTAGATTCCACAAGCACTAATTGGTCATACCTTCAACCTTGCCATCAGCTGGATATTAATTGAGTGATGCGAGTCTTCCTGCCAAACCACAGATAAATAATAAAATATGAAGCTTCTCTCTGAATGCCGTCACCTCTTCAATCCAATCCCATTACTTATTCGATAGTAGTGCGGCCTTGGTCACAGTATAAAGAGTGATACCTATTACAACCTGTTGTCATTTTATTTAATTTTTTTCCCCAGCAGAGCATAGAGCAAACACAAAATCTGTGCCGTGCTTGATTGCTCCTCATCCAGCATTCTGATTAAAATTTCTGATTATAATTAGCTTTATTCTTTGAAATGAGATATCGCCTAACATCGCAAGGCCGGGCAGTCACTTCAAGGTTAGGGCTACACTTAAAGGAACAATACAGAGTTGGTAAGATTTTTTTTGTAAAATATACTTTTTGATCACAGATTTACATAAAACTTACACGGTCTAATGATGATGATAGTAGAAAACATCCATTGGAATATTTCTGTCTGAAATGCCATATTTGATGAGAAATTAATAAACCAATTTTCCGATTGGAGTTTATCGCTCAGTGAGCGTTTTATTCATTTTTTGAATCTATATGATTTCATGCATATGTGTAATCGGTTTTTCATTATTTTCTCGTGACCCAGATGGCCGATCGATCTCAAACTTCTACAGGTTTGTCAGTTTATGTATATGGTGGATTACATAAAGTGCTTACACTGCCAGCAACTGTTTTGTTAGCAAAAGCCAATTCTGTAATGTTCTTTTAAATGATTTGGGCTGTCGACCCTAATCAATTGTCACCCGGGGCACATTGTCATTTACTCCTTGGGCTAAACAGGGTTACCCCCTTCACAGTCGGTAAAATGATGTAGGCATGTGTATCATCCACTAGGAGCCTGGCTGGTACAGCAGAATGCACTACCTTCCCAACTTTTATACAAAGCAATATGGTTAAGTGCCTTGTTCAAGGGCACAAGAGTGTCATGACGGGATTCAAACCCACATGTGCTGCTGACAACACCAGAGCTTGTGGTGAAGTAGACCGCTCGGCCACGACACGCCACACGATTCATTATCATGGAGTGCCGGTGGAATCAAACAGTGCTTTATTAGCACCCGGGCTTGATCAATTCCTCCCTCACCGAGGACACGGTGTTCAGACTGGATTTCGGGCTAGCTTTAGGGGGGTTTCTTCCCCTGCCTTTCACGTCTGTGCTCTGTGGACCCCGGTCGAATCCCACCCAGACTGGAGCCTTGCATGTGTTCATGGGGTTTAAGTCCCTATTGTGATTGCATGGGTTTTCCCAAGTTGGGGTTTTCCTCCCACATACAACACTGACATTCTAACACCTATTTATGTGTTAATTATTTTATCAAAATATGCAGAATACAAATTCCACCTCAGAGGCTGTTTTGCATTACAGCAAGAAAAAAAGAAGAAAGGACTTTGGAAAACTGTATAATAAATGGAATGTATCCTTTGAAATAAATTCTACCACCCTCATCCTGTTGACCTCCCACCTCTCATCTCCTCTTTATCTAAAGCAAGCTGCTGAGCTCGATTTAATACTTAACAAGAAAGAAATACGAAGCAAATTTTCTTTACGCAAACAAAATATATAGGGGCCTATAATTTATATAATACGCGCTGCTTTCCAATTACTGTAGCGCATGAACAATTACTTCCCTCTTGCATGTCGCGTGTGTGAGGTATAAGAACCAGGATTCATGTTCCCTTTTTATGCGTATTATTTACAGCATGATATGTCTTTTGCTTCGTCTAAATCCCGGGGCCCAATTTCATAGAGCTGCTTTAAGCACAAAAGTAGCTAAGCACAACAAAATTATGCCTTATTACAAGATCAAGGTTACCGGCCAAACTACCACGTCTCGTGCACAATTTGTGACTGGTGTCCTGCTCGTTTCTGCTTGAAATTGGTAATTGTCAAAGACTAGTGTACTCACTAGGTGTATCACAACATATGCATGAAATAATAAACCTGTGAAAATTTGGGCCTAATTGGTCATCGAATTTGCAAGAAAATTAAATGAAAGAAAAAACACCCTCGTTGCATAGAATTGTGTGCCTTCAAACGCCTGAGATCAGATTGAAATATATTAGTGAGAAATCACCTCTTTCTCAAAACAAAAAATTCATCGCTTCAGAGGGAGTCGTTTCTCACAATGTTTTTATACTATCAGCAGCTCTCAGGTGCTCCTTACCAAGTAAGTTTTTATGGTAATGTATTTCTTGAGTAATTACCAAAGGTATCCACTGCCTTCAAGCAGCTCTATGAAATCGGGCCTCTGGTCCAGTATTGACACTGTAAACAGTTTCAAGCACTCCCAACCTCGCCTGAAATAACAGCTTTCCCTGGATACTCATTACGGCGACATGCTTCCAAAGAATACACACTGTGCAGTAAAGCAGCCCCCCAGCTCGCCCCCAAAATAACAATCCACGGACATTTGTGATTAATAAAATGAGAAAATTAACATAACAATGAAAACGATGTGACGTCTGACCTCGACCGTGTTGTGTTTAATTTTGCTTCTTCGTGATGTCGTATAATTTTTATAAGCAGAGCTTAATTGCGTCACTGGTGGCAAGAGTAGTACCAATCAAAAAATAAATTATCGCAAGATAGCTTCATTTATATTAATTGCATATAGTGATTGATTTTTAATGTTATGATAAAAAGAGATTTAAAACCAATAATTAGTTTATATTGTAATAACAAATGAATCCCACCGATTAAAAGCAGAACTGAAAAACTGGAAAAAAAATTAATTAAATTACAAACTTAAGCATTGCATGCAGGGGACTACAGCGATTAAACAAACATAAAATGATAAATAATCAAATGATTAATTAAAACATCGTGAACTGGAACAAAGGCACATTCCATATTGATCTTATGCAAGACAAAAAATGCTTCCTCTTAATATTTGATTAAGCAAAATTAATATTGCAAAGGCCATGAATATTAAAGGGTGACAAACACATCATTTTTTTGTCAGCTGCAAACCCGAAATTAATTCGTCAATTCAATGTGATCTTAAAACAAAACAATAGTAAAATAATTTAATGCATTCATCTTCTATCGGCAAAAGAAAAAAATATTTTACGTTGTCTTTTTACATGTTCGAATTAACTGTTAAAATGTTTTATCCCTTTCACGATTGCGCCCAAAATAACCCGTCGAGCGGAGATCTGCACGTGGTCTTTAAGTTACATTTTTGAAGACAACTTACAACGACAAAAAGGTATTTTATTGTGACAACTGTCACTTTTGTGAGCGCCATTTTTGCAAAAACAGAAAAAGTTCATCATGGATGAAGAGGTTCGAATCTAAATTTAGATGTTATTTACATATCATGTTAGTTATGTTTCACTCTTAATCTAGGAGCTTGGTCAGACTGGCAACCATGTCCAATGCTCAACATGCCTTATCTACATTTCTTTGGATTCGACAAATACTAAGCTCATACTCCATGATTTATCAACAATCCAGACGAACTTATATAATGATGAAAAGGTTTATGTTTTCAGTCCGTGTGTTTATTCGTTTCAGCCAAAAGAAACGCTTTCACTAAGTCACGGTTCGTACAGTATGGGCTATATTCAGCCTGACTTGCCTCTCGGGCGAATGACATCGCAAGCATCCACTCTATTTTGGGCAGCCGTGTGAGAATAATATTTACAACCAATTTCTTTAGTTTTAAAAACCTCAGAGCTCACTGCGAGCCTAGGGTTGGTGGTCTACGGAGGATAGCGGCAAGACTGGCCTTTGTAAACTACCCCCAATTCCCCGTATTCCCTCTGCGATAGATAAATAACACGTTGAGAGAATATTTTAGCGGATGTTTCCAGCCCTTTCCCTCGCCATTTCGCTAAGGTTTGATCTCTTTTATTATCTTCGCATTGAAGGAATGTGCACGTTGGTAATTAGCATAATAATGACATGAACATCACAATATTCTCCGTGCTGAGTGATACTATGATAATTAGCAAAACAAATTAGCATACAACAGCAACATTTCGATTATCAGCTCATTTGCAGTTAAGATGAACGACAACATGGGTTAATTATCATCACAATAAGTTAAATCCTCGCTTCGTTGTTTCATGGTCGTTGGTAAGTTAGCATAATTAACAAAATTTGTGTATAGACTAGCTTAACTGCTATGAGCATAGTTATTTTCAAAAGAGAGTGCAAGCCTCGAGTGTATTAAAACATTTGGACTTAGAAAAGTGCTCAATTTGTTTTCGTCACACGTTGAAGTGAAACGTAGGATACTTGGGAGCTCGGTTCCCCAAAATGAGTGCAAGAAATACACAGTCTTTGAACTTGCGTTTTGCTTGAAAATACGCGGTGATAGCATAGGTAAATTGACTAACGTGCATGATGACTGCAAGATAGGCATATCGGGCTAGGTAAATTAGCATAATCGATTAACTTGTTCAATGTTTGACAGTTATAGGGGTATAGTTAGCATAGGTAAATTGACTTGCTTGCATGATGTCTGCCAGTGAAGTAGGCCTAATCAGGCTAGGTAAATTAGCATATTCATTTAGCTTGTTCAATGTTTGACAGAAATAGGGGTAGTTCATAGCATAGGTAAATTGACTTGCTTGCATGATGTCTGCCAGTGAAGTAGGCCTAATCAGGCTAGGTAAATTAGCATATTCATTTAGCTTGTTCAATGTTTGACAGAAATAGGGGTAGTTCATAGCATAGGTAAATTGACTTGCTTGCATGATGTCTGCCAGTGAAGTAGGCCTAATCAGGCTAGGTAAATTAGCATATTCATTTAGCTTGTTCAATGTTTGACAGAAATAGGGGTAGTTCATAGCATAGGTAAATTGACTTGCTTGCATGATGTCTGCCAGTGAAGTAGGCCTAATCAGGCTAGGTAAATTAGCATATTCATTTAGCTTGTTCAATGTTTGACAGAAATAGGGGTAGTTTATAGCATAGGTAAATTGACTTGCTTGCATGATGTCTGCCAGTGTAGTATGCCTAATCAGGCTAGGTAAATTAGCATATTCATTCAGCTTGTTCAATGTTTGACAGTTAAAGGGTAGTTTGCATTAGTAAATTAGCATATTCGATTAGCTTATTCAATGTTCGACAATTATAGGGAAGTTAGCGTAGGTAAGTTAGCATATTTAGTTAGCTTATTCAATGTTTGACAGTTATATGATAGTTAGCATTGGTAAATTAGCATATTCGATTAGCTTGTTCAATGTTTGACAGTTATAAGGTAGGTACCATTGGTAAATTAGCATTTTCAATAAGCTTGTTCAATGTTTGACAGTCCTAGAGTAATTAACATAATGTTAACTTGCATATTCGATAAGCTTGCACTATAATTAGCTTTTAAAGTAGCATAAACACTTTGTTTGGTGATTTTATATAGTTGTATGGTAATTGCCATGAGTATATTAGCTCTTTTTTATGGCACATGCCGGTTGGACCCAAAATGCAAACTGACAATGGCAATATGAACATGTTTTTCAGCTGAATGTTTGACAATTAAAACAAATATAGTTCATTAGCATTCGAGAGCATCAATAATTAATGCTTGGTAGTTTTAATGGTATTTGGCATGGGTGAATCACCATTACTATAGCTTCATCCTTGAAATACAGAGATGAATAACGTATCAATTAGCTTCTATGGCTTCAAGGCCATAGAAGCTAATTTGTTGAGGCTATTAATGAACATGCTGCTGACTACAATTGTTGCAGTCAGCATTATAGTGATGGGGTTAACTTGTGCCTACGACTCTGATCGACAAGCACGGTAAATGTGTAATAGATGGATTACAATAGACGTCATCGGCCGCCATCTTTGATGAATTGTGCACGCGTGTATAGAGCTATCATTGGCTGAGAGTCGTGCGTAGCGCGTACACGCGTGCACTTTTCCATTGTTTTACATCAACGATGGCGGTCAATGACGCGTATTGCAATCCATAAATACATGATCTGATGAATGTTCTTTCCTTTAGAAAAGTCATCTTCCTTAAAGGTATTATTGTATACAGGATCGGTAGAGCTGACAAAATAGTCACAGACAGTGTTCATGTTTTGTGTGATTCAACATATGCATGAACAAACAAACCTGTGCAAGTTTGAGCTCAATTATTGGTCATCGAGGTCACGAGAAAATAGTGAAAAGAGACCTTATGTGTTTTCTGTTTTTTCAAACATCGATCACGCGTGATAAAAACTGTTGTTTTACTCATTTCTCAGAAACGATAGCATTTTAGACAGAAATATTCTAAGGAACCCTTTCTACCATTACTTACTTTAAATCATGTAAGTTATGTGTGAATCTGTGAACATTTGTGTTTTTCGATCTTACCAATAGTGAACAGGGCCTTTAAAGCTTTTAAAACCTTGACTGTCATTAACAAAGGTATAGTGAGCTCTAGAGGTTCAGGTCGACAGGTTACACCATGCCCGGTCAGAGGGAATCAGCCCCAACTGTTCCTGTACTCTAACACACAATACTTTCCTCTTGTACATAAGTACCCCTCTTAAATCCTCTAAAGAATTCCTGAGATTCTAAGCACCCAATAAAGACACAATAGGGTGGGGGAGGGTTTACATGCCATATATCGAGCACCAAATGTATAAATTGGCAGAGGTCCATACAAAGGTAATGCATGGAAATATTAAATACAAATTTCACTTCCAGTTTATATGGTTACAGACTATCTTTTAAAACGAATGGCCACGCCCCTTCTTTTAATAAACTAACATCATGATAAAGACTGTCAGTAGAACAAGCAAATCAGTAAACAAAAATCACGGCTGGTTCACATCTTGACCCACCGCCGGTCACCTCAGGAAGGACCGTGGGAATTTAGTGATGGGTTCTTCAGAAGTGTTGCAGTCGTTCTCCGGTTCCCCGCAGACAACTTCCGCGCTCTCGGCGGCATCCGGTGACAGTTTACTGACAGATTGTCGAAACAGAGTAGCATTTATTTTTATCTGTTCCTTTTTTTCTTCTTCTTCGAACGTGGATATTATACAAGTTTATGTCTGCATTTGGTGATCGATTCGTGGGGAATTCAAGACGGAAAACGCAGTGAGCCAGAAGACGGCAACCCGAGTCTTCTGTGAGAGTGTCTAATGTTGCATTGTCTGCCATCGAAATGCATCCAAACTGGAGACTCGGTGAAGAAAACGAAACAGTCTGGCTCCGCTCTGTGTTTCAAAATAAGCATCGTCATGACATTTGGGTATTACAAAGAACTAGACAAAATGGCTGGAGACGAAGACGGTCGCTATCTCCTCCACAGTCAATGTCATCTCGTTCGTCTACACAACAAGATATAAACGGGTATGAAGAAGAAAACAAATCTGGCACACTTGGTTTTGTTGTACTGTCAAGTGATTTTGACGTACACAGGACACTAGACGGAAATTAAAGCAGATGGCTCTGACTACAATATCTTGAGCTCAATATGAGATTATTCCTGTGTGAGATTTATCTGAAAGTGGGACACGGTAGGGCTGTGCATCTGAATATACACTGGCTTTATTCAGGCCTGCTGAAACGCAGGGACACTGGGATGGAATCCCCCGAAGACAATCAGAACCCAACACTGTTCATATTGACCGACCGTCCCCCCTTGCGCATCGGCTTCATGCGCCCCGTCCAACACGGCTGAACAACCCTAGAGGTTTCCCCCTCGGCACTCAAAGGTTTCCCGCCTGAAATCCCTGCGGTATATACTGCCCTCGTCCCCTTAACTCCCCGTCATCCTCTGCCTTGCAAAAAACACCCCCCCCAAAAAAAAAAAAAAAAAAAACAAACAAACAAACAAACAAACAAACAACAAACAAACAAACAAACAAACAAACAAACAAACAAAAACAAAAAACCCATTTCAAACAAATCGAGGTTTGAGTACATGCAACAGTCGTATACGTTTCCGATGAACAAGTCCCGGACTCCTTGGGACGATAATGGACACTTCACGGTTATGGTTGTGTCTGCTCCACCGAACCGTACGTTTATGAGATGATAATATCGACCATTTCATGCACTGCTGTTTGTTAACCTACACAAGTTGGATTGTTTCTCCTGGTCACCGTGTTGGTCATAAGACGGGGATAATTTTGAAATAAGATCAAAATGAAGACGAATGGGGGTTGGGCCGGCTGACCCAGATTTCTGAAAGGAAGATGTGACACAAAATGTGGGTCAATGACGACTTGCAATAGGCGTAATTCAATTGTCACATGTCAAAGTGACATCCATCTAGCAATGCCAAGACGAAAATGGTTAGTCTGTAAGCGTATCGACCGTATACGAAAAATGTCACCAAATACGAGGTGAAAAAAACAGTTCGTGAGCAAAATTCTTTTAACGGTGGAGGTCTTGTCTTATTACGTTACTTTCGTCCCGGGGAGATGTGAAAACGCAAAATATACAATCCATCTCTATGTTTTCAAAATATTTTTTTTTAAACATATATTTAGGCCTGTCCGACCTTGGACAATTTTATAACAAATTTGTCATAATACCACTTGCTTCTCAATGTTGTGATTAATCTTTCCGTTCAACGTCATTTATTTTTCCTGCAGCAAAATGCATGAAGGGCGGTCACGCGCAAATATATCGGCTTTTAGTCGATTTATTCTCTGATAAATACTCATCAATGAAAGGAATAACTTACTGGTATTAATTAAGCAACCAGAATCCTCCCTGTTTCGACAGAGAGGAGCGTTTTTAAGCGAAATCGAAAAATCCTCTCTCTAAAGGTTTCATCACTTCACGCTCCACTAACAAACGTCGAAGCTGTCGCTATATAGCATTCAAGATCATTCGCCAGCCATTATGAACATTGTCAACACAAAATCACTGTCTTCACAAGTCGACAAATTTAGTTCTATATCTTCTGATGCATGGGGGGGGGGGGCTGAGGAGAGAGAGAGCACAGAAAGTGAAATCTCCAATCAACTGTAAGATCGTGTTAGGAACACAGTTTCCCTAACAACCCCAATTCAATGCCAATCTTATTTATTTCATAAACAGGTCATACTTCTGTCGTCGTACTAAGAGTTGGACACGTTTATCTTTCTTCGCATGATTTAATGTTTGCCTTTCGTTCCTGGGGCATAGCAGATATGACTCACTTGCCTAGGACACACCGAGATCGATAATGTTTATTAAAGGGGTCGTAAATCATTGCTTTTCAATCAATGTTATGAAGACTTCATTTTATTAGATTCGTTTTCTGTTTACATGAATAAAGATAAGCGTCATATAGCAAAATGGACGCACGTCATTATTTTGTGAAAAACAGCTTGTAAGGCTAGCGGTTCCGAATCGGGTGTTATGTTATTTAACAATAACTAACAAGAAGTGTCTTTTGCAATTTGTTACAATACGAAGTACTCATTACTTCCATCTCACATGAAAAACAGTAAATTGGTAGCTGTTCAACTATATAAATATTCAATTAATTGTGTGGCTCTTCTTGGAACCTGCACCACTCAAGATTCAAGATGGTTTTATTGCTATAATCGCTTGACTCCCACCATGCATAGCTTCAATTATAGGATCAAAATGACTAATACGATCAATAATAAATCTAAATCCACTGTATATTTTGTTTGATTCAGTTGGACCGAGGGCTGCCCTAGTATACTGATTTATGCTTTACATGGGATCAGGCATACCACTATAATCAGAGTCGCACAGTTTGGGTGTTGAGTTTGGTGATAGAATGAGGACTTCACTAGTAAACTGATCATGCTTTACATTGGATCAGGCATACCACCATAATCAGAGTCCAACAGTTTGGGTGTTGAGCTACTTAATGGTGTGGGACAGAGGACTGCACTAGTAAACTGGTTATGCTTTACATGGGATCAGGCACCACCATAATCAGAGTCCAACAGTTTGGGTGTTGAGCTACTGAATGGTGTGGGACTGAGGACTTCACTAGTAAACTGGTTATGCTTTACATGGGATCAGGCACCACCATAATCAGAGTCCAACAGTTTGGGTGTTGAGCTACTGAATGGTGTGGGACAGAGGACTGCACTAGTAAACTGGTTATGCTTTACATGGGATCAGGCACCACCATAATCAGAGTCCAACAGTTTGGGTGTTGAGCTACTGAATGGTGTTGGACAGAGGACTGCACTAGTAAACTGGTTATGCTTTACATGGGATCAGGCACCACCATAATCAGAGTCCAACAGTTTGGGTGTTGAGCTACTGAATGGTGTGGGACTGAGGACTTCACTAGTAAACTGATTATGCTTTACATTGGATCAGGCATACCAACATAATCAGAGTCCAACAGTTTGGGTGTTGAGTTACTGAATGGTGTTGGACTGAGGACTGCACTAGTAAACTGATTATGCTTTACATGGGATCAGGCATACCACCATAATCAGAGTCCAACAGTTTGGGTGTTGAGTTACTGAATGGTGTTGGACTGAGGACTGCAGCAGTATAAAGCTACGAACGCCGCGCGCACAACTCTCAGCCAATGAAAGGTATTGTTCTCTGACCTCAGAGGGCACTGTTTTGGGGTCTTGTGACGTCATATGCAAGGAGAAACAAAATTGGTTCTCGATATTCAACTGTTTATTGCCTATACCATACAATCAATAGTTTCATTTCATAACACCCCTATACTTAAACTATGTGTTGTGGTTGGAGCGCTTTAATTTTTTTCCCTAGAAAGCCGTGCGAACTCGAAATACCGGCAACCACTGTTATTTTTATCCGTATAGCAACCGCAGCAAATTGGTACCTAGACGTCTCTTTCAGTGTATCGTGTGGGGATGTTCTAAAACAAATATTTACGTCTTTTAATCGTGCTATAGTTTAGAAAGATGTCTCCCGAGGTGATACACGGCTGGAGCAGTCAACGTTTTCATTTTTTTTTTATTTTTTTTTTATTTTGTTCCCCTTGGAACTCTAGCAAAAGAAGTGAGTCTCATCCCAATGTTCCATATGGTCTTCCTTTCTTGAGATTCCAACCTTGCATATTCATGTCCTTATTGATTGTCTTGCCGAAGAAGTGGAGAGTTAGCATTGATTGCATCAACCGGCGTGCCCGCCGCCTTTCACTTCTAAAGGACCTGTCCGGTATCTCTAATTAATTGGTGCCCGTGGATGTATGCGTCTCTCCGTGCGGTGTCCCATCGGCACAGCATCACTTCCACATTAAAGGTATAACACACAATGACCGAATGGATACTGACTGAACACAATCATAACTTTGTTTTGATCTCAGAGCCTAGCAGTACTTTTCATACTGCAGTACCAATCATGTATCAATAAATATGTATGGAACGAGACCAGCTGTGGCAAACAGCTACATACCAAAATGGCCTTCTTCTTTTTCTTCTTCATTCGAGTCGTTGCTCATTCTATCAGGGCCGCCATTTTGTCAGCCATCAAAATAGTCCGAGCTGTGGTACAAAATGCAAGATAGTTAGGGCTTTTGTGTCAACGCTAACGACACTGCCCCTGCATGTCTAGTGTTGGGTCTTTGAGATAGACGATGGCCGAGTCCGGATTGTCGACTACGGCTACCGCTACGGCTGTTGCTAATGGTGTGGCTTCAACGCATGCGTGGTGGTCCAGCCGCAACCACAACCACAACCGCTGGGCACAGCCTTTAATTTGGAAACGGCTTATTGGTCCAATTCACCTCTCAGGTCATCGCCACAATAATCTTGGTTGCGCCATTTTGGAAGTCAATGTCCCCATTAGCTATGTCATTGTCCCCGTGTGCTATACACTGTAGTGCACATTTTTAGGCCCACGTGCCGTTCACTCGCTTAAGCCATATCCGAATTGACGACTACAGCTAAGGCTACGACTGTTGCTGAGGGTGTTGCTAAGGATGTCCTACACCATAATACTTGTAAGAGTATACTTTAAAAATGAAAAGCGTGGAAAGACGTTGGTGCTGGGGACAAAACCACTTTTGGGGGAGAAATATTTATATTTAGAAACACTGCCATGGAGAGATATAACTATTTTCCTCCAATACCCAATAAAGCACAACAGACCTGTGCACAAGATAAGTCATGCACACTTTAGTGTCCTCGGTTGACGATAAAGCACGTTTTGTGTGCAAACCCTATTTAAGTTACATCATAAATTTATAAAACTTTTGACAGTTTCATCATGGGGGGGGGGCAAAATATTCACAAACTTCCTGAGTGGCCTTTCTGAACAAAATAGAAAGTTTACAAAAAAATATCGGAACAATAGGAAGTCCTCGGTTGACGACAGAACAATGTTTACGTATACACTTCCTTTAATTTACGTCATAACTCCGTAACCTTAATATGAAGTCCTAGGTTGATGACAAGCAAGTTTTACGTGTACACTTCCTATGATTTACGTCATAACTCCGTAACCTTAATATGAAGTCCTAGGTTGATGACAAAGCAAGTTTTACGTGTGTACACTTCCTATGATTTACGTCATAACTCCGTAAACCTTTTGGCAGCTTCATCAAAAAGGCACACTCTTCTCAAACTTCGAGCGGGCTTTCGGACCAAAATTATTGAATTTTACACAAATCTGACGATTTCCCCCTCAAAACAACCCCGTAATGGACTGTCCGTCTCAGCAAAAACAAAAATCTCGAGAGTTCGTGACTCTACATTAAAAAAAAAAAAAAAAAAAAAAACCACGGTCCTATGATTTATTCATCTGGACGAAGAACCCAGAAATAGAAGTTGTGAAATGTGATATTTAGATCAAAGATCGATTTGTTCTTTTTCCCATTTTCGTCCAAATGCTCTACATTATTTCCGACTCTTCGGAGCAACCAAGATTTTAAAGAACTGGCACACCTTGGCCATTGGTATCGTCTACTTTTTAAAACAAGGTTTGAATTCAATTTATTACTATTTACTTTAATATTTAATTTATTAATAAATAAAAACATTCAGGCTTGTCTTATTGCCTTCAAGTTGAGCTTAAATCAACATAAAAGAAAGACGATCCCTCGCAGCACTGTCAAGTATTCATATATAATACCCAGCGGCTTTACCCAGACCCAGGCTATTTTATGTATCGAACCATCCATTTATTTATGCGTGTTTTTTTTCGATTTCACTTGGGGTGCAAGAGGGTGGGCAAGGGCTCTGACCCGGGGACGCTATACAGTCACTGTTCTCAATCGCTTCAAAATGCTACAAAGGTGCATTTTAATAATGTCCTTTCAGTCAAGCAATCTGTTTTGTTATAGCTTGGAGTTACATTTTTCATGTCTGCAATTGGTGTAAACTAATTTTACAGATAGGGTCATATACGTTGGTAAAAAAATTGTGAAACAACTATTTATATCTATCCAAAAGCTCACTTCTTTTAAAGATGGTAATAGTGGTGAGCATTCTGCGAAATTATTTCGTCTGAAATGGCCAGCGTGGCAGACGATTATTTGGTTATTTGAAAACTTGCCCACCATAATTTGAAGAAACGTTTGCAGAATTTACTGAACTGAAAGACGTGTTTATATCGAACACTAGAGTGCGGGAATGAAGTAATACACTTTTTTTTTAAAGCAGAGATACACCTTTAATTGTTTCGTGTGGGCAAGGAATAAACAGAGAGGTTTTTGCAATCCTCACCATATACAAAAACGAAACATCGGGCATCATTAACTTTGATTGAATCCTACAGCAGGCGGTGTCAACGACCGATAGACGGTTCATATAAGTCGACACACGTGCAAGGCTATCAAAAATATAAATGGTTCATTATCTTAAATAATGTTTGATTCCCAGGCTATCCCTGATGTGAGTTCTTACTTAATCAATCAACACAAAGATAACAATGGTTTTAGCCTTTTGTATGCAGTAATGATGATCAGATAATAACAAAGAAAACACTGTACATTTATAAGGACACTCCATGTGCAGAATTATCAAATCTGGCGGAGCTTGATAAGAATGATTTTAAGGGATGAAGCAATCCCTTGAAAGGGATACCAGGTGAAGTGGCGCATACACTGCAAAAACTGGGGTGTTAAAATTTACACCATTGGTATTGTCACATATACCAAAAACAGAATCAAAATGAACATCACTTGGTGTTAAAATAACACTAATGTAGTTGAGTTGGCAGAAGTGTTACTTTAACACCCTATGATTTAGATTTACATATATTTTTGTATCTAGGCCTATATATTGTGACAACACCATGGTGTCAGTTTTAACACCCCAATTTTTGAAGAAGTGTAGTGCTGCCAGACCATGCTAGAAACACCGCGGCAAACCCCTTCCCTTTAAAGGCAAAGTACACGTTTGGTGATGACTCTGAAAATTAATGGCAATACAAACTTACTTGGTAAGAAGTACAGCAGAAACTGCCAGAAACGCTTCTCAGACTGTGTATTCCTAGGGGGAATATTATTCCCGCGTGGAAATATTCACTCCGGTTTTTCGGTGATATCTCAAAAACGCGACAACCATTTGAAGTGAAATTTTCACAGGTTAGTTGTATTGTATGTACCTACATTTATATAGGATTAACACGATCAGTAGGCTCCAATTACCAAACGTGTTGTGCCTTTAAGACAAGCCTAATTTTTACTAGAGCTCTTTTACGAGCATTAAAAACACACACGATACCTTTCGGTGTTGACGTTCCATCCGGGGCCAGAGCAAGTACAGATTTACAACAGATTTACTCAAAGAATAAAAACCGCCTTATGGCTAGGAACTGATCCCACTTTGACAACTTGAGGCAGAGACAGGCGAACTAGACCACTAGACCACGACAATCAACAGTGCTACCGTATACTTGTTATACTCTATTATTGCCCATTCAAACTATTTCTTCGATTATATCAAACTGGCAGTTGTTGGGCATATTAATGTCAATACTAAATATGACTGGGGTAAAATACAAAGTACTCATTTTGGGAAATGTATAGTCATAATAATGCTACAAATTCAACAAAATAGATAGAACTCTTTGGACAATGAAAACTCGAATTCGCCGATTCATGACGTAAACATTACTGAATAGAATTTTGAAGAAACGTTACCACAACAATATGAGTTTATGTTCATGACCCAAAATAATATTAAAAGCAATTTGCACGTTGACTATACAATGTGTAAACAAAAGTTAGTTTAAGAAAATAAATTATATTGATATCGAAGCATGAATTTTATATATTCTAAGGTCCAAGAATTATAATTTGTGTTAACCGTTACACCGACGTGTGATACACACTGTATACTCAGTGCTTCCCGTGTCCTAAGGGGGGTTAGCGGCACACAGGCTACTCACGGGGTGAGATTTGAAACCAAGACCCCCGCATTCAAGAAGAGCAGATTTTTTTTTTATAGACGTAATTTGTGTTTTTAAGGTGAAGCCCCTCGTGTGGATGAAAACTGACACCCACTGTCTCGTTCTTGACTAAACCGTCCAGATTTATTTGCCCCCCGGGTCGACTGCAAACTTAAAGGCACTGGACACTTTTGGTAGTTACTCAAAAAATTGTTAGCATAAAAAACTTACACGGTAACGAGCAATGGAGAGCTGTTGATATATAAAACATTGTGAGAAACGGCTCCCTCTGAAGTAACGTAGTTTTTGAGAAAGAGGTAATTTCTCACTGAAATAATAAAAGACTTCAGCTGAAGCCTTTTATTATGCATCTGAAAGCACACAAAGTAATGCAACAAGGGTGTTTTTTTCTTTCATTATTCTATTGCAAATTCGACGACCAATTGAGCCAAAATTTTCACAGGTTTGTTATTTTATGCATAATGTTGGGAAACACCAAGTGAGAAGACTGGTCTTCGACAATTACCAAACGTGTCCAGTGCCTTTAACAACAATAACCCCTTCCTGTGCAGAATCTCAATGCAGCGCACTCTTTGCAGCTAGTATCAGATATCTGTAGTGACCCTTCAGAAGTGCCGTTGCATAAATCGGAAAGGACACGTTTCCCCTCAAATCGTCAAGAAACCGAAAAGAGAAGCTTTATACAAGGTACGCTTTTTCCGCTTTTAATTTCATTCGATTTGGAAATCCCAGTGGACGAAAAAAAAGAAGTAGAAATTACGGAATATGGTAAACTATAGTATTATATTTCAGCGTGCCTTATTTTTTTTCTCCTTTTTTGTTGCGCAATTACATTTTGTACGATGTAAGACTTTCAGATTTGTTTTGCTTCGTAAGTTGATACTTTTCCATAGGCCTAATTCGCTAATGGTTCCTTGTTACTGAACAAGACTGTAGGTTTTCTTCCCCAAGCTTGAGGGAGTGCCAACTCTAGGTTTTCTTCCCCTTCTGGATTTGTTCTTCTTCTTTCCATTTGGCGTCGGAACAAAGTGGATTATTGGACGCTGTGTTCGCATCCATGGGGCATTCACCCCGGGATCAATTTTGTTTTCTCCTCCCTGCCTTCACTGATCACAAACTTCTGTCCCGTAACTCTCCTTGACGAGCGGCTGTCTGATGGACTTAGTTTAACGTTGGGATGGGGGGGGGGGTAAAAGCTCTGGCACCGCAAAAGGGTCTCTGACCAGTCTTCTTTTGTTGATGGTGCCTCAGAAGAAGGTACTTTAGAAGACAGAAGATGGTACCTCAGAAGATGATACCTCAGAAGATGGTACCCCAGAAAAAAAGGTGCCTCAGAAGATGAACCTCAAAGAACGATGATGCTTTAAAAGATCGTAGCTTACAACGATTCCGCCTAAAGCAATGTAATGTCAATAAATGTCACATCGAAAAAACTCCCTAACTCTAGAGATGGTACCTCAAGGGATGATGGTCACTCGCGTCGTCAAAAGATGTTACCTCGGGGGAGATTGTAGCTCAAGGGATAGCACCTGAAGAAACAGTACCACAGTAGACTGTGTTCAAGGGATGTCACCCAGAGGCATGGTACCTCACATGAGAAGAAGATACCCTAAGGCTTACAAAACTGTCATTGTAGTGTACCGTTTTTGATTTGGCAAATTGCATCGCAATAATAAATTTAGATCAAATCAGAAGACGGCACCTCATTGATTTATATTGGCCGATGGTTTAAACTCCAAGAATTATGGTACCTCCAGAGATGAACTTTCAAGATGTTGCTCTTCAAAGAACCACCTCAAGACAGGGAAGGCCAAAATATAACAGCACATTAAAAGATGTATAGAGGTTTTTCAGCTGACGTCACTGGCCCCGACTACCGCAACGGCAGCCATCTTGCCGGTCATGGTTACGGTAATGAACTGTGATCTTGCCTCTGGTCATTGACCGGCAATATGGCGTCTCAAACACACAGTCACGTGATAACATCACGTGACTGTAAAACCTCTATATAGATGGTATACCTCACTTCCTCACGAGATGGTACCTCTAGATATCGTACCTTACCTTAAAGGGACAGCCCATGGAGAAACTGTACCTCCAGAGATGAAAATACCCAAAGGTTGATATAAAAAAAAAACATCGCTGCATGCAGTCTAACTTGATTTAACTTGGCAAACAATATCGCAAAATATTCAAGATAAAAATATCTTTGAATACTTCAAAGGTTTATTCAAATGTTACTTTAAAATGAATTGTTAGTGATTTTCTCTTGTTTCTGTTGTATTATTTCAATTGCATTTAGTAGTTTTTATGTGAGCTGGGCTCCATGGGAGACCAGTGAGTTTTTCTACTGGTTGGATTGCCCAGTATTGATAACACATAAAATGACATGACACATAATAACAGTTTAGAAATGCACACCACATTTTAAAGCATTACGAATAATATTACAATGTGAATTTCACATCGTGATGGAACGGCGACACAACAGCCGAGCACCTCCTTTGTATTTCATTTCTATGATTGGTAATAAATTTGCTTCCTTATACATAATTTGCAAACCTGAATAATAAACATATAAATAAAGTATATTAAACAAAAAATTACCGCCTTCGACAACAAGGAAAACAAATGCCGAGGACAGCTTAAATAATTCAACCAAGCTGTGACAATTGTAAGCCCAGAGGCAATTATCAGACGGGATTTTGTGCAAATTGCAAATTATAGCGCAGACGGGGTGATAATGGTTGTCGTCTCATTCCAAAGCATTTTGATTTACACACATTGTATTAAGGCGGCACATGCAGGTGAAACTAAGCAATTACGAGTGGCTTGGGGTGGGCTTGGAAAAAGAAAACGAAAGTGCAGTGTTCTTAGGATTAAATCGAAACTCGAATTTATTCATTGGATTTTACTTTCATTTCGGTCAATCTAGTGGGAATTTCATATGTAATTTGTGAACTGTGATTTTTGTTTACGTATTTGGATATACACAGACAGTATCATGTTGTAGCCCACTTTGTTTTCCCCGTCCTAATTTAAAGCAATATACGGCATTGTTTGATTGGCGGTTTGGGCAGTGGCTGTGGCCAGACCGCTGCAAAGGTCATAGACGTATAGACACAGTCGCTTAATTCGGAACCGCCCTAAACATGGCTGGAAAAGGAAAATTGTCTGGCACCTTTCTGTAATGCTGTTTAGTAATCAAAATTACCATTGCACGAAGGGAACCAGACAAAGACATGTGACAGCATCTGCCTTTCACCTCGGTGGACCCCCCCCCCCCACACACACACACACACACACAAGTGTGTAAACACCTGCAATCGGGAACCTCCTATTGTCCCTCTTTTGTTTGTACAGCTCTCGATGGTTTTGTACACGTTTTCAAACTGGGGACCTTTCCCCAAACGGGGACCCTATTGTCCTCTTTTGTTGTAGGTCCCCGGTTTGAATGTGTATACCTACCCACACGCACACACACACCCCTCCCTCCCCACCCAAAACAAATTATATGAGCAAATAAAATACAACATATTTTACGAACAAAAAGACTGCAAATGACCCAAAAAACAACCTCATTTTCAAATTTTCCCCGCAGCCCCCCGTCCCCCAATAAGCTGTCATGAGTTGAACACCCTCCTCACAAAATCTCGAACCTGCCTCTCACAGTGTTTCATAAGTCACGTTTCGAATGATGCCCTGGGGACGTGTATGTTTTAGAAAAAATTATAAATTCTATACGCACGGAGGAAGATTTCTATACGGGACTATGTTTCGAATTATAAAAGATTATTAATGTATTTTTTGGGTATAGCCAAGAATGCAGCGGCCCTTTCATCGAAATCGACAATCAAATTTGGTTCAACGGCAAATGAAGACTACACAGGAACAAGCAAAAATGGCAAATTGAATCCGCATGTTGTAACCATTTTCATGTACGTATTTCTTTTCACAGACAGAAAGCGCAGCTCTTTTCAAGGCTCTTTTTTTTAACAGAAGAACAAAAATATATATCAAAACAACGCCAGTCATTGTATTCTGATTGCAAATCAGTCCATTCTGCTTTATTCACAAGCTGGGTGAGAGGATAGAGCAGCTTCAGTTGAAGAGGTTAAAGTGAGCGAATGCATGAGACGAGGAATCAATAGTTGACAATTTTCGTCTTCTGTTTGTTTTTCCTTCCCCCTTCCATTTCACACCGGCTGAATTTGTAAGCACTCTCGTTTCGGATAAGATTCGACACTTCTGCGGCATTTTAGAGCAATCGGAATCAATGTATAAATTTTGAGCAAGGAGGCCGCTGGCCATGTTTTTCTATTTTTGATGTTGTATACATTTTTTGAATAATCGTATAAAACAAAAAGCGTGTCCGAGAGGGTTTTAGGAGACTGTTATCGTTCCGGCTTGTGAAGGGAATCGGAATTGTCATCGTAAATTTATTTTTTTTTTCCGAAGTATGATCCAAAGTACACAGCCCATTGCTGCACTCTAAAGAAAAAAAAATGGGTCAGAATTGATCCGGATTCCGGAACCCGTGGGGTTAAAGATCAAACAGACGCAGAATCGTAGTTGAAATCCAATTTTCAACCAGTTTCGGAGTCAACCTTACCCAGAATTTGGTCAAACCCCCGGACCCCGGAATCCGAGTCAGTTCTTACCCAGGAGTTTTTTAATTGTGCCGCACAACTTCTGACAACGTCTAAATCAAACACAGTACGATGGGGGAGGGGTTCTCAGGACAGATGTGCCTGTCAAGTTACCCTACTTTGACGTGGCGTTGATTTTCATTCAGCAATTTTTCTTAAGAATAACGTTTGGTTTTTTCGACACAATCCATACAGATTCAAATAATGAAAACTTGCTGTGTTCAACCGATCTACTAACAATATGGAAGTTTAAAACACCCATATTGAATGTGGAGCCTAAAAAATCAACCTGAACCTTTTACAAAGTAAAACAAGGCAACAAGCATTTTTTGCGAAAAGGGAATTTGAAGTATAGCGTAAAAAAACAAACGAGCTGACAAATGAACAACGCCGAGGGGCCCACAGAGCCTGGACTCCCTGCAGGCATGATTTGTACACAGCTCAATGGAAGAACACATTAAAATTTGATATCTTATGGTGATTGCCCCTGTCTAATTTTTATCAAAATTTGATATGAAGACAGGTCCCCCACGGCACATCTCAAAGCAATCAGCTGTTATTGTTAGAACTTTTGAATTGATGTGGAAATTATTACACAAAATGTCAAGTTTAACATTAGACAAGTGTAGTATCTTGCCTGCCAGAAAGGCCCTGGATATACAAGGTCACAAAGGCTGTGGTCTGTAGCTTTATAACATGAACGCATCCCAAGTGTGTCTACCTTAAATTAAAACTTTCAGAGCAGCGTTTTGAGATAAAACAGTGCCACCCAAGAGAAGAAAAAAAAGTGAATGAAAAATAACGTCAAATTTCGACCCTTGGACCGGACAAACTGTCTTGACTCTTGAGCATATTCCCCGCCACAGTATCTTATTAAGACGTAAACTCATTTGTGCAGCAGCAACAGGCTGTGTGCTTTGCATCACGGCCTTCCTCAAACACAATTTGAAACTAGTGCATGGTTTTTTCTCTCTAAATTGTTACAAATTACTGCTTCAGAAAGTGGTTTTTCATGGGATTGATGCCAAAGTCCAAGACTACATGGAAATTTGGGGAAACAAATTGTTTTCACACGAGTCATCAATTTAGTTGTCTTATCGAGAGGGGGTCTAATACACCGTTGAGTTTGGATGATAACAACCAGATAGTACACTCGAAGGGTAAAGTCTTCAAAGGTAGAGTTAGCCTCATGCTCAAGGCGGTTGCAGTTCTAGCCGTATCTGTAGCTGCCAATAGACATTATGCATTGGCGTCGTCAAACCGCCATCTTCGAGGTAAACCGATGACGAAACAATGGAAACGCACAGATTCGTACGAGCGGCGCACATGATTGGCCAATTAACATCTTCCTTTTGAACTCTAGGCGAGGGCGCCCTACTCAATGACGTCATGTGCATAATAAGGTCTATACGGACACGGCCAAATTGTATGTCAAGATAATAATGGGGGAACGTTGAAACGCGCGCACGTCGATAATCTACTCACAACGCGGTGTAAGTTCGTGTCTGAATCAAGCAACTTTCGGCTATGGCTATGGCTGATGGCTTCAGCGATAAACGTTGAAGAATAGGACTTTTCACCGAGCCAGCCATAGCCGCGCCGTGCTCATTCAAAACGGCGTAAACAACGGGGACGCTGACTCCTATAAATGACGCAACCAGGATGTGTGGTGACGATGCAGGGGAAAATTTTCGGCAAAAAAAACCCCACAACTCGATGTCAGGGGCAAAATTTCATAAAAATGTATGCACACAAATCTTGCTAGGCACTGAAATATATTGCTTAGCAGAAATAGGTTACCAGCCAAAATATCATACACTTTACATTGCTGTGACTGTTAACCTCACCCATTTCTTGCTTAGCAGAATTATCTGCATAACAGCTTTATGAAATTGGGCACTGGGACATACAGACGGGTTGTCTTCTACTGAATCACCTATGATTAATTTTTATTTTTCTTTCCAAGAATGGAAGACAAGTTCCCCCCTTTAAAATGAATAAAAAATAATAAAACATTTTTGCCCACGCCAAAGTGTAATAACTCCAAAATGTTACCGATATGTTCTCAAGTTCCAGGTGAGAAAAATTAAAGAAATGTCTGATGAATTTGAAGGGTTACAGTCGGACCCTCCTCGGGGCAAAACCTCTCCACCGAAACTATCATATTTTGTCATCCAATGCCAGTATTGAACGCGTGTATGTTTCCCCTACTGCAAGCTGTTTGCATAACATCTGTTTACGTGTGTTATGAACGGTATACATAAAACAGCCGACATTCGCGTGTCAAACTCAGATTTGATTAGAGCGGCTTTCATCTCTCGATCGGATGTGTAGGAAGCTATACCTAAAGGCAGACGAGCAGTTGGTTATTTTAAACATCTCACTATTCTAAAAATAAATTTCATCTGTTTTTTTTGTTTACTATTAATATCATACTATCCTTTATTTATATTTACACGTGATTGTGAAATTTGCAATTCATAAAAACAATTAAATTTATAAGGGTATCGTAATAAGTTGGTGACCACACATGGCAAGCAATGAAGACACAAATGCCATAGGGAATGCACTGAGAGACCGGATACCAGCCATTTTACCACAAAGAGACAAAATGACAAGAGAAGACGTCACAGAAATTTGTCTACAGAATGAAATGGAAAAGGTCAGGGGTCAATTTCGAGATTTTGAGAGCTAAGATCGATCTTTACGGTGTATCAATCTTAATTTTGGCAATATCAACATCTCAGCATAAGATAAATCTAATAGCAATTTGTGATATCGAACACAAGGATGACAGGCAATGGATGAACAAACAAAACCACAGAGTTGGAAACAAATGTTGGTATGAGGTAAAATATCCAGAGGTAGACAAAAAAAAATGGCAGGAACGAGAAATCAAAGTCAAAGTCAATAAGTCAAAAATATGAACTTAACTTCCTAACTTTGAAGGTTACAGATTGGTTTTTGTCAACGCAATGCTGATCTATTTTATTTTATTTTTTTTTTATTTTTTTTGGGGGGGGGTCATCACCCAAGTATAACCCACCTTCAACTCAAAGTAAGAATGCAATGTGCCCCTTTTCAGCAGATTTCATAGTCAGGGTGTTTTTATATAAGTTACTAGTTTGTTCACCGAGTTGAAGACGTTTGTGTCCAATTTAACCACGAAAACAGAATGTAAAATTGTGTGTCAATGCATATCACCATACCACCGCTGAACTGATGTATGGATAAAACTGGGATCCAGACTTCTTCTATGTAGAATGTAATACGCCCTTGCAACACTTAAGTGTAGACTGACACCTTAATGTAGCTCGGCATACATTTCAGTACATTTTGGGTTTATGTTCGGGCTGCAAATTTATGTTCTGCAGCACACGCTGGCTACGGAGTCAACAGTTAAGGGATAGGGAAGAACACCTATATCCCTTAATTGTTGACTCAATAGCCGACGTGTGCTGCAGAAGAAGAAAAAAATCGCGTTCGGGCTACGATTCGGCTCGGGCTACTGTTTATAGATAATGGATATGGGGCTTCATTGAGTGATCCCGGGCTACGTTAAAGAACTCTGGTTTGGTATGCAATTATTACAACAATTCAGGTTTTTTACAGCGGTTTATGGCTAAATTTGTGCCCAGGAAAAGCATGCGTAAGCGACCAAGAGGATTTAGCACAGTCCACAGTGGATTTGCAGCTCATTGTAAATTGTGTAAACTCATCTGCAGTACAAGAACCACCGGCAAACTCTCATTTTGCTCCTGCTTACGGTTAGCAAGTTTGTTAAATAAAATTCTGCAAACGGCAGCTCCGTATAGCAGAAAACGTCTGCTTGTGCAGGCTTTGTGAATTTGGCGCCAAGTGTCCGGCTGCGTTTGAGTGCCGTATAGAACACGCCACATCAAATATGAAAATGATTCGTCTCGGGCACAGAATTAAAACAAATTCTATGGTCTTAAATTTAAACAAATTTTGTGGTTTAAAGTGTTGCAAGGGTGCGTGGTGTAGGGTAATTCTGTAGTCCATATTTAACGAGATAAAAGCTTCGTCCTACGCAGAAGAGTCTGCGAGTCTTGCAACACAATGATGAATCACCGGAGACAGTAATTGGTTGAGTGGGTACTCAGATTTGTTTTTAATTCACACGTAGTTTGTTATACACGAAGGCAGGTGTTGCAACAATGGGAGAAGTGACTTAGAAATGCAGACTTGGTCTGGTTTCAAGACGTTATGTTCCACGTTGAAACTATAGCGGTCGATATGTGAATAACCAAAATAGGGTGCTAGGATAACATTAGGCTGATCAATCCGTCGTTCTGTTGTGCTTCAGTGTACGAGGTTGCAAACTGGTCCATCCCCGTACCACAAACACGAACAGTTACCACTTAGTACCCTGACAGCTACAGCCGGAATATCTCACGTCACACTTCGCGGCTCGTGAGTAACCCCATACACTGGCCTTTAAAACCTGGCGGTTTCCTGCCCGATGTACCTTTGACCTTGCTTGCCGTAATACAACGTTTACACACGCACGCAGTAGCGTAACCAGAGAGGTCCCCCCCCCTCGCTCAGGAGCCTTCCCGAAATGAGATAGAAAAAATGCACACACAAAAAAAAATATTGTTTTATTTATTAAATAGCCCCCGAATGATGTCTTTGCCACTGCTCGCCCACCCAAATAAAGGTTTCTGGTTGCGCCACTAAAAAAACACACACAGCTCTGTGTTACATACCCTCTGTGGACATTCCTTTATTCTGTAAACTGAAGTAAAATCATATTCTTCAACACTGTAAAAACACTGTATAACGTGTGTAAGTCCACATACTGTATAAAAACCCTGCCTTGTGTGGACTCCTTTCGTTCTAAGGTCCACACTTCGTATGTTATGCTTACCCATGTGCGTATAGTATCGCTATCAGTCTGGTATTTATGCGTCATTTTGAATCTTAAACGTTAAATATAATAGGAAACATGTACTTTGTTGGCTGGCTCCAGGCTTATTGTTTGCTTGATGAAAGCACGGCCGCTGTAGCCAAATTGCGTATAGGATTGCTGAGCAGAGTAGCCTGCTCAGGTCAGTAGAAAATCTGCTAATGTGAGAAGTAAGGTGACCAGCTAAAATGCCATGAGATGTACACAGTTTGTGACTAGTTCCCTGTGTTGTAGTACTCCGTACTCGTACTCGAGCATCGTTTCGATGGTACTGGTAGTCGGCTAGCAAAGTACTCGTACTCGATGGCACAAGTACTCGCTACTCGATGGTACAAGTATCGCTACTCGATGGCACAAGTACTCGTACTCGAGTACTACTCGACCCTAGTACTCGGCAGTACTTGAGTATTTAATACCTGAAAAGTACTTGACTACAACGCTGCTGGTTCTCTTGTAATTTCCTGCTAAGCAATAAAGCGACGCTGAGCAGAACAACAGCTTCTTAGCTGCTTTAAACAGTTGGGGTCACTTTTATAAGGACAGATGCAAACACTCTTACGTTATTTTGAACCCGCAGGTTACATTAAGTATAGGATTTGAATTGTGAAAGTACAAGCTACACTAGGTTTGCATAAAATGTGTTCCTGAATTGGATTAAATTTATGACTGCGGTAACACTACCTCTTTTTATGGGTTGTGTTGTCCTAAAAAAGAGCTGTCAGTGAACCATCTCGACGTTTCGATTAGTATGCTAGATCGTATTCAGGAGAAAACTTGATTCAGATGCTTGCGGACTGAAAAGTAATGTAGATCTACAGTACTTTACTGCATGCAGCCGGCAAGCATCTGGGTCCGGGTTTCTCCTGACGACAACCAGAGGATACGGATCGAAACGTCGAGGTGATTCTTCACCGGTTTTTTCAGAACCACCACAATTCATAAGAGAAACGTGTGTGTACATGACAGTACCGAAAACATTACCACAGAAACTGCCGACTTCCAATGTCCCTTTAAAAACGACTGTAGTCTCATCTATCTATTAAGTACAAATTTCCCCGTCGGGTTGTATATTTGCAGGCTCTGGCTTTTGACGTGGTTTTATTGATATTTTCGTCTCCGCGTGTCAACATGGTGGGCTAGATGTTCAGAAAGTACAACAACAGAGATTGTTTAACTTGGAGGCACTCCGGGTGGCTACGGTACTCTACCCAAGTCGTGGCAACACACGCAGGGGGAACATACTGTCATGACATAACAGTATCGCTCGCAGTGACGCACGTTGCCTCGAAAGAAATTCAAAATAAAAACCGTTAATTGGAATGTAGTCAATGCGCGGTAACTCGTGAGAGCTTTTGACGACAACAGCTCCTAAAATAGCGTCAATGTTCACATCTATGTTTGGATGGTATCGTGTCAAAACATTTCTTGATACTTTTAGAGGTTTGAGCTTTTGAAATCTAAACAAAGAGGGGAAAACAAAGTTTGAGCAAAAAAGTTTGAAAAGGGAACATATCGGATATGAAGGAATTTTGGACTAAACTATTTTTCACGTCGATTCACCGGTACCAAGTTTGTACCACGTAAAGATTCAATATTAAAAAAATTTCGGTGTGATATCATCAATTATAAATCATTTAACACGAATGTTACAAAGAGGTTTTTGTTTATGTGTCTTTTGTTTGTTGGTCGATGCTGTTGTTGTTGTTATTTTTGTTGAATGTTGTTTTCCGTTTTTCATCATTTTACACACAGGAATAATAATACCGCTTATTCGTTACGACAATTTTTGAAACACCGAAGTGCTGCCTAAACATGTATCAGAAGTGATTCAAACAGTTATATTCATGTCTTTTTTTCAAAACATTTGCCGTTCTGAAAAACGGACAACGAATGTACGAATAAACATGATAAGAAGCTGCATGATCAAAGAAAAAGGAGCACTTTTTTAGGCGGGAAAGCGAGCGAGAAACACGATCAGGTTTTTTGGGGCAATCCCTCAAAAAGGCAAAGGAAATAAATAAAGCAAAGGACGGGGTATCTCTTTGGTGAATATCGATGCAGCCCATAGTGCCGTGTTCCAGTCAATGTTGTCCGGAAGCAATTTTGTGTCCGGCCTCAGTGCGCAATACCAAAGCAATCTAAAATATATACAAAACTTTAACGCAAATATTTCACGCCTTGAGTTAATTTGATAAAGTCAGGAGACTCGACTTAGAAATTCACACACAGTGCTTTCGCAAAAAATTGCAATTAATTTGAACCAAGGTCAACGCATGAGGAGTTTTGAGGCATACATTAAGGTAATTGCCTCTATACTGCGAATGTGTTCTCAGTGCGAGCCACAAGTCTTACATGCCCATCAGCCGAATCAATCATTTAAAAAATGGTCTGAACAGGAAATCAAAATGGCGGCTCTTGTTTAGAAGCTCTTCTGGGTGTACGCTGTTTGTTAAAGGCACTGGACACCTTTGGTAATTGTCAAAAACCAGTATTCTTCCTTTAGTGTATCCCATCATATGCATAAAATAACAAACCTGTACAAATTTGGACTCAATTGGTCATCGCAGTTGCAAGAAAATAATGAAAGAAAAAACACCCTCGTTGCACAAAATGTGTGTGCTTTCAGGTGCATAATAACAGGCTTCAGCTGAAGTCTTTTATTATTTGAGTGAGAAATTACCGCTTTCTCATAAGACTACATTACTTTAGAGGGAGCCGTTTCTCACAATGTTTTATACTATCAACAGCTCTCCATTGCTTGTTACTAGGTATGCTAACAGTTTTTTTGAATAATTACAAATAGTGTCCAGTGCTTTTAATTAAAGGCAAACGAAACATTTCCCTCTCGATACACGTCTTGCCGCAGCAGAAGTTCATTTCGCAAAGTAAATAGTCTGTACCGTTTAAAGATTGGTTGGGGGATACCTGTGTTTATTCAATCGAATTGTTTAGAACCGTCAGGTATTTGCACTGGAAATTATCTAGGTTTCGTCCTGACTGTTTTACAGAATTGTTTTCAAGAAAATGTTATGTTTAATCAATGAATACTTAGTTTATACTCACAAACTTTTACACAAACATTTGCATTTTAAAGTTTTGTTTTTTATGTTTTCAGAAACAGTTTTTCTCGAATGTGACTTCATTTCAGAGGGAAATATTACGCCGAAAAAAATGGTTGTAGTATGAACTTCCTAATCAGTAAGCTTTCAGGCTAAACTTAAACAATCGTGTTTTTCATTCTTATTAATCCTGTATAATACCTTTAAAGGAACAATACAGAATTGGTAAGAAAAAAACTTGTAAAATATACTTTTTATCACAGATTTACATAAAACTTACACGGTCTAATGATGAGGATAGTAGAAAACATCCCTTGAAATATTTCTGTCTGAAGTGCCATATTTGATGAGAAATGAATATACTAATTTTTCGATTGGAGTTTATCGCTCAGTGAGCGTTTTATTCATTTGTTGAATCTATATGATTCCCTGCAAATGTGTAATCGGTTTTTCACTATTTTCTCGTGACCCAGATGGCCGATCGATCTCAAACTTCTACAGGTTTGTCAGTTTATGTATATGGTGGATTACATAAAGTGCTTACACTGCCAGCAACTGTTTTGTTTGCAAAAACCAATTCCGTAACGTTCCTTTAATCTACCAAAGCCATGCATCATGAGCAGACAACATCGGTCCCTTCAGACTGAATTCACCCCAGAGCACTTCCTAATGACAACAAATGAAACTGAAATCCGTCGCAGAATTCTCGATAAAATAATTTGTTTATCCGCTCTTCCTGCGGGCAGTGACCCCCCTCTCAAGGACTTCAGTCGATTGTAATGGCTTTCCCCCCGCATAATATTTGTTCGAAATACCAGATGGAACGACAAACATTTTTACCGTACTGCCAATCGTAAGGGGGGGGGAGGAAGGTCGATTTCCTTTCTGAATTTCAAAGATGTAATCAGTACATTAATTTCAACCTCAATTATTAGAATCATTGCCGATAATCGATTTCAGATTGTCTATTTGATCAAACATTAAAAAAAAAACACTGTCTTTCCTAATTTGGCTATTTGTAAAGAGCTTTGTCATGGTAAGTGATCCAATACATATTCATCTCCTCGATACCATTACAAGTGTACGGACTACTACGACCCTGGAGGGTCTGTGGATGAAGCTACACACTGCCGGAGAAGGTCGAATTCAATTAAATAAAGAGGACGTAAATAGCTTTCATAATATGCAGCACTATATTTATAGATGGTTATCTCTGCTGACGTCAAAATAACACGACATATCACGCTCTCGCGAGATTGGTTTATGATCCACGCAATCGTTGTGAGGCTGTAGGTTTTTGTTGACGCAGCTGAAGAAGGCAATCTTGTTTTACAGCAATTCGATTCTTCGGCAGTCTTAGAGATTTTTGTGTGAGTTTTTTTTTGTGTATACTGTATTATGAATGTATGAGTGTAATTCAATAACTTCGACGGTGACTATAGACTTTCATTATTGTATACAGACGTACCGTTTTCTTTCATTCAAATGAGTGTATTCCAAAGTGAGGCTTCGAGGGCAAAATGGTCTGCCCCGTTTGGGTGAGATGAGAAATAGCATTCCTCACGTGCTTTTGAAGACAGGGCACAAGGCAAAGATGATGAAAAGCAGCATGACAGTTTTATATTTTTAAGTTCTCCTCTGCCTCAGTATAGAGGCCGTACAGGGAAACAGAATTCATTGTCAATGTTGTTGCCATTGTCGCTGACATTGTCATTGCCATTGCCATTGCCATTGCCATTGTCGGTATCGTTATCGTTATCGTTGTCATTGACGTTGTCATTGTCATTGTCATTTTCGTTTTCATTGACCTAGTCATTGTCATTGTCATTGTCATTGGCATTGGCATTGTCACGAGGTGATTGGTGTCTCTGTCACACAGTGTAAAGTCGGCAATCGTTTAGGGCAAAGACATTATATGCATGATCTTCCTATCAAGGAAACTCGGCAAACTCCAACAATAAACACCAACCTCTCTCATACAATCATTGGTTTAACGTCTATGATTATGAATTGCAGAAATCAAGAAATTGGGATTCAGCAACGAGACGTCATTGCTTTATTCTAGTCATTGTGAAATCAGCGGTTCACTTGGCCAGATTCGAGCCCACAACCTTGTGTCATGCAGTCTATTTTTTTCTTGGACGCACAACAATGCGTGTAAGTACAGCATGCGGCATGCGGGAGTTTTATCGTATTCCTTGCATGGATGCGTCGCGATGCGTCGTGGTGCCCAGAACAAGGACGTAACGAAAAGTTACTGGATCGGAAAAGGACGTATTTAGCAATTAATGTGAAATATCGTTATTCAAGAAAATTGAGCGAGAAAGTTTAATCGGGTTAAACATTTTGCTTGGGGTATTTCCAGCAACAACAAATGTAACAGTAACAGGTTTTTTTTAACGCGCCAATTTTTTTCATATAACCTTTTATTACAACTTTTTGTAACTAGCAAAAAACAAACAACAAAAAACAGTACCATGTTTTTTGTCAGGAGCCGTTTTATTGCCTACAACCTTTTGTTACAGAAAAAAGGTACTTTGAGTGCAAAGAAGGGGAGTTAGAGCCTTATACGCTCGTTTTCCGGGCACTCGTTGGTTTGGTGAACGACTTGACCACCACGTAGCAAAATCGGACCTCAATCAAAAACCCAAATTGCCCCGTGAAAAGAACATCTAACGGCCGTGTCCGGATCAAGCGACACACGGCTATGGCTGATCAAGAAAAGTCCTTTGCAGCAATAGCCACTATCGAAGCCGTCAGTTTTGACACAGTCAACTTTTATTTAATTATTATCGCGAAAACGAACAGACAGTTATAATTCTACGACCATCTTCTTCTTATTTTTTTAACTCCCACTCAAACCCATGCCGTGGACCCGATGATTGGAGCTCAATAATAGTCGAACGCCCTTTGAGGAAACAATGAAGATCAGTATTAATCATATCAATTGGGAAGACTGGGGAACATTACGAAATGCAATGCCATTCAGTTCTGTAATGTTGAAATATGTTTATTAATGGCCCCCAAGTCTACGACGCAACCAATTTATGGTAAGCCGTATACTTAACCCTAATGTTGGATCGGAAGATAACATCCGCCGAGTCGTAATCATGTTGAATGTAAAGGACATCTGCGTGCCTGGAAGCCGGCATTATTGTTCGCCGGACTGAGCAAACCCTCACCACCACCTAGTCACTGTATCCCCTTTGCGACAGAAACACTCATATCAATAATTGTGTACAAACCTATTTTTGTGTGTGCTCCTTTGACCGATCAACAACACAACACTGTACAGTTCAATCCATCAATTTCTGGTGCCCCCCCCCCCTCCCCTCCCCGTATTACCTGCGGGGTCTTTTATTCATTTTTAAGATTTCAATTCTCGGAGCACAATCTGAAATCCTGGCAAACAAACAAGTGCCGCCTCCTTTGATGCAGCTCATCGCTTGAAGACGCCTGGAGCAAATCTTATCAGAGTGTCTTGAGCATGCAGAGGTGCTGGGGGTATCCTTTATGTCATTATTGCCCAAGATAGAAGGAGATTGCCAGGAAAAGAAAGACGGCCACCACAGTGATTAAAGGCACTGGACACTATTGGTAATTACTCAAAATAATTGTTAGCATAAAAGCTTATTTGGTAACGAGCAATGGAGAGCTGTCGATAGTATAAAACATTGTGAGAAACGGCTTCCTCTGAAGTAACGTAGTTTTTGAGAAAGAAGTAATTTCTCAGTAAAATATTTGAATTGATTTTGAGACCTCACACGGGTGAGGTCTCAAAATCAAGCGTCTGAAAGCACACAACTTCGTGTGACAAGGGTGTTTTGTCTTCCGTTATTATCTCGCAACTTCGACAACCAATTGAGTTCAAATTTTCACAGGTTTGTTATTTTGTGCATATGTTGAGATACACCAAGTGAGAAGACTGGTCTTTGACAATTACCAAAGGTGTCCAGTGTCTTTAAAGAAACATTACATAATTGGTTTTTGCTAACAAAACAGTTGCTGGCAGTGTAAGCACTTTATGTAATCCACCATATACATAAACTGACAAACCTGTAGAAGTTTGAGATCGATCGGCCATCTGGGTCACGAGAAAATAGTGAAAAACCGATTACACATTTTAGCATGAAATCATATAGCTTCAACAAATGAATAAAACACTCACTGAGCGATAAACTCCAATCGGAAAATTAGTTTATTCATTTCTCATCAAATATGGCATTTCAGACAGAAATATTTCAAGGGATGTTTTCTACTATCATCATCATTAGACCGTATAAGTTTTATGTAAATCTGTGATCATAAAGTATATTTTACAAGTTTTTTTCTTACCAATTCTGTAATGTTCCTTTAAGAGACCTCTGAAAGAGAAGTTCGTTTCGACCATTGCGATGAGCCGTACGTATCTCTACGGGAGAGTGTGTTTGAGTTTTTTTAAGGCGAGCCCCAAAACCCCAACTTTGATTAATGCGGTGGTCATCTCAGCCACGTTTCTTGTGCACACATCACCTATTCCCTTCCGCACGGCAAAGAAGGGTTCACATTACTTTGATTCAAGCCTCGTTTTGGTTGCATGCATTATCATGGAAGAGAACAACATGATTGACTTCTGTAACGGCAAGTTGGTGAAACCGTGTTTAACGGTTTTCCGCGTGGTGAAAACGCGTTCAAATACCATAATATGCAAATGAAGGGAAGCATTTATGGTAGAAAATTTCACGTTTCATCACAAAACTAATCTGACGGTCCAAACTAATTGTCCATGCCATTTTGCCATAAGGTTTCTTAGCACGAAATCGCAATTGCTTACCATAAATTATGGAGCCACGAGTAAATTCTGTCATGGTTAATGGCACATGACTTCATTCAGGATTAAAGGAACAATACAGAATTAGTAAGAAAAAATATACTTTTGATCACAGATTTACATAAAACTTACACGGTCTAATGATAGTAGAAAACATCCCTTGAAATATTTCTGTCTGAAATGCCATATTTGATGAGAAATGAATAAACTAATTTTCCGATTGGAGTTTATCGCTCAGTGAGCGTTTTATTCATTTGTTGAATCTATATGATTTCATGCAAATGTGTAATCGGTTTTTCACTATTTTCTCGTGACCCAGATGGCCGATCGATCTCAAACTTGTACAGGTTTGTCAGTTTATGTATATGGTGGATTACATAAAGTGCTTACACTGCCATCAACTGTTTTGTTAGCAAAAACCAATTATGTAATGTTCCTTTAACATTGGTCATTCAAGCTCGTGCTAAGCATTTATGTGTGCTTATCAACTTTAAGGAACATGTCCAAAATTTGTACAGCTTGGATAGTAATTATCTTAGTAAACGTACGAAGTGGTACTTTGTTTTGCCTACTCGTATATATTAATGGGCATACGTGTTTCCCCGCGCGTTTTCAAACATGATGGGAACCTTATGTTCCCACGTGCATTACTTTTAATTGGTGGAGGAAAATTAAATTGCGCAGCCTTTGAATACGCGCAAAACTTACATATAGCGCACTCTAAACAAAGCTGAAGGTGTGCACTGAGTACACTTCGGGCGACACTCAGCAGCCGGGCCCAATTTTATAGAACCTTCTTCTAATCGAAAAAACAACAGGATACCAGTCACAGATGGTACATGTAAAAATATGGTGCTTTGGATGGTAACCTTATTCGGGTAAGCATTAATATTTGTTGTGCTGAGCTGCTTTTTGTGCTTATAGGCAAAGCAGGTGATATCGGGTCCGGGGCTTAATTCCATAAAGCTGCTTCACAGCCAATTTTGCGCATAATGTGTGAGATTTCCATGTCACAGTGCTGTGCTATTCCTCAACCACGGGAAAAGGCATGCTAACATTCCGGCTCTTCCAGCAAGCTGTCAGCCTAATTTCTCTGCTAACCTACGAAATCTGCTGGTACTGAAACCAACATGTTCTGCTATTATAGTTAGCACGAAAATTTGCTGAAGCAGCCCGGTTGAATCAGTTTCGGTACAGCCTCGCTACCATGCATGGGCAGCGCGCCGTATCAATACATCTCGTCACTAACCCCTGGAAGGGAAGCCCTGAAAAACAATGCTAAAAAGTTGTTACCCATAAGTCGAGAGACTGCTCTGCACAACTGGGAACGATATTCGTTTTTGATAGAAATCTTCATAAATAGTGACACAACAGTCCATAATCACCGGGCGTTGCACTCCATTATGAAACTCCCGCCCAAGGGCGTATACGAAATACGATCAAACCCACAGCCAAGAAAACGACAGTGCTAATAATCTCAGTGAAATTGAACAGCGTTTCTCTCTCACGAAAGACGATCTGGTTTAGTTTGTCTCCGGTCTCTGAGAGCTTTATACCCGCGCCGTAGAAGATGGTATAGTAACGAAGAGGATCCGTTGGGAACGTTATTTCATCCGGGATGACGTCACACACGCGGTAATATGACACCCTCGGATAATATGATATGTGACATGATCATCAAGAATTGGATCATCGGCAGGGTTTGTTCAGTCTCGTGTTCACATTAGCTCACTGTTGACCCTAAGCTATGCGCAGCTATCAGGTTTATTCCCCCATCAGTTCGCTCGGCCCCAACCGGTCCACGCTGGGACGGGCTGATGAGCCGTGTACACATTCTTGTTCAGGATGTAGTGATGCATGACGGGAACGATCGAAGTCGGCGCAATGCGCAGAATCACAACATTTACACAGACACGATGGATGCTCCATGGATAATGTAAACGATCTTTTTAAACAAGTAAGAATAATGTTGCGATCGAGCCCTATTTTTAGTGCAAAGCAAAGAATGACAATGATTATTTGCAATCGATTTACACAATAAAGATACCCGGTACATTATTAATAATATTCGAATCTTTCGTAAACAGGAAGAGGTGACCGGGCGTTATTATAGGTCATGGGGAATGCCAATCCAGCCAATCCTGGCGCCTCTGGATGAGGCGCCGGGACGCAATTTTTTATTTGTTTTAGGCCCATATGGGGGTCTACAGTGAAGGGATCCGGGAAGGCGCCCATAGCTTATGTGTGTATACACTAGCCAGCGTGTGGTGTGAACAAAAAATCCGGGCCCGCTTGAAATTCCCCTGCGGCTCAAACCAGTCCGTGTTCCCGCCATTGCACTATCTTTACAAATCAGTCAACCGAACCTAAGACCGTAACTGAATCGGCGGTTTTGACTGTGGCTTTGGCTGTTGCTAAGGGCAGCCTATGCTTCAACACAATGTTATAACATGGTGGTTCAGCCGCAGCCACGCCAGAAACAGCCCTTAAGGCTACCGTCCAACACCAAAAGACTTCGTCTACGGCTGGCCGCTGGCTGCTGCGGCAACGTTGAAGAACAGGCCTTTTCACTCCGTCACTTCGGACATACGGCCCAAGCCGTGCTCGCCTTGTTCGCGGATGATTTCAAAATCCCAGACTGTCATAATAACCCCCTCTTTATAATTAACATACATCGGTAAAAACTATTGACAGTCTGATAGTTACAGAAATCACATTTTGCATTCCTGGGAGCAAGAATAAAGTTTAATCACCAAACAGATGAGACTCGGAAAAACAGAATTTGCCACCTGCAAAACCGACAAAATTAGTCTGGTTACCTAAAATGAGTTACTATATAAGGAAAGTCTCTTCGCCATACGCGCACGTCTTTTTTGCGAGCGTGGAGACTCCTCACCACGTGGATTTGCACCCCTACCATCAATCAATGGCCCCAGCCACCAAAACGGTTGCGCGCGTAATAAACCTTTGTTATTAGAGCGGCAGACTTGAAATGGCAAACTCGTAGTTAGGTCGGGTCCGAATTGATGGCTTCGACACTGGCTACGGCCTGATTGCTGAAATAGCTAATTCGTTAAAGTTGCCATATTATTAACGGCCATAGCCGTAGCCAAAGTCACTTGCTTTGGACGCGGCAGCCTAAGGCCGTATCTGAATTGGCGGCTACGGCTACGACTGTTGCTAAGGGTGTAGTGCCCATGGTGTCCTATACTTTAACGCATGATGACGCGGCGATCCACAGCCGTAGCCGTAGCCGTAGCCGTAGCCGTAGCCGCCAATTCGGACACGACCTTGAACCGTGGCCAAAAATAGTCGGATCCCCTTTTTGGTACATTGGGAATCAGCATCCGTTATTGATATTGCACACATGGAATATGACGAAAATGGTGGCATTCTGATTGAAGTTCAATGACCTTTGTGCTATGCACTTCGATTTAAAGTGATGGAACACCATTAGTCTTTAAGATTTTTTTAAATCTTAGACAAATGTGCTGCCAGTCCTAATTTTATGAGGGATATATTCCGTCTGAGACCTGCTATTCCAGAAAATGGGAACATTTATATCCGATGGAAGCCACATTTCTGTATTTGTTATGATGCTGACAAATACGATGCTGACAAATGAAATATTTTTATCTTATTTTCTTTCGTTCTTATTTTGATTGCCAAATCGCAGAAAGGTGAGGAAGAAACAAAAGTCTACTAAACTCCTGACAAGACACTCTTCTTCTTTTTTGCTGTTTTCTCTCTCGATTTGCAGGCCACCAACAAATTATTTCAGTTTTCTAAATTGGAATAAAACCATGAGACAAAAATCTGAGACAAAGCAAGACGCTATGTGGTATTATCTATTAAAACAATGCGACAAAATGTCCATAGGTTGGTTGCATAGTATTCTTAACCTTGTAGCCACACGACCGCCCAGCCGCCTAAAGCGATACACTGTAACATGCGGTAGGAGGAAACGCTCACCAGCTTGTATTTGGAGAGAGAGAGAAAAAAAAAGTAACATCATAATAAAACTAGATAGTCATTGGTACGCGTTGGTGTCAACACAATGGCAATCGTTTATATACATCATTTTTTAAGTTCGCCCTTCACAGTTGAATTGTAAAAATGTTAACGCCAATGATGACGAATTTATGTAGCTCTTACAAACCCAAGCTCACTTTTAACAAAACAATTTTATTTGCCTTCATCATGATGATACTGTCAACAATTAATGCCTAGCAATTAATCGGTATGAGCATTTGACGCCAGGTAACAGCCTCATAAACTAGTGTGTTCAATTTACTACTTCATGAAAAATAGCATCCATAAATATTAGCGGCAGCCGTTAACGGGAGGTACTTATTGTTCCCTTTGGACTTCTCAAATTCGAAATTGAAATAATGTTAATCAATGAAAATATACACGAGTGAACAACAATAATTCTATGTAAACAACAAGCCTTATTGGTATCTTTTAAAATATTTTGAACCACGATTCTAGTAATTTATTGCAAGAGTCTTGAAAACTTAAAATTTTTCAGCAAAACTCGGGCGTTGCAGGGACTAAAGTGTTAATGCAAACATTGGATGGCACGTTCCGTACGTATAGACGATGTGACCTGTGACATCACATGTTTACAAAAGAGTTACAGAGCCTGGACTTCCGGCGGGCACATTTTTTACACAGCTCAATGGAAGAATACAACAAATCTTATGTTTTATGGAGATCGCACTGTCTGATTTTCTTCAACTTTTGATATGAAGAAAGGGGGGACATCTCCAAAGCTGTACGGCTGTTGCTTTTGTAAAATTTGAATTTATGTGAAAATTGTGACACAAAATATAAATTTTCCCAATGAGCCTGTGTAGCATCTTGCCCGTCAGGAATAGCATTATAATGTACGAGGTCACCACTCTGTAAACAAATGTAGCATGGTCTATACGGAATAGACATTTTCACCATGTCCTAACAACACACTTCCACAAGAATGACTTGGACTTTTACACACACAAACAAACATGTTCGCGCAGTGTTGCATACACTCTGTGGACTTTCCTTTGCTCTATACACTCAAGAAAAATCATTCTTCAACACCACTGTAAAACAAAAAACACTGTGTGGACGTGTGTAAGTCCACACAGTGTTTCAAATCCCTACATTGTGTGGACCTCATCTGTCGTTTGTCTCCACACTTCGTATGTAACGCTTATAAACGATGTCACTATTAACGAAAATTGAATCTCTGTAATATTTTTATCAATTGATGAGTTTTAGGAATTACTGGTAGGCCCAACCCTGAGCAACAAAAAAAACGACACCGGATTGTCCGGGGTTTTCTTTTATCTCGAGCTCGTAAAACGCCTGGCCACACAGGACGTCTTTAATCCCAAAGATAGAACGAGCGAGATCATTGCTGCAGGTACCAGGGCATTCGAGGTAATTCTAAAAAAAAAAAATTATATCCTCAACCCATCAGAAAAATGTTGAAATACTTTCGAGAGGAATATAAATAGTGTAATGATCTAATCGCGAGTATAGGTCACCTTGTCCGCACATCTGAAAAAGTGCACACACGCACGGAGAGAATTTTCTATACTTCGATGTGCACAACAACATTAATCAAATAACATGGGGGGAAAATTGTATTACATTTCCGGCTTGCCTCGGTAATAATACTTATAACGAATAATGACCCCGCGTTGTAAGATGTACATAGCTGGAGCACACACTGCAGGAGACATGGCGGTGTAAGGCATATTCTGATTTTAGATATTTGGAGGAGTATAGTTTCATTCCCATCCATAGTTCAAGCGGACAACATTTGGTACTTGTCAAAGACCAGTATTTGCACTCTGTATGACCCAACATGCACACGAATTAAACTATACAATCAGTTGATATTATTTGTGAACGATGTGGAAATATATGAACTGAACTGAACCGAATTAAGAAACCTGTGTGAAAGTTTAAGCTCAATCGATCATCGGAGCCACGAGTGAATTCTGTCATGGTTAATGGCACATGACTTCATTCAGGATTAAAGGAACAATACAGAATTGGTAAGAACAAAACTTGTAAAATATACTTTTTGATCACAGATTTACATAAAACTTACACGGTCTAATGATGATGATAGTAGAAAACATCCCTTGAAATATTTCTGTCTGAAATGCCATATTTCATGAGAAATGAATAAACTAATTTTCCGATTGGAGTTTATCGCTCATTATTAATTTGTTGAATCTATATGATTTCATGCAAATGTGTAATCGGTTTTTCACTATTTTCTCGTGACCCAGATGGCCGATCGATCTCAAACTTCTACAGGTCTGTCAGTTAATGTATATGGTGGATTACATAAAGTGCTTACACTGCCAGCAACTGTTTTGTTAGCTAAAACCAATTCTGTAATGTTCCTTTAATTGTATTTGCGGATCTTGTACCTGCAACCAACCGACAACAGCGTCTCCAAACGACCAGCAATTTTTCTATCCATTGCGCAAACCATTCATGCATAAAGAGACTTCATTGTTTCCTTTTCCCGCTTGAGGACCGCGCTTCTTAGGCTTTTCCCTTGTCCTGGGCCCCATGTCTTAGAGCTGCTTAAGCAGAAAATAATTGCTTAACACACTTCTGCTCAAAACAAAGCAGGAAACCAGTCAAAAATGGTACACATGAAATGGTAATTTGGCTGGTGACCTATTTCTGGTAAGCACAATAATTTCTTGCTTAGCTTGTTGTTGTGCTTAAAGACACCAGCACCTTTGGTAATTGTCAAAGACCAGTCTTCTCACTTGGTGTATCTCAACATATGCACAAAATTACAAACAGTGAAAATTTGAGCTCAATTGGTCGTCGAAGTTGCGAGATAATAATGGAAGAAAAAACACCCATGTCACCCGAAGTTGTGTGCTTTCAGATGCACGCGTGAGGTCTCAAAATCAATTCAAATATTTTACTGAGAAATTACTTCTTTCTCAAAAACTACGTTACTTCAGAGGGAGCCGTTTCTCACAATGTTTTATGTAACAACAGCTCACCATTGCTCGTTACCAAGTAGGTTTTTATGCTAACAATTATTTTGAGTAATTACCAATAGTGTCCAGTGCCTTTAAGTAGCTCTACGAAATTGGGCACTGTTCGTAAGTGTGATGTGATTCCGCTGTAAGCCACGCCCACTTCCCACAAACGGGCTCCAACGATCACCAGAAGCCCATAGGAAATGCATTGAGCAAGTTTTTGTATTAGGATTAGTTAAGAAAAGTATGATAATTGGGCTTGGCTTACATGTGTTCTTTAGTTCAGAGATTCGAATTCTTTTTCAGAATTATAAGTTTCTATCATGAGAAGTGCCTTTGAACGATGAAATGGGTGATTTGGAGGTAAATACACACAAACGTAATGCGCATTGGAGCTGGAAGTAGAGAAAACTCTGGTGCACCAGAGGGGGCGCGTGTGGAGGAATGACTTTTCAAATTACAGTTGGTTTCAATCTAAAAATAGTAAACTGTTTGCGTTTTAAATAGGAGTACTTTAAAAACCGAGGAAGTAGCAATCGATTCATCCACAAAATATCAGCTTTTTTCGATTGTTCATCCACAAAATGTCAGCTTATTTCGATTGTTCATCCACAAAATATCAGCTTATTTCGATTGTTCATCCACAAAATGTCAGCTTATTTCGATTGTTCTAATCGTACTATAATGCCCAAATATGAACCTCCCAAAAATTCCATAACATTTACCGCTTTTCGTGTCCAATATCCACATATCTACACACTTCACCTCCTTCTTTTCCTGTTTCGTTGGCCTGAGACGGTAATCGGGTCAGCTTAAAAATAGCTGAGAAATTGCGCGATAAACATTGGTATGTCTGTTATTTTTTAAGAAACTTTATCAATATCACAGTGGCAGCTCGGCAAAACGACTGTGTAGTAAATTACTAACTGCGGTGCGGTGATTTCATGCCATTTCGGAATGAGTTTAAAGGAACATCGCAGAATTGGTTGTTGCTAACAAAACAGTTGCAGTGTAAGCACTTTATGTAATCCACCATATACATAAACTGACAAACCTGTAGAAGTTTGAGATCGATCGGCCATCTGGGTCACGAGAAAATAGTGAAAAACCGACTACACATTTGCAAGAAATCATATAGGTTCAACAGATGAATAAAACGCTCACTGAGCGATAAACTCAAAACGGAAAATTAGTTTATTCATTTCTCATCAAATATGGCATTTCAGACAGAAATATTTCAAGGGATGTTTTCTACTATCATCATCATTAGACCGTGTAAGTTTTATGTAAATCTGTGATCAAAAGTATATTTTACAATTACCAATTCTGTAATGTTCCTTTAAGCAAGTGTTTATTTAAAAGGCTGGGTCTACTTTGGGTAATTGTCAAAGACCGGTATCCTAACTTGGTGCATCCAAACAATATGCATAAAATAACAAACCTGTGAAAGTTTGGGCTTCATTGGTCATCGAAGTTGCAAGAAAATAATGAAAGAACAAAACACCCTTGTTGCATGAGAACTGTGTGCTTTCGAACCCCCAAAAAGGCTTCATGCCTGAAGCCTTATCATAATCAAAATAATATTTCAGTGAGAAATCACCTTTTTCTCATAAACAACATTTACTTCAGAGGGAGTCGTTTCTCACACTGTTTTGTACTATCAGCAGTCCTCAGGTGCTCCTTACCGAGTAAGTTTTTATGGTAACGTATTTCTTGAGTATATCTACCAAAAATATCTACTGCCTTTAAAGGTATTATACAGGATTGGTAGAGCTGACAAAATAATTACAGAGAGTGTTCATGTTTTGTGTAATCAACCACATACATGAAATAACAAACCTGTGAAAATTTGAGCTCAATTGGTCATCGAGGTCACGAGAAAATAGTGAAAAGAGACCTTATGTGTTTTCTGTTTTTCAAACATCGAGTTTATTATCGCGCGTGATAAAAACTATTGTTTTACTCGTTTCTCACAAACGATAGCATTTTAGGCAGAAATATTTTAAGGAACTCTTTCTACCATTACTGACTTTAAATCATGTAAGTTATGTGTGAATCTTTGAACATATGTGTTTTCGATCTTACCAATAGTGTACAGGGCCTTTAAAGGGTGCTTACAACATTGGTAAAAAGGGGAAACAGATTTACACATAACCAATACCGCGTATACAGAAATATCTCCGAGCTTTGAGAAATGAGTAAAACGATAATAGTTTCATCTTGCGAGTGAAAACATAATGCATGAGGGTTTTTGTCCGCTTTATTTCTCGTGACTCCGATGACCGATTGAGCTTCAACTTTCACAGGTTTTCTATCCAATGTACGTTGGCTACATAAAGTGTGGATGCTGCTCTTCGACAATTACACCAATGTCGTCCGTGCTTTAACGTGAGACAGAACGTACAGAATGAAATTGGTTTAGTTTGGTTCTTGCGTTACGATGAAAAACAGATGTTCATCAAACCTTATTTACAAAAAAAACATAAATCTGAATGTAATAAAAAAATATATATATCTTCGCCCTTACAAAGACACATTTGTTCTCCTTCTGTTCCATCTTCAGGCTCTCTAGCGTGTGTGACACTTGTGAGGATATTTTGTTGTTTGTCATAACCAGCAAAATCTAGATTATATTGTACATGCCCATATACTCACTTTAACTCCGGAACTTCCCTTCAAGCCGACGGAAGAGCGCTATTAAATTGTCCATTCATAAACCAAGCCCTATGATCGCATCAGAACACATGACGTTTGATAGCGACACGGTTCTCAACCCCCTTGAAGCGAAGCTTATCAGAGTAAGCCGTGCGTCGGTATCTCCAAAGCTGTCTTCCAGTCATCTAACAAAACTGCCGCGTCTCCGAGAAGATCACTGCACGAAATCACAAAGCAGCCCAATTCCAACATTAGAATCCGAACGCCGTGTAACCGCGTCTCTTGTAAAATGATGTGGGCATCATTACATCAAAGGCACCACTCACATAATAGTCTCACCAAATACACATTTTTTTTTCTTTCCCCGATATCTTGCAGACACATTAATACGCGGAACGTCCACGCGGTCTTGGCTTTTTTTCGTGTGAACTTTATTTCATTCCAGATGGAAAAATTAAACCGTCGGCAGTTTACTGAGATGAGGAGGCGAGTTCATTATTTTCCCCGAGTTGCCGAGAGAGAACACGCGGCGTGTATAAAGCCCGGTATCCTTGTCCCCAGAGATAGAGTCAGAGATCGAGGGGAGCGAGTTGTCACACGACCTACCCAGCACAACGAGACAAACCGTTCCCGTCCGTCTTCAGCCGGGTAATGAAATCCACGGCTTAGAAATCTCGCGATTATATTTCCATTCTACTTACCCCGTGGATGATGGCCGGTTTTTCCATATTATCGTGATGAGGCGAGTGTAATGTGCAAAGCGCGTGCGCATGGGAAACTCAGCTTATATTATCAGCATTTCGGAGCGCGTCTCGGCGAGGGCTGCACGGTGGTTGTCTGTGATTGGCTCGCTGCTGCGAACACGTGATCCTTTTAATAATCGGCATTCAAATTAATCAAGCTGAATTGATTTTTGTTCTGCGTTTCGTTGTGTATTATACGCATGTATCTTATACGGGTATCATGCTCTATTATTAATTGTCCGGCATATGCAGTAGGTTTTTTTTGTGGGTGTGTGTGTGTGTGGTTGAGGTGTTATTAGTTTGGATAGACCCTTTTTGTGTGATAATTTTGGTGTTGTTTTTGAGAGTTTTGTAGAGGAGTACAAGAGACGGTTTGATGTTGGTTGCAGTGTGTGGTTGAGGTTATTAACCTTAGTTTTCGGAATAGACCCATTTTTGTCGTGGTAATTTTGTTTTTGTTTTTTGACGAGATCATTTTCTACGAACGGAGTACAAAGAACGCACGGTATAATGTCATGTTTGGGCGCCAACCTGTTAGAAAAAAAAACGGGCCTCGATATTTGCCACACATGAATTGTGAGCATTTTCGAATCATACTATGCAGCCCTGCTTTTCTCCTCTGCAATACCAATGTAACCAAAATGGAGCGGCGGGAAATACAGTAAGTGTAGTCGGGCGTGTGTTGTTGTTTGATTAAACATGACAGCTAAACCTTGACATTGTTACATTCCATTTTACTAAAGGGTGTTTTTTCCCCCTTTTTTCGTAACTATAGCTTCGCGGCTTCACACCATAGACTGTGTATAAAGTCTCGGCTTTATTGCATTCTGATTTTGTTGACGTAATATATGGATATGAAAGGTATTTGTTGCTGGAATTTTTATAGTTGAACAGTTATGACAATAAAATTATTTCTGAATTTAATATAAGAAGAAAAGATACAAATAAAACTTACCTTCTTGAAAAAATAACGAAGCCCACATGACGGTTCTTGTTGTATTATTTTACTATAGCGATGGACGCACAAATTAGAGCGTGATTGGCAAAAGGCGTTTCAACAAAAAAATCCTCGTCCAAATTTTGTATTTTGTTTCATTGTTAATTTTTTTTTAATTATTAGTTAAAATTTTATATATGACAACATGCTATGGTTATTTTTATTTGCAAGAATTTTGTATAAATATAATTTAAAGAGAATTTTTGATATCGGAGAAAAATAGTCTTCGTTCGAGTGGTCGTTTTCGATTTACGCGAGACTTGCACAGTCTAGTTATGACAGTTGACATGGTTTAATGGACTTTCTATGAAATGTACGATCGACAAAATTGATCATCGGTTTATTGCTTGAAGAGGGCATTTTTCACTGTCATTCAGTGCAGTTTCAAGAACACATCATTGACCGAAAAGCAGTTTATATTTCATCGATGATCGTCACCTACAAGCCTATATTGTAATTTTCCGATTTCCATCGAAGCACACAGTTTTGAAGGGCACAACAAATTTCTAAGGTGAGGGTGAAACGTTATTGACAGACGCGTCTTGAGTGAAGGACTGCCGATTCGGATTTCAGCACATAGACTCAATACACGGTTTGTTTCTGTAAACCTAAACACACTTTTTACTCTAAACAAGAGAAGTGTCAATTTACTTCAATAAAGCTCAGACGGAAATTGTCCTCAATAAATTTGATACCAGTGTCAAGTTGCAGAGGTCCATGAAAGTAGCCCAAATCAAAACGTGCTTCTCATCATCAGTTATTAGCAAAACTAAGTGAAGATTAAATTTAAAACAATGAACTTTTAGAATACTATAATGACCTTTTTCATCGAGGGCCTTCCCCCCCCCCCTTTTTTTAAATAAATTTGTAAAAGTCACGCACTGTTAAATTAATGGGAAATAGCCGCTCGTGACAAGACCAAGGTCACCGCATGGGCAACCAGCTTTTGTGGTAAATGCGTACTTTTTAATTAATATCGAATTGGAATTATTTTGTGAGCGCTTCACCCACACCATGGTTGTTGAAAGAAGCGACCGTTGAAGAAAAGATACCATTTATTGGACACGGTTTTGGGTTTTGTTTTGTTGTTTTTTTACTTTTCACGTTCAAGATTTCCAGTGGGTCACATTACTTTATTTCCTTAATCAAGAAGGCCCATTCTCAATGACGGCTCAAAAGAAAGTAAAGTACAGACGTCAGTCTGGGAAAAGAACATCCCGAATGGAGAAGGTTTTGTTTTATATTAGCCTGGGTCCAATTTCATGGCTCTGCTTACCGCGGATTTCAGCGCTTACCGAGCCCTGTAAACACAAAACTCCATGGGATGTAAGCTCATAATTCCGCGGTATTAAGGGAAGGTAAGGGAAGGTATGGAATTGGGCCCACAATAGGAATTGTCACTTACTTTAAGAAATCCTGGGTCAGATGCAGACCTGAATTCTGGGTCACATGGGGCCTGATCCACTTCTTGGCCAGGCTGACCCGGAATCCGTGTCCATGTGACCGGTAACTTTGGATAAAATATGGATATTTAAAACTGGGCTCCAGGTCAAACTGACCCAGAAATAAAGCCCCCCTCCCCACCCTCCCCCCGAATTCTGACCAGGGATATTTTACAGTGCAGGAATTGCTAGGGTTTGGGTTAGGGCAAACAAATAATATAAATTAAAGTAAATGAGGTTTCTGATGTTTTTTAACATGAAATGAAAGGACAGAAATCTGTAAGTGTTTTAGTTACCAATTATTGTCATATTTTATTTGTTTCATTTTAGTATCATACAAAACATCAAATTGATATATATCAATGTCAGTGTCTTATTTTTATCCCAAAATCAAACATTTATGTGCATATATGTATATAAATGTCCCGATTTGGGATAAAAATGAGACACTGAACTTTAATAATAATACTGAATAATCAAGGGCTAGTTATCAAATAATCTAGTAAGGTTTGAAATAGTATCTCTGGGTTTTAGTGGTTCTGAAAAGAACCGTGCAATAGCAAACTCATAGAGAGATTATTTTTATGTTTTACTACATGTTGTTACCGTAAATCTTATTAGATTGTATCTCCACCATGCAAAGTCTCAAATCCTACTCATGTACATGGTGTAACTGCAAACCTTACTAGACTATCTCCACTACATGCAAAGTTTAAAATCTTTCACTCATACACATGTATCTGGTATACCACAAACCTTACTAGATTGAATCTCCACCATGCAAAGTTTCAAATCCTACTCATGTACATGGTGTTACTGCAAACCTTACTAGATTGAATCTCCACCATGCAAAGTTTCGAATCCTACTCATTACCTGTTAATACCACAAACCTTACTAGATTGTATCTCCACCATGCAAAGTTTCAAATCCTATCATGTACGTGTATTACCAAAACCTTACTAGATTGTAATCTCCACCATGCAAAGTTTCTAATCCTATAGTTATCACGTGTATTACCACAAACCTTACTAGATTGTATCTCCACCATACAATGTTCCACAAAGCAACATAATTCACTGAAACTATTGCACGCTTAACTAAGAACTGAAACAGGATTTGGAAAAGAAAAAAGGGCAAATTGATGTGGACCTGTATTATGGATCGCACCCATAGCTCTCTCCTATTCTAACCATGTAACAAATCAAGGCTGAAAGGTTGACACAAGTGTCCGGTCTCCTGTTTTAAGATGCGACTCACTACGAGTATGATGCTACGGGAACACGACGAAGATGACGAAGGCATAATAACAGATTTACAAAAAGCAAAAAATGTAAACGAGTCTAGCGAATATAAAAATTAAAACTGTCTACTTTAACACTGTCATTCACAAAGCATAAGTGCTGTCTGAAACCAAGAGTGTTAGCGCAAGTTTCGACACTCGCAAAGTGTTTTCGCAGTGTCGCCCGGAATTGCCGAGAGTACATACCGAAAGGTAAAATTGCAGAGTGAAGTTTGCGTAGGTGTTAGTGTAAGTGACGACCAGTATAACGCCTCTCTGTCAGATTTTTAAGTCTTAACACTAATGATGCAACAAAATTAAAGTAAGTTCTAGAATGCATTTACAAAATAATGTACACTTTTTTAAAGACATTATGTAATGATCGTTTGTTTTATATTCACAATGTTGATGAAATCCTATATCCTGTAAATCATAAAAAAATAAGACGTTGACATATTAAATGTGGAAGCAAAATAAGCCTCAAAAAGTGTTACTTTGTGATTTATCCCCAAATTGAAACGTCTGCATCAATATAAAGCTGCTGACTACATCAAAACGTACTCGCTTAGCAAAAATAAGCAGTGAAACAGTCACATGATATTACATTACTGGCATTCTGGCTGGAGACCCGTTTTTTCATAATACGCTGAGCTACTTTTCTTAAGCACATTTTTTGATCCGGCGTTTTATTACCTGCAATGAAAAACCAACAGCAACCTTAACCCAGAATTCAACCATGGAAGAAATTTCCTTCCTCCCTGATTTGAAGCTCTTCAGCCAGACAAGACAAACACCTTCCAGACATCGCATGGCTAAGATAAATAACACAATTAGTTATCTTTAGAATTGGTGACACACTTTGTTTCGCGTGGGTTTCGTCGTATATGTGACCCAAGGCGGAGGGCTGCGTGCACGGCATAATAGCGTCTTCGAACAGACCAACAACCTAGCTCTTAGGCTTGAATTTACCCCCCCCCCCCCCAATCACAACATCAAACGGCCACAGCCGTTCACCTTTGCTACACTTCCACCACAGGCAAGCAAACACTTGCATCACTCTACAAAAACTAAAACTCATAGCCCAAGCGCATGTTGGATATTTAAAGCACATAGAAAGCCATGGGCATCGTTTTGTCAAAATTATTCCTGGCTCCCTTCGAATGGCCGCAATTTGGTCTCTATTTTTAACTTACGTGTATATACAAACGAACAAAGTACGTTAACGAACCGCCCTCAGTGTTAGCTTTAAGCCAATGCAAGATCCACTTTTGATTGAGACGCATCTTGGTCAAAAAGCGGTCTCTTAAAAGCGCGCCAAATGCTCAGCACGATCTTGAAGAGGAACAGCGCCGCGGCGAGACCTAACAGCACCACGGAGTAGATGGAGTTACGGGACCCGGCGTCCCAGTTCTCCGCTAAGCTGCCGCAGAGGGCGAGGATGACGACGGGCCAGACGCTGTAGGTGTAGCGGAGGTACCGCTCCAGGACGACGTTCTCGAGCAACGAGTAGATCAGAACCTCCACCAGGAGGATGGAGAGACTGACGGTGCAGGCAGCGGACATGTCCACGTTTCCCCAGTAGGTTAGGACGATGGCGAAGTTGAGCAGGGTGGCTATGGTGACCCAGGTGGCGTAGAAGGCCAGGCCGTTCTGGACGATTACCCGAATGGCAATGAGATTACCCCTGGTGTTTAGCAATCACAAGACAAGATTAAAATGACTTGAGAAAGTTATTTCAAAATGATTTGTAAGAGCACACTGGGGAACAACGATTTCATGAAATTTGTTATAAAACAAACTTAACGCCTCAACGAAATTTCTTTTCATTGGAGAGGAATCAGCATTGTTATTGGATAGGCCTACATAATAGAGTATCTGTATACGATATCTGAGTAATTGGAAAATTGGTACCAGTAGCAGACACACGTACAACAAAGGTCAAAGGTCTCATAGAGAAGAAGGGAGATGGCAATAAGATCACCCCTGGTTTTAGCAATCACAAGACAAGATTAAAATGACTTGAGGAAGTTATTTCAAAATAGTTATAACACAAATTTGGGGGATGGGCAAGTCCCTTAGCAAGAAGGCAAGACAACCGATGGACCAAGAGACTCCACAGAATGGCAACCAAGGATAGGCAGAAGATGAAGAGGAAGACAAAAAAAGGAGATGGAGAGATGAAATCATCACAAAATGAAGACGGCAACTGAAAAGAGACAAGACGATGCTGGAGGAAAGCTTCATCCAACAAGGGATGAATACAGCCTGGGCCCAATTTCATAGCGCTGCTTAACGGTACGCAAATTTTCGTGCTAACTGTAGCAGAACAATTTGCTTAAAAGCATTAGCGCATTTCACAAGTTCGCAAGAAAATAATGCGGCCACCATGGATTTACATTGTTACGTCATTCATTTCCGTGCAGTTAGCACCGTGAGGTTAGCATGCCTTTTCGTGTGCTTAGGGTTAGCAGCACTATGAAACAGAAAATCGTGCAGTAAGCACAGAATCGGCCGTTAAGCAGCTCTATGAAATTGGGCCATGGTGGTGACGATGACCAGCACCAGATTCAGACCATGACAGCCGGGAATTCATTCCATCGACAATCAACAAAAACATTAAATAAATGTCATACAATATCACATTCACACCCCAATGCAGGATGAAACTCCTGTACCAATTTTGTGAGGATGTGAAGCCACGAAACATAACATTAATTTACTTTCAATTTAAAAACAAAATCACAGGAAGGAGATTTTATAATATTGTGTACCTTTGGTGATGTTTCAGTTTGTATCCTGATTGGTCAACCAATCGATGGTTTATCGTCAGCGCCACAAACAGAGTGAACGGCAGCAGGGCAATGACGACCAAGGCAGCAGGAATCAGCTGACGATCAAACAAGAACAGCCACGAGATGTTGAGAGCGAGGTTGACGGCGTAGAGCCCCAGCATCAGCGGCGTGATGACCACGGGGTTGAGGTACAGGGGGCCCTGGTCGGTGCTTCGGCACAGCGTTACCATGAAGTAGACGATGAAGAGGGCCTGCCACACGTAGATGACCCCCCAGATGGAGAAGGTCCAGCCGGCAGGGGCGATCTCGAGGAAGTAGTTGTCTGATATGTCACCCGTATTGTTCAGAAACAAGCCTAACGAAGAGTAAAGCAAAATCATACACAGTCATCAAAAAGAATTAATTTCTGTTCTATTTTCATTGCGAAGGTTTACTGGTAGGAATAGCTCTGTAAATAAAACTAATTTCCCCTGAATACAAGCAGAGCACACTGCTCGAAACTTCGAGACCACCATATCTCAACCCTGGTTTTTGCTTTGTACCAACAACTTACCCTAAAGACCCCCTTAATCACGTGATTACCAGTATACCTGTACTCAATTATTACATCTTACCCCAAGAACAAACTATTTCAACTGTCAAACTGTATATTATTTGTCTTGTCTAGCTTTCTACATAAGCTTTTCATCACAAACCATTCAACTGGACACCTTATTTTAAATTTGGACACCTTGTTATATCTGTCATTTACAAGTAAATGTATTGTATGTGAGTGAACAATTTTGACACCCAGTTTTTAAATTTCCAGCAAATTTGACACCCTTATACCAAATCCGAGGGCTAAAACCTCGTTTACGTTTCTATGTTTTAACCTTCAATCCTTCCCCAATTTCATAAAAGTGTCTGATTTCTGGGATTGTTTTACTTTGTTGTGAAAAAGAGTAAGGTATACAACAGAAAGAAAACTTTGAAGTCTTACCTAAATCGACACCGACGCTTCCAGACAAACCGTTGGTCAACAGTGTCAGAACGAAAAGAAGACACACCACTACTGCCATGGTGATAAACCACGGGCTGTGTTTCCTAGTGTCCATCTTGTCGGCCATTTTGAAATGCAGATTCAGGTTAACCTTCTTCCAAGATTTATATTTACTCTCGATGGTATTCTGCAAGTCTATAAAACAAAATGCACTGCGTTTTACACGTTGTAAGGTTACGGGCTTAATGTTTTGGTAAAGGAGAGTAAATTTGTGTAATGTGAAAACTCGCGGGGGACTAAGCGTCTCTATTCTTTGTTTGGTAAGCCTCCACCCGTTGCTTTCATAATGTCGTCGTAATCCTGTAATCAAACATTTTCCACTAAAACTAATACCAGTGGGCTGGATTTCATAAAGGTCCAAGACTCATCGAAGTTGTGTTGCCTGATCATTTCACCATAGTGATTTGTAGTGTGACATCACTGTTTGCTTTGCAATTTAGATTGATTCACACAATAAGATTAATCTTTTCTCTTTGTGAAATCGTTTTTCTGTAATCGGCCCAGGGCCACATTTCCATGCCTCCCTTATACCGCGGAGTTTTGCGCTTACGTCCCGTAGAATTATTTGCTTTCACAGGGCTCGGTAAGCGCGGAATTCCGCGGTAAGCAGAGCCATGAAATGGACCCAGCCATTAGCGTAGTTTCTAAACACTGCTCAAAACGTGAGCAAAGCAAAAGTCACGATAACTTGTCAGCGCTCCTTGTTGGAAGTCAGCAGAGTGGCGCAGCAATTTAAAACCAATCTTTAAACGCACATAATGTGTGTATGCACTGACTTTTTATTCAGACCATAATTATGACATTTCATCACACATTTACTCACGAACATTTTGCTGTGTGGGCACACAAAGATGCTTACCAGTAAAAACTTCATGAAAGTGAGGCCATTAGGGCTCACAAAGAGCAAGATTAATCTTAAGATGTGTACCAATCTTAATTGCTCAAATTGTGAATGTCACAATACAAATCACTACGGTTATATCGACAACTCATCTTAAGATGAATCTTAGTGCTTGTAAAATCAGCACAGAGGGCCCAACTTTTAAAAAATAGCGTTTTTCAGCAGTGAGTAATTCTATTAACGGCCAAATGCTGAAGAACAATATAATTAGGCCCCGGGAGGAAAACGTCCTGAAGGAGCTCAACGTAACATAAATATCATCACTCTAACATTTTTTAGAGGGGGAATTCCCCACAACGGATCATCGTTAAGACAAATTTACTGTCAAACATTTAACTGAACTTAGGACTGTTAAGAGAGTGCAAAGTGTATCAATAGTCGTAAAAGTTTGGAGGAACAAAAATATATATATAAAGTACATTTTTAGTTTAAGCGACGCATAAAAACAGAATAGAAGCTGCTTCTTTAAATCAAATGTTATCTTAACATTTCAGAACTAAATGCAATGTGTATAAACAATTCACATAAATCGAAACGATTCAATCGTAAGTTTCCCGGTAGAACTTACCTTTTTTAAGAACAGTATCACACGAGCAGTATGAATGTTCAAGTTCAAGAGCCTTTCCTTTTATATAGAAATTAAAGAACTCCGTTTTATAACTCAATGTCGTACTTTGACACACAAAAGTTTCATAACCGAACTTTTTACAACTGGCCTGTCAGTGTCTAGTACAGGCCACCCTATCGAACATGGGTGACCTGTCACATCACATGTACGTTTTACCATGGTTTTACAAAAAAAGACACAGTTGAGCCAGGACTTTCAGCAGTCACATTTGTAAACAGCTCTATGGAAGAAACATTAAATCTGATGTTGTATAGAGATTGCAAAGTGTGATTTTTATCAGTTTTTGGTATTAGGAAAGGGGGCACATCTCAAAAGCTTGTTCTTCAGCTGTTACTTTTACAACTCTCGAATTTATGTGAAAGTTGTGTAAAAATTCCCTTATGACCAGTGTAGTATCTTGCCTACCAGAGAAAGGCACTGGAATGTATAGAGAAAAGGCACTGGAATGTACAATGTCATACTTTTAGTACAAAGATTATGGTAGATGTATGTTTCTTTTGCCAATATGGCTGGAAAGCAGTATGTATTTAGGTTTGTAATGTTGTTCTAGCATGGAGCAAGAAAGCAGTCATAAGCAAGCAACATTTCTGTTGTGCTTCTACCTCCATGTTTTATGCAAACAGCTTAGTAACAAAGTTGTGATCATCACTTACCTTGTAGACGGGACGATTTGAGGTGAAGAACTCGTGCTTAATTGATTGATCTCACTACGACTTGAAAATGAGCTTCCTTTCTACCTTCACCACACCCTCTTCATATCAGTGTCAGTCTTCAAGTGCTTATAGTTACACACCAACCTCAAAATAATGTGTGAGACTACACGGACTCCCCTCAGCACCGCCTGTGACCAAGGTTGCAGGGATCACAGGATAAGGGTGTACAAAGGAACCACCGAACCGTGTCTGGTACAGTGTGAGAAGGGAAACGTTGTGTAACACGTGCACGGGACCTTAAAGAGACACACCGGCTTACTGTTTACCTAATTTAGTGATGTGGAATCACAGACAATAATTTTAAGATGATTGATGTAAAAGAAAATCATCAAAATGTCACGTAATTAAACGAAAAATTTGAAAAAACAAAACGCGGTCAAAGGTAAGCGCTTTTCCAGCCGTTGCAACTGTCAAGTTTACGTGACAATGTTGTAAGTAGACTGGTGGTCTGTTTATGTATTTATTATAACAATAGCGATGCATGAGGATCCAGTCTTCATATCCATCAAGCACAAATTCACGTGTAATTAAAAAACCGACATAAACACAGTCCGATCCACACCGTGCAGCTATTCGTCGTCGTCCCGCCGCGTGTGTAGCGCAGGCATCACGTAACGTGACAATAGTTAGGGGATAATAGCTAGGGCTACAGACTAAAACCCTCGTAAAACAAAACGTAATTAATGGTCTGGCTCCCTACCCCTCCACAGGCTCCGAGTTCATGCCTCCGTGGTTTGTCTCTCTGGCCCAACGAGACACGGCACCGGCTGTACTGGACATGCCCCCAGGTTTACCCGATAGCTCCCCACGCTGATGCGCCGTAAAGCACGCTTCTACTGCACGGACTCTCTGAATGCGAATCTTACGTTCGATTTGTTATCATCAACTTGTATCCATTAACTGAATACATAGTCTTTTTTGTCAACTCATGAATAATTGTAATAAAAAAATACTTAAATTTGGTTCAGTAATTTGCTTTTATACGGCTGGAAGTAAAACTAACTCTGAAGATCACGTGACTTTTCGGATTTTGGTTCCGAAAAGTCACGTGACCTTTGTTTTTGAAAGATTCTCGGAAATGGTAAAATTTGATGGTTTCTTTTATGAACCATTCTTCTCCATTCCAGGAAGACCTTTGGAATCATGTTTTAGTCTATTTTGTAGCCCAAATAGCCCAACGAAGCCGGTGTGTCCCTTTAAGGTAATCAGTTTTTCGTTAGGATAACATGGCCCGACCAAAGGTGTCGTTAATGAGGTGGGCATTTGAATGATGTTGATTTAGTCTTGGAGGTAAACAAATCGATTTCTGTCCTCCATGATTTAATCCTGGAGGAAGGCAACCCCTCTGAGAGGGTACAAATCTTTGCACGATCGTGACCTGGCGGTTTTTGACATCCTACTTATACTTTATTTTGGATGACATCGGACGTACAAACATGGTCCTATTTGCTGAGAGGGGTGGAGGGCCATTTCTTTAAAGATTAATGCTTCGGACGTTTAGAAATTTATACAATTGTAGGGGGATGTTTTTCTATGGACTGAGAACAACTGGCGGGTGTTTGGACAATTCCCCATGTCAGAATGAGCAGAGTTTAGGAGTCTCTAAATATTTTTCTCTGTATTGTAAAGAAAAAAAGCTGTGACGGTTCTAAATACTAAAAGCATTTTTGAACATGAGCATTTTGCGATACTACACAAGATTGTCAATTCATAAAAAAAGGTTTGTGTAAAAAAAAATACTAAAAAGAACTTGGACAATGTTGTTTGGACGAAATTTATGCCTCTTATTGAAAACAAATACTCTGTGCTTGGAGGTAATAATACGTCAGTTTATCAGGATCAAGTCAATTTTGTGGGAACAATGTGTCCCCTAGCGCCCCCACCTATATGTCCGATGCTTGCTTTTTTTTAAAATACCAGAACGTTACATTTTAAAGCAAAACCATTTCTTCACTATTATTTCGCATGTACATGAAATAATGTGCCAAGAATTGCTTTACTCAAAAAATTTAAAAAATGTAACCGCATTGATATAGGTCATTTTAAAAAGGTTGGGATAAATAGGGGTCGGGAAAATGCAATGCTACTAAAACTATAGTATTAATTTGCCAAATTAATGCGACTTAAGAATAAATGGTGCACCCCCGTGTGCCTCTCTAAAAATTCACCTTAAAATTGCTGCTGGATCTAGCTGCCAAATTATGCAGACCATAATAGAGTAAGGATCACCTTGCTGTATGATGAGATTAATTTATTAATTTCTACTGAGCAGACTATACCTGCTAAATTTACTTAAAGGAACATAACAGAATTGGTTTTTGCTAACAAACAGTTGCTGGCAGGTAAGCACTTTATGTAATCCACCATATACATAAACTGACAAACCTGTACAAGTTTGAGATCGATCGGCCATCTGGGTCACGAGAAAATAGTGAAAAACCGATTACACATTTGCATGAAATCATATAGATTCAACAAATGAATAAAACGCTCACTGAGCGATAAACTCCAATCGGACAATTAGTTTACTCATCTCTCATCAAATATGGATTTCAGACAGAAATATTTCAAGGGAAAGTTTTCTACTATCATCATCATTAGACCGTAAGTTTGATGTAAATCTGTAATCAAAAAGTATATTTTACAAGTTTGTTTCTTGACAATTCTGTAATGTTCCTTTAAATACTTATTGTGAGACTTGGGGGACAGACTTGGGGACATATTTGCCTTTCTCCTCCCCTCACTCGAGTCAAATTAGTTCCAGCAACCGTCTCATTCAATCCATTCCTCAGTGTCCCCCCCACTCATCCATCGAACCAAACCCCGCCTCCATTACTGTCTCTCGTCCATACACTCTGTTGAAATGCCAGTACTTTATAAACAAAACCCTCGTGCACGCAGGAACGCTATGTGGAAAACAATACCAACACTACTCAAATGTAAAAAATTGTGCAAGGTCCATTACAAGGTCCATTTTCTAATCTTTCTAGTCACGTAACTAATCTTTATTGTCTCGTTATAATACAATCCAGAAGATTAAACAGTTCAAGTCAATCAGCAAAAATGTCTTTCTCCCGAGATTGAAAAGATGGATTAGCCTACCAAGGTGACCAGGGTTGGATTGACACTTGACAAAAAAAAACACACATAGTTGACCATTCAACACACATGGCACATAGCAATTAAAATGGCTACAGGCTTAATTAATGTGTATGTGTTCAGTTTTTAATTGCAAAGAGGTATTTGGAAAAGTTTATCCGATTCGAAGTTTACATGCTTATACATTCAAATCTTCTTTTGGTGTTTGACAGAAATAACCTTGAATTTCTAACCATAAAATTTAAGCCTGGTTAGGCTACACTGTTACATTCAACGGCATAACCAAGGGGACACGGGGGGGCACGTTACCCCCAAATTGATGTCCTTGCCCCCGGGTGCCCCTACCCCATTTCAAATTTGGACTTTGGTACTAAAAATTACCAGAGTAAAATGATGCATTTATAAAATTTAAAGGAACATTACAGAATTGGTTTTGCTAACAAAACAGTTGCTGGCAGTGCAAGCACTTTATGCAATCCACCATATACATAAACTGACAAACCTGTAGAAGTTTGAGATCGATCGGCCATCTGGGTCACGAGAAAATAGTGAAAAACCGATTACACATTTGCATGAAATCATATAGATTCAACAAATGAATAAAACGCTCACTGAGCGATAAACTCCAATCGCAAAATTAGTTTATTCATTTCTCATCAAGTATGGCATTTCAGACAGAAATATTTCAAGGGATGTTTTCTACTATCATCATCATTAGACCGTGTAAGTTTATGTAAATCTGTGATAAAACAGTATATTTTACAAGTTTTTTTCTTACAAATTCTGTAATGTTCCTTTAATGTGACAATTTCAATGTTTAAAAAAAATAAAATAAAAATCAATTTGACACGCAGACATTATTTTTGCATTCAAGTCAGATTATCTTAATAAGTAGATGTCTTAACAAAAGGGGCTTGTTTAAGAAAAAATGCAAACGGAAACTACGGTTTCAATTGCTAGGAGCTGAACTTTAGAAAAAACGGGCGCCCCCCCCCCTTGTACCCCGATAGGTTTCGGTGCTGTGTGTGTTCTATGAGAATTTTATAAACGTACTGGGAGACGGCATTTGTAATTCATATAATGAACTCAAAAACGAAGCCTTTCTTTTAGGAAATCAGTTACATGTTTTAGAGGGATGGGCTGGGGCTTGACCACCCCCATCCTTTTCAGGACCCTTCCCACGCAGGTGACAGCATTCTAAGCCATCCCATCAGCTGAGTAATGCATGCATGGACCTATTGACGTCATCCCACCGCCATCTTAGAGGCAAAACATAATGCAACAATGGAAAACGCACATCTATGTACGCGCGGCGCGCAGTATGGGCCAATGAGCAACCTTCTTTCACCTCTAGCCGAGGGCGCCCTACTCAAGTGGCGTCATATGCATAAGGTCTATTGTATTGCTCCCACCTGCACCCCCAACTTTTCCCAAAGTTGCGCCCCCTTGACCCCTTGCAGACGCGGAACGCACCTGTGCAAAATGTGCTTTAATCATTTCAATCATTTTGGGGGTAAAATCCTTTGTGCACATTTTGCCTCCCGCAGTATGGGGGACAGGGTAGGCTCGCGTAAGTGCACTGCGCGCTGTGCAAGGGGTCAATACCATTGATCTACATTATACATTTCCAGGCTTGCCGTGTCTATCCTTGGGGCGATTACTGTACTCATGTACAGTGCATTGTAGCCCCTTTACTGTAACAAGTGAATGGCATAACAATGCAAAGTTATGACCCGTGAAATATGCTTGTGATTTAGCAATAGTTTTCTGCTAAAGGAAGCAGATTATTATTTTTTTAACTGTTCATCAGCTCTATGAAATTGAGGCATTTTTTTTTAAACTACATGTACATGTACGTCAGTATAATGTAGATCAATGGTCAATACCCGCCGTTTCCCCAATACAGACCTCTTGCTCTGGCCGCCATCTTTGATGCAATGTGCACGCTTGAAAAGCTATCATTGGCCGAGAGTTGTGCGCAGTGCGTACACGCGTGCACGTTTCCATTGTTTTTTTTTTCATGAAAGATGTGATCAATGACGTCGTGTGCAATCCATCTACATGTATATGAGAAAAAAATTAATAGCAGAAGACAGAAAACAATGGAGGACACTAACGGTGAAAAGGTAACGTATATTTTGTACAAGTGCAGTGCACTGAATTGCCAATGAACAACATCATTTCGACCGCGAAGGCACCCTACTCATATATTAAGTCATGTGATTAAGATCTTTTGAAACCAAGTGTAAGGTTTCAAGAGCTAAACCATGGATACAGGTTATTAACTTATACAAAGTTTTATAAAAATCATCACTGAGTATATTGTTTTCTTCTTCTCTAAGTTAACGCAAGCTCCATTTTGGACTCTGATACTGTGTGTGTGTAGAGTGGCCTCTTACAGCAACGCCAAATGCTAAGTACGATCTTGAAAAGGAACAGCCCAGATGCCACAGAAATGAGCACGGCCGAGTAGATGGAGTTGCGCTTCACCGGATCCCAGTTCTTCGCCAAGATGCCGCTGAGGGCGAAGATGACAACCACCCAGACGCTGTAGGTGTAGCGGAGGTACTTATCCCAGACGAGGTTCTCCAGGGCCGAGTAGAGAAGGACCTCGACTAGGAGGATAGAGAGGGTGATCGTGCACGCTATGGACTGCTCAACGTCTACCCAGTAAGCCAGAATGGTTGTGAAGCTCAACAGAGTGGCTATTGCGCACCACGTGGCATATAAGGCGAGTCCGTTCTGGACGATTGCCCGAACAAGGAATAGGTCACACCTGGGTAGCGAAGACAAAATAATTGGCAAGTTATGAATTGGTGACAAATTATTCTATGTACAAATTTTAATAAGCCACCAGTTAAATTGTATTACCTTTATATATAACAATTTCTACTTGAAATAAATGAGGTGTGTGTATAATTGTCAAGCAGAGCAAAAATGTAACGGCATGGTGCTCACTCGTGAATTTTAATCACGGGTACCGACCGTATCTATATGACAACGATTTCTTCAAGCAAACAGTCACACGGTATCAAAAACAAAATTTTTCAGACATTTTACACCAGAAACCAGGTGGAATAAGTCAAATTTCGGATTGAACAATGGCTGAGCTCTCTGCAGCTAAGAGAGTGGTTAAAACACGGGTTGCGTCCAACAGAAATTATTGGGCAAATTTAGGTCATGAAATGTAATTGTCTATAGGCGTATTGAATTCTGTAAAACCAACAATTCACTTTAAACAGACAGAGTTCAAAATATTTTCTTTGCGAACTGTAATTTACTATCAGGTGGCAATTAAACACAGATAGGCCATAAAATAGGCGGGGCTTACTTGTGACTGTGCTTCATACTGAAGCCATTTTGGTCAACTTTACGATGGTTCATGAAGAGGATTATCCACAGTGTTGTCGGCAATAAAGCAATGATACAAAGGGCAGCTATCTTGTACTCTCGATCATTCAGGAACAACCATGTCACAATGAAAGCGAGGTTGAATGCGTATATGATCAGCATGACGGGTGTGATGAGCGCGGGGTTGAGGTAGACTGGTCCCTGGCTGTTCCTTCTACACAGTGACGTCAGAACGTAGAGAAGGAACACGCCTTGGTAGGCCCAGATGAAGGTCCATATGGAGAATGTCCAGCCAGCAGGAGTTATCTCGATGTAGTACTTACGGGAGCCGTCTCCGGTTCTGTTGAGGAACCAACCTGTAACGGGAACCAGGGAGCAAGATGGAAGCCAAACATTCAACAAAACTTGCACGGGATACATTCCGTTGAGGCAGAAAGTACCATTTATTCCAGGTTGTTTTCCCTGTTTATGGGACATCGATATCTTCCTTTAGAGAACAGGGTTCACATTATCAGAATGATATTATTCCTGTGCGGGTAGTTTCTAATTTGCTAGATCAAATAAGCCGGACTCAAAAGCCATGTTTCAAAGAAGACATACGAATACCTCGAATATTTTTGTTCACACTTTGAAGCAAAAGTGAACATTTCATAGCTATTTTTCCTTATCACATTGGTAACGATTATATTGGACCCAATGGGCCAAAGCCACGACAAACCAGGGGGTTCAGCCACAAACCATGATCTCAGTCAAGCCAAAGCCGTTGTCTCGGACACAACCTTACGTCGTGACTGAACATAGTGACTTCGGCTATGGCTAGCTTTGCCTGTTGAATGTATACAGGTGTCAGAACCAGGAATGTAACGATTCATATAGCCATAGCCATAGCCAGTAGAACACTATATTTCTAGTTTTTGTTCATCGCAGTCGTTATTATTCTTCTTTTGGGGAAGTTATTACAAAAGAGTTACCGTATTATACCTAGTGAGGAGTCATCTCTACCAGACAAGTTGTTGATAAACAGGGTGAAGATGAATTCAGGCAAAAGAAGTACGATAAGACAGATGAACAAGACATCATGCTTCTTGTTTCCCATGGTGATAACTTGAGTCTGAGTCAACGCACCTGAAGAAAGAGTTTTGTAAAATGCATAGATATTTACCAATCTATCTCCGGATGGCATACATGATGTGTTGGTGAACCTTGGCTCGATTTCACGAAGAGCCAAGATTGATCTTAACCCTTAATAAAGTATTACGTTGCCAGGGAGTACTCACTGTCAAATGTTAAGTGTTTCTTGTTTTTATTCACTTGCAAAGCCCTGAGGGACTTGATCATCCAGGATATCCCAGACATGACCATTCCACATATCTAAGATGGGGGGGGGGGGGGTCAGTTCCAAGAGTTGATTTTTTAGTTTTGTTATGGGCTGTGAAATTTGATCATGGCATACAAATGTACAACAAATCTGCTATATACCACTGCTCATAAACACGGAGCTACCCAGATCTAACCCTCTGATAAGTGGAACAATCTGTTCAGCTGTCTGTTCTCTGTAACAGGCTTGGCTTTTCATTTCTTGCCGATTGGTTGTGCAAGGCCACCACTCACCCCCCCCCCAACACCACCCCCAACACCCCCCAAACACCACCCCCCCCACACCCCCCCCCCCAGAAAAACTGCCTCCGCTTTGTGGGATGGACACACTCTGCCTGCATGGTAAAGCACAGAGTATATTGTGTGGTCAACAGGGTTTTAGAAAAGGTGTAAGGCTAATAAAAATTGATTGCTTACTCGCGGCACTAATTAGAGATGGCTAAATTTGACAAAATCTTCTTGAATCTTGAAACTCTTTGTTTTTTAATTATTGTCTTTGTTCAACCCAAATTCTTTTTCAAATGCCTCTAATTAAAACCAAATGCTGCTAAATAATGTTATGCTAAGCAAAAATAAGCAGGACACAAGTCACAGATTGCACTTGTGACTTCGTATTTTGTTTGGTAACCTTATTCTGGTGAGCATAACTTTGTTGTGCCTAGCAACTTTTTGTGCTTAAGCAGCTCTAAAATAATAGGCCCTGCTCATAGACCGTGCAACCTCGCCATGTTCGAACAAACAATATCAACCGTTTAACTTTGGAATACGTCAGAGACTTGCACCAAGTCTATTGTTTTGTTCTATGCACGGTGTACCACTGAAGCACTTTCGTCACACTATGATATGAGCTACAAAAATCGCCAGGTTGTCCGCGAAACTCTCAAAACGAAGCGCTTTTTTTTCTAAGCTTTGTCATTTCCTAGATCTTTGATACTGCTGGCACTATTCTCTCCTCCTGCCTGCCAGGATTGGTCATCGAAGTTGCAAGAAAATAATGAAAGAAAAAACATCCGTATTGCATATATATAGAATTGTGTGGAGCCTTTCCCAGATTCAAATATTTTAGTGAGAAATTACCTCTTTCTTCAACTAAATTTCTTCAGAGGGAGTCGTTTCTCTAAATGTTTTATACTATCAGCAGTATGAATTAAGTTTTTTATGGTAATGTATTTCTGGAGTAGTTACCAAAAGTAGTGATTGCCTTTACTACTAAACACTGTTCGAAGGTCACTCAAGCCCATGCAAGATGGCTTGCATTTCATGATTTAAAACAAGTCAACATAATCCATTATAAAGTAAAATCAAATTGCTGTGCCTCAAATTGATTCAACAGCATCAATCCCCCCCCCCACACACACACACACATATAGACTGTGGCGTGTCGTGGTCGAGCGGATAATAACACCGGACTCGAGCTCTGGTGTTTCTGATCGGCAGAGTGTGGGTTCGAGTCCCGGTCGTGACAATTGTGTCCTTAAGCAAGACACTTAACCATTATTGCCTCGTCCTTCGTGTGTTGTGTAATGCACGTAAAAGAACCCAGTTACACTTATCGCTAAGAGAAGGGGTTAGCCCCGGTGTTCCTGGTTTGATTGGCTGCATATTGCGCCACAGCACCTTGTAAACCATTACTTGGTGATATGTAAAGGAACAGGTCTAATACTTTAAAAGTAGCTCCACAATATACCTTGCAAAAAAAATACTGAGCGCTTTGATACGCCCATTGGACGTGACAAAGCGCTATATAAGAACTGTGTATTATTATTTAGACTGCCAACCCAGTACACCTTTAGTAACATCCAATTTTATCCAGAGCTGTATTCTCATTAGAAATTAGGGGACTTGTTTGAACACGAAAGCTAGAACTTAGAAGGATCTCTATCCCAGCTAAGAGAGTGAAAAGCTGTATAGCTAAAACATATTTGAAAGTTGGGGAAGAAAGACTTACCAAGAAATTGATTAAAATCGTGCCTTTGCCCGGAGTCTGGAAACGTCCACTGGCAAGTAACAAATTACCAAAGCAAGGGGTAACTGGCTGTGACTAGAGCGAGCACCACCCTAGGTTTCCGATGGGGTTCCCGTGATTGATATTTATGATCTGTGGTTCCACGAACCATGGGGGCACTCCACTATAAAGTTTCGCTCGTCCCCAGCGCCTTGCCTTAAAACCAAAGGCGCTGGGATGGGCAAACGTATCGTTAACGTTAATGCTCAGTCCCATGCTCAGTCCCATCATGCATCACACTCACACTGCAAGCGCACTGCACGCATGACGTACTTCCTGAACAAGAATCTGTGCAAGCTGATTAGCCCATCCCAGCGGTCCTGGATAGGCCGCTGGGGCCGAGCGAACTATAAAGTATGACTACGAAGTTTTCCCAGCGAAGTTTTCGCAGCACGTGAAGTCTCCACGTGCGCAAGGGATGAGCTGATTTGACAATAACGGTTAAGCAATGGGTACGAAGTCCGGATTTGACCTGATCAATTTAATACACGTTTGTACACATGCGTTACTCTTTTAATCATGTAATAGTATCATGACCTTTAATTATAGCCACGGACGATTTCCTATACGTTTGCGCATGCGCAAAACCCCTATACGTTTGTACACGAAGGTCATAATACTATTACATGATTAAAAGAGTAACGAATGTGTACAAACGTGTACGGGTTTTGCGCATGCGCAAACGTATATGAAATCGTCTGTGTACAAACATACGTATAGGAAATCGTCTAAAATGTTTAAGTACGAAAATCCCATAGGGTTTACGCTTGTGTACAAACATGTGCGATTGCATCTAACTTTTAAAAAATCTATATATATATGAGAAAAAGAAATTTGAAAAACAAATTTGGGAATAACTACGGAAGTTTATATAGGACATGGTAAAAAAAAAAGCTATTCCGCCCGGGCGGAATACTATTTCGCCCGGGCGGATTACTATTTCGCCAGGGCGGATTACTATTTCGCCAGGGCGGATTACTATTTCGCCAGGGCGGATTACTTTTTCGCCAGGGCGGATTACTAATTCGCCCGGGCGGATTACTAATTCGCCAGGGCGGATTACTAATTCGCCAGGGCGGATTACTTTTTCGCCCGGGCGGATTACTATTTCGCCAGGGCGGATAACTATTTCGCCAGGGCGGATTACTTTTTCGCCAGGGCGGATTACTAATTCGCCCGGGCGGATTACTTATTCGCCCGGGCGGATTACTAATTCGCCCGGGCGGATTACTTTTTCGCCCGGGCGGATTACTTTTTCGCCCGGGCGGATTACTATTTCGCCAGGGCGGATTACTATTGCGGCCCGGGCGGATTACTAATCCACCCGCGGATTACTATTTCACTGTATTCCAAAAACATATTTCAGTTCAAGATTTGTTCAGGAGGGCCATATATTCAATCATATTATTTTGTGTTATTTTTTTTATTACAAACTCTATTGTTAAGATGGCAAAGAGTCATGGGCGTCAATCTGTCTTGAAATGTGGGGGTGCATCAGGGGTTGTGGCACTCACGGCTTGGGGTACAGGGGCCCGCTGAAGGGCCCCTGGTGGGGTCCAGGGGCGAAGCCCTTGGCGGGTGTTCAGGGGGCGGAGCACCCGGAAGCTGTTTGGTTTTTAGCATGTCTGAATGGCCTTGAAAAGCTCTCCTTGCTAAAACAAAATACTTACATTGCATCTTCTAAAACTTACATTTGGTCAAAGACAGAAAGAACGAGATATCCTAATAAAAGCCAAATAATACATATTAATCTTACTTTAACAGGCGCGGTATACAGAGATACACACGCAGAAGTGTTGGCAAGAGAAATTTTATAGATCATATACATTTCTGTATGTTTATGTGCTGTGAGGAGGTCGGATGACGACGCCACCCGTGATCATGCGTTTGCCGACTGGAGGTGGACATTGTCTGGTACCCAACTCAAGTTGTACCATTTAATAACCGCATGCAGCAGCAAACCAAATGCAGCCAGAGGAGGTCGGATGACGACGAAGGCACCATTATGCTGGCCAAGTTCACACACGGACCATTTGCCGACTCCTGGAGGTCGACATTACGAACCCAACACATGTTATAACCATATTAATGTCGCGTCATAATTTATACATAATGAATGGTCCGTGTGCGAACTTGACCCAAATGGGATAGCGGCCGGGTTTTCGGCCGGGTTGCGGGCCAGATTTTGGTGCCGTGAATCGTGCCTTACGTGAACGTTGTTTTTGTTGCGCATGTTTTCGTATTTCATCAGCCGCGCTTTCGTACCTCGCGTTCGTTCATCCTCGTGCAATAAAATTATGTGAAATAAACCAATTTTTGTAATACGAAGGAAATAAACAAAATCGTACCCCCTTAGTATGATCACCGGACCGTAAAAGGGCCTTCTGAAAGTTTGCAGCCCGATCCATACAGGCACCTGGGAGTTTTTCTTACACAAACAGACACCTTATACTCGCATTGAACAAAAACGGTGCAAGTGTGTCGCCCTGTAGAACTCCAGCTTTGACTTGGAAAGGATCAGTGTAACCGTCGGGTAAGAGAATGATAGCTTCGGTGTTTTTGTACATAACTTAGATGGCACTGACCATTTTTTCTGGTATTCCAGAAACACCTGAGGTAGCCGTACAATTGCCGTACAAAATTTCAAGCTTTTGTATTGGTTTGTACACAAACATGGATGCGCCCACACGGCTTCAAAACCTTAGTGCGTGTATAACGGGGTGTTAGCGCTCTAGTCAATATATATAGCTCTATGACCTAAACACACCTTTTTTTCTCTATACACAAGAGAAGTGTCAATTCACTTCAATAAAGCTCAGACATAACAATTTCTAAAGAATCAAAACATGCTTTTCATTGTCAGGTATGAGCAGAACTAGTGTAGATTAAATTCAAAACAATTAACTTTGACAATACTATAATAATCGTTTCATCAAGGGCTTTAACCCCCCCCCCCCTTTTTAAATAAATAAATTGTCACAGGTTTATGCATTGTATTAATTAGTGAGAAATACGAGCGTACTTTTCAGTATCTGATTCGGATTCCAGCACAAACACCCATACACGTTTTGTTTCTCTAGACCCTATAGCAGTCTTTTCTCTGCACAAGAGAAGTTTCAATTCTCCTCAATGAAGCTCAGACTAAAATATTCCTCAATAAATTTGATACCAGTGTCAAGTTGCAGAGGTCCATGAAAGTAGCCCAAATTATTAGCAAAACTATAGTGTGGATTAAATTTAAAACAATGAACCTTTAGAATACTTTCATGACCTTTTCATCGAGGGCCTTTCCCCCCTTTTTTTTACAACAAATTTCTAAAAGTCACGCACTGTTAGATTAATGGGAAATGACCGCTCGTGACGAGACCAAGGTCACCGCATGGGCAACCCCAGCTTCTGTTGGTCGAGCGTACTTTTTAATTAATATCGACTGCAGAATATATCTGGTTTCCAAGTAATATGGAATTATTTTGTGAGCACTTCACCCACACCGTGGTTGTTGAAAGAAGCGACCATTGAATAAACGATACCATTTATTTAACAAGGGTTTGGGGTTTGGGTCTTGGGGGTTTTACTTTTCACGTTCAAAATTCCCAGTGGGTCAAATTACTTTATTTCCTTAATCAAGAAGGCCCATTCTCAATGACGGCTCAAAAGAAAGTACAGACGTCAGTCTGGGAAAAGAAAACCCCGCTGAGAATTCAACAAAAGGCTAAATTCTCAATGGAGCAGGTTTTGTTCCACTGCCAGGGGTTGAGTTAGGGCAAACAAAAAATATAAAGAAAAGTAAATGATGTTTTTAAACATGAAATGAAAGGACAGAAATACTAAACATTTCTTATCTGTGTTTTAGTTACCAATTTGTCATAATTTATTATTTATTTTTTCATTTTAGTATCATACAAAACATTAAATTGATGTATCAATTTCAGTGTCTTATTGTTATCCCCAATACAAACATTTATGTACATACAATCCATGTTCATAAATGTCTGATTTGGGGATAAAAAATAAGACACTGAACTTTAATAATAATACTGAAGCAAATGGTGTAAACGAGTCTAGCAAATATGAAATGAAAGCTGTCTACTTTAACACTGTCATGCACAAACCATAAGTGCCGTCTAAAACCAAGAGTGCAAGTTTCGACACTCGCAAAGTGTTTTCGCAGTGTCGCCCCGAATTGCCGAGGGTACATATACCGAGAGATAAATTTGCAGAGTAAAGTTTGCGTAGGTGTTAGTGTAAGTGACGGCCAGTGTATGGCCTCTCTGTCATGTTTTTAAGTCTTTAAGGTACTTGGTTGAAGCCCCCCTTGTAAAACTAAGATTGTTAATACAATAACACAAAATAGATGCAACAAAATTAAAGTAAGTTCTAGAATGCATTTATAAATGTACACTTTTGAAGACATAATAATGATCGTTGGTTTAATATTCACAATGTTGATGTAATCGTATAACTGTAAATCATTACAAAATAAGACGTTGACATAAATGTGGAAGCAAAATATCAGTCTCAAAAATGTTACTTTGTGATTTATCCCAAATTGAAACCCAAACCCTTTCCGTCTGCATTAATATAAAGCTGCTGACACCATCAAAACGTACTCGCTTAGCAAAAATAAGCAGTGAAACAGTCACATGTTATTACATTACATGGCATTCTGACTGGAGACCCGTTTTTTCATAATTCGCTTAGCTACTTTTCTTAAGCACATTTTTTGATCCGGCGTTTTATTACCTGCAATGAAAAACAAACAGCAAACTTAACCCAGAATTCAACCATGGAAGAGAATTCCGTCCTCCCTGATTCGAAGCTCTTCAGCCAGACAAGACAAACACCTTCCAGACATCGCATGGCTAAGATAAATAACACAATTAGTTATCTTTAGAATTGGTGACACACTTTGTTTCGCGTGGGTTTCGTCGTATATGTGACCCAAGGCGGGAGGCTGCGTGCACGGCATATAGCGTATTAAAATAGACCAACGACCTAGCTCTTAGGCTTGAATTTACCCCCCCCCCCCCAATCACAACATCAAACGGCCACAGCCGTTCACCTTTGCTACACTTCCACCACAGGCAAGCAAACACTACTTGCATCACTCTACAAAAACTAAAACTCATAGCCAAGCGCACGTTGGATATTTAAAGCACATAGAAAGCCATGGGCGTCATACCTGACTCCCTTCGAATGGCCGTAATTTTGGTCTCTATTTTTGACTTACGTGTATATACAAACGAACAAAGTACATTAACGAACCGCCCTCAGTGTTAGCTTTAAGCCAATGCAAGATCCTCTTTTGATTGGGACGTATCTTGGTCATAAAGCGGTCTATTAAAGAGGGGCCAAATGCTCAGCACGATCTTGAAAAGGAACAGCGCCGCGGCGAGACCCAACAGCACCACGGAGTAGATGGAGTTACGGGACCCGGCGTCCCAGTTCTGCGCTAGGCTGCCGCAGAGGGCGAGGATGACGACGGTCCAGACGCTGTAGGTGTAGCGGAGGTACCGCTCCAGGACGATGTTCTCGAGCAACGAGTAGATCAGAACCTCCACCAGGAGGATGGAGAGACTGACGGTGCAGGCGGCGGACATGTCCACGTTTCCCCAGTAGGTCAGGACGATGGCGAAGTTGAGCAGGGTGGCTATGGTGACCCAGGTGGCGTAGAAGGCGAGGCCGTTCTGGACGATTACCCGAATGGCAATGAGATTACCCCTGGTGTTTAGCAATCACAAGACAAGATTAAAATGACTTGAGAAAGTTATTTCAAAATGGTTTGTAAGAGCACACTGGGGGAACAACGATTTCATGAAATTTATTATAAAACAAACTTAACGCCTCAGCGAAATTTCTTTTCGTTGGAGAGGAACAGCATCATTATTGGATACATTAATGAGTATCTGTATACGATATCTGAGTAATTGGAAAATTGGTACTAGTAGCAGACACACGTACATTAAAGGTCAAAGGTCTCATAGAGAAGAAGGGAGATGGCAATGGGATCACCCCCTGGTTTTAGCAATCACAAGACAAGATTAAAATGACTTGAGAAAGTTATTTCAAAATAGTTATAAAACAAATTTGGGGGAAGGGAAGTCCCTTAGCAAGAAGGCAAGACAACAGATGGACCAAGAGACTCCACAGAATGGCAACCAAGGATAGGCAGGAGCTGAAGAAGAAGACAAAACAAGGAGATGGAGAGACGAAATCTTCACATAATGAAGACGGCAACATGAGAAGAGACAAGACATTGCTGGAGGAGGGCTTCATCCAACAAGGGATGAATACAGCCTGGGTCCAATTTCATAGCTGATTAACGCTAAGCAAGTTTTCGTGCTAACTGTAGCAAAAAAATTTGCTTAAGCATTAGCGTATTTCACAAGTTAGCAAGAAAATAATGCGGCCAACTTGCGCGTTCACAATGGATTTGCATTGTTTATGAAACAGAAAATTGTTCAGTAAGCACAGAATCGGCCGTTAAGCAGCTATATGAAATTGGGCCATGGTGGTGATGATGACCAGCACCAGATTTAGACCAATATGACTGACAGCCGGGAATTCATTCCATCGACAATCAACAAAAACATTCAATGAGTTTCATACAATATCACACCCCAATGCAGGATGAAACTCCTGTACCAGTTTTGTGAGGATGTGAAGCCACAAGACATAACATTAATTTACTTTCAATTTGAAAACAAGATTTTATAATTGTGTACCTTTGGTGATGTTTCAGTTTGTATCCTGATTGGTCAACCATTCGATGGTTTATCGTCAGAGCCACAAACAGAGTGAACGGCAGCAGGGCAATGACGACCAAGGCAACGGGCATCAGCTGACGATCCCACAGGAACAGCCACGAGATGTTGAGAGCGAGGTTGACGGCGTAGAGCCCCAGCATCAGCGGCGTGATGACCACGGGGTTGAGGTACATGGGCCCCTGGTCGGTGCTTCGGCACAGCGACACCATGAAGTAGACGATGAAGAGGGCCTGCCATGTGTAGATGATCCCCCAGATGGAGAAGGTCCAGCCGGCAGGGGTGATCTCCAGGAAGTAGTAGTCTGATATGTCACCCGTGCCGTTCAGAAACAAGCCTATAAAAGGGTAAAGCAAATTTTGAATGACCTCTCATCTCCTCTTCAGACTTCTCCTAGTCTTGATTGGCGACGTTCATTTTGTATAACGTAGTGCGATATCGCAACACGAATTACTGTCCGCAACACGAATTACTGGAGAAGAGATATCTGTATCACACAAACATCTGGATCCAGATTTATAGACTTGCCAAGTCCTTCTGAGTTGGACTCCCAAACAGTCAATGTAGCGCCCTCTACCGGTGGCTAATACAAAAAACAGCGTCGCCCATCAAGACTAGACTTCTCCAAAATGTCATAAAAAATATTAATTTCTGAACTATTTTCATCACGAAGGTTTACTAACTATGTAAATAAAACTCGTTTCCCCTGAAGACAAGCAGGACACACTGCTCGAAACTTCGAGACCCCCATATCTCAACCCTGGTTTTTCTCTGTACCATCACCTCACCCAAAAGACCCCCTTAATCAGGTGATTACCGGTATACTTACTCAATTATTACTTCCTATACGCCACGAACAAACAGCAGATCTAACTTAAAAATCGTTGCATTTACACCTATTTCAACTGTAAAAACTGTATAATTGTCTTGTCTAGCTTTCTACATTAGCTTTTCATTACAAACCATTCAACTGGACACCCTATTTTAAATTTGGACACCCTGTTTAGTAAATGTATTGTAAGTGAACAGTTTGGACACCCAGTTTTTAAATTTCCAGCAAATTTGGACACCCTTTTACCAAATCCGAGGGCTAAAACCTTGTTTACCTTTCTATGTTTTAACCTTCAATCCTTCCCCAATTTCATAAAAGTGTCTGATTTCGGGAATCGTTTTACTTTAGTGTGAAAAAGAGTAAGGTATACAACAGAAAGAAAAAGCTTACCTATATTGATACCGACGCTACCAGCCAAACCGTTGATCACCAGTGTCAGAACGAAAAGAAGACACACCACTACTGCCATGGTGATAAACCACGGGCTGTGTTTCTTAGTGTCCATCTTGTCGGCCATTTTGAAAGGCAGATTCAGGTTAAGCTTCTTCCAAGATTTATATTTACTCTCGATGGTATTCTGCAAGTCTATACAACAAAATACACTGCATTTTACACGTTGTAAGGCTACGGGCTCAATGTTTTGGTAAAGGAGAGTAAATTTGTGTGATGTGAAACCTCTCGGGGGACTAAGCGTCTCTATTCTCTGTTTGGTAAGCCTCGAACAGTTATCTTCATAATGTCGTCGTAAATCCATTAAACTGTAATCAAACATTAACCACTAAAGGACCAGGGCTTGATTTCATATAAACTAGTCCCCTGTCCTTATCCACAAGAATAAGGACAGGCACCGGTCTATTAATCAAAATGATGGTCACTGCTATACTGGTCCCCTGTCTTTATCTGAAAGACCGCAATTGGGATGCGAGGTCAAAGGTGCGTTTGTCAGGATTCCTCCAAACGCTCGATGCCGGTCTCTGGCGTTATTCACGAGCCTCGAAGTGTGACGTCAGATGTTCGGGCTAGATTTCATAAAGCACCAAGATTCATCGAAGTTGTGTTGCCTCGATCATTTCACCATAGTGATTTGTATTGTGACATCACTGTTTGCTTAGCAATTTAGATTGATTCACACTTAAGATTAATCTTTTCTCTTTGTTTGAAAGTGCTTATTTGTAATCTGCTTACTTGTTATGTTTCTTTCACTTATTGTATATTTTATTGTTCTCTTTATGCGCTTAGAGGCTTCTGCATTAGGCGCTTTACAAATGTCTTTATTATTAATATTTGTGAAATCGAGGCCCAGGGCTACATTCCATGCCTCCCTTAATACCGCGGAGTTCAGCGCTTACGTCCCGTAGAATTATTTGCTTTCACATGGCTCGGTGAAGCTCGGAATTCCGCGGTAAGCAGAGCCATGAAATTGGACCCAGGCATTAGCACAGTTTGTAAACACTGCTTAAAACGTGAGCAAAGCAAAAGTCACGATAACTTTTGAACGCTCCTTGGAAGTAAGCAGAGTGGCGCACATAATGTGATGTGCATGCACTGACTTTTTTTCAGACCATATTATTTTGACATTTCATCACACTTTAACTCACAAACATTTTGCTGTGTGGGCACACAAAGATGCTTACCAGTAAAACTTCATGAAAGTGAGGCCATTAGGGCTCACAAAGAGCAAAGATTAATCTGAAGATGTGTACCGATCTTAACTGCTAATCAAAGTGTGATATCGACAACTCATCTTAAATATGAATCTTAGTGCTTTGTGAAATCCAGCACAGAGGGCCCAACTTTTAAAAGTAGCGGGTTTTTTTAGCTGTGAGAATTTTTTTGAAAAAATTGTTCTTAACGGCCACATGCTGAAGAAGAATATAATTAGGCCCTGGGAGGAAAGATTGTCCTGAAGGAGCTCAACGTAACATAAATATCACTCTAAGCATTTTTTTAGAGGGGGAATTCCCCACAACAAATCATCGTCAATACAAATTTACAGTCAAACATTTAACTGAACTTAGGATTGTTAAGAAGTGCAAAGTGTATCAATAATCGTAAAAGTTTTTAGGGGAAAGATATATATTACTATTAAGTGTACATTTTGAATTTAGACAACGCATTAAAACAGAACAGAATCTGCTTCTTGTGTTATCTTGTGTTAAATGTTATCTTCACATTTCAGTACTATAGTATTTAACTAGTAAATGCAATGTTTACAAACAATTCAACTAAATCGAAACTATTAAAGTCGTCATTTTTTCTGGTAGAACTTACCTTTTTAAGAACAGTGTCGCACGAGCAGTATACCTTGGATGTACCCTGCAATTACATAAAACAAAATTCAGCAAGTTCAAGAGCCATTCCTTTTATATGAAAAGAACTCCGTTTCATAATTCAACGTCGTACTTTGGCACACAAAAGTTTCATAACCGAACTTTTTGGCGCAGTGGGGTACACTCAACTGTTGCCAAACCGCAATGAATAAACTGTGTAAACAATAATGTCCAATCGTTCCATTGTGTGGTCTTCCGCGCACAACGTTACAAGAAGAAGGAACGACATCTATCAACGCGCAACGAAGCACGCACCTCCTCCACAGCCACGCATCGCCAATGTCAACGACCTTTCTTCACATCAGGGCCCAATTTCATGGCTCTGCTTACCGCCGAATTCTGCGCTTGCGGTGACCATTCTCCGCTTACTGTTCAAGCGCCGAATTTCTGCGCTAGCTGTGTAAGCGTAGAATGCCTAGTAACGTGGAGTACGCACGCGCACAAGCCGAAATTCCCCGCTAACCCGTGAAATACGCTTGACGTAAGCGCGGAATTCCCTGCTTCCGCAAGCGACGATTCTTTGCTTACGGTAAGCAGAGCCATGAAATTGGGCCCTGGTAAAAGGATCACATTTGCAAATTATTCCGGCTCACGTTTTCCTTGGAGGAGGAACATACAAAGCACAAAGCTCGGACTGTGCCCAGGGCCCAATTTCATAGAGCTGCTTAAGCACAAAAAGTGGTAGCTAAGCACAAACAAAGTTGTTATGCTTACCAAAATGAGGTTACCAGCCAAACTACCATGCCACTTGTAAAATTTGTGACCGGCATCCTGCTCATTTCGTAAGCACAAAATCTTGCTAAGCACAGAAAAATCTTGCTTAGCAAGAATACATTACTAGCCAAAATACGGTCAATGCTGCGACTGGTATCCCACTTATTTCTTGCTAAGCAAAGAAATTTGCTTAGCAGAATTTTCTGCTTAACAGCTTTATGGGCACTGCTCATTTCTGCTTAGCAGTTAAGTTGTGCTGATAATTATATAAAATTATCAGCAATTTTTGAAGGGATGGGGTACGTGCGCGATTTGACCCAGGCAAATTTGACGTCATGCATTTTCTAAAACTCAAAGACGTTGCCTTGGATCGGGCGAGTTGATCTATAAAAAGCGTTTGTAACCGGTTGTTATAAAATGCATACGGTTAGAAAGATGTTTTAAAAGTAGAATACAATGATCCATACAAATATGCCTCGAAATTGCGTGGTTTTCTTTTAAACTTTGCCAACTACCACGGTCGGCCATTTTGTGGAGTAATGGCCGAACGTGTTCACGATGTATGTATTTAGGTTTGTAATCTTGTTCTACCATTATGGAGCAAGACTCCATGTTTTAAGCAAACAGCTTAGTAACAAAGCTGTGATCATCGCTTACCTTACACTTTACAGACGGGACAATTTGAGGTTACGAACTTTGCTTAACTGATTTCACTTCGACTTGAAGATGGGCTTCCGTTCTCCTTCACCACACCCTCTTCACATCAGTGTCGGTCGTCTTACACACCCAACTCAAATGTGTATGTATAAGATTATACACGGAATCCCTGAGCAACGCCTGCACGAACGTGCAGGGGAAACATTGATCCAAGGTTGCACAGATCACCACAGGATAAGGGTGTACAAAGGAACCACCGAACCGTGTCTGGTACAGTGTGATACGGGCACGTTGTGTAACACGTGCACGGGACCTGTTAGTGTCTTTAGTGAGGTGGGCATTTTAATGATGTTGATTTAATCATGAAGGAAAACATCGATTTCTGGAGGAAGGCAACGTTAGGGTGCACACCGTACCACTGAAGGGTACAATCGTCAAAAACTTTGCACGATCGTGACTTGGCGGTTTTTGACATCCTACTTGAAATATTTTGGATGACATAGGACATCGTCATATTTGGACATTTCCGTTTGGAAATTTACACAATAGGGGGTGGGTTGTCTTTCTATGGACTGAGAACAACTCGAAGGGTGTTGGGACAATTCCCCATGTCAGAATGAGCAGAGTTTAGGAGTCTCTGAATATTTTTCTCTGTACTGTAAAAAAAAGCTGTGACGGTTCTAAATTCTTAAAAGCATTTTTTTTAACATGAGCATTTTGCAATACTACATTGTCAATTCATAAAAAAAAGGTTTAGTGTAAAAAATACTAAAAAGAACTTGGACAATAAATGTTGCTCGGACGAAATTTATGCTTCTTATTGAAAGCAAATACTCTGTGCACGGAGGTAATAACACGTCAGTTTATCAGGATCAGGTCAATTTTGTGGGAACAATGTGTCCCCTATAGCGCCCCTCCCCCTTATTTGATCTCTGCACCTTTTGAAGTTCAAAAATTACCAGATTAAAACGTTACATTTTCAAAGCTTTTTTTATAGTATCAGTCAATGTTCTTCCCACTATTTTTCTATTGTACGTGCGGACAATAATGTAGCCCAATGTTTTGCTTTAATTTAACGTCGACATTTAAAAAAAAAAAAAAAAAAAAATTTGTAAATGCAATGCTAATCAACCAGAAGGATGATTTTATGATATTTTGCTTACGGGAAATGTAACTCCATTTTATGGACGGCACTGTTTTGATGTGCACATAATTCTGGATACAGCTTGTTTCTGAGTCCGAAGGGATGTGACCACAATGGCATAGGCCCCAGAGTGCGGGGAAAATGGCCTGGGTACGGAACAAATGCACACTCAAACTACAGTATTAATTTGCCAAATAAATGCGACTTAAGAATAAATGGTGCACCCCCCTTGTGCCTCCCTAAAAATTCACCTTAAAATTGCTGCTGGATCTAGCTCCAAATTATGCGAGACCATAATAGAGTAAGGATCAACCTTGCTGTATGATGAGATTAATTTGATTATTTCTACTGAGCAGACTACCTGCTAAATTTACTTAAATACTCATTGGGAGACTTAGGGGACATTGCCTTTCTCCTCCCCTCACTCGAGTCAAATTAGTTCCAGCACTATATACCGGTCCTCATTCAATCCATTCCTCAGTGTCCTCCCCCCTCACCCATCCAACCAAACCCCGCCTCCATTCTTGTCTCTCGTCTCTCTGTGACACTCTGTTGAAATGCCAGTATTTTTTTTTTATAAACAAAACCCTCGTGCACGCAGGAACGCTATGATGGAAAACAATAACCAACAATGTTCAAAATGTAAAAATTGTGCAATAATGATCATTACAAGTTCCATTTTCTAATCTTTATAGTCACGTAACTAATCTTTATTGTCTCGTTAATGCAATCCAGAAGATTTAACAGTTCAAGTCAAATAAGATTATGAATGAGTTATTTGGTGAAGAGCTCATCGGCAAAAATGTCTTTGTCGAGATTAAAAAGATGGATTATCATACCAAGGTGACCAGGGTTGGATTGACACTTAACTAAAAAAAAAAGACAAGTCAACACAAATGGCACATAGCAATTAAAATGGCTACAGGCTTAAATAATGTGTATGTGTTCAGTTTTTAATTGCAAAATGGCATTTGGAAACCTTTATCCGATTCGAAGTTGACAAGTTATACAAATATTCTTTTGGTGTTTGACAAAAAATAACCTTGAATTTCTGACCATAAATTTAAGCCTGATTTGGCTACACTGTTACATTCAACGGCATAACCAAGGGGACACGGAGGGCACGTTACCCCCAAATTGATGCATTGTTCCGTCATTCATTTTCGGGCAGTAAGCACCGGAAGCTTAGCTTATCTTTTCGTGTGCAGCGCTATGAAACAGAAACTCGCACGTAAGCACAGAATCGGCCGTTAAGCAGCTCTAATTTCATGGGCCCAATTTCATGGCTCTGCTTACCGTAAGCAAAGAATCGGCGCTTAAAGAAGCGGTGAATTCCGCGCTTACGTCAAGCGTACTTCACGGGTTAGCAGGGAATTTGTTTTATTGGGCATTATTCGCTTAGGCCTGCGCTAAACGTCGCACGTTTGTCGTGTCGAACTCAAACAGTTGTAAAACTAGGAATTAAATTCGCCAAAAGAGCGACGTTTAGCGCAAACCTTTTATTTAAGTTTGGCACTGCCGTGTAGCACGGCTGCCGTGCTACACGGTAGCGGCACGACACGGTGACAAACGTCGCGCTCTTGCCGTGTCGAATCGAACTGAAAACATTTGAGTTCGGCTCGGCAAAAGTGCGACGTTTAGCGCAGGCCTTACACAGCTAGCGCAGAAATTCGGCGCTTGCACAGTAAGCGGATAATGGCGATCGCAAGCAAAGAATAATGCGGTAAGCAGAGCCACGCAGTATTTATGCACAAGCATAGTTGTGCGTTAAGCGACTCTCATTAACAGTCAAGATTGCCGACTTTACGATTTGTAACGTCAAGTATACAAATATTGACTGCTTCGAGTTGCGTAGTAAAAATAGTCACTCTCGGTGATCCACGGAGCAGCCATCTATAACGCCACGAGACAAAGCAGTCAATATTTGTTTTATAACACCTCTTCCTTTAATTCTATCTGTATACTTTAATAAAATTAATTCACACACACTTTACGTATACGTGGCAATCAATCGTCAAACAAGAACTGTAAAATCTTACGTTGAAATACCGAGTTTTGACAAAATAATAGGGTACCAGACTACTGCTGTTACGTTCGTTCTCTAAACCGTATTTCAAATGCACACATTTTGTTCATTACACCGGGTTCGAGGTTGTCAAGCAGCTCGTTTAAATCAATGATTGAAGTCAATGTAGTCAGGGTACCAGGGTATCCATTCACTAGTACATCGGTCGCTAGGCTATCGTTGAATAGTTTGTTTAATAGTTCGTTTGGTCGGTGAACATATCGTCATCGTTTTCACGAAGTAGCACGCACTGCTATACCAGCAAAAAATAACTATCAGAGAAAACGGCCTCTGAAGTTGAACATTTTTTAGAAACCCACTTTCCTTCAAAACTTCGAAGTATTTCCATTTAAATTTCTCAATGTAGATACTTGATGACTTGAACTTAAAAATTAATCTTATTATGACTCATTTGCATAATTAATTAAGAAACTAGACACGAGAGAAGATCCGTGCTACTTCGTGAAACCCAAAAAGTGCGAAATATGTTTTTTTTTGCGTTTTCACGAAGTAGCACGCGCCTATACTACAACACAGCATTTTGTGTTACTTCCATAGAGTCATAGCTCTATGGTTACTTCATGAAAACTAGGTCAGCGCGCGCGCCTCACACAAGTTGCGTGCTACATCGTGAAAACGTTCTTACCTCACTTTGACTTGAGTGCGTGCCGTGCATTACAATGGTAAACAGAAGTTGGGTGCTACTTCGTGAAATCAAAAAATGCCACAATTGTGCCAAAGTCGAAAACACTCATTAGCTTAATTGAAAAAGTAAAGCTGTCTGAGCTTTGAAACTTCATGGAATTGTAGGTCTTCATGCATTATCAACAGAAATGTAAAAAAAATTAAAATGTAAAAAAAAATCCTTAAGCACATAGCGTGCTACTTTGTGAAAACGCTGACGATATGCAAGAGTAAAAATACACAACACCATGTGACACGCTCTCAGCCAGTCAACATATATAATCAAAGGAAGAGGTATAAAAATGGGAACTATTTATGGACCTTGTATGCATTTGACATCATTGATCTCCATTAATATTGATAATATTAAAATATTAATGGAGATCAATGATCGATTGACACAATCTGCAGAGAGGCAGTCAACGAACAACATGGCTCAAAAGAATCAACAATGATCTGAAAGTCACGGGCCTCAAAACCAATAATCAACACACCTGGCACTTAGCAGAAGACAGAAAACAATGGAGGAAACCAACGGAGTGCGCAATGCCACTTGACGCAAGCGCTTAGATAATGATGATTGCCATCACCAAGCCGCCATCTTGCAATACGGTGGAATGGTAACGTATATTTGTACAAGAGCAGCGCACTGGATTGGCCAATGAACAACCTCGATATCGCCAAACTCACAAGGCCGAACGGCCACTCAAGGTGAGGGCTACACTTAACTGATTTGGGCTGTTGACCCAAATCAACTGACACCAGAGGCACGTTGCCACCTACTCCTGGGGCTGAAACAGGGTTACCCCCTTTCACATTCCGCAAGGATGTAGGCATGGGTATCATCCACTGGGATCCTGGCTGGTAGAGCAGAATGCACTACCTTCCCAACTTTTTACGAAGCAATTATGGTTAAGTGCCTTGCTCAAGGGCACAAGTGTCATGACCAGGATTCGAACCCACACTGTGTGCTGACAACACCAGAGCTTGGGTCCGGTGAACTAGACCACTCGGCCACGACTCATAAATTAAGTCATGTGATTAAGATCTTTTGAAACCAAGTGTAAGGTTTCAAGAGCTAAACCATGGATACATATTATTAATTTATACAAAGTTTTATAAAAATCATCACTGAGTATATTGTTTTCTTCTTCTCTAAGTTAACGCAAGCTCCATTTTGGACTCTGATACTGTGTGTGTGTAGAGTGGCTTCTTACGGCAACGCCAAATGCTAAGTACGATCTTGAAAAGGAACAGCACAGATGCCACAGAAATGAGCACGGCCGAGTAGATGGAGTTGCGCTTCACCGGATCCCAGTTCCTCGCCAAGATGCCGCTGAGGGCGAAGATGACCACTACCCAGACGCTGTAGGTGTAGCGGAGGTACTTATCCCAGACGAGGTTCTCCAGGACCGAGTAGAGAAGGACCGCGACTAGGAGGATAGAGAGGGTGATCGTGCACGCTATGGACTGCTCCATGTCTCCCCAGTACGCCAGAATGGTTGTGAGGTTCAACAGAGTTGCTATGGCGACCCACGTTGCATAAAAGGCGAATCCGTTCTGGACGATTGCCCGAACAAGGAATAGGTCACACCTGGGTAGCAAAGAGAAAATAATTGGCAAGTTATGAATATTGGTGACAAGAAGATTCTATGTACGAATTTTAATAAGCCACTAGTTAAATTGTATTACCTTTATATATACAAATTTCTACTTGAAATAAATGAGGTGTGTGTATAATTGTCAAGCAGAGCAACAATGTAATGGCATGGTGCTCGCTCGTGAATTTTAATCACGGGTACCGGCCGTATCTATATGACAACGATTTCCTCAAGCAAACAGTCACACGGTTTCAAAACAAAAATTTATCGGACATTTTACACCAGAAACCATGTTAAATAAGTCAAATTTTGGATTGAACACTGGCTGAGCTTTCTGCATGCAGCTAAGGGAGTGGTTAAAACACGGGTTGCTGCTAGCTGCGTCCAACATAAATTATTTGGCAAATTTAGGTCGTGAGATGTAATAGTCTATAGGCGTATTGAATTCTGTAAAACCAGTACTTCAAATTAAACAGACAGAGTTCAAAATATTTTCTTTGCGAACTGTAATTTACTATCAGGTGGCAATTAAACACAGATAGGCCATAAAATAGGCGGGGCTTACTTGTGACTGTGCTTCATACTGAAGCCATTTTGGTCAACTTTACGATGGTTCATGAAGAGGATTATCCACAGTGTTGCCGGCAATAAAGCAATGATACAAAGAGCAGCTATCTTGTACTCTCGATCATTCAGGAACAACCATGTCACAATGAAAGCGAGGTTGAATGCGTATATGATCAGCATGACGGGTGTTATGAGCGCGGGGTTGAGGTAGACTGGTCCCTGGCTGTTCCTTCTACACAGTGACGTCAGAACGTAGAGAAGGAACAGGGCTTGGAAGGCCCAGATGAAGGGCCATATGGTGAATGTCCATCCAGCAGGACTTATCTCGATGTAGTACTTACGGGAGCCGTCTCCGGTGTTGTTGAAGAACCAACCTGTAACGGGAACCAGGGAGCAAGATGGAAGCCATACATTCAACAAAACTTGCACGGGATACATTCTGTATTGAGGCAGAAAGTACCATTTATTCCAGGTTGTTTTCCCTGTTTATGGGACATCGATATCTTCCTTTAGGGAACAGGGTTCACAATATTAGAATGATATTAAAAGGGAACATTTCATAGCTATTTTTCCTTTATCTTATTGGTCACGATTATATTGGACCCAATTATATTGGACATATTGGAGGCCAAAGCCACGACAAATCAGGGGGTTCAGCCACAAACCGTGATCTCAGTCAAACCAAAGCCGTTGTCTGAGACACAGCCTTACGTCGTGACTGAACATAGTGACTTCGGCTATGGCTAGCTGTGGCTGTTGAATGTATAGAGGTGTCAGTACCAGGAATGTAACGATTCATATAGCCATAGCCATAGCCAGTAGAACACTATATTTCTAGTTTTTGTTCATCGCAGTCGTTATTATTCTTCTCTGGGGAAGTTATTACAAAAGAGTTACCGTATTATACCTAGTGAGGAGTCATCTCTATTAGACAAGTTGTTGATAAACAGGGTGAAGATGAATTCAGGCAAAAGAAGTACGATAAGACAGATGAACAAGACATCATGCTTCTTGTTTCCCATGGTGATAACTTGAGTCTGAGTCAACGCACCTGAAGAAAGAGTTTTGTAAATTACATAAATATTTACCAATCTATCTCAGGATGGCATACATAATGTGTTGGTGTACCTTGGCTCGATTTCACGAAGAGCCAAGATTGATCATAACTCTTAACAAAGTAACGTTGCCAGTGCTCACTGTCAAATTTCAAGTGTTTCTTGTTGTTTTTATTCACTTGCAAAGCCCTGAGGGACTTGATCATCCAGGATATCCCAGACGGGACCATTCCACATATCTAAGGGGGGGGGGCAGTTCCAAGAGTTATTTTTTAAAGGTTTTTTATGGGCTGTGAAATTTGTTCCTGGCATAAATGTACAAAAAATCTGCTTTATACTGCACATAAACACGGAGCTATCCCAGATCTAACCCTCTGATAATTGGAACAATCTGTTCAGCTGTCAGTTCTCTGTAACAGGCTTTGGCTTTTCATGTCTTGCCGACTGGTTGTGCAAGGCCACCACTCACTCCCACGCAACCTCGCCATGTTCGAACAAACAATATCGAGCGTTTAACTTTGGAATACGTCAAAGACTTGCACCAAGTCTATTGTTTTGTTCTATGCACGGTGTACCACTGAAGCACTTTCGTCAAACTATGATATCAGCTACAAAAGTCGCCAGGTTGTCCGCGAAACGCTCAAAACGAAGAACATTTTTTTCTAAGCTTTGTCATTTCCTAGATCTTTTATACTGCTGGCACTATTCTCTCCTCCTGCCTGCCAAATTAATCAAAATGCCAATGAATTCTCTCCTGTACTGCAATCACCATCAAGAGTCCCACAGCCCGTGAGGGGTTGAAACATTCCCCATAAAGTGTTGTCTGTATTTACTCGGATTCAAACGCAAGGCTGTGGAACAGAACGAGGCGCCGATACTTTGGGGTCGAAATAATCCAACCACCCCATGCATTATCTATCACTGGATCAACGACTTTTTAAAAACGCCGGGGTCAGAAATTCATAATTGATTCCAGGTCCCTTGGGATGGGGGCCTGGCTGCATTTCTGGGTCGGTATGACCCGGTGAATATGTGTCCAAAATTACCCGGACATAGAGTCAAACTGACGCAGAACCTGAGTTGAATTTCAAATTTGTTTTTTAAACCAATTTCCGGGACCAGGGGTCAGGCCTCCTGGGAACCCGAAACCAAGATTAGTTTTGACCAGGGAGTTTCCAGCGGACAGAGAGATCCCCTCCACTAATTTTATACCTCAAAATAGATATATGTTCCGACCCTTGCTATGTGATCTAACCTTAGAGCAGGCTCTGCGATCTAACTGATGCTGAGTCATGACGTCACATTGATTACATCATGATGGACGCAATACTCTGTTAGTGACAACAATTTAGGCATTGTAAGAAGTTTCAATGAAGTTGCGTCTCGTTGCATCGAGAACTGGGCGCAACCTCACGGGAAGTGCTTACCGCGGAATTGTTGGCTTACCGAGCAAGTAAAGCACATAATTCTAAGCGTAGAGCTGCACGATAAGCATGCAGGGCCAAGAAAATGGTCCCTGAGCTGACAATGTCAAACAAGCATATATGCTGTCTCATTAATTTATTTTAAAGGCAGGGTACACTTTTGGTAATTGTCAAAGACTAGTATCCTCACTAGGTGTATCCTTACAACATGTGCATAAAATAAAAAATTGGCTCAATTGGTCATCGAAGTTGCAAGAAAATAAGGAAAGAAAAACATCCGTGTTGCATAATTATATAAAATTGTGTGGAGCCTTTTCCAGATTCAAATATTTTAGTGAGAAATTACCTCTTTCTTAACAACTAAATTTCTTCAGAGGGAGTCGTTTCTCTAAATGTTTTATACTCAGCAGCTCTCAGATGCTCCTTACGAAGTAAGTTTTTTATGGTAATATATTTCTTGAGTAATAACCAAAAGTAGTCAGTGCCTTTACTACTGAACAATGTTCGAAGGTCACACAAGCCCATGCAAGATGGCTTGCACTTCATGATTTAAAACAAGTCAACATAATCCATTATTAAGTAAAATCAAATTGCCGTGCCTCATATTGATTCAACAGCATCACCCCCCCCCCCACATCTAGACTGCCAACCCAGTACACATTTAATACCATCCAATTTTATCCAGAGCTGTATTCTCATTAGAAATTAGGGGACGAATTGTTTGAACAGGCAAGCTAGAACTTAGAAGGATCTCTATCCCAGCTAAGAGAGTGAAAAGCTGTATAGCTAAAAAATATTTGAAAGTTGGGGAAGAAAGACTTACCAAGAAATTGATTAAAATCGTGCCTTTGCCCGGAGTCTGGAAACGTCCACTGGCAAATAACAAATTACCAAAGCAAGGGGTAACTGGCTGTGACTAGAGCGAGCACCACCCTAGGTTTCCGATGGGGTTCCCTTGATTGATATTTATGGTCTGTGGTTAGTTCCACGAACCACGGCACTCCGATATAAAGTATGATTACGAAGTTTTCCCAGGGGGGAAGGTACGTCTATTGTTGTTTCCATTAATCCCTCAGATACGGGAATGTGCGCAAGGGATGAGCTGATTTTGACAATCACAGTTAAGCAGTTAAGCAATTCAATACACGTTTGTACACATGCGTTACTCTTTTAATCATGTATAAATATTATGACCTTCAAATTATAGCCACGGACGAATTCCTATCGTTTGCGCATGCGCAAAACCACTATACGCTTGCACACATGCGTTACTCTTTTAAACATGTAATAGTATTATGGCTATAATTTGAAGTTCATTATACTGTTACATTATTAAAAGAGTAACGCATGTGTACAAACGTGTAGGAAATCGTCCAAAATGTTTAAGTACGAAAATCCAATAGGGTTTACGCTAGTGCACAAACATGTGCGATTACATCTAAATTTAAAACAAAACTTAACATTTTGTTACAACAAAAACAAGGTGTTCGGCATGGCGGTCAAATATCGGCTTGAATACATGCAAGCTTGGTTTCAGCTTACAAACGCCGCGGTGAAGAAGAAGAAGAAGAAGTAGTAGTAACAAAAACTAGAAATAAGTTTTTGTTTCAACAAAAACAAGGTGTTCGGCATGGTGGTCAAATCTTGGATGAAACACATCCAAGACGTCACTCATTATTCTATTAATTCATTACCTTTCAGGCTTGATGCAAAATAAATGTGACTGCAGCTTGCTTTGTTCAAATGATATTTGATAAATGGTCAAAATTTGAGGAATCAGTTTTTTTAAATGTACATACGTCATCATGACGTCACTTCAATATAAGCAGTCAAAGTAGTTGTCTAACAACAGGTAAAATTTTAACTCAGTCGGACTTGTGGTTTAGTAGATACCTAGACTTCTGAACGGGACCGGAAGTCAAGGTCAAACGGGGATTTTCAAAGACCTTTCAGATGATGTATGGATTGTAAACATCCAATGTATTGTTCAGGAGTAATACATTTTTCAAATATTAGATGGTTTATCTTTAGGTGGTCAATATACAGTGTAAAAGCGATGTCGAAAGTATTTATTCATACATGTACAGGTGTACGCTGTATATATAAGCTGTACATGTACAGCACACAACTATTTGTACAATAATGTACGTGTAGGTATGTGTTTTTCCACTAGCGTGCGTTATCAATGTGGGTCAACAGATACTTGCACTTCAATGTCCGGTTCTAACCAGATGTAGAGGTTATAATGTTGTTATTTGTGTGCAAAAGTTCGAGCAGGCTCACAGATCTATAGCCTGATGTAAAATTAATGCTAAAATGATAAGAAGTTCTTGAGATAATAATTTTTGAAGATTTCAACTTCGGTTTGAACCTGACTCCGAGGTCAAATGGGGTCACACTGGGTGTAGCGTTTGTTCACCTTTTAAAGACCTTGTCGATGATGTAGATTGTAAACATGTTGTTCAGGAGTTAGGATTTTTGTCAAACATTAAAATTTGATTTGATGTAATTCAATACCTGATTACGTCATTATGGCGTCATGAAGTTTGTGGCGTCTTGATGTTAAGGTTTAATTTTTTTGGATGAGTTTCAATGTTCAATTCACTTTCAATCTTGAGTTATGCTGTAGATAAGCCCTGAAAATGTTGTTTTGTTTTAAAGAAAACAACGAAAAGCAAACTTTGACCTTCCAGTACGACCGGAAGTAAAGGTCGTACGATTTTTGAGTTAACTTTTGAAATGTTGTTTCAGTCTTGATCTATCAGATTTGCACATCGTAGCATTCCAATTGCCGTATCTACAGCAAAAAAAAACAACTGGTTCTTTTTAAACGGTTTCATCTACTAATGAATATCTACCTATGTATGAAGTTCAAATTTATGTGAGCTTGGGAAGCGTGTCTTTGTTAGCGGACAATCGACGGAGAGAAGCAGAAGAAGTAAAAACAAGACATTCGGTTTTTGTGACGTCAGAAAAACAAGGTGTTCGTGTTGTTAATCCTTAAATTGAATCACGGTTACTGTCTTAATATTCAAGAGTAATTTTTCGGGTCAAATGGGGGTCCAATTTGCGTAGCTTTTGTTGACTTTTTAAAAGACCTAACTGATAATGTATTAATTGTAATAATCCAATGTGTGGTTCAGGAGGTAAGATTTTGTTACAAATAATATTTCAAATAATAAACTTCAAATTCTGGTTTTAATCAGAAGTCAAGGTCAAAGAGGGTCACATTTGTGTGGCATTTGGTAAGACTTCTAACATCTTTCTGATGATGTAAAGATTATTTTTGAAAATGTGTGGTTCAGGATTTATGAATTTTTAAAATATTAAATTGTATCGTCCGGTCTGAACCGGAAGTCAAGGTCAAGTGTGGTCACACTCTGTGTATCGTTTCTTAATTTGTTACATACTTTTCCAATAATGAATAAATTGTTCAAAACCAGGTTGTGGTTCAGGAGTTATGATTTTTAAAATATTAACTTTCATCTTCCTGTTTGAACCGGAAGTCAAGGTCAAATGGGTTCAAATTTTGCAAAGCGCGTGTTAAGTTCATTAGGACATTTCCGATTACGTATAGATGATAAAAATCCAATGTGTGGTTCAGAAGTTAAGAATTTTTTAAAACACTAAGATTCAACTTCCGGTTACTACCGGAAGACAAGGTCAAACGGGGTCAAAATTTTGTAGAGCGTGTTTAATTTATTAAGACCTTACAGATGATGTATGAATTGTAAAAATCCAATTACTGGTTCAAGATTTATGTATTTTTCAAATATTAGACAGACTATCTTTGGGTGCGCAATATACAATGAAACATGGAGCGACGATATATTTCAACATGAAGCTGTTCAGTGCAATGCCAACGTAAACTAAACTACACGTGCAATGTACATGTGGCTGTACAGGTACAGCGTATGTTCACATGTGTTCTTTCAATATCGCGCGTCGTCGATGCGGGTCAACTTAAACGTGCGCCTTTTTCGACCAGATGTAAAGGTCAAAATATTGTCATATCAGTGCAAAAGATTGAGCAAGCTTAACTTTCTACCCCTTGTTACAAAAAATAAACTGAAATAATCGGTAGTTTTTGAGATATGAGTTGTTGAAATTTCATGTTTTGTGTAGAGTTTGTTAAACCTTCAACGACCTGTCCGATGATGTGTAGATTGTGAAAATCCAACACACAGTTCACGAGTTATGATTTTTTACAAATATTAAACTTTGATTTATTGTAACTCAAAAACTGATGACGTCATCATGACAGCGTCAAGGTTTGTGTCGTCTAGATATTGAGGTTCAATTGTCTTATGAGTTCTAAAGTTTAATTCAATTTCAATCTTGAGTTATGCCCCAAAATTTAAAATTTTCACGAAAAAACACAAAGGCAGACTTTGACCTTCCGGTACGACCGAAAATAACAGTCATATGATGTTGACGATAACTTTTCAAATGTTGTCCCAGTCTAACATCATAGCTTTTAAATCCATTGAAAATGGTAATTGGTAAATGGTAATTTTCACATGATTCGACCCCTGATGACGTCATCGTGAGGTCATCCAAACTGTGCCATCTTCATATTAAGGTTCAATTGCCTGATGAGTTTCAAGGTTCATTTCAGTTTCAATCTTGAGTTAATGCTGTAGAGAAGAGTTCTAGGGAAGAAGATGAAGAAGAAGAAAAAACTAGAGATTTAATTTTTGTTAATTACAAAAACAAAGTGTTGTGGTAAGTGATTGAATTAATAGTCAAGACATTATACCTTATCAATCCAATGCATGATTCAGGAGTTATGAATTTTTCAAAATTTAAACATCAATTTCCGGTTTAGACCGGAAGTCAAGGTCAAAAAGGGTTACAGTTTGTGTTACGCGTGATTAGTTTACGAAGACCTTTTAGATGATGGATGGATTGTACACATGCGATATGTGGTTCAGACAACGTTGAGCAACGACCGTCGATGTCTAGGACGAGGACCAAAGAACGTTTAAATAATGTTCTTATTCCTCCATGGTTTAACCAACACTGACTGGTAAATTTAATGTCATTCACCATGATAAATACATGTGCATTACAGCCTAGTTTCCCTCGAAAGTAAATGGGAGAAAGCAAAACTCAAAAGGGGAGTTCACTGAACTGTCCAGATTTCATGCTACACATGATGTTTATATGTTTGATTAGATACTATTTATTTTAAGAAAGACGTTGCTGGTGTTGTACAATGTACCACCGTTAAAAGCTTGTTATAGACCTAATGTCACTACGCATTATTATTTTTTTCTGCAGAAATGCTTGTTTTACATCACAGACCATCCTCGGTATACGAGGCTACTGCTGTTTCAATCATGACACTCTCAGGACACCCTCTCTAAGCACAGGCAACAGATGTGGTCAATGACATCATGTACAAGTTATCTATCATTAGAACAAAATTAACAACGACATAATATGAAATAGCCACCATGGATGTGTATATTTGAACTTTAAAGGACAAGGTGTTTAAAAACAAAACCACTTGGAAATTACAAGTGAAGAGAACAAATAAACAATGGAAGCAAATAAAGCGAGACAACAGAAATAGCCTTTGAATTTAATGTACACATAAAGTTTTATTAACGAATACGAGTAAACAAAATTACAAAAAAACATTCACCTTTTTCTGACATTGTTTTTTATCCAAGTATCAACACATTTTAAATATCAATTTGATTGGTTTTAAGTAAAACGAACAATATTGGATTAGCATTTCGAGCTCGTTCTCAGAAAAATAGGCAAGTAGTAGCAATTGTAGTCGCGTGTTGTGGTTTGTTTGCATTGTGAAGTATCGCTTTTCAAACACGCACACGGCTTGCCCAGTCTGAACATGATCCTGATATTGGCCGTACAAGTTTCGCGCGTATTCGAACATTTTTGGGACCACTTTGGTCCCACCATTGAATGGAGATCAATGGGTCCCACTCATTGATCTCCAGTATAATGTAGATCAATGGTCCCACATAAGGTCTATTGAAACAAAGTGTGAGGTTTCAACAGCTAAATACAAATTTGAATTTATTGTCTTTTGTTGTATCTTTAAAATGGTACATTGTAAACTTTGGATACAGGTTATTAAATTATACAAAGTTTTATAAAAATCATCACTGAGTATGTTTGTTTCTTATTCTCTAAGCTAACGCAAGTTCCATTTTGGACTCTGATACACTGTGTGTGTAGAGTGGCCTCTTACAGCAACGCCAAATGCTAAGTGCAATCTTGAAAAGGAACAGCCCAGATGCCACAGAAATGAGCACGGCCGAGTAGATGGAGTTGCGCTTCACCGGATCCCAGTTCCTCGCCAAGCTGCCGCTGAGGGCGAAGATGACAACCACCCAGACGCTGTAGGTGTAGCGGAGGTACTTATCCCAGACGAGGTTCTCCAGGACCGAGTAGAGAAGGACCTCGACTAGGAGGACGGAAAGGCTGATCGTGCACGCTATGGACTGCTCCATGTCTCCCCAGTACGTCAGAACGATTGTGAGGTTCAACAGAGTTGCTATGGTGACCCACGTGGCATAAAAGGCAAGTCCGTTCTGAACGATTGCCCGAACAAGGAATAGGTCACACCTGGGTAGCAAAGACAAAATAATTGGCAAGTTATGAATTGGTGACAAATTATTCTATAATTTATGTACGACTTTTAATAAGCCACCAGTTAAACTTTACACATACCAATTACTATTTAGAATAAATGAGGCGTGTGTCAAGCAGAGCAACAATGTAATGGCATGGTGCTCGTTCGTGAACTTTAATCACGGGTAACGACCGTATCTATGACAATGATTTCCTCAAGCAAACCCGGTATCAATTACAAAAATTGACCAGCCTTTCTTTTACACCAGAAACCATGTTAAATAAGTCAAATATCAGATTGAACACTGGGTGAGCTTTCTGCATGCAGCTATTAGGGAGTGGTTAAAACACGGGTTGCTGCTGCGTCCAACATAAGCTATTGGGCAAATTTAAATCGTGAGATGTCTATAGGCGTATTGAATTCTGTAAAACCAATACTTCACTGCCAACAGATAGAGTTCAACATATTTTCTTCGCGAACTGAGCTTACTATAAGGTGGTATTAAAAGGACATAGGTCTACAGATGCCGAGCGCGTAAAAATTGACGTCACAGATTCGGGATGGCTCTTTGGAGCCACCGTACTGTTTTAAAAACATATACCACAAAATAGGCGGGACTTACTTGTGACTGTGTTTCATACTGAAGCCATTTTGGTCAACTTTGCGATGGTTCATGAAGAGGAATATCCACAGTGTTGTCGGCAATAAAGCACTGACACAAACGGCAACCGCCATGTACTCCCGATCAAACAGGAACAACCATGTCAAGTTGAGAGCGAGGTTGAATGCGTACATGACCAGCATGACGGGTGTGATGAGCGCAGGGTTGAGGTAGACTGGCCCCTGGCTGTTCCTTCTACACAGTGACGTCAAAACGTAGAGAAGGAACAGGGCCTGGTAAGTGTAGATGAAGGCCCAGATGGTAAATGTCCAGCCAGCAGGAGTTATCTCGATGTAGTAGTAATCGGAGATGTCTCCGGTGCTGTTGAGGAACCAACCTGTAACGGGAACCAGGGAGCAAGATGGAAGCCAAACATTCAACAAAACTTGCACGGGATACATTCCGTATAGAGGCAGAAAGTACCATTTATTCCAGGTTGTTTTCCCTGTTTATGGGACATCGATATCTTCCTTTAGGGAACAGGGTTCACATTATCAGATTGATTTTATTCCTGTTCGGGTAGTTTCTAATTGCTAGATCAATAAGCCGGACTCAAAAGCCATGTTTCAATAAAGACACTACGAATAACTCACATAATTTATTTTATACATTATGAAGCAAAATTGAACATCTCAAAGCTATTTTTCCTTCATCACAATGGTCACGATTATATTAGACTCAATTATATTGGAGGCCATAGCCACGGCAGACCACGGGTTCAGCCAAAAACCTAATCTCAGTCATAGCCAAAGCTGGTGTCTCAGACACAGCCTCACGTCGTGACTGACCATAGAGGTGTCAGTACCAGGAATGTAGCGATCCATAAAGCCATAGCCATAGCCAGTAGAACACTATATGTCTAGTTTTTGTTCATCGCAGTCGTTATTATTCTTCTCTGAGGGAAGATATTACAAAAGAATTACCGTATTATTATACCTAGTGAGGAGCCACCGCTACCAGCCAAGGCGTTGATAAACAGGGTGAAGATGAATTCAAGCAAAAGAAGTACGACAAGACAGATGAACAAGACATCATGCTTCTTGTTTCCCATGGTGATAACTCAAGAGTCTGAATCAACGTACCTGAAAAAAAGAGTTTTGTAAATTACATAAATATTTACCAATCTATCTCCGGATGGCATACATAATGTGTTGGTGTACCTTGGCTCGATTTCACAAAGAGCCAGGATTGATCTTAAAGGAACATTACAAAATTAGCTTTTGCTAACAAAACAGTTGCTGGCAGGGTAAGCACTTTCTGTAATCCACCATATACATAAACTGACAAACCTGTAGAAGTTTGAGATCGATCGGCCATCTGGGTCACAAGAAAATAGTGAAAAACTGATTACACATTTGCATGAAATTATACAGATTCAACAAATGAATAAAACGCTCACTGAGCGATAAACTCCAATCGGAAAATTAGTTTATTCATTTCTCATCAAATATGGCATTTCAGACAGAAATATTTGAAGGGATGTTTTCTACTATCACCATCATTAGACCGTGTAAGTTTTATGTAAATCTGTGATCAAAAAGTATATTTTTACAAGTTTTTTTCTTACCAATTCTGTAATGTTCCTTTAAGCAGCTCTATAAACCTAGGCCCTGCACATAGACCAACCTCGCCATGTTCGAACGAACAATATCGAGCGTTTAACGTTGGAATACGTCAGAGACTTGCACCAAGTATATTGGTAGTTCAGTGCACGGTGTACACGCTTTCAAAACAAATGGAATTGCATTCGATATACACGAATGGAAGAAGAACATGATGGCTGCAACGTGATAAAGATACACTGAGTTTCCTGGTTGGTTGTAGAAATATAAATTATAAAAGTATACTCTGTTCTTAGCTTATTCTTGTTGTTCTGTACGTGGCGACAGGTAATAACCATGCCCATGTAGAGTCACTTGCCATCATCGATCTCAGTGTGCCTCTAAATCCTCCCTGTTCTTCCCCAGCCCCGCCCCTCCCCTCAGGTTTTCTGTCACGTTACAAAACTTTTCTTTGGCGTGCCGCTGAAGCACTTTCGTCAAAATATGATATCAGCTACAAAAATCGCAAGGTCGTCCGCGAAACGCTAAAAGCGAAGCACTTTTTTCTAAGCTTTGTCAATTTCCGAGATTTTTGATACTGCTAGCACTATTCTCTCCTCCTGCCTGCCAAATTAATCAAAATGCCAAGGAATTCTCTCCTATACAGCAATCACCATCAAGAGTCCCACATCCCCATGAGGGGTGGAAACATTCCCCATTTCAAGATAAAGCGCTGTCTGTATTTACTCGGATTCAAAAGCAAGGCTGTGGCTGTTTGACTTCTTGCACGGATGCACCGATACTTTGGGGGTCGAAATTTTCCAATCACCCCATGCATTATCTATCACTGGAGCAATGACTTTCTAAAAGCTCACTTGGTCAGACTTGATCTGGATTCCAGGTCTCTTGGGATGGGGCCGCATTTCTGGGTCGGTATGACCCGGTGAATATGTGTCCAAAATTACCCGGACATAGAGTCAAACTGACGCAGAACCCGAGTTGAATTTCAAATTTGTTTTTTAAACCAATCTCCGGGATCAGCCTGCCCCAGAGTTGGAGTCAGGCCTCCTGGGAACCCGAAATCCAGATTAATTCTGACCAGGGAGAGTTTCCAGCGGACAGAGAGATCCCTCCCACTAATTTTAAACATAATGTTCAGACCCTTGCTCTGTGATCTAAATGATGCTGATTCATGACATCACATTGAATGATAGACGCAATACGTTGCTGGCGAAAACAATCAAAGCCCTGCGAGAAGTTTCACTAAGGAGTTACTTCTCGTTGCATCGAGAACTGGGCGCAACCTCACGGGAAGTGCTTACCGTCACTGGAATTGTTCGCTTACCGCGGAATTGTAAAGCACATAATTCTAAGCGCAGAGCTGCACGATAAGGATACAGAGAGCCAAGAAACTGGTCCCTGAGCTGACAATGTGCAACTAGCATAGTATGCCGCCTCGTTAATTTCTTTAAAAGGCAGGGTACATTCATTGGTAATCGGAAAAGACTGGTATCCTCACTTAATAACTAATATTACTAAAACACTGTTCGAAGGTCACACAAGCCCTTGCAAGACAGCTTGCACTTCATGATTTAAAACAAGCTAGTCAACATAATCTATTATTAAGTAAAATCAATTTGTCGTACCTCATATTGATTCAACATCAACAATCTCCCCCCCCCCCCCGCCCCCAATCTAGACTGCAAACCCAATACCCATTTACATAACGCATTCCAATTTTGTCCGGAGCTGTATTCTCATTAGAAATTCGAAAGGGGACTTGTTTGAACACGCAAGCTAGAACTTATAGAAGGATCTCTATCCCAGCTACCCAGAGAGTGAAAAGATGTAGGCCTACCGGCTAAAAAATATATTTGAAAGTTGTGGAGAAAGGCTTACCAAGAAATTGATTAAAATCGTGCTTTTTCCCGGAGGCTGAAAACGTCCACTGGCAAATAAAGGCAACGGTTACTGTCTATGCTGTGACAAGAGCGAGCATCACCGTATAGGTTTACGATGGGGTTCTCTTGATTGATGTTTACGATCTGTGACTACGGAGTTCTTACCAGCGGGTAGATGCGTCTATTGTTCCATTAATCCCTCAGATACGAGTGAATGCATCGACAACATCACACAGCTCATTATGCATTATGCTAGACTTGATTCAAGTCCCGTTCTCGCGTGAGAGGTCCCTAAGCATATCCCGCCAACTAGCAAACAACCCGTATCGCAGTGCGTGCTCGCCGTCAACAGGATGGGGAATGCAGAGCATCACAAAACAATAGTTTTCTGGGGATGGCAAGGGATTGGGACTTGAGTCAAGTCTAGCATTATGCTAACGGCGTGCCCTTTTTGTGATAAGCCCGCACGTGAAGATCCACGTGCGCAAGGAATGAGCTGAATTGACATTAAAAAACAGTTAAGCAATAGGTACGAAGTCCGGATTTGACCTGTGTAATGAGCCAAGTACGGACATTCAGGGAAAATGGGTATGGTATGGTGGCCCTGAAGGGACATCGCATATCGCAAACGTGTGCGCATACGTATGCAATGTCGTGAAACAAATCGCGAATATGTGCGCACACGTATGCAATGTCGTGAAACAATTCGCAAATATGTGCGCACACGTATGCAATGTCGTGAAACAAATCGTGAATGTGTGCGCACACGTATGCAATGTCGTGAAACAATTCGCGAATATGTGCGCACACGGTATGCAATGTCGTGAAACAATTCGCGAATATGTGCGCACACGTCTGCGAATATATTTGCGATGTCGTGAATTTTATTGCATACCATGTTGCATACCTTTGAATAAAATGTCTAATGACCTGGGTGGTTTCTTGCCTACAGTGAGATAAGCGGTAGTCATTGCAGCGGTAGCCATTGTTGTTAGGCAAGCGAGGCGGGTGGTCTTTCGGTATGGCAAGACTTGGCCTGGTGCCAAGTTCCTGGGTACATGCTTACAGGGAGCCTGACCTGACTGTAGCGCCACGTACTCCCTAGGTTACTAACAAATTGTCCGCAACTATGAAATCACCCCAAAGGTATGCAACATGGTATGCAATAAAATTCACGACATCGCAAATATATTCGCAGACGTGTGCGCACACATTCGCGAATTGTTTCACGACATTGCATACGTGTGCGCACATATTCGCGATTTGTTTCACGACATTGCATACGTGTGCGCACATATTCGCGATTTGTTTCACGACATTGCATACGTGTGCGCACATATTCGCGAATTGTTTCACGACATTGCATACGTGTGCGCACATATTCGCAAATTGTTTCACGACATTGCATACGTATGCGCACACGTTTGCGATATGCGATGTCCCTTCAGGGCCACCATAGTATGGTGTTAAGCTTTGATTTGAAATTCTCCCCATCCACCTTGATGATGAAACACAGTGGTTTCACTCTGTGTTCAAAGTAAATGCAATAATGAAATTGGTTTCATTTTTGTGTTTTACGGAATCAGGTGAAATTCCGAAGGGAATCTTACTCGGGGGATTCGAACCCACGACCTATGCCAGTCTAGACCAGATGTCTTACCACTGTTAAACTACCGAGATTGCTCGGTAGCCAGAGGCAGTTCGAACCATATATTTTAGCAGCGGGCACCGCAACAATTGGGAGAAGTTGTGCCCTTGATGGTAAAACCACGGAGTTTAGCACACAGTCAAAGTATTATTATTTGTTTATTGGTTATGAGGGCTATCGCAGATTTGTCTTTCGAAATAAATTCACGTAGAATAGCAAGCAATTTTCCTGCTTTAAGAACGGTTGGCATTTTGCGTATTATTCTACCGAAGTTGTGACGACGGAGCGAGTCAAACTGACGCAGAATCGGGGTGGCTAAGATTTGACTATAGAGACTTGGTTCTATAAGTCAATGATTGTGTTGTCTTTTTCTGTAGCACAAAATACAGTAATTCCCTAAAAAGCGCCCTCTTGTGGATTAATTGCGAATAGGGCGTTTAATAGCCTTTCGAGGGCAAATGGCGTTTTGCTCGGCGTAATGCATAGCCACGTTCTCAGACTTGAGATCAAGTTTAATTTGAAAGGTAACTTGGGGTTTTCTATCCACATTGCAAGCCGTCGATTCAGATTTTTTTTAACGATAGACCATCACTATACACTGCTCGAAACGGATCGGGCTTGTACACCACTCGTAGTACGCGGGCGAGGTCAGACCTTTAGTCATCTCGTGGCACACGTACTTCTTGAAAAAGTATTCGCTTTTATGCAAAAATTGTTGATCCACCTCTGGCTCTTCAGCAATCAATGTTCCCTTTTTCCAAGAAATCGTGGATCTAAAAGGAGAAGACCAAAAAATCTCAATATTGAAGATTGGCAGATAGGTTTTCTCCCTCTTTGATTTGGGCTCCATTTAATGGGAACACATATACCCCTAAGCATCAGGTGTCAGCCAGATTAGGAAAATAAATCTGCCCCGAATATCTTGGAATGTCAATACTGGTTATTAAGAGTGCGGTTGTCATTCATAACACGCGGCAGAGGTCTGATTTTTCCTCATTTGGACACCTGATCTTCGGAAGAGACTGAGGGGGGCTGGAAGATCCATAAACGCGGGAAATATTATCAAGACTGTCCCCGCTCCGAAAGTGCCTTTATTATGGCAGAATACAACAATTAAAGGGGTACGCAATAGCGCTATTCACTATTCGTATTATACAAGAATCAGTAATCTTTATTAGTCTAAAAAGGAAAATTGTTTCGTTACATGCAACAGGATAAAAAGATTGATATAAAAAATATACAATAAACAATATATACAAACAAGCAGGCATAGTAGGTACAATACAAATATCTGAAAATCTGATTAAAACAACTACCAAAGACATACAATAGACAATCATTAACTTGTATGCTGATCATTAAGAAGACGAACGGAATAGGGGACAAAATGAATTCGAGTATCTGCTTGTTCTGGTCCTTACCGATTGCCACCTTCTATCACTGCCAAGCATTCTATAGTATTTATTTAGGGGATGATCATCATTTCCTAGTATACCCTGAGCTTTGGCTAGTGCCCTCTCCTGGCAGATTTCATCCAAGTTTATTTTACCTCCATGGTTTAACTACCCTTTTGAGTTTATCTTTGTCTGTTTTCCTGGCTCTATTATACCAGACAACACAATTATGAACGATAACACTATGTATTACCAAAGTGTGATGGCACGGCAGGTAGTTGATGGAATTGTGCCTTTGATGATAATGCAAGCATGGAATTTGGCACTCAGTCAGAGTATGTCATAAGAAAGCTATCGGGCTGCAATTTGTCTTTTCTTCTGCAGCAATACTTCGTCAATACAGTCAACAGTTAAGAGATAGGCTGTTCTTCCCTATCCCTTATTTGTTGACTCCATAGCCGAAGTGTGCTGCAGAAAATAAATTTGCTATCGGGCTAAAGGGCCATCGCAGGTACCGTTTGAAAAAAGCTTCAGTACAGGGAGAATAACAAGCAATTGTTTTGCATTTATGACTTTCAATATTTATCGAATTTTGGATGGCAAAAACTCGGGCTGTGACGTTGCAATAGAAAGGTTCATATTAAATAGAAAGTTGCGACAACTTGCGATTAGAATTGAAGCCATGTTCGGTCCCCCCAAAAATGCATGTGCGCACAAAGGGTGCCAGACCAGACTGCACATTAGGTTGTGCTGCATTTGGGCAAAAATGGCATCCAGCAACCACGTGACTAAAGAATGCTGGTCCCTTAATGAGATCGCTACTCTCTCGACACACAGATCTGATAATGATGCTTCACTCAGCGCCACCACACCGCGAATACAAAACGCTATGCCGCACAGGCTGTGGGTGTCATGCGCACTAAGGGCTAAAGGCTGTTATTGGCGGTTTCCCTAGTCTTGGTTAAGACCTTCTCTTGTTGATTTATCACAGTTCGTGAATGGTAGCGCCCTCTCGTGGGGAAAACTGTGATAAATCAACAAGAGAAGGTCTTAACCAAGACTACGGTTTCCCCCGTGCGGAATGTTCCTCGAAGTTCTGCAATTTGGGAAAAACCACCAGAATAACACACAAAACACAAAACAAAAACGAAACAATTTATGCTAAAATTCTTATTCTTATATAACACTGATGAACAGAAACGTTTCGGTTGAAATTTTAAAAATTTGTCATATACTTCTGTATTATCTTTTCTGATGTTTGGAAATTTTGTTTAATCCGTTCCAATTATTAGTTTCAGTTTTCCTTTGTTGGTTGGCGATATCGTGAAACAAAATAAAATTAAAATTTAAAACACAAAACAAACAGGAACCAAAGTCTGCCATTTGCATCATTTTGGGACGTTTACAAACAGTGATGTCAGACGTGACGTCAAACAGACCGCAAAAACAAAAGGATTACTTCCGATTGCGTCAATGTTTTTATTTGGGTGCAACGATACCATTGCTTTTGTGTGCACGGGCCAAAGGGCAAACGGGACAAGTTTAGGTTTAAGTGTTATTAACCGCATATTGAATCAACAAGGGCTGTTTCGATTTACATGCAGTGGTTAGCTTCAAACAGAAGGTGCGTTTTTTTTTTTTTTAATAACATGAATGATAACAGTAGACCGGCACTTAAAGACTTTGGACCCTATAGTTTATTGACGTTTCAATTTTGTTATTTATATTCAGACTGTATTTATTGCTTAGTTTTCAAATAGAGCCCGATCTCCTCTGAAACAAGTCGTTTTCAAAAAGTTTTCAACGGGACTTTATTGCAGGGCAAGACTGTAGATCGAGGATTTGACATCACACCTCGCTAAAAACTGTTCAAAAACACACTTTATTGCTTTAACTTGTCTCAACACAAGAGACGGATTGGGGGACATGGGTCTTCGAGGTGATTTTGAGGCTAGTCGTGATGAGGCTGATAGCCTAAACCTCAATGTATCAGAGAACCTCACTCAGCAGTTTAGAAGCGAACAAGCCAACATAACGAGTATCGAGACATGGCAGAGGGAGCGTGCAGCCAGTCACAATAGGGATGTCGTCTGTGCTCCAAAATCACCAGGAAGCCCGAAACAGACTCGGGGCGTAGATTCTCCTCTGGAAGGAGAGGGTACCTCGGAGGCCGACAAGACGGATAACTCTCAAATAGTCAAAACCTCTTTGAATAACCACACCGGCTTTCCGAACCCGTCAGCCGTTGACACGAAGACCCGGCCTCGCGGAGACAACGCCGGTGGAGACTCATCCATTGGTCGATCTGATGGGTGGGTTCTTCAGAGAGAATTTGCGCTCATGGGTGAGCACCGAAATGCCGAAACGCAGAACTCATCCGTGTTGGCGGTCAGCAACTCCGGGGAGTGTATTTTTGTTGAGCACGGGAGGCTTGCGGCTCATGTTTTCGATCCGTACGGGGTGCACAGGCTCACACTCGAAACCGATACCAGTACTCTCAGACAGACCCGTACTCGTGTGGACACGGTTTCCGGATTTATAAGGGATGCTGCCTTCTCCAAGGCGAATCACATCCTCGTCTGCGACTGCTCGAGGTTCGTCAAGATCTTCAGCAGGAGCGGCAAATACCTCTGCGCGTTCATCACGACGGGGGTGAACGACAGTCACCGCGGGCAGGTGAGGCTGAACTGCCTCGCCGTGGGCCGGGACAACCGTGTCTTCGTCGGCGACTGGAACCGACGCTGTGTGACCGTCCACGACCCGAACGGGGCCCGCGTTCGGCTGATCGAGTGCACGAGGCCAGCCCGTCTCGCCGTGAGTGAGGACCTCTTGATTGTGCTGCCAGCGGACCCCATGGATTCCATCAAGCTGATGGACCTTGAGGGGATAACACTACGGGCTCTCTGCATTCCAACTTTTCTTAGTTCATGGCAACCGGTGGCAATAACTTGCTCTTCGAAGAGTGAGACAATTATTGTGGTCAACAGACAAGATGGAAGACAGAGGAGGACCCTTCATCAGTTCGCATTGAACGGAGACTACGAGGGTCGTGTCACCAGAAACTTGGTAGAACCGTCATGCGCCTTTGCAATGACGCAAAACGGCGAGGAGTTGGTTGTGACTGACAACGCGTCAATAAAGATTTTCCAGAAATTAATGTTGACTCAAAGTTTCGCCAAAAAACGCTGAACTGTTGTTCTTTTGCTCTCTGTTTTATTCCTTAACACCTGTAAGTTTGATGTAATTCAACGTAATGCTAAATTAATAAAGCTTAAGTTAAATAATTCAATGTGAAAGATAAGCTCAATCAGTCACGCGTATAGTGAACAAAATAACTGTTTTCAAGCATGGAATTTCGAGCTCGCGAAATCAAAACTAACTCCTTACTAATTTTTTCCAAAAACTATTTAGCATGTCAGGCAGAAATGTTTTAAGGGAAGTTTACCACCATGACAACCTTTAAACAATTGTGTTAACATGGGAACATTTTACATTTGTCAATCTTTTACCAAAATGTTGGTAATGCATTATGCGTGAAAAGTAGGCCTACGTATCGGTCAATGCAAAAACAATCATGATCAAAGCAGGCCTTGGGCTGTACATTAGAATTATGAATTCTCACCCAGTTACTGCACGCGCGCGCCCTCCCTCCCTCCGTATAGATTGATTGCACATGACGTCATTGACCACCATCTTTGGTGACAAATAATGAAAACGTGCGTATGTACGCGCTGCGCTCAACTCTCAGCCGATGATAGCTCTTCATGAGTGCACGTTTCAAATCAAAGATGGCGACCAATGCAAGGGGTCCATAGTCCGAGGGGAGACCGGTATGCAGACTGGTCCCCTGTCTTTTCCTGGTCAGGGGCCTCGAAGTGTGACGTCATATGATTAGGCTAACCGGTATGGAGGGAAGTGCCCGCACGCGAGCTGTAACTGGATGAGAGTTCATGATTTCCATGATTTCCACAGACCTGATTTGATCATGACGACATAGCCTCTTTAAGTATTTTGTACTGTAAGAAATTGTTTAAGACTGGGTGCTTTAATATTATTTTCCCAGAGATTTCGGAGATTGGTGGAAAACAAGTTGAATATTGCATTTAAACATGGTTGTATATATTTTATTTTTAAGAATTGAGGGCGCTACTTAAAATTATCCTAGTCAAGCACCTGTCGCCATTTTATTGCACGCTAGTGGTTTTCCCTTTGACTCATTCATTACTGTTTTTCTAAAGAAACAATAAACTAACTGAAATGTTATGAAAAGTTCAAAAATCATGTGACCAAATATTTTGTGTGATTTCGTGCATTGGGATAATAATAGCACAAACAACTTTGTAACCAAATAAATAAATTTTTAAAAAAATTACGAGTCCAGTTCACAGTAGAAAATGGGCTAATAAGACCAATAACTCGGTTAACGGAGTGCGGAGGTGAATAATTCACTTACATCCGTGACGAATGCAAAACCAATTGATTTGTAAATTAATGCAAATTGATAGATTGAGCGCGAATTGACCCGATTTGTGGCTCAAAGGTAGGGTAATTAGACTGGTAAATACTCAAAAAATACCACAATCACTTACTAAGAAAGAAGCACTGCAGCTGTTGATATAAACTATTTTTGGAAAGGATTCCCTTCACAGTAATAATGGTTTGGATAATTTTCAACCCAAAAACATTAGAATCTGAGAAATGATTCATGCATGAAGCGATTCTCAGATTTCTGAGGGATGGTTTCCGTTCGCGAATGCTGCGGCCAGAGATGCATGAGCTGGTACCCGCACCCCCTGTCACCTCGCTAAACTTGGATGGATGAGACATTCTTGTGAAAATATTGTAACCGTTTGTTGCTGTTTTCTCCGCTAGAAGACACTGTATTCTGCTGAAACTTTCACATGTAACTTTCATTGTATCTTCGTTAAAAATGTTGCCTATAAATCAGCACTACGTTCACAAAAACAATGACCCTACATGTTAACAACTGTAGTCGAGTTTGGCGTAGTGGTATCTTGCCTTGCCTTCCACCTCTGGGGACCCCGGTTCAAATCAATCACACCGGGGCACTCTACGTAGATTGGGTTTTTCAGTCCCTGCCCGAATGTGGGGGTTTTCCCTGGAATATTTCTCTGGGGTTTTACTCCCACACCTAAAACTGAAACTTCCTTCATTGTCTTCTCTCCATCCAGGGGGTCCTTGGCTATAGTATAGTGATTAAGTTCACTTTCTGAGAGTCCTTGGCTTCACAACCAGAATAAATGAAATGAAAAAAATGAAACTGTATATCAACTGAAACCAAATAGATTAATGCGTGCATTTCCGATACATGATAAGGTTATTACTACACAGGTTATTACTAACAATGTCATGATAGTCTTGACACAAAACGTTATGAGCGAACGACAACAGGGATTCCATCCACAAACCTTAGATTTGCAATAATATGACGTCTTGCAACAAGCCCAGTTTTGATCATGTCTGCCATTAAAAAGTGATTATTTCTAATAAAGGTTTTTCCAGTATAAAAAGCAGGTTTTTTTATGCATTCATTTTAAAGTGATTTAGTCTCCTCATTGAAACTGTCAATTTCACTCTGAGGTATGCGAATGTATATCGCATTGCGTATACAATTAAAAGGGCGTTCTTTATATAGCCATGCGAAATCGGCAACCAGAGATTTCTACCAAAAGTATACTTTTGTTTTTCAGTTTCGCTTACAAGAACAAAATTACTGACCGTCACATTAAGTGAAAATGCATGACTTTTTTGAGCTTTCAGTTTCACGCGAAATAAAATAACGTGGTGTTTTTTATGTTGTTATTCTATTATTTATTCTATTTATTTATTTATTTATTTATTTTTATTTATTTTTTATTTATTTTTTATTTATTTATTTATTTATTTTTTATTTTTTATTTATTTATTTTTATTTTTTTGGGGGGGGGAGACACTGCTGTTTCAAATTAAGGTCATCAAACCGAGGCTGCCGAAGAAACGAGTCTGGCCCCTTTTGAAAGGGTGAGGATCAGTATCCACTACTGCGAGTAGAGACAGGGAGCTCGACCAAACCAATAATGTAGAAAGCACAAAGAAATCAATCAGTTTAATTTCAACAAAAATTTGCATTTTTTATTGCCAAGAAAATTCAACCATTCTCAATATCTGTTCCCCCCTTTTAGGAGGAAAGGCTACAAAGGGTTAAAACAAGTTGCAAACCACTTAATTGAGAATTTATATATAATTAAATTCATCATTCATTAGCTAATTACACTCCTTAATTAATTAAACATTCAAAAAATTTATCAAGTCGACTACGTCATGTTGTGTTGTATTTTTTTTGTCCAAAAAGGTGTTTTTTCCATAACAGGATAGTGGGCATTCTTACTTATTTCACAAAATACTTAAAGCATTTTTTTATAGTAAAAACTTGGAATCACAACGTAAGCCCTACTACTTAACCAATGGGTGGGGCCAATTTGCCGGTCTATTTAACTCCGCCCTTAGTGCCCTGGCCAATCACAACGGGGAACGCCCGACCAAAATGTCCAACACGGCCCAACACGTGAACATCCCATTGAAGAAAATATGTAAATGAGTTTCCACCATTTTGATTGACGTACGTGTGGCATGGCCGGGCAGGGCAAGCTAGACGCTTGTGTTGTACGCACTACCCCCCACATGGTCACCGTTGATAGACAGTTGTGGGCGGAGCTTAATGGTCAGTCTTCACTTGAAGGGTGTTATGACAATGTGTGTGTTTTGTCCAATCATGAATGTCAAAATTCATCGAGTAATCTAACAATATTTCAAATAAACAATTCCACATTCATAACTTAGGAATACTTTCATACAGTCCTGCAGGTAAACCAAAATAATAATCATTCTCAATAGTATACTTTGTTTAAATAAACAATTAATATTTCATATAAAAAAAACAAGAAGCTTTGGAAACGAAAACGAGAGATACAAACTCACAAACCAGAAAAATCAAATCAAAAATTAAAATCATTTCGCTGCATATAGGCAGGGTATACTTTTGGTATTGTCAAAGACCAGAATCCTCACTTGGTGTGCCCCAACATAAATGCACAAAATAACAAACCCTTGTTGGATAGAATGATGTGCTAGCCTGAGAAAGACTTCGTGCCTGAAGACGTTCTCAGATTCAAATAATTCTATTTTAGTGGAAAATAACCTCTTTCTCTAAAACGACATTACTTCAAAGGTTGTCGTTTCTAACAATGTTTTATAATATCAACAGCTCTCCAAGTAAGTTTTTGAGTTCATGAAATCTTTTGAGTAATTACCAAAAGTATAGCCTCCCTTTCAAGGAAGAAGTTAGGTTAGTAACCTTTAACAATTAATCGCACATGCCACACAAATTTAATTTATTTCGACATTTTCAAAAAATTCGAATAATAAAAGTATATTAAAGTTTTTCTGGAGACAAAAAAAAAACCTTTAAAGATATTACTTCACTAGAGAAATTATGATTTCAAATAATTTCATTTAAACAAAAAATAAGAGTATCACCTTTCACAAGAAATGTTCTTGTGAATTTTGTTGTCAGGAAAGAAAATCAGAAACATTAAATCCATTTCTGTTCAATTAATTATTTCTTAATTCTTATGAATAAAGAAATGAATTTCCACTGTTGTTTCCACATATTGAGCAAAAATATACTGAGTATAATACTGGTGACCAATAACAAGGAGTGGTACTACGCGAGCGTCGGTGAAATTTTGATAATCTATTTGTATTGTCCGTTATCATTTGAATTTATTTTTTAGAACAACAATCACATAAGTCTCGTAGAAATATCATCCGTGGATAGTCTTGCTTTATATAGTGTTGGAGTCCAAAAGCAGAGCTATTCATCTAACTTCCCCCCAAAACACTTTTCAAATCTCAATTTCTGATTCCGGAGTTACAAGATTAGCTTGTCAAAAATCAAACTGACGCCGCCCCAAGCCCGGAAACAATTTTCTTATGTGGTTCAAAATAAGATTACCCCCTCCACCAGCCATTAATAGAAAAAAGGAAACAAGAAAATGAAGAAAAGAAAATGTAAAATAATAACAATTTTCAAAAAGCAATTAAATAAAAGCAGAAAATCCTCCCCACTGCTCTATTCACACAATATGGTGAATAATTATACACATTTAATTTTGAAAAAAATGGCAACATGTCTGCCATTGCGTATAAATCACTCAGACTTTCCACATTGGGAAACATTCAAGATTCTATTAATAGCAATAATAAATTCATTTATCACCACCACCGTGTGAGTCAAACTTTATCGTCGGCAGGAAGAAGAGGTCACGGCAATTGATAGGGTACCATCGCATTTCAACAATGCGCGGGCTACCAGCATATTTATACTCCCATCTTTCTGATATCAAATCACAGAGGGGAAAAATATATATTGTGCGCTTTCAGCAAACATTCTATATAGACAAAGCTTTACTTTGAATTCCAAAGTAACACAGTTGATATTACACTATTTGGTTTTTGACTGTTTTACACCGATGTGTAATAAGCACTGTATACTCAGTACTCGGTGCTTTCCCCCGAGTTCTGTGCAGGAAACCACAGGTATGTCACACCAGTGGGATTCAAACCCACAACCTTTGCCATTCCACAGCAGATGTATTGCCACTAGACGACCGGGCATATATAGCCCGGTGGCTAGAGGCAGTTCGAATCCTATGTTCGGGGCAAACAAAAACCGAATAATATGCAATTATGCAAAATTAACATCTATTAAACATCTCTTAATGAATGGTCAACAAAACAGGGATGAGAGTCTTTGTTGACAACATGGTCTGATACTTGGATCACATATGTTGAAATGATGGTATTTCCACCTTTTGATAACCCCTGGAGGTATAGATTTTGAAAGAGCTTCTGGGAACAGTATACTCGGCACTAGAGAAGTAGACCAAAGAGCAGGATTTCTTTGATACTTGAATAAAATAACAGGTACTTTTTTCCTTCTTCAAAAGGCAGACATAGGACTGTCTGAATTTAGATAAAAATCATGCATTGCCCATCCCTCACCAAAAAGTAAATTCATACGATCCAGTCCAGATAGCCTGATACATGCCTGTAAATAACATACAAGCCTTATAACAGGAGCCAATCTCATAGAGACTGTAAGCAGACATTGGGTGCTTACAGAGTGGCCCTTAGCACAGTTCCTAATTCATAACCACTGCTTAGCACACCAAAAAGCATGCTAACTTCCTGGCGGTTCCTGCTGAGCATACTCAACCTTGTGAACGCGCACACGTGCACTGTCCAATTTTCTTGATAGTTTTTGAAATACACTTTTTTTGCTTTTTATACACACTTTCTTTGCTTTTTATACACACTTTCTTTCGGTGTAGTAAGCACACAGATTTCTTGCCAATGGAGGGAAGAATCCATGCTTAGATGGCTTTTTGCTCTGATACCCTCGACAAAGTTTTATTAGAAATTTACATTTTCTCATAAAAGTGTCCTGTACCAGGGCAAGCTACAATGCCCCTATCAGTTCAAGGCAAGTTCATCACGGCCATCTGCAACAATCAAATGTGAATGTGTTCCAAAATGTGTTTTTCCCTTCCAAAAGATTCGTTCCTTCCAAAAATGTGTGTTCCATTCAAACATGTTCATTCTGTCAAACATGTTCATTTCCTTCTTCCAAATACCTATCGATAAAAGTGTACACATACTATCTATGTGTTATTCATCTATCATTTCCAAAACCAAAATAAAAACAACAACAAAAAGCACCTGGATTTATACCTAAACTTCATAGAATTCTATAAATATAACTTTCAACTTGAGGTAAGCATTCATTAAATGGCACACTTGGTTGGAAGGCTGTACTCTACACTAAATGATACAGATAAATGATCCACGGTCGTCGCAATGTCACTACCGATCCTTTCTTTCTTTTCTTCTTCTTTTCGAAGCCGTTTCTTTTGTATAAATTCTCAAATTCTTCCGACTGAAAACATGGGGGGAAACCCTGTCTCTCTTGTTATACCTGTTGCGAGCCTACAAGCTCGTGCTGGACAATGTTGTGCTTTCACGACAAGGTAGCGAACCCATGCAACAAGCTTACAAGAGTAGGGGTCTCAACCACCAGAGCGTTACCCTTGCAGAGTTAAAGAGGATGGTTCGATTCCTGCAGTAGCAGTGGGTACTGCTGTTCTAGACAGAGGGCCTACAGGATAGTGGCTAGAAGACTTTTAAAATGGTGTGGTTTCACTATAAGGTATCGAACCCATGACCTACGGCTTTTGAGGGCAGGGGTCTCAACCTCTAGAGCACCACGCTTGCCAGTTTTAAAGAGGCCAGTTCGATTGCTGCAGTAGCACTGAGTGTTGCTGTTCAGTGGCTAGAAAGCTTTGAAAATGTTGTGGTTTATTCACTACACGCTGGTTTCATGTACACGGTGTTACCGCAAACCACGTAGGGGTAGTGCGTACAACACAAGCCCGGCCACGCCACACACACACGTCAATACAAATGGTGGAAACTCGTAAAAAATTTGGTAACGAGATTTTCAACGGATTGCATTTCTACCAAGCAAAGTTTCAAATCCTACTCATGTAGCGGTAATACCACAAACCTTAACCAGGTTGTATCCCCACAAAGCAAACTTTCAAATCCTACTTGAAAAGAGAAAGAATTTATTTCCAGCGATACCATTGTGGAAGTGGGACAGTGGAAAACCTGAACCGATGGATCATTTAACTTTGATGGTAATGCACTCTGATACAAAAGCATAAATGTTTTACAATTTCATTATCAAACCAAGAAATCCATATTTCTTTTTTTAAAATTTATACTTGATTAAAACAAGTTTAATTTATATCAAATAATCTTTTGATAACGATGAATACACTCCAAATTCATGCAACTGATTGGCATCCGAAGTTACATGTACCACCATCACTGGTAAAATTTCTACCACTAGAAAATCCAGCATTCATCAAATTTTCAAGCCAGAGTTTATCAGAGTGCACAACCATTTGGCTAAGTTCACAGAGCTGGGGACAGTTGCATGGAGACGCTTTACCACAAAGCGTTCGCTTAGCATTAACATGTTACTAGCCAAGATACTATATCTTGTACATGGTTAGTGACTGGTGCCCTGCAAATTTGTTACTGAGCAGATGAAGTACCTAAGCAATATTTTCTGCTTAAACGGACATTTTCAAAACCCTGGCTTCAGCTTGGGCTTGGCTTAGGGACTGTCTGCCTCTTTTTGAAGTCCCATACTGAAAGTGTACGTTTTCAAAATTACTACAAAGCCCAAGCCAGGGCCTCAGCTCAAGCTGTGTTTCAAAAAGGGCCAATGAAATTATGGCCCCTGCTAAGCAGTCAAACCTGCTTAGCGAAGACAAGTTCCGCTCAGCAGAATCTGGTTACCAGCCAATACAATATATGTCAGGCGGACTGTTTGCAACTGGTTTCCTGCTAAGTTTTGCGAAAAAGCAGGTGTTTTTGTTCAAGCAATCCTTTCTGCTTACCGGCCGGCGCTGTGAACTCAGGCCATGGTTATCTTAAGTGAAGGGAAACAAACACACACTTTCACATGATATAATACGTAGGTTAATTCTGCTATTCTGTTTTATAGTTCTTAAATATAGATAATGTAATTGCCTGGTGTGTGTTACGTTGTGTCTTTGTTGCACATCATGTAGGCTAGCTGCTCTTTCTCCAAGTCCATCGGCTCAAAATCTGTCGGGGACGATGAAGAGGGAACACGGAATTAAACTTGGGAGGAAAAACCCACAGTAGCATTGGGGTCACATCTCTAGAGAATTATCGCGTAAAAAAAAAAAAAAACAAGGGAAACTGACCGTGTAAAATGTGAATCAATTTTGAGTTGAGCGAAGAAAAATTGCGGGATTTGAACCTGCGTCATCTGGATTAGTGTGGCATGCCGTGGCGGAGCGGTTTAGTACATCGGACTCAATTTTCTGTTGGTTTAGTCACCAGGGTGTGGGTTCGAATCCCCGGTCATGACACTTGTATCCTTGAGCAAGACTCTTATGATTGCTTTTCTTCACCCACGGATGAATGGGGTATTTGGCAGCCCAAGCTGTACACTCCCAAGGGAACTGAGATTAAGGAATGAAATAAATGGTCCCATTGACCAGGAGTAATAACATTGGGGCGCCGTGAGCATCACTGAGTGATGGATTTCAGCGCTATATAAGAAGTCACTATTATTATGACTGTTATCATTATTAACGCCCAGTGCTTTACTAACTGAGCTATCTAGCCCCAATGTCGGTCTCCCTATTCTGCGATATCTTTGTTAACCAACTCGACACCAACATGGACTTAGATGAATAATAATAATAATAAAATAACATTTGTATAGCCCTTTCCACAGGCGTTTCAAAGCGCTTTAGCATTGTCTGAAAAGATGTGTTTTTAACTGAGGCTTGAATGAGCTGATTGAGGATGAGTCACGGATGTGAAGAGGGAGCTTGTTCCAGCAAGTTGGTGCAGCTACTGAGAATGCTCTATCACCATAGCGGGTTAATCGTGCGTGGACCATTGGAAAGTTGAAGATGAATGTTGGATGTTGATCGAAGGCTCATGGATGAAGAAGGCAACTTTTGTGAGATGAGACTATTGATGTATGTGGGAGCGAGGCCACATATTGCTTTGTAAACAAGGAGAAGAATTTTGAACTGAATCCGCTTGAGATGAGATTGATATGCCTGGCCCAGTGATAAGCGGAAGTTAATTGGACCTACAGTGCTCAATCATCTGCAATCCTCCATCTTCCCGAAGAGGATTTGGTCGGGTTAGTATGAAAATCGACAAAGTACTATAAAATCAAACTTTAAATAAGAAAGACGGATCTTACTTTGAAAAACTGGGTGCTCTCTTTTGTCGAGATACTCTACAGTTGACGTCTCGCCATCAGCTGCTGCAGTATTAAAACAAAATATGGGTAAGTATTATCATTTCTCTGAAAGGAAACATGGCCACAACAGAGGATCTCTGCTGATTATGAAACTACAATAAGAAAGCTGACTGCTCAATATTGGTACTAGATTGTACGCGCAGACTGTAAGTATTGCACGCGCTAGAACTTCCGGGACCAAGTTGGTCAAGGCCATATTGAGTTTCATGCGTCCGCAATTCTGTTTCTTCTAATACTGTAGTTTACTGTAGTTTATGGCTATTAAAACTATATATTGCTGGGAAAGTAAAAAATTAGCCATGAAATACATGAAAGTAAAATCAATTTAACCAATCAACCAATGAAAAACCTGAAAATAAGACTTGACCTCTGTTTCTGGTTACTTGTAAACATTAAGAATTTTGCCCAACTGACGTTCATGTTATCCTTAAACCTATACATGCAATATATGAATATTGGATTTGTGTTTATAAAAAAAATTGCTATGGCCATTTTTATTTTCAAGAATTTTGTATTATAGGTATTAAAAGGAGATTTGATTTCATGGAAAAACACAGTCTTTGTGATAGAGTGGTTTTCCTGTTTTTGATACGAGCGACCACTTATATACATGTACTACAGTTGGCAAAGGTAAAATTCCAATGAAACTTTCATTTGCCTTCACACTTTAAATCTAGAAAAGCAAACACAGTTGTCTTTTTTACCCGCTTCTACCTGGGCAAATTTTCAACTTAGATCACTAGCCAAGGCCTGGTATTTCATCTTTAAAAGAGGGAAAGGCCATTTTCATTTTGCAGAGGGCACTTCCATTGGAAAATCTTATAACTTCTGAAGGGGGCACCAAGGCCAAGACCAGGGCAACAGAAGCCAGAGCCTCCCAGGCTTCAGTGTGATTCCTGCTAGCGAATTATTTTTCAAATATTTGAATGGCTTCTATTTGAGGCAAACTTGCATTTAATAAAAAATTGAGTAACTGTAAAATAAATCATAGTCAAGTTGCAGCTCTTGATTTTGATAAAATGGGGATCAATGTTGAAGGTTTCGATACCAGTCTCGATTTTGAACTTTTAGGTCTTGCTCTCCAACTATTGAGTCTTGACTACAACACTGTTGGGGATAGGAGGTATGGGGGATTGTTCAATCATGCTTACGTCTTCTTTGTTGTTTTGCATCTTCAAGTTCTCGTTTCGTTCTCAACCATGCTGAAATAACAATACATACGCAGTAATTAACTCAGCTATAAATTCTACATGTATACTTGTACAAGATCTCATGGAGGATGAGACTTCAATTTCTAATCCCTTCCAAGTAGCCTGTGGATTTATTTCTATAGAGCTCGGGGAAAGCACAAAGTACTTATCACACAGCATGTGTGGGGGGGGGGGGGGGTAAAAACCAAAATAAAAACAACAACTGCTTAAAGGTAGGGTCAGAGATTAGTAAATACTCCAAAAAGTAATGGTCCATTGGAACTGCAGACTGTTGATAGTGTAAAACCTCTTTATGAGAAAGGATTCCCTTCGAAGTGAGATAATTTGTCACCCGAAAACATTTGAATACGAGAAACGATTCATGTGTGAATTGTTTCTCAGATTTCTGAGGGCTGAACGAAAATTCAAAATTTCTGGGATGTCCGTGCGGGAATTCTGCAGCCAAAGATGTGTTTGGTACCAGCTGTCACCTCCCTATGTGGATGGATTTGACATTCATTGAGAAATTAACCATACCGTCTTTTGGTGGTCAATATTCTCAACAAGTAGACATTGTATCGAGCTGAAATTTTCACTTTAATTGTATCTTTCTTGATTATTGTGCCTCATCAGGTTTACATAAATATGACCCTACCTTTAACACTATTAAGAATAATGTCCCCCCCCCCCATAAATTTAAGCTTGCCTCCCCTGCCCCAAGATTTACAGGGCTGCATCACTGCTGCACAACAGATTGCCTTGCAAGCCTTTCATCTTTTTTTAGTAACTGACTTTTAAAACTAAAACAAGAACTAGGTCACTGTATTACAGAAAGAAATAGAATCATCCCACACAATAAGCATACTATAAATAGCAATTTCCTACAGCCTTGGCCAATCTTCGTGAAGCTGTTTAAAAAAGTACACAAATTTGCTGAGCGCAGGAAAACATCGCTTAGCAAGAACAGCTCACCAGTCAAAATACAATGTGATGTGGATTGCTTGTGACTGGTCCCACACCGACTGCTGCTCAGCGATTAAATTCACTAAGCAATAAAAGGCAGCCCTATGAAATCGGGCCGCTCAAGGAGTCAAGGGATCAATGTGTCATATCCTGACAGTTAAGGCATGCGTATGTTTCGTTCTGTAGGTTTTCTTACGGAGTAATACAACCCCCTTGGAAGGGGTACAAGCCAAGGTGGTGATGATGTCTGGTCATTTGGGTCAATACTAGGCCTAGTCAATACATCAATGCAACAAAAACTTCCCCCAAAATGGAGAGCGTTTGAATTTAAATAGTCCCTGAACTCACTGAGGATATAATGGTACTCAGGAAGTCAACTTGTAATTGCAGTTTCCTGTTGTCACACAGTCAGGAAATTATCAAAATTCCAATCTAAAAAAAAATAATTACTTCACCCAGTTCCAGACAGGAATGACTTCAAGCAGGATGTTGGATAACATCATCGATTTCAACCCAAGGACTTGCATTTAAATTTACTAGTTTATCTTTTGTTTAAATTCATTTTTAAGGGGGGGGGATTTCCCCAAAATAAAGACTGAACAGCCATTTTAATAACCGGGACCTTGTGTTGTGCTGAATATATTTGTGTACTAAAAGTTATTTTTGTAGAAAAGATTCCTAAAACGTAACCACTACTTTACTAAGTAGAAAATTGTACTGAAATTAATGTTGTACTAAACTTATTTTTGTTAAAAAAGTTTCCCAAAATGCAACACTCGTTAGGGAAGTGGGACCATGTATAAATTGCCATACATCCTGTGCCAAGGGTCTCGTTGCTGGACTCTGATTGTAAAGCCATACTTTTCAAATGTTAGATTGGGTCAGGGTTAGGGAACGGGTTAAAGTTAAACAAGTATACACCAGTAGTAGGAGAACATAAAGTTGCGCTTTACCACGGACAGACATTGTTCAGAAATTTAAAAATATAGTGAAATGGTAGCATTAGCCTTTTTGAGATACATGTAAGGTGGCAGGCTTAGTGGCAGGCCTAGAATTTCATCTTTGAGAGGGCAAGGCCATTTTCATTTTGCAAAGGGCACTTCCATTGGAAAATCTTAAAGTCTATGCGAAACTTTTCAAGGGGCACCTGTGGTGGACACTGCAGAAGTGCACTGTTGGGTTTGGGTGTAACCAAACAGATTTACCCAAACTAAATTAAATAGTGCCATCGTAATGTGTCCACCGTATCTCAAATTGGCTAATGAAAGTTCCCATAATTGTCTGGATCATTGTCTTAGCCAGAGGGGTGTTACGGCATCTTTTGGACACCCTGTTTTATCTCTCATTTACACATGTATTGTAAGTGAACAATTTGGACACCCAGTTTTTAATTATCCAGCAAATTCAAACACCCTTTTACCAAATCAAGGCTAAAACATTGGTCTGGATGGTACGTTAAGAGGATTTTATGCAACAAATTGTCATCATTTACACCACAAATGGACTAGAGTAGAGGTTCTGATACAATACAGACTTCGGTTTTCTTTCGTTGAAGGTCAGGGCTCGATTTCACAAAGCACTAAGATTCATCTTCAAGAAGAAGAGTTGTCTATTATTGCCACAGTGGTTTGTATTGTGACTCCACACTCTTCTTTGAAGCAATTGCATACTGATACACAGTAATCTTAGCTGCAGGCCTGGAATTACACGGAGTCCACTGAGGCCATGGCCTTCATTGCCCTGGTCTTGGCCTCGGTTCCCCCTTCAAAAGTTTCCCATAGACTTTAAGATTTTCCAATGGAAGTGCCCTTTACAAAATCAAAATGGCCTTGCCCTCTCAAAGATGAAATTCCAGGCCTGTAGCTGATTTTAAAATGAAAAGGGGGATCTGTGAAGAAGAGAAAAAAACCGAGTCTAGTTTTTGGGGAGAAAAAAATAAATGAATGTTTTGTCTCACCATCGTTGAGCATTCTGACTTTTTCGAGGTGAAATGTTGTGAACTGATCTGCAGGTACGCCTGCATCCATGTTGGGTGATCGGGAGTGATGTCCTTGCCACTTGTCTGATAGAGTCTGACTATGAAAAACTGGCTTCAATGAGCTGCAACAAGTCGGTGAAAAAACAAGACGCAAACAATTATGAACGCGCTGTTTTCCAATTATGATGTGTAGGGAACTTCGCTTCACTTTTTGCAATTGGCATTAAGTATATTATAAACCTGGGCTTAATTCCCCTAAAAATCTTCTTTCTTGTTTGTTTATCTTTTATTTTTGTAAATAAATTAATTTGTCTATCATCTGTTATTTTCACTGATTTGGTTCTGTTAAAGTTTTGAAGTTACTGGGATAAATATTTTGTTAACACGAATAACAACTTTATTACATGGACTGTACACCTACCTCATTCCGTTTCCAGCAAATTCTGGTCTCGTGTCTTTAAATTCGGTGCCTGGATCGAGTTGTTGCGTCAGAACTAGATTCCAAAAAAAATAGTAAACTCAGTCATGAACTATTTTATTTTTAAGTACTGACTTTATTAAATTAAAGTTAATCTTTGTCATTTCACTGCTGTGAATTCGAAAGAAACGACTTCTCAAACAATTTGGAAGATGCAGTTAATTTTCCTTACAAACGAAAACTTACCCCTTCTGTTATGGACGTTAAATTTGCTAGGACCTTGGTGAACTTTGTACATGTTGACTTGTAACTAAGAAAATCATTCCACACCACCACCACAGCACAGTATGGTATAGTGTTGACGGAGCGTAAACCAACCGGGTTAATGGAATAGTTGGAGCAGTTGCATGATGCTTGACGCAGTTGAATAAATCCGTTTGTATAGGGTGAAGGTCAGTTACAAGACTACGTAATGCAGACTAAAGACTGGTGCCCTGGCACGATACCGTGCAAAGACAGGATTTTGGAACGGGTACTAGTCGGAGTACGCCACACGCAAGCAGAGCGATTCAAAAAGTATCGATTACTAGACTATTGATCTATTAATCGACTCTTAATGCTGTACGTAATGTGTTGAAATATTTTCGATTAACTTTGAAACGGTAGCAGCTGGAATCGGCAAAACACATTCGTGTTGGATAAAAAAAAATCATTGAAAAAATTAAGAAAAGTTCCCCAAAGGCAATAATATATCTTTAAAATGGTTTCATCTGTATAGTGGGAGTATATAAGGTTAGATTTTGCAACGAATTTACATCAAAATATTTATTTATTGTACATTGTTTAAATATTTTGAAATTTCCCCAAATTTATATGTGGGCACTGCTGGTGTAGTGGTATCATGCAAGATTCCCATTCTTGCGACCCGGGTTCGATTCCCGGGCAGTGCACGGTATTTTTTGTTACGACTGAACCACAAAAGTATTTCCTTGTTAAAAAAGTCTTTTAGTTTTCATAAATATATTATTGAAATTAGTCTCATCTTTGCGTAAGCGTTGGAAGGACATTGAGAGGGAGAAAAGAAAGAAAGTCATATAGTTTGTTATGTTTATCTCATAATTATTACTCAGTAATAATAAAGGGAATTATGAGGAAAAATCTCAAATTACATGTCAAATGTCATAGATATGACTTAATTTTCAACCATATCAGGATTAGGATTAGAACCCCGGTCCTTCTTTTTTAAATACTATCATACCAGGATTTGAACCTTGGGCCTGTGTTTTTGCACTGCATCACCTTCATCCAGTTGCTAACCGTTATCCGTGTGAAAAGCGTTCTTTTTAAGACATCGTGAAATACTAAAATTACCGTGTACTAAGATTTTAAAAAAAAACATGCCAGGATTCGAACCAGGGTCAGCTCAGTCTCCATCATACAACTTATGCACGGTATAGCTATCTGATATCTGCTTCTGACTTAAGTCAGTGCCCATGCAGGCATACAAGTTGTGCGACCTGTCAGTATAGTGCAGCGCTGGGCCCGCAACTCCTCCGTCTTGACGACTATACTCCCCCTCTCCTCCTATGGATCGTGGCCAAGGGTGACGGTGCTGCTGGACCGGACCCCTGCACTGTCCCCTGCATTGATCTGGTGTGGGCTGCTGTTGGAGAAGCTGGCTATTAACGTCTGCACTTATAAATCTTGTTGGGAACTGGGCGGGAGCACATACTTTCAGCCTCCTTTTAGGTAAATATTATACTCGGCCGAACCTTTAAGTTTTAAGTGATTTTTGCCGGCTTATCATAAATTTTTGCCTCTGCTTTTCTTAAATACTGCTTTATTAACTGATTTGTAACTTATGTGGCTTTACCGTTATTAGTGTTGCTTTAACTCAATGTTCTGATTATTGGTTTATGTATTAAATATCATTCTAAATGTACACTATTACATTGATTGCTTTTGTGCTTTTACTTAGCCTAGAAGGTATTTGTTCTTATCCCGTTTGCACAAATTTCGCTGTCGTGCTTTTCAGCACGTAACACTCTTCTTAAAGAGCGGCTCTAGATAGATGCTCTGAAATATTTAGTTTTTATATTTTTCCATTAGATGGAGTCTAAAAGAAATAGGAAACAATTATTTTTGGAATCGCAAATAAACAACCAAAGTTAATCATTTACAACCAATACACGGCCGTGAATGTGACTCTTTAAAAAACGATCAATTCAACAGGCACATAATCAGCAAGCCAATTTTGAACAGATTTTGTGATTTGGGGATTTTATTTTTTTAAGAGGCAAGGCGATTTTAGTACATCGATCTACACGTCAATTACGTTGTAAAACTCTACATACATGCTTTGTACACTTGTACAGTACATACAAACGACAATGCATTACACGGTGGTTACCCTGCTAACCGACCGATCGTCCGGTTACATATTTACAATATTACGGTTCTGATAACCGACGAAAACTTTCACTCGAAGGTGCCGCGAAACCTCTATGCGCATAACTTGACACAGACCATATTGCGATCACGGTTTACACAACGTACAATCCATGCGACGACACACACGCAAGCGGTCAAAATGCAATGCAAATACAAAACCAGTTTCAAACGCCTTGACCAAAGACAACTCGGGAAAACGGCAATAATCACCATCGCTGGTGCGCGCGCTAAAACAAGACACAAAACTGTAATCCTGGTCCGCACGCACAAGGTCTGCGGAGCACAGTTTCTTTGAAACTTTAGCTTGTAGTTAACGAAAAACTACCGAATGTGTAGGCTTCGTTTTACAAAAATGACACAATTTAGGATACCCTGGATGGACAGAAAGGTTATATCACTGTATGATGTAGGATTTGTTTTTACTTGATTTTGTTTTGTTTTCCAAGCAATGACTTTTATGTGTGTATGTTAAATGCTGACCGTGTGTTTCTAGCCACCGATGACGTCAAGGAGTCAATGCGTATCATTATATAGCTAAGCAGTTTTTGGCTTTCGTCCTGAAAAAAGCCTCGCGGAGAGGCGGCATTTTTTCTTCAACTCTTGTTCTACTAAATACAAATTGTAAGTGTATCTACGATGTCTACTCGGACTACTCTGCCATAAAAAGGTAAAATTAAAAAATTAAGAGCATCTTAGAGCCGCTCTTTAAATAGATTTGAAGAATTTCAGTTCATGTTGAGATACATTTGGAAGACGGGTGAGGGCTGTAATATTTACTGTGCAATTATTAATGGAGGCAATTTTGTTACTGATAAAAGTGGGAGGACTGACGCTGCTAGTTTAGTGTAGCGCAAGCAGTGACTATTTCTTCGGATCCGTATTGCTGCTATGCTAGTAAAAGTAGTAGCCGACACGCAATTCGATTGAGAATAAGCCAACCCGTACCGGCACGCTCAGGAAAAGATGATGTCCCTGTCAGGATTTCGTCCAGTTTTGACTGGTTTATCTGTAAGTTTTGCTCCTTTCTTGATCTTTTCTTGACATTTGGATTATATAGGTTGATTTGAATTGACAAATCGTGGAATTCGACATATTATTAGCTGCGGTCATTCAAAAACCGTTTTGGGTCGAGTTGGCTTCATCACATAAAGTGACATCCTTCCTCCATGCATGTCGTAACTCATCACATCGTCGGCGTTTTCACGAACCGGCGAATCCACCCACGCAGCTGAAACACAACGTCCTGAGAAAAACGCTTTTGAAGTTGGTCACTTTTTGAAAATGTGTTTTCGCCGGTCTTTTAATTTAATTGAAAATGTCAGACATTTTTTAGTGATACGGTACCGGTAGTACGGTAAGTAGTTAGCCCAGCATGCCAGGTTGGACCCCTCCGTTGCATACACCGCGACGGAGCATTAAAGGTTCTCTACCATTGCGAAAAAATTTCAACAAATAATTATCATATTTATACCTGATGGAGGAAGCTAAAACTTCGTTCACATATTCCTTATGTCCGGAATTCCAATCCGGCGGGGTTCAGAAGTGTTACTTTTATCCTGGGGTGACATTATTTGAGAAAATAAAATGAAAATGTACGTCTCTCTTGTAACTTCCGGTCTATTGTCGCGAGTGAAGACTTGCGAGATCGATCATCCCTGGAAACGAGGTTGACCAAGTTCGTTCGTGCAGTTCGTTCTTCCTGCGTGACGGCCGGGGATGCTATACATGTCGGGCATGCGCACATATAGCCACGCGGGCATTTGGTATACGATGACAACAACGATAGTACAGAACTCCGACTTAATTTCCAAAAATAATGTCACCCATGGATAAAATTGTTATTTGTGGAATCATCAAAAGTGTATTTTAGGACACAAAGAATAAGTGGAGGAATTTCCAGCTTCTGAAATCAGGTAAAAATATTTTTAAACATTAGTTGAACATTTTTTCGCATCGTAGAGAAGCTTTTTACCCAGGACGTCAGTGCAGAGTGCAACGGATACTGACGTCCTACCAGGGCTAGGTAAGTAGTTAAATAACACTAACCATGACTAACAGTAACACAGTAACAGGAGTACATAGTATTAGTATCTTTATTTGGATGCTTTGTACTTGGAAAACTGTTTGGTTCAAAATCTATTCACCGGTTCGTGAAAACGCAAACAATCTGAGCATACCGGATTCACCACATACAGGGCGCGGAGTCGCTGGTTTGTGAAAAATGCAAAAAGCCGAACAACCCGGATTTGCCACCCACAGGCACAGAGCATGGATTCGCCAGTTCGTGAGAACGCAAAATGCCGAACACCCTGGATTCGCCATCCACAAAGTTGGATTAGCCAGTTCGTGAAAACGCAAATCCATGAGTGCAGACGATTCGCCGTTTTGGCAGTTAGCGTATTAGTAAAGTCTACATTTTCAAGACTATTTGCCGTTTTGGCAATTAGCGTAATTGGTCTACATTTTCAAGACTTAAAATTTTGCAGAAATATTAAGGACACCAAATACATTAAGTAAATTTTTAAAAACAAAAATGCCACAATAAATCATTTTTGAAGGTTTTGCCACTCAGTGAAAACGCCGACGATATAGTTATAATATACTCCTGAGTCCTACTCGGCCTATAGTAAATAATGCCAATAGTAAAATACCAGGAACACTGGACTCCCTCTGCTTCTTGGCCATAAGCCCAAGTATGAACCCCCAAGTACCTCTTTGGGATGTGAACTAATTTCAGTGAAACACGAAAATGTGCGCGCTTTTTGGTGTAATTTTATGAAAAATCTTGAAGCTTGCAACATCATGGTGCCGACAATGTTTAATCAAGCGATTGCCAGCTGAGATTTTTTCATAAAATAACACAAAAATAAGCAGTCACATTTTCATGTTAATGTGCTCTCCACAAATGAGCTACGGTAAGTGACAATTGGAGTGAAAGTCTCGGCATAAATACATGGTCGTCTGTTCAAAAAGATATATTTCACCTCCTGAAGGTACCTTGGTGTAGGGCCATGAAGCGGAGGGAGTCCAGCATATTATTGGCACTATTTATTGTTTATGGGGCTAGCCTCATCATCATCTCTGCAGAGTTCAGTGCCGGCATCACCCATCGGTTTCATCAGTCTGCTCGCGCCTTCACGAAGGTCTCCCTTAATTTAGGTCAAACTATCTTTACCTATCCAGAAAAATTGAAGGAGTCTGTACACAGAGAGGAACAAGCAATTGAATTATTACAAGCTAGCCCCCATGCGTATGCTGAACTCCCTCCGCTTCTTGGCCCAACGCCCACTAGACCCAGCAACTGGGGCGCTGTACTCTATTTTCTCTCTTTTTTTGACATTTGCAGTCAAACTAGCGCCCCAAGCAAACTCTGTCTTTAGACAGTGATATGGAGATTTGCGACGACAAAAAGACCGAACAAAATAGCTTGAAAATTGCCTACTACTGGCTTCTCAATATGTCAAAGATGCAACATCGGGCATTAAATTGTACTCGCAATAATTTGTTGTGCTCCAAATTGATGATTTTTAAGTCCACAATCTTAGAGAAACCATGTCTATCACCATCGACTTCATTGGACACTTGGAAACATTTTTCCTAAAGCTTTATTTGACAGAACAGTGTTAACCCGCAGCCAATTCAAACGTGTAAAATAAGATAACTGTTAATTTATATTTGAAAATTGAATGTTTTGAGTTTGACTTTTGCTCCAAACATGCCAAATCTTGTAATCCTCTTAAGAAAGAATGTTAGATACTGGTTTGATACTTCACGCAGTCAACAGAGACAACAGCCCATATGCTTGTCCCTATATGCTTGTCCCAATGCTTTTTGCAATCAGCGCGCAAATCATTCTGGCCCTGGGTGAAATCCAAGCCCAAGCAACACCGACAACCATCATGGCATGCTGATTTGGAAGCAGTGTGGTGCACAACTAAAAAACCTGGCACAGTTGCATGCAAACCTACAGCTTGATGTCCATCTGGGCAGCTTGTGTTGGTTTTCAGCTGTACTCGGTTTCCCAAGGTGCATTGCAGTATATTTTTAAGATAGTGCTCGTGCATATGGGCTGTTGCCTCCATGTCCCCGGCAAATTGCCTTAGTCCCCTTGAGACAATCCAACAGAAATTTACAATTTCCTCATAGAGGTGCCCTTTACAAAGAAAAAAAACGCCTTGGTGCCCTTGCCCTTTGCAAGAACGAAGCATCGGGCTTGTTAACTAACAGTTAATGAACAGTGCATGAAGAAAGTTTTTGCAATGTAATTTGGAACAAGCAACAGTTAAATTATGACAGTTTGATGAATTAATAATACTCCCCCAAAATTTCCATAAAAGTTTATTTACTCCTCCATGATTTACAATACCTTTAAATGTAATCACAAATAACTCTTTTTTATTTTCTATTTAGCGTCGGCTCTTCACCGCTCAGGTTGCCACAGCCACTCAATCAGCGGACAAGGCAGCTCTCCCGAAAGAACCTGTCCAGGTAAAATAATTAGTGCTTCCATGTTTCAATACCTAATAACTTTTTTATTTTAAATATCATTTATCAAACATGAACAACTACAGCTACAAGCTAGTCCTTCTTTGATGTACTACATTGGGGGAGGGGTGTGGATTAGGGTGTAGTGTTGAAGTATAATAACACTTACCATTGTACATCTTCATTCAAAAGACGAAAGATTTTTTTGTGTTACACAGAACAGATACTTTTATTATTTATTTGGCCATTTTTCATTGTAATATACAGCATACAAATAGTCTTGCACAGAGGAAGTATGAATGGCCGTCGCCTACACTTCCGTAAATGAATTTGGTTTTGAAATGATTTTATAAAAAGGTTGTCCTATTATATTTAGTTGTTTTGGTCTATTGCTGATAAATAAATAGTAGAGATAAATTTGAACGAAAATACATATGAGTGGACAGGTTACAACTTACAAGTCCTCTGCAAAACAAAGGCATCATTTATTATAATAACGCTTCCTCACCTTCTACAACTTCTGGTTTTTTTCTGCTCTTTGACTTTCACTTCATAGCTACTTTTCCACCTCACTTCTTCAGTCACTCTAGTATATTTCAATCTATGTGTTGTGTTGTCATTTAGGCTTTGAGAAAGACTCTGCCAAAGTCCGGCCATAACCACTTTTTGCAAATTAATAATAATAATATGTATTTCTTTTATATTTCCAATGGGCGTCTGTCTCAAAGCGCTCAGTAATTTTTCCTGCAAGGTATGCAGAGCCACGCTTTGAAGTATGATACCCTTTTCCTTTATATAGCACCGTGTTATGGTTTGCAAAGTGCTGTGGTGCAATCTGCAGCCAATCAAACCAGGAACACCAGGCGAACCCCCTTCTCTTTACGATAAGTGTGCTGGGTTCTTTTACGTGCATTACACAACACACAGGACCTACGGCTTTACATGTACGTCCCATCCGAAGGACGAAGCAATAATGGTTAAGTGTCTTGCTTAAGGACACAAGTTTCAGGACAGGGACTCAAACCCACACTCTGCTGATCAGAAACACCAGAGCTTGAGTCAGATGTTCTTATCCGCTCGGCCACGACACGTCAAATTATACGGCCTGATACGGCTCAGTTGTTGCTTTCCTTGCCTTTGACCTCTGTGGACCCTGGTTTGAATCCTGCTTCAGACTGGAGCTTGCATGTGGATTGGATTTTCAGTTTCTACTCTCACAGAGCTGCTTATAAAGCAGAAACTACTGCTGAAAAATTGTATGCCAAGCAAAATAAATGCAGGACACCAGTCACAGATGGTATATATGAAGTGGTATTTTGGCTGGTAACCTTCTTTATGTGCTTAAGCATCTCTATGAAATTGGGCCCTGATTGCGTGGGTTTTCCCCCATTTGGTGTTTTTCCACCCATCTCTAAAACTGAACTTTCTTCATCATCTTCTATTCATCCTGTTATTGGTGCTTGCACTGTTGAATATGCAACAAAAATAATAAATAAATAAATTATGAGTTCTGTTGTTCTTGTTTAAAGGTTTCAAAGTTAAGCAATGGATTAACGGTCGCTTCACTGGAGAACCACTCGCCTATTTCTAGAATCGGTCTGTTAGTCAACGCTGGGTCACGGTATGAAACAACAGCAACCCAAGGCATCACTCACTGCCTTCGTAGCTATGCCCACCTGGTAAGTAACAAGCCTGATTGACCCATGCACTGTAGGTAATAAACATTTTCAAGCAAGTTGACCAACCATAGGAAACCAATCGGTTTTGTGCGACACTGGTTGTGTGTGGTGCCACAATTGTACACAGACATGTAATATGCATTCATTACACATGATATCATACTGCAGGCTGGCACAGTTTATACTATCATTCAAAACCACAGTGGATAATATTGAATGATCAGACAGTAGGAGGGTTGACTGTGAACTGTGTAGATGCTTTCACAACATAAAATCATATTGCAGATTGGCGTAGTTTATCTATCATTTACAAATACCCCAGTTAGTTTAGGCAGTCCTGTTTGTTGAAAGGTGTCACATGACCATTTAAGACTGTTTTGGTGCTCGTAGCCATACCCCTGGTGCTCGTAGCCAAACACCTGTCGGGGCACTAGCTTATGCGGGCTCTAATGTACACGTAACTCAATCAAGGCTCCTGAGGGCATAACAGGATTGGAAAAATTACCGGGCTAACCAAACTTTTACAGATTTCCTACATTTTTATGCTTTTTAACAAAAAGGGTGTTTATGAATGGGAAAAAAAGATTGGCGACTCAGTCTTAAATGGGCGTTTAAGACCTCAACGCCACACTTTTATTGCCTTATTCAAAATCACTCGGTATATGTTAATATTTGGTTTTAACATAACACCGATGTATGTAAATCACTGTATACTCAGTACTTTCCCGATAAAAAAACAACATGTAATATTCAATATATGTTGCTCTTTTTTTCAGACAACAAAAAATGCAACAACATTTAACATCACAAGAGGGTTGGACGAGCTAGGTGCCAGCCTGGAAGCCACCACGACCAGAGATCACATGATCTACTCTGTCCAATGTCTACGAGGGCATCTGTAAGTATTGCCATGTTACAGAGTTGATCACCTGTTCAAAAAAAGGATTACATGTATGATACACCCACAGGATTACGTTGGCATTAGAAACTTTTAGAAGTACCTGTGTCTTTTCAAAGGTCTTGTTGAAAATTTGATTCCTCCATGAGGTGCAGTTAATCCCAACAGACTAGGCCCTTTTGCTTACAAATAACTCAAATCCTCCTGTATCCTTCAGAAATAGAGAGTTAAAATCGGCTGTGAGCAGGAGATGGGCTGTTGGGGGATGGGAATGTGATGATGAAAGCCTGTCACACAAGAATTTGAAGGATTTGTGCCATTTCATTTCATTTCATTTATTAATTCTGGTTGTGGAGCCAAGGACTCTCGGAAAAGCGAACTTAATCACTAAGATATCAAATGATAACATAGGATTGAGTAACGCCCTACGGTTTGATTTTTATGTTTTTCTTTTTGCAGAGATGAAGCTGCGACTTTCCTGCAGAATGCAACCACTGGTCAGCAGTTCCGACCCTGGGAGCTCAAAGACAACAGACAGAGACTTTTCTTTGATCTGGCGTCCATCAAAGACCAACTGCAGATCGGTAAATAGGCCGTCGTGGTTGGCTGTTTAAAACTGTTAAAACTTTTGTTTGTTCAAAGATTCGCATTGGGATGGTGAAATTGTTCTTCAGAGATAAAAAAATGTAGACTTTTATCTGAATTCAGATCTTTTTATGCCCGCCTCGTGAAAAATGTAGTGTCAGTTTTCTCCATGTACGAGAAAAATGCTGCTCTTTTGTTTCCTTTTTTTTTAGTGGCAAGGATACTGTTTCCAAAAGCTCATTGAAAGATATAACTTCAGGGATTATCAATAGGTGGAGATGCCATTTCGATGTGCCTCCTAAAATTTGGAGCATGGTTTCAGACATTTTAGTAAGCGATGCCTCCTCACCCCTGGTTCTTGTACTTGTCAATTATTGCCATGAGCTTGCCAGTTGTATGAAGATGGACCACATGCAGAATGCTATTTGGATTCATTTCCAGTTCTGTTCAATGCAGAGAATAGGCAAGTATCATCCTAGACATACAAACCAACAAGCCTTGCCCAACAATTTTTTCGTTGTTTGTAAATTTGGACCCCCTGCAAATTGTCTCATGGCACCATTGACGATTGATTTCCGGTCTTGATATTTGTAATTGCTTCTCACCACCCAGGAGTAAATGGGTACCTGCGAGGATAGAGAGTGTGCATCTAGCAATCTGTTTGCCAGATTGGTTGCTGGTGCTGCATACTCCAAACTGTATATGGTTTCAGGAGTGCTTAACACGTTGACTGCCGGTCATTATATTCGTAGTGCGTTCCCATTTGCCACAAGTGCGGTGCGCGCATAAGTGCGATGCGCATGTGCGCATACCAATAGGTACTATACAAACAAACAAAAAATTAACATGCACATTCTAAGGTCGATGTCCTCACCACTGCCAGGAAGCTTATGTGCTGCGTGCTCAGTGATGCCTGTGTATTTAAATAACAATACAAGCCCTTTCATTCACTAGTATACTCGTGGTGGCAGAATCCGTCTAACCTGTTACTACGAATATACTCGTAGGCGGCAGTCAACGTGTTAAGGCCCAGTGACCAGGGGCAGTAATAGTGAAGGATGCTTTGATACAACGCCTAAAAGCACCTAATAAATGCTTATTATTGTTATTATTGTGCACCGGAAAGGATGAAGATACAGTCAAGTTTTTCACGCATTTCAAATGTTTATCTTGACAGAGGTTTTGGAGAATCTGCACTCCGCTGCGTTCAGAGAAACGTTAGGGCAGTCCCTGTACGCTCCAGAGTTCATGGTGGGACGGATCGGCACGGAGATGCTGATGGATTGGGTGAACAGTCTGTACACTGCTGAGAATATGGCACTGGTCGGAGTCGGTAAGTAACTTGCAATCCCTCAAACGTTCCCCTTTCCATGCTTAATTGCAGGCGTGTGGTTTCTCAAGATTTTTCCTGATTTTTAAGATTTTCTCAAAATCTCCTTGAGCCTTCAGATTTCCTTGAAAGAAGTGAAGCAGTCACCCAATGGAGAAAGAAATAGTCCACATTATGTCCCAACCCGTAGTTCTGTATTTCTGGTGATGCACAGAGTATGTAAAACTTCCTGAATGGTAACATTCTGGGAGGTTCCGGGTCTAGAATAAGCGGGAACCCAGCAAGCCATTTTTCCAGGAATGTTTACATTCGTCAAATCTCATTCCTGTTGATGATGTAGCAAGGAACTTCATCTTTTTAGAGGGCAAGGCTGTTTTCTATTTTACAAAAAGGGCACTTCCATTGGAAAATCCAACAGTCAATGAGAATATCTTTTAGGGGCACCAAGGCGAAGACTTGGGGCAACCCAAATCATGCCTTACAAGGCGTGGGTGTGAATACTCCAGGCCTTATCTTGCCTCTTCAGAATCTAGTTATCCAGACACTTGTTTTTTTATTTTGTTTTGTTGTTTTTGTTTTGGGGTGGTTGGTTTGGTTGTTTTTGTTGTTTTTGTGCTTTTTTTGGGGGGAGGGGGGTCTTGAAAATGCTAGCTTTGTATTCAGGCATGCAACTTTTCAGCTTGTTAGCTGATTTATTGGGCTGTCTTGATACAATTCAAAGCCAATTAAACTGAAAACTCTGTTAAAAGGTTTTATTATGTTTTTTTTTTCTTTTTTTTTTTTACAAAAGTTGCATGTCTGTAATTGGCTACAAGTTATCAATGACAATTTGGAAAGAAACTTTTTGCTTATGAAATGCTTTTTTTTTCTTTTTTTCTTTTTACAAAAGTTGCATGTCTGTAATTGGCTACAAGTTATCAATGACAATTTGGAAAGAAACTTTTCGCTTATGAAATGCTTTTTTTAAATCTTTAGATAAAGGTGATTTACCAGTTCTTTCAAGAATGTGTTACACCCCTAGTAGTTGGGATAATCTTCTTGTTATTTTTTTTCTTTGGTTGTTAGGCGTCGGCCATGATGAACTGAAGGCATTTGGGGAGAACTTTGAGCTGAAGACAGGGTCCAGAAATGAGATGCCGGCAGCTAAGTATGCAGGTAGGCCTGTGGAGTTAATATTGTTACCATTGTTTGTTTGTTTGTTTGTTTGTTTTTATTTGACAATCTCCACAGAATTCTTAAAAATACAACAAGTGGACAAAGACAAGGAAATTACATACATAAATTACATACAAGAATCATAAAAGACATTGGAAACTGAGGAACTGTCAAGGATAACACAAAAAAGCTTAAAAAAGCTTATTTCCACTGTGGTGCTCGACATAAAAAGACCATGGCCAGATGGTAGGCTTAGTGTGGCGACCCCAATAGAAGGGCGTCATGAATGTGTTGTGTACCCAGCAAAAAGGTCGCAAGCAATTAATGTGTAAAAAAGGTACTTCAAGAAAATGGAAAGTTTGTGCAGGGGAAGCAATGGCGTAGGGCAAAATACTTAAAAGTCACATTGTTCTGTTGGTCTGTGAAGAAGGTGGGTGTGGCAGATTAATTGTAGTCTGTATTGAGAAACTCTGCTGGAATTTAATAGTGTTTCATCAAAAACTCCATACTTATTCATAATGCATTCCTGTATTTATTACAGTAAAAGGGGAAAATTGTTACGATACAGTAAAATTTATGCTATAAAACAAAACTACACGGACAGTTTCACTTGTGGTTCATTACTTTATAGTTAAAATAAAAAGTTGCATCTCTCTGCTGCCGCTTCCCAGGTTGTATTGTAAACTTGGGTGTGATCCCTGGTTATACGGCAGTATAACAGCCCGAACAAAGATATTGACAAAATAGGGAGACCGCCAACATATGGCTAGATAGTTCAGTTGGTAGAGCGCTGGCACGTTAATCCAGAAGTCGCAGGTTCAAGTCCCGCTCTAATCAATTTTTCATTGTGATGGAAGTCAGGAAACTTTGATAAGGATAATTCTTTTGTTTTTGGAGAGGATTTTTTCAAATTAAACATAGTGCCATTGAATACTGGAAAACACTGCTCAAAGTTTTACGTACTTGGCCTTGTCCCTTTTTTTTTCACAAAGTTATATGTCTGAACAGGGGTTGTTTGTTTGGTTGTTTGTTTGTTTGTTTGTTTGTTGGGGTGTTTGTTTGTTTGTTTGGGTTTTGTATGATTTATTCACAAATACACCACCGTCTATACAGGTGGCGAGATTCGCAAACAGCAAAACTCCGCCTACTCCTACGCGGCAGTGGGCGTACAAGGCGCCAAACTAAACAGCAAGGAGTTACTGTCACTGGGTGTCTTGCAACACCTGATGGGTACCGGGCCGTACATCAAGTGGGGCAGTCAGATGGTTTCCTCAAAGCTGGCCCAGGCTGCTAGCGCTGCAACGACTGTGCCGTTTTCAGTAAGTGTTAATTTTTTTAATTCATTTGATTTGCACGTAAGTTGACCAACCATTTGAAACCATCCGACTGTAAGGGTTGTGTATGGTGGAGCAACTGGGCTCAGAAGTAACTGTGTACGGTTTAGATGCATTCACCTCTTGATAGCGAATTGCAGGATCTATCCTCCCAAACTATTATTGCCTGACTCGTGACACAAGTCATTACTTTTTCTCCCTCTTCCCACCAATGATTTTGTCTTTTGTGTTTCCTTCCTGTTTTGATAAAAACAGCCCCTCTCTCTCTCTCTCTCTCTCTCTCTCTCTCTTTTCATCTCTTTCCACTTCACTGCTTCTGTTAAACCAGTATACCTGTTTATGTGTGTTGTGATGTCATTTAGCCTTTGAGAAACACTCTGCTAGGTTTAAAACGTCATGCCATTAACTATTTTTTTGCATCTTAACATAAATGAAATTTTTCTGATTTTGTTCTTTCCTAGGCAAGCTGTTTCAATATGTCATACAGTGACTCAGGATTGTTTGGGATGTTCGCCGTCACTCATGCTGATCAGATGGGGGCAGTAAGTACACTCTACTAAAGACAAAAATCATTCAGATCTGCTGTAACCTTCATAATCAGGCCTTGAGGTATTTCTGGGGGGGGGGATGGGTTCTCAGAATTTAAGGAGATTTATTTAACCCCAGCTGGAAAACAATTGGAGTGACCTGCAGGGGAATGTAAATTAGTGTACAAACATCTTTGTGTTGTAATGTGTTTATTTTTTAATGATATATTTTGATGGAACAATTTCTTGTAGGTCTCCACGAAATATACAACATAAACTGTTTCCTATTTACAGAACTTTGACAAATTTCCAGTTACTTATATATATTTGTTCAAATGGTAAAATCAACTAACAGAAGAAGCCTGAAAGATTATAAATGTAACCATAAGTTAATTATGTGATGTGCTTTAGAATGACAATTTATAATTGACTGTTTGTAATTAAATTTTGAAACAAATCAACGCTTAAAGGTTCGGTCATAGATTGGTTTTGTCAACGAAATGCTGATATATAGACAACATTATAAAGAAAGATATAAAAAAAGTCACATGTGAAAGTTTCAGCTAAAAAGATAGCAAAAAACTGTCACGGTGACAGCGGGTACCAACCGCATCTCTGGCCGCAGCATTTGTGAATAGACACCAACCCTCAGAAATCTTAGAAATGATTCATGCATGAATCGCTTCTCAGATTCAAATTTTTGGGGGTGAAAAAAATTCCAAACCAAATTACTTCGAAGGGAGTCCTTTCTCAAAATAGTTTGCACTACCAACAGCTGCAGTGCTTCTCACCGAGTAAGTTTTTTGATGGTCATTAATTTCTGGAGTACTTATCTATGACCCCACCTTTAAAATGTCCGTAATAAAAAATATTGCATATATGTCGTAATTAGGTTTACAACTGCAGGCCTAGGAATTTCATGTTTGAGAGGGCTAGGCCATTTTCATTTTGCAAAGGGTACTTCCATTAGAAAATCTTACAGTCAATAGGGAACTTTTGAAGGGGCACCAAGGCCAAGACCAAGGGCAACAGAGGCCATGGCCCCTGTAATTTCAGGCCAGCAGATGGTTATAAAGTTAACTCGTATCAACATAAGTAATACTGGAATCTTAGATAGTGCAGTGTATCTACCAATCAGGTACTCTAGGCCCTCAAACAAATAGAAACATTTTTAAGTCGGATTTTTTGAAATATTTGAATTATGAGAAAGCATTATGTAGCACCTTGTTAGGGTTTACAAGGGGCTGCTATTATATATATATATATATCTCTGGAGCATTATTAAAAGAAAGTACATACAGAATAAATTGATAGACATCATTTTCTCATTGACATAAAATTGATCACCTGTAGATGCTGAAGTCCATGATGAAGCAGTTTGGTGCTGTTACCAAGGGAAACATCGACGCTGCGGACATCACCAGAGCCAAGTAAGTCCAACTATCGCTTGGGAAACCTGAGGCTGTATTCCAGAAACAAAATCGGCTGCATTTCTGTTTGTTATTCACTAACTTGGGAAGAAACTGGGGGCCGATATCACAAAGAGCTAAAATTGATCTTATATGTGCATCAATCTTAATTGCTAGACAAGGTATGATGTCACAACAGAAATCACTATGGCAGTCTATTGACTGGAACACTCACTCATGATTCCACATGCTCAAATTTGTTGAAGCCAACTGGACGCAGATATGTTTGAGGTCTTGTTTGTGTTGAACCTGGCGCAGGATGCGGGTTTGACTTTGGCATTTTAAAGTACGCACAATTAGGGTTTGAAGTTTACACCAGACTGCAGGCCCGAGGCCAGTGGCTTTAGCACAGGGCCAGTAAACTTATGACTAGACAATTGCAGTGGTCTTGTTTTTTGTTTTTTTTCAGTTTAACAAAAATCCCTCACTGTAATAATTAACCAAAGGGGAAGGGGGATGCTAAAGCCGAGAGTTTCATTCTTTACTAAAATTACTCGGCTGCATTTTGTTATCTTCAGGAATCAGTTGAAGGCATCCATCTTGATGAATCTTGAGAACCAATCCACACTCCTTGAAGACATCGGAGTTCAGGCTCTCAGCACTGGATCCTACGTCTCCTCGGCAGACGTGGTGAACGATGTGGATGCCATCACAGGAGATGATGCAGTCAAGGTCAGTCAGAGTAAAACATTGAACCAGTTCGCTTCGGGATTAAACATTTATTTTCCCATTACCCGAGCAGAATTATTTTCAGTCAAAAAACAACTTTCTATTCTAGCCATTAGTCTTTCATTTGTATCTTGTTGTTTTCTTTATTCCTATAAAGTGCATAGGGACTTAGCAGTGATATGCGCTATACAAATGCGGTTTATTATTATTATTAATAGCCATTAATTTATCTGTTGTTAATGAAACTCAGTTTGGACACCCATTTTATGACATTTACAGATTTTAACAGCGTGTTTCTGAAGCACAATCAGACAGTTGGAAAGCTGTTATGAAATGGTGTATCATAGACCCACTCTTGGAGAGAGATGAAAGGCTTCAAAGGTTGAGGCCTTTCATTTCTCTCATCTCTGACATAGCAGTAGAATTCGTCTTTATAAAATATTGGCTGATATGTTACAGGAACAGGTCTTTGATAAAGGCATTGGGCACAAACCCATGCAAAACGTTAATCCATTCATTGCTTGCATTGAGACTTTGCTTGAGACATTGAAAAAGTCTTGATTTCCAACGACAGGTGCCAGGTGATGAAAGATAATATTTTCCTGATTTTACAATTGTTTCTAATTCCCAGATTGCAAAGCGGATATTCAACGGCAAGATGTCAATGGCGGCCAGCGGCGACCTTGGAAACACCCCCTATCTGGATCAGCTGTCGTCAGCCTAAACCACCCCCCCCCCCCCCTCCCCCCTCCCCCCTCCCCCCTTTGTAAATCCAACTACGTGTGCACATGAAAGGAAATCAGATGAGGATATTAGCTGGCTTGGGACAATGAGGGCGCTGTTCATATTTATTTGTCTCAATGGTTTGGTGGGGTTTGTTTTGATAGCTGGTGTATTTGCCCCTGCTTGCCCTTCGACATTTTCAGCTACAGAAAGGTCAAAGTTAAGGGTCAAAGTTCAGGGGTCGGTGCACCTAATTTCAATGTAATGCACAATATATTGTAATCTGAAGAAACTTAAATGAAGTTCGTTTATTTGAGGGTGCTGATTTTTGTGGTTGGTAACCCCAAGATTGTATGAATATGTTATTTCCATTGCTGACAATTCATGTTTCTGAGGGTTTTTTCCCCCTTTTTCGGACAGCGCCAGTGAATTTCAACTACTGATTTTAAAGATTTCTAAATAAAAGAGTTTTGCTTTAAAAAAATCCATATTGCTCCGTGATGTTGATCAATTATTCATTTTCCAAATTTCTGGAGCAAGAGTTCTTTGGAATTGAATATTATATTTTTGGCATTATCTCCATGTAAAAAAGGAAAAGGGCTGGCATAGTTTTAATGTGAATATGTTTAATTAAATAACAAGAGTCTACCAATCCTCGTTTTATATCTAGTTGATTGAACACTGGCACTTCAAATATTTGAATTTCTCTTGAGATTAGAAGAAATGGTCACCTGTCATTTTTATTCAAAACTATTATTAATATTGAGGAATATCCAAGTTATTGTTTTGATTTGACTTATGTATGGATAGATGTCAAATAAAAGTGTGTTTATTTGAAGAAACAAAAACTTGTCTTTATTCATCAATTTCGTTTTGGTTTCTGTCTGGTCAGATGAAATGTACTGGACATAAGCAAACCACATAAAATTCATTCTTTGTCCTATACATTTTTTTGTGATAAATGATTAGTTTTGGGAGATGGTTTGGATATTTTATTTCTTTGCTCATCCTCTCAATGTCTTCTTACTCCCACGATACCAAGAACCAAATATTACGGCTTCCAAAGCCTTCTCATGCGCTGCTCCCAAAATGTGGAACGCTCACCTGTCTCTAATCCGAACAACTGACTATCAATCAATTAAGTCGAGGCCATACGGCCATCTCGAGCCTGCCCAGTGATCTTACTCCAGATGTCTCGGTCCAGCATGGAAGAACGCAGCTCCTCGGCCAAGTCTGTGTCCAGCTTCAGCATGCCTACGAAGGAGAGACATCTTCTCCCACGTGAGGCTGTGCCCCATGTAGACTCCCAGAGAATGGTTAGGCTAGCGGCAGGCGCCAGGTGACGGACACCGTGCGCTGCAAGCTTGAGAACGGCGTTCACGGCTCTTTTCTTCTTTCACCCTTCGGCATGCCAGCGTAGAGGTCTATATTCCTCATGTTACCCTGCCGTGAGATGTTCGGGCCATACGCAGCATCTATCCTGGTGTAACATCCATCCCGAGTGGCCCATGTAGACTCCCAGAGAATGGTTAGGCTAGCGGCAGGCGCCAGGTGACGGACGCCGTGCCCTGCAAGCTTGAGAACGGCGTTCACGGCTCTTTTCTTTCACCTTCGGCATGCCAGCATAGAGGTCTATATTCCTCATGTTACCCTGCCGTGAGATGTTCGGGCCATACGCAGCATCTATCCTGGTGTAACATCCATCCCGAGTGGCCCATGTAGACTCCCAGAGAATGGTTAGGCTAGCGGCAGGCGCCAGGTGACGGACACCGTGCGCTGCAAAGCTTGAGAACGGCGTTCACGGCTCTTTTCTTCTTTCACCCTTCGGCATGCCAGCGTAGAGGTCTATATTCCTCATGTTACCCTGCCGTGAGATGTTCGGGCCATACGCAGCATCTATCCTGGTGTAACATCCATCCCGAGTTGCCCATGTAGACTTCCAGAGAATGGTTAGGCTAGCGGCAGGCGCCAGGTGACGGACGCCGTGCCCTGCAAGCTTGAGAACGGCGTTCACGGCTCTTTTCTTTCACCTTCGGCATGCCAGCATAGAGGTCTATATTCCTCATGTTACCCTGCCGTGAGATGTTCGGGCCTTACGCAGCATCTATCCTGGTGTAACATCCATCCCGAGTGGCCCATGTAGACTCCCAGAGAATGGTTAGGCTAGCGGCAGGCGCCAGGTGACGGGCGCCGTGCCCTGCAAGCTTGAGAACGGCGTTCACGGCTCTTTTCTTTCACCCTTCGGCATGCCAGCATAGAGGTCTATATTCCTCATGTTACCCTGCCGTGAGATGATCAGGGCCATATTTAGTAGTGAGCCACATCAGCCACTCTATTAATAGCTTTATTAAAATCCAAACTCAAATCTCATTTATTTCCCCTCACTTACGCCTAAAGTGTGTACCTATCCATGCCTATAGGCTCGTCCTCTCTACAGTTTTGTTTTTGTTTGTTAGTTGTAGTGTTAATTTCTTTACAGTACATCGTGATTTTCAGCAGCTATTTTTTGCTTATCATTCTCTCTCTTAAAATCCAAACTCAAATCTCATTTATTTCACCTCACTTACGCCTAAAGTGTGTACCTATCCATGCATATAGGCTCGTCCTCTCTACAGTTTTGTTTTTGTGTGTTAGTTGTAGTGTTAATTTCTTTACAGCACATAGTGATTTTCAGCAGCTATTTTTTGCTTATTATTCTCTCTGTCTCTTGCCATTTCTGGCATTTTGTTAGTCGTCGGTTATCCAGTAAGGTAGGACCATACATTGGGTTTGTCGACGTAATGGTAATGTTGTACACACCCTTTAAAGGGAAGGTACACGATTGGTAATCACTCTTAAAATTAATGGCAATCAAAACTGACTTGGTTAGAAGTGCAGCAGCTTTTGATAGTGTCAAGCATTTTGAGAATCATTTTACTTTGGAGTGCAGATTTATATGGGAAAATATATCAGTTTTTATCAGAAATAAATTGAATCTGAGAAGCGTTTCTCAGATTGAGTCTTACAGTTGCGGATTATTCTTCCTGCGTGGACATAACCGCTCCGGATTTCACTCAAAAACGCTACCTCCTTTTGAAATGATATTTTCAAAGATTAGTTTTATTGTATTTATTTACATTTATATAACAATCGAACGGTTCCAAAAACCAAAGGTATACTTTGCCTTTAAAGGCTATATTATCAAGAAAAGTTACCTGTTGTGAAAGTTTCAGTTGAAATCAGTGTTTACTTGCTGAGAAAACAGCAGGAAACGCTCACGGTATTTTCACTAGTACGTCGAATCCATCCAGTCTAGCGAGTTGACAGCGGGTACCAACCGCATCTCTGGCCGCAGCATTCACACACGGTCACCATTTCTAACCAACAGGGGGGACTTCAGACCAATAACTTCGCAGGATGCTTACAACCATTACCATCTTTATAACAAATTTATTTAATAGGCTTTCAGATGAAAATTACACATTTTTTTCCAAGGTCATTACCAAAAACAAAAGCAACAACACTTAATCACCGTCGATGAGTTCAAGTTAAAAGACACATGCATTGAATGTTGGTAGGATGCACATCGTAAATTCAACTTTATGATTAAAAATCCTTAAAAGAAATTCGTTGTTAAAAAGGTTTTCTTACAATTGCATGCGTTAATGACTCTGCATTTATACACGGTGAAGGCGGCTATTATTATAGGCATGGTGACTTTGTCCAAATTTATATCAGTAATTTGGTATAAAACCTGTCAAAATTTCTTCTAAATTGGTGTCTTGCTTAAAGTGCAGTTGACAAAAATTATTGTATCTTATATCAGAACTGTTCCAGAGCGTTGCAAGAGATTTAATGATAATTTTACATCTAGTCAGTATTTTGTTTATGTTCTGATACAATCACAACTAGTTAGGCTTATTAGACAACCCACATCGTAATGTATGTATGTTTCTCTATCAAATAATTAAACCTCAAGGGAAACTGCTTAGGTAAATAAAACTCCATTTTGGGTGAACAAAAAGAGTTCACAAGAACAGGATTTGAACGGAGGGTCGAGGTTGAACCCCATTCTACTCAACAACAAAAAATTCACCTTAAAAACATTTCTACCAAAAAGGTAATAATTTCGTCTAAAATTCTTGCACACTCCATCATGTCTTGTTATTAAAATGATGGAGGACATCCCAAAAGAAAAACGATAAGTTAAAGTTTTAAACTTGAAAAAAAGTTTACTACTAAATGGAACCCAAAATAGAAGAACATTTTTATAAAATAGTCCATGGTTACATTTCATCCCATTTGGGTAGATGGAATTCCTTCCATTGTATGACGCCATCTTTATCATGATCTTGTTTTGTCATCTGTTCGTCCGTCAGTGTGTCGGCTAGTTCACATCCCCGTGGGAACATACTTTCATCCCCCACGATGCTGTCGTACATCTACGAAGAGAATAAAGGGTATGTTATATTATGAAACTTGCGTATTGTTCAAATGAAACGGCCAAAATATTTCTATTGGATAGCAACATTTTTAAAGGAACATTACAGAATTGGTAAGAAAAAAACTTGTAAAAAATACTTTTTGATCACAGAATTACATAAAACTTACTGGGTCTAATGATGATGATAGTAGAAAACATCCCTTGAAATATTTCTGTCTGAAATGCCATATTTAATGAGAAATGAATAAACTAATTTTCCGATTGGAGTTTATCGCTCAGTGAGCGTTTTATTCATTTGTTGAATCTATATGATTTCATGCAAATGTGTAATCGGTTTTTCACTATTTTCTCGTGACCCAGATGGCCGATCGATCTCAAACGTCAAAAGGTTTGTCAGTTTATGTATATGGTGGATTACATAAAGTGCTTACACTGCCAGCAACTGTTTTGTTAGCAAAAACCAGTTATGTAATGTTCCTTTAAATAAAGACACTTTGAATACGAAAATAATGGAAGGAAACAAATTCATTGGATATATTGAACCAATCTTCCCTCCAGTTTCTTTCTTGAATTTGTTTTATTATTTTTCATTTCACATTCTTGTGAGAGACTTACTTCTTGCCGTTGAATAACCCCATCCCCGTTGTGGTCCATGACCTTGAACATGTTGCCCATTCCTTTCTGGTAGTTGGGTACAGCTCCAAGCAACAGCACCTCGAAGATTAGATCCTCTCCCCTGGGAATCAAGTCACCTGTTGACAGCAAACAAAAGCAACATATCAGTGACGTAAAGATATGTCGTGCATGACGTCAGACTCTTCTTCATGCCCATATACGTATTCCCAAATCGTCAAATATTTCCATCGTTTTGATAGAATAATTTGCAATTTTGTAGAGCGGACGTTGAAGTACTCGTGTTTTGAAGTATGTTTTCTTATCTGGGCGCCAATACACTATGCATGTATGTGACGTCATGGGGTGCCTGGCTTCTTATTGGCCCTTTTCGAAACCATGGCTTCAAGCTTGCGCTCCGGCTTAGGCCATGTCAGTTCATTTGAAAACGTTTTTGCAGGACGGGGCTTCAAAACAGGCAGACGGAGCCTAAGCCTGAGGCCCGAGCCGAAGCCGTGGTTTCGAAAAGGTACTAGCCGTAGTCACACACCATTAACCATCTTTGTCGTGTTCCCTGCGTGCCGTATAAATCGTGAATACTAATTATCGTTCCATAAAAGAGGTCCAACTATTCATCCCCTGCGAGCCATCCCCATTAGGCCGTATCCGAATTAGCGGCTACAGCTGCGGCTACGACTAACTGCCAAAGTTGCTGAAGACGTCCTATACGTCAGCACATGATGCCGAGGCGATCCAGTCGTTACCGCAGTCGTAGCCGTAGCCGCAGATAAACTGATTTTAATTGACAAAGGTAAAAAACAAACATCGTTCCCAAGTATTTCTATCCACTAACCTTCGAATTTGTCCCTGCCGTTGCGTACGAGCGAAGCCGGCACGGTGAAGCGACGCTTCTCCGCTATACACATGCCGATGATTCCGAGCTCCAGACCCTTGATGAGTCTCCAACGCCCATGCGGAACGCAACGGACTCCCCTTCGGAGCCATCCTCATTGAAGCTTCAGAAAGAAAAAAAACAAACAAACATTGAAGCGAAAGTACAGGATTTGCAATTGTAAAAAATTATTGTTTAGTTTCCATCTGAAAGACAATGGCTAACCAGTTTTGTACTAAGCAAAAATAAGCAAGGTACCAGTCAAAGATGGTGTGTGTGACATGGTATTTTGGCTGGTAACCTTAAGTTCTGGTACGCATTGTGTTGTGCTTAGCTACTTTTTCCTTAAGCAGCTTTATGAATTTTGACCCTGTTTCACACTGTCATAAATAAAGTGTTACAATATAAAGTAGTAATGAACAAAATAGACCGAGTTATTATAGGCTTGAAAAAGCAAATAAAAGGAAACAAGTATGGAGGCCGATTTAATGAACCAAGGCTTGTACTTGTAGTAATCAGCCTTTGGACAGACAGAGACAAGACAATGGGCAAACATAGGACGTACATCAGAAATGAACAAAACAACTTAATACAAACAACAACAACCACTGACACTGCTTAAATAACTAGAATGAAATGAAAAGGGTGTTTTTGAAAACGATCATTATTATTTTGTTTTTCACGTAAACTATCATCTATACACTTTCTCTACCATTTTCACAATATTTATGTTTCACTTCGGTAAATTCAGAACTTCAATCCTCCGGAATCGTTGTCAAATAATCCAGAGTATATACGTGTGAGGGAAAATAAAATACTTACGTGGTGATAAACTCACTACCATCCGAAGCCTTGGTCCCTCTGAGATGCACCGTCACGGCGTCATCGTTCGAAGCCTTTACCCGATCGCAAACTTGCCCTCTTCTAAGACTTCAACCTTCACCAGATGCCTCTCTTCCTCTCCCTTCTTGGGCTTCTGTTCCTCCTCCTCCCTTTGTCTTCTTTCTATCCGTCTCACCTTCAGCCTCGCCTGATTCTTGAGCTTGCTTCTCTTCGGTGTATTTTGCTCCCGAATCCTCGCTCACCGCCTCCTCCTCAGCCGGTGATGTTGCGCAGTTGTCTTTGCTCGTGCAGAATCCCGCATCCTCCGTCTCCTCCCCTTCGACTTCTATCGTCTCAGCATCCTCGGCACGGGCCAAGAAAGCGAAAAGCAAAAACATGCAGGCGACTGTGTAAAATCTCATTTTGAAAGTTTTCTTTATGATGTGTAAATGCTGACGACTCCACTTAACACGGACCCTTAAGTTTAGAATCTTACTGGCTAAATTTCGAAGACCAAGCACTTGCCTTACGAATGGTCATACAATGACAACTTTTTGTCATTCCAACATGAAACTGGAACTAACAAACCAGCTGATCGTGGACGGCGTTGATTTTGTAATAACGCCTAAAAACTTTCTAGTTTTAAGTAACACGTTCATACACGTGTACCAACCTCGCGGTCCTTGCCTCGAAAATACCGACTCTTCGTACACGTAAACCAATTTAACACCCACAGGTGAAAGTCCAACTTGACAGATAATCTGTTTCAAGTTTTGATACATACTTTAATGTGTTCTAAACACTTAACTCATCGTTGGAAACAATTTTCGCAAGATTTTCGTGGGAGAAACACCAGATGTGGCGGGATGGGGCGGTGCGTTATCGTGTTTGGTCGCGGGGAGTCCGGGCAAATCCGCCCGTAGGCCGACGTGGCAAATGTTGGCAACGCCACGGAGCACTCAGGTCCTCTCTGTGTGATAAGACAATCTGGTGTTTGCTCTCGTGTTTTTTAGATTAAGAGTTACAAGAGTAAAGTCCACTGAAAGTGAGGTTTATCTGTTGTAAGATGAATTCTACTTCATTATATTTTGCGATCAAAATGCACAAGCTGTGTGTGGCTCATGTAAATGTAATGTGTTTTTTAAACCATGCGATGCCATTTACTGTTAAATTGTCTTCTGACGCCCTACAGTCCCATCAGCTTGTTGTACGCTTGAAAAACGTGCATACCTCCTTTACAATGTTGATGTCTTACTGTTTTCAAAGTAAATAACCTTTCCAGATGCTGAAGAGAAAGTTTGGCCAAAAAGATTATTTTTTTAAATAATTTTTCATATTTCTTTATTAATTATTATGCTTTTACACTACGAAAACGCAACATTTTTAGTGCACTACCCACTACATAAAGTGTTTTATAACTGGGGATTCGGAGTCCATGGGTCATACTGCATAAACAGTCACAGGCCATGTCAATCGGGCCTGTCTAAGGGTAGAGTTTTTTCCTTCTTTTTTTTTTTTTTTTTTTAATGAACGAGTAAAAGTATTTTCGGTTTATTGGTTGCAGACCTGTAGGCCATCGGAGGGTGTTAACTAAAATTTAGCTTAATAGGTTTTGTTGCCTAGTTTTATTCTGCCTTGTCAATCATTCTAAGATGTGACATCGGCAAGAAAAACAATATAAATGAACGAAGGTTGTCTTTTTTTCTAAAACATTGTTTTACTACCATTGTTGCCGTCTCTTTGTAATTATGGCCAGTGACGTATTAAACCAAACAGTTTTATTTGGGGGCAAGTGGGGACACTAGGGTTGCTGTTTAATGTATCAAACCATTCATTGTGCACTTTTTCTATCTCATTTTAGGAGAGGGGGTAAGGGTTCTGAGCGGTGGGGCTGCCGCCCTTCCCCCTGCACCCTTCTGGTTACGCCGCTCATTGTAGCAAGTGACACCGACAGTAAAAAGTTAAGAATGAGTTTGCACAGTACGCTTAACCTCATACTGACAGAGAGTGCCCGTTACCGTCTGCAGAAAGTAAGGTCGTATCCGAATTGGCGGTTACAGCTATACGGCTACGGCTGTTGCTAAGGGTTTTGCTCAGGACGTCGTATACTTCAACGCACGATGACGCGAAATTCCAGCCGTAGCCGTAGCTGTAGCCGCTAATTCGGACAAGGCTTAACCACCCCACAGGCCCTCGAAGGAAGAAGCGGCAAAACACAGAGATTTAAATTTGCTTCGTCTTAATGGTGTGCGCCTTTGCAGCAATTGGAGTCGATCAAAGTTAGGCCTACTCAAAATGTAAAGCAGGATTATACCTTTGGTAATTGTCAAAGACCAGTAACCTCACTTGGTGTATCCCAACATATGCATAAAATAACAAACCTGTAAACATTTGGGTTCCATTGGTCATCGAAGTTGCAAGAAAATAATGAAAGAAAAAACACCATTGTTTCATAGAATTGTATGCTTTCAAATGCCTGAGAAAGGTTTTATGCCTAAAGCCTTTACTTCAGAGGGAGTCGTTTCTTACAATGTTTATGCTATCAGCAGCTCTCATGTGCTTCTTAGCAGGGCCCAATTTCATAGAGCTGCTTAAGCAGAAAATATTGCTTAACAATTTTCTGCTAAGCAGAAATGAGCAGGATACCAGTCACAAATTGTACATAAGACATGGTATTTTGGCTGGTAACCTTATTCTGCTAAGCATAATTTTGTTGTGCTTAGCTACTTTTTGTGCATAAGCAGCTCTATGAAATTGGGCCCTGGTAAGTTTTTATGGTAATGTATTGATTGAGTAGTTCCCAAAAGTATCCACTGCCTTTAAAGGGTGTTCATAACAATGGCAACATTAAAAGTATAAATAGTCATAGATTTGCACATAACTTACATGATATAAAAATGGTCACGGTGGGAAAACTTATTCTTGAATTTTTTTTTGCCTGAAATGCTATGGTTTTTTTTAGGAATTAGAAAGATTTTTGTTATGATATTTCGAGACCAAAACTCATGTTCTAAAACAGTGAAAACATATTTTCTAGTGACTCCGAATCAATTGAGCTCAACTTTTAACAGGTTTATTTCGTGTATGTATGTATATGGGTCATCGTAAAGAGCAGTATTTAGCAATTACCAGTGTTATCTATTTGATCAGAAAAAAACAAACAAAAGGCAATACATTTTTTATATTTCACATTTTATTGTAAAACGTAACAAAAAAGAAGTTGACAATTTATCTCTAATTCTAGTAGAACAATCGCGTACAACATTATAACTCATCGAAAACAAAACAAAGAAATGAACGAAAATGGGGGGAAAATGTATATCAACGTGTGCGAACAAGATATGAGGTTAATTTATTCATTGGCTAGGTCAAAGGGCACAATCTAGCCTGCAGGAATGCCTATTGGCTTATCTTTACACCGCTATCACAATCGTTCGATCATAACCGACAGAAGGGATGAGGTTCAAGTCACTCCATGCACAACGTCACACTATTTCAATTTGTATTAAAACTCACAGATAAGAATATGTGTACAAAGTGCGTTTAAACTGGGCAATCAATTAGATTTTAGCTAAGACAATCGGGCTTGTTAATTACTCTAAATTTATTATTTTAAACATTTTAAATGAAGATTAACAAGTCCGCAACAATGGCTACTAATTTCTTTGACGAATAAGGAAACTGGTAAGTTGGACATGGTGAAAGAGTCAGGACGTCGTGCACGAATAAAGAATTTGTAAATTTGCATGGTGGGACGCGTCGTGCACGAATAAGGAATTGGTAAATTTGCACGGTGGAACGTCGTGCACGAAAAAGGAATTGTAAAATTGCGTGGTGGAAGAGTCAGTCGTCATGCACGAATAGGAATTGATAAAATTGCATGGTGGAAGAGTCAGACTTTGCACGAATACGGAATTGGTAAAATTGCATGGTGGAAGAGTCAGACGTCGTGCACGGATAAGGAAGTTGATAAAATTGCATGGTGGAAAGAGTCAGACGTCATGCACGAATAAGGAATTGATAAAATTGCATGGTGAAGAGTCAGACGTCGTGCACGAATTAATGTCGGGCGAGTTTTTATAGGCCGCGTCCCACGGACAGGGGACTGTACGGTGCTTTGACAAGAAGAAGCCGTGGGAACGTGGTTGCAACATCATTTTTCTGCACTTTAAAAAAGCATCGGTATAAGTCTACACGGCACTTTGGATGTATAATCGTCCCAAGCCGCTCCGTACTTGGCCTTACACCTGTGCTCATCCCGTACACAACGATGCACCAATAAGATGGTCATGAAGATGATGTAGAAGTACGGGTGCAGATGCGTCACCCCGCACGCCAGGCAGTACGCCAACGCCCCCATCAAGTCTCCGGTGTAGTTCATGTGGACGTGCGATGCCCCACCAGCCGGAGAGCAGGAGCTTGCTGTGCCGCTTCTTGCCGTCCGCGCTGTAGTACGCCACCTCCATGTACTCGGGCTTGCTCCCCCAGACGTTGGCCTGGCCGTCGGAGCGACGGAACGAGTCCTTCTGGTGGTTGACCGCGCGGAAGATGTAGTAGCCGGCCAGACCCAGGGCGAGGACGCCGCCAGCGGCTGCTTGGGAGAGCTGGACTGGGTGGAAGACCAAGAAGAAGCCCTGTCGGGAGGGGAAGAAAGTAAAAAAAAAAATAAAAAGGAGATTATTAAACACTTCCTCTACAATTTCCTCTTCAATTCTTTTGTAGTTTACAAGAGGGGGCGGGGAAAATCTTCCCCTTGCTCGGAACCCTTGCCCTTTGTTTGCATTAAAACATATTTCGTGCAAACCCCGTATATGACTAATTGGAAAATATCTTCCACTTCTTGCAAATTGTTTCCCTTGGTAGAGTATGATCCCCTCTCCCCCAAACAAGTAATCTCTTTTAACCCCGCCTGCCCCTTGCCCCCAAATTAAATCGTCTACACCACGGATCGATCGTACGTAATTTTATCGATAAACTCGCATAGAAATTGTTTCTTTTTTAAGAAATCGCGAGCAGCATTAAAACGCTGCGTGAATTGCAATGGCAATGGTAGCGGGACAAACCGAAGCAACAATGAGTCAAATTTCTTTATACCCGTGTAATCTTGTGGCCCTGCTACAAATTAGTCAGATTTCAAAATAAGCGTCTGAGTTCAGTTTGACTACTTGAAATTTCACGAGGTCACCTGTATCTATCCCAATACTGCGTTTTGGCTTGGGGAGAGATAAGGGTGTGTTCTCCGGGTCAAAGAGGTGTTATTCTGGCCAGAAGTGACCAATGATCTTTGGGAAAGTGTGTTTCTAACTTGTATACCTATATCTTATACGTGGAGAGTTGGTTCGGGTCTTCAATGGTGTTGTGGGGTTTTTTTTGCCAGAAGTGGGCGGAGTTTGTATTAGGACAATTTGTGATTTTTTTTGTGTATTCTTACCTGTAGTGTGTACATGGTCGGCAGCCACACCGTATCTCCCCATCCCAGCATGAAACCAAAGTGATCATGGTGCATGTCGATGGTGTTCAGGTACCAAGCCTCGTTCCAGAAGAAATCCAGAACATAGACAGCCTGGAGACCATTCACCAACACCATGGAGTTGGTCACGTGTCCGTGCAACTCGTACTGCTTCCACGCGTACGACAAGTTGATGATCGTCCAGGCTACTATCCCAGGTCGACCGTTGAAGAACAGCTTGAAGTCGAACCATTTTCCGATGCGCGGATTGAACTCTACCCCCATCAAGAAATCGTAGAGGAAATTCCCGCTGAATTTGCGGTCGGCTGCGAAGGAAGGGAAGAGGTACGCTTTGACCATGGCGAAGACGCTGACACTGTACCCCACGACGTTGACCACCATGAGAATAGGACCGTAGTTGTCCACGATGATCGTTGGGGAGAACCAACGGAAGTAGAGGGCGTTGGCGAAGAAGAGGGCGTTGGAGATGATCCACGCCTGGAGGCCGTTGACCCCGTATTTGAGGCGGTTGCCGGCCGGAGTGACGGCGCCGAGGCACACGCCGCCGCGGTACCCCGGGATGATGTAGTGACACACGTCCGGGAGGTACCACAGAAGCACCTTGACGAAAAAAAAGGAGACAATTTTAAAACTGAGTGTTGTTACCACACTAAGCTAGTGTTTCCAATGCCTGTTTATACGCATTCTATCCCTATGCACTTTGGTGCTCATAAGATTTGGCAAAGTGGGCTAAATGAATCAATCTGATTTGGTTTCGGTCCGCTATCTTCTTGTAAAGTTTAGCTTATTCATAATTTCTGCTTGGATTGGGTTAAAGTCTTCAATGCTTGCAAACTTGACACATGTTTATTTTTTTGAAATACCATTGGTTTGTTATTAATTTGCCTCCTTCCACCAAATCCTCAATCAGCCATCATTGGTCATTCTATTTGACCCCACAATGACCGAGTTTCCCTGTCAGTCTGACCCAATAGGATCTGACAAACTAACTTTGAATCAATATTTTTAACAAAATGTTTAGGCCGTGTCCGGCTGGACTTCAATACGTGTTGATGCGTAGGCTGCCAGGCTTAGCAACACCCTTAGTGACAGCCGTAGCCGCACCATAACCAAAAGAAGACTTTACACAACAGTGTGTCTTCTCTGACTTTGCTTGAATTGCCGGTGTCGGATTCTGCACCCGTGTGTGAGCTGAAGGAAGTTGATGCAAGAGAGGGCGCTATCAGACGTACGGGGAGACGGTACAGATTCTCCTGCCACACCGGGTCAATATTTCACCCGGAAGTGGATAATTGATCGATAGCGAAGGTATGATAAAACTGCAGCTTTCCTTACCTGAAATGTAAACCAAGCTAAGTACAATGTGGCGGCTTTGGTAGTGAAACTTGGGACATGTTGCCACAGTTGCGTCACCGTTACGTCACCTCGTACAAGCTTTGTGATTGGCGTACTCAGTTCACACTGGTAATCCGTACATGAGATGTAAAAATAGAGGGGTAGCACGGGGCAACAGCCAAGGACAAAGAGGACGCTGAGCATGCTCAGTAGATCGACACTCCTAAAAAAGTCACAAAAATAGCACACAGAAGTCAGCCATGATTATTTTCACCATAATAAGTACGCGTGTCCAAACCGAGGCAGCCAGTGAAGTCACATGCCTTACTTTAGAAAATTGTACGGATTTGGGATTCAAACGGGGAGCTTAATAATTAAAAAAAATCTTTGTTGATTTGACCAATGCTTGGGGACATGAACTCCACCCCAGTCCCCATCTCCTATCAACACCCCCATCTTACCTTTCCAGCAGATTCCCCTTGTACTCTAGCCTACCACAAGGCTTGTTACATGAACACAACCACTTTCAGGCCACACGCCAGACATGAACACACACTCTTTCAAGCCACAAGCCAGACATGAACTTTCAGCCCACAAGCCAGACATGAACACACACGCTTTCAGGCCACAAGCCAGACATGAACACACACTCTTTCAAGCCACAAGCCAGACATGAACACACACTCTTTCAGGCCACAAGCCAGACATGAACACACACGCTTTCAGACCACAAGCCAGACATGAACACACCCTCTTTCAAGCCACAAGCCAGACATGAACACACACTCTTTCAGCCCACAAGCCAGACATGAACATACACTCTTTCAAGCCGCAAGCCAGACATGAACACACCTTTTCTCTGAGGCCACAAGCCAGACATGACAACTCTCTCTCAGGCCACAAGCCAGACATGAACACACCCTTTTTCAAGCCAAAAGCCAGACATGAACATACACTCTTTCAAGCCGCAAGCCAGACATGAACACACCTTTTCTCTGAGGCCACAAGCCAGACATGACAACTCTCTCTCAGGCCACAAGCCAGACATGAACACACCCTCTTTCAAGCCAAAAGCCAGACATGAACACACCCTCTTTCAAGCCAAAAGCCAGGCATGAACATACACTCTTTCAAGCCAAAAGCCAGACATGAACACACCTTTTCTCTGAGGCCACAAGCCAGGCATGACAACTCTCTCTCAGGCCACAAGCCAGACATGAACACACCCTCTTTCAAGCCAAAAGCCAGACATGAACATACACTCTTTCAAGCCGCAAGCCAGACATGAACACACCTTTTCTCTGAGGCCACAAGCCAGACATGACAACTCTCTCTCAGGCCACAAGCCAGACATGAACACACCTTCTTTCAAGCCAAAAGCCAGACATGAACACAAACTCTCTCTCAGGCCACAAGCCAGACATGAACACACCCTCTTTCAAGCCAAAAGCCAGACATGAACACACACTCTTTCAGGCCACAAGCCAGACATGAACACATCCGCTTTCAAGCCACAAGCCAGACATGAACACATCTGCTTTCAAGCCACAAGCCAGAAACGAACACACCCGCTTTCAAGCCACAAGCCAGACATGAACACACCTTTCCCTCTGAGGCCACAGGCCAGACATGACAACTCTCTCTCAGGCCACAGGCCAGACGTGAACACACCCTCTTTCAGGCCACACACCCGGCAAAAGAGCACACACCCTTGCATATAGCAGTTACGGGGTACTTCCATTGTTGTTATAATATTATTCCCTTTTCTAAAGAAATCCTCCATGGGGGTACCACTAGAACAAAGAAAACCTTGTTGGGTAGCATTGTTCTGTTGTTAAAAGTACCCCGTAAAGTTGGCTTGTGTAAGGGCACAAACTGGTTTACATGTACATGGTCGCATCGTATTCTAAGTGATGTACATGCACTCGTATCGACGGTAGCCGTCTCCCATCCTCTTCCCAACAGGGACTATACCCATCTATAAAGAAGTATAAGGCTCAACCTAATGTACTATACAGGATTGATAGAGCTGAAAAAAATAGTTGCAGACACTGTTCATTTTTGGTGTGATCAACCCCATATACATGAAATAAACCCGTGAAAATTTGGGCTTAATCTCTTGTGTGAGTTAGGAGAAAATAGTGAAAAACATACACAATTTTCAGCATATAAACATCTGTCCTTAATTTTGGTTATCACAACCGAAATCAGCTGCTGCAAATTGTTTATGTTTTCAGATACAATTTCTCAAATATGACTTCATTTCAGGGGGGGAATATTTCACCGAAAAAAGTTGTTCTAGTATGAACTTCGATAATCAGTAACGCTTAGGCTAAATAGAAACAACGATCTTTTTTATTCTTACCAATCCTGCATAATACCTTTAAAGACAATGGACACCTTTGGTAATTGTCAAAGACCAGTCTTCTCACTTAGTGTATCTCAACATATGCACAAAATAACAAACCTGTGAAAATTTGAACTCAATTGGTTGTCGAAGATGCGAGATAATAATGGAAGAAAAAACACCCCACACGAAGTTGTGTGCTTTCAGATGCTTGATTTCGAGACCTCACGCGTGAGGTATCAAAATAAATTCTAATATTTTACTGAGAAATTACTTCTTTCTCAAAAACTACGTTACTTCAGAGGGAGCCGTTTCTCACAATGTGTTATACTATCAACAGCTCTCCATTGCTCGTTACCAAGTAATTTCTTATGCTAACAATTGTTTTGAGAAATTACCAAGTGTCCGGTGCCTTTAAATGTACTCCCTGACGTTCAATAACGTTCCACGTACCTTACCATGCACGCCCCCACTCTCCTGGCTTCTGGTCATTGCTCGCCTTCACCTTCGACGAAACCGCCGGGTCAGCTTCACCTCGACGGCCTGGCGATACCCGCAAATTAGACTTCATGTCGGATCGCTCTGAAGTCGCAAGTGCACAATGAACGGAACTGTAAATCCGAAACGCTTTTTGGTTTGTTTTTATAAAACCAAATAAACCTCAGCGACAAAAATAAACCACTGTACTGACGCAACGCTCTTCTCTTTTTATTCTTTCTGTGTAAGATAAGTTTAGCACGTGGTCTATTTTCAGGTGAATGCAGATCGCAATCACCCAATTTATATTATTTCTCACCAAGGACACACACAAACGTATTTGCAAACATTAAGTTCGCCTTTCTTATCAGTTTGACGCGACGGGTCAAATTATTTTTAGGGAAGTTCAGAAATAAATGGGTTTTCGTTATCAGGGAATGCCAAGGGTCTTGAATTTCTGTTTGTAAAAGCGCGTTGAATAGTGGATGTGGTATTTAACATATTAATCGACCAGTACTGGAGAGTTGGATTGAGCCGAGGTTGAAGGTTGACTTTAAATTAAATCGTTAATGATAGAGTGTTGGTTCCAATTTTGTCGCTGCTGTCTAAAAGTGTAAAGGCAATGTGCTTTTCTGTTAATGATTAGCACGTGCAACCTGGACTCTGGCAAACGGGGGGTGTGTATGGGAGATAGCTAGTGGTTTGGCTACCCATTTTTGGTACCCATATTTTTTCTCTATAATTGTCTTTTCATTAAAGGATATCATACAGGATTGGTAGAGCTGACAAGATGGTCGCAGACACTGTATGCATGTTTTGTGTGATCAACCACATTACATAGAATATCAAACCTATGTGAAAATTTGGGCTTGATCAGTGTTGTGTGAGTCAGGAGAAAACAGTGAAGAGCCATGCACAATGTTCAGCATGTGAACACATTGTCCTTATTTTGATTGTGTTTTTTTTAAAGGTTTTCACGTACAGTTTCTTGAACATGACTTCATTTCAGAGGGAAATATTTCACAGAATAAAATGTTTTTAGTATGAACTTCGATAATCAGTATAGCATTCTTTTTAAACAATTGTGTTTTTATCCATACCAATACTATGTAATACCTTTATTGTATCATTTCTGGGGTTTTTTTTAGATCTTTTGTTTTTGAGAAAAAAAATCCAGAACCAAGTAAATTCATTGTAACCATTGGGTTCTCATTACAAATTTCGGAGAAGGCCATGTAGAGTCATCTGCCGACCAAGTGCCAAAATCAAATCATGCACTGGTCCCTTCCTCAACGCTACCCCCAACCCACCTCCAAAATATGGCCCCTTGCCCACATCAGCCCCTCTCCCATAAACACACCCAATCCATGCACCCACTGTAACTCCCGCATACCTTTATTGGCCGCCCAACCCAAACCCTCTACCGTCAATCCACCCTATGCCCCCCCCCCCCCAATCCACCACCCACCTTACCAATTCCAGGGCCACCCAGTGCGCGAAAGTCTGACAAAAAAAACTATATTTAAAGTTAATCTTAATAACCGTATCTATATTTACACCTTTTTGGTTATCGACACTCTTGCGGCCAACATTTCATTGTTCTTTCGAGTGAGTGAAGGTCAGTCTAAAGTCCAATGGTGACTCATAAGAGACAAACTTTAAAGCACATGTACAACATTGGTAATTGTCAAAGACTAGTATCCACACTTTATGTGACCCAACATAATACATGAAATAACAAGCCTGTGAAATGTTTAAAGCTCAATCGGTCATGAGAAAACAGTGAAAAATCCCATTAAATGTTTTCACTGTTTTCAAACATCGGATTTGATCACCAGTGATAAAGACTAATAGTTTTACTCATAATTTCTTTAAAACTATAGCATTTCAAGCAAAACTATATTTCAAGGGAAGTTTACCACCATGACCATCTTTATACAATGTAAGTTATGTGTAAATATGTGAACATTTATATTTTCATTTCAATCTTACCAATGTTGTACACACCCTTTAAAGGGAGGGTACCCTTCTGGTAGTTACTCCAAAACTTAATGAACACAAAACTGACTTAGTAAGAAGCACTGCAGCTGTTGATAATGTGTAACATTTTAGAAACAATTCCCTTCAAAAAGAATGTGGTTTCAGAGAGAGGGATTAAAAACGTTTCAATCTGAGAAACGTTTCTGCATGAAACGTTTCTCAGATTGCGTATTCCAATTACGGATTATTCTTCCTGCGTGGGCATAACCGCTACAGATGTTCGGCGATATCTCAAGAACGCTACCACCTTTGGAACTGAAATTTTCACAGGTTAGTTTTATTGTACATGATTAAAACAATCGAACGGTTAAAAAAAAGGACATTTTTTGCTTTAACTATTTTTTTCAATTGCACCCCCAATATGGCGTTTCAGAAAAGTTTGGCATGAGATCAAAGGACTTTACGGCGTGTAAATTTGAACATAAAATGAAACTTTTGAAAACTGCACTCTGTTGGTTTTTTATGATTTTTAATTTTTTTAAATTCAGGATTCATGTATCCCGATTCATTTATTTTAACACACTTAAATATTGAACAGCTATTTGTTATTAAACTATTTCTTATTTATATTCTATATATTATGTGTTATTATTAAATCGATTACATAAACATAGTTCCCCACAAGCCTCGGCTTATTTGAACAGCCTCCTTACTCACAGCTTCTATTGTTTTACTTTCCATCATCATTATCATTGGTCATGTGATATACTCTTTGATTGTATATAGGCCTACTACTATATTTTGTTGCGATTCTGTCTATTATTGTGAGTATGCAAATAAATGTCACATTGAGAAAAAAATTGTGAACTTGGTGCGCGTTTTCGCGGCCGTATTAAACCAATGACTGTTTCTGTCATTGCCCAGTGATTAACTAACGGCCAAGTCAACCAAAACAGTTATTGGTTATACGACCGCGAAAACGCACCCTTAGTTTGTACGCACGGGGCAACGGGACTCACAAACTAGACTTGGCCCTCCCATTAATTCTATACATTTATATTATCTCACTTGTTACAGACCATGTCATCTTTTTCTTACCAAAAAAAAGTGACCTTGTACATTTCAGGGCCTTTCTGGCAGGCAAGATACTACAATGGTCATATGGGAAACATTACATGTAGTGTCACAATTTCCACACTAACTCAAGAGCCATACAAATACTGGCTAAGCAAGTTTTGAAATGTGCCCCCCTCATTCTCCCTCTAAAGACACGCCCATGTGTTTGTACATCTATCAATCTATATCGTGAATCGGCCATTTTGGTTTATCGGATTCGAATCAATGTAGCCGAAACCGAGGCAGAAAGGGACAAATAGTACAAATAGGACAAATAATGCCCTTTTGTCGTGTGTACGACAAGATTAAAGGTTATTGCTCGGCAGTACTTGCCTTTGTATACGTCGAATGTTAAAAGTTTTCTTATAGAATTAGTATTATCAGTATTGGTGTAAAAGTAGCCAGGTTGGGCTCCTCCGTTGCATACCCAAAGCTGCTGTCCTTCTTACCAAGTAAGATTTGATTGCCATTCATTTTCAGAGTCACTACCAAACGTGTACTGTGCCTTTAAACATACACTTCAAATCTTAAACGTGTATCGAGACCAACCATCGTGACTCCTTTATTTTTTACATATTATGCTACACGCCTGAAGTGAAGTTCAGTTCTGCTCCATTTGAGTGTCGGTTAGCAATTGTTAGGCCATTGTTGAGATTTGGACTGAGATTGTTACGAAATAGGCACGTCAAAATATGCTCTGTCCATGGGCTTCGCATGCGTCCTCGGAATTAATACGTTAATGCTAAGAAACATAATGGTTCAAATACACCAAAGGCAACAGTTTATACGCGAACTATATATACGTCCCAGCATACATCAAGATCTGCAGTCATATTCAAATCCACCATCCTATAGAAAACAGAGTTATTGAGTATTGGACAAAACAACTATTCACCAAAAATGTCTTCATTAAACTCCAAGAATTAAAAGTTGCAAATGTCATCAACATTTGTAACAATCGGTTTCGGTGTCCTCCATTTTCTCCTTCGTTTGCTGATGACCCTTGCTGCTTCCTGGACAAAACCATCTTTCCTCAATCTTCTTCCAGCAGATTGAAGGAGTGACATCGGGGGTGTGATCGGCAAGACTTCCCGCACGATCCGACGCACTCACCGAGAAACTCCTCCATGGCGTGGTGAAGCAGGCACTGAGGAGTGAGGCGGCCACCGCTGCAGACAGGGAGCTCGCAAACAGCAAAGCGCAGCTTTACGCATCTCATAGCGCCCCACCGACCATCATTTTTATTGTCTAGGGCCCCACAGTCTTCATTTTCTTCCCAGTCATTTGGCTCTTTATCTCCCCAATTTTCATAGGCGTTGGTCTCATTCTTCAACAGACAGTGCTGCCACTTTCCCTCCTCCTCGATGTCATTACAACCAATCCAGAGACTGGTGCCTGGTGTCTGATCAAACTCTTTCAGGAATAGTTCCCTTATGTATTCCTGTTCGGATTGTGAGTTTGGGATGGCCAGGTTTGCTCGTGACTCGGCACAAGTGCGATTTGCTTCGTACCAATCCATCTTGTCCGTTATAATGAAGTAACATGACTCGCCGTATCGGTGCCAGTCAGGAGGGCACATTTCAGCCAATAAGCGGCCACAGTAAAAGCCAAGGACGAGAATTAACACTTGAGCTATACGCATATTCTTATTTTCTAAAAATGTGTGAGGTATAAGTTTGAGAATTGAACTGTTTCCAAACTCTAACCGTTGTCAGACGATGGTGGACTAAATGGCTATACCTGCTTTGCTTCCTTTAAGAAACTTGAAGTTACAACGTTGAAAGCATTCTATTCAAGTGGTAATTTTCAATGGCTACGCGTCATTGTTTCCATGGAAACAGTTCAATTCAAGCAACGGAGTGTTAAGAATCTGACTTTCCGTGACAATATGTTCAACACAATATCCATCCTGCCGAACCGCCGAGTGAAATCGATTTATTTTTAATTAAACTGTTATTTACTGACCCTGCAGGGTCAGCAATTGCCATTTTGGTTATTATTCACTAGCAAGTCTACGCACGCTATTACGAACGCTAAAAATAACGTTATAAAGAAGGGGCCATTACACTGTTTACCTTTTTACACCTATTTGTATTTGGTTGACTTAGATAGGAGAATTCGCTTCTCCGTTTTCAATAGGTAATTGGGTCTGCATGAAACAGAATAATACTTTGGTATCGATTAATAATAATTACAAAAGGAACAATATACTGACTTTCATATCAATAGACACAAAATTGTCCGTTATAATGGAGAGTGACTTGCCGTAACGGTGCCATTTAGAACGGCATATTTCAACCAATAGAAAGCCACAACCTTTGTTCAAATCAAAAGGTCACGACCAGACAATACAATTTCCATAAAATGTAAGATTTAATGTTTTCTTCCATTGCGATGTGTAAATATTTTGCCTGCATGATGTCCAGGCTCTGTGGCTCCTTTGTCAACATAAGAAGTCGTAGGTTACATGAACCATTAGTTCCAACATTGTCTCCATTTTTGTCCCGCTTGCAGAAAGAAAAGTATTTCCTTTATCACTTTACTTTATTAATGTTACGTTGTTGATTATTAAATTTCACATGCTCGATTCCATGTGAAGGAAGATCGATGTTATAATGTGTTACCAGACATTTGGCGTTTTCTGTTCTTATACGTATGAAGTTAACACTTGACATGTGGGTGGTATGAGATTCGTGGAATGGTCTGGCTTTTATTTCTCGGAAACTTGTCAATTTGAAAAGTGGCTTGTAGATGGAGTTTGGTGGCTTTTATTTATAACGTTGTAAAGAGGGACGTTGCCGTAATGAACGATTATTGTGTTCTTTGAATTGGCTTGCTTTGTATCATGTGGCGGGCTTTTTAAAATTACGTTTGCGGCTTTCAACTTATCATTGTGAAGAGTGGCTTGTAGGTTTTCTGGTTTTTGGCTTTCACTTTTAACATTAGAAATGGAATGTTGGTTTTCTGAATTATGGATGTGGTGTATGTGTTGATGGTTTGCAACATTGTTGATGTGAGGAGTAGACCGGTTTGGTGGCTTTCATTTCTATCCTAAACAATAGTTGTGGCGGTTTATCGGCATTCTTAAAGCACGCTGATGTGGTGAGTGGCTTGTAGTTGGAGTTTGGTGGTTACTGGCCTCGTTTGGTGGCTTTCATTTCTATCCTAAACAATAGTTGTGGCGGTTTATCGGCATTCTTAAAGCACTCTGATGTGGTGAGTGGCTTGTGGTTGGAGTTTGGTGGTCTGGCCTCGTGTCTATGATGAAGCGGTACACTGGGGTGTTGAATGACGATCCCACTACTTGCTCGAGGAGACCCCGTTTGTCTTCGAATGTGCCGTGATGGCCCACGGTGCAAACAATTTCGGCCACCGAGTATGATGACTCTTACAGTCAGAAGTTGTGTTACTCGGCCAGTTACAAGGTGCATCACAATAGGGGACGGTGTACCTTAAATTTCTGGCAAAAAAGAACAGAGAGGAGGGAATCAGAAAAACTTACGCTACTCAAAAACTGCCAAATAGCAAATCAAACTTTTGAGTTACCTTTAATCGTCTTTTGATGTGAGATCACACATACCTTAGCGAGAACCGATCAAGCTAGTGTTCGAATTAATTTTAAGTTGGGTCAGTGGTGTCATCAGTTACTGATAGGATCTACAACGATTGCGGCTCTTTCTTTCTTTGTTTCCTTCTTTTTTCTTTTTTCAAGGAATTTAAACTTTAACTTACGTCAACGAAACGCTGTAATTAGTGGGCTAGTTGCGATAAGGTGCGTAGAAACGCCCGGCGTCGCTCCTGAAGTAAAAAAAAAATAGTCAGTTTGACAGGTCATGAGTTCAACAAACTTTGAACTTACTCGGCTGCCCTGTGGCGGTGCTGATGCTCATCGCCGAGGTCCTTCTTGAACTCGGGTTGGGTTGTCGACAGGAAGGGCGCCACCTTGCAGGTGTATCTCCCTTTGTATGACGCGTGCACTCGTCCCCACCGTTCCTTTTCACTGGTCATTGTGACTGGGTTTAACGATGCCAAACTTTCGTCACAAGGTCACACTACTTTGGACCCTGGAGAAGAAAAGAAAAACGCTGTGCAATTGTAGATTACGTTTTTGGGCACATCATTACGCTCTTCCCATTCGGGTAAATTTCAGTCATTCTTAGACATTCAAGACTACACTCTCACCATTCTTCAGTTGGATTTCTACCACCTATAGAGGGTTTTACAGTCACGTGATGTTATCACGTGACTGTGTGTTTGAGACGCCATTATTGCCGGTCAATGACGGGTGCACCCCACCAAATAATCTCCCATAGCACACAGTGCAAAATGCTAAATATTCAAAAATACACGAAAAATACTTAAAACTCTCACAGCTTTGAACTTGAAAGGGAAAATTATTAATTGACTCTTGAACTTTTATTCTCTGCTCAATTTTATATGGGGAGTCCCTGGGCCCGTCGAGTTATTCTCCCTCCAAGTAAAAACACCCCTACACAGGTGTAATTTTCAAAACGTCCGAGCATCAATCTTGAAAAATGTCCCTACACCTCTCAGCAAATAGGACCATTTATTTCAGGGCCTATGTCATCCAAAATACCTCAAGCTGGAAGTCAACAACCCCCAGGTCACAATTGGGCAACATTTTTACATTGAAACTCTTTGTCGGGGCTCTCAAATCTGTCTAATATAGAATATTTTGAGGGCTTACAAAAAATTAATGAGCTCGGCGCTCTGTTTTCTCCTATTTGGTGGGGTGCACCCTGACCTGAGGCAAGATCAGAGTTCATTATCATGACCGGCAAGATGGCTGCCGTTGCGGTAGTCGGGGCCAGTGACGTCAGCTGAAAAACCTCTACTGACGAAATTTAATGGTTGACCAACCTCTTGCTGCTGGCTTTCACGAAACTGAATGATGTTTGCGACCTGTGATGAATTTCAAATGTTCTTATTTGACCAGTGACTGATAAACTCGTGAAATTGATTTACTCCTTTTGGATGCTGAGTGCTGGTGCAACGGAGCAAGACATTTTCAAATGAAATTGAATGAAGTGTTGAATTAATTTTTTGTTGAAATTGGCAGGGAAAACACATATGATAGTTACTTAGGGGCAGTTATACCAGTTGAACAAAACTCAAATCTGTCTTCGTGATTTTTAAATTTAGATTTTCACATTATTTTGACCAACCCCAATTTTTGATTTGAAAATATATTTATTTATTTTTATATCCATATATAGCGTTTATTATTGAAATTCAAATTTCTTTTTGAAGAATATGTTATTTTCTTAGACCAACCCACCACATTAACATTTTTAAGAAACAAATTAGAACAATGCATTTGAACAACATCTGGTAATTGTAACAGACCAGTATCCGCAATTTTTGTGGCCAAAAATATTACAACCATCACAAAACAACCAACCTGTGAAAGTTTAAGCTCAATCTGTCTTTGGAGTTGCGAGAAATTAGTGAAAAAAAACTTTATGTTTTCAGGGTTTTCAAACATCCGGTTTTGGACTCGCAAGTTCAAAACTAACTATTTTACTACTTTTTCAAAACTTAAGCATTTCGAACAAAAATACCTCATGGGAAGTTTTCCACTATAATAATAATAATAATGAACGGCACTTATATAGCGCTTCACACAACAGTCCCGAAGCGCTTTACATAAATTAATGAGTAAACAGGTAAGTTTTCAGCAGATGTTTGAAAATGTTCTCGTTTGGAGCAGTTCTGATGTTGTGCGGCAAGTTGTTCCAGAGTGACGGTGAAGAATTCGAGAACGAGCGATGGCCATATGACTTAGTGCGAGAGCTGGAACGGAGGGTACGACGAGGTACATATGGATGAAGGAGTTCTTGAAGATAATGGGGTGCGGATTGGTACATACATTGTGTGCAAATCTGTGAACACTGCATGCAGTTTCAATGTTGTGCACAGCCTTGAAATAACAGCAGTGTTTGTTTATTTATCACTATCGGGTCGGAAAATATTGGACAAAAGCGGCTGCAGTGAGATCGAGGTCAAGTGTGTGTGTGCCAAACAAACCCTGAATGCTTTTACTAAACAAACAAAAACAATTTATATAATCCTCGGAATGAAGTAAAGTGAAAACCCCAAAAATGAAATTAATAGAATGGTTTGAAAAGTTTCTTACCTGATCAAAGTCAGTTCTAAGAACGACGTGGCATCGTCCCAAAATGACAAGGTTGATATTTGCAATGAACGGGTCCGCAGGATTGTGACACCCGGGACGCCTCAGAGAAGATTCCACGGGGGGCTCAGCGGCTTGTTTGGACGGAGGGCCAGCTGCTCTGAGGCCGACGTGTTGTTTTTTTATCCTCGTTTAATCTTGTTTATTTGGGTCCTGGAATTAGTGAGACCTTGGAGTGGACTTTGAAGTTTAGTGTTGCGACATTTTTATGGTGATCACGTGGAGTTGTATTCGATAAACATATAACTATTTGATTCTTCACAAAAATAGAAGTGGCATGGTTTATGGTTGGATTTATTGCATCAACGGAAATCGGCATGCTGAAATTGTCTCTGTTTTGTGTTTTGTAAGAATTACATAAGAAAACATACCTCCTCTTACTAAACGATTTTGAGAAAAATGATTTTCGCGTCATCCTTTGGTTATCATAGACGTTGCTCGGACCACGGAGCTGGTAAAATTTGACAATCACTGTGACGTAATAAAGCGTTCGCATAATCCGTGCTGTGCTGCCAGGAGTCTTGTTTCTCCAGTATCTTGGTTTTGGGGCCCAGCTTTTATTGTTTAGGGCCCATTGATCTACATTATAATCATAGAGTTATATAGAAGAACTAGAGGGCGCACTAGCCAAGTTACGTGACTCGTCGCGCGGGTGGTGCGGCCATGTTTTAAGTACATGTACCACTACTATTACTTTACTGTACGCAAAACAACAACATGAACACCGAGCGCGTGATGCGTGCATTTACCATACGCACATCGTATACTTCGTACTCAATTTTGCCCTCTATTAAATGGCGGTCGTGTCTCCTTGCGGTCCCGGCGCGTTTGTGCACGCAGTATTGCCAGTGCGCCCTCTAGTTCTTATATATAACTCTATGATTATAATGTAGATCAATGTTAGGGCCAATGTCACAGAGCTGTTCAGCAGAAAATTATGCTTCGCAAATTTATTGCTAAGCAGAAATTAGCCGGGACCCAGTCACAAACATTGCAACCTGTTTCTGCAAGGCAACTATGGTTAAGTGCAAAGTAATTGTTCTGCTTGAAAGCTTAAAGGAGCATTGTCGTTGTGACCACAGCGAGTCTGTGGCCAGACATTAAATTCTGAAACCAGTTACTGCACACGCACGCGCGATAATAATGACGGTGCACTTTAGGCTTTTGTGAGTGATGTGATGGTCAACGCGCATGCGTGTAGTAGTGAGAGTTAATGTTTCCATGTGCAGCCACAAGCAGACTATGATCACAACGACAGTGCCCCTTTAAATGAAATTGGGTCCTGTTAAGAATAGCACATCCAAAAATGCTAAGCATAGACAAGTCTGCTTAGCTGAAATGGGTAACCATAGTCAAACTACTTTGCATTGTCAGTGATGCTGCTAACTGGTTCAATTCCCTGGGGTTAATTTTAGCTTACGTTGTTATTCATGAGTGTTCAACAATGAGTGAGAGAAAACGGCGACAACACAAACCATCCTGCAGTTTAAAACAGTTTTTTGAAAATGGCACTCCGCACTAATGACGTTGCTCTTGCTCAAAATACCCGACTGTCAGACAAACATGCGTATATGTTAGTAAAATTTGACTCACGTTTGTCTGAGATCCGTGTACATAGCTTCTATTTTCAGAATAAAAATTGCACCATAAATTGCTACCTTATTGCACCAACAGCAGAGAAAGACAAACATAAGACACAAGGTTTTCCAAGCTACTTCCATGGTAATTGTTTTAATCTGTTGCCACCAAAATCTGCCCTTCTCTAGCCCTTCGCCCATGATTCTTTGTGCGAAATACCCCAAGACGTTTGAAAAAATCTATTATTTGTTAATGATGTTTGCTATTTATATAGATGGATTGCACATGACGTCATTGACCACACCATCTTTGAGACTTTGATGAAAAACAATTGAAAGGTGCACGCGTGTACGCGGTGCGCACAACTCTCAGCGAATGAAAGCCTTTCACGTGTGCACATTTAATCAAAGATGGCGGCCAATGCAAGGGGTCTGTTAGAATAAACCCTAAATGGTGAATACGGCCCTTTTCGAATTCACGGCTTCGGCTCCAAAATCGGCTCAGGCTAGCTAGGCTCCCTCAATTATTTTAACTTACGCATGCTTTGCGGTCAGGGTTTCAGACAAGAAAACTGGGCCTGCTGAAGCTCAATCCGGAGCCGAAGCCGTGGATTCGAAAAAAGGGCCGCAGTTTCATGATCTAAACACGCCATTACGGAGCTCTGGAAATGCCATCCGAATTGTTGAGATCATGGAATCATTATCACATGATGATGATGATGGAAACCTACAGAAAAAAATCTAGGAATGTCGACGTTCTAATGAAAACACATGCCATCATTCCTCTGAATATTTCAGGATGACAACATCCTTTTGACCCACCTGCACATAGGGTAAATAGTAGGATGTCGACAGTCGATAGTCGATGTGCGTCTACCATTTCCATCATTTTGGGAGTCATTTCATTTGTGTACATTTTGACCCCCAAAGTGGCGTATAGGATATAGGCGCGTGTAAGTGCGCTGCGCGTTGCACAATGAGTCAAAAGTGGGATGTCGACAGACGACATACGGATATCGATCAGTTGACATATAGATATCGGCAGTCGACGTACCGGGAGAGAAAGCATTTTTCTGTCATGCATGTATTAAGATTTCGTCATACTTAGACTTTATATCAGTTTCTCGGATGGCACTTTCAGGTGCCGTAAGTACTACTCCCAAACTAATGTAAAGGATTTCAACTCAAGCCGCGTCCGCATCAAGCGGCTACGGTTGTGGCTATTATTGTTGATATAGTGCTTCTTGCTTGAAAGCCAACATTGAATTTGAACGCCAACGTCGTATTCTAGGGAATTTTGTCCCCTCGATGTGTTTCCACATAGGGTAGTTAGGCCGTATCCGAATTGGCAGCTACAGTTAGGCCTACGGCTGCTACTGTTGCCAAGGGTGTTGCTAGGGACGTCACATACTTCAACGCATGATGACGTGGACATCTAGCCGTAGCCGTAGCTGAAGACGTAGCCGTTACTTCGATCACGGCCTTACATGGGCTGAAGGAAGTCGATTCAAAAGAGGGCGCCATCAGACGAAATTTCTACACAATTCGCCGTATAGGGCGGGGGCAGAATCTCCTACCACACACCCAGGTCATATCCACCACTGAATTAATTAATACGTACACGCCTCATTTAATCAGACAGAAGAAGTGTTTTTGAAACGTCAACAATTTTCACATTGTACTTGCATACTGGACTAGAACCAATTTGTACTTAATTTGAGGGCGGTAAACATGAAGCGCCGTAACGGCAGGAATATGAGCCTTCGTCCGACCAGCTTGGCCCTCGTCGCCCCGCCGGCAGACATCTCTGTACCTCACAGCCATCCCCCTGTGACCGCATCTGTCTCTGTAGTACATTCCCAGGGCTGTAAGGTAAGCGAACACTCCGAGGCACAGCAAGGCGATGCCGATGGGCACACCGGACAAATCTGCCGTACTCCCCGTGCCGTTGTCGTCAGTAGTTCCGGCCGTCATCTTTGCAGTCTCGTGGCGTCTCGGGAGACGCAGCGGAGACGAGAGGAATGTCACTGCAGCACCGCTTGTCAGCAACAACGTGCCCACAAAGGTGAATGCCAGCACGAGGTTGTGGAGTATTGATGCATATCGCCTCGTTATGGACCGTCTAGGGACGACCTGGCTGATGGGGAGGTCCTGGAAAGGTCCGGTGAACGACATTTAAAGTGCCATGTTTCAAACCGTCGTCATCATCATGTGAATTGATGCTCGTAACAAACCTGAAAATTGTTTTATTTTATAAAAACAAATCAGACTAGATATAACCATCTGTATTGTTGAAAGCAGATGTCCCTATCTTCTGTATACACTCCCACACGTTCTAGGATGTCTACAACCAAAATTATGCACATTGATCACATAGCACTGAACCTGCCCCCCCCCCAACTACCACCACAAAACTTAGAGAATGTTAGGCCCTGGCCCAGTTAGTGGACTCATCACTGAACAGTACAATGGAGACAAGTAATTTGTAATCCAGTGACTTAACTGAGGGAGGGGGCACGGGTGGCATTTAAAATCTGGAATTTCAAGATATAAAAATACCAGAGTAAAATGTTGCATTATAACTATAATATTTAACGTGATAATTTCAATGTTTTTTAAACTATTATTTTATACGCAGACAATGTATTTGTTTTTACACTCACATGTTTTCTTTCGGAGCGCTGAAAAGGAGCGAACAGAAACTACGGTTTTAATTGGCCAGAAGTGTGGGGTCCCCCCCCCCCAGCACGGTATTCAAAAAACGGTAACCCACTTTTGCCCCTAAGCTTTTAACGCAGTTTCAACTGTAGGGACTGTTACAACTAACTAGTAGTAGGCTGTACACTTGCGTCCGAGGGTTTAGTATAGAAGATGTGACTTGTGACATCACATGTTTACAAAAGAGCCACAGAGCCTGGACTTCCGACGGGCACTTTTTTTACACAGCTCAATGGAAGAAAACAACAAATCTCAGGAGCTAGGCCCGCACATGGCTCTAGATGGATTTCACCAGTTAAAAAGAATGAACGATCGCATTGCGAGTTTGAACTTTTGAACGACAGCTTATCTTACCTGGTTGTTGCGGATATCACGGGTGATCATTTTTGCCCAGATTATTCTGTAATCTTGTGCGATCTTTGAAACAACTTGTGTAGGCTAGTTGCTGATTCCGCATTTATTTATACGCGGGCGTCTCGCATTGTTCTTACGCCAGGACCATAGAGCAGGGGCATTAGTCCCTCCAAAACATATAATGCTCAAAAACTCAAGATTAATTGTTTTCATGGACATGATGTTTTGAAGTAACAACATCTACAGGATTTGTTCAGGTCCAGGGTGAGGGCACTGCAAGGGCAGCACCATTCCTGTTAGGAATTTTACTCGGCCGTCCAAAAAGGGGAGAGAAAAATAATTTGCGATTATAGAGTCATAATTTATGCCTTCTCAATGTCAAGTTACTATAAATGAAGTTGCAAAGATTCAAATGGCGATGCTTTTTAAGGTTGTTGTAAAATGATAGGGGGTATTCGGGTTTAGGTTTTTCAACAACGAAAAATTAAAAGTTGTTAAAAATGTACATTATAATTATTTTTTAGTCATGCAGCTTATCAAACACGCAACTGAGGAAAAGTGATCGCGCCCTCAATCTCAAGGTACTAACGCCCTCAAGTGATAATTTATTGCCAGCCGTAGGAAATCAATAATGACACGAACAGTAGTGTAATTTTACCAGACTGAAGCTAGCCGCGTATTGGGCCAGATTTCCATCCGCGTATTCAAGGAACGGCCAGCCGCGTATTCAGGAAAATTAGAATCCATGCAGTTAAAGGCGGTAACACTTTTGGCTCCCCCTTCTTTCTTATTTTAACGAATTTTTTAAAAATATTTCTTTATTAGTATAATTTTTTCAATATTCTTTGAGAACATATCACTGACAATACTTCAAGGTAAAATTTGATTACTTTGCTGTCTAATTGAACAGTAATTGACCGACACAAATAAGACCTCATCATCTTCAACATTTTACACAACTGATTAAAAAACTTGCACTCACCCCAAAGTAAATGTACCCTTCATGTTGCTTAAAAGATGAAATTTTATTTCATAATCTGATAGACCATACCACTGGGCACACTTAATTTTGGAGGTGGTTAATTCGGCTCACTAATTAGTACCTAATTAGCCGCTTGAATACGCGCCGTTTTCTATCATGCGTTACTTGTACCTACTACTAACTATTATAAGAGCGCTCGCCGTAAAGTAAATGTACCCTTCATGTTGCATAATAGATGAAATATTATTCCATAATCTGATAAACCAAACCAATGGGCACACTTAATTTTGGAGGTGGTTAATTCTGATCATTAATTAGTACCTAATTAGCCGATTGAATACGCGCCATTTTCTTACATGCGTTAGCGGTATAGCACTTGTACATACTACTTACTATTAGGACAGCACTCGCCGTAAAGTAAATGTACCCTTCATGTTGCATAGAAGATGAAATTTTATTCCATAATCTGATAGACCATAACACTGGGCACACTTAATTTTGGAGGTGGTTAATTCGGCTCACTAATTAATACATAATTAGCCGCTTGAATATGCGCCATTTTCTATCATGCGTTAGCGGTATAGCACTTGTACATACTACTTACTATTAGGACAGCACTCGCCGTAAAGTAAATGTACCCATCATGTTGCATAGAAGATGAAATTTTATTCCATAATCTGATAGTCCATACCACTGGGCACACTTAATTTGGGAGGTGGTTAATTCGGCGATCTAATTAATACCTAATTAGCCGCTTGAATATGCGCCATTTTCTATCATGCGTTAGCGGTATAGCACTTGTACATACTACTTACTATTAGGACAGCACTCGCCGTAAAGTAAATGTACCCTTCATGTTGCATAAAAGATGAAATTTTATTCCATAATCTGATAGTCCATAACACTGGGCACACTTAATTTTGGAGGTGGTTAATTCGGCGCACTAATTAATACCTAATTAGCCGCTTGAATATGCGCCATTTTCTATCATGCGTTAGCGGTATAGCACTCGTACATACTACTTACTATTAGGACAGCACTCGCCGTAAAGTAAACGTACCCTTCATGTTGCATAGAAGATGAAATTTTATTCCATAATCTGATAGACCATAACACTGGGCACACTTAATTTTGGAGGTGGTTAATTCGGCTCACTAATTAATACCTAATTAGCCGATTGAATACGCGCCATTTTCTATCATGCGTTAGCGGTATAGCACTTGTACATACTACTTACTATTAGGACAGCACTCGCCGTAAAGTAAATGTACCCTTCATGTTGCATAAAAGATGAAATTTTATTCCATAATCTGATAGTCCATAACACTGGGCACACTTAATTTTGGAGGTGGTTAATTCGGCGCACTAATTAATACCTAATTAGCCGCTTGAATATGCGCCATTTTCTATCATGCGTTAGCGGTATAGCACTTGTACATACTACTTACTATTAGGACAGCACTCGCCGTAAAGTAAATGTACCCTTCATGTTGCATAGAAGATGAAATTTTATTCCATAATCTGATAGACCATAACACTGGGCACACTTAATTTTGGAGGTGGTTAATTCGGCTCACTAATTAATACCTAATTAGCCGATTGAATACGCGCCATTTTCTATCATGCGTTAGCGGTATAGCACTTGTACATACTACTTACTATTAGGACAGCACTCGCCGTAAAGTAAATGTACCCTTCATGTTGCATAAAAGATGAAATTTTATTCCATAATCTGATAGACCATAACACTGGGCACACTTAATTTTGGAGGTGGTTAATTCGGCTCACTAATTAATACCTAATTAGCCGATTGAATACGCGCCATTTTCTATCATGCGTTAGCGGTATAGCACTTGTACATACTACTTACTATTAGGACAGCACTCGCCGTAAAGTAAATGTACCCTTCATGTTGCATAAAAGATGAAATTTTATTCCATAATCTGATAGACCTTAACACTGGGCACACTTAATTTTGGAGGTGGTTAATTCGGCTCACTAATTAATACCTAATTAGCCGATTGAATACGCGCCATTTTCTATCATGCGTTAGCGGTATAGCACTTGTACATACTACTTACTATTAGGACAGCACTCGCCGTAAAGTAAATGTACCCTTCATGTTGCATAAAAGATGAAATTTTATTCCATAATATGATAGTCCATACCACTGGGCACACTTAATTTTGGAGGTGGTTAATTCGGCGCACTAATTAATACCTAATTAGCCGCTTGAATATGCGCCATTTTCTATCATGCGTTAGCGGTATAGCACTTGTACATACTACTTACTATTAGGACAGCACTCGCCGTAAAGTAAATGTACCCTTCATGTTGCATAGAAGATGAAATTTTATTCCATAATCTGATAGACCATAACACTGGGCACACTTAATTTTGGAGGTGGTTAATTCGGCTCACTAATTAATACCTAATTAGCCGCTTGAATACGCGCCATTTTCTATCATGCGTTAGCGGTATAGCACTTGTACATACTACTTACTATTAGGACAGCACTCGCCGTAAAGTAAATGTACCCTTCATGTTGCATAGAAGATGAAATTTTATTCCATAATCTGATAGACCATAACACTGGGCACACTTAATTTTGGAGGTGGTTAATTCGGCTCACTAATTAATACGTAATTAGCCGCTTGAATACGCGCCATTTTCTATCATGCGTTAGCAGTATAGCACTTGTACACAATGCCAGCACTCGCCGTAAAGTAAATGTACCCTTCATGTTGCATAAAAGATGAAATTTTATTCCATAATCTGATAGTCCATACCACTGGGCACACTTAATTTTGGAGGTGGTTAATTCGGCTCACTAATTAATACGTAATTAGCCGCTTGAATACGCGCCATTTTCTATCATGCGTTAGCAGTATAGCACTTGTACACAATGCCAGCACTCGCCGTAAAGTAAATGTTGATGCATATGCCCTGTGTAACTTTACACGATCGTTCAGCAAATTTGACAAGGTAAGCAAACAATAAATTGATTATTATACCCAAGATGGTTTTATTATCATGCATGGATCACACTGAAGTTACACTTGCTTTTGTTGATGACAATATTTTAAACGATTTCGTCTAGTGAAAAGGCCCGTTCTGATTCAACATTGTTCATGAATCATGTGCGTCGATTGCATGGGCATGCAGCATGCTGCATGCATGGAGGCCATGGCTCGCGTGTCGTTAAACCTACAGGTCGAACGTATAGTCCACGTACGATCCAGCCCCATTCAACGTGCAGTAAAATCCTTCATTATGGGCCTGTGAATTTATATAACAAGTAGGATTTGATGAGTCGTAATCTGCATTTTATATTGCAATATAACTAATAAGCACAGGAGGCTTACCCTAGATATCTTTTATTAAACTCCTAGCTTTAGTGATTTTCTATAGATTAAAAGGTCTAAATTGTTTTTAACAGGTCACCACATTGCTCGAGGAAGTGCTGAGCAGTAATACCACAAAGCAGCCCACTCTCATTGCCTTTGTCGCCAAACCACAGATACATCAGATCGTTTTGAAGATAAAGAACTACCGCTTCCCCCTTCCATCATCGAACATCACATCAGCTGTGGATATACTCTTCAAGAGCCACTGCACCTTCAACTTTGAATATTCTGCTCAACTACCCAACTTCTTTGGCTACCTGCAAACTCAGATATACGGACTGAAATATTCAGGCAAGGTGCCACCACGAGTCATTGAATTTATAGCCAGGGCACTCAAGGTACTGTGAGTGCTTATCACATGGAGAGTTTGAAGCATTGTTAGTATCTTGTTCCTTTAGATTGGTGTTTTTATACATTTGAAGTTTTCGGATTTCAAAACAAGGAATCTGAGTGTTAACTTCTAATAAGAGTGAAGTTGGTTTGAGGTGATTTATTGCTGTATTATGTTGATAGAAGGCAATTAATCATTCTGTATTTCAGATACACATTTTAAATCATTCTCTTAATTCAAAATAGGCAAGTGTTTTTTGTACAACTTTTGAAACTATAACCAGGAAACGAAACCTAAATTTAACATGAAGGTTCCCAGCCTTTTATTAAGCCTACAATTCCGATGGCAGAAATCTAAATTTAGGACTTGAGACATCAGTTTGAGAGTAAATTGTGTGGCATATACCTAATACTACTTTTAATTTCGGTGCTTTTGTTAATTTATACCTGAACTTTGGGGCATTGTATTCATGAAAAAAAGGATAATGATATACTGTTTTTTTTGGACGGAAGGAAACAGTCTCTTAATATTATAAATACAATTTTCAATTAGGCTAGACAAAAAATAGTTGTGTTTGCTATTGCCACACACCTTTCACAAAGAAATCATGTAAATCTTTGTTATAAAAAACCCAGAAATAGTACCCACGTTCTTTCAAACGTAATAGGAAACACAGCTGTTGTTTGTTTGGCCTTACAACAAATGTGTTTTTTAATGCTGGATTTCCACACTGTTTGGGCCTACTTGATAGTCATTGATATATTGTTGGAGTGTGTAAGAGTCAAGTTGATTTGATGTGATTAAAACTTATGCTGTATAATTTTGGTAGGGTTTTAACCTGTTTCTGTGTCAACCTTCAGTTAGAAAATCTCAGGGGCAGATTACAGAGGCGAGATATTGGGGGTCAAACACCTCCCTTAATCTAGGCCATTATGTTTTAGTTTATGCTAACAGTCTTATTTACAAGCTGATTTCATGTGTCTGTTTTGGGGAGTTTTTTTGGTCTTGTTTATTATGCTGGGGTGGTCTTTTGGCTTTTGCACTGAAATAATCAGACCAGGGTCACTGCAGAAACTTGTTAGTGGTAAGAAACAAAATTTGAAACAAATCTGTAAAGCCTGAACACCCCCCCTCTGTAAAAAATTAATGGATCTTATAATATTTAGAGAAGTTTATATATTTGTACGTTCATGTATTGCAACTGAACTTCTCAAATTTAATATGTTCTCATGTTTCTGATAATAAAATTTTACATAAACATGTACATGTAACTCAGTTGAGTACATTATTTTGTGTCCTAGAGTTGCTGAAAATAGCACCTAAAGTGCTCTAGTTTAGCTCTTATGGGTGCAGCACCTCAATGGCCGTAGCACCTAAAGTGCTCTAGTTTAGCTCTTATGGGTGCAGCACCTCAATGGCAGTAGCACCTAAAGTGCTCTAGTTTAGCTCTTATGGGTGCAGCACCTCAATGGCAGTAGCACCTAAAGTGCTCTAGTTTAGCTCTTATGGGTGCAGCACCTCAATGACAGTAGCACCTAAAGTGCTGTAGTTTAGCTCTTATGGGTGCAGCACCTCAATGGCAGTAGCACCTAAAGTGCTCTAGTTTAGCTCTTATGGGTGCAGCACCTCAATGACAGTAGCACCTAAAGTGCTCTAGTTTAGCTCTTATGGGTGCAGCACCTCAATGACAGTAGCACCTAAAGTGCTGTAGTTTAGCTCTTATGGGTGCAGCACCTCAATGGCAGTAGCACCTAAAGTGCTCTAGTTTAGCTCTTATGGGTGCAGCACCTCAATGACAGTAGCACCTAAAGTGCTCTAGTTTAGCTCTTTCTGAGTGCTACTATTGTAGCACGCATGCTCGTGCTAAACCAGCACTCCAAGTGCAGTCACTATACAAGCTCTTAAAAGTGCTAAATATTGAATCTTTAAGTGTTAGAATTAGCACTTCAATTTTTAGAGTGTAGCGGTATAGCACTTGTTCATACTACTCACTATTATGACAACACTCGCCGTAAAGTAAATGTACCTTTCATGTTGCATAAAAGATGAAATTTTATTCCATAATCTGATAGTTCATACTACTGGGCACACTTTATTTTGGAGGTGGTTAATTCGGCTTACTAATTAGTACCTAATTTTGACTACAATTATTATCCACACGTTTGTATTCAGTCAGTCTACCCTTATACACAATAATCCCTACAAACCTATTGACGACTAACTTGCTTAGAAAATGAATCACTTTTACAATCAAAATTTTACAGTAATTACCAGCCCATAAACTAAAATCCCTCATTTAGAGTTTTTTCTGAAATAATAATCTTTTTACTTAAATGATTTAATTTATACTCACAAAATTGGGCACATTCAAATAAACAAAATATTGATGAGAGTATGACTGCGACTAGCGACGAATTTTTTGATGAAACAGCGCCCTCCATCGAGCAAAAATAACTTCGCCTATGATGTTATGCACACAAAAATAAATTTTCAATATTTTTTAAACACATATCCCTGACAATACTTCAATGTATAATTGAATTACTTTGCTGCCTAAACAAACAGTAATTAACCACCGCAATTAAGACCTCATCATCCTCGCCCTTTTACACAACTGTTTTACACAACTTGCACTCACCCCAAAGTATGTCCCCGTCATACTGCTTTAAAGGAACATTACAAAGTTGTTTTTTTGCTAACAAAACAGTTGCTGGCAGTGTACTTTATGTAATCCAATATACACATAAACTGACAAACCTGTAAAAGTTTGAGATCGATCGGCCATCTGGGTCACTACGAGAAAATAGTGAAAAACCGATTACACATTTGCATGAAATCATATAGGTTCAACAAATGAATAAAACGCTCACTGAGCGATAAACTCCAATCGTAAAATTGGTTTATTCATTTCTCATCAGCCAATATGGCATTTCAGACAGAAATATTTCAAGGGATATCTTCTACTATCATCATCATTAGACCGTGTAAGTTTTATGTAAATCTGTGATCAAAAATTATATTTTACAAGTTTTTTTTCTTTACCAATTCTGTAATGTTCCTTTAAAATATAAAATGTTATTTCATAAGCTGATAGACCATACCACTACGCACAAATAATTTTGGGTGGCTAATTCGGCTCACTAATTAGTACCTAATTAGCCGCTGGAATACACAGTCCGCAACCGCAACAGATAAACTATTGCCATCATACTAGGAAATTAGACTTAGAAAGCTTATTCAGGCGGTCAAAGATACTGTCAATTGTTTTGCATACCACACACGGTGTTTCCGGTCTTCAATTTCCCATGGGAAAAATACTGGTTTCTTGCTTCGGACTCTAAATACTTATTCCAAACTAGTCTGTGTTCTACCTCCATGGTTTAACAGCTCTCAACGTCTTCATCTCATATCACACCTTTTGAAGCAACTGCACTGGCTCCCCGTCAATCAACGACTCGAGTTTGGAACACTCTCCCAAGATACCTTTATACATCTACATCCCTTCAGTTTAAAGAGATATTTGTTCAAACGTTCTTTCTAAATCAGTATCAAGTTGTCTGTTAAATGTTACGATTCATTTTCTCTTTGTGCGCCTTGGGTGTCTTTATTGATAGATATGTCCCTGGTATAAATATATAATTATTATTTTTTATTATTATAGGTTTTCTCGGTCAAATTCGGCAAATGAGCAGCCAATTTAATTTTCGTGCGTTCGAATTAAAGCTGTTTTGCCTCTCCAGTTTTTACTGCGTTTCAAATTCAGAATTCGGGCATTCAATTTCGTTTTGAGGCATTCAAAATCCTTTGTGTTCAATTTAGCATATCGGCATTGTTTTAGTAACGCACAATCATCATGCAATTTCGTAAAGAGGCAATCAATTTCGCTAAATGAGAATTCAAATAAGTAAGATAAAGAAATGCGAATAAAAAACAGTAATAGGCAACTGTTTCGTATCTTCACTTCAATTCAGGCAAACCATATTTTCTTAATCTATGTTTCCAGTAGATTTTACATGGGACCCATTAGATTTGTCTTCTTCTTTGTTTTCTTTTTTAATCTTTTCTTCAATTTTTGGGGGGATTTTTATCGTTAACTGACTAAGACCTAATGTTCCTTTATGTTTTTCCCGGTTTCTTATTGAGTTGCTATTTCTAGAAATATGCGTGTAAAACTGTGGCGAAAGCTCGTTTTCGAAGTACATCTGCAAAGTTACTCAAGTGGCAATAAATAAACAGTATTTATGCCTTTAACAATCGAAAGGAAACAAAAGTTTGACAGCGCGTTTTTTTTTAGATTGCACAAATTTCAGAAATGACTGCCCAAAAATGAATTTGAATGACTAAACACACGCCTCAAGAATCTCTTGCGAATTTGAATGCTGCTTTGTTGAATTGTTAAATTGAATGATTATTTTGTTAAATCGAATGACGCAACATTAAATTTGACTAGTCATAAAACCAAATCAAATGACCCTTTTCAGAAGTATTCGATTTCGCGCGAAATGGAACGGCGTTGTGGTTTAATTGGATGCTCGTTTGCCGAAATTGACCGAGAACACCTATATTATTATCTTCAGAGAGATCTTCGATGGGGAATTGACAAACGTTCAGAGTTCTGTTTCAATATCTTTTTTTGTAAAGAGTTGTTTGACTACATGTGTACATGCAAACTCAAATGAGTTAGCACCAATACGTATGCAACATTTTGAAGATGTTCAAAAATGTATTGTCTTCACGATGACGTTTAGGCTGTCACGTGACATCAATTTTTTTTTTTACTATTTAAAACGACTGATAAAGACTCCCATTACGAGCACGCAGCAGCAGCTGATGGACTCGTGGGTGATGAGTCAGAGTGGCCAATGCGTTTGTTCAACAACGGAGTACCTCATGATTTGATTTTAACAATGAATACTGAGAAGAAGAAAAAAATGTGTCACTGTTTTATAAATGCGTAAGGCCTGTGTTATATATTGTCGGCTCAGGACTAAAAGGTCGTTAGTGCAATTTGTATGGATTTCATAAAATTGGTTTGGCATATTTTGGAACTCCTGGTAAATTGAGTTTATTGATCAAGAGTAGTCTTTGACAAAACGAAACATTCAGTTTCTGTTTTTTTCGAACTTATTTGCATTTTTCACTTAACGAACTTTTTGATGATTACGGATTTGAAGTTTAAATTAACGACCCTAGGCCCTATACTAGACGACGATAAATATATGTATATTTATTACATTATATACATGTACATGTATATGTTTCTATTTTTTAACAAAAATGTTTATCCGCAAGATTAATTGTATATTCATGGGTTTAAAAAGGATCAGTTAAAACAAAACCAAATGTAGAATACAAGGACCTAAAACAAGGTTTCCAGCCTTTGTTCTTGAGGCTAATTAGTAAGTAGTATATGCACAAGTGCTATACCGCTAACGCATGATAAGAAATGGCCTGTGTTCTCGAGGTTAATTAAGTGTGCCCAGTGGTATGGACTATCAGATTATGGAATAAAATTTCATCTTTTATGCAACATGAAGGGTACATTTACTTTACGGCGAGTGCTGTCCTAATAGTAATAGTAAGTAGCTTGTACAAGTGCTATACCGCTAACGCATGATAAAAAATGGCGCGTATTCAAGCGACTAATTAGGTACTAATTAGTGAGCTGAATTAATCACCTCCAAGATAAAGTGTGCCCAGTGGTATGGACTATCAGATTATGGAATAAAATTTCATCTTTTATGCAACATGAAGGGTACATTTACTTTACGGCGAGTGCTGTCCTAATAGTAAGTAGTATGTACAAGTGCTATACCGCTAACGCATGATAGAAAATGGCGCATATTCAAGCGGCTAATTAGGTATTAATTAGTGAGCCGAATTAACCACCTCCAAAATTAAGTGTGCCCAGTGGTATGGACTATCAGATTATGGAATAAAATTTCATCTTTTATGCAACATGAAGGGTACATTTACTTTACGGCGAGCGCTCTTATAATAGTTAGTAGTATAGGTACAAGTAACGCATGATAGAAAACGGCGCGTATTCAAGCGGCTAATTAGGTATTAATTAGTGAGCCGAATTAACCACCTCCAAAATTAAGTGTGCCCAGTGTTATGGTCTATCAGATTATGGAATAAAATTTCATCTTTTATGCAACATGAAGGGTACATTTACTTTACAGCGAGTGTTGTCATAATAGTAAGTAGTATGTACAAGTGCTATACGCATGATAGAAAATGGCGCATATTCAAGCGGCTAATTAGGTATTAATTAGTGAGCCGAATTAACCACCTCCAAAATTAAGTGTGCCCAGTGTTATGGTCTATCAGATTATGGAATAAAATTTCATCTTTTATGCAACATGAAAAGTACATTTACTTTACAGCGAGTGTTGTCATAATAGTAAGTAGTATGTACAAGTGCTATACCGCTAACGCATGATAGAAAATGGTGTGTATTCAAGCGACTATTTAGGTATTAATTAGTGAGCCGAATTAACCACCTCCAAAATTAAGTGTGCCCAGTAGTATGAACTATCAGATTATGGAATAAAATTTCATCTTTTATGCAACATGAAGGGTACATTTACTTTACGGCGAGTGCTGTCCTAATAGTAAGTAGTATGTACAAGTGCTATACCGCTAACGCATGATAGAAAATGGCGCATATTCAAGCGGCTAATTAGGTATTAATTAGTGAGCCGAATTAACCACCTCCAAAATTAAGTGTGCCCAGTGGTATGGACTATCAGATTATGGAATAAAATTTCATCTTTTATGCAACATGAAGGGTACATTTACTTTACGGCGAGCGCTCTTATAATAGTTAGTAGTATAGGTACAAGTAACGCATGATAGAAAACGGCGCGTATTCAAGCGGCTAATTAGGTATTAATTAGTGAGCCGAATTAACCACCTCCAAAATTAAGTGTGCCCAGTGTTATGGTCTATCAGATTATGGAATAAAATTTCATCTTTTATGCAACATGAAGGGTACATTTACTTTACAGCGAGTGTTGTCATAATAGTAAGTAGTATGTACAAGTGCTATACGCATGATAGAAAATGGCGCATATTCAAGCGGCTAATTAGGTATTAATTAGTGAGCCGAATTAACCACCTCCAAAATTAAGTGTGCCCAGTGTTATGGTCTATCAGATTATGGAATAAAATTTCATCTTTTATGCAACATGAAAAGTACATTTACTTTACAGCGAGTGTTGTCATAATAGTAAGTAGTATGTACAAGTGCTATACCGCTAACGCATGATAGAAAATGGCGCATATTCAAGCGGCTAATTAGGTATTAATTAGTGAGCCGAATTAACCACCTCCAAAATTAAGTGTGCCCAGTGTTATGGTCTATCAGATTATGGAATAAAATTTCATCTTTTATGCAACATGAAGGGTACATTTACTTTACAGCGAGTGTTGTCATAATAGTAAGTAGTATGAACAAGTGCTATACCGCTAACGCATGATAGAAAATGGTGTGTATTCAAGCGACTATTTAGGTATTAATTAGTGAGCCGAATTAACCACCTCCAAAATTAAGTGTGCCCAGTGTTATGGTCTATCAGATTATGGAATAAAATTTCATCTTTTATGCAACATGAAGGGTACATTTACTTTACAGCGAGTGTTGTCATAATAGTAAGTAGTATGTACAAGTGCTATACGCATGATAGAAAATGGCGCATATTCAAGCGGCTAATTAGGTATTAATTAGTGAGCCGAATTAACCACCTCCAAAATTAAGTGTGCCCAGTGTTATGGTCTATCAGATTATGGAATAAAATTTCATCTTTTATGCAACATGAAAAGTACATTTACTTTACAGCGAGTGTTGTCATAATAGTAAGTAGTATGTACAAGTGCTATACCGCTAACGCATGATAGAAAATGGCGCATATTCAAGCGGCTAATTAGGTATTAATTAGTGAGCCGAATTAACCACCTCCAAAATTAAGTGTGCCCAGTAGTATGAACTATCAGATTATGGAATAAAATTTCATCTTTTATGCAACATGAAGGGTACATTTACTTTACGGCGAGCGCTCTTATAATAGTTAGTAGTATAGGTACAAGTAACGCATGATAGAAAACGGCGCGTATTCAAGCGGCTAATTAGGTACTAATTAGTGAGCCGAATTAATCACCTCCAAAATTAAGTGTGCCCAGTGGTATGGACTATCAGATTATGGAATAAAATTTCATCTTTTATGCAACATGAAGGGTACATTTACTTTACAGCGAGTGTTGTCATAATAGTAAGTAGTATGAACAAGTGCTATACCGCTAACGCATGATAGAAAATGGTGTGTATTCAAGCGACTAATTAGGTATAATTAGTGAGCCGAATTAACCACCTCCAAAATTAAGTGTGCCCAGTGTTATGGTCTATCAGATTATGGAATAAAATTTCATCTTTTATGCAACATGAAGGGTACATTTACTTTACAGCGAGTGTTGTCATAATAGTAAGTAGTATGTACAAGTGCTATACGCATGATAGAAAATGGCGCATATTCAAGCGGCTAATTAGTATTAATTAGTGAGCCGAATTAACCACCTCCAAAATTAAGTGTGCCCAGTGTTATGGTCTATCAGATTATGGAATAAAATTTCATCTTTTATGCAACATGAAAAGTACATTTACTTTACAGCGAGTGTTGTCATAATAGTAAGTAGTATGTACAAGTGCTATACCGCTAACGCATGATAGAAAATGGCGCATATTCAAGCGGCTAATTAGGTATTAATTAGTGAGCCGAATTAACCACCTCCAAAATTAAGTGTGCCCAGTGTTATGGTCTATCAGATTATGGAATAAAATTTCATCTTTTATGCAACATGAAGGGTACATTTACTTTACAGCAAGTGTTGTCATAATAGTAAGTAGTATGAACAAGTGCTATACCGCTAACGCATGATAGAAAATGGTGTGTATTCAAGCGACTATTAGGTATTAATTAGTGAGCCGAATTAATCACCTCCAAAATTAAGTGTGCCCAGTAGTATGAACTATCAGATTATGGAATAAAATTTCATCTTTTATGCAACATGAAGGGTACATTTACTTTACGGCGAGCGCTCTTATAATAGTTAGTAGTATAGGTACAAGTAACGCATGATAGAAAACGGCGCGTATTCAAGCGGCTAATTAGGTACTAATTAGTGAGCCGAATTAATCACCTCCAAAATTAAGTGTGCCCAGTGTTATGGTCTATCAGATTATGGAATAAAATTTCATCTTTTATGCAACATGAAGGGTACATTTACTTTACGGCGAGTGTTGTCCTAATAGTAAGTAGTATGTACAAGTACTATACCGCTAACGCATGATATAAAATGGCGCGTATTCAAGCGGCTAATTATGTACTAATTAGTAAGCCGAATTAACCACCTCCAAAATTAAGTGTGCCCAGTGGTATGGACTATCAGATTATGGAATAAAATTTCATCTTTTATGCAACATGAAGGGTACATTTACTTTACGGTGAGTGTTGTCCTAATAGTAAGTAGTATGTACAAGTGCTATACCGCTAACGCATGATAGAAAATGGCGCGTATTCAAGCGACTAATTAGGTACTAATTAGTGCGCCGAATTAACCACCTCCAAAAAAAAGTGTGCCCAGTGGTATGGTCTATCAGATTGTGGAATAAAATTTCATCTTTTATCCAATATGAAGGGTACATTTACTTTACGGCGAGTGCTGTCACAATAGTAAGTATTGTGTACAAGTGCTATACCGCAAACGTATGACCAAAAATGGCCTGTGTTCTCGAGGTTAATTAGGTACTAATTAGTGAGCCGAATTAACCACCTCCAAAATTAAGTGTGCCCAGTGGTATGGACTATCAGATTCTGGAATAAAATTTAATCTTTTATTAAACATGAAGGGTACATCTACTTTAGGGTGAGTGCAAGTTTTTATGCAGGTGTGTACTATGGTCTGGAGGATGAGGTCTTAATTGTGGCGGCTAATCACTAATTAATCAGGCAGCCAAGTAATCTATTTGTATCTTGAAGTGATGTCAGTGATAAGTTCTTAAATAATATTGAAAAAATTATACTAATAAAGAAATATTTTTAAAAAATTCGTTAAAATTAGAAGAAAGGGGAGACAGAAATGTTACCACCTTTTACTGCATGGATTCTAATTTCCCTGAATACGCGGCTGGCCGTTCCTTGAATACGCGGATGGGAATCTGGCCCAATACGCGGTTAGCTTCAGTCTGGTGTAATTTTAGTGTGTAAGATTCCCCCAAAGTTTTGATTTCTCCGTCATCATGGAGCCCACGGATACATTCTATGTGAAGGCTGAGTATATAGAGACAGTTGAGTATTATTTATTTTGTATAATTTATCTCCAATTGATGAAAAAATGTGGTGTTCAAAAACTTATTTGAGAAATTTAGTTCACAGATTGTGAACCAAATTTTCGCCCTTCCCTTCATTTTCCCTTTTTTCACATCAATTTTTAACATTTTTTTACCGAATGCGGATGTCAGCTAAATTTGAACTTGGAATTTTATAGGTAAAATTTCCGTATTCGACTTCCACGTTTTTATTCATTAGGAAATAAAGTAGTATCTTAATTACTCATTATGACATAAATTACTCCCATACTCCGATAGTGGATCTATCGGCTCCATGAACCTCATAGAGGTAGAGGTACACGTATGTATAGACCTAGACCCAGTAACTGGGGCGCTGTATTCCTTTTTCGAAATTTTGACATTATCTGTCATACTAGCGCCCCAGCGAAAGCTACCAAAAATATGGGGAAGTGCAATATTTTCATAAAAAATCATAGATGTCACACCAAAAATGCCCCAAAATGACGGAAATACCCAACGAATTACCTTCAGAACTCCAGGTGCAGAATAATTAATGTTACAACCAATTCCTCCGGAGGAATTTCCTTTTTAAAAGCAAACAAAGTCCAACATTTATTGTAAAAAACTAGTGAGAAACTTCTAAAGTGTAGGTAGGATAGGCCTATTGCAGGAAGACAAACACCTGTATCATCTGGAAAAAAAACCTATTAGCTATGATCCTTTGATTTGTTTCAGGCATCTGGGAATAAAGTGAGTCGACAGTCCGTCCTCTGTGGTAGTCAAAATATAGTACTGAATGGCAAGGTAAGTGGCATACTTTCTAAACCTCTAGAATCTATTCTAAAATATGATCAAAGAAACCATTTTTTCAGAGACGTTTGAGTTTGCTGTTGTTTGAGCCCCCCCCCCCCCCCCAACCAGTCACAAAACTTTGCTAAAAGTACAGAGATTCAGAAAGTATTACTTTGTTTGATTGTTCTCTAAGGGCTTGAACTTTGGCACGCAGGTTGGCTTAGTGGTTATTTCCTGCCTTTCGATTCTGTTGACCCTGATTCAAATCTTGCTCCATCCTGTAGCCTTGCATCCCTGGGCATGTCATAGAGCTGCTAAAGCACAAAAAACAAGCTAAGCACAACAAGATTTTGCTTACCAGAATAAGGTCACCAGCCAAACTACCGTGTCACATGAACCATTTGTGACTGGTGTTCTGCTCATTTCTGCTAAGCGAGAAATTGTTCAGCAATATTTTCTGCTCAAGCAGCTCTATGAAATTGGGCCCTTGTTGCAGGGGTTATTACCATTTGGGATTTTCCCTCCATGTCTAAAACTGAACATTTCTTCATCATCTTCTCTTCACATTGGTTACAGTGCAAGGCACTTCTGAGGGTTCCCTGGTCTCATAACAATTTCATTTTTTCATGTGCAGTCGATCATACATTCCGACTGTATCATCAGAGGTGACCTCGCCAATGTAAGGATCGGCCGGAGCTGTGTCATAGGTCAAAGAACGGTCATCAGGCCACCCTTCAAGAAGTTCAGTAAAGGGTAAGATGTCCAAAGATGTTTAAATGCCGACCCAAACACTCCCTAAAACAGCCACATGGTCCAGCCAACTAGCTCATTGTTGAAAACTATCCTTATAGACCTTTCTATTGCAACGTCACAGCCCGAGTTTTTGCCAACCGAGGTCGGAAAACTATGGAAACCCATCAATGCAAAACAAAAACAGATAACCACAGTTTTTAACAATGTTACACAAACATTCAAAAATAGTGTTGAATTTGTTGGAAACAAAGCAACCAATCATGAGAGGTACTTTACTTAGTTGAAAGTTTGCAGAAAATGTTAAAATTTTGTTGAAACATCTATTAACACGATTGAGTGTTTTGCTAACATTCGGCCTTCCATGCCAACCAGCGCGGTTTGTTTATCAACAATGGAAAGGTCTATAATAGACCCCTTGCATTGGCCGCCATCTTTGATGAAACGTGCCCGCGTGAGAGGCTATCATTGGCTGGGAAATGTGCGCAATGCGTGCACGTTAACATTGTTTTTCATCGAAGATAGGGGGTCAAAGACGTCATGTGCAATCTATCTATATGAAGTATGAGCCAGTAAACAAGCTGGGGGACTGATTTGGTGAAACAACAGGCTAACTAGTTCCACTGGCTAGTCACTTCTTAAAAACAGTTAAGGGCAAAACACCATGAAGTTTTGTTTACTTGTAAAAGCTGATAAGTTTGTACAAAGTTTTTGGGCTGTTAAACATTTTAGAAAACAACCACAAACTTTTGTGTGCTGGAAAAACTGAAAACACTACAAAATTTACTGGCTAGTCATTTCAAAAGTTAAGGGCAAAACCTCTTTCTAAGAGAGACGAGTAATTTTTCACTTATTAACACTTTGACTGCCAATCCCGGTAATTCTCATGATAGACTTACCTCAAAGTGGATGCTATGCCCAAGATTTCTCAGGCTGGTTGTACAACGTAAAAATAACAGAACGTTTTTGTACTTGAAAAACGTATAGTATTATAAAGTTTGTGTGCTGGAAAAACTGATAACATAGAGTTTTTTGTGATGCAAAAACTTTGGAAAACACTAAGAAGTTTTTGGGGGCTATAAAAACTATAACCACTACAAAGTTTTGTGTGCTGAATGACTGAAATTACTACAAAGTTTGTTTTTGTTGAAGAAAGTTTCTTTTCTTTTTTATGCAATACCAAAGTTGCGTGTCTGCAAGAGGAGACTGCTTACTCTAAGTAAGGCTTTATATTTATTTATTTATTTTTTTTTTTCAAAAATTGGTCTCTTTGAAATTCCTTCCTCCCCCCCGCCCTTCCTCCTAACTTCTTGTGACCGTGGTTCATGTTTGTATTTGCAGTGTGGCGTTCTTCCCGTTGCATATTGGGGATCATGTATTTATTGATGAGGACTGTGTCGTCAATGCCGGTCAGGTTGGATCCTACGTACACATCGGAAAGAACTGCGTAATTGTAAGAACAATCATTCACTAGTTCAAGATTTCTGATTTGGCAAGAAATGTTGTTGAACATACACACTGCCCAAGGTGTACGTTATCTTAACCTTTTCGTACGAATCATTTTGTCATACTAACCACTGGTGACCACATTGTTTGACCACTCAAGCGTGAAGCACAAATTCTCACACAACAGAAAGCTTCTGTTTTGAGGCCAATTTTACAAACTCTATATTACCATGGAGAGTTAATTTGAGAGCAAAATAAGTGATACAAAATATCTTGCTAGTTGAATTTTCTTTCATATAATCCCCAAAACATTGAGAATGGCCAGTAAATGTTCAAGTTCTTGGCAGCTCGCCTTTTGGTTGCAGGGGCATTTTCCTCAGTGTGATCTGTAAACTCGAACATCTTTTTTCCACAACCACATGGCGCTCCGTAACCGTTTTGCATTATTGATTCACTCTAGTTTGAAGGGATTGCGTAGTAACAACCTTGTTATTTTTTACCATCATTGGAAAGATCTGAATTTTTTCTTTCCAACCATTGTACTTTTGGTATGGAGGGTGTACATGGACAAAACCACAGCTTTATTACAAATGGCCTTTATGTTCAGGCTTCAGTGTTTTGTTTGTGTTGTCTTAGTCGACTAAAGTCACCATTGGGGCTCAAGCAGAGTATAGTGCACAGTCAACTAAAGTCGCCATTGTGGCTCATTCGGGTTTAAGCAGGGTATAGTGCACAGTCAACTAAAGTCGCCATTGGGGATGAAAAGATCAAATCTGACCTTGTTTTTTTATATTTTTGATCAGGGTCGGAAATGTGTGTTGAAGGACTGCTGTGCAATAGCTGATAATACCTACTTGCCCCCAGAGACAGTAGTACCCCCGTTCACACTGGTAGCTGGATCACCAGGTAAGTTTGAGATAGGTTTGTTTTCAAAGTCAGCTGTGTAAAAGTCTGAAAATATTGACTGCTTTGAATGCTATGGCTAAAACTACGACTCCCGAGGTGATCCCCGGAGTGTTAGAACGCTCCAGGGATCACCTCGGGAGTCGTAGTTTTAACCATAGCACGAGTAAAAGCAGTCAATATTTTTTTTATAACACCCCAAACATAGTCTAAAGACTGTTTTATTAAGTTAAAGACCTGCATGCTACAATAAATCAGCTGCTGTTGTTATGGGTTTAGTTAGTTGGTTGCATGGCATGTGATAGTACATCGTTTGCCATGTAATAGTACCACCCGGTTTCTAGTAAAACTAAGACATATCATGTGACGTGCTCTAAACCAATCAAAAGGCAGAACATTTGTAAGGGGTGTTATAATAGATAATACTTACTTAATGTTTAATTATATTTAATGTAAAAGTGCACGCGTGTCGCGCTACGCACGACTCTCACCCAATGATAGCTCTTCACGCGTGCACAATTCATCAACGATGGCGGCGGATGACGCGTATTGCAATCCATCTATTGTTGCTGTACCCGCTGCTAATAATATGATTTGAACTTGCCTCTTGTCAATGGGCGTGTTAAGGTGTCTAGTGGTTAGACCTCTGCTCTAGAATGACTGGGGTTGTGGGTTCGATTCCCTGTGGAGTAGTATGCCTGTGAATTTTTCTTCTCCGACTTTGGGGGGGGGGCAAGCACTGAGTATAGTGATTGATGTAGCGCCTGCCGGTTGGTTCCTGAGATCATCTTTGCAATATCTCCACAAAAATTAACACCAGTAAAACAAAGACCTATGGTGATAAGATGTATTTATGCTTGGAGGCCCCCGGCTGTGGATTGTTCTCGCTGTCACCACGATCCATCACAAGTCTGGAACTGTTTTTAGAAACGCCCGAAAAGCCACCTTTTTATGGCAAGCTACAGCGCATTGAGAGTTCCTGCGGTCCTGAAATGTGCTGTTGAGGAATGCTGTATTACATGTATTACCCAATGCTGTTGTACCTAGCTCTCTATGGTGTAGGGTAAAAAAAATGACACCCGTTTTATCATTACTTCAATGGGAAACAAAAAACAAAAACCAACTTTGAGCATTTACCACTGAACACTTTCAACTCATTGGTTCAGTGATTAACCCAATTTCTGTACTCTGTTGGTTTTTATTTTCTAGGTGTGGTTGCCGGTGAGCTACCAGAATGCACTCAAGATCTGATGATTGACGTAACCAGGGGGTACTACTCTCATTTTCTCCCTGTCCAAGAGGTGAAATGAAAGAGACATTATTATTAACTTCTACTACACAACTCCAGCGGTAACTTTATGTTATGTTGTTGAAGCGCTAATGACGTATTTCATGTAGAGTTGTTCCCCTTGGCTTTTATCAGTGACAGCCTCTTAAGCCTTCTGGTTCTGGTGGTTCCCTGAATATTATTTCTTTGATGACTTGTAAAGTTTTGGGGACAGCAGGGATTCATTCATGCTTGACCATCTTGCCCTAGTAGTTCGTCTGTTCGTCCTTAAAGTAACATAGCCCAATTTTTCTCTGAGAGTCGCAACAAATTTTTCTAAGCAAATTTTTACCGAAAGATGCTGTTTCAAAACGTTAAAAAAAAACATAAAATGCTTTGCATGCCATGCACAAAGTGCCCATAGTATGTACATTATTTGTACATGGCTACTGGTAGTTTGAGGTCATATCAGGTCGCCACAAAATCTCATTTATATATACTAATTGTGGACAGGTTTTTTCGTTCAGGGTTCTAAATGAGAGTTTTTTATAATTTCCTTGATCTGTGTTCGAGGCAGTCTCAAGACCAGTCTTGAGACCAGTTTTGCTAATCTCAGGTCTCGGTCTGGGCCTCAGGCCTTCAGGTCTCGGTCTCAGCCTCAGACATTCAGGTCTTTGTCTCAACCTCAGACCTTCAGGTCTTGGCCACGGCCTCGGACTATTGGGTTTCAACTACAACACTGTCCTCAACTAAAGGAAAATAGCTATCTCACATTTGGATCAATTGTTACCATGAATTTTGCAAACAATCAGGCGATGCATCTTTAAGTAAATACAAATGCTTCCCCCCCCCTTTTTGCCCTATGCCAAGTTTTACTTGATCACAAACCAAGATATTTCTTCAAGCAATGTACCTTAAAAAATGTTTTCAGTCTACAATGCTTCAGTTGTTACAGCCATTTAAAGCTGGGACCCTGGCAATGCTAAGAAAACACCTGGACACATAATTAAATTAAAACACACATGCTTTGGTACAAGTTTTTATTTATTTGATAAACAGCAAATTTGATACACCTGGCAAATATTTTGAAATGTTTTATTGTGCTGGTCAATAACTCAACAGGAAGACTTGACCTTTAACCTGTTTCCGAGCGTGTCACTGTCTAGAACCCTAGGTGTTATTCACAGAAAGTCTTCTTTTTCTTCTTCTCACATGTTCGTTATTTTTATCACCAAGTTTTGTTTTTAGCTGCTTAGCATAATTACTGGTGTACAAATTATTATTTATTACAAATTCAGCGATAATAAAGTGCTCTGTAAATTAAGACCGAGTCCAGCTTCTTCAATCGCTTCATTCAAGTATTGACCCCTGATTGACCCCCTTCCACCAACGTCACATGAGGCTACTGTCTGCCATGCTGGCCATTTTGGAAGTCAAATTGCACCCATAAATTATATGGTAAGCGTGTAGACCGCGCACTGTATCAAATGCGCACCACACTGTATGACACGGGGGAAAGGGGGGTATTATTTTGATGCTGTCAGGTGAACTGGGTCAATAACAGTCTTGAATCTATAAATAGTGTTTTTGCACACTTCAGATTTGAAGCTGCGCTAGTGGAAAGAGCTGAGTAGGATTATGGGTTTGGCCGTGTCCGAATTGGCGGCTATGGCTACGGCTACATTGCTGGGTCATCATGTGTTAACACATAGGACTTCCTTAGCAACACCCTCAGCAACAGTCGTAGCCGTAGCCGCCAATTCGGATACAGCCTTGTAACTATGAGAACACAATCTCTTTAGGGAGAATCTCTTTTTGGAGAAGCGCTGGTTCTGGGAAGAAACCGGGGTTTAGATGTAGAGTCTCAAACTGTGTGCTCTGCTGGTATTAAACAGACAAGATGAGCACACAGACAGGCTGAGAGTCCACTATGTCTTAAAACCCAAGTTCTTCTCAGAACCAACACTTCTCTCCAAACGAGATTTCATTGAAAGGGCTGTTGTTAGCCGAGAACCTAATCAGTTCTTGGTGTTTTACAGTTCCAATGCATTTAAATGTTTGTGCTGACCTTGCGGTTAAAAGGCCTGCCTTGGCTGAAAGTTCTCATCATCAAATAATATTAAAAGTTCTCATTATCAAACAATATTCTTGAACAAAATTAGAATTTCTGATTTGGGGATTTGGCGTACATGCAGTCACTCGTCTGCACCGTCTCGATTGGCTTGTTGTAGAATTTATCGAAACCGTTGGATTTGAGCCATTGGAGAAGGTCTGCTTCGAAACGGTTGCGGAAATCTTTGGGGCTGCGGGCGAGCACGAAGAGGGTCGTTCTGAAGGAGTCCGTCACGACGGAGTACTGGTACTGGGGTGTGGCGTTCTGTGGCGTGGCTTCTTTTGGTCCAAGCTTAATCACCCAGTCTATAAGGGAAGGGAGGAAAGCCGTACACAGAGGTTATTGGGGTGTGGCGTGGCGTGGCGTGGTTCATTCCAGGAAAATATATTAGAGATTTTGAGGCTTATATCAAACTAATTTGACAGTGATCCTAATGAACAAAATAACAGCTGATGTCAAAACACGGCGGATATAAAGGGCTTTTAATACAAAATCTAAACTTATTAAAATGGAACAGGAATTGTTACAATTGCTAAATGCAACTTGCAAGAGCTATTTAATACGATTAAAAGCAGAGTGGGAAAGATTTTAACAATACCCAAACGGCAGAGGGGAAATTCCTGTTATTTTAATTATTCACAATACTTGAGGAGAACAATGCTCGGCTAGTTTTTCTACTTTATGATAGGGGACTGGGTATTGTCTGTTTTGTTTTGTTTGTTTTTTTAAATAACAATTCTCATATCGACAGCTTGCCAATTTACGTGGAATCTCTTTTTCACATATTTCGTTCTGTGTAAAAATGATGAACAGACACGTGTACTTACATTGTCCGGGGACTGGCTGGACCGGGAATTTCACCTCTAGTTTGCCGGGCTCATCGGGGTCGACCACGTCGGCGTAACCCTTGATGTCGTTCAGTTTTCCCGTTGGGCTGCTCACTCGGTTCGCGTTGTACACCGATATGGTTTTGTTCGCATTAAGGCCATCTAAAATAAAGATTCAAAACCGAAACCAATACATCATTTGCACATTAAATAAGTTCTTGCTTCTGGATTATGAATATAACTTTCCGTTGGCTCTTCACTGATGATGCAACTGCTGAAGAACTATTTGCTCTGAGTTCTCAAAGGCATTTAAAAAACATTTTGAGAACAAAAATGTTCAGGCAACTCAAAACCATACTCGGAGCTACGTACTCATAATAAAATAGATGCATCATTATTTTATAAATCTTTTTGAGTGTGAAGAAAAACATGTTGGGTCTTTAAAAATATGGGTATTGTAGACTTACAGTCGGCGGTGACACAGTAGGCATCTCTCTCAAATGTCGATACAACCACAAGATCAGCATACATCTAAGGAGGGAAAGAATTAGAAAGTCATTCTATAAGTATAAGAGACCGACCGGATGAACAGCATGGAATGTGGTCTACAAGATCGATACGGAGCAAATGGCGCGTTTTGGCCAAGCAGTATAGTTTATCTTACTCAAGTTCTGCTGGATGAATCATTGGAGTGTGGGTTCGAGTCCCAGTCATTACACTTGTGTCTTTGAGCAAGGCACTTAACCATAATTGATCCTCCCAGCCCAGGTGTATCAATGGGAACCTGTGAGGGCTGATACAGTATTGTTTTGTATTAACCCCTGGCAAATTTAAGCAGCTTGGGGTTGTAAGCTCCCCATTAAGTTGAGAACGTTTAAAGGAACATTACAGAATTGGTAAGAAAAAACTTGTAAAATATACTTTTTGATCACAGATTTACATAAAACTTACACGGTCTAATGATGATGATAGTAGAAAACATCCCTTGAAATATTTCTGTCTGTAATGCCATATTTGATGAGAAATGAACAAACTAATTTTCCGATTGGAGTTTATCGCTCAGTGAGCGTTTTATTCATTTGTTGAATCTATATGATTTCATGCAAATGTGTAATCAGTTTTTCACTATTTTCTCGTGACCCAGATGGCCGACCGATCTCAAACTTCTACAGGTTTGTCAGTTTATGTATATGGTGGATTATATAAAGTGCTTACATTGCAAGCAACTGTTTTGTTAGAAAAAACCAATTCTGTAATGTTCCTTTAAAGAACGGTCTAAGCATGCCTGATGAACAGGGGGGTACTTACTATAAAGCGCCGTGATCTAGCCATGGCCATGATCTAGCTACTATACTTTACTAGGATATTTATGAACCAAGTCTTATTATTGAATAAATGTGATTCTTTACGAAAACAAACTTACCTGATACCATCTCCCGAGATAACTCGCGATCTCCAGTTCGGGCACCGTCTTGGGAGGGGCGAACAAACCAGGGGCTGCTAGACTCGATGCAACAAGGCACAGGGACAACACCGCTGCAAACATCATGATTGTGTTAAATTCAGTCGAGTCTGTTACTGTGAATGGGGGACGCACGAGTTCTTTCCCGTGATGCAGGCTCGGTTTGGAATGTAGTGACGTTTCTTAAGTCTTTATATACTCTACAAAGTTGTGCAGTAGGTGCTGGCAAGTTTTGATGAAGCAATCTTGACCTCAATCGTTGAGGGACGTACACGGGTGACAGAAGTATACCTCGTGACTTTTGGGGAAACAAACGGATGTTTGACGCAGTCGATAATTGTATTAAACACGGAGTAGGAAGTCGTTACATCACTTTACAACTTGGACCATTGAGGTAGACCGGAGGCCTAACATAACTGATCAAAGTTCACCTGTTGTCACTGGGACACAATCGTGCGTTATACGGATTAGCTGTAAGCGGTTGGGCCGCATGTTTGCGCCCGAACTAAAAACCCTACTATTTACCTTTTTTGTAGTTCAAACAAAAGTATTCTGATTACTGTCATGGAAATGGGTTTTCTTCGTTCACGTGTCACTAATTACCACTCCTGTGCCGGCTGTTTTTGAAACCAACTTTGGAGTGCCGTAGTTTATATCGTCGGTTATTCTAAATTTATACCTCCATGTTTTCATTTAAATGAGTTTCATTTCCCTTTGAAAATGAAAATTCTGAATAATATCAGTGGTAAATTTCAACAAGTATACAAGTGAATTACGAGCATCAGGTCATCGAAGCAATACGGAGTATAGCCAAATCGAAATTATTTAAAGAGGTTTGCGTGTTAAATGAGTTCAATACGATATATTTTGTGGGGATGGGCAGTGATGGGACGTAATAACTTGATACGCAACTATCTATATGAACGCAACTACGTCTATTTATTTATTCATTTATTTATTTATTTATTTATTATTTCAACTGGGTGGCCCATTCAGTGGCAACCACTGGGTCTCCCATGGGCCCCAGCTTGTACTGGGATACAATAAAAAATTAAACAGCAAAACAGAACACAAACTTTTACAATGTTATTTTTTTAAAGGGCTCAGTAAAAAATATAGACACCAAATCTAGGAAATAATAATCTAAAAATAAGAGAGTTACGTTTGTCTATTTCCTTTACACCTTTTGGTCCGTGACCAATAGTCATGTGGAAAACATCCGGCAAAAAAAATCCGGTGACAAGAAAAATCCTTCACAGTATTCAGCCTTTCACTTCCTAGTGGGTGTCTCGCAGCTGTTTTTGAAACATGTGAGCTTAGAAAAGGGAATTTTCCCGCTCCCTCCCTCCGAAGAAATTGCTGAATCATCTCGAAGGTCTCGTCAGTGCTAGTCTTTAGATCTCAGTGTCCTTCTGTTTTTATCTTTTGAAATGTTCCCGAAGATTCTCTGCAAAGAGGTGAGCGATTCAGTCGGGTGCCCGATAAAAAATGGTCGTGTCATAGCAATTGTGTCATTCAAAAACAAAACTGGGAACCGTTTTTCCGAAACAATTTATTTTCTGTTAGAATCTGAAAGCTTGGGGAATAAAACACCAGGTATCACGTAAAATATTCCATCTGAAATGCTGTCATTTTTTGTGGTTAATAAACTGAAAATGAAGAAGAAGAAAAAACGAAGAAAAAAAAGAAAGAAGAACTTAGATTGAGAAAATGAAAAACACTCATTAAATAAAAGGAGAGCAACATCTTTAATTCTTGGCCTATGGTTTATCTTTGTTTAAACAAAAACAGTTGTTGGATGAATTTTTCCTCCATAAAAAAAGTTGAAATTCTCTTCTTCCTTTTTTTTGTAATGACCTGAATTGCACAAAGTCATTCTAATTTGAAGGCCTGGCGTGTACACGTATTCGTTTTGTAATAAAACTTTCCAACCGAACTTGACCTTCTTCTTTTTTATGTAACTGAAAATTGCATAAAAGGGCTGTTGACCTTTTTCATAAGTTGTTGTGTGTACTTAACCCGTTGTGGTGTTCTTATCTATGCTATACAGGAAAGGTATACTGTGTTTTTACAACAACCCCAACAGTACAGCGTTTTTTTAAATTAGTGGAACCACCGTAACATCAGCGGCCATCATAAAAGAGGGCCCGGTCCGGGTTGGGGTTGGGAGGGTGTGGTCACCTGGGCTCGATGTTTTCGGGCAGTTTTTTCGTAAAATACAAGAGAGGCCATCTTGATCACCCAGCCTCGCTTTATGATCACATTGATGTAGCGAATGAAACTATTTTCCTCACCTAAAATAAAAAGTCTCTTATATTCAATATCAGGTGACGGGAATCAAGGACGTACGCACAGATTGTGAACTTTGGACTATTTTGTAACTAATTCGTGTAGACATTTTTATCTCAAAGTTGTTTAAGTTGTACCCCGCTACAAAATTATTAACCGATGACAAAACTTCCTGCTGCTAAGATTTAATTTTGTACATAAAGGGAGCCGAAAAACCTGCAAACTTTTCTTTTTTTCAAGTTGAATGGTTGAGTAGATTCATAGATATTTCAGTTATGGGTTGGAGAGAGACCGCTGGGTGTCTGATGCTTTTGGCGGTCACCGTGTGCAACGCGGACATTCCGACCGTCGGAGAGCTCGAACTCAAGGCGTACGAAGGTCGCTGGTACACGGTGAGAGGTTTTCATTTAAACCATGTGTTGGGTCGATCATTAGTTTGATCTAAACGAAAACTTTGTTCACTGCCATTTCTATTCTTCAATTCAATTAAATAATTTAGTTCAGGACATTGTTTTCCGAATGCGGTCATGTCCGTTTAACATTTTTGCAGAAAGACAGATGTAAGTGTTAATTGTTTTTTCGGAATTAACTTTGTCTCAATTTTTGGGGTGTAGCGGTTTCAGCTATTAATTACGGATATCAAATTTCTACATCTATTTAGAATTGTTAAATGTTGTTTTCCTCATCAGGTCTATGAAAATGGTTGGACTAATATTGTCAACATGGACATGGACTCGGTGTGTACAACAGCCGACTGTAAGTAACATCAAGAATGGGCCTTACGGTTTGTAAACAACAACAAAATACATATGTATTTATTAGATGATAAATTTGCATCGGGGATAAATAATATTATTTCGTTTTTACCCTAACACCGATATATGGTTTTTTTAAACAGAACTCGGATATACAGTGCTTTACATACATCGATGTTATTGGGTAAACACCAAATAATCTTCTTTATCCCCGTCGCAAATGTATTATCTATTATGTATACCCACTGCTGAAACATATAGGATTCCAACTGCCTCTAGCTACGGGGGCAATCTCGGTGATCTACTTGGTAAGACAACTGCTCTAGAATGGCAAAGGTCGTGGGCTCGAATCCCTCCCGAGTAATATGCCTGTGTTTTTTTTTCACAGAACTCGGGAAAGTACTGAGTATACAGTGCTTTACATACATCGGTGTTTAGGGTAAAAACCAGATAAAAAATACATATGGTTACATGTATATCACATTTTGTGAGTTAGAAATGCATGCTTTTATTTGTAATTTATCGTAAATATTCATTCATTAGATTCTCAAGGAATTTCATTCAATCGAATTTCTCATCGTGATCGGGACAAACTTTCAGCTTTAGGCCTAAATCAATATCTTTGAGACTGCGACTAGGGTAACAGTTGGTTTAGTGTTCGGGATGTCGTTTAGGAGCTCATAATTGTTTTTTGCAAACACATACTTGGCAATTTTTTTTGTTTGTCTTTTATTATTATTTTTTTTTTAACCTAATACTGTTTTGTTCACACACCGAATTTGTTTCATTCCCTTTAAAAATGTTTTATTCCCCTCTCAATTTTTTGCCACTCACCGAATTTCTTGTTTTACCTCTCCAATTTAATTTCATATCCCTTGAGGTTCGAAGCCATACTTCCAAATGGGTGATTTTTTGTTAACCTCTAAAAATTTCTTTTTTTCACTCTTCGAACTTTTTTCTTTTGCTTCACGTCTCAATTTTGTTTTTGTGTTCCTTTAGGGGCTCCGTACATTTAGTCTTATTTATTCTGTCATTAAAGGAACATTACAGAATTGGTTTTGCTAACAAAACAGTTGCTGGCAGTGTAAGCACTTTATGTAATCCACCATATACATAATCTGACAAACCTGTAGAAGTTTGAGATCGATCGGCCATCTGGGTCACGAGAAAATAGTGAAAAACCGATTACACATTAATTTGCATGAAATCATATACATTCAACAAACGAATAAAACGCGCACTGAGCGATAAAATCCAATCGGAAAATTAGTTTTTTAATTTCTCATCAAATATGGCATTTCAGACAGAAATATTTCAAGGGATGTTTTCTACTATCATCATCATTAGACCGTGTAAGTTTTATGTAAATCTGTGATCAAAGGTATATTTTACGAGTTTTTTCTTACCAATTCTGTAATGCTCCTTTAAACTTCATTGATTGTTATCTTCAAAAAAATGTTTTAACGATACATCCCGCCTTTTTTTCAGACAAGATAATCAACAAGACATTCGTTTCAGTGTACAATGCTGGCCGTGAGGGTTTTCCAGAGGGACGGCGTAAAGACATCGCAGGCTTCGCCTACGTACCCAACCTCACCAAGCCCGGTAACCTTAAAGTCGTACTTGAAGGTGTGCCCGTCGAAGGAGATTGTAAGTATTTTAGAATACACCCATCCTCAAAATTTAATTATGAACTTTTAAAATCATGACTCCTGGCCGCTGTCAGCACATGCTGGTATGCAGCGATAACGTTGACGAATGGGTGTTTTCATCAATCGGCCATGTCCACTGCCGAAGCCATGGTCATAATATCATTCTTTGCCCGGAAATGGTAACAAGTTATATGATGTCGAAATCCCAATAATAAAAACATTCATAAGTTAAGGTAGCATAAATATTAGAATTGATATAAAAATTTAAATACACCAACTGTAAGAGCCCGATCATTGTGCCACCATTATCTTTCATGTTCCTGTATGCAGTAACAATTTGACCATTATTTTGCTTGATACCTCAGTCTCCTCCTTTCAGCATCAATTTGGTTACATTGATTTGAAAGAAACAAAATGGCCGCATGAGAATAAAATGTTCTCTCAGTCCCACATAGGCCTACGTAATCTTTCCATTTTCATTATTATCTCCGTAGATTTGATCATTAAGTTAGGCCCCATCGTGGCTGATAAGTACGACTACGCCGTAGTGACGAGCAGCGGTGAACGCGCCCTCTACCTCCTCGCACGGAACCCCATCTCCTTTTTGGATAAGTACAAGGAAGACGTCTTGAAGTTTCTTGACGATAACGGCTACACTGGCTTCTTGAAAAAGCCCAAGCCGCTACTTCAGGCCAGCAACTGTGGCTATCCCACTGCCAGATAAAACACAATAGCAGTGTTTTTCGAGTATTTTTATAATGTTATCTTTTTAAGTTTATTTCTTTAAAATCGTTTGAATCGATAGAATGAGATGTTTTTTATGGCAAGGCGAGGTGGGTACTGATATTTAAATGTAAGCTTTTTTAATAAATATTCTTCAATTGAACTGGGCCAAAAATTTCAAGTCTTGAGTAATGTTATACCTTACTCGTCCTTTATTAAAACTCGCACATATACAATATTTTAAGTTGTTTTTATTCGACCATGTTTCAGTCGAACTCCTCTTGGGTTTAATATCAACTTCTTTATAAAAGAAAAATTAATAATAACTTGCACTTTGTTAAATGACTGAAGTACAATAAAATGATAGAGTACACAATCACGGTTTGTTATTTATTGAGGGGATTTAGTTTTGGGTACAACAGGAAACATTCAGTGAATAATAAAATCCGCCAAATTTCCTTTACCCCGCCCCGTCTTATTCCGTAATTCCCCCCCCCCCAATCACCTTTGAATCAGTTCTAAACCTCTATCCAGCAGAAGAAGACAAACGTGCTAAGATACTTGTTTTCTAAAGCAAAAACTCGATGACACACTAATCAAAGGGAAAAAGCCATAGTTTTGAAGTCATGACCCCCTTTTCTGTGTAGGTCTGTGGGGGGAAACAGGCAAAGGGGCATTGATTTCAGAAGGGAATTAAGTCAAAAAGGGCGTTTTCTTGCTTCCTTTTCACCTTTAAGCGTAAAGGTATTTATTCCCATTTAAGCTCTGACTTAATCCTGGGCGGTTGCCATAAATACTGTCGTTATTAAACAATAGGGATTAGACGTGGCTTTTAACCGAGCAAGCTCAACTGAGCAAAACGTATTTGTGTTGCGAAGGAGATTGTGCATTCTTTGGTCTGAAATTGAGTAAAACCGTTACATTGGACTGAGGGTGTTTTTATGCCATTTTACCGCAGTTGTTATATAATGCCTTTTGACAAGCAGGTGATGATGGTCCTTTTCGAAATCACGGCGTCGGCTTGGGCTCGGGCATGAGCCTCTATCAGTTACTTTGGAAACGATACGCTTGTGGTACGGGACTTCAAACAGGCGGACGGAGCCTATAAGCCGGAGCCCAACAGCCAAAGCCGTGGTTTCGAAAAGGGCCATGTCAGTTCATTGAACGCGGGAGCATGGGTTGTGCACGTTTAGTATGAAGACGCCATTCTTACATGCGGGACTGCTCATCACTGGATGCATGGCTCTATGCCTTAGCGTTGCTTTCTTCAAATAGGTCACTCGAAAAGCTAACTTTGGACACAAAATGGTTTCCTTTCTCTTGGAAATGTCTGACTTCTGTGTCGAGCATGCGAGCGTGGCTTTGAGAGCTCCGGGAAGAGAGTTTCGTCGTCTTCTTCGGTGAACCCCTGCCCGGGTGAACTGAGAAAGAGCTGGGCCCTCCTTCCATACTCCGGACTCACTTTCCTGTTGAGCTTTCAGCTTGCTTGCTAGCTCCACGAAGCTGGCTAGAAGTCTCTCCCTCTACGTGACCGGGGTACTGCTGGGGATGGGGACAACTCTTGGCTGAGAGGAGAGAGGTCAAAGGTGCAGGTGCCCCGGTCTTCAGACGTCCAACCCGGGGTCGTGGTACCACAAAGAAGCCGAAGGTAAGGAATTTATGAAAGTGTTAGTTAAAAGGGTACAAATGCGTTTCCTTTTTGGTTAAGGGCATCACTATGGAGGAAATTGTAAGATTTCTATTAGAATATTTCAAGGGGCACCAAGGCACTGACCAGGGGCAGTCGAACCAATCATTTGTGCATTTTTAAGTTGCATTTGGTAATGAGCAGGCAACACCCCCCCCCCCAGTAACTACGTTACTGCCCCACCATTAGAATGTCTAATAATGCAAATTGCTAGTAAATCAGCAGCAGTAATAAACAAATAAAGACAGCCTTGACAAACCCCTCTGGTAACATTAAATGAATCTAAGACATGATCATTATTAATAATACAACTAAGAGATGTTAAAGCAAAGTGTAGAGATCCACTTAATGAAGTCTTTTCCAAAGTAAAAGTACTTCAGACTTTTTTCCTACGAAGAACCATTCTTGTTTATAGAACGCCTTTTCCAAAAGTTATTCTACAAGGAGTTTTCAGAAGTAAATTTAAAGGTATAATACAAGATTGGTAAGGATAAAAAACATAATTGTTAAATTTTCGTCGGGAAGTTTACTAACTATTTAGTTCGTACTAGAACCATTACGAAATATTTCCCTCCGAAATTAAGTCATATTATTTGAGAAAACTCTATTTTATCTGAAAACCTTTAAAAGTCTAATTCTCGCATGTTTTCCTGATTCATTCAAAAACTAGTTTTCGCTACTACTGAATTATTTTTCGTTTTCGTGCACACATTTCGTTCTTCTCATTTCGTTGGTTTCAGTCAATCTTCTGGGTTTTTTTTTTAATCAGATAAAAAAATATATGGCTGGTTTTCATTGTAAACATTACCATTGACTGAAGTAAACACACTGACATCAACGTCAATATCAAATGATAAAATCTGCCTGAAATGATAAAACCAAATAATATTAATGATAATTATCATTTTGAACATTGTTGCTAATTTTTTTTTATTTCTTCCTCTTCTTCAATTCAGGACTTTGCCACTACTTCGCTGTCCGATTATGAAGCTGAAGTTTTCCATGGAGTGTCTCGATTCTGGCTGTTCCATGAAGTTGAGGAATTCTATGGAGTGTGTGGTATTGGTTTTCTGACGATGTGGAGTTCTACAAAGGTAGGACAAGATCTTGGGGACAACGTAAAGGTGAGACAGCTAACCAAGTTTCCACCCCAATACCTAGCAGGTTTTTTTCTTCTTTTTTCTGTACACAGCAAGCTCATGCCTGTTTTGTCTACTTGTGTTTCTGTCATTGGTGACGTTAGCCAATAGGTCAACACGGCTGTTCTTTCCGAGGGTTTTCCAGTAGCATTTGGTCGGGGCCAGTGATGCTTTTAGTCTTACTCTTACGTCACTCGAAATTTTCCTGGTCAGTTGATGTCATTGATTGACATGGTCTACACGTTGTCATTGATTATTTATTCCAAAAGCGTAAAACCTATAGTGCAATAGCAAAAATCATATACCTTATACCTCTTAAGTCTCTAGAAAGTTTACAACTCTATAGTTTATCCCCAAACATAATTAAATAAGCATAACAAATGTGAATAGTTCTGCCCACAAAATACCAATAAAATTTAGCTGAATAAAAACAATTTTTGTAATGACCATCATATTATTAATAACTAGGGCCTCTACAAAACATAAAAGGATAAAGCAGCATTTTTTTTTTTTTTTTTTTTTTTTTTGTCATATTAAAAAAAAAATGAAAGGTCAACTGTTCAGTTAACCTTCCTTTGCAATACAGACACTCAACAACAAAAGTAGAATCTAAAGAATAACAATTAAGAGAGAAAATGTTTATGGGCGCCGCGACAGAATGGGGGTAAAATTGCAAACTTTTGTTGATTCTCCGATCACCCTTTGCTTCCCTCTGTCCAATTTACCCCCATGCACCATAATAAGATCGTCCCACTGGACAAGTTAGCGCTGAACACTCAAGTAGTAGGCCTATCTGCAATAAGCTGGCGAAGTAAAAAAAAATCTAGGGAAACTTGAAGCATGGCAAAGATGACGGCAGCATGATACAAGTCTAATAATCTACACCTCTGATGTCGCAGCCTTGATGATGTAGAGAGTTTGGCCGTTGGAGAACAAGAAGCTACACCCTCTAAGGTACTGTTGTATGGTGGTAAGACTTTCAACAGGCCTAGGAGTAAATTGTTTAGGCCTAGAAAACTAATTTCCCTTCACAGGTTCAATTCAGCATGGTTAAGTATGGTTTTGTATTACTTAGTCTTGGTTCAAAGGCTCTCATTTTTTATCTGGCCAACAATGTTTTCTGTAAGTCTAAATTCAAACATCGAGATGTCTTGAACTAAGACTAAGTTTTACTATGTCGTCATCGCTGACAGTAAAGGCTCTGGTGGGTGACCCAAGGTGTGCCATTGTAAGTATCAGGTAAGATTAAGGTGAAGTATTTGGGGTCAGACAAAAATAACCCATTCCTTCCACAGCGTCTAACCTTCCTTTCTCAACAGCTCTTAACCATTTTTTCTCCACAGCTCATAACCTTCTCTTTCAGCATTTAACCTTATTTTCTCCACAGCCCATAATCCATCTTTTAGTCTTTTCTGCAGGTTGTGACTTTTGTTTCCCAAAACGGAAATCCTGTTTTTCTGGTACACCGGAAATTGAGCTTGGTAAGTAATGGTGAGATCGTCAAGTTGACAAAATCTTAACTAAATTTTGACATTTAACGTTTTTTCTATCCACAGATTAACCTACTTTTCGTGTTCCTGCAATGATTGCCCGGATCCACTGGATGTTCCCTTGGACCTGACTAAAGGTCAGCTAAGAAGTCAACCAGTGACCAACCCTTTTCTCTTTTTCTTTCTACTGTTGAAAGACAGTAAAATGACAAAGAGGCTCTGGTCGGGGACCCGAGGTGTCTCAAAGTAAGTATCAGGTAAGATAAAGGTAAGGTATTTGGGGGGTCAGACACAAGATTACCCTTCCTTCCACAGCTCCTAACCCTCTTTTCTCGACAGCTCCTAACCCTCTTTTCTCGACAGCTCCTAACCCTCTTTTCTCGACAGCTCCTAACCCTCTTTTCTCGACAGCTCCTAACCCTCTTTTCTCGACAGCTCCTAACCCTCTTTTCTCGACAGTCCTAACCCTCTTTTCCTCGACAGCTCCTAACCCTCTTTTCTCGACAGCTCCTAACCCTCTTTTCTCGACAGCTCCTAACCCTGTTTCTCGACAGCTCCTAACCCTCTTTTCTCGACAGCTCCTAACCCTCTTTTCTCGACAGCTCCTAACCCTCTTTTCTCGACAGCTCCTAACCCTCTTTTCTCGACAGCTCCTAACCGTCTTTTCTCCCCAGTTCTAACTGTCTTTTTTCGACAGCTCCTAACCTTCTTTTCTCGACAGCTCCTAACCCTCTTTTCTCGACAGCTCCTAACCCTCTTTTCTCGACAGCTCCTAACCCTCTTTTCTCCCAGTTCTAACTTCTTTTTTCGACAGCTCCTAACCCTCTTTTCTCGACAGCTCCTAACCCTCTTTTCTCGACAGCTCCTAACCCTCTTTTCTCGACAGCTCCTAACCCTCTTTCTCGACAGCTCCTAACCCTCTTTTCTCGACAGCTCCTAACCCTCTTTTCTCGACAGCTCCTAACCCTCTTTTCTCGACAGCTCCTAACCCTCTTTTCTCGACAGCTCCTAACCCTCTTTTCTCGACAGCTCCTAACCCTCTTTTCTCTCCCAGTTTCTAACTTTCTTTTTTCGACAGCTCCTAACCTTCTTTTTTCCACAGCCTTAACCTTCCTTTCTCCACAGCTGCTAACTTTCTTTTCTTCACAGCCTAACCTATCTTTTAGTCTTTTCTGCAGGTTAATCTCCTCGTTTCTTACAACGGAAATCTCATTCTTTCTCTCTGGTGCATTGTGGAGCCAAAAATGGAGCTTGGTAAGTTGTTAGGTGAGACCCTCAATTTCACACAAAAAATATTTTAATAACTATTATTATTGTTTTGTTTTCCTGCAGTGATTGCCCAGTTCCGTTGGATGCTCCATGGGACCTGACTAAAGATCAGGGCCCAATTTCATAGAGCTGCTAAGCACGAAAATATGCTTAGCATGAAATTTATTCCTTGATAAAAACAAGATTACCGACCAAATTTCCATTTGTTGCATATTGCTTTTTAATGGTATTCAGCTGTTGTTTGCTTATCCTGAAAATCACGTGGAAATTTGGCTGGTAATCCTGTTTTGATCGAGGCAAAAAATCCATGCTAAGCAAATTTTGTGCTAAGCAGCTCTATGAAATTGGCCCAGGTAAGAAGTTAAACAGTGACCAACGCATTTCTTGCTACAGTCGCAGCTACTGCTAAGGGGCAATTTTTGTCATTTTCAGGACACCTTAGATCAAAGAGTTACTCGGGCAAGATAATACAAAAGGAATCGCTGGTAGGATGGTTAAGTTAAATGTCAATTTAACCTGCATCTGCTGCATGCAATGAAATGGGGGTAACGCAAAACAGTCAAAATATCTTTGAGACGTCTAAGACAGAGAAAGATCTATTTAGTGAAGTATAAGGTTCTTATTCTCAAGACAAGAAGGTGTGAGCAAGAATGTATTGTTTTAAAGTTGCATCTGCACCCCTCACCCACCGCTCACCAAACCACCATCCATCTCATCATCACCATTCATCCACCACCCATATCACCTACCATCCTTGTCACCCGTCTAACCCACCACCTTCTCACCCACCACCCCTCTCACCCACCACCCCTCTCACCCACCGCTTACCTCTCACACCACCCACAATCACCCATCAACACTTAACCCTCAACCCAAACACCTAACCAAACAGGCACTCTTAAATTTAATTCTTTGAAAATTACTCTAAAGCCCTAACCCTAAGTCTTACTTTAATAACAACACATGTATGACTAACAAATTTTAACCGCAAAGTTTTCCATTCTCTTTGTTATACCAACCAAAATGAAAGTTCAACTGGAGGATCTTTTGCAACCCATGGAAGAAATAATGGGTGAGTCCATTAATACCCTTTTTCGGAAAATAAATGGATCTACCATGATGTTTTTAATTGGGCTGAACAATGGAAAATTGACTATAGCAGAACTTGAACCTGCTACCTCCTGATAACTGTGCCGGAGGTCTCAGGTTCAAGTGCCGATCTAGTCAATTTTTCTACTTTTAACCCCAAATTATTTAAAATTATAGTCAGTTTCCTTTTTGGCTTATTACTTGATGATTTCATAAACTGAAAAGAGCCCAGTTTTCCCGTAATTCTTTGATAGAAAAAAAACGGAGTGATAATAATTCATTCTAATGATGGAAATAACTTTAAAAGAAAACAATTTCAATGATGAGTTCCTTCAGCGATTGCAGTTTTATTTCATTCCTTTGCAAAATTTCCAAAACAGACAATTACCATCGAAATAATAATGCAAAAAAACAAACAGTGTCTTTGATTATTCAAAACAGTCAAATGATGAAGTTTGCAGAAAATGCAGAAATATATTTCCCCACAGAGGAGAGTGTTGTCTTGATTTCCCATTGCACAAAGTCTTAAAAAACGTCTTCAAGATGCCGAAACAACCCCAGATCTCCTTAGTGTGTACTTAAAAATAAGCTAAAAACAATAATTTTGTGATTTCGTCTCCTTTGTTTTCTGGTTTCATCTTCTTCAGAGTGGAGGACTGATGTACTTGCACTCTGGCACCTGAGGCACCGGCTCGTACCTCTTCAGACCAGAGGTGAATCCAACAAGAGTGATGTACTCCTTCACCTGTAAAATCAAATTTAAAATGAGTTTAATTAAAACTTTTACCTGAGAATGACTTTGCCCATCTGGACTTTGTTTTCCCTTTGAAAAGTATAAAGCAAAAACTTTAAGTTCACTTGTACCCTTTCACTTGCAAGAGAAACCAACATTTTTTAAACGGGTCCAATTTTATAAAGATGCTTCAGTAAAGCATTGGCCAAGCTCAAAATTTCAAAACGTTATCATCCAAAATATATAATTATTTCTACCGTTTGTTACTGCTAATCTGCTTACTTTCCCCATAGCAGAAACATATTTATGGAAGCTCTCTAAGCAGGATCTTGTTGAAAACCTTAAATTGCAAAAGTCATCCTCAGTTGTAGCTAGGTTAGTTTTTAAATTAAGTTTTTTAAAACTGGAGGAGACGAGATGGATGTAAAAGTTTTTCGATGGATATTACTTTAGTAATAAATATATTGCACAGTAGTTGTTGTGAATATGATGCGAAAACTACCTGCTATTAAATATATTTCCTGTTTCAATTTCTGCCCTTCTGAATTTGTGAATTATTGTTAAATTGACTTAATATGGTTCATGTTATATTTTAATTGAAAATTAGGTTCCACCCATCGACGAGCAACCTTCTTTACGTTTATAGTGAGAAAAAGTGCCAAGTTGTACTTAGACGAAAAGACTAATGGAGTCAACAATTGTCTATAAAATATAGTTTAACAAAAGATATTGATGGCCTTTGAGAAAAATTATGTCTTTGAAGACTTTAAAATGAAATTACTTCTTCTTTTTATTTAAAGAGTTAAAAAAAACACTCTTGAAACTAAGGCCAAGGATAGCTATACATTTTTGTTTGCGCCTAAAAGTTCAAATGGTTAAAGTGATTTCTGGTCTTGATAAACTAACAGAGAGAATTTCAAATCAAGGCCAACGAAAAAATGCTCTCTCACTCTAAAAGGTTTTTACACTCTTTTTCTGTTTAGCTCCTTTGAAACTTTCACGGCCACCTGATGTTTATAGTATTTCAAATGAAAAGTCTATTGTTATTAAAGGCACATGCCGTTGTAAGACTCTGAAATTAATGGCAATAAAAACTTACTTGGTAAGAAGTACAGCAGCCTTGGGTAGTATACTTTTTATTCCCCAAAATTTGAATTCTAGAAGCCCGTGTAATCCTATGAGGAATATTCTTCCTGCATGGAAATATTCGTTCCGGTTTTTCGGTGATATCTCAAAACGCGACCACCTTTTGAAGTGAAACTTTCACAGGTTAGTTTTTTTGTATGTACTATACATTTATTTAGGATTAACACAATCAGTAGGCTCCAATTACCAAACGTGTACTGTTCCTTTAACTTACCTCGGCGTCATACTTGGCGTTGAATTGGGTGGGTCTCTGGCCAGGACAAAAAGCTGTCTCGTATCTGCTCCATCAGTGATCAAACTGTACTCGTATTGACCGTTGACCACTGGGCCCAACTTGAACACCCAGTCTGTGTGACCCCGAAAAAGAAATATTCACGTGTGAGTATGACGGCAGAGATGTTATAAAACAAACATTTGTCATAACATTTGGGGTGGACACATTATAAAAAAAACCTCCCCGGTCAGAGTTGACCCGGATTACGGGTCGCAGGTGAACCCAACCCATTCCTGGGTCGGTAAAAAGATCCGAAATCTGTGTCAAGCTGACATAGGATGCGAGTCAAAATCCCATTTTACACCACAGTTACCGAGTCAGCCTGACACAGAAACGGGGAAAATAGTTATACAAAACAAAAGAATCCCAGACTTTTTGAAAATGTCAAATGTAAAGAGAACAAATTTTTTTCCTGAAGACAATAAAGAAAGGTACCAGGGTGTTTGGTTTTTCATTCCACTTCTAAAGGTTTATCGATAAAACAAAATAGGAAAATGCATACGGAGATTTAATAACTAGAAAACAGTGGGGAGATGGACAGCAATAATAGTAGGACAGAGATTCACGGTGACACCGTGTTTTAAAATCTCTTTGTTGGTGTGTGGTTCTGAACCAAAGTGATTATACACGGTGGCACATCAAACTAAGGCCTGCGCTAAACGTCGCACTTTTGCCGAGCCGAACTCAAATGTTTTCAGTTCGATTCGACACGGCAAGAGCGTGACGTTTGTCACCGTGTCGTGCCGCTACCGTGTAGCACGGCAGGGCTTGCCGTGCTACACGGCAGTGCCGAACTTAAATAAAAGGTTTGCGCTAAACGTCGCTCTTTTGTCGAATTTAATTCCTAATTTTACAACTGTTTGAGTTCGACACGACAAACGTGCGACGTTTAGCGCAGGCCTTAGTAAGGAAGCGTTTAAAGGTACATTGAGAGAGAAAAGAGAGTCATAATTATTACCGCCCCCCCCCCAATTTCCACTTCGGTTTTTCCCGTGCCGAAATTGAATTTAACCCCATCCATTGCACCAACATTACTGGACGTTTGTTCGCGTCATCCCAGCTAAAAAAAATAACGATGCAAGTCTGTCAAGTCAATACTTTTTCTGCAGTACAAAATATGTTAAATATTATTTAACAATGACCAATTTTGATGGCTTTTTATACAATTTTCAAGCATAATGTCTGGAAAACAATAAGAAATAGATACTTTGAAACATCTCAAGAATAAAATCCATCGAAACGTAGGAGTAGAGTTATAATTTAAAAACACAAATTATTTTTTGTTACATTTGGTGCTCGATATGACGTATGGTGGTACCCCTCCCCCACCCCTTACTGTGTCTTCATGGTGTGCTTGGAATCCCAGGAATTCTTTAGAGGATTTTCAGGGGGTAATTCTGTACAAGAGGAAATGAGTGTGTTTAAAGTATGGGAACAGTGGGGGTAGGCCTACCCTCTGCACCCATTATCGGGCATGGTATAAAAACTTACAATCTCCGACGACGGGGACGCCTTCCAAGGCGACCTTCAGCTTGCCTGGCTCCCTGATGTCGGGAACGAAAGCATACCCAGAGATGCCATCCGCAACACCATCCAGGTCGAAGTTGTAATTGAACACTGAGATGTAAGTTGCATTGATGATTGCATCTACAAACAGACCAGAACTTTTCAATGAGCAAAAATCCAAATTTAAGAAACTCTGCATTGTGCTCCAATTTCTTTAAGAAGCTCTTGGAACAAAACCAAATTTACGGAATAGCTTTGGCCGTGTCCGAATTGGCGGCTACGGCTACGGCTAAGGCTGGATCGTCGCGTCATCATGCGTTGGACGTCCTTAAAAGCAGCAATAGTCGTAGCCGTAGCTGTATAGCCACCAATTAGGATACGGCCTAAGGCTGGGGTTCGCTGTGCATGGCGCTAAAGACATCCACCATAAAATAATGACAATATGTTGCTGCTGCGGACATGGTAGTCGTCATGCAAATAGTCAAGGTTTCTGTTTGTAAGTTCAAATTCAAGTCAGTATGTCTTAGTTAAAATGTAATTACGCGTCAATAGATGGATTGCAATAGACGTCATCGGCCGCCATCTTTGATGACCTGTGCACGCGTGCAGAGCTATCATTGGCTGAGAGTCGTGCGTAGCGCGTACACACGCGTGCACTTTTCCATTGTTTTACATCAAAGATGGCGGTCAATGACGCGTATTGCAATCCATCTATTGTGTTTCTTATGTTCTTATCTGGGTAAGTTTGGTGACATTGTGTCAGTTTGTGGTGCTTTTTCTTTTCGTATACTTACAATCAGCGGTGACACACTCGGGATCTTGCAGATTGGAAAATAAATTCGTCCATCCATTTGTGTACATCTGTTGACATAAATATAATTCGGGGTTGAATAAAGAAATATTGACCGGAGCAGGACTTGAACCTGCAACCTCCGGATTAACGTGCCGGCGCCCTCTAGCCCTAATTTTGGCGGTCTCCTTATTTTGTCAATAACTTTGTTCAGGAGTGCCAGTCAAAAGCACTTCAACCTGTAACTGCCGTATAGCCAGGGATCACACCCAAGTTTACGATACAACTTGGGAAGCGGCAGGAGAGGGATCACCTTAAGGGGAGGCAACTTTTAGAATTTCAAATAGTAAATTCCGTAACGGCATTATTCATTCGCTTCTAGAGCATTAAACTAAAACTTTAATTTGTTTAAAGGTGTTTGTCCTAAGTGCAGTCTATTTTTAAAAGATAACCTTTATAGGCCTGTTGCGACTAATTCTTTGCTTTGACCAGGTTCAAGATCTTTGTTCGGGGTGCCAATCAAAAGCAATTCTGCCGTTCAGTTTCATAGAGCTTCTTCACGCAACTTTGCCTTATGCGTAAATATATTTTTCGGCTTAGCAAGAAAGTTAGGCGGCCAGTTTACACGTTCATCATAGAACTGCATTGCGTCAGTCACTTGATTACGGTAAGCTCCAGCATGCTTACGGTTATAGCCGCGCTATGAAATGGTAATTTCAGAGTAAGCATAAAATCGGCTGTTAAGCAGCTCTATGAAATTAAGCCCTGTGTTCCCCAAAGCTAATAAGCGCAAATCTGAGTGGCATAATTATGTCTTGCTTGCAGCAAATTCGGATACAAGCCATAACAATATCATGTTGGTAACATTGTGTTAAGCAGGGGAATTTCAGTAGGGCATTTTGCTGAGCAATATTTTCTGCTGAAAACAAAAATGAAATCTGGCCATTTTGCCCGTCAGTTTTAGGAAATAAAGTCGCAAAAAAACGTCCTAACTTTGCACATGTAAAAGGTGTAATGTTGAATGTAATATTGAGCTCAAATAGTAATTAAAATACCAATGCTTTGTATCAATTTCGCAGCCGCAACAAATTATTTTTGTGGATGAAATTTTAAAAGGGGTAATTTGGTATTACCTGATACCAACGTCCGACGTACTGGCCGACATCCAGCTCCGGAACGGTACCCAAGGCGTTACTGCCCACGACCAAAACCGCTAAAAATGCAAGACTGAACATGATGGGTGCGCTGTCTACGAACTCCGGCGAAGTTATGATGTTGTAAGCTGGTAATGGTTTCGTCTAAGTCAAATTTGCTATCCGGGTGGGTTCCCGTTTTTTATCTCGTTATCTTGGGATTTTATTTTAATATCAAACAATTTACTTAATCTGATTAAGTATAGTATGGACCCGTTGGTAAAAAGGTTATGTTTATACTCATGGTGACAATGCACAAAGTGGTTTGATGGACGTGTTGATGATATGGTAAGAATAATGAACACCTGTTGATTGTTATGTAAACGCGAGAAGGAAACCTAACTTTAAATTCCAATGGCCTAATCTGGCAAGTTTCGTCGTCACATGGCAAGTCATACTTTGCACGTGAGAAAGAAATTATTGCAATATTAGGCTATGGTTTTTTGGAGGACAACAAATGATTCACAGACAAAAAAAACACTTTTGAAACAAAAACTTTTGTGAGAAAAGATTATTTGGCATTAGCACACTAATTTAAAATCAAAATCATTTTATGATGAGGGTTTTTAAAAAACGGGTGTTGGAGCACACCTACCACCGTCGACTTAACACAATATGGAACTATACAACAAATCTACGAAAAAAAATCTTTTCGTTGTGAAATAATCTTCAAAACAAATTACAAATCATTATTTGGTTTTATCTACACGTAAAAAATACTCCTTTTAGTCACTTTCGAAATTGCTCGTACATAACTTGCCATAGCCTAGCCTATAGGACGATATTCTTGTGATACTTAATGGTGTCTTTCGGAGTCATAGAAATATTATTGCATTGATGTTTTTTTTGGGGGGAGGGGTTATATCATAATTTGAAAATATATTTTTGTTGCCTGATGTCCCTGCACCATAGTGTAGGCCTTCGTAGGCCTACTACATCATGGAGACACACACTTTAATTGTGTCCACCCGATCGGATAAACGATGAGGACTTCCCCGTTGTTCTCCCATTGTTTGGGTTAAAATTATTTTGGTGTTTGTGATGATAATATGCCCTTTGGTTTTGTACACAAAATCAAGTCGAGAACGTTCTCGATCGTCTCACAACAGGATCTCGTTCGTTTAACACCACGGAGCCTACACCCCACGGTTGAACTCCTTGTCGACGGGTAAACAAGCTCACGGTAATTTAAGTGACCTATCCCTATCGGCTGTGTGATGCAGATGGCAGCAGAATGATATCGCGATTTACTGTTGACTGATTTCCCCCCAAATCCAATTACTCTGGCAACGTTTCCGCAATAGTTACGCAATGAATGCTGGCTCCATCGCGGCTTGGCTTTAAGTTCAGATAAGTTGAAGAGTCTACTTATAAATATTCTTTGTTTATACATTTTTCACCAGACAAATTTCCCAGGAAAATCCTTCGAAATTATGGTTGACCTTTTCACACTTGGATTGCTACCCTCTGCAAACTCCTGGCCATTTCCCAGGAAATATAGCTACCCCTGCTTGGAAGTATAGAGTCACTTTTAATTAAGCGAATTAGCCCCAGGATTGGCATGAGTGCTCATTTGTGTACCAGGAAAATTACATCAAGTGTGACACGAACATGGGGTGGCTGTGGGGTAAAGTTCTATTGGCAGAAAAGCCCATTGACATGTTGGTCATAATTGGACAAACGAAAATATTGAACCCATTCCACCTCGGCCCCGTGTCTATATCCCCATCGTGCAGGTTGAATTCCTAAACTACCTGGTAATGCTTGAGACATGCCCTAAAAAGACGGACAGAGCTTTCTTTAGCTTGAATTATATCGATAGTAAACAAAATAACTATTGCGGATTCTTTTCTGGAATGGATATTCATGGGCGAAGGACGCCCTCCATGGATACTATCAGGTGTACTTTTAAAACTTTTGTCAGTGTATTTTGTGTAGCCTAAAAAGGGAAGCAGCGAACAATCAAGCCGAACAATCATGCCATACCTTCGTGATTAAAGGGGCTATGTCGTCGTGGAATTGTGAACTCTCACCCAGCACGCGTGCGCCCTCCCCGTATCTATGGAGAGTACGCGCGCGCATGCTGTAACTGGGTGAGAGGTCATAATAGACCTTACGCACATGACGTCATTTGAGTAGGGCTTCCTTGGCTTAGAGAGGTCAAAAGAATATTGCTCATTGGCTCATCCTCTGCGCCGCGCGTACAAAATGTGCGTTTTCCAAATGTTTCGCCGTCATCATTTACCTCTAAGATGGCGACGTGATGACGTCAATGCATAAGGCCTACAGCCACAGGCCTGCGTTGATCATGCACAACCCCTTTAATTCGTTTGGGTTATCACAGGTCCTTACTGATGAGTTCTTGATATCGCGGCATCCGGTTCGGCAATAATCCCTTATCAGAGGTGTTTCACTCCAATACGGGTGTAAACAAATCGCGGTTCCTAAGGGGTAAATAGTCTGGCCCCTTGACTTTTAGCCAAGTGATCATTGTACTGGACAGGAAGCCAAACAATGATGGCCGAAATTGATCACCCCTCTTTATCATCCAATTGGTACCATGATGTTTTTTTATAGAACGATATTTGTATAGTAAAATTACTAAATGATAAAATAACAGGATTAGTTGCGGTGACATATTAATCCATTACCCCTCCCATTTATCAAGATGTACATTGGACCCCTAATCCCTTCGCCACACACCGTAACAAACACGCAACGCCACCGTAAATCGGTCTTTGAAGATCATAACTAACGTTTAAAGTTGCTGCAACATTGATCGCAATAGTCAAGAAATTGCCGAGATGGAGGGCCGACTCTCGCTGAACGTGATTGCCGTGTTTGCGCTGCTGGTGACGGGGGCAACCGCCTTGGATACGGTCAAGGAGGTGGACGTGGATGCCTACGTCGGGAGATGGTACCAGGTACTAGTTTATTTCAAGGAAGGGAAAACCAGAATAAGGCCGAAAAAGCTCTATCTTTAGTTAGGCCTAAGCTTTCACGTTGCTGAGATTTGTTTTTCTAGTGCATCGCCGAAGCAGTGCCCTTTTTTCTTCTTTGAAATGGCTTTCAGAAGGCACACTTTTGTAGATTTTGAAGTTTAGGCCTACACGGTGGGGATCTTCGGGGAAAAGCTGGAACATTGGAACATTCTATCTTGGAGGAAGTTGTGGTTTTACTCAAGGAAAAAGAGCCACTTGGATTACAATCAACGTTTCGCACAGATAATTTATAAAATTTTCTTTGAGAAACAGATTCTCTTGAAAAGGACAAGTTAAGACAGATTTTGTCCGTACATGTCAAGTTCCTTCAAGGAAGTATTTGGAGGATATCATTCAAGTTACAAGTTCCAAGTTCAAGATACAAAACCTCGCGCCTAATGTTGGTTTAATAGTTTTTATGTGCTTATAATTAGTTGGAAATGCATTAAATAAAGTTGTTTTTCATTTTGAACCCGGCTTTTGCATAGAATGCAAAAAAGCTCTTGATTGCCATCGTGCAGATACCCACCATTGCGTAAAGGAGTCCATTGGTCACCGAACAATTTTTCGCAAATATAATATTTATGAAGTATATCACATCTGTGTTGGTGTACGGCCAACTTTACTTAAAGTGTTGTTTGCTCTCCTTTTTTCACCAGGTTTATGGAACTTCTGGTCGAATCTTTTTGCGGACAGTGAAATAGCCGAGTGCACGACTGCTGATTGTAAGTTGATGGCGCAGAATAAAACAGCCGAACTTGCTCATTATGAATGTTTGTTTGTTGTGATTGATAAATGATATTTAGGGCTTAATCCTAATAATTTTGATTGATAAAAGATAATTAGGGCTTAACCCGTTGTGTGAGTCAGGAGAAAATAGTGATAAACCATGCACAGTTCAGACTAGATCCAGTTTTTTTCTGTGAAATACTTCCCTCTGAAATAAAGACAAATTGTCCTTATAATAAATTTTGGTTGTAAATCAACCAAAATCAGCTGTTGCGTTTTTTTCAAGGTTTTCAGATACAGTTTTCTCGAATATGACTTCATTTCAGCGGGAATTAAAATATTCCACAGAAAAAAATGATTCTATTATGAACTTCATAACCAGACTTTACTTTTTTTCACACCTATAGTTTGAAAGAAAATAAACGCTCCGGCGCTCAATTTCATGGCATTGCGTTTACCATGCCTTGTCAAGCCCTGATATGGTCTGTGGGGCAAGTTTCTGACGTCAAATTCACTGACCGAAACAATTTCCGAAAGCTATTATACGCGAAAACGGGTCGCAAATTTTATGTTCTGCAGCACACGTCGGCTATGGAGTCTGTTGACTCCATAGCCGACGTGTGCTGCAGAAAAAAAATGCAAGCGGGTCGGTAACCAGAACAGTTAATGACTGTACATCTCTAGAAAATTCATGTTGGGAAAATATTCAACTTTCATTTTATTTTATTTTCAGTAATGGAACTCAATCTTTGTAATATTGTGAACATTTTTAATGTTTATGCTTCAGTGTATTTCGTTTTAAAAAGAACTACACTTTGACCATTCTTCGGATGAATTTCTACTATACCTAAAAGTATTTACAATTGCTGGTTGAATGGTTGACCAGCCTCTTGCTGCTGAGTGACTTTTGAAGAAACTGAATGATCTCATTTCCCGACCTGATAAATTTGAATGATCTTATTTGACCAGTGAATGCCAAGCTGATGAAATGGACTTACTCTTTTTTACTGTTGATGTTTCAATCGAAATTGTTTAATCCAGGTTTGTTCATTTGAATGATTTTATTAATTTGTTAAATTAGCCGGGAAAACCGTCCTATATGACCCCCCCCCCCCCCCATTTACCCACAACCCAATATTCTTAGGCCTATTCTTACAATTTTGTCATTTTTTTTAACAGACTCCAAGATCAACTCAACCTACGTCACGTCTTCAACAGGTACAAGACTCGTGAAGGGATTGAAGATAAGATCGACGGCTATGCCTTTATCCCTGACCCGAGGGCTCCTAGTAAACTGAGGGTCAAACTTGACGGTGTGTTCTTTGATGCGCCGTGTAAGTCTCTCCGAACTTCACTCTCAAGCACGGGGGGGGGTTATGAAAAAGAAATCACAATTAAATATAACGTAAAAGTGACATTGGATGCACGCTATGCAGAGGCGCGACAGGTTTTGTCTTTGGATGACCGGGGCTGATAAGACAATTCTGATTGACAATGTTGAAGTGACTTTTAGTTTAGTGACTTTTTTTTTACCACTTAACGAAATTAAGCAAAATACAAATTTCTTCAAACGCTTTAAAGGCAAAGTACACCTTTGGTTTTTGGGGACCGTTTGATTTTTGTAATCCTATATAAAATAATGTAGATATATACAATAAAACTAACCGGTGAAAAGTTCATTTCAAAAGGTGGTCGCGTTTTTGAAATATCGCCAAAATCCGCAGCGAATAATGTCCACGAATAAAGAAAAATCCCTAATAGGAATACACGATCTGAGAAACGTTTCTGACAGAAACGTTTCTCAGATTCAAATTTGGGGAGATAAAAACTGACATATTTTTCCATATCCACATTATTTTGAATTGATATATTTCTCGAAATGCTTGATACTATCGAAAGTTGCTGTACCAAGTCAGTTTTTATTGCCATTAATTTTTAGAGTGATTTATACCAACCTTCCCTTTAAACGTTTCCCAGGATAACAACCTTTCTCTCCGCTAGCTCCAACTCATTTCCCTTCATGGCCATAATCCGTTTGTCCTTTTTCCCCAATGATTTATGTTATTTATCCGAATTTCTTCCAGACTGGATTGTTAAACTCGGCCCTGTGGTGAACAACCAATACACGTATGCCGTGGTATCGGACGACCAGGCACTCGCCCTCTTCTTGCTGGTCCGTGACGTCAAGAATTACTACGCCCTCTATGACAGTGAGGTCGTCGAATACTTGGAACTGAGTGGGTTCATCGGGCCGGGTAGATCACCCATCCAGGTGTACCAAGGAACCGACTGTGAATACTTGAAGACAAATTAGGCGAATGAGGGGAGGGCCTACATGGGGTTTTCGTGGGTACCACACTTGATTATTAGGTACACATAGTGCACCTTTAAGGTGTTTGAGTTCAAAGTTCAATTCATTACTTCAATACTACATCACAACTTGACTTCTGACCGACAGTATCCCCCACACCGTAGGTCACTGGCAGCCGTTTGTATTCCAAAACTTGCGGCGATTAGCGAGATATTTTCCCGACTTCCATAATTTGCATTTAGGTCAGAAGAATGCACTTTTGGATTGGGTCAGGAGATTAATATTAAACAGGAAAATCAATCTGGGATCTTAAAAGTAAACAGCTCGATGTTTTTTGTTCCATTTTATATAAATTGATTTTATTGTTTCAATCATACAAATTGCCGCAATCGGTCAAAATTTCATAGAAATCATTTGGTAGAACTACAAGTAGGGAATAACTTTTTATTAATAAACACATAAATTTAAGACTAAACTTCAACTGATTTCTAAAAAAGCTGTTTAAGTTCTATTGCTATCATTATAATGTATCTATTGTAGAAAAATACAGTCAAAGATTAAAATTTCATTTCATATTTCTAAAATATATGAATCAGTGATCAATCATGTGATTTTAAGTTGAGCATGGTAATAAAATCTTAAAATCTCCGCTTTTCTTTCCTCTACTTAATTTGGAGATTAATTTTAATCCATTAAACAAATTGCAACAATGCTGCTGGCATATTTCAGCTTTGGCTTTGGCTTCGGTTGGCTTTGGCTTCGCTACAGTTTAAGATTTACCCAGAACCACAACCCTCCCCTCCACCCCACTCGGTGGCATTTTACGTTTTAACCGAGGTTAAAGCCAATTTTTGCCCATTTTCACCATTTCATAGTCCTTTAGCTATTGGAACACGAGTGCATCACAAAACTTAAATCGACCTTTGAGCCCCTCTTTAAAATAAAGGTTTGGAGCAAATCCAGTTGTATGCAACTGTATTATGGTTGGTCAAATGAGGGCGCTGTTATTATTTCAGAAACAAAAAACACTAAAACAAAACATGTTTTACATTTACACCATATATTTCTTTATTATGATTAAGAAAAACACTAATTTGAACTCCCAGGAGCTAAAAGTAAAAAAAATGATAGTAGTATTATCAAAGTTGTTACACACTAATGGAAGACTATTCTTGGTTGGCGATGTTCATTTTGTTAACACAGTCGCCAATATTGCAACACGATTTACTGGAGAAGAGATATCTGTATCACACAAACCTCTGGATCTGGGTTAGTAGACTTGCCTAGTCCCTCTGAGCCAGACCATATTGCGCCCTATAGGCCTACCGGTGTCGACTTATACAAAAACTAGAGCATCGCCATTTAATTGCAATCAAGACTAATGGAAGATTCGTTCGGTGGCAGCAGACTTAATCTGAGGGACTACCTTGTAGGGAGGGATTTCTCTCAGCTCAATGGTCCCTGGTTCAAACCCCACCTCCAGATAGGAGGCGGAGCCTTGCATGTGGAATTAGGTTTCAGTTCCTACCCGATTGAGTGTTTTCCCCCCCCCCCCCAGTTGGTGTTTTCCTCCCGCATCTGAAAAAAAACTGACATTTCTTAAACATCCTTCTTAAGTATCTTCAGGCCTACGGGTTACAGCGCACTTTCGAGGGTTCCTTGGTTTCATGGGCAGAAAGATATAATAATAATAATAACAATATTATTGGTTTTACCCTTTCACCGATGTGTGTAAAGCACTGTATACTCAGTACTTACGTGAGTTCTGTGAAAAAAAATCCATAGGCATATTACTCGGATGGGATTCGAACCCAAAACCTTTGCCATTCTAGAGCAGATGTCTTAGACCACTGAGATTGTCCAGTGGCTAGAGGCAGTTCGAATCCTATATTTTAGCAGTGGGTACCGCAACATATTAAATTTGCACCGGGGATAAATTTAACATCTATTAAATTAATAATAATAACGATGAGATAAAATGGAAAGTTGCTGTCTGCATTCTCAGGGTCTCCCACAATCATTCTCAAAAGTCTACGATCTTCACATAGCTGTTGATGTGGTCGGTTAGGTTCTGGAAAAACGACCTCATACCGTACACCAACAAACCAGATTTGTACGTTCCTTTCATCATCATTTGAAGTGACCCCTGGAGGTTGACCTGACAAAGCAAGGTCAGATGGGTCAACTTCGACTTCGATGATGTTTTGTCGTACCACGTGGTGTCATCTTCATCACTAGGAGACTGTTGCTCTGATTTGTGCTCTTTGATGACGCAACCCGAAATGCCAATACTGCAGGCGACCGCATCCTGGAACGAGTAAATGCAAGATGATACTTTGGTAACAACCCCAAAAAAGAAAACTGTGTAAATTTCATCCAAGAGTCTCCTTGTTATAAAGATATAAAGATGCAAATGGTAGTTACCATCCTGCAAAACTATTTGTTGTCTGAAATGCCTCCAGTTGATTATAGAAAATTAATAAAAGTATGTCAACAACATTGAATTTCCAAAGATCGCCTGCAGGCAACGTTTGGAAATGTCCACGGTGCCCGCTTGAATGCTGCCCTCATTTACAGCCAGAGAAAGTTATGAGCTGGAAGTCCAGTCCAGTGGTCTCCTTGCAAGTTTCATTGCGATGTTTGAATCCTGTGTTGGTGTGGGATGCCCCTTACTGTACTTTTTTTGCCATGTTGCCCTTTTAAATCCACGGCTCAGAGCCAACTCTGGACCGTTTTGCCTATAAATCAGCATAAGGTCAACCAAACATAAACGATGACCCTACCTTTAAAAGTACATTCTGAAATATTGAAACCAAGTACAATTTTCAGGTGGCGCTATCAAAAGATTGAACTGAGATAATGTTCACTGTTGTTACCGTCTTTGAGACAGACTTCAAACTTTTGAAACTAGACAGTTCAATAAAGAAATTATTTGACATCACAGCATGAAAAGTAAGCCAGCATTCTTTTAAGAACCAACAGTTGTTGGACTCTTCCGAAACCCAACACTGTAAACTCCTTTAAAGTTCCGTTTTAGTGGCCCTGTACACTATTGGTAAAATCGAAAAACAAAATGTTCACAGATTCACACATAACTTACATGATTTAAAGTAAGTAATGGTAGAAGGGTTCCTTAAAATAGTTCTGCCTAAAATGCTATCGTTTCTGAGAAATGAATAAAACAATAGTTTTTATCGCGCACGATAATAAACTCGATGTTTGAAAAACAGAAAACACATAAGGTCTCTTTTCACTATTTTCTCGTGACCTCGATGACCAATTGAGCTCAAATTTTCACAGGTTTGTTATTTCATGTATATGGTTAATCGCACAAAACATGAACTTTGTTTGCGACTGTTTTGTCAGCTCTACCAATCCTGTATAATACCTTTAAAAAAGAAAACATAATATTATAATAACATCGGATTAAACGGGGGAGTAGGGTGTCATGGCCCAGTGTTTTAGAGCATCGGATTCAAGCTCTGGTGGTCGAGTCATCGAGGTGTGGGTTCGAATCCCGGTCATGACACTTGTGTTCTTGAGCAAGATGCTTTACTATAAATGCTTCACCCAGGGGTATAATAAATGGGTACCTGCGAGGGTAGAGGTTGATATTGTGTATGAAAAAGCCTTTGGAGCGCCACAGCAGCTCGGGGCTGTATACTCCAAAGGGAGCTGAGAAAGATTAGAGGAATGCTATTGGCCCAATGGGCACTAATGTAAAGCGCGATGATACGTTATTGTGAAATGCGCTATAAAAGAACTAGTTATTATTATTAGTTAACTACAAAATTTTTCACAAAATGCCCAGACCCAGGATCCCCCCCACCTCCCCCATCCACCTTTCTGGCCCTACCGGTCTTTTCCGGCAGTCTGGATGATGGACAGACATGACCAGCAGTCCACACGACTCTCCCTGGGTCAACTGCATCGGCATGGTCATCTGTAAGAGGGTGACATGACGAGGCTGGGTGTTGGGAAGGACCTTGAGGTCTTTGTAGCAGCTGACCACCACTCCTCTTGGGGGACGCGATAACTCCTCCAGGACGTCTTCTGCATTCTTGAACGGGAAGTCGAGCTTGACGTGGAAAAACGAGACGGGTTCATTAAAGGCACAGTACACGTTTGGTAATTGGAGCCTACTGATTGTGTTAATCCTATATAATGTAGGTACATACAATAAAACTAACCAGTGAAAATTTCACTTCAAAAGGTGGTCGCGGTTTTGAGACATCACCGAAAAACCGGAGTGAATATTTCCACGCTGAAAGAATATTCCCCATAGGAATACACAGTCTGAGGAAGCGTTTCTGACAGAAACACTTCTCAGATTCAAATTCGGGGGAATAAAAAGTGATTTATTTTCCATAACCGTAGTCCTTCAAAGTTAAAAGTTTCTCAAAATTCATTATACTACCCAAGGCTGCTGTGCTTCTTACCAAGTAAGTTTTTCTTTCCATTAATTTTCAGAGTCATTACCAAACATGTACTGTGCCTTTAAATCGGGTTTTACTATCAACGTATTAACCCTCCTAAAAGACCAAGTCAACCATTCCATGGCATCTCCTGGCAGGCAAGATACAACACTGGTCATATGAGAAATTGTACAGTTTGTATCAATTACCGCATCAAAATCTTGTTTTGTCAAAATAAAAGCTGACAAATTTTGAGATGTGACCCCGCCCTCCCTACACATCAAAAATTTAGAGAAATCTTAAGATGCAATCTCCATAAAATGTAAGATTTTGTTTTCTTTCGTTGGGCTGTGTACAAATCGTGCCAGCATAAAGTCCATGCTATGTGGCTCTTTACATATGATGCAACAGGTTACATGGTCTTTAGTTGAACATTACATACAAAAAAAGCTTGTTTTAGGGCTGCGCCAACATCCCCCACCCATTTCAATACCTTAAACTAGGGGGTAACATTTGATGAATGTGGACATTCCTGAAAATAATGGCTTGCTCGCCTGGGTTGAATAAGTTCTATACATGTATTGTTCTAGACCCAGCACTTTCAAGACGCCACAATTCAGACTCTCAATGGAGCTACAACCCCACCCCCATCACTACCGACCCCCACAATCATATCGACCCCCCCCCCCCCCAATCCATGGGTCCACCACTGTGCGACATACCTTCCCACCAGGCTGTATTGCACTCTGTAGAAAGCTGTAAACATGCTTGCATTTTGCCTGTACAATTCCTTCGATCTAAATCCCCAAAAATAGACAAGACAAAATCAAAAATGCAGTAGTTAGAAATTATCAAAGTGTTTGGAACAAGTTGTTTAGCCTTTGATAATACTTGACAGGTTTTTATATTCCCTTGCTCCCCTTCCCTCGTGGAAAAGCACCCAACCACTCATCTAGAACCCATTTGAATTCAAGACCAGGTTTTATTAGTAATAAACAACTGTTGTATGTCACTTCATCGACAAGCATCTAAAAGCACTCATTAAGTTACGACAGGTGTTGACCCAATTGCCGTCATATTCATTATAAATCTTGGGTGCCTTAAGTAGGCCTACATCCAATCCAAAGGACAAAGCAATTATGGTCAAGTGCCGCGGTTATTTTTGGCTTGGACCTGAACCCACACTCTGACAACACCAACAGCTTGTGACGGTGCTCTAGACCACTCGGCCCAAGACACTCCAAATTTGCTTTAATTCCATGAAACTATTCATGACGTGTCGTGGCCGAGCAGATAAGAACACCGGACTCAAGCTCTGGTGTTTCTGATCAGCAGAGTGTGGGTTCGAGTCACGGTCGTGACACTTGTGTCCTTAAGCAAGACACTTAACCATTATTGCTGCGTCCTTCGGATGGGACGTAAAGCGTAGGTCCCGTGTGTTGTGTAATGCACGTAAAAGAACCCAGTGCACTTATCGTAAAGAGAAGGGGTTCGCCCTGGTGTTTCTGTTTTGATTGGCAGCATAATGCGCCACAGCACCTTGTAAACCATTACATGGTGCTATAAATAAATAGGCCTCATACTTCAAAAGCGTAGCGCCACATACCTTGCAGGAAAAACTACTGAGCGCTTTGCTACGCCCATTGGGATGTGATAAAGCGCTATATAAGAACCAAGTATTATTATTATCATTTTAATCATGCATGACGCTTTGGTTGTTGGGTGACCTTGGAGTGTTGGATTCTATTAGACAGAAGGGCAAGGATCCTAGTCAATAAAAACCCCTATGAGGTTCTGGGGTCGATTTCACAAAACTCTTCCTAACTTAGGACTAGTCCTAGGCAATGCTAAGATGGAATTAGTCCCAAGTACTGGTCCTAACTTAGGACTAGTCCTAGGCAATGCTAAGAGATAGGATTAGTCCTAAGTACTGGTCCTAACTTAGGACTAGTCCTATCTCTTAGCATTGCCTAGGACTAGTCCCAAGTTAGGAAGAGTTTTGTGAAATCGACCCCTGGTTAAACACACTTTTTATTTTATCCGTATGAATCAAAGCCTGACCTTAATGACAGCATGTAGGCCATCGCTGAAGCCCTTTCTGCTGACTGTGATACCATCCTTTGTATCGCTTTTCTTCCAGTCCGTGCTGCTCGCCAACTCGACAAGAGTCTTCCATTGCTAGCAATAGAACAAACAACAAACCTTTGACAGGGGAAAGTCATCGTAGTTCTTAAAGGCAGGGTCGTAGATTGGTAAATACTCCACAAGTTAATGATCGTAAAAACTTACCTGGTGAGAAGCACTGCAGCTGTGGACATTACGTACTCTTTTGAGAAAGAATTCCCTTCAAAGTAATATGGTTTTGATAATTTTTCACCCAAAACTATGGAATCGGAGACAAGATGCATGCATGAATCGTTTCTCAGATTTCGGAGGGTTGGTGTCCGTTCGCAAAATGCCGCGGCCAGAGATGCGGTTGGTACCCGCTGTCACCTCGCTAAACATGGATGGATTCAGCTTTCTTGTGAAAATACTGTGACAGTTTTTGGCTGCTTTCTCAGCAAGCAGACACTGTATTCAGATGAAACTTTCACATGCGACTTTTATTGTATCTTTCTTTATAATTTGGCCTACAAATCAGTATTACATCAACAGAAACCACTCTATGACCCTACATTTAACATAAACGGTTGGCCATCTTTACATTAATCGTCTCTGATCTTTGTTATACATTCTTTATTTTGTGTCAGTGTACCACTTATCATTATATCTCGTTGTCTGTTTGTCCTTTCTTGTCTTTTTCCCCTTCCTCTTGCTACCGCGCAAGCTCGGTGATTCGGTGGTGAGACATCTGCTCTAGAATGGCAAAGGTGGTGGGATTGAATCCCACCCGAGTAATATGCCTGTGGAGTTTTTGCACAGGACTCAGGAAAGTACTGAAATGAGCTGATTTTTTTTCACCAAGCAGACACACAAAAAGTCTGACATTTTTTCATCCCTGATAAAACCCAATGGGACAGATTGATTCTGCAATGACACAATCATACCCATCCCTCACTGGCGTACCATTTTCCTCCATTCTGGATCCAAGTACAGGTCTCTCTTGATTTCCTGCTTCCCAATGTGCATGGATTGAACCTTTGCACGATTTTGCCGTTTCTAGAAAACACAAAAAATCAATCAATCAGTGACGCGATAATGTTAACCTGTGCCCAATTTCATAGAGCAGCTCGGGCTAAAACTGTTTAAATAATTTTCTGCTGAGCCAACATCAGCAGGAAACCAGGCAAAGACGGTACATGCGGAATGGTATTTTGGCTGGTAACTTTTTGTGCTTAAGCAGCTCTTAAGACCAGATTTAAATGAATCGACTGTCATTAATGGGAAAAGACATCAATGTTTTTGGAAGAGTATATCATTTCAAATTGTATAGCTTTAAAAATAACCACGCCGTACACCAACCTGTCACCATTTAATTGAATTTGGTGATCTTTTCAAAGCCAAAACATCTCATCATCGACCAAATTAAGGTAATTTTTTATGGGGTGGGCATGAGGGGGTGCACCATTTTTTTCTAGACACTTCTGCCCATTAGCACTCCGTAATAATGACCTCATTTTTGCTCGAAATACCAGGATGACAGACAACCATTCCTCCACTCTAGTCATCACAGCATCGGCGTGCCAGACCGCAGTAGTTATATAGTGTACACGCGAGTATACAAAAAGCTTGAACATGTACATGTACCAGAGCTCGAATTTTGCGCTGGACCGCTGGCCCTAGGCCAGTGACTTTAGCATCGGGCCAGTCAACTCGTGTCCGGACAAGTCCGGCGGTCTTGTTTTTGTGTTCAAATGGTGACTTTCAGTCTGATAAATACAATTCTGTTGATTATCGCAGACTACATGTACTTACCGATAATATTCAAATGAGATAAATCTTTCTTTAGTGCTTTTTCAAATTCAAAAAATTCAACTGTTAATCTGTGTAGGGATTTTTTTCTTCTCACTTCAATTCTGGTCTTGTATTCAAAATTCCGGTCCAGTAAATGTATTTTTAGCTACAAGCTCTGCGGTCTTGTGGGTTTTTCCCAAAAATTCTAGCCCAGCTGTACGTACACATACATTAGTGAAATTGGACCACTGTCTGAGATCCTGGTATGAAGCTTCTGGGTATTCCCACTAGTGCGGATTGCTATCAAATTTATAGTTTCCGTCCGCATGTTTCTCAAGCAAGCCCTTTTCAGCACTCTTGTTAAATGCGTTTACTATTTTTTTGCAAGATATTCTGCTGTGTAGATAACAACGAATACTCTGTATGCGAATAGAAATTGAAAACATTGAAAATACTACACAAACAATAAATTGTATTATTTTATTCTGGTTATTATTAATCTCATAGGTCCAGATTTCAAATTTGGGGGGGGGGGGGCACAGTCTTAACCGTATTTTTGACTGCATGAGTGCGTTTTCAAAGGCTAATTTTCTTGCATGACAATATCAGTTTTATCTTAAATTGACTGCCTGCGTGTTGATTTCTAACAAAATAATAATGACGACAATAGAAAAACCAGTTCGTTTTACTTGTTCTTCACCACATAAATTTGCCCCACATAAAGCCCCCATGTGGTCAAAAACACTGCAAATTTTGAAGGGGGTGGCTCTTATCCAACTGCATTTTTAAAAGAGAGATTGATTGTATAGAATGTAAATGTCAGGTTCTAGACTGTTTCCCCGTCATAATTGCTTCAAGTTTAAAGGAACATTACAGAATTGGTAAGAAAAAAACCTGTAAAATATACTTTTTGATCACAGATTTACATAAAACTTACACGGTCTAATGATGATAATAGTAGAAAACATCGCTTGAACTATTTCTGTCTGAAATGCCATATTTGATGAGAAATGAATAATTTAATTTTTCCGATTGGAGTTTATCACTCAGTGAGCGTTTTATTCATTTTTTGAATCTATATGATTTCATGCCAATGTGTAATCAGTTTTTCACTATTTTCTCGTGACCCAGACGGCCGATCGATCTCAAACTTCTACAGGTTTGTCAGTTTATGTATATGGTGGATTACATAGAGTGCTTACACTGCCAGCAACTGTTTTGTTAGCAAAAACCAATTCTGTAATGTTCCTTTAAAAGTTTCAGATCCAACCAAATTTAAATCCAGAATTCTCCTGTCATACCTTCCAGTTGAATGAGGCCGTCTGCTTCCTCTCCAGAGCCTTTTTGGCTGTACTGCCCTCTATGGCTGCATTCATCACTTCCATCCACTCGTGTTTGTCTTCTTCCGTTTCTATAAAGGCCAATCAGTTTAGTGGAAGTCATTCAGTGAGAAACAAAAGTCAAGTCTAGGGAACAATTTGCGTGGTAACACGCCATCTAGTGTTAACTTGTTAACCCTTGGAGCGCCGCCGACGTTCTGAAACGTCAAACTGAGTATCCATCCACAGGCCGCCAACGTTCCCATACGTTCTTCTACTCGATAAAAAAATAAAATAAAATGGCCGGCCTGTGGATACAAAATTACTAAAAACGAGGCTGGCACTGTATGGGTTAAAAGATCCACCACTGACGGAAACTTTTTAAAAAGGCCAACGTTCACTCCATATGCTAGAGTAGAGTTCTATTGCTTTCCACTCGACAGCTTTAAAACTTTGTAGCAGTCTTTCTTACCACAACTGATGTAGTAGGTTCTCGTTGTGCCGTCCTCCGCAAAGGGTCCGACCTCGAAACAATTCGCGACTTCCCTCTCCCTGCCCTCTGGTTCTCGGGTTACATCTGGAAATGACAAACAGCAAAATGCACTTGCTAAGCTAGTGTATTAAGGGGACTGTCAATTCTCATTCTTTTTTTGCACATTTTAGTTGGAATTTTCCTCAAAAAAATATATAGTTGTGCTTTTTACTTTTTGGAAGCAAAATTACTTTGAGCAACTGAAAAGTTTTCTGTAATAGTGTCGGTTAAATCACTGAATGTCAAGTATTGACAATGTTACCTGTGACAACAAAAGAGCCACAGATCCTGAAGTTCCTGCAGGCAAGACCATTGTGCATACCTCAATGGAAGATGACAAAAAGTCTTACACTTCATTGAAATTGCACTGGACATTTTTTCAGAAAGAGGGCACATCTTACAACATCTTTACAATTTTTTGATTTCATGTGAAATTCAGTTTCTCACATAGCAGGCCTGATACTTCACAGAGGCAGCGGAGCCAATGCGCCATATTTTTGACCGCGTGAGGGCGCTCTCCAAATTATTTGTATCGTTTCCGGGGTTATAAGCGATTATCGTCTGCTTAGCTAGCTGTGTACAGTTTCAACATCGGCGTTCTGTCACTTCTGTGCGCGAGAGAGTTTAGTCAGTGCTTCTAAGGTGGGTTAATAACGGCTCCTTTAAAGGTCTTATTGGCCGCAACTAGAAACTATCGCGCACAGACGTGACAGAACGCCGATGTTAAAACTGTACACAGCTAGCTGAGCAGACAATAATCGCTTAAGTTATACCCCCGGAAGTGACAAAAATGTTTTTGAGAGCGCCCTCAAGCGGTCAAAAATTCGGAGCATTGCCTCCATGCCCCTTAGTCACTGCCTTGGTGCCCCTTGAAATGTTCCAGTAGAAATTTAAATTCTCCTTGTAGAGGTGCCCTTTACTAAGAAAAAAAAGCGCCTCGATGCCCTTACAAGAACTATCAGGCATGCGTGTGATTGGTGAAAGTATCTTGCCAGCCAGTAAATGTCCTGATTTGTTAACAAAGTGGCACGGTCTATCCTGCAAAGTTCCATCTCATTTTCCCCATTGTAATCAATCTGACAACACCAGAGTTTGAACTTTGAATAAATTAGTCTGACTCCTTTGTGGCAATTTGAGTCTCAGTATTCATCGTATTCAGACATGGATGGTATCACCATGACAACTAAATATCTATTGGGCAACTAGATTAACCAACTTTATCATGGCATCATCATCGGGGCTAGAAGTCACATAAGTCAGGCCACTTTTTGCACGGTACAAATTCTTGCAGCGTTGGTTCCCAGCTTGCTGAAAGTGTGCTTGTTTGATTGCAAGCTTGCAGGGTTGGTGGTCAGCTTGCTTAAAGTATGCTTGTTTGGTTGCAAGCTTACAGGGTTGGTTGCTAGCTTGCTGAAAGTGTGCTTGTTTGATTGCAAGCTTGCAGGGTTGGTGGTCAGCTTGCTGAAAGTGTGCTTGTTTGGTTGCAAGCTTGCAGGGTTGGTTGCCAGCTTGCTGAAAGTGTGCTTGTTTAGTTGCAAGCTTGCTGGGTTTGTGGTCAGCTTGCTGAAAGTGTGCTTTTGTTTGATTGCAAGCTTGCAGGGTTGGTGGTCATCAGCTTGCTGAAAGTGTGCTTGTTTGGTTGCAAGCTTGCAGCATTGGTTGCCAGCTTGCTGAAAGTGTGCTTGTTTGGTTGCAAGCTTGCAGCATTGGTTGCCGGCTTGCTGAAAGTGTGCTTGTTTGGTTGCAAGCTTGCAGCTATGGTTGCCAGCTTGCTTAAAGTATGCTTGTTTGGTTGCAAGCTTGCAGCATTGGTTGCCGGCTTGCTGAAAGTGTGCTTGTTTGGTTGCAAGCTTGCAGCATTGGTTGCCAGATTGCTGAAAGCGTGCTTGTTCGGTTGCAAGCTTGCAGCATTGGTTGTCAGATTGCTGAAAGTGTGCTTGTTTGGTTGCAAGCTTGCAGCATTGGTTGCCAGATTGCTGAAAGTGTGCTTGTTTGGTTGCAAGCTTGCAGCATTGGTTGCCAGCTTGCTGAAAGTGTGCTTGTTTGGTTGCAAGCTTGCAGCATTGGTTGCCAGCTTGCTGAAAGTGTGCTTGTTTGGTTGCAAGCTTGCAGATTGGTTGCCGGCTTGCTGAAAGCTGTGCTTGTTTGGTTGCAAGCTTGCAGCTATGGTTGCCAGCTTGCTGAAAGTGTGCTTGTTTGGTTGCAAGCTTGCAGCATTGGTTGCCGGCTTGCTGAAAGTGTGCTTGTTTGGTTGCAAGCTTGCAGCATTGGTTGCCAGATTGCTGAAAGCGTGCTTGTTCGGTTGCAAGCTTGCAGCATTGGTTGTCAGATTGCTGAAAGTGTGCTTGTTTGGTTGCAAGCTTGCAGCATTGGTTGCCAGATTGCTGAAAGTGTGCTTGTTTGGTTGCAAGCTTGCAGCATTGGTTGCCAGCTTGCTGAAAGTGTGCTTGTTTGGTTGCAAGCTTGCAGCTATGGTTGCCAGCTTGCTGAAAGCGTGCTTGTTTCGGTTGCAAGCTTGCAGCATTGGTTGTCAGATTGCTGAAAGTGTGCTTGTTTGGTTGCAAGCTTGCAGCATTGGTTGCCGGCTTGCTGAAAGTGTGCTTGTTTGGTTGCAAGCTTGCAGCATTGGTTGCCAGATTGCTGAAAGCGTGCTTGTTTCGGTTGCAAGCTTGCAGCATTGGTTGCCAGCTTGCTGAAAGGGTGCTTGTTTGGTTGCAAGCTTGCAGCATTGGTTGCCAGATTGCTGAAAGCGTGCTTGTTTGGTTGCAAGCTTGCAGCATTGGTTGCCGGCTTGCTGAAAGTGTGTTTGTTTGGTTGCAAGCTTGCAGCATTGGTTGCCAGATTGCTGAAAGCGTGCTTGTTCGGCTGCAAGCTTGCAGCATTGGTTGCCGGCTTGCTGAAAGTGTGCTTGTTTGGTTGCAAGCTTGCAGCTATGGTTGCCAGCTTGCAGTGTGGATTACAAGCAGGACCCAATTTCATGGCGCTGCTTACCACAGAATTCCGCGGTTCGGGCCTCTGTAAAACGTGTGACTCTATGAGCCGTAAGCGCAGAATTTCAGGATTTAGCAGAAACAATAAATCGGGCCTACATGGTGGCAGCTTAAGAGACTGCTTACATTTATTACTCAACTGGATCTGGCCCTTGGAAGTTTTGGCACCCTGCTTCCTAAATGAAAATAAAATCAAAACAAACACAGGGTTCTATGAAATGTGCATTTCCAACCATGTTCCAACCGATCTAATCACATTGAGGCTTGGAGGTGATTTAGTCTGACCCCTTCTTTGTCCAATGACAAGATCAGTGGTAATTTACATTAGCACAAACAGGGAACGAGACAGACACGGTTGAACTGGAATCAAGACAGAGTTACTAGCTCCTGGGAGATATATTTACCAAACTGACAAATGAAGTTAAACCACAAATCACAACCCTGCACAGTTTCATCTCGTATTACACTACAACATGTATGAAGCCGCAAACATGGTTGTAACAGTGTTATGAACTCCAGTCAACTCCTACTCCAACAAACTCGTAATTCAACGAACTCCTACTTCAACCAACTCAAACAAACGGCCTAAACTTGAGAACATTTTTAGAAAGGTAATTTAGATTCCCTTCCCGGTTGTAAAACAAATTCCTGTTTAATTTGAAAAAATACCTGTACCCAATAATTTATTATATTGACTATTCATTTAAAGACAATGGACACCTTTGGTAATTGTCAAAGACCAGTCTTCTCACTTGGTGTATCTCAACATATGCACAAAATAACAAACCTGTGAAAATTTGAACTCAATTGGTCGTCGAAGTTGCGAGATAATAATGGAAGAAAAAACACCCTTGTCACACGAAGTTGTGTGCTTTCAGATGCTTGATTGCTTGACCTCACACGTGAGGTCTCGAAATCAATTCAAATATTTTACTGAGAAATTACTTCTTTCTCAAAAACTACGCTACTTCAGAGGAAGCCGTTTCTCACAATGTTTTATACTATCGACAGCTCTCCATTGCTCGTTACCAAGTAAGTTTTTATGCTAACAATTATTTTGAGTAATTAGCAATAGCGTCCAGTGCCTTTAAGGAAAATGGTTGAGTTGACCTGTATGGAAATAGTGTCTTCAGTAACTTACTCATAGTAGTAGAGCACTACTGTCTGACCACGCTGAAGAAGAATAAACCATCGTCTCTGCCACTTGTATTGTCCAAGCAAGCCCTTGTTTCCGCTTTTTTTAACACACCATCCCTCCTTCAAAACCACTTCACTTGTATCTAGAAATCATGAATGATTTGTTAATCGAGATAAGTCTACTTTTTGGGGCAAAAAACTAGCTGCTGCCTTCTTACAGTAAATTAATTGCATTAACCCCCAATCCCCACACACACACAAAAGTGACCTCCAATCGTGGACCCTCCTTTGTTCAACTCTTTGTCCTGACAAACATGGACCCCATTGTTTTCCTTTGTGATAGCAAACGTGGACCTATTGTCCCTTTTGTTGTAAGTCCTCGGTTTGAATGTCACTAAAAACTCACACAAGTGTGTAATGACCTCCAATCGTGGACCCTCCTTTGTTCAACTCTTTGTCCTGACAAACGTGGACCTCATTGTTTTTCCTTTGTGATAGCAAACGTGGACCTATTGTCCCTTTTGTTGTAAGTCCTCGGTTTGAATGTCACTAAAAACTCACACAAGTGTGTAATGACCTCCAATCGTGGACCCTCCTTTGTTCAACTCTTTGTCCTGACAAACGTGGACCCCATTGTTTTCCTTTGTGATAGCAAAAGTGGACCTATTGTCCCTTTTGTTGCAAGTCCTTGGTTTGAATGTCACTACAAACTCACACAAGTATGTTATGACCTCCAATCGTGGACCCTCCATTGTTCAACTCTTTGTCCTGACAAACGTGGACCCAAGAGTGTGAACACCTGCAATCGGAGGACTTCCTACTGTCCCTCTTTTGTGTGTACTTTGCAACAGTTCCCAGTGGTTTTGTACATGCTCTCCAACTGGGTACCTTTACCCATACTAGAACCTAGACCTTCACCCATACTAGAACCTAGACCTTCACCCATGCTAGAACCTAAACAATTATGATACAAAACCATGTCCAATTTACACAAATTGTACTTCATGTTATTGAATACAATTGTTTTGTTTGTTTCCTGGAGGTGGTACACTACAAAATCAGTCCCACCTACACAAGTTGTACTCTTTTGTTATAGGTCTCCGATTTGAATGTGTGTACCTACCCACACACACAAGTGTGTAAACACCTGCAATCGGGGACCACCCATTGTCCCTCTTTTGTTAATACTTAAACCTTTTTGCCAAAGCTCCCCGTGGTTTTGTACACATTTTCCAACTTGGGACTTTTACCCAACCGGGGACCGTACTGTCCTCTCCGATTTTGAATGTGTATACCTACCCACCCGCACACTTGTGGGGACTTCCTATTGTTGTTCTATTGTTCCCTTTTCTAAAGAATTACCTTGTGGGGACCCAGTTTAACAAAGAAAAACATTGTGGGGACCTTTGTTCCATTGTGCAAAAGTCCCCACAATGGTGTGTATGCCTACCCACACAAACACACGCATCCCTTCTTACCTGCTTTCTGTTTAGCTGCTCCTTTTAGATGTCTATGCATGGTCAGGCGAAGCTTATGTCAACATTCTTTTCGCAAAAGATGAAAATGGTCAAACACAATCATAAAACGTAGTTCTGGAGACGACTTCTGTATCTGACTCGAACAAAAACATTGTTGATGTTAGTTTTGTGTAATCCCGTTAATAAAACTAAAAGAATACTTTCTTCACAAAAATGTTTTTGTAGTGCACCACTTTGAAGAAACAAACAAAACAAATAATATTCAAGAACATGAAATACAATCAGTGTAAAATTGATATGGTTTTGTACACAAAATCATAGTTGTTTAGGTTCTAGCATTAGCATGTTTAACAACAGCGGGAGTTACCGGACTAACTGGACCCAACAACGCTTTTGAATGGTCCGAGTTATCGCTTATGTTTCTTGGTACCACTGTACAAATGCCCTACAGGGTTCACACCCCCCTCAAAAAAACAGGGAGTGACAAAGCATTTTTAAAAACTACCCCAAGCTCCATCAAAGACCCCTAGATATAAAAAAGATTGAGCTGCTTAAACTTCAGAGCGCAGTCTGAAGATTGTGCAAATCCCAAGAATGCACTCCATGAGACAAAAATAAATTCTCTGTTTTCAAGAAATGATCTGACACAACCGTACCACCATATTAAGCGGCAACATGAGTTCCTCAGGTGAGTTTTAAAGTATTTTATAGAGGTCTTTGATGGATTTTGAACCATTTTTTTTTTTTTTTTTGTCACTCCCTGCTTGGGAGTCATGAATCATGCAGGGCATTTGTACAGTGGTAACCAACAAACAAATGAGCGTTTACTTGCACCCTTTAGAAGGCTATATGCCAGATAATGTCTAAAGGTTAAAAAGCATTGTTGGGTCCAGTAGTAGTAACTCGGACTATTCTAGGAGTAGGAGTTGGACTAGGACTCGAAAGTACCTTAGGCTTACTCCTAAAGCTACGGCTCTATCACGATAGCGGAACAAACATCATACTATAGTTCTCTGCGCAGGAGTAGGACAGGAGTACCCTTGGCTAACGACGTCGTTCGTTAGAACTCACGTCCTCCTACAGACAGACAGATATCGCCAAAAGCTACTTTAACAGTCCTTAAAGGCAGTGGACACTATTGGTAATTACTCAAAGTAGTTATTAGCATAAAACCTTACTTGGTAACGAGTAATGGGGAGAGGTTGATAGTATAAAACATTGTGAGAAACGGCTCCCTCTGAAGTGACACAGTTTTCGAGAAAGAAGTAATTTTCCACGAATTTGATTTCGAGACATCAGAATTAGATTTTGAGGTCTCGAAATCAACCATCTGAAAGCACACAACTTCGTGTGACAAGGGTGTTTTTTTCTTTCATAGTTATCTCGCAACTTCAACGACCAATTGAGCTCAAGTTTTTACAGGTTTGTTATTTTATCCATATGTTGAGATACACCAAGTGAGAAGACTGGTCTTTGACAATTACCAATAGTGTTCAGTGTCTTTAAAAGTCATAACTCTATTCGGAGAAGGGCCTACAAATAAAATAATTGTTAAAATGTTCTGCTACTACTGCTACTACTACTCGTACTAGTCTACTACTTACTAATAGTAATACTAAGTTATAGTCACCACACGCCTGCAACTATACGCACCCCCCCCCCATACGATGTATTACTGTTTATATCCCCATAACCCTTTCACTGAAAGTGAAAGTATAAAAACTATAATCGACAGACCTACAGATACTTACTAAGTCACTGTAGTGTTACTATTCTATTGTATGTATTTTACCTTCACTCTTCTGGCCCGTTCGATGACCCAAAAAAGGGAATTCCCTATGTAGAGTAAATTTAGGCTGGCGCTTTTTCAGTTAAATTTGTATTATAGACATACCACATTAGCAGACGTCAGGGTATCATGAAGTACCTAAGCTTTGTCGATTGAGGGAGCCCTGCTTACCGCCCAATGATTGTTTGTTCTGTTTTTCCCAGGTTTAGTTCCTCATCAAGAGTGTTTTTTCCGGGTTTAGTCCTTGATATTTCCTCATCAAAAGAAATGGGTTTTTGAATAAGTAGAAAAGGTAAGTTTACTTCAATGCGGAAGGATAATTGAGCTGTAATCATTGCTAAAGGGGCCTTTTTCTCAAAATTTAAATTAAACAAAACACACGAATCGCATGTTTTAAAAAGCCATTTAATAAACTTCTCTCTCACACGGAACGTGGGTATATATACCATGCCCGATTTTTGGCAGAGGGTGTCCCCCCCCCAAGTATCCATACTTTAACACACTCTTTTCCTCTTGTACAGAAGTAGTCCTACCCCCTAAAATTTTCTAAAGAATTCCTGAGATTCCCAGAAACAATGAAGACACAATAGGAGGGGTACAGTGTGCATGCCACATATCGAGCACACCAAATGGACGTGGGGAAGAAAGAGATGGCATTTGGATTTGAAAGATGAAAAGCTGGAGCGAAAACAACAAAAAATTAAATCTCAGAAAATACCAAATTTGTTTGTTTGTTTGTTTGTTTGTTTGTTGTTAAAGGGGGAATACCTTTGGTAATTATGTCTAAGTTACTGACAATTTATGAGCATGAAAACTTACTTGGTTATAAGAAGCACTGCAGCTGTTGATAATGTGTAACATTTTGAGAAAAGATTCTCTTCTAAGAAATGTGGTTTGAGAGAAAGGAATTTTACTCCGTTTCCCCCTTTTGACCTACATATAGTCAAAGAGGCCAGCGGTTGTTACATAACGTTACAATGAACAATGAGTACACCCATAAGCGAAAGCGATTGGTTAGGGGGTGGGTAGGTGGTGATTATTGGTGACGTTTCCATATAACCTTTCATCCTTGACATAGCGCGCTTGAAAGTTTGGGGATGAAAAGATAATAGTGTTTGTCTTTTGCATAAAATAGGGCCACTAATAAGGTGGAGGGACACTAAATTTCACCCCAGTTAAACTAATGGCTGCAGAGATGCATGCAACATTGTAGCCTTCGTTGCAAGGCTGTCAAGCGCCATCCATAGTCCGCGCACGGAGTCTTGCCCGTTATCTGCAAGTCCACTGCACGGATACCGTACAACTATACACACGCGCACACGCACTCCGTGCGTGGAATCAGTTTGCTGTGCGCTTGATGGGCGGTGTGATGCGGAGTCCGTGTGCGTGGACAATTGCAACTTAGTTTACAGCCTTGAAGTCAAGGCTGGCAATGTAAGCATATAATGCCTTCGCAGTGTACGTGACCTGTGAGGAGACACGCCCGGTTTTTTTATCGAAGCCCAGGGACCACTATTTTGCTGGTGCCGAGACAGATCAGAAGGCATCGAGATTTCGCGTGGATGGGAGTTCGTTTCGGTCAGCACCTGAGAGGTAAATAAATAACAGCTTCCTGTATATTGTTTGAATAAATGGATTTGATTAAACTGTTGATGCTACTTTTCGAATTTGAGTCTTCGTCAAAAGCAAGCCAAAGTACACGAAGCTGTTACAAGAAATTGAAAAATGTCTGTATCCTGCCACTACTTTTTCGTTCGTCATGAAATAAAATAGCATCTAATTTTCAACTCGAATGAGATGTTCCTTGTGGTGAAAATGAAGGGGAAAGTGGTGGCAGGATACGGAATTTTTTCCCAAGAAATATATACATTGAACTTGTTTTAAAGACGGGCTCCAAAGTCAAATTCTGTTTCACTCGTGATCCACTCATTTTCTAATAAATAGAATCCTTATGAAAACGTGGACATTAATACAAGTCTCCATCGCTCACGACGGTGTAAAAGCACCGTAAAAGTTCAAACACATAGGCCTAAGAAGTAAATCGTTGAGACAAAATAATAAACTATGGTGTAAGAAGCGTCGTTGTGTATAACATTGATTGCGTCGTGTGCCCTAAATAAAGAATGTAACGACTATATTAACCTGGATCGGAGAAAAGGGCGCCGTTTACCATAAGCAATTAATGCGCATGACGAAGTCGTGTTTCAAGAAAACAGTGGCGGGAAAGTTTGATCGGGTTTTCGGCCCGAGTCATTAAATAGGAAGTTATAATTTTGCATGGGAATGGGAAAACATGTCTTTGAGGAGTAATTCTAGCAACATAAATGAAACAGTAAAATGTGTGTGTTTTTTGTGAGGACGGGCATGACGCATGACAGATCACACACGCTCCTTTAAAGACACTGGACACCTTTGGTAATTGTCAAAGACCAGTCTTCTCACTTGGAATATCTCAACATATGCACAAAATAACAATTGATCGTCGAAAGTTGCGAGATAATAATGGAAGAAAAAACACCCTTGTCAATTACGAAGTTGTGTGCTTTCAGAATATGCTTGATTTCGCTCAAAATCAATTTAATTTCTTACTGAGAAATTACTTCTTTCTCAAAAACTACGTTACTTCAGAGGGAGCCGTTTCTCACAATGTTTTATACTATCAACAGCTCTCCATTGCTCGTTACCAAGTAAGTTTTTATGCTAACAATTATTTTGAGTAATTACCAATAGTGTCCAGTGCCTTTAATAACGCGCAGAGAAACGGTTAGTTTTTGCCCGTCGGTCGGCACGCGGTCCGCGAAAGCGGGTTGGACACTTGAAAATGCCGTAAATCCGACTCAAACTCGCTATGGTATTCTTTTTATTTATTTAAAATATTTGTTTAGAGTTTGTTCTTTCTTTTCATTTTTTATGTTGACCAAAGAAACTAATATTAATAGAGAAGCCTTTTGGTTCGCCGGATAAGGCATTTTTGGCAAATCCTTATCACAAAATATTGTTTTGGGTTTTTTTTTTTCACTATTGGGGCAGAATTTTTAATTTTTTTTAAACGCTCCAGAGTTTTGTTTGCAATTTTCTGTTTAGGGGTAAAGCCACTGCAATATTTAAGAAGCACTGAAACCCGATGTATGGTCAAAAGGGTATGGTCAAACGTTACACGAATGGGGTCACGGACTGGCTCTTTGCGCGTAGACTCGATGGGCTTTGATAATGAGGGGCCCTTTTTGTGGGGTATTTTACACCATGGAACAATGGCCCCCACAAAGTTTTTCTTAGTTCCACTTGGACCCCACAGAGGAATTCGTTATCTTTAGGAAAAGGGAATAATAGAACAACACTGAATTGCAGCTAGGGCCCCCGGTTCGCAAAGCTGGGTGCGTGTGCGCGTGTACGGTCGCACGACCTCCGTACGTGGTCGGGCAAAGGTAGGTATGGCGCAAGAAGACGGCCTTCTTGCATGCAATCGAATCAAGGCTAACTCGTATGTCAAAGACTTTCATCCAACCTTGAGCTGATTCTGCTCTTATTCGCTCGTCCCCATTGGATTCCGTGGCCTAATAAAATTCCACTGCAATCTGAAGTCGCGAGAACGTGTATGAGGAAAAGTTCATTCATTCCACTTTGGCGCAGCTAGTAAAAAAAATACATCGAATTACATTTAACGACAACATCCTGATGTGACATGAAGTCGGTTAACACTAGTCACTAGCTACTCATCACCATCAAGGGCCATCTATGGGCCAAATTAGTTACCGTATTTACTGCGTGGTTGCCGGTAAGTTAGACCACAATTATGACGAGAGAAAGTACAAAGTTATGCCTGCACCTTTCATGTTGTTTTCAAGATGACAATGTGAGTTGCATTGTGTGGCAAACAAACATAGGGGAAAAGTTTCTCACCGCGTGGCCGTACGTCCTCCCGCAATCCAACAAAAGGCTGAAATAATCAGTTGGTTGATGGCCTTGCTATAGTATTAGTTGCTTGTCCATGTCCTTATTTGGAGGCCGATTTCACAAAGAGCTGAGATGACAATAAATCGATCTCACCAGTCACTGACCGGGCTGGTTGGTGGCTGGCCGCCAAAAGCTAAGGTGAGGTCCATTGCAAGACCAAGGTCATTACCACGCAGTGAAGATCCGGCTCCTCACACTGTTGTTATTGCCATTATTAATAATAATATCTTTTACGAAAAAGAATCATCAGAAGTTGTGATACTTTCTTTCAATTTGAAGAATTGTTCTATTCATGTTCAAGGGACAATGGCCATTCTTTATGAATTATGATGTTCCATTTTTGCGTGGGACCTCTTACTTGTACATTATTTAACTATGCATATTTGCAAGACCAAATAATTATTAGTTTTAAAATTAACATCACTATAGAAATACTCTTGGTTTTTGGCTTTATGCAATAGCTCAGTTGGTAGAGCACCGCCCGGTATGATATCCCGTGAGGTTGCAGGTTCAAGTCCCCGCTCCACTGAAATTTCTTTGTTCAACCCAAAATTATTTAAAAATTTTTACCCACTCACTTTCCCTTGTGTATTAATACTCATTTTGAATTTACTCAGCAAAATGTTAGGCACAATAATAAAAGCTAGCTCCACTGTATTACTATTATTAGTACTACAGGGCTAAACATGCTAAGTAATACAAGTCACCTTGGTGATTATTATTAACAACTCATCTTTAAAGGAACATTCCAGAATTGGTAATTGTAAAATATACTTTTGATCACAGATTTACATAAAACTTACAAGGTCTAATGATGATGATAGTTGAAAACATCCCTTGAAATATTTCTGTCTGAAATGCCATATTTGATGAGAAATGAATAAACTAGTTTTCCGATTGGAGTTTATCGCTCAGTGAGCGTTTTATTCATTTGTTGAACCTATATGATTTCATGCAAATGTGTAATCGGTTTTTCACTATTTTCTCGTGACCCAGATGGCCGATCGATCTCAAACTTCTACAGGTTTGTCAGTTTATGTATATGGTGGATTACATAAAGTGCTTACACTGCCAGCAACTGTTTTGTTAGCAAAAACCAATTCTGTAATGTTCCTTTAAAGTATGAAGCTATATAGTGCTAGGTGAAATCATGGAGGAAAGAATCAAGCTCCTGATAGCATTGATTTGGAAGATACATCAAACAAAAGGGGGAACCGCGCCCTTTCCATTTTCAGTTTTAGTCCTTTGCATTAACTGCTTTTGCCTGTGTATATTTATGATTTATAACCATGGTTTGAATGTTTTCTTACCTAACTCTTTAAATCACAGAGTTCAAGACTGGAGTAGAGTAGCAGATTGTTAATAGCACTGTAACCTTCTTTCAACCAAAAAAATGTCTGGTGTGACGTAAGTTTAACTAAATCTGTTAGTTTCAAAACAAACTTCTTTGATAATAATTCGTTTCCAGTTTGTTTTATCATTGTGGTTATTTTTTCACTGTAAAACGGAAACTACTCATGTCAAGCCATTATGTTGTTATAAATTTGTTTTCTTCTTATTTTCCCTTTTTTTTCTTAGTGGGGGGGGGGGCTCATAAAGTTCTTGCCCCACTACATGATAAGTGTAAATTTGTCTATGCTTATTTAATTACTGAAATAATCAGAATGCCTTTTTGGTTTATATTAATTTAAATAGGCCTATACATTTAGTTTTGAATGAAGAACCGGTCTCCTGTTGCAATTGGCCACGAACCAAAGAGCGGTAGGCTTTTTCCAAGCCTCAGCTTAGGTTCCATCTTATCTCTGGGCTTCAGTCAATGTTGGAAATGCCCTGCAAAATGCACACTGCTCCAAAATGGATGCCAAAGCGGGGCCACACAGCCCAAGCTCAGGTTTGGGAAATAGCCCAGACACCACTAGGTGCCCTGACCCTGCAAAGGTCAAGTTCGTGGCTGAATGATGAGCCAGGTTTTAATCTTAAACCAGCAGTATCCTCACAATCTTGAACTTTACATATTTTGGGGGGGAAATTATGGTCTTGACTTTAGTTTGAAACGACTCGCACTTGATAGTTCCATGTAATGCCCTTTATAAAGGGGCTGTGTCATCATGATCAAAGCAGGCCTGTGGCTGTACATGGAATTAGGAACTCTCACTCAGTATACTGCACGTACACATTTTGCTCTCCATATATATGAAATGGTGGGAGGGCCCATGTTGTAACTGGGTGAGAGTTCATTCCATGTACAGCCCAGGCCTGCTTTGATCATTGACAACACAGTCCCTTTATTGTTGCAATACTTTGTAGCTGTAATTGTGACATAATGTGCGAGGGGTTGATCCACAAGTGTCCATTTGTTGGTAAGGATGACGGAAAGGTTTTGCCAGGGGGGTTTGGCAGCCATTGATCCAGGGTTTCATACTGTGTAGACCATGTCAATGTGTTTACCCCTCATAAAAAAATTGACCTTGTGCAGTCCAGGGCATTTCTTGGCCCGTAGTCAGGTGAGAAATGTAACATTTTGGATTCCCGTTGCCACATAAGAAAAAAGGAATTGTAAAAAATTACAGCTGAACCAAGTTTTGGGATGTACCCAGCTATCCTTCCTATCAAAAGTTGCTACCAATCATACGGTGCAATCTCAATAAAGTATAAGATTTTAGGTTCTCTTCCATTGCTGAGCTGTGTGTAGATTGTCTAGGCTCTGTCTGTGGCTCTTTTGTCAATGTCATAGTTCAAGGTTCAAGTTTCTTTTAGTTTCCACAGTAAGAAAATTAAAACAACAGTATCAATCAAAAGTAGTAGTAGTTGAGCGAGAGGTTGTCTTCAGCCGACGCCTTCTCGGGAAACTCTGGTGGTCGTCTTCCACGCATCCCGGTCCAGCATCAGCGTCCTAAGCTCAGTAAATCATAAGAGATAAATACTAAGGTGTAGGCCTATAAGTAGTTGCTATAATTTGTCGTTGGGTGGGATGTGTTTGACCTCTCCTCCAGAGTATGCACACAACCCCACCCCCCCCTCCTTTACCACTCTACCAATTGACCGGTAGTTATTTTTATTCATCGATAGTAAATCATGGAATCCATGAAGTCATGGATCTGGGGCATAGCGACCGGAACACTGGACTACCTGAAGGTGAAGGAACGCGGATGACCGCCCTGGAGTTCGCCAAGGAGAAACCCGTGGCGGCCATTCTGATTGGTGTTGCCGTAGCGACGAGCTTTCTACCTGCCTTTTTCTTTGTGTCGTTTGTGGCCACCTTCCTAATTGTGGGGCTTGTCACATTGCTGATTATTGAAGGTATTGATACTTGTTTGAATGTTAGCTACTGACCCAATTCACCTAACATCGTCAACACAATAATCTTGGTTGCGCCATTTTATGAGAGTCGATGTCTCTGTGTGTTATAACTTATACAGTGCAGTGCGCATTTTCGAAAAATGTGGAGCTTACCAAAATATTTATGTGCAAACTACCAAAAGAGCTCCTTTTATAAATGCCTGATTTCCCAATAGATGTCTTTAGAACCCCCCAATTTTAATTTTTTTAATGTGTGTTGTCATTTTGTGTATTGTATTTCGTATTTCCGCATTTTCAGCGACTTTTTATTGTGTAATTGACCGTTTTTGTTTTTACTGTAAATCATGTGCAATTCGGCCTTTGGCTGTGATGCATGATCTTAATAAACCATTATGAATGATTTAATGAATGAATGAATAAATGAATGAGCGTGGCAGACAGTAGCCGAGTGTGACGTTTGGGCAAGGGGTCACTTTTTGAAATTGAAATGTAAAGTTTGGTTGTTGTTGATTTTTTGTTTTGTCGTGGAGATTGCCTGAACCTGATTGCTTCAAGTTGTAATTTTTTAAAAGTTCAACTTGGATTGTTTGACTCTGTGCAGGCGTTGCCATCTTGTCAGCTGTGGGCGTCCTCATCTTTGCGCTCTTCAGTAGTACGGTCGCTTCCGTCTTCATCGGGCTGTTCCTCATCTCCGGTATGGTCCTCACCCGCTTCGCATGGCGCATATCCGCCCCGATCCGTGCCAACGTGGCCGCCCGTCTGGGAATGTTCAAGGGAGAGGGCTGCGCCGTCAACAGCAAGAACGCCCCCGAGAAGAATCTTCAAGATCTGACCGGGGGGGAGGAGAATCTTCAGGGTCTGAGCACGGAGCAGGAGTACGACAATCAGGACTAGGATACGTGGTCCCCTAGGAAGCGTTACCGAACCGACAAGGCAGTGCGTCTCTTCAGTACGGACGATGAGTATCAGGCATTTGTAACGTCCGTGGTGTTGATTCTCATGGTGCTCTTTTCATCCATATTTCTGTTCTTGGTTGTCAATCCCGCGTTGACATTCCTATCCTGGATTGTCAATATGTGACGTTGGTGGCAGCAAGAGGATCGACAACCATGTAAATTGCTGGCTTCATGATTCAACTCAACTCGGATATAATTATGCAATGTCACGTTCGAGCAAACTGGTCATTTTGAGTGTGTTAAGGTGTTGTCGCATCGCCATGGTAACAATGGCTGTGTGTCTCATCACATGACCACAGATATTATGCACTTACATACTTGAAGATACTAATCAAAGTTGTTCAGTCTGTTTACGGGCTGGCTAATGATTACCATGACAACTAGCCTGTTTTGGGTGTAAAACACAATTTAGCTTTACACTTACCTGTAAAAAGTGTCATGATTCTTTTCTTTTTCGCAATCAATACACTTAGAATTTAATTATGAAATAATGTCGATGCTTGTGGTGAAAACGTGTTGGTTCGGAAACATTTCTAGGGTCAAAACTAAGCCAATGCTCCACAGGTTGAGGTGTTGCATTTATGAACCTTGTAACAAAGGGAACATTTGTTTCTTCCTTGACCAGATGCTTGGCTTTCTCTAAAAGCCCCCTTCTCTAAAATTAATTTTTCAAGCTCATTCACGGAAACAAATACAACAGAATCAAAACAGTGGATTTTCGTTACAGATTTCAAGAACATTGGCTTCTTCGGACCTGTTTATGTATTTTCCCTCTTATAAAAAATTCTGGCTGATTTTAGGTATCTCATTGTCATTTAATTTAAAAGAAGCTAAGCACAACAAAATTAGGCTTACCAAAGTAAGGTTACCAACTAAAACACCATGTCACATGTACAATCTGTGGCTGGTGTCCTGCTTATTTTTGCTTAGCAGAAAAGTTTTAAGCAATTTTTTTTCTGCTGATCTGCTTAAGCAGCTCCATACAATTTAACACTGGTCCCAATTTCATAGAGCTGCTTAAGCAGCACATTTTGCTTAACATTGTTCTGCCAAGCAAAAATAAGCAATATACCAGTCACAGATGTTGCATGATGTGAAATTATATTTTGGCAGGTGATCTTATCGTGGTGAGCACAATTGTTTCATGCTTTGGCTACTTCTTCTGCCTCAGCAGCTCTATAAAAATGGGCACTGGGCTTAATTTAGCACAAAGAAATTGCTTAACACAGAAAAACCTTGCTTAGCATAAAGGTTACCAGCCAAAAAAAAAGCACTATTCTGTGCTGAGCAGCTATATGAGATAAGGCCCAAGACTGGAGTAATAAACTTCTGATTTAACTGCTCAATAAAAACTAATTTTAGTGAAGGGTGTAATGAATTATTAATAACGACGTGTCATGGCGGTTCTGGTGACTGAGACATCGAAGTGGTACGTTCTGTATCCGGTCGTGACATTTGTGTTCTCTGGCAATACGCTTATTTATAACTGCTTTTCATCACCCAAGTTGGATACCTCCGAGGGTAGAGACCGTTGATGTGATCGATTTATAGCAACCCGTGCGCCCATCTGGCTGCCGGTGCTGCATACTCCTAAGGAGATGAGATGGTTTCTGGATTGCTTCTAAAGGGCCCGATGAACAGGGCTCGATTTCACAAAGAGTTCAGACTGATCTTAACTGCAAATCCATCGCAGTTGCTTAGCAAAGAGTGATGTCACAATACAAATCACTATGGTAATACTGATAACTCATCTTAAGATGAATCTTAGTGCTTTGTGAAATCAACCCCAGGGGTAGTAATAATTACAAGCTGCTTCGATGAGGAGCCTACTTGACTTTAAAAAAAGTACATTTAAATACTATATTTGTCTTAAATTTGAAACTCGGCGTAATTACATTTTGTGTTCATTTGGTATTCTGTTACTATATTTATTTCTACATTTTATTAAAGTGAATGTTTATTGAGTGAATCAAATTCCAATGGACCCAGCGAGAAAGTGCCAAAAAAAAACTTGTTTTTGTTCTCTTTGAAAAGTTTATAACAAGTCAGTTTTGTGCAAGAGGACGCTTTGGTGTGTTTTTCAACACTAAATTGATTTAGTGCGGTAGAGTTGCTTCCAAACACAATCCACTCTAACAAAATGGTTGTGTGTGCAGGGAGACGAAATTGACATAACTTCCCAGGATAGAATTGCGGTTTTTAGTGACCAATTCTTACCCTGTTTTTGTTGTTGTTGATGTTGTTGTTTACATCTTGGGAGTTTCTTTACAATAGACTACCTAGTCATCACACTGACGAAGAATATCTGTATTAACACACAATTACTAGTACGGCATACATGCAATGTGAGGAATAGCCAACTGGATGGAAACTGGAAGACTGTCATGGCCGCCAAATATTATGAAACGTCAGTGTGTGTTAGCTTTTCAAGCCTGCCCTTGGAATTCTAAAGGTTCACGGACTTGGAACTAGTTATTAAAAAATTCCAATGATTTTTTCCTGATGCTTTATAGGGTTCGTCATGATAGTTTGAACATGCGTGTGTGTCGACTAAAAAAATTTTTAGGTAGTTAACGTTTGTTACCAGCATAATGTATAAATCCATGTATACACAGATAACATTGTGGTTTTTGTATAGGTGTTTGCACTGTGGAGGTCTTGAATAGGCAAATCAATTAAAGTGAACTTTTGAAATGTCTAGTGCCTCCAGACAGGGATTGGAATGCCATATGATCAGCCTTTTTACATTGCTGCATAATTGATAAATGGAAAAATTCATTCGAGAAGACGAATAATCCTGAACGGTGAATAGCGACCAAGCTTTTAGGGATATCTTTTCAATGCCAGTGCACCAAAAAACCCTGGTTGTGTAATGAGTCAAAAAATAAGATTTACTCATGCAGATCCAGATATGGATAAGGAATAACACTATATGAACGGGCTTGGCATTGCTGCATTATGATAAATGGAAAAATTCATTCGAGAAGACGAATAATCCTGAACATGAATAGCGACCAAGCTTTTAGGATATCTTTCCAATGCCTTTAAACAAAAAACACCTGGTTGTGTAAAGAGTTTAAATTAGGATTTACTCATGCAGATCCAGAAGGCAGTAATCCGGATATATAATAAGTTTGTATAATAAAGAAAAGTTGTTTTTTTTTAAATGAAAACTAATTGAATGTATGGCATAGAATGTTGTGTAGGGACACAACACAGACATCACTTCAGCAACAGCCAATAAAAACATGAGACAAAACTATATTTTGTCAACCAAAGATTCACCGACTTTACCAAAAGCGCACCATAGCGACTGCACGTGGCCTGTATCTAGATGCACTTATAGCAGCCTGTTTGGAAATATCAACAGTGCAAAATGTGTCCTTGTTTCTTGTAACCGACATGTACAGTAGCCTAAATGTTGTGTCCTAAATTTACAATTTTTCTCATTATGTACTATCGATAAGATTTTTCAACGAAACAAGGTTTCTGCTTATTTTGTTTCCAGACATTTTGATTACTATTAAGGGATAATACAAAAATTGTAGAAAAAAAACAGGCAAAGTTAGCAAGCCTGGGCGTATGACAAATTTGCAGAAAAGTTTATATAAATGGTTGATGGCAGTTTAAGTGATAAGTATTGGTAATTTTGACTCATAAAGCTTACTTTGTCATTAATATCGCATTCTGAAATATTTCCATGTACATGTACGAGAAAGTTCTATTTTGTTTTGGGCTTATTTTCTCAATTTCCTAATAAAATTTGTGTGAACATCCACAAAATGCTTGTTAATCAATTATGTAAGTATTGTACATCTTTATTAAAAATGGCTGTTTTGTTGTTTTTTAAGTTGACCTACATTTCATGGCTTGGGCCTAATTTCGGTATTACGACAGCGTTAAAGGGAGTTCAGAGAAAAAACAAAATTAAAGTCATACTTGTCACTTGCAACTCATACATATGACTCTACTCATAGATACGACTTAATAATTGGCACAAGTCATAATTATGACTCTAAGTCACATAACTATGAGATACAAGTCATTATCTATTAGCAAACTTGAATCCTGGACTTGATTGGTCAATCTATAGCAACAAGAGTGTGATATAAACCTAGATTATAAACGGCCCATATCAAACCCTGTTCTATGATGGGCTATTTGAAGCTACGCATCAAGTTTGCTCGAAGATAGTTGGGTTATCACACACTATGCTCACATAGTCATAGAATACAGAAAAATATCTGCATCTCGTGTCCAACTCAGGCCTTCGGCCTTGTTGGATGTGGGACACAGAAGTGCTATATTTCTCCGTATTCCACTCACACTTGTGTGATAACTAGTATAATTATGACTTTTTGTTTGTTTCCTCAATGTTTCTTTAAAGGAACAATACAGAATTGGTAAGAAAAAAACTTGTAAAATATACTTTTTGATCACAGATTTACATAAGACTTACACGGTCTAATGATGATGATAGTAGAAACATCCCTTGAAATATTTCTGTCTGAAATGCCATATTTGATGAGAAATGAATAAACTAATTTTCCGATTGGAGTTTATCGCTCAGTGAGCGTTTTATTCATTTGTGGAATCTATATGATTTCATACAAATGTGTAATCGGCTTTTCACAATTTTCTCGTGACCAAGACGGCCGATCGATCTCAAACTTCTACAGGTTTGTCAGTTTATGTATATGGTGGATTACATAAAGTGCTTACACTGCCAGCAATTGTTTTGTTAGCAAAACCAATTCTGAAATGTTTGCTGTGCTGTACTGTATTCATTCTGCGTTAGGCAATAGTCATTTTGTAACTTCACCTGTTCACGTCATTATCATGTTTCACCATCCTCGAAAGAAAGTAACGAGTGTTCCAGTAGATAATTTGCATAATTGTGTCTGACCTCTGAACTTGATCTTCCTTTGATGGAAACTCGACCATGTCTCCTGGCACATGTCCTACTTAAGATAGATAAGAGTGTCAGTGTGCACTGCAGCAATAACAATGGGAGGGTGATGGAAAATTTATGTAACTTTTTTGCTAGACCAATTGTACCTAAAATCAAATGATGCAGTGTATGATAGGGTATGAAAAAGAAGAAAGAAATTGTGGGCAAAGTACGCAGGGAAATTACGCACAAGTTTCTTTTTTTAAAGAAGACATGACAAATTTTCAAATGTTTTTTTTTTTTCACTGGGCAGTGTTCTGTTATTTTAACAAATTGTACAGGGAAACCAAAAGAAATGAGGAAGAGAAAAACTCCTCCCTTTAGGGATTTCCAACAAGTTGTGTCCTGTTTCCTAAACTATTTCTTAAGATTCTAAAACTTGGAGAACTAAACGAAGATTTTAAAACTACAAAAAATGGGAAAAAAAACAAGTGCCTCGCAAGATTGTTTACACTATGAATATCAACCCTAGGCAGAGTCTTTCCCAAAATGCTCTCTCAACTAATTGAGCAAGGCTTGTCCTTAAAGGAACATTACAGAATTGGTTTTTGCTAATAAAACAGTTGCTGGCAGTGTAAGTACTTTATGTAATCCACCTTATACATAAACTGACAAACCTGTAGAAGTTTGAGATCGATCGGCCATCTGGGTCACGAGAAAAAAAGTGAAAAACCGATTACACATTTTGCATGAAATCATATAGCTTCAACAAATGAATAAAACGCTCACTGAGCGATAAACTCCAATCGGAAAATTAGTTTATTCATTTCTCATCAAATATGGCATTTCAGACAGAAATATTTCAAGGGATGTTTTCTACTATCATCATCATTAGAGCGTGTAAGTTTTATGTAAATCTGTGATCAAAAAGTATATTTTACAAGTTTGTTTCTTACCAATTCTGTAATGTTCCTTTAAACTTACGGTTGTTCTGACATCCCCATCAGTTCCAAAAACCCTTAATGTATTTTCCTAACCCTTCCCTTAACCTAAGCATGTAGAGCACCGATAAGTTTTCAGCGACAAGCCAGCAGGACCTGTTAGCTCATGGTTTCACTAGTCCGCTAGCTTTTTTCGCCAGTATTGCATACAAAATTGGGATCCTTTTGAAAACAGAACTACATGTATAACTGGACCACTTGGAGACGACGACTGGTCCTCGGGCATTTTAATTAAACTGGCATTTCCACATTTTGCATTTCTACTTATTTCACTTCTTTTTAGCTCGTGAAACAGTTTGCAACAGCTTTTTTCCTCTTCACATTTTTTACCATTGCTTGAAAAAAAACAAGAAAATGTACCACTAAATGAGCAATAAACTACCCTTTTTTCAAAACTTAGAGCAAATTTTGATACCTCATTTTACAAGTTGTCTAGAAATGCAATGACTGGCATTCTCTCTCAAAAAAAAACACAAACAAACAAACCCTGGTAATATGAAAAGAAGCTGAATCTTTATACAGGTTGGTTTTCCAAGTGAAAACAAATTCAATTCTTACATTGATACGTGGCATTTTTCTATTGGTGCCGTTTCTTTTCATACTGTACTAGTGGAGCTTAAGGTATGTGATTTGACGGACGACTCAGGCAGGCTGGACTCGGGTAACTAAATCCGCTTAAGCTCGATGCATTAGTGCAAACAGTGTCGTATCTTTGTGGCTTTGAATGAAATTGTTCGGTTCTGGCACCACTGGGTTTATCAATTTATGTGTGCATTCATTAAAAGTTAATGCAAGACTTGTCAATTGTGAGTGGTATCCTGCTCCTTTTTGCGGTTGTTAACTACTCAATGTTTCGATCAGTATGCTCTGATCGTCTTCAGGAGAAAGCAGCCGTTAACAACCGCTTCTTTTCAGAACCGACAGTTACTCAAAAGAGATTTTAACATGGTGTTACCGCAAACCTCTCTTAGTTATACTCCCACCATGCAAAGATTTCAAATCCTACTCAATGTTTCCTGCTTAAGCAGCTTATGAATTGGCCAGCCCGACGCAGACATGGACAACGATACATACGAACAAACAAATTACATCAATTTCAGCCCGAGAAACTGAAGACGAACGTACTGCTCCCAAACTTGGCTGCCATTTTATCTTCCAGCTATCTTCTAATATTAGTTAAACTAAAGTTTAAAAAAAAATTGAACATGCACATTACATTATTATTTATTTCATTTTTGCATAGTTTCTTGAAAGGAAAAAAAAAACACGCCCAAATGAAAACCAATGACATTCCTGCACAAAGAAGATGGTTTTGATGCATCGGTAATTAATTTCAGGCATGTTTTTAAAACTTGTAAATCCCCTTGATCTTGAACTTAAAGGGGCACATTGCCTTGGAGTGTTTGCTATGAAATGAATATTGGTTGGAAAGATACATGTAATTTAAAAGTGGAAATATAATGATTCACTGACATAAATATCCCTTGAAATGGTGTGTTTTTGTGTTATTTCATGACAGAACACGGCCGCTATTTTGTGGAACCAAATTCTTGACTCCACAAAATGGCAGACTGTATACATGTTCATTGTTCGCCGGTTGTTTTTCAAGAGGCAAATTTATGTTTTTTAATCACTACTCATTAGGTACAACACACTAGGTGTTTTAGTGCATTACCAACAACACACTTAGGGTGTTTCAGTGCATTACCAACTCGTAAGAAACGATAAGGAAGCAATTCCAAACAGCAGCATTTTGAGAGATATTAAGGCAATGTGCCCCTTTAATTTCAAGAACCGTGTGACCACTGACAAGTCAGTTCTCCTGGCTTTGAATATAAAAAAATAACTACAAATAGAGTGGAATGTATCTGTACACTAAATTATAAACATACTGTTTTGTACTTAGTCAATGTTTATACTTAAACAGGAAAGTACTGCATTTATACCCTTTAGTTATTCCATGCCAGATAAAGTGGCAGAGGGTGTCCCTTAACCCCCCCCCCAAAAAAAAAAAACATTCCCATGTACAGTCGACTCTCATTAAAGACACTGGACACCTTTGGTAATTGTTAAAGACCAGTCTTCTCACTTGGTGTATCTCAACATATGCACAAAATAACAAACCTGTGAAAATTTGAACTCAATTGAACTCAAGTTGCGAGATAATAATGGAAGAAAAAACACCCTTGTCACACGACGTTGTGTGCTTTCAGATGCTTAATTTAGAGACCTCACGCGTGAGGAGGTCTCAAATTCAATTCAAATATTTTACTGAGAAATTACTTCTTTCTCAAAAACTACGTTACTTCAGAGGGAGCCGTTTCTCACAATGTTTTATACTATCAACAGTTCTCTATTGCTCGTTACAAAGTAAGTTTTTATGCTAACAATTATTTTGAGTAATTACCAATAGTGTCCAGTGCCTTTAATACGAGCTCTGAAGATAAGAGACGCCAGTTTAAACAAGGTTTTCACCGGTCCTGAACTATCCCATGGATGTGTGTTTCTATGTCTTAAAAAACGGAAGATACGAGCACGGTTGTAACGAGAACACGGATAATGAGGTATTTAACGATCCCATTATGACAAAATGTATTGTTTTTCATACTTTATAACTGGAATTAATAAAACCCAAATGCTTTGAAAACATAGTTCCAAGAAGAAAGTGAACAAAGACAAAACAATAAATTTTTTCAAAATGTGGTCTTAGCACAGGCACATTTCGTAAAACTGATCAAGTATGAGTCACATTTCCATGACAGTCATAAAAAAATTATTGTAATTCATCTGCGAAAAAGACATCTGAGAATATTGAATTGAATATTGTATTAAATAAAGGTAGACGGGAAAAAACGAAATGAATATCTGATAAATAGAAAATATTGCAGAAAAGTGAGTAAATTATTTTCAAAATAGACTCAATCTGGTCTACTTACTTCATCTAGCCATGATCCAGTGTTCCTGAATGTCATTTCTGCAGCAAAGTTTCTTCCCCCCCCCTCCACAAAATTTTGTCTTTTTCACTTTAACAATGCTCTTTAAAGCCGATACACCATTCCCGACACCATCTCCAGTCTCTTTCACCACATTGACCTTTGACCTGTGAATATTCCTCCAATCATGTTAGCGTTTGAGCATTCTCTCCCGCCACCTGCTCTCTCCTGCCGGCTCCGATGTACTGCCTTTTGGAGTCCCGCCTACTCGGGCTGTTCTCCAATCTCTTCAGAGGTCGTCGCGGTGACCGGGGTTTCAGCTTTCCACTCGAGTCAAACTTGAAGCTCTGTCCAGCGAACGGGACTTTGGAACTGTCTCTTCTAACCTGCAAGGTGATCGGGCTGTTATCAGCGGCGTTTGCATTTGTTTTGCTGTGAATTTCCATGGCAACAACTGGCCCGGCAGCAGTTACCGGTGGACAGTCTCGGTCGCCGCATCTTGTCTCGTGTTCCTCGTTGGGGATGGTCGACTGGTAAATGGGGATTGCACTGTTTGTGGCGGAGTGGGGAAAGTCGGTGGAGGCGGGCCGAGTTTGAGGTAGATGAGCAGTGTGGTGAGATGAGGTAGCGGCCGCAGCGGGGGATGAGGAGGCTGAGATCCAGGTGCGATAGGAGGGGGTAGCTTTAGGCAAGCAGGCATCAAATGCCGGTATCACCCACAGAGAATCTGAACAAAAAATACAACCACGAACCTGTGTCAACGGTTTGCAAGTTTGCCGGTAATTGGTTCTCTGAATGTACTTGAAAATCAACATATTGGAAGGGCTTTGTTGGAAGTTTAAACAAGTCCTCAAAAAGTTCAAACTCTGTTTCAAAATGAATGGAATGTGACACTATGGTTGGATTGAAGGCTGCCCTCTGTTGGGCCTTTGAACAGGTCTCTGTGGGAAAAGTTACCACGAAAGCTGACATTTCTCTAGTTATGATAATGCAAGAAAAGCTGATGTGATAGGGCAATGAAGATTGCAATTTTGAGGCAGTGTTAAGCTTTGAGAAACAAGCCGATTTGTGTAAGATATCTGCAGAGAGAAGCTTTTTTTTATGACAGAAGCAGCAAACAATTTGCAAGGTTATTGCTTCAATTATAAAAACCTTTCAAATTCTAACTGAGCAGTTTTGATTGAGTAAGTTTCTAATTGAGTGATTTTGATTGAGCAGTTTCAAAAAGGAGTAGTTTTGATTGAGAGGTTTCTCTTTGAGTAGTTCCCGAGTAGTTTCTGATTAATTACCCACAATAACCCCCTCTTCCAGGAGAAACTGAAAACACACTTGTTAGCGCTTGCAATTCCAACCATTTGATAATAACTCTTCTTCATGACCAGTGCCTTTGAGTGTCTTCTTTAATTTTGCTCAAATAGTTTCGGGTCAAATATCTTATAAAATGAGTATAGTTTTGTTTGTACATTTGCTCTCCGAAACAACACGCGAGACCACATGCTCCCTAAAAGGGAGAGAAGAGGAGTCTACATTATTTGAAATGAAACTTCTGTTGTTTCTGAATTCATCTGAATGTAGTTTGTTTGGGTTTTTTGCCTTTTTTTTTTTAAAGCTTTGGAATGTTCGGTCATAGATAGATGGCATATTTGTAGTATTAATGTTATTGTATTAAATAATATTATGTTTTTGAGCATGGTGGTATAACCAGAGGGGTGTCTTGGTGTCTCCATGTTTTCAATTAGGACACTCTGTTTAATCTGTGATTTTCATGTCAAAATATTGTAAGTGAACAACTCGGACGACCTGTTTTTGAGTTTCCAGTAATTTCAGGTATCCTTTAGAAGAGATCGGTATGTCATGTCTGACCGTAATGGTCGGAACGTACCTTCACTATGAACTGTGTCCGTTACTGAATCGCCCTCTGCGTCACTCTCCATGTCGCCATCGTAGCCCGCCTCCAGGGACATGAAGCTTTCGTTCTTCGCCTCGTTGCCGTTCCGCTCCATGTTATCCGTGGAGAGTTCTCCGGTCGGTGTGGTGACGAGGTCTCCCCGATCATCTTTGGCCGCCTGCAGAACTCTGAGGAAAAAAGGTGGCATTGGTTACAGAGGATCTTTCCAAAAGGACACTCGACCTCCAGCTTGGTCTGTTTTTTTTTAAGGTTGTCACTTTCACGATGGTCTTCAATAAGAAGGGCAGAGCCGTGGCCAAACCACTGCCTTTTAAGCTTGGGCGATATCGCTTTTCTTCATCCACGATATATCGTCGACATTATATCGCGATAAATTTTTGATGATGTCATTCTTCTACAAATCTCACAGAGAAAGTTGTAGCTACAATTTACTTGTCAACTGTATTTTTGTTCCAATGAAGTATTCTTCGGGTTTTACTCTAAACCTATGGTATGAAAACCTGGACCTATTACTTACACACATTGAATGTGTTAACTACTGCGCATGACACACTGTTCTATATGTGTGCATAACTAATTAGAACAGGCTACTCGCACGTACGTATGCAACATGCACGTGGTAACATACGTGATAACACCTGTCTGCGTGAGACCGCCTGATCGCTAAGGCTATGATGTGTTTTTTTCCTGAAGACTAAACCCCGTCAGATCGGATCTGTTGGGGAATCTTGCGGTTGCGGTCTGTGACTTGCACATCTTTGTTGCAACAAGATCGTCTCAACTAGAAGATTTATTGTTGCAAGATCGTCTCGACTAGGAGATTTATTGTTGCAAGATTTACAGATATCACGATAAACAAAAACGTGACCCGATATCGTAATCGTTTCAGAACTAGTGTCGCGATATTCGATAATATCGTTGTATCGCCCTAGCTTACTGCCTTTAAAGAAGGCTTAGTGGTTGTATGAGCCCCTTAAGTCCCCCTGGGGGCGAAGAGAATGTGATTAAAAGAGTAGGTGATTAAACAACCCATGACCTATAAAAAACTATGATCTCTCACCTATTCGACCTGGAGCTCCTAGACGGTGACATGAGGAATGGTTCGACTCTACCGCAGGGAGTCGGGGTACCGGGCAACGAGCAGCTCTCCTCGTCTACGGCCATGTCATCGTCCTCTGCGTACAGCTGGGCGCGTAGAGCCGCGTGATCCAGTATGTCCTTCTTGCTTACTTCGAGGTACTCATCTTCTGCGTATCGTTGCTGGACGGCCGTCAGTTTCACATCGCGGTGGTCTGAGAGGGGCTCGTCATTGAAACTGAACAGACGGAGAAAGATTCAATTTCAGATTGACATCGGGGTGTGAAATTCAGGGTCAATATAAAACAACGGGGGGGGGGGGGGGTTCTGAGAAAAGGGGCAGGTGTTGTTTCTTTGCATTCAATGCTTCGGAGCTCAGAACAAAAAACATTGACGTAACTTCTGCAAACAATTTATTTCAGGCTAAACATTTTAAGGCTTAACAAAATATGAGTTTTTCTGAGAAAAAGAAAAGGTGTTGTCCCTTAGCATCCATACTTCCAAGCAAGGCTTGAAAATGACAAGGTATAAAAAGTAAACTGATAAAACCAAAAAAAGAAGTTTATTTACCATTTCTTGTGGACGTGCAGAGTGCACTGGACAAGATCCGTGGGTTTGAAGCCGGTGTATTCCACTAACTTGGACGGCCATGGTGTATCTACATGGAAAACAAACAGTAGAATAATCTTTATAATATGCAGTTCTTATCTGCTCCCGAAGGGCATCTCATGGTGTTCATTATTTTTACGCCAGGTATGCCGAGCTAGTTTTGAATTATGAGACTCAATTTATACAGCACCTTGTAAGGCTCTATAGATGGATTATACATGACGTCATTGACCACCATCTTTGATGAAAAACACTGGAAACATGCACTCGTGTACACTCTACGCACGACCCTCAGCCAATGATAGCTCTTCACAGATGAACATTTGATCAAAGATGGCGGGCAATGCAAGGGGTCTATACAGGGCGATGTGGCACAATCTGCAGCCAACCAAGTTACAAACATCGGGGTGAACCCCTGCTCTTAACGAAAGGTGTACTGGGTTCTTTTGCCTGCATTACACAAAGCACAGGACCTATGGCTGTATGTTCCAGGATATAGTAGTTATGGTGGAGTGTCTTGCCCAAGGACACAAAGGTTATTCTTACTGATGCTTCACATGAAGGTCTGCTGTAACACTCCAGGTTTAAAACCTTCCCTCCAAAGTCCTGGGGCCGATTTCACAAAGGGTTTATATTGATCTTAACGGTGTATAAATCTTAATTGCTTTTAGCAAAGTGTGGCGTCACAATACAAATCACTTTGGCAATATTTTATGGGGTGTTGTGGCCGAGCGGTTAAGAACATCGAACTCAAGCTCTGGTGTTTGTGTTCAGCAGAGTGTGGGTTCGAGTCCCGGTCGTGACACTTGTGTCCCTGAGCAAGACACTTAACTATAATTGCTTCTCTCCACCCAGGGGTAAAATGGGTACCTGTGAGGGCAGAGATGGTTCTTGTGATTGATTTAGCTTAGTAGCGCATTATTTGTTGCACAGGCTGTATACTCCCCAGGGAGCTGAGATGGTTTAAGGAATGAAACTAATGGCCCAGTGACCAGGGGTAATAAGTGTAAAGCGCTTTGGGACGCCCTTCGGGTGTGTAAAGCGCTATATAAAAACCGAAAATTATTATAATATTTAGTGCATTGTTACATCGAGCCCTGGAGTCTATCTCCTCCAGTGACCCTCGTCTTGGCCTCGGCGCTGTGTCAGAATATTCAGACTGTTAAAAATGGATTAGCCATTTGCAAAATTAAAACGGCCTCGCTTATTCTAAAATGAAATTACTACTTCTCCAGGCATTTTTCCAAAATTTTGAGAATCAGAATCACTTTATGCAAAGGTACTATCTGAGGAAACCCTCCCCAAAAAAACAAATTTACTGATATCTTCGATCAGCTGTGTCCCTCATAACTCACCACAGCCTGAGTTGATTCTGGCTAGGTAGAAGACGCTGGCCGCTTGAAGCGCTAACGAGTACCGGCCGAAGTCAACATGGAGCAGTGTAAGCTCACTGATGTACAGTGCGAGGTATTTCAATTTACGATCGGCGTCCGCTAACTGGAAGTAGAGGATCAGGTATTCCCACATGGATGGCATCTGAAAGGACACACACAAAAAAGTCAGTTAAAAGTAATTATCTGTATAATGTCTGAGGATTTGAATCCGTTTACTACAATGCTCAACTGTCCGCGGAACTTTATTCAATGTTGTACAAAATTTGTGGGTGTATTGCTTTTTGACTACTAAATCTTCATTTGGAGTAAGATTTACTATTTTTAACACCTTACACTAATGTGTAATAAGCACTATATCGGACATTTAACTTTGCTTTTGCAAAATAGAGGAATCTACCTCGAAATAACTTTGCACAGTGATTTTCAGTTTGCTTTGGCACTAAAACAAAAGGAAAAGAGGAAATCAGCTAAAGTCTCAAGCCCACTGCATACTCCCTGCTTTGACCTTTTCGGAGCCCAAATGGACAATGTTGATACTTTTGTTAATATTGCCAATTTATTATGTTGTTTATCTTATTTTGTTTTATTACACATTTAACAGCACAATTAGCGCCAATAAAAAGATGAATAGGAAACAAGAAGAAATGTTCAGTTTTAGATGTGGGAGGAAAACCCTAACTGGGGAAACCCATGCAATCATGAAGGGACTGAAAAACCCAATCCACATGCAAGGCTCTGGTCTGAGGTGGGATTCGAACCGGGTCCACAAAGGTAAAAGGCAGGGAAAGAAACCACTAAGCCAATCTGATTCCCAACAGGCGATTATATCTGCTCTATCTGAAGTAGTTAAGCACATTTTCTTCCTACAATTAAATTTGAACTTTAACAAACGAATAATATTTTTCTGGTGAAGGCTTAACTTTTAAAAACTGTCTTGAAGGAGGCCATTTTTTACTCACATCAATCTTTCCATGGAGGGTAGCTAAGATGTCACCCATCATCCTTACGACCTTCTCATACTTGTAAGTTCCGTCCGTCAACCACGCTGCCTCCCTAATCGTAACGATGTCTGGCTCCAACATTCTACACAACAAAAAAATAACATCATCGGGGATTTGTAAACTTGGTTTGCAATGGCATACATAGAAGTTATCAGATTGTGGTGGAAAAGGGCCAAGTGTTTGACAATAGTGTCTCAGCACAGCTGCTTGAATCGCTATGGTAAACTTAGGGACTGGTTCCATGCATAATGTTCTGTGCACACTAAATGCTATTGTAGAGCTGCAAATTATAATTTTTTGAGAAGCAACTGATTGATTTTGAAAGAAAAATCGTTCACTTGACTGTTAAGGCAAAAAAAAAAAAAGGTTCTGTTTCCGAATGCATTTCATTAAAAAATAGGGTCGGTAGGTCGGAAAGTTTTTTTATTTTGTGTTTTTTTTTTTTCTGATACGATTGACGATACGTCCACGATCGTTCATGTGTTGAGCGCAATCAACGGATTTGCACAGCGAATTAGGCAAAATTGCACGCAAACTGTAGTTTGCGCTCTGCAGATTTAGCAGTTAATCTGCCCGACCTTGCAAAATGTGCGCAATCTTAAGTTTGCGCAAATCCTTGGAATGCGCTTCACACAGCGCCGTGTACACACGTGCGCGATGCGCATTGAATTGTGGGTATTTTTCGCTCGTAGTCGAGTCGTTGGACATCGCAGGCTCAAATCACGGAAATATCTGTAAGTTTTTCTTGATATGTTCTGGTTTTTATTTCAATGTTGCCTAAAACATGTTAAATTGGTAAAAATCAGACATTTTTTTCCAGGTAATTAATTTAATTTTTTTTTCACCGTTTTTTCCCCGTTTTTTTTAAAGCCGAATAAAAAGTTTAGGATCGCGGCATAAAAACTAGGGTCAGTCAGGGAACCGGAAACAGAACCCTTTTTTGGGGGGGCCTAATAGATCGTTCCATTCTCCACCCCTGAATCAAAAATCACGACTACAAACACACAAAAGACTGACAAGTGCCCCAACCCATTGAAAATCCCATAACGAAATGTTGCTGCTGTTGGGAATGCTGCGTTGAGCAGTTTGTGCATTACACAATGCTCTGGTATGATGATTCGAGGGGCAGAGATGCACATGTCCGTCCCCATATGAGCTGAGATGTTGCTCTGGTGGGGGCAGGGGCTCTCACGTACCTTGAGCACAGGACCATGGCTGTGATGCCAACCAGCTGCAGATTGCCTCTGGACACCGGTTGGTGCATGAGGTACCGGTCGATGCAGTTGATCACCATGTGTAGCGTGTGGGAGGAGTAGCCTTTCATCCCAGCCACCTCCACCAGCCAGTCCACTAAGATGTATCTGTCGGAATAGCATCAGAATCAAAATCTTATAAGTCAGACCTGTCAGGAAACTGCTACTCATTTTTCAGAGTTGTTGTTCTTTTGTTATTGGTCACACCTTGGTAGATGTAAGGTTTGATCTTAAGATGCACGTACACTCCTGACTTGCCAGTGGGTGAGCAGGAGTATCGACAAGACAGTTCCAGCAGAATTTGAACCCTTGATAGCTGGAGTACCCATGCTAGTGCTCTACCAGACTGGGAAAAATAGAGTGTCGTGGCTGAGTAGCACACAGTGCATCGGACACTAGTCCAGGAGACCTTAGCCCAGGTGGTTCTGCGTTCAAATCCGGACCGGACCAGTAATGGTGTGCAAGTTTTTCGAGCAAGATACTAAACCCCTTACCTTTCACCACCTTGTATAGGCAACCAACAGTTTGGGGAAATTGCCTTTGGGTCAAAACCTTTCATTAAAAAATATATATACTTTACCTCATTGCACTGTTGAGTTTTGACTGTACATTGAAGATTTTCTGAGAGTTCCTTGGGATCGAGTCTTGGATGTACGCCCTGGTAGCTTCAGCAGCCTGGTGGGGGAGCAGACCTCCAAACTTCCCCAGAGCGTATGCATTGTACAGTTCCATCTGTAAGAAATTGTCCGGTGGAAGAGATGAGGTTTTCTGGTAAAAAACAGGTGACCATTCAATACAGTCCACTGTGGTTTTGAACGATCGATAAAATGCAGTTAATGGGGCTTGTTAATCTAGTTTTTATAGAATTTGACAATCCATTGAGCACAGGGTGTGGCGTGAATAACACTCCTCCAAAGGTTCGATACAGCAGGGCTTGTACAGGGACATGCTTATCCCAAACTGACCACCTTCAAAACTTTAAATAAAATCAATAAATTGAACCAAGTCTCACCTTGGATACCTTGGATCCATGAGGCTGCACCATCTCCCTGAGTTGTCGTATTCTGTCAAGCTTGGAAGCAGCATCCTGTAAACGCAAATGAAAAATTGAAACCATTAAAGCTCTCAAATTGAAAATTATCTTAGCAATAAGTGTAACCAAGTTCTTTTACGTGCGTTAAACAGCGCACGGGACCTACGGCTTTACGTCCCATTCCAAAGGACGAAGCAATAATGGTTAAGGTCTTGCCTAAGGACACAAGTGTCAGTACCGGGACTCAAACCCACACTCTGCTGATCAGAAACACCAGAGCTTGAGTGCATTAAGTGTCTGTAGCTTACTTTACAATTTCTTTCGTTGTATTGCCACAGTTGCAGGGCGGCTTTGTGTGAGCCGACCTCGGCCGCCTTCGTCAACCACATCTTGGTGTCCTCCGTCAGGAAATCCGAGTCAATGGTCTCGTCATCATCCTAGACGTTAAAAAAACCGCAAAATTCAATCACAGAAAACAAATTACGTCAAGAAACTGTGGGGACCTCCTACACAATGGACCCTTCCCATGAAATATGCTAATTACATTCACGCATACGAACAGACACTATTGGTTGACATCAGGCCCATACAAAAAGGTGCGATGTTCCCTCATTTTGCCAACCAGTAGGGAGAGTGCGCACATACGATGTTCAATTTACATAATGTCATGGTAAGGGTCTAATAAACAGATTCATCAAAAGCAAGCGAGACGAGACTGTTTGGAGTTATTGTGACATTTGTCGAAAATTGCTGGAATTTGACTGATTCTGAAAGGATCCCACTTGTGAAGTCAACGGAAACAATATGAACAACAAAATGATTTCAAAGAAGAGATTAATTACCTGAAGTATGATGCTTATTCTGGCCACAGAGTACAGCACTGATTGGTCACATTCCTGTCACCATGAGAAAAAAAAGTTGCATTTCAATCCATTGTACTTAAAAAGGAAACAGAATCTTATGATGGAAACTTAATTATAAGTTAAAATTTTAACTTAAATTTAAAAATAAGTAAACACATAATTAGATTTGTGTGCCATTATGTCCCCTAAACTCTACGAGCAAAACCTGTTATAAATATTAATAAATTTATTTTGTTGGTAATTCTTTGTAAGTATTTTTTTGAAACTTATAAACTGAAACTGAAAAAAACCTGTGTTTTCCCTTTACAAGTTTATCAAATAAGACCTTTCCGATTCCCTCCTGCTAACCTGAGAGTTGCTCCCCAGTTCCTTCAACAGCCTGAAGACAGTGGCCTTGCAGCAGGTGCCATTCTTACTCCAGGGGGGTCTGATGAGTGCCCAGAGGAACGGGTCGGCCCCTTTGAGGAGCCTCTCCGCTTGGCACAGGAACTCAGCGGCGTGTTTCCCCTTGGCCTCGGTGTCCGTGTCGAACGACTCTGGCACTGATGCGATCAAACACAATAGAAAAGTACAGGTTTAAATCTCGATAGAGATTTCCTGAAGCTATGACGAACTCAAACATTCTTCGATTTTTGAAAGTTTCTCTCTCTCTCTTCATAATTTCCTTTTCATTGCAATGGCAATTCGCACAGAGAACACATCATCACACTTGATATAAAAGTACCATGTGTTCTCTTAGGTTTGTAGATACATCTATGAGTATTGGGTTTAAGACTGCAGCACTGACTTATTGAAATGACAAGCTGCTACTTTTGAGAACTTTTTGAGAACTACTTTTTAAAACATCCCCCCCCTCCACCAAGTTATGAATGATAGTTCAAATATGCCAGCCTGCAATATAATATCATGAATGCATCTACGTACACAGTACACACGTGTAGGTGTATTATATGATCCAAGGGAGTTGAGAAAGTTTGAGGAACGGTCTAAGTTTGCCCGATGAATAGGGATAACAATGTTACAAAGCACCTTGATCTATGAACTAAGATATGTGCACTATATAAGAACCAAGTAATATTATCGTTACGTATACAGTTGAGAAACCACATCTGTGCGGCAGAACAGCTTTGATTGGTGAACTTCCTGAATTTTTTTTACCAAGAGTAGAGGGGTTCTTAAGAGACTAACAGATGAAGTATACTTACATCCTTCGTTGTATAAGCAAGCTATACCCAACTTGATTAGCGCCTCTACATTATCCACATCAGCTGCCCTGTAATGATTGAACAACAGAGTTTTTCCAGGCCTTTTTGTTTGATTGATACTTTTCATAAAAACAAAAGCTTTCCTAAAAACTGCTAAATAGTTACAAACTTCAAGATATATCATTCAATGGTTTAAAACAGGGCTCGAATTTGACACTGGACCGCAGGCCCGAGGCCAGTGATTTTAGCATCGGGCCAGTAAACTCATGTTCGGACAAGTCCGGCGGTCTTGTGTTTGTGTTCAAATGTTGACTTTCGGTCTGATAAATACAATTATGTTGATTATCAAAGACTACATACCCATAATATACAAAAGAGATCAATCTTCTCTTAGTGCTTTTTCAAATTCAAACAGTTCAATATTAACCTGTGTAGGCATTTTTTCTTCTCACTTCAATTCTGGTCTTGTACTCAAAATTCTGGTCCAGTAAATATTTTTAGCTACAAGCCCTGCGGTCTTGTGGGTTTTTCCCCCAAATTCTAGCCCTGGTTTAGTTTAATATTTGTGGCTGCAGTTGGATGGAATGATAAATGAAGACGCAGGCCTGATATCAGGGAGGCAACAGAGGCAATCACCTCCGTGCCTCTGGCCATTGCCTCGGTGCCCTTTCAAATTTTCCCGTAGAAATGTTCCATTACCCTCATAGAGCTGCCCTTTGCTATTAAAGGAAAAACCGCCTCGCCCTTACAAGACCAGAGTACCAGGCCAGGATACAAGGTTTAAAACTGACTTCTTAAATGATTTTGTGGGTGACGTTTTAAAAATGTAAAGGGTGTTGCAGCCTTGCAAAGTCTTGGGAGTCTCTTGGATTTGTGCATTTATAGATCAAACAAAATTGTCGGCAAACAATGAAAGAAGGACCACTCTTGAATGGTTGAATTTTTACCTTTGAAAATGTTTGAAGTTTATTTCATTTGGCCACTCATCCACAAGAGTAGCTGTTGTCCACAGGCGAGGATTACTGTCGATCAACCATTTTATTAGCGAGCACACCTGTGTCCATCACACAAGAACATTAACAAAAATCATTATTTACAAATCAGAGACAAGTCACAGAAAATCTAATCATTATCGTTACTGCAGGGCTTGATTTTTCAAGAAAATCTCCACTAGACCATACACGGGGCCCAATTTTATGGCTCTGCTTACCGCTGAATTCTGCGAATGCGATCACCATTCTTTGCTTACAGGGCAAGCGCCAAATAGCTGTGCAAGGGAGGAATTCCTAGTGATGTTCAAAAGCAAAAGTTCACTGCTAACCTGTGAAATACACTTGGCGTAATCGCGGAATTCCCTGCTTCTGTGAGCGCCGACTCTTTATATTCAAAGGAAAACAGAGCCATGAATTTGGGCCCAGGACTCGTATACAAGTGGCTCTGCACTCTCACTGGACTAGAAATAATTTTTTATAACAGACCGTAAACTATTTTTTTCTTTTTTGGCGATTGCTGTACCTTTAGGAGAATAGAATTGAAATGTAGGGGGGGGGGAGGGGGGGGGGACATTTTTCTTGTCCTCAAAGCAGGAGTGCATTTTCTGATTATTTCTGATTTGTTACTTTAACAACTCAAATAAAACAGAAAGGTAGAAAGGTAGAGCAATAAAAACCAAGAAGAGAAACCTTAGGGCAGGTTAATTTTTTAACAAACAAACACGTTGGTCTTTTTGGGGAACACGTACTTGTCTTATATTAATCAGGTCTTTTAATGGAAGGTACTTGAAGAGTTGAATGAGGACTTCTTGGGGCAGACTGCACAACGTGTAAGATCTCAGCCGGCGATTCCGGTTCCTCGCAACTGAGTCACCTGCATCACATACGAAAAAAAACAATTTGTTAATCAAGAGCAACACTGAAGTCCACTGTTTTCCATTCTTGAAAATGAGAAACACAAGATGGATTAGGCCAAGTAAAAAAGAATACAAGTTGATCGTCCAGTTTTTTCAAAAAGAGGAGGATGAGGGCCTTTTTATTTTTTTATTTCTTTTGAAGGTGGCCGCCAAGCATTTTATTTTAAACTGGCCACCAATTCTTCAGTTTAACGTCACCACTTACTTTCTGTACTTACATTTTCTGTGTATTTTTCATTAAACTTACCAATCTTTTAGAACTTGTGTCTTTTTGAAGAAAAAAAAGTAAAATAACAAATAATAATAAAAAGGATGCGGCCTCAAAAAAGGATGAGGGAGGGGACGTGACGATCAACTGTTTTTTTTTTTATTTGGCCTAATGCCAATAATGGTTGTGCCTAGTCTACAGTAGGCAGATAGGAAATTGTTTGTTTACAGTTTTAGAATATTAGCATGGCATATGGACTATGGGTTGTCCGTTGTTGAGTTTGTTTTTTTCACTTTGCACCTTTTGACTCAAGTCAAACATAATTTATAATCATTCATAAATAATGTTTTCATTTTGTGATCCATAAAATGGCCTAAAAATAGCCCTGATGATAGTTCAAGTTTGCTGTATGGTAGTCTACTGTAGTAGCGTTTAGCTAGCTTCTTCCTTGTGTTTTTTGTTAGGCCAATTTTCTACCTCCAGACCATGGACCACCGATCCACCATTTAACTTCAAAATCAAAATCGTTCAAAGTATAAAACAATAATAATTTATTTTGAAAACTTCTAAAACGAAATAAATCGAAAGGAGTAAAAACAGGTTGTTTAAAAGAGTGTTAAAATCAACGAACTAAATTGTTAAACACTTTACATTAACAAAATTGCTAACACACACACACAACGAAGAGGGGTCAGCAATGTGGGTGGTCGATAAACCGCAAAAACTGACCGTTGGGTTTAGCGCGGCCACTGACCAAATCTTTCAACGTTAAAAGTTACGTTTCTTAACAGGACATTCAATGATACTCGAGCAAATTACACTTCAACTTACCTTTCATCCTTATGGAACAAATTTTAAAGAAATATTTGGGATGTAAAGTCGTGAAAAAGCGCTCTAAACTACAGCCCCCCTTCCCTAAGATGCGCCTGCCGTTGGACTGCCAGCTGATTTTGAGCGACCGTTAAAGCGCCCTCCCGCGACCGCCTATATTTATCCGTTTCTTCGCTCAGGCGCTGATTGGTCGGATGTGGCATCAACTTGCATCTTTCGCGTCCCAGTCTGTTTCGACAGAACCCCCCCCCCCCCCACGCCAAACCCTAACAGTACCAAACCTAGTCAATTATGAATGTATGATACGGACAGTTGCAATTTAAATTGAACTTTTATATTTTTCCCGTAAAAGAAATACAAAAATAATTTCGTTACCTCGACCTATGTCGCTGTGTACGGTGCAAGTGCAACTAACAAGAAAAACAAATTTACCCTGTGGTTTTAATTGTAAGAAAATAGATAGCCTTAGTAGCCTACCTAAAATAAATAATGTCAAAATATTAATAAAATAATTAAATTCATTAAATTAACAACTGACACACTAACTGAGATTTGTGGTGACAACTTTTCTGGTGACCTCATTTTTTTTCTCAATGTTTTCTATTGTATTATTTTTTTCCCCCTTTTTTCACGATCAAAGATATGAACACTTTTCAAATACTACAAAAAGGAGAATCAGATACTAGAAATTAAGAACATAAATTCGGATCGAGCGCTTTAGGCGGGCTGTAAAAAGCGTTTGTTGTGAAATGGGGATGGCTGGAAAGATGTGATCCAAGAACCATGATTCTTGACTCCACAAAATGGTGGCTCTGGACCGTGTACTGTTTAGTTCAAGAAGTAAAAGGAAAACCACACAATTTCGAGGGATATTTGTGTGAATCATTAAGCTACTTTTAAAACATCTCTTATTCGTTTCATAGGTCTAACAGACGCTTTTATTGCCCAAATCATTTATGTTGCGTATTTTTGGCGGTTGTATGGCTTCTGACTGGCACCCCGAACAAGGATATTGACGGGGTGGGGAGACCGCCAATATAGGGCTAGGTAGCTCAGTTGGTAGAGCGCCGGTACGTTAATCCGGAGGTCGTTGGTTCAAATCCCGCTCTAGTCAATTTTTCTTTGTTCAACCCCATACTATTTTTGTTAGTGTGTAAAATGGACAGACCTACCCTATGAGCCTTCTGCAGAGGCTTTTTATGCGGAGTAAGAATTTAACTTAAAACTATTTTCCATAGGTTATTTGATGCCCAACATAAGTTGGTGGGGTTGTTTTTTGTTGTTGTTTGGGGGGGGGGGGTGATGTGGAATGATTTGATTGGAGTTTGTTGTGATAAAAATAAACAGCAAGGAAACATGGTACAATATCAGAATGAAGTAAGAAATTACAAGAAAACTTTATTGTAAGGTTGTATTTGTATCCCTTGTTGTTGTTTTATGTGAGGACCCCGGATGGAAATATGTTATGGGCTTCTTGTTATCCCGAGGGTGAAAATGTCCAATATGTTTTCTTGTAATTTCTTACTTCATTCTGATATTGTACCATGTTTTCTTGCTGTATATTTTTATCACAACAAACTTTAATCAAACCAAATCAAATCATATCAAATCGACATCGAGTGCATTTTTGTGATTCCTAAAACAATGTTTATCATATCACAACCAACACGGTTGTCAAACCGATCGATCTAAAGGCACATAATAAAGTGACAAGATCCATTTGTCACTATCTCTCTCTTTCTCCAGAAAAGGTTAGGCATAACACGAAATTTTATTTCCTGATTCTATTTCAATAATCTTGAATGCCATTGATGGGAAGTTTAGACTGTCGGAGTTCCAAGGGGGGATGGGTCCATTTATAACTTCCCCCGGCGGTATTGCTGCACTTTGGAACTCTCTACCTTTTGTTTTCCACCATCTTGCAATCTAGGAATGGAACAAATAATCTCCTCTCTCTCTTTGAATTGTCTTTTTTCGTGTAGCCTTCACCTTGAGTGGCCCTTTGGCATTGTGTTTGGCTGAAAAAAATAATTCATTTTTTGTTGTGAAGATTTCACTGCCGTCTTAAAAAAAAAAATTGTTTTCAAAGACTTTGCTGCCGTCGTTGATATAGGACCTAGGTATTTTTATTTTATTCACCCACATCCATTGGTACTGAATATTTATATAAAAACAAAAAAAACAGAAAAAAAAAGTGAGTCTACTTTTTAAAATGACTTAGTATACCATTATTTAAAATTTAAAGAGAGACAAACTATTTATATATCTGTGGGGTCAGAACCAGTGGAACAAACTTCATGTAACCTTGACTTGCTTTTGAGAAGGGGGAAGAGCAAAAAGTACAAAATTAAATAGCGACCTCTATTGATTTTGTTTTCTTTACACAATGTCTGCAGCTGAAAATTTTTGAAAATTGCCCCCATGTCTGTGAACTTGTAGATGATGATTAATGTTAAATAGCTTGGGGGAAACCGTTAGGGTTTCAATAAAAACCTTCCGCTTCGGAGGAAAAGCTCAAAACATTGCATTCAAATTATCACTAGCTATACGATAACTTGCTATTTGGTCAATCTAAAGTAATTTTCAGTCACGAAAACTGCGAGAAATTTTGCAAATAAAGAATTACATTAACTACACGTTATACTTTAAAACAGCCTGTTGTTGACAGGCTTTTCATTCCAGTCTGGTCGCGTACACACTCGTGATTTATCAATGGTGCACCTGCAGATGCACCAGACTGTATGTTTTCTTTCACCGCACCACACACACGATGGATTTTCAGCACACACAGCGTTGTCACGTTTCAACAGTGGAGGGGGCTCGAGTCACTAATTAATGATCAAAACGCGGATATTTTAACAACAGATAAACAGTGTGAACGTGAATGTGTTTACAAGAGTACGTGGGCAGGCGAAGTGTAGGATATCTGGTAAGTTCAGATTTCCGTATTTAATTGATACCCCGTTTGAAGACCTTCAATCCATGATTAATTTGTCAAATTTGTTTGCCCTGTTTACAATACAATGTAATGGTTTACTAACGATTTACAAAAAAGGTTGAAAAGTCATCCATGTTCAAAACTGCCGCGCGCGCCTAAGTTTCCCCTCTTCCTTCCTCCATGGTTTCCCCATCACCAGTAATGCCAATGTGACTGTCAGTGTCATTGGTCAGTGCTATTTCTAGTCCTAGTCCTAGAACTATGACTTGAGGTTCGTTCCTCGTAAACTAGTTCTACAGGAGTAGGTTAGCCCATAGCCACACTTGTGTTGCTACACAAAAAACAAGTGGGACGGGGCTAGGACTGAGTAGGTCAGTCAGTGCATTACTGCCAACACGGCCACTGGCATGTGTTTGAATTTATGTGCTTTAAATAAATTAACAAAATTTAACAGCAACCAATGTAACAATTCCAATTGAAAACATAGTGATTGTTGGACCAAATTTATGTTTTTTTATGAGCATTATTTTTTCTTTCTCAGATGTCTAAAAAATAGTAAAAGATAGTCACACGTTTTTTGTTTTTGTGAAAACAGTCAGTAGTAAAAACTGTTAGATTTCACCGGCTAGGATTTTTGGTGGACTTCGTTCCCCAAAACACGTAGAAATCAGTGACTGGCCCAATCAGAAATGAATGAAAAATGTCATTGAGTTTCGGCAGCCAAAATTGTAACCGAACTTGTCAGTATTTAAAAGTAAACATTTGGCCAAAACTATCTAAAACTATTGGGCAAAATTGTTCAAAATCTACACTGGATTAACTCTGGATACACCTTAATTTTTTTTCTGAACAAGGTCAGGCATACTACTACACTGACTACTAGCGCTCAGAAGTTGGGTGTTTAGATAGTACAATTAACATTTTTAGGCAGGCAAACACTTCAGGTTTCTCCCCGTGCACAAGCTAGCGAATAGAGCTGATACACTATGCGAATTGCGGGCCGATAGACCCGGACGCTTAAAATTTAACCCTAACAGACTAGACCCTTGGGTAAACATACTGCCCAAATCCTTCAATATCCTTCGGATTAAAGTGGTAATAAACCTAAAGTGCCCAAATCCTTCAATATCCTTCAACTTATTGTAAGTATACATATTAGCCCAATCCTTCAAAATCCTTTTGAGACAGAAGTTAGGGAGTCAAAAAATGTCAAAAAAGCCCAAACCTTCAGAATCCTATTTTGGCTAAGCTGCATAATACATAAAACCTTCAAAATCCTCCTATGTAAAAACAGCCCGGTAGCGCAAGTCCTGCGAAATCCTACCCTAACAAAAACTCATTTTAGCCCAAAGCCTTCGAAATCCTCCTGTGTTGCAGATCCCTAATAGCCCAAATCCTTCACAATCCTGCACTTTGGCAATGAGGATATTGTAGGACTTGGGTTCTTTAGGGTTAATAAACAAAATTATTCACACAAAAAAACATTTAAAAACAATTTAAAGTGCTCCATATTGCCCAGTGTAGCTTTTAAAAACCAAACATAAACATCTGGTCAAAAATGTTTCGAGGACCAAGTGTTTTAATTCATTGTGCTTTGTCCAAACTTGCAAAATTGGTGTCCAGACTGCCTCACAGTGTTGAAAAAACCTGGGTTGAACCCTGAGGTCCATCCATAGATAATTAGGACTGCTGGGAACTGTAATCACACAGACTGAATTTATCAGCAATTTGCCAAATATGCCCCCTGTTTTTATCGAATCCCAATTTCTTTGACCTCAAAAAGTCAGTATGATTGTTATGTATGTAAATGGTCTGAAAAGGTCTATGAAATTGAAATTTGTTGTAGTAGGTCAGCCTTTGTACTCAATAAAATTGTCCTTTTTTCCCCCAAGAGTCAACATTTTAAAAACTTCACCCCAATTATTACATCACAATGGAATGTGAGTAAATTGTGCGAACAGTGGACAGTTATTTTGATCAACTGCAGTGCAAAATTCTATGTAAAATATGTCACAATGTTGCCCTATCTCTTTACAATAAATATATGTCCATCGCCAATAGCAAAAACTTTCAATGTAATTGTGGACTAAGAATTGTGATGCCTGTTAATTATTAGCAAATAGGTGTAGACAAAGATCCTGTAAAATATCAGCAAATTGGTGTAGAAAAAGATCCTACAGGTAAAAAAAATATCAGCAAATCGGGTGTATTATTCACCAATTTGCTGATAGTTTACATCTTTTTCGTAATCTCATGCAGAGAACATACTTTTTTATTGGCCAGAGTGTTATTTTAATGACACTAAGCCTATATTTGTTTTGGGAATTTGTGTATGTAAATAGACACCTTGTTATGTATACAGGCTACCTTATTTTTTAGATAATGTTTGTTTGCATAATTTTATTTTTACTAAAATCACATTTTGTTTCCCGAGGCTAAAATGGCACATGTGAGAACAATTGTAATAGTTATAATAAAAACATCAAACAACACACACATAGAGTTGTTCAACTAAATTATATGTCTGTTGAAGCATACATTTATGTACATTAAACAGATTACACTACATGTTAAAAAGATAGGCAACCATCACAAAAAGGGGGTTGACGCATCATTCACACTGGTGCTAAGTGTTGAAAAGATTGATAAAAAGGGAGACAAGCTGCTTATAAAAATGTTAAGTCTTGGTGCAAAGGTGGAAACATTACTGCTGTTTAAGCAAGGTTCATTGTACATACATTGCACAATTATTGCACATCACTACATCAGTTGTGTGCGGTCAATTTTCGGCACCTTGTTTTGTTGAACAAGTCGAAGCAAATTAGAATGCCCTATTTATAAAAAAATTTGATCTTTTAAGCTTGCAGGTAGAGAGAGCACATTATTCAGCCTTGAGACACCTGCAAGTGGTTTTTTTTTTTAATAAAGGGTCAGTCCAACCCAGTAAATAAGTACTTTACGGGTCATGGACTATTAAAGACTTCCCATTAGGTTGAGCCAACTGAATAGGAATCAACAAGTTCCCTTTACTTTGACATGGCTAGTAAACTGGATGTGTGTCTAACCACTGGGCTGTAAATGAAACCATGACAATACACGCACAATTATAAAAATTTTAATCGGTGCTGTACACATTGGCGGTTCATTGTGAACAAACACAAACGATTTGTAAGTTGGAGGGGGCAGTTAGCTTGAAGTAGAAGCTCAACTAGAGCTCAACCCATGGACAAATCTTACCAAGGATTGGTAGTTTGTGATGGGTTAGACCACAGAGCTGTAAACCCAGGATGAGTCCATCATGTCCATAGAGAAAGGTCGGGAGGCTCAGTTGAAGTATGAGGCCACCCACTACCACAGATGTACCTTACCAGATCATTTTGACTGTTGAGATATTTACGATTCAGCTCCTTGGAGGAAGGGGGGCAGCGAGGCAAAGACAGGGCACAATTTGAAACTTTTTCTAATTTTCTGCTGAGCAAAAATTAGCAGGATACCAGTCACATACAGATGTATGGTACATGTTAGGCCAAGTAAAAAAGAATACCAGTTGATCGTCCAGGTTTTTAAAAAAAAGAGGAGGATGAGGGCCTTTTTTTTTATTATTATTTTTTTATATATTTCTTTCGAAGGTGGCCGCCAAGCATTTTAATTCAAACTGGCCACCAATTCTTCAGTTTAACGTCACCACTTACTTTCTGTAGAGTTCTAAAAGATTGGTAAGTTTAATGAAAAATACACAGAAAATGTGTCTTTTTGAAGAAAAAAAAAGTGAAATAAAAATTAATAACAAAAAGAATGCGGCCTCTAAAAGGATGAGGGAGGGGACGATCAACTGGAATTTTTTTTTATTTGGCCTTGTGTAGATTTGTACTTTGGCAGGTAACCTTATTCTGGTATAGTCAAACTGTTTTGTGCTTAGCTATTTTGTGCTTTTAAAAGCAAAAAATCTCCATGAAAGTGGGCCCTTGGTATTTGAAGCCATGGTCACCATGACCTCTGTCCACTTCCAAAACAGGGCACCTCAAGTTTCATTTTCAGGAAACCCAATCTCTCTTTTAACTGTGTCCTGGCTTTGTGTATGTATGCAGCTCAAACAGGATCAACACCTTGATGAAGTATCCAACTACATTGTACCAGTGTCATTCACCAACAATAAGGTCATTCTTCTCGTAACAATGACTCTAAAAAGCCTCGACTGATTCCTGAGTCCTTGATGTCTAAAAAGTTGTTAAATAATCAACCTCCCTTCAATAGGCTGCAGGGCTCTGAATTTTACACTGGACCGCAGCAGCCGAGGCCAGTGATTTTAGTGTCGGGCCAGTAGACTCAAGACTGACAAGTCCAGTTGTCTTGTGTTTTTTTCAAATTGAATAAGAATGCTTCACAGAGTAATAACAAAACAAAATATGTTCAAATGGTGACTTAGGGTCTGATAAATACCTTTCGATTCTGTTGAGTAGTACACTTTAAAATGAAAGACAAATGAGACAGATCTTCTCTTACATGTTTTAGTGTTCAGTTCAAATAAAAACTGTTATATGCATGCTAAGCTGCGTCAACAAGGTTCTCTCATTTTGAATCTGGTCTTGCAACAAAAATTCTGGTCCAGTAAATATTTTAATTAAGCTACAAGCCCTAGGGTCTTGTGGATTTTCCCCCTAAATTTGAGCCCTGGACTGTGATACGAAAATCCTCTATACTTCCTTCTTTTTTTCCCCTGATTCGGATGAAATGCATTTCGTAGAAAATGCGTGACTTTGTTTTTTTGATGGATATAACAGGGTTCTCCTGTATAGATTATTTTTTCTTAAACTGGGGGGCACTCTGGACCCAAAATTTTGTAAGCTTTGTCGAAGCCATCTCAGGTGAAATGAGGTCTTCGAATGTTTACTTTTTTACTTTAAAAGCTGTACTGTGCAATCTGGAGCATTATAAATGGTTGTTTTTTTTTTACGATTTTTGTCTGCCACACTTAAAGTGTATTGGCCCCAATACGTAAGCATGTGCATGTGGAGAACCCTGATGTGTTTAAGAAATTTAGAATAATTAAAGGAACATTACAGAATTGGTTGTTGCTAACAAAACAGTTGCTGGCAGTGTAATCACTTTGTGTAATCCACCATATACATAAACTGACAAACCTGTAGAAGTTTAAGATTGATCGGCCATCTGGGTCACGAGAAAATAGTGAAAAACCGATTACACATTTGCATGAAATCATGTTCAACAAATGAATAAAACGCTCACTGAGCGATAAACTCAAATCGGAAAATAAGTTTATTCATTTCTCATCAAATATGGCATTTCAGACAGAAATATTTCAGGGGATATTTTCTACTATCATCATCATCAGACCGTGTAAATTTTATGTAAATCTGTGATCAAAAGTATATTTTACAAGTTTTTTTCTTACCAATTCTGTAATGTTCCTTTAAGTGAAGACAACTTGCAAAAACAGATTTCATTTTATTTCACTTTAAACAGTGTTTTTAAAAGTTTTTTTTTATACAAATTTTGCAAATGTTTTATTCAATTTTTTTTGTTTATAGTTGACAATAGTAAATGATTTTCAAAGTTGTCATGTGTAGAGTTTTCTCAGCATGGTCCGACTGTTAATAAAATTTGTATCCATTAAATTAGAATCGAATAATAATAATTTATGAATGAGTTTTCTCAGATATTAATTTCAGGCTGGTTGTTTTTTTTTGTTCTGGAAACACTGTCTACAGTAAAACGCACACTGTGTCGTGCATTTTATTAACAGCACCATGATCTCCTCACCCAGTGCATTTACTGACCTAATTTTGACTGTCTCGCTCGACTGGATTTATTTTAAATTAAATCCCATGACGACATGTCAACAATGGCAAATACATGGCTCACATTTCCAAAGATTCAATCTACATTTGTCGTGTATAATGTACAATTGTACACTAAGTCGCTCGTGAGTAAAACATGCAGGGTTCTGCCCAGGATTTCTTTAGTGGTGGAAAAATGTTTCCCTGGAAACCATTGCGAGATGGATCAGTTACACGGTAGATCATATAAATAGACTCAAATCGAAAAAGTACTCAAAATTCATGGTTTCGGGTACCATTTTTACTGGGAAATACCCAATTTTACATTCCGTTGAAAACCTTTGAAAGGAAATTGCAAGTGGTCGGAAATTGTGTGGTGGTCAGAAACAGAGAAAATTCTGCCAGTGGTGGTTGGGGAATCCTGAGTGCCCGGCGGGTTTTCCGGCACCGACCACTGTGGGCAGAACCCTGTACATGGGATCTCATTTTGTCCAAATACATTAGTAGCAGGGGCATAGCAGAGGGGGGGGGGGCGGGGGGGGTGGCAATGCTTTTCAGTTGGGGCCATGTTTTTTTCCTTTTTTAGGGCACTACATGTATTTTTTTGTTGGGGGGGGGGACAATGGAAATTGTTGGGGGTGGTGGTGTTTTTTTTTTTAAAGAAAAGTGCCATGATATAGGCTAAAACTTTTGTTATACTTTTACATTTTTGATGATGCTATATATAGGTCCGACTTTTTGCTGATTTAACCTGAAAAAGAGGCTCTTTTTGTTATTGAATGTTATGTATAAAAACATTTAATTTAAGGTATTGCACAAAACAAACAAAAATTACACCAATGATCAGTGGCAGTTACACTATTGGCCCTATACACTATTGGTAAGATCGAAAAATACAATGTTCACAGATTCACACATAACTTACATGATTTAAAGTAAGTAATGGTAGAAAGGGTTCCTTAAAATATTTCTGCCTAAAATGCTATCGTTTCTGAGAAAACGAGTAAAACAATAGTAATTATCGCGCGCGATAATTTGAAAAAAACAGAAAACACATAAGATCTCTTTTCACTATTTTCTTGTGACCTTGATGACCAATTGAGCTCAAACTTTCACAGGTTTGTCTGTTCATGCATGTTTAATCACACAAAATGTGGACACTGATTTTGAGCTGTTACCAAAAGTGTACAATACCTTTAAGTTAAAAACCAGAAATTGATTATTGTCAGGATCCTGACCAGTAACCATGTACAACAAACAAATATTTCATTTTGTGCATCTTGTCCAGTGCTTATAATATTTAAAAGTTTTTGTGTGTTTTTTTTGTTTTGAAACAGCATCATCTGTCAAAATTCTTGTAGATAAAAAGTTTAGTAAGAACAATCTCTTCCAGTGAATATCGGGCCATGCATCTTCAAGTTACTAATTACGAGATATCAATGGTTTTAAAACTGAGATCTGAAAAAAGTCTGGCCAAGCTTGCTGGTAGTTAAAATGCAGTGTCAAACTTGTTCACTTCCAAATGACGGATAAACCAGGTTGTCTAAAAATCAAATGTAAATCAAAAGCACCTGTCAGCCAAATAATTATTACGGATACATTGTTGAAGTAGAGCTCTAGCTTTCCCAAGATGGTCGCTACAGTGTGTTAGCTGAACGTAAGTGTTCCTTGGTTAAAGGTATTATACAAGATTGGTAGAGCTGACAAAACAGTCGCAAACAAAGTTCATGTTTTGTGTGATTAACCATATACATGAAATAACAAACCTGTGAAAATTTGAGCTCAATTGGTCATCGAGGTCACGAGAAAATAGTGAAAAGAGACCTTATGTGTTTTCTGTTTTTCAAACATCGAGTTTATTATCGCGCGCGATAAAAACTATTGTTGTATTCATTTCTCAGAAACGATAGCATTTTAGGCAGAAATATTTTAAGGAACCCTTTCTACCATTACTTACTTTAAATCGTGTGAGTTATGTGTGAATATGTGAACGTTTGTGTTTTTCGATCTTACCAATAGTGTACAGGGCCTTTAATACTGTGTAGATTATAGAGTATCAGTGCTCCTGGTCCTGGGGACTGGTCGTAAATTCCTGGGTTGGATACTTGATGTCGGTAAACCTGCAATTAAGTCGCACTGAATCTTGAACATTGGGTGATTCTGGACTTGTCTTGGGATTGCCTGAAACTAACTTGAGACTTGTCCATGAAGACTTGAAACTTGCCCTGAATCTGAAAGACTTAAAAATTTGCCCTTAAAGGCTTGAAACTTGCCCTTAAAGACTTGAGACTTGCCCATATAAAGACTTGAAACTTGCCCGCAAAGAATTGAAACCATGCCCTTAACAAAATTAAAACTTGCCCTTCATCACTCGATACTTGATCAAATAAACTTAAGGCTTCAGTAGACGTTTCTCCGAAGACTTACTGACATCTCTGTTAACTCATTAAATTAATAGTTGTCCAGCATTTTTCTTTGGTTTTTTTTTCTTCTCAAGGAAAAACGGTCCCACTAACTGTTTTTTTTCCGAATCCTTTCTTGTTTGAAAACAAAAGGTAAAAGTATAATTCAGTAAATTTGTTCCTTCCCATTTGCCGTCCTTCCCCAGTATTACTTTGCCGACCTTCCCCGACCCACATTGCTGACAGGTTTTTTTTTGTGATGGGTAGATTAACATGACTGCTTCAAGGCTTTTTCAATTATAATAACGGCCACATTTCTTTAGAATGATAATACCCCACGAGCTGGAATAATCTTGGCTGGCTACGGTATAAGTGTCACGTACATGTAGCCACAGATCTCCACTAGGCTTCATTAGAAGGGTGGAAGTGAAAAACCCCGATAACAAATTTTATAAGAAGGAATTGGCACTCTTGAGGTATCCCTCAAGGTGAGGCGTTTTTTTCTTCTTCTTAACCGTTATTTTCCAACGGAAGCGAATTATTCCGAACAGGTTGTTGAAACACTGTTTTTTTTTCGTTCAGCTCTCAGAAAAAGAAAAAAAAATCATGAACAAAATTCTTTAATTTTGTCAATTTGTACCAATTGTACTTCATATTTGCGGTCATTCTGGGATATTTCAGCTACAATAAAAGATCCAAGTTGAGAATTAGGCTACATTGAAGAATATCAAGTAATAAACCGCTGAGTAAAAAAGAGGCGGGTAAATTATATCGAAGCATGATTTTCAGGAGCAAGACTCGAATGTGGAGGAAAAATCCACAAGATTCGCAGGGCTTGTAGCTAAGAAATGTTTACAGCATGGGAGTTTATTTTACAAGACCAGAACTAAATGAGAAAGAGCTTTCTACAGAGTTTAACGTGTACAACTGTTATTATTTGAACATACACTAAAGAAGATTTATCTCATTTTTTTTATGATATTAAGAATGCTTCAATACTCATCACAACTGAAAGATAGTTACCAGACTCAAAGTAAACATCGAAACATAATTGTTTTGGTTTATTAACGATTGTCACTGTATTACCCAGTACACAGTAGGGTGCTGTTAGTCAATTGATAAACACAACACCACTGGACTTGTCCAGTCCTGAGTTTACTGGCCTGAGGCTAAAATCACCGGTCTCAGGCCTGTGGACCAGTGTAAATTTGGAGACTTGAGGAGTCAAATATAATTGGTTCTGTTGTAAACACACCATGTTTTTAAAATTACATACATGTATGGTAATCATTTCAAGGACTAGGTAACAAAAATAAATTCTCAAAGGTGCACAATGTTAGAATAAAAATCTTTTAAATCAATAACTGTCTGAGTTGCTTTTGTGATGGTTACACTGTCTGAAAGGCTATCTCACACATGGCTGCATGAACTCGTGGACTTGCCCTTTCGTCAATAGCCCTTCAAAATCCTCCAAAATCATCTTTGTCCATGAAGTAATATAAGGATTTTGGAGGTTTTGAGGATTGTGGGCCCAAATGACAATAGCTTATCACTGGGCCAGGCATACCAGTTGTCTCATCTAAGTCCAGACGGATTGGTGTGGAGTGACCATAGAGTGGAGGATAATGGAGGATTCAGGTCACCTGTGGGAAAGTGGGCCTAGGTAGTAGAAGTTTTTGATCTATAAAATAAATCAATATGTTTCGCTGAAAGACGCCACAGTTTCATTTTTTAGCAGAGAGAGGTGACCCACCATGCCAGAAACACCAAGGCAAACCCCTTCTCTTAGCTATAAGTGTGACTGGGTTCTTTCACTTGCATTAGACAACACACGGGACCTACAGCTTTGCTTCCTATCTGAATAATGGTTTGGGTTTCTTGCTTACCGACACAAGTGTTAAGAATGCGACTCGAACTCACACTCTGCTGATCAAAAAACACCAGAGCTTGAGACTGGGTTGACGCTCAGCCACCAGACACCCATTTAAACTAAACAGTTCTCATTTAAATATTTATACACTTCCTAAAAAAAAAAATTGATGTACAGTCCCTTTAAAAACTAAATAGTGTATTAACACCAAATGAAATTTTTATTTAATGAGATTTATCGTTGCCTTGGGATCGCTATAACCGATATAAGACCACTAATATACGTTTTGGTAGAGGCCTATGTAGTATAGCGACGACTCTGGTTGAGAAAAAGTTAATTAAAAAAAAGGGAGAGAAGTGTGTTCAGTATGCTCTCTATTTAATATTTGACCAAAATTGCAGACGCACGTTGGATAATTTTTCCGCCAGGAAAAATCTAATAATGCGTTAACTACATTACTACGGGGAAGTAAGGTTTTAGCTTTTGAACAAAAATTAAAAGAGGACGTTTATTTCAATTGTCCTGCGCAGAAAGAAGAGATTATTTGTTAGATTTAGATGTCATAAGTTCAGAATATATTTTTTGTGTGTGAGAGGATTTGTACAATGTTAGTCTTTATAATAATGTTTGATAAACTGAGATAGTGAAAGTAGCTGTTTGTGGAAGGTGTGCACAACATTGGTAAGGTTGACGAAATGAATGCTCACAGATTTACACACATTTTTACGGTACAAAAAACCTCCCTTGAAATATTTTTTGCCTGAAATGCCATGGTTTTTTAGAAAAGAGTAAAACAACTAGTTCTAATCTCGCGATACTGAAATCCAGCTATGGTTATTGAAAAACAGTGAAATCATATAAGGGTGTTTTTCACTATTTTCTTGTGATTCAGATGACCGATTGAGCTTAAATTTGTGCAGGTTTGTTATGTTGGGTTACACAAAGTGCGGATACTGGTCTTTGACAATCACCAATGTTGTCCATCCATACTGTACCAAAGATTCGAAGACACTTTTTTTGTTTAACTGCCACAATAAGGGTGTTTTTCACTTTTGTTCTTGTGATTTAGATGACCGTTAGAGCTTAAATTTTCACAGGTTCGTTATGTTGGGTCACACAAAGTGCGGATACTGGTCTTTGACAATCACCAATGTTGTCCATATGCTTTAACGCATTCGTACTGTACCAAAGATTCAAAGAAGCATTTAAAAAAAAAAAAACTACCACAATTTTATTCAAGGTACACTATTCTATTCGGGAAACAGAATGCTGGTTGTCCATTTCGTTATGCCATTATTTTTTCCCATCTTTGTGATATTTCAAGCGGAACAACTCTTCATGCAACAAACAGTTGCCTTAGTTATCGGTCGGTCAACTAAAGGGGTTTTTTGATGACAATTTCCAGCACAACTATTTGTGGTCATTGTTGCGTACAATACTTTGAACAGGCAGTTTTTCCGTTTAATGTTGACTGATATCTCTTGTGTGTGTTTTTCGTGCGGAGGATATTTGGTTGATTGGTTTTTACAGTAAATTCATGTGGATCTGTTTAAAATAGAACTAGTATCGATTACAGTAATCGTTATCCCATGCTCTCTCCGGAGGATCGTTTGAAATCTATCACGTTGTGAGCCACTCTGAAAATTAAGAGTAGGGCCATTTTACTTTTGAATATTTTATTTTAAATCAGCTTGCTATGGAAGGTATTATACAGGATTAGGAAGGATAAATAACGCCGTTGTTTGATTTTAGTCTGAAAGCTTACTGATTATGAAGTTCATGCTAGAACCATTTTTTTGGTGTGAAATATTTCCCTCTGAAATGAAGTCATATTCGAGAAAACAGATCTGAAAACCTAAAAGAAAAAAAGAGGAAAACACTGATATTGGTTGTTACAACCAAAATTAAGGACGATGTGTTTACACGCTGAAAACTGCATGATATTCACTATTTTTTCTTGACTTACACTGCGGATTAAGCCCAAATTTTCACAGGTTTCTTATTTCTTGTATGTGATTGATCACACAATACATGAAGACTGTCAGCGACTATGTTGTCAGCTCTACCGATCTCGTTTAATACCTTGAAGAATTTTAAAAAAACAGAAACAACAAACGAAAAGAAGAATTAAAATGACCGGGAAAGAACGGGAATTCTAACCAATAATGAAGCTTTCTTTCAAGGATGCTCTCAAGTTTGCTTATTTAACTGACATTTTTTGTCTATTTGACTTATTCAAATGTTGAGGGCACGATGTGGCACATGAATAATTTCCCATTGATGCATTGCCAGCTGTGATTGGCCTTGATAGGGCAAGCACTTACAGAGGCACCGAGACGTGAACGGCCCCCGTATTATTTGAAATCTTGCATACCACCAACCTGATAAAAGGTTTGCGGCAGCACCCCCTGTAAAGAGCCGTTCGTGTAGCGATGGATGAAGGAAGCACATTTTGACGTTTTAATAAGTATGCTCCAACCCGCCTTAAGACTCGACTCCGAAGACGTCGCATGCTGCTGCCTCACAGAGGGGGGTTTGATAATTCTGCATGGCTGAGGATGAAAAACCACAAAACCTTGAACTCTGTTCTTGAAGGGGCGCAGTCATTTTCCCCTGGCGAGTTAGAAATATGGAAATGTTTTATAAATGGAGATTTCAGGGCTCGGATGTGGAGGGGGGAGGATTGCACAAGACCACAGGGCTTGTAGCTGAAAATACTTACTGGACCAGAATTCCCTTTTTACAGAACCATATTCAGAATGAGAAGAGCAAAAAAAAAAAAAAAAAAAAACCAACATCAGTAAACATACAAACAAACTACATAGTTTAACATTTTAAATTGTTTTTCTTTGAACGCGCACTTATTATAAGACTTGGAAGATTTTTCTCACTTGTGCTATGGCCGAGTATATCGCTGTTCAACAGAATTTTAAAATATTCCTTACTAAAAGAAAAAAAATGTTTGAGTATGTTACACGGTGAGGTATTTTTATTGGATTGAAAACACAAGACGACGAGAGTTGTCCAGTCATAAGTTTACTGGCCCAATGCTAAAATCACCGGCCTTGGTCTTGCCGTCCAGTGTTGCTTTCGAGCCGTAGAGTTACATAAAGGGGACCATGGCAAAAGAACAGTAAGGGGCATCACATCCACACCGGGCGACGCTGGACTCAAATTTTATGAAAAACGTAGCGAGATCAGTGGACCTCCAGCTCATAACGTTCACTGGAACAGACACATTTTCTACAAGACTTGAAATATTAATTTTAGGGGATAATATTAGCTGAAGCTTTAACCCTAAAGAACCCAAGTCCTACAATATCCTCATTGCCAAAGTGCAGGATTGTGAAGGATTTGGGCTATTAGGGATCTGCAACACAGGAGGATTTCGAAGGCTTTGGGCTAAAATGAGTTTTTGTTAGGGTAGGATTTCGCAGGACTTGCGCTACCGGGCTGTTTTTACATAGGAGGATTTTGAAGGTTTTATGTATTATGCAGCTTAGCCAAAATAGGATTCTGAAGGTTTTGGGCTTTTTTGACATTTTTTGACTCCCTAACTTCTGTCTCAAAAGGATTTTGAAGGATTGGGCTAATATGTATACTTACAATAAGTTGAAGGATATTGAAGGATTTGGGCACTTTAGGTTTATTACCACTTTAATCCGAAGGATATTGAAGGATTTGGGCAGTATGTTTACCCAAGGGTCTAGTCTGTTAGGGTTAAAGGAACATTACAGAATTGGTAATTGTAAAATATACTTTTGATCACAGATTTACATAAAACTTACACGGTCCAATGATGATGATAGTAGAAAACATCCCTTGAAATATCTCTGTCTGAAATGCCATATTTGATGAGAAATGAATAAACTAATTTTCCGATTGGAGTTTATCGCTCAGTGAGCGTTTTATTCATTTGTTGAACCTATATGATTTCATGCAAATGTGTAATCGGTTTTTCACTATTTTCTCGTGACCCAGATGGCCGATCGATCTCAAAAAACTTCTACAGGTTTGTCAGTTTATGTATATGGTGGATTACATAAAGTGATTACACTGCCAGCAACTGTTTTGTTAGAGTAATGCTGATTTACATGATACAGTATGAGCAAAACTATCAAGTCACTTGGGAAAGTTTCAGCTGAACGCAGTCTATGCTTGTTGAGAAAACAGCAAAAAGTTGTCACAGTATTTTCACACGAACGTTGATTCCATACATGTTCAGCAAGGTGACTGTGGTTTACCAACCGCTGTGCATGTTTTGGGGGAAGCATTCAATGTACACTGCAGACATTTCCAAAAGATCTTTGGAGATTCACATTTGTCCACACGCTTTTATCGATTTCTAATCAATACTTCAGACAAAATAATTTTGCAGGATGCTCACTACCATTACAATCTTTATAACAAGTAGGCTTTCGGATGACAAAAATAACACAATTCTTTTTTGGGGGGTCATTACCAAATTATGATCCTACCGTTAAAGGAACATTGCAGAATTGGTTTTGCTAACAAAACAGTTGCTGGCAGTGTAAGCACATTATGTAATCCACCATATACATAAACTGACAAACCTGTAGAAGTTTGAGATCAATCGGCCATCTGGGTCACGAGAAAATAGTGAAAAACCGATTACACATTTGCATGAAATCATATAGATTCAACAAATGAATAAAACGCTCACTGAGCGATAAACTCCAATCGGAAAATTAGTTTATTCATTTCTCATCAAATATGGCATTTCAGGCAGAAATATTTCAAGGGATGTTTTCTACTATCATCATCATTAGACCGTGTAAGTTTTATGTAAATCTGTGATCAAAAAGTATATTTTACAAGTTTTTTTCTTACCAATTCTGTAATGTTCCTTTAAGAATTTAATTATCTTGCACATGTACATATTTGGAAAAAAACACGACTGCAGGACTTGTTTGGTTGCGGGGTAACATGGAAAGTGCTCAAATCACTGGACTCTGGCCAGTAACACAGGGCATTTGAGCCCTACTGTACAGTAACCCCTACCAGTATCAATCCTCAGTGAACATTATCAGACATTTTTATGATCATTTGGCATTTCCTTAATTCTTAAATGTCATCATTAACATGTATCCATTTTTATGGACAATGAATTTAAAAGGCTGTTGAATGTACCCCACTACCAGCATAATTCTCCCCAAAATTGAAAACAAAAATGAAATAAAAAATCTATTCATAATAACTCAGAAGTACTGGTACTGCACATGTAGTAGTACAATGTAGCTTGAGTATAACACGTCTATAGATTCAAGAGAATATTTCTAAATCAACAGTAGCATTTCCATGCCGTTTTTTGAACAAATAAATACACAAGGATATTTGTGTATTATGAATTGTAGTTTTTTTCCTGTGTATTCTGCAGACAGCTATATCTACATAGTCTCCTTTTTTAAAAGAATATTTTATCGCAGTCGTGCTAAATTTTAAACGAACCTTTAAACCAGTCGCCAGGCAGCCGATAAAATTTCACATTGTAATGTTTACCAACAATTGTCCAGGGTGAGATATCAAATGGAATGTAAACACTTCAGCTCTGCCGTCTGCGTTAATAGTGCACGCTCTATCCTCGGAGAACAGGACCCCCCACGGAGGATTTCTCTCTCTCTCTGCGTTGGGGGAACCAAAATCAATTTATGAAAAATGTGCCGGTTTATGATAATTTGTCAAATGGAGCGCTGGCATTGTTGTCCGCGGGAACGATTCCGTTTGGAATTTAATTTAGTTGGTTGATTGTAAACGTTGATCGCTAAGTGCCCATTTATTTATTTTGGTTTTTGTTTGTTTAATTAACTGATAAATTATAGTGGTTTTTTCCCACTATTCATTATGCACACATATGCATGTTTGTAATTTTTTATTCGTCTAAAATTTGTGTGTTGTTTAAAATTTATTTTTGAATTTTTAATTATTTTGGGGAGGAAGGAAATTAGGGTACGTTTGTGCAATGAGCAAATTTCTGCATCCAAAGGGAACAAAAAGGTATTTAAATGTGAACAATAAGCCATGTCTTTAATGGGTGGAATAGGTTTAACAAAAATGTAGAACAGTTTGAGTTCGAAATTGTTTTTCTGAAATTTCAAATTCCGACCGCATATGTAATGTTTGATTCTGTTAGACTGAGGACTGCACTAAGAAGCTGTTTATGCTGGTACACATATACGTGGGATCAGGCAGTCCACCATAATCAGAGTCCAACAGTTTGGGTGATGAGTTACCATATGGTGTTGGATTTTGTTACAGTGAGGGAAGGATCGGAGTGAATCACTCGAGGGAGTTGGGGCTAATCATCTGTGAGGAAAAATTTCCTCAGTTCTTGAATTAACCCCGGTCACCCCCAAAATCGCTTCATCTCCCAGCAGTTAAGCCTGTTTTGATTTGTTGAACTCTTGTTAGAGGCTATATACGTTTCGGTAGACTTAAAGGTACACGTTGCCTTGAATCGGCAGAGTTGATCTACAAAAAGCGTTTGTAAACCGTTTGTTATAAAAATGCATATGGTTAGAAAGATGTTTTAAAAGTAGAATACAATGATCCACACAAATATGCCTCGAAATTGCGTGGTTTTCCTTTTACATCGTGAACTAACACAGTCGGCCCATTTTATGGTGTCAAATTTTTTACTCCACAAAATGGCCGACCGTGTTAGTTCGCAAAGTTAAAGAAAACTACAGAATTTCGAGGCATATTTGTGTGGATCATTGTATTTTACTTTTAAAACATCTTTCTAACCATATGAATTTTATAACAAACGGTTTTTATAGACCAACTCGACCAATCCAAGGCAACGTGTACCTTTAAACCCTCTTGCTGTCTGACCATCCAATACCATTCACTGTGGTTTTGAATGATAGATCAACTATGCCAGCCTGCAATATGATACCATGAGGGAATGCATCTACACAGTACACAGTTAGTTCTGTGCACAGTTGTGCCACTGTACACAACCTTGGCAGTCGAATGGTTTCAAATGGTTGGTCAACTCACTGGAAAATGTTGCCAAGAGTCACTGACAGTAGGAGGGTTAAATAAAGAGGGCCTCCAAGTCCAAGGTCAAATTCAGTTTTCTGAAGCACTCAATTTCCAATAGGTAGAGTCCTAATGAGAGAGGGGGAAAAATTTACAAGTCTCTAACCTCACAGTAAAACGATGAAAAATCGACATTTTATTTGATACTCTTCAGCAGAGCAAAATTTGAAACATAACATCGTTGGACATTAAAAGCAAATGGGTCTGTACATTCCAAAGAGGCCTTTTTTTTCGAGAAAGGGGAGGAGGGATGGAGAGGAACGTATTGGAGATGGATAATGCTGCATACTGGGAGATGAGATCCTATTTGAAGGAGATCTTGAAGAAGCCCACCGAGGGTTGGAATTTAATTGACTGATCAATTCCATTCCAAAGACTACGACTAGAGTAGCTAGGACTCGTGTTGGGGGAAAAATAGAGGAGAAGACGGATGCATCCCAAGCTGAATTTGACAAAAATTGCCTGTCATTATCGCACTGACGACTCTCTATAGTCTCTTGAAATGTTCAACTTCATCAGACGAGCAAGATGACTTTACATCTGGGTCAGCCATTCCAGCACTTGACTTCAGAATGAAGGGGGGGGGGGTTGGAGGAGTCACAAGTCCTCTTACATGTAGTCTTTCCACAATCCAGCTTGAAGAAAAAAAAGTCTATAATTAGCTGATCAAGATGACATCTCATGGGAATCATCTATTATTCAAAGTAAAGTAAGGTGTTGAAAATGTGTTGTTTTTCCAAGAGAGCTGGATTTCTTTTTCTTTTATGATGGTGGAGAACTTAGTGGAGATTAGAATTAAATGTTTGTATAATGTATTTAATACAGCGTAGGATTAATAGATGTTAAATTTGCATTGGGGGTAAAGAATATTATTTGGTTTTACTCGTACACTGATGTCTATAAAGCACTTTGTACTCCCGATGCTAATTAAACATCCATTAAATTGTTGCAGTGCACGCTGCTAAAAATATAGGATTCGAACGGCCTCTAGCTACTTGGCAATCTCGGTGGTGTAGTGGTAAGATATCTGCTCTGGAATGGCAAAGGCGTTGGGTTCGAATCCCTACCGAGTAATTTATGCCTGTGGATTTTTTTCATAGGACTCTGGAAAGTACTGAGTATACAGTGCTTTACACACATCAGTGTACAGGTAAAACCAAATAAAACACAATGCAGGTTCTTTTGTATGTGTTTTAACTCATCGTTGAGTTGACCTAATTGTACTATTTCGGTTGAACATCTTCGTTTCTATTATGTATGAAGACACTGAACAGTGTGCATTTTTTAGTGTTATTTTCGCCACATGTTTGTAATGGGACAGTTTTAAATAATCTTCTTTACATGTTTGAAATTCTTCCTGCTGTAGTCTGATTTCCGATTTTCTTTTGCTCTTAGAAAAATCTTAAAAATTGTGATTAAAATTTGATGAAAGCCTACACCATGTAGGTCAGCCCTTGTACTCCATAAAATGTTCCTACTTTTTTTCCCCAAGGACCAATAATCAGGCCTGTCTTTAAGAAGATCTTTATCTGTAAGACACCCCGGGGTTGGATCAGCCCAGACCCGCTCAATCAATCTCTTTATTTATATTATTACTATTGGCGATTTAAATGAGGACCCATTTAAAGAAATGGATCTGGATTTGTTTCTTTTATAATAAAGTCCTTTAGATGAGCATTTTTGTATAGGTGTTAATATTTTGAAAAATTGAATTGATATTAGAGACAATGTTTGTATGTGATGTTTGAAGCTTGCATTGTGTAGCAGAGCTGATTCTGCAGAAAGCTCCCTGAAAATAAACCAATCTTTCCATGTTGAACAAATTTGAAAATCTCCCTGATTATGGAAACTTTTTTTCTATTACGTTGCATGTAATTCTAAATATCTCTGATTGTTGTACAAAATCTCCTTGATTGCAAGATGCAAATAATATCAGCTCTAGTGTAGATATTAGGAAGTAACTATTACTTTGTTTAGGTACTACTTGTAGGTACAACCATGAGTATCCTCTGCTGTCTCCTAAAAACTATACTGTATTAAACGTCGAGACCACAACAACGGCTCTGTTCAGAGCCAACTCTTCTCTAGTCTTGGCCCAAGACGTCAGTGATCGGTAGTGGATACAACGAGTGTCCGCGACCGATCACTGACGTCTTGGGCCAAGACTAACTCTTCTCCAAAAGAGATGTATACGTGGTTGTACCTGCAGGTTTACTAGTAATAGTTATGTCCTACGGTGTTTGTGTGTTAAGAGTGAAGAATTTAAGCTGTTTGGTTTGTTTCTCCGTCTTATAAAACCGTCTGTGTCTTATAAAACCACCGTGGACAGTAGTAACATGTTTTTTGTGTCCGTTGAATACAACGCCCAAGCTTAGCAGCCAGTCGTCTCATTAAAGCACAACACTCATAATGGACGGAAAGCCTTTGATTCACATTCCACGGGTGAGAACAACAAATCTGACCACTCCAAAGTAAGAAAAGTAGCCAAGCCAGACCTGCATTTTCCTCCCAGTACAGTCTGAAGACATTTACTCTTGGGGTCGTTTGTTGTTTACTCACAGCACTGGTCCATTGTTTGGGGCGTGTTTGTCTAACTGTCGTTTAGATTCTTCATGCACACATTCCTGCTGGTGGTCAACCACTGTTGTTGTCACAATCAGTGTAGGGGGAGATCCCTTTGCAACCCACTTCAGTCTCCATAAAGGGATATTTGCTCACTGACTTGAACTGAGGGGTGGAGGGGGGGGGCTCTTAGACATGGAACTAATGGTTACAAACCACTTCAGGTCATAGGAGTGTATGCTGTAAGTTTGGATTGAATTTTTTTTTATTAACAAAGGGGTAGTTTTTCTGTCAAATTTATTTCTCTTGAAGATTTTGGAGATGTGGCATTGTCTTTATCATAGTACAGTCATTGAGACTTTATTTTTGAGGAGTGCCAGTGCAATCGCCTTAACCTTGTAAGAAGAGTGCAGAAAAACAAATCCTTAAGAGCGGGTATACTTTTGGTAATTGTCAAAGACCAGTATCATCCCTTGGTGTATCCCAACATATGCATAAAATAACACACGGGTGTGAACAATTTGGCTCAATTGGTCATTGAAGTTGCAAGAAACTAGTGAAAGCAACCCTCGTTGCATAGAATTGTGTGCTTTCAAATGACTGAGAAAGGCTTCATGCCTGAAGCCTTTCTCAGATTCGAATATTTTAGTGAGAAATTACCTCTTTCTCAAAAACTACTTCAGAGGGAGTCGTTTCTGTCAGCAGCTCTCAGGTGCTCCTTACCATGTACGTCTTTATGGTGATGTATTTCTTGAGTAAATACCAAAAGTATCCACTGCCTTTAAAGTTCATGGTGGATTTTTAAAAAATGTTGGAAAAACAGAATGCTATTCACAGCGGGAAATGAACTACCAATGCGGTGTTTATTTGCATTGTGATCATATACATGCAGTAAAACTAACAACCCAGCACTTCATTCCCGCAATCCGGTACGTGCTTATGATTCGTCAGAGGTACTCAAAGTTAGATTTGATCAAATCATGTTTTCTTTCCTCTTTTAGATGGAATGTGGGATGTTTGGTTGTGAGGAGTGCAAAGAGCTCTCCTCAATAGTTAAAGGAACATTACAGAATTGGTATGAAAAAAAACTTGTAAAATATACTTTTTGATCACAGATTTACATAAAACTTATACGATCTAACGATGATGATAGTAGAAAACATCCCTTGAAATATTTCTGTCTGAAATGCCATATTTGATGAGAAATGAATAAACTAATTTTCCGATTGGAGTTTATCGCTCAGTGAGCGTTTTATTTATTTGTTGAATCTATATGATTTCATGCAAATATGTAATCGGTTTTTCACTATTTTCTCGTGACCAGATGGCCGATCGATCTCAAACTTCTACAGGTTTGTCAGTTTATGTATATGGTGGATTACATAAAGTGTTTACACTGCCAGCAACTGTTTTGTTAGCAAAAACCAATTCTGTAATGTTCCTTTAAAGGAGAGCAATTTGTAGCTTATTGAAAATTACAGGCCGGCCGTTTTACACGAGACAAAATTCCTTGAAAAATGCCGGAAAATTTTGGGTTGATCTTATCACGCTTTAATTTCTAACCGTGGGACCCTCCTGGTCATCGTTTGGTTGTTGTCATTGTAATGCTGATTTATAGGCAAAATTAGCAACAAAGATTCAACAAAAGTTGACTGTGAAAGTTTCAGCTGAATACAGTCACAGTATTTTCATCAAGAACATTGAATCCATTCATGTTTAGTGTGAAGATAGCGGGTAAAAACCGCTTCCCTGGCCATATTGAGGGCAGTATTCAAACAGACACCACAAAGTCACCTGCAGGCGATCTTGGGAGATTCACATTTTTTGACATACTTTTATTGATTTCCAATGAACAGGAACACTTCAGACAGAATAGTTTGGCATGATGCTGAGGCCTACCATTACCATCTTTACAACAAATAAAGATTACACAATTTCTTTTTGGGGTCCTAACCAGAGTATGATCCTTCCTTTAAGCAAGATAACCTCAGGGTTAACCCTCCCCTCCCCCATGAAATTACAGAAATAATTGTGAAACAAACATTGGGTTAGTTGTGGGGTTAAAGTTTCTCAGGAATTCCCTGTGGACTTTTAGTTACTCAGAAATGGCTGGATGGTGTAGAAAAAGGGCTACAGTGGCTTCACTTTCCAAGCATGTTCCAAGTTAACTCAGCCTTATTCCCTCTACTTGTATCCTCTCTTCCCCCTTTTTTAGGACCTCACCTAGTGGCTCAATTACCCAAGTAGACTCAGCATATTTCCTCTTTTATCTTCTTCTCCTTTTTAAGGACCTCACCTAGTGGCTCAATTACCCAAGTAAACTCAGCCATATTTCCTCTTTTATCTTCTTCTCCTTTTTTAGGACCTCACCTAGTGGCTCAATTACCCAAGTAGACTCAGCCATATTTCCTGTTTTACCTTCTCCTTTTTTAGGACCTCACTAGTGGCTCAATTACCCAAGTAAACTCGGCCATATTTCCTCTTCTTGTGTTCTATTTTCCTCCTATTTAAGACCTCACCTATTGGTTCCATTCCCCAAGTAAACTCAGCCATATTTCTTGTTTAATCCTCTTCTCCTTTTTATGACCTCACCTACTGGCTCCATTACCAATGTAAACTCAGCCATATTTCCTCTTCCTTTATCCTCTTTTCGTCATTTTAAAGACCTCACCTAGTGCCTCTTCTTTTATCCTCTTTTGTCCTTTTTAAGACCTCACCTAGTGGCTCCACTTCCCAAGTAAACTCAGCCATATTTCCTCTTCTTGTGTTCTATTTCCCTCCTATTTAAGACCTCACCTAGTGGCTCCATTCCCCAAGTAAACTCAGCTATTTTCTTCTTTTATCTTGCTGTTTTTAGATTGCTGTTGTTGCTTTATATGGGGTTTGTTCTCTCATGTTTTCCCCCTTGTTCTGTGTATTGCTTTTTCTACAGGGCCCCCCAGGGAGAACAGTGTTTTGATACTGATGGGGCTACCCTGTATAAATAATACTTAAATATATGAACAATAATAATGATATCTTCTTTACTTTTTAAGACCTCACTTGGTGGCTCCCAAGTAAACTCAGCCATATTTCCTCTTCCTTTATCCTCTTCTCCTCCTTTCTAAGACCTCACATTGAGCGGCTTTTTTTTAAGGGCCTTATTGTGATTGGTAATTTCCCATGAATAATTTTGTTTAAATGTAATGTCCATATGCAATGAATTCAGGGCAGGTCTGTCAGCAACTTCAATCTAATGATCACAAGCACTTAGGTGCATGTGACAGATTGTGTGAAACACAGTACAGTAAATAACTTCCCTGCATGCCAAAGGATGGGGGGTAACTTTGATTTATTTGACAGGGGCGTTAACTTTACCCTGCAGGGTTCCCCTCCCCCCATGCGCAAGGTAGCATATATTCTTGTGGATACTCACAAACTACAGCTGGTACTCATGAATTGCGGCTGATAAACACCAACAAAATATATATATTATTATTGTTTTAGGTTTTTTAAACTTGAGATAAATTTCATAAAAAAACATTTAGATGAAATCATTTAGAATGCCTCATATTGCACAGTGGGGGTTTTTAAACCAAAGATAAACACCAAGTAAAACACATTCCGAGGTGACCACTGCTAATTAAACTAAAGGATTTGAACTGCCTCGAGCTACTGCGCTACTGGGCAGTCTTGATGGCTTAGTTGGTAAGACATCTGCTCTTGAATGGCAAAGGTCGTGGGTTCGAATCCCATTAAAACCAAATAATATTCTGAGAACGTCATTTCAAATCAGCGCACTTTGGCAAAACTTCCAATTTGGGTCCAGGATGCTAAACAGATTTAAAAATCCAGGGGAAAACCCTGCCTTGTTGTTTAAAAAACAGGTAGAAGATGGTTGGTACATCATTAAAAATAAGAGAGCACTGTACTGGTGTGGAGGATTGTAAAGAATAATTATAATAATGTAACGTATTTGTATAGAGCCTACTGCAGATTTACATAGAGACTAATTCTGTAATGTCCTTTAAGCGCTTAGAGGAACATTACAGAATTAGTTCTGCTATGTAAATCTGTGACCAAAAAGTATATTTTACAAGTTTTGTTCTTACCAATTCTGTAATGTTCCTTTAACATTCAGTATTATTTCCTGGAAGGAGCTATGTTTTGAAGTATTGGACCTATATTCCTTTACATAGCACCATGTAAATGGTTTACAAGGTGCTGTGGCGCAACATGCCAAATCAAGTCACAGATATTATTTAATGTCTTTGACTCTTATTTTTGTTGCCCTTTCCAACTTACTCTGATGGTGCTCGCCGTCTACGTCTGTAAATTTTAATGTCATTTTGCTTTGCGGTTGATTTACGGTGTATTACCAGTAATCAGATCCCTACCAGAGTGTGTTGTGTGTTATTATTTTTTCTCGTCCGGATTAATTGCAAACAAATGAGTACATGTAGTCATGGATACCCCCATGGGCAAATAATCTCATAAAAAAAAAACATGAGTCGCATAGATCTCTTATACGCACATGCAAGTAATTAAATGTTTGAGAAATGAGACTCGTCAACAATGCTAAGTGGGGATGTTCTGCTTTTCATCCCCTCCCCAACCCTCAACAAATCTGAGAAACAATTCATGCATGACCTTATGAGATATCGCCCAACTCCAAGGCCAGACGGCCACTTCACGGTGAGGGCTACACTTAACTGACTAGGGCTGTCGACCCAAATAAACTGTCACCAGGGGTATCGTTGCTCCCTTCACAATCCGTAAAGGATTTAGACATGGGTATCATCCACTAGGAGCCTGGCTGGTAGAGCAGAATGCACTATACCTTCCCAACTTTCTTAACGAAACAATTATGGTTAAGTGCCTTTGCTCAAGGGCACAAGTGTCTTGACCGGGATTCGAACCCACACTCTGCTGCTGACAACACTAGAGCGGGGTGAATTAGACCGCTCGGCCACGACACGCCACAAATCTTTTTGGGTGAAAAATTTTCCAGAAAAAAAGTTTATAGATACATATGTTTTTGTAATTTTAAACTGTCAACAGCTGCAGCGCTTCTCAACAAGTAAGTCTTGATGGTCATTAACTTACCAATCTATGACTCTACCTTCAAACAAAGCTCATAATCTCCTTGACCACCTCTCCAAAAGAGTTTTATACATGGTTGCATCTGTGCACAGCCACAATCATGGTTACACATTTTTTTCGTGTCCATGAACACTTTGAAAACCAGTGATGTAACAGCTATTTCATGTTGTTTGTAAATTAATTAACCAGCGCTGTGTGAATGAAGAGTAGAAAGTACTTGAGTTTGTCGAATACAAGATCTGCAAAGAGTTACTCAATATTTTTGTGTTGTTCATTTGGTGTCTTTGTAACAAAAAGTGTACCCATGATTGTGGCTGTGCACATCTAAGTGATGTTTTTCCTATTGTTTATGTTGCATTACTTGTTTAAGTGAAGCAAAACTTTTTTTTTAAATAGAGCATAGACCTCTTGCACATGACTTCATTTGAGTAGGGCGCCCACGGCTGGAGGTCAAAAGAAGATTGCTCATTGACCAATCCGGTGCGTTGTGCGTACATAGATGTGCGTTTTCTATTGTTTCATCATTACCTCTGAGATGGTGAAGTGATTGAGGCAATTCATTAGGTCCAATGCAACATTAGTCCTACAAATCGCTCTCTGGCACAAGTTAGGGGTCGCCCAAAACCTTTTAGCATTTTTAATTACAGACTGAGAGTAACTACTTTTTAAGCTCCCTGCCCCTCTATCAACCCAAAGTGTCAACATTTTGTGTGCGTGTCAATACTGAAGTGCATTAATCACCATCCGTGTAGGGCGCCCTCGGCTGTTCATCATAATACCCCCAGCATAGTCAACGTGTTTGCTTGCTACATGTACATCTATTTTTTACATCACTGTAAGTGAATTATCGACGGTCTCCAAAGTAAAGTTGTTATACAGGATTGGTAAGGGTATAAAACACAAATGTTTTATTTTAGTCTTAAAGGCATTGGGACACTATTGGTAAGATCGAAAAACACAAATGTTCACAGATTCACACATAACTTACATGATTTAAAGTAAGTAATGGTAGAAAGGGTTCCTTAAAATATTTCTGCCTAGTTTTTATCACGCGTGATAAACACTCGATGTTTGAAAAAACAGAAAACACATAAGGTCTCTTTTCACTATTTTCTTGTGACCTCGATGACCAATTGACCTCAAACTTACACAGGTTTGTTTGATCGTGCATATGTTGAATCACACAAAACATGAACACTGTCTGTGACTATTTTGTCAGCTCTACCAATCCTGTATAATACCTTTAAAGGCATTGGACACTATTGGGAATTACTCAAAATTATTGTTAGCATAAAAACTTACTTGGTAACGAGCAATGAAATGGCTCCCTCTGAAGTAACGTAGTTTTTGAGAAAGAAGTAATTTCTCAGTAAAATATTTGAATTGATTTTGAGACCTCACGCGCCTGAGGTCTCGAAATCAAGCATCTGAAAGCACACAACTTCGTGTGACGAGGGTGTTTTTTCTTCCATTATTATCTCGCAACTTCGACGACCAATTGAGTTAAATTTTTTCAGGTTTGTTATTTTGTGCATATGTTGAGATACAGCAAGTGAGAAGACTGGTCTTTGACAATTACCAAAGGTGTCCAGTGTCTTTAAAGCTTACTGATTATGAAGTTTATACTAGAATCGTTTTTTCTGTGAAAAATTTCCCTCTGAAATGAAGAAGTGTTCAAGAAAATTGTATATGGAAACCTTTTAAAAAATACAACAGCGGATTTTGGTTGTTACGTCCAAAATTAAGCCCAAATTTTCACAGGTTTGTTATTTCACGGTTGATCACACAAAACATGAAGACTGTCTGCGACTATTTTGCCAGCTCTACCAGTCCTGTATAATACCTTTACTAACCCTCCAACTGTCAGTGACTCTTGGCAACATTTTCCAGTGAGTTGACCAACCATTTGAAACCATTCGACTGGCAAAGTTGTGTACGGTGGCACAACTGTGCACAGAACTAACTGTGTACTGTGTACATGCATTCCCTCATGGTATCATATTTCAGGCTGGCATAGTTGATCTATCATTCAAAACCACTTGAATGGTATTGAATGGTCAGACAGCAAGAGGGCTAATACTTAGTTTTAAAACACAGAGTCACCATTCCCTACCATGTGAACACCTGAACATCTGGGATGCCCACTAGCCCAACACCATAAAAAAAAAAGACTGGGGAAATAAAGTCTCCACAAAAGTATGACCTTCTAAGTCTGGGTGAAAAAATAAATAAAAATTGAAAAAGGCATTCTGGTTCAAACAAGCCTGGCTTTTTTTTATTCAGCCAACTCTGCCTGTCCTTTGCATTTTCTCTGTCTTCCTCAATGAGTATTTCATGGGAGTTTTGTCTAGAGGTGGAAAGGTAAAGTAATTAGCAGGTTGTAACTCTGGGATTTATTTCCCCTGGAGTGAGCGAGAGGAAAAGACGCCTGGCTTTATAGCCCTTATCAATAGATAATGAAAGAAGGTGTCTAAATCTTGTCTGATGGGCGGCATTGGCCCGCACATCATTCCCCACCAAGGATAGGGGTTAATGTATTGTGTGCCTGAAAAGGTTTAGCGTCTAAAAGGGTTTTTGATACTGTGGTGACCTGATTATTTCATCATTTTATTTTTTATGCAGTCGGCTGTGATGGGGCTTTTTTAAAGACACTGGACACCTTTGGTAATTGTCAAAGACCAGTCTTCTCACTTGGTGTATCTCAACATATGCACAAAATAACAAACCTGTGAAAGTTTGAACTCAATTGGTCGTCGAAGTTGCGAGATAATAACGGAAGAAAAGACACCCTTGTCACACGAAGTTGTGTGCTTTCAGATGCTTGATTGCTTGATTTTGAGACCTCACGCGTGAGGTCTCGAAATCAATTCTAATATTTTACTGAGAAATTACTTCTTTCTCAAAAATTACATTACTTCAGAGGGAGCCGTTTCTCACAATGTTTTATACTATCAACAGCTCTCCATTGCTCGTTACCAAGTAAGTTTTTATGATAACAATTATTTTGAGTAATTACCAATAGTGTCCAGTGCCTTTAAAAGAATACTTCTTTTTTTTATTTAGTGTAGGGATGTGACTTATACGAATGTAATGCAGCTTTGTACAGTGAACTATGAAAATACAAGTTCTAATTAATTAGGATATTTCATCACATGATATGTGTTGTGAGTGTTAACAAGTTTTAACACATTCTTCTAACCAGTTATCAAACAAATGTTTTAAACAAGTTACAGCCCAGACTTCAAACACAAGTTACAGCAAAGATAATAAGTTACATCACAGACTTCTAACAAGTTACAGTATAGACTTTTACAGCACATATTTCTACAAGTTATAGCACAGACTTCTAAAAAGTTACAGCACATATTTCTAACAAGTTACAGCACAGACTTCTAGCAAGTTACAGTATAGACTTCTAACAAGTTATAGCACAGACTTCTAAAAAGTTACAGCACAGACTTCTAACACAAGTTACAGTACAGATAACAAGATATAGCACAGACTTCAAACAAGTTACAGCACAGACTTCAAACAAGTTACAGCATAGACTTTGAACAAGTTACAGCACAGACTTCAAACAAGTTATAGCACAGACTTCTAAAAAGTTACAGCACAGACTTCTAACACAAGTTACAGCACAGATAACAAGCTATAGCACAGACTTCAAACAAGTTACAGCATAGACTTCAAACAAGTTACAGCACAAACTTTGAACAAGTTTAAAATAGACTTCTAAGAAGTTATAGCACAGACTTTGAACAAGTTATAGCACCGACTTCTAACAAGTCAAAGCACAGACTTCTAACAAGTCATAGCAAAGACTTCAAACAAGTTACAGCACAAACTTTGAACAAGTTTAAAATAGACTTCTAAGAAGTTATAGCACAGACTTTGAACAAGTTATAGCACCGACTTCTAACAAGTCAAAGCACAGACTTCTAACAAGTCATAGCAAAGACTTCTAACAAGTTTATAGCAAAGACTTTTAACAAGTTTATAGCACAGACTTCTAACAAGTGAAAGCATATTCTCCTAAAAAGTTGTAGCACATTCTCCAAACAAGTAATAATTTGTTCTTCTAATAATTTGAAGCACAGTCTTCTAGCAAGTTGCAGCACAGTCTGCAGTCATTTTGTTTCTCTTCCATTCAACTCAATGAAATCAAAGTGAGGCTTGAAAGTGAATTAGTCTGGTACCATTTTTGGTGAAATGTCACTTGCGTATGTCACTTGAACTGCCGACCCTGGTAAACTCCTGAGAAAAAGCGTGTTTTTTTTAAGGACTTGTGTAGCTACCCCTGCTGGGGAGTAAGGGTCAAGCTAGGTAACCCCATGGTTAGCATGCTGAGTTTTCATTTCCTCTCGTAAAATTGCATCAAGCGCGAAACAAACATGAGGTGGCGGTGTGTTTAACATTCCCCAGGAGTTTCCTGGGGTTTTAGTGCTCTGCAGTGTGAACAGGGCCCATGGAGTCATAGATCAAGGACCAAACTACCACTACATTGATGGGAGGAGAAAGCGGTTCTGTTAAGACAACCCAGTTTTTTTGTCACGAGTCAGTGTTGAGATGCTACGATCCTAATCCCATCAGGGCAGTGACTGATGATTAAGAGCCTTGTATTGATTAATAGGATTATCGACTTATGCTCCCAAGCAAAATAGCCCTTTTATCCACTTTGCCGATCAAAGAGCTGGCCAGGAATCAATAGGCAACGGTAACAGATGCTGGCAGGCTGAAAACAACTGTTTGTGTGTAAACAACCCATGCCTCATGCGTTGTCGCCGCCACCGTAAACGATACAGATACTGTCTTAGGGAGTAATTGCGTTTAATTTAATCATGGTTAGAGCAGCCTTTGACGTCAACTGAAATGTTTGCTCTGGCCTTGGAATAATAGATCTGGGAGTAGTTTTCGGAGGTGGATTTTGGATGACTTTCTGCACTCAAAGTGACATCTGACAGTGTTTTGTGTGTGAGCGTGTGACCCCCGTGTGAGGACTGTCTTCTTCCTTCAGGGGGTGATCTTAGAGTCCGTCTGGAGGTGGGCTGTTTTTTGAGCTGAGCTGTGACGTGAGTGTTTTAACTCGTCGATGTTGTTTTTTTTTATTACTCCTTTTGGTACTCTCTAATGAGTTTAGTTAATTACTGAATGTATAGCGTCGCTACCAAGGCGTCCTTGTGTTGAGGGTTGTTTGTTATTTGTGTGATTGAAATATTAATATAAAAAACACACGTAAGGTGACATTGGATATAGTACATAGATAGGTACGTGTGTGTTAAACAAATGAGTAGAGTTTAGTTGAGGGTCACATTGTACATCTACAGTAGATTTTGTAATGATGTCAGATGGTATGTGTTTTACAACGAAGAGTACATTCACTTAAACCATTTTAGATTTCAGGAGACTACCCCCTAAAACTGTATAGCTTCAAGTGAATGCCTTCTTACACATATTTTAAAAACATTTATGTGGGTACCTTTTTTTCATAAAATTCAACACCTTAATCTGTCATTTTTATTGTTATCTTTTATCTTTGTAAACTTGACTTGTTTAGTAAGTCTTCGGACTACAGCCCAGTTGTATTTGTTATTTTCTTTTTCCAATGAACCATGTTGAATTGAATTGATTTGAATGGATTTTAAACACTATAAACTTGGTACTCCCGAGTCTGTAAAAAATAAAATCCACAGGCTATATTACCCGAGTGGGATTCAAACCCACGACCTTTGCCATTCTAGAGCAGATGTCTTACCACTAGACCACCAAGCTTGCCCGGTATAGCTAGATGAAGTTCGAATCCTTTATTTTAGCAGCGGCCATCGCAAAGATTTTAATTGACGTTTGATTTGAATCAGGGGATGCAGAATACTATTCGTGTTTTACCCTGATATCGCTGTGTGTTAAGCACTGTGTACCTGTGAAAAAAATCCTCAAGGGTTGTGGGTTCGAATCCCATGTGAGTAATATGCCTGTGTTTTTTTTTATTTTTTTACATAACACATTGGTGTATGGGTAAAACACAAACAATATTCACGCCACTCATGGGGAACCCGCTCCTTCTCACACTCTGGCCCATCACTATGGAACGAACTCCCCCCCCCCCCTAATCTCCGACAAGTCACTACCTATACCAGCTTCAAAACTCATTTGAAAACTTATTGTTGTGCTTAACATTTCACATACTTACTCATTGTAGGCCCAGTTGCTTCTGCATCTCTCCTGCGCCAGGAGTGTCTTTTTAGACAGACATGGCGCATTATAAATGTCCACTATTATTATTATCCCCGATGCAAATTAAACACCTATAAGAATGCCTAACTTGTTTTTTGTTTTTTATTTGTTTTGGGGTTGGTTTTTTTTTTTGGGGGGGTATCACATGTACATTTGGAAAACATGAGTTCTCTTTTAAAATTTGTAGATTCAGTTTTCTCAAAATTCTGTACTAATGAAGAAGTTGGCTTTATTTTGGTTTTAGAATGTTTGTTAGAAAATCAGTCTCCGAAACAGCAGTTTGAAAAATAGTTCAACTTCAACCGCAACTTTCTCCAGACACGGAGTTTGGGCTGTCACCCCTGTGGTGTACCATATACGTCAGCTCTTGGCTCGACCGACTATCTTTAACAAAGAAAACAAAACTTAAAGGCCCTGTACACTATTGGTAAGATCGAAAAACACAATGTTCACAGATTCACACATAACTTACATGATTTAAAGTAAGTAATGGTAGAAAGGGTTCCCTAAAATATTTCTGCCTCAAATGCTATCGTTTCTGAGAAACGATTAAAACAATAGTAATTATCGCGCAGGATAATTTGAAAAAACAGAAAACACATAAGATCTCTTTTCACTATTTTCTCGTGACCTTGATGACCAATTGAGCTCAAACTTTCACAGGTTTGTTTGTTCATGTATATGTTTAATCACACAAAATGTGGACAGTGATTTTGAGCTGTTACCAAAAGTGTACAATACCTTTAAAGGCAAAGTATATCTTTAGTTTTGGGGACCGTTTGATTGTTTTATTCCTTTAGAAATATAGATATATACAATAAACTAACCTGTGAAAATTTAATTTCAAAAGAGGGTCACCTTTTTGAAATATCGCCAAAATCCGCAGCGAATATGTCCACGCATAAAGAATAATCCCTAATAGGAATACACAATCTGAAAAACGTTTCTGACAGAAATGTTTCTCAGAATCAAATGTTGGGGGGTAAAAACATCTTTTTCCATATCCACATTATTTTGAATTGAAATATTTCTCAAAATGCTTTACACTATCGAAAGCTGCTGTACTTCTTAACCAAGTCAGTTTTTACTGCCGTTACTTTTTTGAGTGATTACCAATCGTATACCTTGCCTTTAAAGGAAACCTTTGCATATTAAAAACGAACAATGCTGCTAAAAAAGAACTACCCAACTGTTCTACAACTGTTATGAATCGTAAAGCTTAGTATGAGTTGTTTGTGAATCTTTGAATCTAACCGTTAAATAGTTATATCATATTTGTTTTGCTATCTCAGTCTTCTATTTTTTCAATCTAGCTGTCAGTTCATTAGTGCTCTATATTGTAATGTTTTTGTCAGTGCTGTTTGAATCGAGACCATTATAAATTTCCCCAGTGCGGGATAATAAAAATGTTCACTTATCGTCCATGTATTATAGAGTATTTGTTTTTCAATGATGACATTTGTTACCCCAATGGATTTTTTTTCATTCATAATGTATTCATCATTCATAAACCTAAAAAAGCACTAGCAACGTCATTAAGGTCTTTTTCCAAAACTACACAAAAACCTTTTGCATAAACGCTAAAAAAATGCACAACCTAAACTAGCCATTTGTTCATTATGTAAATGCGGGAGGTGTACTTGACTCAAATTACAGTCGTGTGAAATCAAATCCCTCCGAACAAGAAGGGAGGCCTCGATAGGAGAGCAATGAAAGCTGGTCAAAAGTCAACATGCAGAGCCTGTCAAACTCTGCCATGGTATTAAGTCTCGGGGTGTAAATTTCATGGTGATTTTCCAAAAATCCATGGGAGGGGATGTGGTTCACAGAGATAAGAAAATAACCCAGACATTGCTGATTTTGCTGATTTTTTTTTTTTTTTGATTTTTTTTTTTTTTAGCACATTCTTTTCGGTTAAAAAATGTCTAGGGAAAATAACGTAAAACCATATATGATTTTTTGTTTTTGTTTTTTTGTGCAATTGTGGAGCCAACGTCCTTCGGGACATGGGGCAAGATTAGATTACAATTTGGGATAAATGCTCCAATGGGAAACTTTCAATTAAAGGATGTTTATCACGGTTACTGTTACTTTTTTGTTGTTGAATGGAAATTTATGTGTGGGTCAAATTAAAATCTCAGGCGGCCATTTGTGGCCACCATGGGCATTTGTGGTACGAGCCACTTGAAAGCTGTGAAGGTTAAAGGTCATTGTACTTGATTGGTAATGGGGAAAAAAAAGTGATGTGTGAATTTAGTTTCAAATCGGAAATGTTAGATATTTTGAACTGATTTGGCCAAGGGTGGAAACTGGTCCTAAACACTAGATTTCTTTTTTTGGTTTTCCAAATCAGAATAGGTACATGAAATATAATAACAATAACACAAAGATATTCCTACTGCACAATAATTGCATGTTGGAGTCGAGCGGTCCAGAGCATTGGACTCAAGTTCTGATGGCTGACGTCATCAGAGTGTGGGTTCGAATCCCGGTCGTGACACTTGTGTTATTTGGCAAGACACTTAACTTATAGTTGCTTCTCATCACCCAGGAGTAACCGGGTACCTATGAGGTCGAGGGTAGAGATTGTTGATGTGAATAATTAGCAACCTGTGCATCAATTTGATTGCCGGTGCTGCATACTCCAAAGGAGTTGAGATGGTTTTAGGAATGCTTAAGGCCCGAAGAAGAGGGGGGGGGGGGTAGGTTTAGAGACTTGTACCTCCTCCCCCACCACTTTCATAAGGACTCTATCTATTGGAAAATGTTTTCATCTTAAAACTGAGTTCGACCTTGTTGCCCCTTTGTTAGACTATTCCACCTTCGTCCCATCAAAATATCTGCATACTTTGTATGATTCTGTTGGGCTGATGACTGCACTAGTAAACTGGTTATGCTTTAGATGGGATCGGACATACCACCATAATCAGAGTCCAACAGTTTGGGTGTTGAGTTACTGAATGGTGTTGGACTGAGGACTGCACTAGTAAACTGGTTATGCTTTACATGGGATCGGACATACCACCATAATCAGAGTCCAACAGTTTGGGTGTTGAGTTACTGAATGGTGTTGGACTGAGGACTGCACTAGTACACTGGTTGTGCTTTACATGGGATCGGACATACCACCATAATCAGAGTCCAACAGTTTGGGTGTTGAGTTACTGAATGGTGTTAGACTGAGGACTGCACTAGTACACTGGTTATGCTTTACATGGGATCGGACATACCACCATAATCAGAGTCCAACAGTTTGGGTGTTGAGTTACTGAATGGTGTTGGACTGAGGACTGCACTAGTAAACTGGTTATGCTTTACATGGGATCAGGCATACCACCATAATCAGAGTCCAACAGTTTGGGTGTTGAGTTACTGAATGGTGTTGGACTGAGGACTGCACTAGTAAACTGATCATGCTTTACATGATGGGATCAAACATACCACCATAATCAGAGTCCAACAGTTTGGGTGTTGAGTCACTGAGTCACCATGTTAGATTTTGTTAGAGTGAGGATCGGATCCTTGTAAATCATTCAAATGCTGAACACTCAATGCCTTGTCCTATAAGACACATGTAGTTATTGTAGAGGTGGCTGGATTTAACTGATGTCCTGTGTTGTTGGACTGGATAAAAGCCATGAGGTGATTAAGCATTCCAGAGGATCCAGATTAGTCTCATAAAAGTCACTGAGAATAGAGATGAATGATTAGAATGTGTCTGGAAGCCTTGAGGAGGATTTTAGGGAATGGTAGATCCCCTAATTATACATATTTACAACGTGATCTAATCTAGGAATTGGGACGGGGATCGGCTGTGAGAATCTTTGTGTCACAAAATGGTGAACATTAAAAACAGTTAAGCAAACGGATGGCTATAAAAAAGTATAGAACCTCAGATAAAAACACAATCTTTAGGTGTTATGCCTCAGGAATAAAGTTTCTTTAAACGGTAAAAAATATTGAATTAAAGTACAGCAACATTTGTAAAAGGCTGAAGACTCTAAAATAAATGTCCAGCATGCTTAGTAGTAAAAATTTAAAATCTCAAAATCGCTCAGCCACTTTAAATTGTTGAAATCGGTCTTAAAACCCAAACAATTATTACACTTAAGTAGGATGATATATTGGTTTTTGTCAACGTAATGCTGATTAATTGGCCAAATTGTCAATTAAAGGTATTGTACACTTTTGGTAACAGCTCAAAATCAGTGTCCACATTTTGTGTGATTAAACATATGCATGAACAAACAAACCTGTGAAAGTTTGAGCTCAATTGGTCATCGAGGTCACGAGAAAATAGTGAAAAGAGATCTTATGTGTTTTCTGTTTTTTCAAATTATCGCGCGCGATAATTACTATTGTTTTACTCGTTTCCCAGAAACGATAGCATTTTAGGCAGAAATATTTCAAGAAACCCTTTCTACCATTACTTACTTTAAATCATGTAAGTTATGTGTGAATCTGTGAACATTGTGTTTTTCGATCTTAACAATAGTGTACAGGGCCTTTAAGATTAGTATTTATAATTTAAGAGTAATCTAAGGTCATTATTTAAAAGAAAAGTGTATATGAAGTTTTCAAGCTGAATTGCACAGGAAGACACATACATGGTGAAAAATACAAACCAATGAAAGCATGCAGTTTGTATTCGCTTGTAAAGGTGGGTTTTTTTCATTGTGCAAGTTCTTTTGATACAAATACAAATAGTTGTTGAGTTGAGGACTGGGACCAAATTTGTTTCTGCTGCAGTTTTGCTGTGAAATTTGTTTGAATGAAGTTTATTTAATTATGTGTATTTGTTTATTTTTTTCAGAATGGATGGAGCGGAGCTGTACTGCTTTGAGGACTTTGAGAGCCAGCTCTCCACAGCAGATGAGCCCGATGGAGCCGCGGGTAAACACCAGTACACAGGGACCCTCGCAAATGGGATCATCAGAGATGTGAGGACCGATGGGTATCAGGCTGGATCGGATGATCCGGCGGGGAACCAGTTGAAACCAGGGGATGTCAACGGTCAGGGGGAGACATCGAACCAGCAGCTGGCTGTCAAATTGGGTCATGGAAACCAACAACAGGATGGACGGTTAGATCATCCTGCCTTCCTGGGGAAATCCCAGGGTGGAGCAAAGGGTCGGTCGACAGCAGCAGCAGCCGGCGGTACATCCAGTACCCAGAGGTTCCTACACCGAGGAAGGACTGTTGACATTCCCGACTCTGCTGGGTCTGAAAGTACAGCCAGCCGATTCCGTCAGGGCCTCCTGGTGAGGAGTCAGTCGACGGACGAAGGGAAGGATGTGCAGAGGGGACCGAGAGAGTTGATGAGCTACTCGGAGAGGAGGAAACTTCAATTGAACCAGAGAACTCGAGGGATAAAACCTGGTAGCGCAACTGACATGGATAGGGATGACATAGGTAGTGTGCAGACAAACGGTATGGAGCCTACGGAAAACACTGCGGTTTTGGATCATGTTGATAAGTTGAGTGTGCGTGCAAGACCCGACGTGAATCTGCATAACAAGAAGAATGCAAAGATCCGCGACGGACCTCCCGTCACTGGATTGCGGGCAGGTCGATCGGGGAGTCCTAGAAGTTGGAATTTTGCCACGCAGAGCATCGTTCCGAGATTCACAAACAGGGATGATTCGGAGATCCTCTCAGCCATCCGGAGGAGTCCGACGTTTAAGAGCTCGGGGGATGAAAGGCGGAAACCGCTGGTGACGAATTGCAGTGTAGATAGCGCCCTCGATCAGCAGATCATGGAAAGCTCGTCCATCGACCCCAACAACCGCGGTTTCAGTATGGAATGCTTGTTAACCGATGCACCAGAAACCATCAGTATCTTTGGACCTGGTGATCTTATCAAGGATGTCATCTTTAAGACGGGGTCAAACAACGCCGAGTTACCAGCGGGTCTGTTCGTGTCCACCGGAGGAACGGATGAGAAAGACGGGAGACTTAGGTACCTCTCGAGTCGGGATGTTGCGCCGGGTTTGCCCCCCTCTGGTAGGGGAAGAAAGCTGGTCAGCAACAAGCTCGTCCGGGGAAGGAATATACCGGCAACTACAGAGGATCTGTGTGACTGCAGAGAAGGTTCGGATAAAAGGTAAGCACTTTTTAAAATGTTGATGTCTGCCATGTGTGACTGTTTCAAGTGGGAGGACTTAATCTAGACGGCGACTTGTGCTCTGGCTTTAGGCTTTCTAGGATATTGTCAGCGATTTCAAAGAAGCATTTTCTTTGCATGGGACTTCAGATTGGCAGACGGATCCATAATCAAAACCAGGACCAAATTTTTAAAAGCCCCCACAAGGGGATATTAACACCAAGCTTGCAGCAAGCTTGTGGGAATCGAACCCACACCCTTGTGATTACAGGGTTCCAAGTTTACTCTGGACCACAGGCCCAAGACCAGTGATTATAGTTTCGGGAAAGTAAACTCACGACCGGACAAGTGCGGCAGTCTTGTGTTTTTCAATTCAATATTATTGTTTTGTTTTTTTAATGATGTTTGATCTTGAAATGTTGAGTTTGAGTCTGTTAAATGTCTTTGGATTCGGCTGAGCATCAAAGTTTACTAGCCCATAAGACAAGTGTTTGTTCAGTGTTAAAACTGTGTTCTCATTTTATATTCTTGACTTTTCTCATTTTGAATCCCCCCCCAAATTTAAGCCCTGGGTTGCAAGTCCTGCAGTCTTTAACACATAGACAGGGAGTTGGAGGGGGGAGGGGTAGGATCGAGGGAGTTGGAAGGGAGGGGGGGTGTAGGACCGAGGGAGTTGGAGGGGAGGGGTGGGGGGGGGGCTTACAAACATTGACTAGTGACCTACATGCATGGAGGTACCATCTGCACCGCCACTGTACATTAACACATAGACAGGGACGTATCATTAAAAATGCAATGGATGGTGGTGAAACATTATTGATGGTTTGTGACGCAAGTTGAATAATGGATGATTGGCGTCTGGAGGTGTTTTTTTTTCTCACTGGAACATAATGTGAGCATTATCACTAGGAAGATTTGAGAGTACAGGGCTTGAATTTTATTTGTTTTAATTTTATTTTTTCATTTTTTGCTGGGGGGGGAATCCACAAGACTGCAGGGTTTTTTAGCTCAAAGTTTTACTGGACCAGAAATCATATTTAAAGACCAGATTCTAAATGAGAATCAAAATCTACACACTAATATACAAACTATTTGCGGTAACACCATGTGTATAAATATCTACCTTGCTGTGTTGATTTTGATTTTTAGAGAACTATGTCTTGCTATTTATTCTACTACCGCGGAGTAGATTTTCGGAATTCGGGAGACTTCTCAGTTCTGAAAAGAACTGTCCTGCTACCTGGGCAGGTGGACTACTACTTTAGCTTTGTGGATCGGGGGGGGGGACTTCTCGTAATTAACTGCACTGCCGCAGAGTGAGTTCTTTTGGTCTGAAATATACAAACTGTTTCTATTTGACCAAGCACTATAAAGAGAAGAATTATCTAATTTTTCTGTATTGGCAAGGTTACTTTGATACTCAACAGAAGTAATTTTATTGATGATAAACTTATCAGACTCAAAGTCGACATTTGAACATCATTTTTTTTTAAATTTAAGATATTAACACAATGAGGTACTGTTATTCAAACGAAAAACACATTACCACCGGACTTGTCTGGTTGTGAGTTTACTGGCCCAAGGCTGAAATCACTGGCCTCTGGCCTGCGGTCCAGTGTAAATTTTTGAGCCCTGGAGTATAATCTCAGTCCGTGGCATATGCTCATCCCAAGAAAAAAACAACGCTAGGGATTCTAACAACACATTCAGGCCTTATGCTTAAGCTTTTTGTAAAGTAGCCCGCCGGGCCAGTAAACTGTGCATTTTACTTGCCCCCAGGAAGTTTTAGTAGCCCAGATTTGAAACAGGAATTGCCATAAATGTAATGTTCTGATGTGTTTTAATGTTAACATATCACTACCAGTTAAACGATTAACACATTTTATACATTAATTATTCACATCTGAAAAGGAAGAAATTAGCATTTTAAACAAGTAGGTTGCACAGTTTTCAGTAGCCCACAGGGCAAGTTGAGAAGTGGTGTTTACTAGCCCATAGCATTTTTTACTAGACAATGTACGCCGGGCTAGTGTTAAAGGCGAGCCCTGACATTGTACAACTAATTGTTTCTATTTCAAATCCAGTATTCTTGCACCGTGAGCTCAAAAAGTCTACCCTACTCAACTAATTAAAGGTATTGTACACTTTTGGTAACAGCTCAAAATCACTGTCCACATTTTGTGTGATTAAACATATGCATGAACAAACAAACCTGTGAAAGTTTGAGCTCGATTGGTCATCGAGGTCACGAGAAAATAGTGAAAAGAGATCTTATGTGTTTTCTGTTTTTTCAAATTATCGCGCGCGATAATTACTATTGTTTTACTTGTTTCTCAGAAACGATAGCATTTTAGGCAGAAATATTTTAAGGAACCCTTTCTACCAGTACTTACTTTAAATCATGTAAGTTATGTGTGAATCTGTGAACATTGTGTTTTTCGATCTTACCAATAGTGTACAGGGCCTTTAAGGGCAGTGTACATGCACTGAACTTAACCAGTTTTTTGTTCGAAATATAATGACTATTTGTACATACTATATTCTGTTTTTATTACATGGTACAACTTATTCTTGTTTTGTTTCAAATCCAGTCTTGTACCTTGAGCTGAAAAAGTCTGTACCTTACTCAACCAAATGAGGGCAGTCTTCATGCATTGCACTAAACCATTTTTTTTGGTTTAAATTACAATGACTATTTTCACATACAGGGAAAGGTTGATAGCGCCCTCTTGTGATCTAATTTTGATTTGGAATATTTCTTAGTCCATGTTCATTTAGTTAATGTAAACTATCTGGATGTGTTAATTTATTTTACAATGTAGATAAAAGTTAGTGACAGTTTGAGCTTTGATTTGACAGCTTCGAGCTTTGATTTTAAATATAACTTGTTCCCTATTAATATTTTTTTATGACGTTTTTGCTTTCTATTTTTTATGAAAATAGAATCTATTCAGTAAATCAAATTTAACCTAATTTTGTTTATTGGCTTGCCCCCCCCTAAAAAAAATAATAAAAAGAGAGAGAGAAAAAAAAGCAGTAACATCTTATAAAAGGTATTTTCTCCATGAATGGCAGACCAAGAATTAAAGGCAGGATGCACTTTTGGTAATTGTCAAAGACCAGTATCCTCACTTGGTGTATCCCAACATGTGCATAAAATAACAAACCTGTGAAACTTTGGGTTCATTTGTTATCGAAGTTCCAAGAAAATAGTGAAAGAAAAAGCACCATTGTTGCATAAAATTGTGTGCTTTCAAATGCCTGAGAAAGGCTTCATGCCTGAAGCCTTTCTTCAAAGGTTCAAATATTTTAGTGAGAAATTACCTCTTTCTCAAAAACTACATAACTTCAGAGGGAGTCATTAACTCACAATGTTGTATACTATCAGCAGCTCTCAGGTGCTCTTTACCAAGTAAGTATTTATGGTAATGTATTTCTTGAGTAATTACCATAATTATCCACTTCCACTTAAGCAACTGAACTCCACTTAAGCAACTGAACTCCACTGACACCATTCCCCTCCTATTCCATGTTCTGACCTCGCTGCCTGATAATAATGGGCCAATGATTTTAATGTCTCGGTAAAATGCAAAACCTTGCCCTTACAAATCACCAAGTGGTTCCAGACAACAAAAAAACCAGCTGTTAACAAAATTACCAGCAGGTACATTACATTTCCTGTCCAAAAACAAAATCAATGACTTGTCCAAACAAAACCTACAGTCGTGACAGCCCTTGGAAATGTTATCTCTCACCATCAGCATTTGATCAAATGCTCCATTTGAGTCCATTATGGAAAGTGCACAGTGCACATTCTAAAACAAAAGCATGTAGTTAAAGGAACATTACAGAATTGGTTTTTGCTAACAAAACAGTTGCTGGCAGTGTAAGCACTTTATGTAATCCACCATATACACAAACTGACAAACCTGTAGAAGTTTGAGATCGATCGGCCATCTCATGATCTGGGTCACGAGAAAATAGTGAAAAACCGATTACACATTTGCATGAAATCATATAGATTCAACAAATGAATAAAACGCTCACTGAGCGATAAACTCCAATCGGAAAATTGGTTTATTCATTTCTCATCAAATATGGCATTTCAGACAGAAATATTTCAAGGGATGTTTTCTGCTATCATCATCATTAGACCATGTAAGTTTTATGTAAATCTGTGATCAAAAAGTGTATTTTACAAGTTTTTTTCTTACCAATTCTGTAATGTTCCTTTAAAAGATCTATGAACTATTTGAGTTTCAAGTTAAAAGACAATGTTTGCTTCTGTGTGTTAGAAAAATATTATCATAACTCTTTATATTTTTCCTAAATCAAATTTCTTGGTTTTTTTTTGCACTTGGAAAATCAGTGAGATTGTTATTAAAGAGAGTTCTCCAAGGTCAAATTGAGTTTTGTGATGGGCTTGTTTGTTAAAATGGTGTCAAATGTCATTTTATTTGATACTCTTTCAGAGCGAAATTTGAAACATGCCGTCCATTGGACAAAAACAAATTGGCTGTACATTCCAAGGAGGAATTTTTTGCGACGGTCAAAAGTTCAACTTTATTTTGATTGAGTATCAACAAAATTCAGGAATGAACTGAAAATTCTCTTTACAAAAATGTACGGACCATACACTTTAAATGTGATGTCATCAAAGGTTTTTGGAGTTTGACAAAAATTGCACTTGAAGAAATCAAACACAGTGGCAGTTTACGCATAACAGGAGGTCAGAGACTCTATGTCTTGGAAAACGAGTGGATCACAAAACTGAATTTGACCGCGGAACTGGAAGTGGAACCCCTGAAAAAGGTTCATAAAGCCTCAAAAGCCTAAACCATTATGTTGGTCAGCCCTTGTATTCAATAAAATGTTCTTACTTTAAAAAATTTTTAAGTCAAGTACCACATCTGGTCTTGAGTTCAATTTTCCCACTTGCACAACGACCCTTTTTTGTTTTTGTTTGAGTTGACATTAGGATTGTCAAGTTATAGGCCTACAATTTTTTTATCATTATCATTATCAAGTCAAGTGGACATGGGCATCGCTGAAATGAAACATCGTTCCAATATGCGAATTGCGACCGATATCTATCGTAGGGTACCCTGTTTGTTCTTCCACCTGTAACATGGGACAATTGTGCAGGTGCACCAGACATGTTGGAATTTGCTACGGATCCTGCATTCTCCCCTTGTGTTTGTGATTCTTTCATTTGCTTCAGCCGGACTAGATAAACAATAATCCAGAAGTCTGTACCAGGTAAAACAACAGCATCGATCAAAGAGAAATCGCGCTAAGACTCTGGGTAAAGTATACGTGACATCTGGGCTGTAATTTCAAGAAAGTCTCTGCTAGACTAAGAGTCTTCATCATTCGGAGTAGACTTGCGTCCGTCCGTGGCCGCCTGGTCCTCAGATTGTAATGAGGGCGCATTGCTGCTGGGGTCGCTGCCATCACCTGTTCTCTTTCAGTCGACGCTATTCTCGGCTCTTGCACACCTCTTCCACTCCACTTTGTCTATCCAGTGCAGCGTAGGGCGACCTCTGCCATGACTCTTACCTGTAGGCAGACTGTCTATGGCAACATCCGGTTAGAACTCCCTGTCTCATCAGGCAGCGAGCTTTGTCATGGTCTCTCCTCCCAACCCCAGACCCCCAGCATCTCTCCTGACAAAAGTGCACTACATAGGGTCTTGCAGCTCAAAAACTTAACTGAACAATAAGTTTTTATTTTTCTAAATATTGCTTAAAGGCAGTGGACACTATTGGTAATTACTCAAAATAATTATTAGCATAAAACCTTACTTGGTAACGAGTAATGGGAAGAGGTTGACAGTATAAAACATTGTGAGAAACGGCTCCCTCTGAAGTGACATAGTTTTCGAGAAAGAAGTAATTTTCCACGAATTTGATTTCGAGACCTCAGAATTAGAATTTGAGGTCTCAAAATCAACCATCTGAAAGCACACAACTTCGTGTGACAAGGGTGTTTTTTCTTTCATAGTTATCTCGCAACTTCGACGACCAATTGAGCTCAAGTTTTTACAGGTTTGTTATTTTATCCATATGTTGAGATACACCAAGTGAGGAGACTGGTCTTTGACAATTACCAATTAGTGTTCAGTGTCTTTAACTTTTAGAAGGAGGCTTGGAATCGATAAATTTGAGTTATTATTCAAAGGTTTGTGTTTGAAAAAACACAAGACTGCAGGACTTATTGGGATTGTAGTAGAGTCATCTACTGGAGAGACCATGTGTCCAGTAAGTCTCTGTATGGCACGCTGCCACCGATCTCGCAAAAGACCGCATACATTCACTGTACAGTGCTTATCACACATCGGTGTTGGCCAGTAGCAAAAATAGTGTGCATCAGTTAGAATTCTTAACATGCTCTTGTTTTTAGGGAACATGGGAAGTTTAGGCTCACCCCTGATGTCATCAGGCAGCCTTCAGAGCAGGGGGGGCTCAGTGTTTTAAGGAGGCTGTGCTCTATTTGTACAGGCCACACATAGTTCATGTATAAGAGTTCAGAGTTGCCCAACCACGTTTCTGGGCTTTTTTTTCCCCTTTAAAGTCCTATCAATGTTGATGTGCATGCTCCTAGCATGTTCTGTGTTGGGTATGTTTGTTTTTTCATGAGATTTGTTTTTGCCCACCAGCGCTGTTTTGTCATGTTTGACTGTAGGTGGCAGGAATGCCGTGTGTAAAAAAAGAAAGGCCAAAAAAAAAAAAGTGAGGTTAGTCAGTAATAGTTAAAATTATAGTAAAATTGGTAGTCAGCACCAAAGTTACTTAAATTACACAGATTAATTTCTAGTGTTTTCGTTCCAACATTTCATGTCGTAATCTGTTTTAGATTATGCACAGCGTTCCCTCACGTTTTGGTCGTTTAAAAATACATCCGCGATAACCTTGTGGGCGGATTAATTCCACTTAAAAGTAGAGTCATTAATTTTGCTTTTAAAAACCAACAACAAAAAAATGCTGTAAAAGGATGTTATCTTTGCAATTAGTTTTCTCTAGAGAGAGATTTTTTAAAGGGTGCATAAGTGGTTGTGTGGGCTGAACTTTTTAAAGGCCCTTTAAGGGAGTGAGGTTCGTTCGTCATTTCGTTAAGTTGACTCCGGGATCAAGAGTCATGCAGATTTTTCTGGAAACCGGTCTAGGCGTGAAGTAAAGCTCAGGTATGTTTCATATATTTGCCTCAACATTTGCACGTTTGTTCGGTGTCACACACAACATTGATGTCAACTGGTAAATAATCGGTGCCCTTCTCTACTACAGAGGGCGCTATTGTCGGTTCTGTTCTAGTGTGTTATAGCATTCTGAGTGAAGGTTGCATGAATTCAGGTTAAATAATTCAGGCTTATAGTTTTACAGTACAATGTTTTGTAGTGAGGTAGATTTTTAAAAGCGTCAGTCGACTTTCCACGTTCGTGTACACGTACACTGTAGCAAGGTTCAGGGGTATCTTTGTCTGCCCTTCCAGCTCTGTGGTCCCCGGTTCGATTCCCGCTTCAGACGGGTCAGCCTTGCATGTAGATTGGATTTTCAGTCCCTACCTGATGACGTGGGTTTTCCCACCCACCTCTAAAACAAATAAAAAATGGTTTTACGGTACTCCTTTGGAGTCGGTTCAAATCCCACCTGAGTAAGTATGCCTGTGGATTTTTGTATAGCAGGACTTTGGGAGAAAGCACCAAGTTTACAAGGCTTTTCGCTGTAGGTTGAAAGTATGATTTTTTTATTTTAAAATGACGTGTTCCGTAAAAGTAAAAAAAAATAAAATTTTTTTTTTTTTTTTACCAGGGAGTTTTTTTTGTTGTAAATTGGTCTGCAATTTTAAAGACAAATTCAACTTTTGTGAATTAATCTTTAACTTGTTGATTAATTATACAGCAAAAATTGATTTACACCATTAGGTTAGCTAACGTACAGAATTCAAACTACACAACTGAGTATGCCAGGAATATTGAAAAAAATCAATAAAAAGTAGCAATTACTGACAGGCTTTATTGATGTTCAAATTGAAACTTTGCAGCATGTGCACTCAGTTTGTTTGTTTTCTCAAATGGGGTTACCCCAATACCTAAATATTCAGGTCAATTATTTCAGTATTTTAGATGGCATAATTTATTAAAGCCCATTATTGTAGGGAAAGTGCATCCAAGACAAACACCCCAACTTATAAAATACAAAATTTAATTTCAGTTGATTATCCTATATAAATGCCAAGCAAAGAATAACTGAATGTTATTATGTGATGACTTGTTCCCTGGTCGGATTGGTTTATTGACTGCGCCGCCGCCGAGTGCTGTGGTTAAAACTGCATCCCCCATGGTAATCCCCAGAGCGTTCCATTCCCCCAAGGTGAAGCCAACGGAAAATAGAATGGTCCGGGGATCACTGACTGAGTAAAAGCAGTCAATAATGTTTGTTTTATACCCCATACGATGCACTATACGATATGATTAAGTCTAGGTGCTAAAAAGCTGCCGTTGCTACTGGGATAGTACATTGGTTGCTACTGGTATTGTAAACTGGTTGCTACTAGTATAGTACATTGGTTGATACTGGTATTGTAAACTGGTTGCTACTAGTATAGTACATTGATTGCTACTGGTATTGTAAACTGGTTGCTACTAGTATAGTACATTGGTTGCTACTGGTATTGTAAACTGGTTGCTACTAGTACAGTACATTGGTTGATACTGGTATTGTAAACTGGTTGCTACTAGTATAGTACATTGATTGCTACTGGTGTTGTAAACAGGTTGCTACTAGTATAGTACATTGGTTGATACTGGTGCTGTAAACTGGTTGCTAATAGTATAGTACATTGGTTGCTACTGGTATTGTAAACAGGTTGCTACTAGTATAGTACATTGGTTGATACTGGTGCTGTAAACTGGTTGCTAATAGTATAGTACATTGGTTGATACTGGTATTGTAAACAGGTTGCTACTAGTATAGTACATTGGTTGATACTGGTGCTGTAAACTGGTTGCTAATAGTATAGTACATTGGTTGATACTGGTATTGTAAACCGGTTGCTACTAGTATAGTACATTGGTTGCTACTGGTATTGTAAACTGGTTGCTACTAGTATAGTACATTGGTTGATACTGGTGCTGTAAACTGGTTGCTAATAGTATAGTACATTGGTTGATACTGGTATTGTAAACCGGTTGCTACTAGTATAGTACATTGGTTGCTACTGGTATTGTAAACTGGTTGCTACTAGTAGAGTACATTGATTGATACTGGTGCTGTAAACTGGTTGCTACTAGTATAGTACATTGGTTGCTACTGGTATTGTAAACTGGTTGCTACTAGTATAGTACATTGGTTGATACTGGTATTGTAAACAGGTTGCTACTAGTATAGTACATTGGTTGATACTGGTATTGTAAACTGGTTGCTACTAGTATAGTACATTGGTTGATACTGGTGCTGTAAACTGGTTGCTAATAGTATAGTACATTGGTTGCTACTGGTATTGTAAACGGTTGCTACTAGTATAGTACATTGGTTGATACTGGTATAGTTTTACTGGTTGCTAGAGTACATTGGTTGATACTGGTAGACCGTACATTAGTTGCTACGGGTGTAGTACATTCGTTGCTATGGGTATAGTACATTGGTTGCTACAGGTATATATAGTACATACATCCGTTGCTATGTGTATAGTACATTGGTTGATACTGGTAAAGTACATAGATTGCTATGGGTTTAGTACATTAGTTGCCACGGGTATACATTGATTGCCAGGAGTATAGTACATCGGTTACTGCAGGTGTAGTTGGTAGCTACAGTTACAATTTGTCGTGTTTGCACAGCTTTCAAACAGAAATAAAGAGGTATACTGTGACATCTATATATACAAATAACGAGGCAGAATCTATGAATGCAGTGTTGTATTCATAATACAGTGTACAAGCTAAAAGCAAATATATGTATCCAGAAAGACTATACTCTGACTTCTCATTAAATCCACAATTTATTTAGAATACAGACTGCTGAAGAATTCTCAGTGGGTTTAATACCCATATTAAAAAAGGGCAAGCAATAACTGAATATTATGATGAGTTGAACTCCTCTGACGTGCTCCCCGGTGTGGCATTTTCTCATGATCACATCTTTCTAGATTACATGCCAGCTAAACAACACGGTATGTAGACTCTTGAGGTAAGGGGCTGCGGAGAAATGGCTGGCTTCATTCATTAGAGTGTGCCATGGCCAAGTGGTTTTTACTGCCAACGAGGTTTTATATTATGAAGAAACTGGTCGGTTTGAGTTGTGGGTTTGTATGTCATGGCTGTGACTACAAAAGGGGGAGGGGGGTGAATAAGATACTGTGCTTCTGGCTAGATCACTGATATACCGGTAGGCTGTAGCCTAAGACTGCTTGGGGGATACAGCTTCCAGCTGGCGCTCTGCAAACTTGCATTCACTGTACTGGTACATATCTTTCAGGCTTGCAACAGCTGATCAGCTGATTTCCTTTTGTTTTTTTCAGTGGCCCATATAAACTGCAAAACACTGTGCAAATACTTGTATTCTGGACAGTGTCCTCTTTTTACCACCCCCCCCCCCCCAGCGAAACAAATGTGCATAACTGATCATTTGGTTATCAGTTTGAATGGCTGGTGGCTATAGAGGGTCCCCTTGGTTTCATAACCAGAAAGATACAAAACTCTAGGCCTAACCTACGTGTACTTTCATTAAACCTCTCCCTCTGAAGCCATCCTCCAAGGTTAGCGAAGACTTTGTGTTTGTGTGTGTGATACATAGTTCACGTTTTGGTTGTCTAAAACCCTTTTCACACGACAGCAATTTAGCAAGGGTCCTTTGCTTAAGTTTAGCATGGTTGAAGGATTTTACAAAATGCACCTCATGTGAAAGGACAGCTTACTGTCCATAACGGACAGTAAATTTGAGATTTCACTAGAGATCTTGGACAGTCCAAACATTGTAGTCTTTTCACACGAAGTAGAACTTGTAAATTTTCACAACCGTTCTCAAACAAGGGACCCCTGCGAAGTTGTATATTGGCCCAATTGACCTGATGTCGTCATGACAATCACCTTGGTTGCGCCATTTTGGGAGTCAATTACATGCGGGTGTGATGTCACGAAAAAACCTGGAATGTGATTAATGGAAAACCTAATTGAATTTTTTTTCATTAATCCATGACGTCAACAAGAATTAAAAAAAAAAAACCCAACTCTGGCGACATAATTATGTGCCAAGACATCATCAACATAAAGACAGGGCTTTATAAAAGTGCAGTGGACTCGAAGCGGGTTCCGGGTAAGGGTATTAGTGTGTAACGGACTCCTTCAATTGATTAATTCCCCGAGAAGCTTCTGATATGAGGAATGCGATCCAACCGGTTGCCGTGGCAGCGTTCATTTGCTCCTACGTGCTACAGGGTGGACCTAACAGTCCTAATTCTCAGTATGCGATGAACATATTGCTCCAGGATGGTGGCCTGTCTACTGCTGCAAACATGTGTTTTGAATCGTGGAAACTGTAAAGTTGTAGGGCCTGCAAATTTACACTCTACCATGTTAGTATTTATTGATCTCACCGAGGAAGCAAATTTCAAAATCTTCCGAAGGTACATACATTGTACAAGAACAGTTGTAAATTAACTGCCTTTTCGAAATCTGTGCGGCAATTTTGAGTTGATGTTGTTGTTGACACTCAAACTGCCATGCGGCTTTGTTGAACATTTTCTGTAAAAACTTGGAAGGTTCCTAATACAATTGTCATTTTCATGATGTCACCTTAAAATCATGAGATTTAGTTTTCTCAGTTCATAAATTTCCTTCTTGACGAGCAGGGTCATCACTTTCCCTCAGGGAGTAAAAAAGTAAAGTCTGTCCCGAGTCATCATGGCTCACCAGCCACCTGGTGTTTATATCCGGTTTCATTGGCATTAAACAAATGAGAATATTTCCAGATTATTTCGGGGTCTAGAATAAAAAAAGGGGGGGGGGAGCCCGGGCCGCCAAGCTCTTTTCAGGAGTTTTCACGCGCGGTAAACCTCACCCCTGAATGTTGTGCACAACCAACATGGGAAAATGTTGCCCATTGCCTCATCGACATGTAGCAGGTCAGCTTTCCTGTCCTTTGAGACTCAAGGTTGGGGATACAACTACATGGTCACCAGCCTGTGATACTAGTAGAGAGCATTACCTTCACATCATGAAAAGGAAGTCAAAACTTTGAAGGAATTTTTGGGAAGTGTACCCTTTTTTCAGAAAGAAATTGAGATCTTTATTTCCCTTTTCCCCCCCCCCCTACAGTTGACAGAACTTCGGACAAAACAAAATGTGTTTTCTAGAGGAAATTTTGATATCGTCAGTTTTTAAAGTCAAAATCGGATATGTGTGTCTAAGGCCGCAGCAAATCTTGGAAGATACAAGATCTTCTCGTAAATGTCACAGCGATGAGAGACATGTGGAATTGCAGTGATCAATCTAGGAACGTTCCATTTTACTCTAAGGTATCAATATTGTCTTCCTCGACCGGAACAAAAGAAGAAGAAAAAAATGGTTGTCAATGTTGCTTCGGTTAGTGCCGTTCTACTTGTCAATTATGTCAGAAGTTGAATCGACAAGGAAAGCAAATTGTTACACTGAAGCACACTGTATACTCGGTTCTTTCCGAGAATTGCGGAAACAAAATCCACAGGGTATTTGCGGTGGGATTTACGTCAGCGACAAACTGCATCCTCGAGCAGTTGGTCTTGACCAGTAGACAACCGAGCGTGCCCGTTGAAGAGAGGCCACTTTGGACCCTGTAATTAATGGGGGGGGGGGGGGGGGGCTTGAAGGTCAATTTTGTTATGCACTAATTTCCCAATAGATAGAGTCCTCATGAAAGTGGGGGGGGGGGGGGTGGGAAACAAATCTCTAACCTCACGTTAAAAGGGTGTCAATGCCAATTTACCCTTCCAGTGCAAAATTTGTTTACATCCGAATACATTCAATGACGGTCACATTTCAAAAATGTAGGTCTGTAAAATATTGTTGCAGGGAGTTTTTAGACCACAAATTTCCAACGTATTCAATCAAACAGGCACCGAAAGTGACCTTTTGTCTAACCAAACAATTGCTGTGTGGAATGTACTGACCCGTTTATTGTTAACATCAATGACGTCACGTTTCAAATTTCACTCTGACAGAGTACCAAACACAATGACATTTTGTACCATTTTAAGGTGAGGTTAGAGACTTGTTTTTACTCCACTTTCATAGGGACTCTATTTATTGGAAAATGAGTGCACCACAAAACAGAATTTGACGTATACTGCAAATAATTTAATGAATGTAACAATTGCAACAAGGATAAAGTATTTTATTACTGGTTTTATCCTTACACCAATGTGTGTTAAGCGCTGTACACTCTTTGTTTTTCAAGAGGGGGAAAAAAAATCGCACGATCAAGGAAATGCATCCCGTGGGATACATCACTCATGCTGCCCTCATGTGTCCGTCATTAGCTGTGCCTAATGCGTAGTGTGCAATCCATAAAAATTAAAAATGCATGCTAAACAGTGCGCATCATTTTTTTCAGTTAACGCAGAATGCAATAAGCACGTATTGTCATTGTTTACACATTGTGCACAACACACAGCGCTTGTGGGACATACGGTTATCCGGCCTTAGCCGTGTTACATGCGTCTTTGTATCACATCACATGATTGGTACTTGCCCAATAAAAATTCACATTCTTATTACCGTGGTGTAACAAGACATAGTGCACCCTAATACCCTCTTAGTTTTCATGTAAAATAAAAATGTGTCGTTTTGACATTCACATAACCAAATCTTTCCTATTAATAACAGTATTATGTTATTTCATTTAAATCCTGCTGTACATGTAATCCCTTGTTTGATGATACAATCAACATGTGCATCGTATGGCAAAGAAATCTAATTTCAGTGGTATGATACAGAGTTGTCGTCCATCAATCTAATAGATTTTCCCTTAGAACTGGGATATTTTACAAGCGTCTACTCTGCCTGAGGACATTCTGATGAAGCTGCCAATCACACAAGTTTGCTTAAGAAAGAAATGCTTTTGCTTGAAACAGTAGAAAATGAGGCTGGTCAGTTTTTTCACTTCAAGCTGTTGACAACTTTTTTTAAAATAAATAAATGCTTTGCACAGAAAATTATTGCTATAAGCAAAAATTAGTTACCAGCCAAAGTACAGTTTAACCTACACTCATTGTAACTGGTTTCCTGTTTTTATTTATTTTATTTTTTTTATTATTTATTTATTTATTATTTAGCACCATTTATGAAATTGGAACCTGGTCCCAGACGAAGTATCATATTATGATAATTGTACTTGATGAGTCAGGTCCTCAGGCAGTCTTTTCTGCTTAACAGCTCTATGAAGTTTGTCCCAGCTCATCAGCTTTGTGAATCGGTCCCATTTACTTGAATGTCCTCTGCTCACCATCCTCCCTTTTGCAAACTAAGACATCCTGGTTTTTCCATCTGTTCCCACCAAATCATGTGAACTTAGTTTTCAGTTTGCTGGACCTCAATCTCCCTCTTCACATCAAACAGGCTACCACCATCATGCATTTTAAGACTCTTCTTCTTAAAACATTTCTGTTCCAGTCACCATCGTTTTGCTCTTAGTCCTTTGAGCGCTTAGAAACTTTTCTTCTGAAGGTGTTAGGCACTACATAAATACGGTTGGTATTATCTAAATCTTTGTTGTGAGAATGGTCTTTGTCTTTGGATACAAGTTGTTCCCATTCTTTTCATCCTTTACAGGGATAGGGGAAATATAGAGCCTTTTCCAAATCTCAGCTTGGGCTCCGGCTTGAGCTCCGGCTTGGGCTCGGCTTGGGCTCAAGCTTGGGCTCTGGCTTGTGCTCCGGCTTGATCTCTGGCTTGGGCTCCTGGTTTGGCTCTAGTTTGTAGCTTTGGATTGGCTACGGCTTGGCTCCGGCTTTAGACTCCAGCTTGGCTCCGCTTGGGCTTAAGCTTGGGCTCCTGCTTGGCCTTCGGCTTGGACTGCGGCTTGGGCTCTGGCTTGGGCTCCGGCTTGATCTCTGGAATGGGCTTGGCTTTGGCTTGGGCTCCAGTTTGGGCTTCAGTCTGGCTTTGGATTGGGCTCTGGCTAGAGCTCAGTCTTGAGTTCTGGCTTGAGCTTTGGCTTGGGCTCTTGCTTGGGCTCCAGCTTGGGTTTCAGCTTGGGCTTCTGCTTGGGATCTGACTCTGGCTCTGTCATAATTTTTGTAGCAGTTTGGGGCTTTGCCTTGAGCACTGGCTCAGGCTTTAGCTTGGTCTCTCGCTAAAGCACCGGCTTTCGCTCCTGCTTAGGCTCTCGCTGTGGCTCTGGCTTGGTCTTGGCATGGGCCTGAGCTTGGGGTCCAGCTTGAGCTCGGGTTGGGCTCTAGTTTGAGCTTCTGATGGGCTCTGGCTAGAGCTCAGTCTTGGGTCCAGCTGGGCTCTGGCTTGAGCACCGGCTTGGGCTCCTAGTTAGGCTCCCGCTTTGGTTCTGGGTTGAGCTTTGGCTTGGGCACGAGCTTGGGCTCCGCTTGGGCTCCGGCTTGGGCTTTGGCTTTGGCTCCGGCTTGGGCTTTGGCTTGGGCTCCGGCTTGGGCTCCAGTTGGGCTCCAGTTGGGCCTTGTTTTGGAAAAGGCTTTTCTGTAAGCCAGAATTCTTGTGATTTACCTCATTTACCTGAGTCAGAAATTGCCTGACCATATCAACTTTTTTCCTGTTATCAGTTTTGGTGCAGTGTGCATTTTCCATGGTGTTTCCAACATCTCTCTTGAGCTCATGTTTGGGCTCTGGCTTGGGCTTGGGTTGAGCTCCAGCTGGATTAAGCGAGCTCTGGCTTGGACCCAGCTAGGCTCTGGCTTGAGCACGCTGGCTTCGGCTTGAGCTCTGAGCTTGGGCTTAAGCTCGGGCTCTGGCTTAGACTCCAGCTTGGGCTCCGGCTAGGGCTCCGGCTTGGGCTCTTGCTTGAGCTTCAGCTTTGGCTTGAGCTGCGGCTTGAGTTTCAGCTTGGGCTCGGGCTTAAGCTTCGGCTTGGGCTCCGACTTGGTCTCCAGCTTGAGCTCTGGCTTGGGCTCCGGCTTGGGTTTTGGCTTGGGCTTTTTTGGAAAAGGCTGTTTTGTAAGCCAGACATCAGCGTCATTGTGATAGAAGGTTCGGAATTAGGAATTGTCTGACTTGCAATTTATTTCCATCTGTCATCAATTTTGGTGCAGTGACATTTTCCATGGTGTTTCCAACATCCGGTTTGTGCTCAGGTTTGGGCTCTGGCATGAGCTCTGGCTTTAGCACTGGCTTGGGCTTTGGCTTGGGCTCTGGCTTGAGCACTGGCTTGGGCTTGAGCTCCAGCTTGGGATAAAGCTGCGGCTCTGGCTTGGACTCCAACTAGGGCTCTGGCTTGAGCTTCGGCTAGGGTCCCGGCTTGAGCTATGGCTTGAGCTTGGGCTTTGGCTTGAGTTCCAGCTTGGGATAAAGCTGCAGCTCTGGCTTGGACTCCGGCTAGGGCTCTGGCTTGAGCTCCGGCTAGGGCCCCGGCTTGAGCTATGGCTTGAGCTCCGGCTTGGGCTTGGGCTTGGCTTGAGCTCTTGCTTGGGCTCCGGCTTGAGTTCCAGCTTGGGCTCCGGCTTGAGTTCCAGCTTGGGCTCGGGCTTAAGCTTCGGCTTAGGCTGAGGCTTGGGCTCCGGCTTGGCTCCAGTTGGGCTCCAGCTTGTGCTCCGGCTTGGGGTCTGGTTGGGCTTGTTTGGAAAAGGCTGTTTTGTAAGCCAGACTTCAGCGTCATTGTGATAGAAGGTTCGGAGTTAGGAATTGTCTGACTATGTCAACTTATTTTGATCTGTCATCAATTTTGGTGCAGTGTACATTTTCCATGGTGTTTCCAACATCCGGTTTGTGCTCAGGTTTGGGCTCTGCCATGAGCTCTGGCTTGAGCACCGGCTGGGCTTTGGCTTGGGCTCTGGCTTGAGCACTGGCTTGGGCTTGGGCTTGAGCTCCAGCTTGGGATAAAGCTGCGGCTCTGGCTTGGCCCTCCAGCTAGGGCTCTGGCTTGAGCTCCGGCTAGGGCTCCAGCTTGTGCTCCGGCCTGGGGTCTGGTTGGGCTTGTTTGGAAAAGGCTGTTCTGTAAGCCAGACTTCAGCCTCATTGTGATAGAAGGTGTTTGAATTGTCTGACCATATCAACTTATTTCAATCTGTCATCAATTTTGGTGGTGAACTTTTTTCATTGTGTTTCCAACACAGAGCCTAATGTGATGTTATGAATAGGCCCCTGTTCTGTATGCCAGACTACCACGTCATCGTTGATAGAAGGTTTGGAGTCAGGAATTGTCCGACCCTATCAACTTATTTCCATCTGTTCAAACCAATTCAGCATGATCTACTTCACCATGTACCCATTGACATTTACTCTCACACACACCCGCACACGCACACTCCAATGCGAAAAACCTCTTATATTGCTTATACAGATGTGGTCTTTAAAACTAATGCTAATTTCACTCTTGTTGAGTCCTTGAGTTTGAGCAGATGACCTTGTAATCATTCTACTGGACAATGCAATTCTGTTATTTTTCATTTTTTTGCAAATTTTTCACTCATTTGGTTTTAAAACAAATGGTTGAGTTATAGAATGAGCGCAGTATTTTGTACATCTGCTAGTCTGCTAGCAATTTTTTTTATTTAATAAAGGATTTAATCATATTTTTATACTTTTTGTTTTTAACTAAATATGATATTGTCAAATATATGAACATGAGTGTTGGTGAGCAGATAGCAGTCAGGTTACTTCAGGGAAACAAATGAGGCGATTGCCTCCATGCCCCTGGTCGATGTCTTGGTGCCCTTTTGAAATGTTAAATTTCCCCCATACAGGTGCCCCCTTGGACCCTAAAAGTGAGCGATGGTAACACTAAGTCATGACACATTTGATTTATTTCACTATTTTCTCAAAAGCGCATTATCCTGGGGGAGTCAAAGTCCTTGATATCCTAGACTGGACCATTCCACATATTTAAGAAGGGGGGATCAGGTCCCAGAGTGGGCTGAACAAATATTTTTATTCATATACTTTGTGCACAAAAATGTACAGACATACAGACCTACCTAGATCCAACCCTCTGATAAAGTTGAGCCATCTGTTCTTTGTAGCAGGCTTCCAGATGTCTTGCTGACAGCCTGTACTAGGTTCTGAGGTTTCCAACACCCCTTCCCCCCCCCTGCATACGTTAGGTAATTGGAGCCTACTGATTGTGTTAATTCTTTATAATGTAGGTACATACAATAAAACTAACCTGTGAAAATTCCCCTTCAAAAGGTGGTCGCGTTTTTGAGATATCACCGAAAAACCGGAGCGAATATTTCCTTGCAGAGAGAATATTCCCCATAAGAATACACAGTCTGAGAAGTGTTTCTGACAGCAGATTCAAATTTTGGGGAATAAAAAGTGATTTATTTTCCATAACTGTAGTACTTCGAAGTTAAATGTTTCTCAAAATGCATTACACTAACTAGAGCTAGTGTCCTTCTTACCAAGTAAGTTTTCATTGCCTTTAATTTTCAGAGTCATTACCAAACGTGTACTGTGCCTTTAAGGGTAAGGACTTGCCCTCTCACTAGATGGAAGTAGTAGCAGGGAATGCCTGATGTACAGTTAAACATTCAATTTATTCAGAGTAGGTTTCAATTCAGTAGTTCCTAGTCAGGGTCTAATTTTACCCTAGACCTTGATATCCTAGACTGGACCATTCCACATATTTAAGAAGGGGGGGGGGATAGGTCCCAGAGTGGGCTGAAAAATATTTTCATTCATACACTTTGTGCACAAAAATGTACAGACATACAGACCTACCTAGATCCAACCCTCTGATAAAGTGGAGCCATCTGTTCTTTGTAGAGGCCCTCATGAAGAGGCCTGAGCCTTCACAGAGGCCACAGAGGCAAATTGTTACCTCCATGACCCTGTATATCATTGCCCCTTTAAAATGTGTCATGTCCAACACTGCCCTGGAATTTCATCTTTGAGAGGGCAAGGCCATTTTCATCTTCGCAAAGGGCACTTCATTGGAAAATCTTAAAGTCTATGTGAAACTATTGGAAGGGGCACCGAGGCCAAGAGCAGGGCAATGGGACTCTGTGGCCTCCGCTTAATTCAAGGCCTGACGTGTGCCAGTGGAAATATACTAATTTTTCCTCACCGGTTGTGCCCTTTACCTGAGAAAACTGCCTTGCCCTTCCTTACAACAGGGAAGTATCAGGCCTGATGCGGTTTCAGTTTTAAAGTTCATTTCATTCAGAGTAGATTTCAATTAAAATACGGTCCAGCGTTAACCTTAACTTATTCATTAGTAGTAATTACATAGACTAAAGAGCTTGTGGCATCTGTACGTGAGCCAATTAATTGGTAATTTGACGAGTAATTTTATTGATCGCGGCCACCTGCTGACAATTAATTAACTGTAGCTGTTTGTTTTTTTACAAGCTTCATGTTCTCTTGAGTAGGGCCTTAAAGGTAGGGTCAAAGATTGGTTTTTGTAATTGGAATGCTGATTTATAAGTAAAATTACAAAGAAAGACAGAGTGAAAGTCACATGTAAAAGTTTCAATTGAATACAGGTGTCCACTTAATGAGAAAAAAGCAAAAAACTGTCACAATACTTTCACTTGAACGTGGAACACATCCACATTTAGTGAGGTGACAGAGGTTACCAACTGCATCTCCAGCTGCAGAATTGGCGAACAGAGGCAAACTCTCAGATATCTGAGAAACGATTTAAATGCAAGAATCGTTTCTCAGGTTCGAAGGTTTTTTTTGTGAAAATTTGTCCAAACAATCATTCAAAGGGAATCCTTTCTCAAAATAGTTTATACTATCAACAGCTGCAGTGATTTTTACCAAGTACCTACTAGTCGTTGACCATGTACCTTTAACAGGTATTTGTTTTCTTCAAAAAATTCAAAATGGCTGCCAGTGCTTGATATCGAGCCTATATATTTTTTCAAAGGACTAATCTGCAATGGCATTATACTAAAGCCGAATATCTTTCTCATGACAAACTCTGATTGTGTGCCACATTCCATGCTTGTATCATCAAAGGCACAATCCCATCACCTACCTGCCGTAGACTGTTTCATTTCTTCGGATTTTCTTCAGATGGTCCATGCCCATCATGAACTACTACTTACTAGTGAATCAACGTCAGAATTCCAGATTAATGTAAAATATTTAAAGGCTAGTTTAAGCACCAAAGACAAAATGTTTGCTGCGAGTTTGTGGCATCAAATTGCCCTATTTTTTCTATTCACATTGATTATTCTTGACCCAATGTTTGCATACAACATTGTTTTTGAAGCCAAATCTGAATGGGGAAAAAAAAGTAAACCAGAATCATTCCTAAAACAAAATAAATAAAAAAACAAAATAAATAAAAAAACCACTTCCAAATCTTGAATCTATTTTCACCTCAATCCTCACGCCAGATTCTTTCTTGTCAATTTGCCAGTCCAGGAAGAGTTCAAGAGTTTGTTTTCACAATAGCGGAGAGTGGACTGTTAATAATTAACAGCTCTGCCGACTTCAGATGCCCCCACAAATAACACCCAGGCCCCGAATACTAGAGAAGAGTGTGCTGTCGCCAGTAGCGCCTGGCCTTGCTCTGCCGGGGCGAGGAAATGCACGTGGCTCTGCAAGATGGAATTTACTTATCCTAATATTTTGGTATCTGTACGCTGCGATCGATTTTTGTTCATGCTACTTAAAAAACACACCCCTCCCTAACAAAATGAAAATGGGACCGGTGCATTATCTTCTTTACTCTTTTTTTTTTTTCGTGCGGAGTTAGAGAGAAAAAAGGTGAATGACGTTTGCAGGCAATGTTTTGGATGTGTACCATGGCATAATTAGATTGACTTTATGCGTGTTTGTGAGAGAGGCGGGGGGGGGGGGGTCTCAGGAAGATTCAACCCCCCCCTCCCTCTTCACTTGCAGGATATGAACAGCTTGTTAGATTGCTCCTATAGACCGTATTGAATATGACTTCGCCATTCAAAAACCTGCCCTACAACATGGCGTCTGTGAGCGTGTGCGTGTACGTACGTGTGCGTAGAAATCGAACCGGGAACGCTGCGCGCTTCATTGATGTACGCGTTTAGAGCGCATACTGTTTGCCCTACAAGATGGCGACTTTCATAGCAACAAAGGAGTTATTCAATACGGTCTATTCAAGAATTGTACAATAAGAATAACAGATGCTAGAGGTGTGTATTTTTTGTGTGAAAAGACAAATACTACAAAACATGAAACCATTGGGCATGTGCTGTGCTTACATGAATAAAAAAACAAAAAAACAAGAGCTCATACATGTGTTTGTAAATTTCATGAGCATGTTTGAAAGTACGTGTCCGGATTAATAAGGGATTAATAATAAATGAACTTTTCCGGAAGCCTGTGGTGTCCATCCCTTTAATATATTATTTATTAAAAAAAAGAAAGAACGCTTATGTGTGTGTATATTGTAAGACTGCAGTGGTCGTTAGACGAATGTAGTTAAACATACAATCCTGGGAAAGTCAATGTTGTTAATCAGTAATCGTATACTGTCAGTGAGATGGCCATCATGTGGTGACTCAGTTACTGTATCTATAGGGTTCCCCAAGGGTTTTGTTTTTAAACTGAGGCACTCTGGACCCAAATTTTTGCAAGTTTAGCCGAAGCACTCTGAATTGAAATGAGGTCCTGGGATTCTGTTTTGTAGTTACTTGATGTTTATGTTTGGCTTTAGAAGCTCTAATTATGCAGTCTGGAGTATTTTAAATGGTTTTATTTCATGATTTTTGTGAAAGTTGATCTTAAATGAAATAAATTAAAAAAATTTTTGTTGGCGTATCAGCGAATGGATGCTTATTGATTTAACACAGGATTGTTTTTTGTTCCAACTGAATAACTCTTAAACCCAGATGATTTCGGTAACCAATGACTAAATAATTGAATTAGATGCTGATAGCTCCCCATCATAGCTGGCTTAATTTTTATCGAGTAGGGAAAACAAAATTAAACAAATCATCCAAAGATTCCTGTACATGCATTGCCCTGAGAAAGCACTTGTGTGCAGCCGTAGAAGTACGCATGATGCACGCATGGAAGGAACCATTTCAAGGTTTAGCAAGTCGAACGGAAACAAGAATAAGTGAAGGCTGAACTTTAGCATGAGAACTAATTGGTCTATTCAAAACCCAGGCATTATTATCCTCATCCGAGTCTCGGCGGATGAAATGCTTGATTTTTTCTTCTCTTCTTTTCCCCTTCTTAATTTGGACAGCGATCCGGTCCTAATACTTGAGCTTTGTGACGCCTGACTCATTAAGCGTGAGGATTTAAACGGGCGATTTTGTTAAGCCGTCTATAAGACGCTACACTTTGTTTGCTTCCGAGAGGGTCAGATTAGGGATCTTCCTGGTTTTGTTGATGGATAGCGAAGATGAGATTGCCCTTTGGAGAGCGTGGATGATACGATGGCTTGTTGTAAACTCTGGAGTCTCCGCTGTGGTTTGGTCTCGTTTGGGGGATCAGCGCAATTTCATCCACAGGATGGGAAATGCAGATGTTTTGTTGTCAACCTTCATTTGCCAGATCTGGGGTCATCAACATATGCTGGGGATTATAGCGCATACGTAGAACCTGGGAATCCTCTCAGTCATAAAATTTCATTTTGCATGATGTTAATTTTGTTCAAATTGTCGTTTTTGTTTAAAGGGACTGTCCATAAACATAGTAATGCTTCCTCACTCCACACTCTTTATGGTAACTCAACACCCAAACTGTTGGACTCCAATGATATGGTGGTATGGCTGATGCTATGTAAAGCATAATCGGTTTACTAGTGCTGTCCTCAGTCCCACACCATTCAGTAACTCAACACCCAAACTGTTGGACTCTGATTATGTGGTATGCCTGATCCCATGTAAAGCATGATCAGTTTACTAGTGCAGTCCTCAATCCAACACCATTCAGTAACTCAACACCCAAACTGTTGGACTCTGATTATGGTGGTATGCCTGATCCCATGTAAAGCATGATCAGTTTACTAGTGCAGTCCTCAATCCAACACCATTCAGTAACTCAACACCCAAACTGTTGGACTCTGATTATGGTGGTATGCCTGATCCCATGTAAAGCATAATCAGTTTACTAGTGCAGTCCTCAATCACCAAGGCCAAGACATGGGGCAACAGAGCCCATGTCTTCCATAGCCTCTGTGTGATTCTAGTCCTGCAAACATGGAGGTCTCCAATATAATATTAATGATAAATTCTTTTAAAGCACTATTTCATATAGACCACAGCGCTGTGACAAGCATCAAACCTCATCAGATAGATGGAACATTCCAGAAAAAGGATGATCTAACATAGAAAAAACAAAACAAGAATACTGCAGAGTTGAGTGTCTTAAAAGGGAAGGTATACGATTGGTAATCACTCTAAAAATTAATGGCAATAAAAACTTACTTGGTTAGGAGTACAGCAACTTTCGATGGTATAAAGCATTTTGAGAAATACTTCACTTCAAAATAATATGGATATGGTAAAAGATGTCAGTTTTTATATCCCCAAAGTTTGAATCTGAGAAACGTTTCTGACTCAGATTATGTATTCCTATTCGGGATTATTCGCTGCGGATTTTGGCGATATTTCAAAAACGCGACAACCTTTTGAAATGAAATTTTTCACAGGTTAGTTTTATTGTATATATATCTACATTTATGTAGGATTAAAACAATCGAATGGTCCCAAAAACCAAAAGGTATAGTACTTTGCCTTTAAGTGCTTCCTAAATGATCGAATAGTGTCCAACAATCTGACTTGAGATGGCAGTTCATTCCAAAGTCCGCAAGCTGTGTTAATGATCACCAGCAGAATTTACAGTTCTATGTTCAGCAAGAATAATTGTATCTTTTGGAGATATTTATAAAGGCATAAAGAGTGGTACTTATTTCCCAGAGTAATGTACATGTCCTTGTGCAGTATACCAGGGAAAAAAAGCTAGTTTTAAAATAAAACAAAGCCTATTTAAAGCGCACTTGTCATAAAAACATACGGGTAGATGAAAGAGTACATGTGTGAGTTACAGACGTTTGCCTATAACATGTAACCATTTATAGCTGAAACATCAGCTCGATCTATTAGACGGATGAAAGCCTGCTCTCTTCGTGTTCCTGATCATGGCGTAAGTTACTCATGCCTTTCTGAATTCTATCGGTTGCGGTAAATCCAGGTAGAGTGGCACTTTTTGTTTTTGAAAATTCATTACAAATTTTTTTTTTTAGGGGGGGGGGCAAGGTTTTTACCAGGACTTGGTAAAAGGGTGTCAAAATTTGCTGGAAATTTAAAAACTGGGTGTCCAAATGTTCACAATATTTTTACATGTAAATGACATAAAAACAGGGTGTCCAAATTTAAAACAGGGTGTCCAAAAGACACCCAGACACCCCTCTGGCTAGCACTATGGGGGGGGGGGTGGGGTGGTCATACAAACAGTATTTGTATTAGGTTTTAATGCTGGTACATTGTAGGTTGGCAGGGTCTTTGTCACTCAAACTAGCCCTATCCAGGTCACTCAAACTAGCCCAATCCAGGTATATTTTTGTTCACTGATCTGAACCTCTGCTCCGGCTAAGGATATTAATAGTTCCAATCGGAGTATCTTTGGCTTACATTTCTACCCAAGGTAGCAAAACTTACCCAATTGGGATGTATTTTTACCCCGATCTTCTCCCAGTGAGAATTGGGGTATTCTTGGTGACAACACTCAAGGTTGAAGGTTTCAAAACTCACCTGATATGGGTATATTTTATCCTAATTCTCTCCCATTGGGGACATTGATGGACCAGTCTGGGTATTATAACCCGATCTTGCTCAAATCAGGTATACATGTACATGTACATTTTTACCTTCATCTTCTTCCATTGAAAAATTGAGGTATCCTCAGTTCAGAATAACACCAATGTATTACTACAACCAAAACTTACCCAATTTGGGTATATTTTCCCCTCATGTTATCCCAATGAGGGTATTACAGGACCAGAACAGGGTAGCTTGCAATTGCTGAGATGTATTGTTTGGAGCTTTGCATGGTGTGGAAAAATAGGAAGGAACTGTAAATGAATAAAATGGTAAACTTGCGGGTACAACCATGTGTAAATCTCTTTTGTGAGAGTGTTGGCTCTGAAAAGAGACGGTGTGGTCTCGACGTTTCGAACAGTGTACTCTGCTCGTCTCAGCTCGTCTTCAGGCTCGTCTTCAGTACGTTGCGCCGAAAGTACAGCTTGTAAACAATCAGCCTTCACTTCAGATTGGTTTTCGATTGCCCGTAGATTATTTGTACGGATATGTCCATGATGACTCCAGCCGACGCACTTGTAACATCAGCGTCTGTTGGATCGCTGGACGTCAATTTAACCTGTGTTTTTTTTTCAAACCTGGAACATCAATTTTCCTTGGAATTGATCTCATTTGATTATGACAAAATTTGTTTTCCTTCTGTGTGGATGTTTGTCGCCATGGTTACTTGAGCAGTATCGTCGTTGACACAGTTGCTGTGAACTTGTCTCTAAGATGTTTGTTTACATTTTTGGCTTTAGTGTTTGTACCATGTCTAACATTAAACTGCCTTGTAGGACTTGTTGTGCTAAATTGTTCCTATTTTTGCGGGGGGGGGGGGGAGCTTGGTTCATATTGATCTTACGTTTGACTAAAAGAGGGTGCTTTCTGGGTAGACAGAATATTTGGCATAATTGGCAGGCCTGGAGTGACCTGGAGTGACCTGGAATGACCCGGAGGCCATGGCCTCTGTTGCTCTGGTATCCTTTTTTTTTCACCCACAAGACTTGGGAAGCACAATGCATAAATAATCATATATTGGTAATTGGTATCAAGGGCAAAACGCTGTCTAAAAAAACAACCACATTTTCATTCCTGGAAAGAAGAAAATTTAAAATAGTGATCCTTTCGAAGGAAACAAATTGCTTGATTTCTGTTCTGTTGAAACCCGAACTGACATTTCATCGTGTCAGTGCAGCGAGGTCGCAGCTCAATTTCTGCAGATAATATTTAGGTGAGCCGACCTTTTGACGTTCTAAAACTTGGATTTCTAGCCAACTCTAGTTTCGGAGCTACAACCTTGTTGCCGGGACACTGCGATTTCACACCACAGACCCAATTCCTAGGAGGTTAAACCCCACAAAATTCCTTGGAATCTTTGACCCCACCACCACCCCATGATAATGTCAAGCTTGATGCAATTTTCTTAGCGGGACAAAAATAAACACTCATTATGCTAACCGCTTCCAGGCAGGGGTAGCTATTTTCCGCGAAACGGCTATTTCCCTGGAGTTTTCCATGGGTTAGTAATTCATGTGTAAAAAGTTCAACCAAATTTCCCTTGGGAATTCCTAGGGAAAAAAGGGGACTTTTATTAAAGCGTTGTAGAATATTTATTTTGAAAAAAGCACCCTATACCACTCCATAATGGTTGACTGCTTTCCAACCCTACAAATAATCTCCCACTGCCCCCCCTTGCTGGCCTGCTTTGTCGGCCATTCCTGTCTCTATACATCTATTCATCACCCATGGTAAGTCTCTGGGTGTCCGTTGATGAACTCTCCTGGACATTTGCATCCGGTAATTCCTGCTTCCTCGAGATGATGAGTGATCTCGCTGAGCATTTATTTTAATCAGAAGGGGCATCTCCCCTCCCCCCCCAAAAAAAAAAAACCCTGAACGTTTATCTTGGGTTCTCTTCAGGGTTTGATCTTGAGGAAAAAAAAACATGTTAACATTTTTGCTGGAGTGTTTGATGCCTTGGAATGTTTTCTGGGTCAAGGGTTACTTGGAAGATTTGTCTTGAATTTTGATATTTTAAGGAATTGTGCAATTTGGAGCAGTCCAAGTCATCTTATGGATATCATCGGTTAATTTGGTCTTTACTTGCTTGTTTATTGTTTTGTTGTTTTTGTTTGTGGTTTTCTGCTCTTTGTTTTTGTTTTTTTGGTGGTGGTGGTGGGGGGAGTGTAGAGGTGTGTTGATCAGAAATTTACAAAGATCTGTTGTTTGATGTGTTACTGCATTAAGACAGTCAGGACGATCATGTGTTTCTTTGCTGGCTTGTTTGTTGGAAGAAGTCACTTTCCCATTCGACCAAACGATCCACTCTTCAAGGCGTGCCGATAATGTCGCTTTCAAATGCTGTACCTCAATGTTGGACAGAGTAACGAGGCGATTATGTTCCAATTCTCAGAAATGTGCTCGTCTAGTTCTAAACAGCTGTCACTTTTGGTTAAAGGTTGAATCAAGGTTCGTCGCTATTAGCGGGGAGAGTTGTCTCTGTGTACAGCATCCGGGCGGCTTATAAACTTTGACGTAAATGATCCTTTATTGTGTTTTAGTTTAGACTTTCTTGGGAATGGTTTAGTTTGAGTAATGCGAAGTGTACCTCACCACCCCCCTTGGGTCATTTGAAGCCTGGGGGCCAACATTGGTAACTGTCAAGAAGACCAGCATTTGCACTCTACGTGACCCGAAGTTTACATGAAGTAACAAGCCTGTGAAAGGTTTTAAGCTCCATCGATCATCGGAGTCATGAGAGAATAGTGAAAAACTCCATCACTGTTTTCAAGCATCGGATTTCAGACTCGCGAGATCAGAACTAATCGGTTTACTCATTTCTCAAAACTATAGCATTTCAGGCAAAGATATTTCCACCATTACCATCTTTATACCATGTAAGTTCTGTGCAAATCTGTAAACATTGTTTTTTTTAATATAAATCTTACCGATTGTATGCATGCCCTGTAACAGGTAATTTTGATTATTTTATAGGATCCAAGCTCAATCCATCTAACTCGACATCTAACAAGGCCAAACTGATTTGACTTTTTGATTTTCAGCGGTCTGGTTCACATAAAGCATGATCAGTTTGACATTTGACTGTGTATAGTTCTCAGTCCAAAAAGAACAAGCCGTTTGATTTGTATGAGTTCTGAAGAAAAAGCATTTTATTATTAACCACTGCACATCGGATGAATTGTTTTTCCGCAAAATATTCTCACACATCAAATCCGGGTGCTAATTATGAGAACCTTTGTTATCTTTCCTTATGTCATTGCGGCAGCGATATTTTCAAAGAAAGGCACGACAAACTTTCAGAATACCAACCCAAAGTGGTTAACATAGGGTGCGTTCGATTAGCTTCCCCGGGTCGACCCAGGTCTTCCCCCGGTGCATTCGAATAGCTTTGACGTCATTCTCGGGGCTCACCCGGGTCAGCCCCAAGTGCCCTGCTTGTGGAGCGGGTCACTAGGGGCTGACCGAGGTGCATGACGTCACGACGAAAAACTTTCTCAATGGCCACCATTTTGTTTGTAATTCAGCGGGGCACTTTCAGGAAGTTTGGCATACATTTTCACCTTTTAAACAGTGACTTTGTGAGCAGAAGTATTTTTTTATTCGAAGATGGGTATTTATATATCAACTAGGGTGTGTAAAATAATTTAACATTGCAGTTTCACCTTGATAATAATTATTTTACGATCTTTTCGTGAATCTGCGGACGTAATGCACAAAATGAAAGTAGTTCCGGGTCAGCTGTCCCAAGATGCATTGGTGTGAATGCTTGGGGGATGGGGAAGTAGGCGTTCGATTAGCTCATGTCAGGGGCTCACCAGGATAAGCAAACCGGGGTCGACCCGGGGAAGCTAATCGAATGCACCCATTGAAACTTAATTTTTACTAGACCGGCGCCTTTGAATGGTTTACAGGAAAGTGTGTCTTACAAATGCTGTTTTATTATTATTATTATAACTTTATGTTTCCTTGAATCCACAAGATCTATTCTCCATAATGTTCACTGGTTGCCGTTATGGGCATGAATAGTAGTTTTAACACATCCAGGGTACCAGGTATAGACAGTTCCCACCTGGTGCATACAATGTTAAGTCGGCCATCTTGGTTGGGAATGTTGTATCTTTTTTTCAATTTATGCACAACTATGCGCTATGCGTAAATACCGAGTGGGGCACGCAAGAGTTCTATCAAATTCCTTGCATGATTGGTAGTTGAACCACTTGGCTGCCTTGAAAAGTTAGAATTCTTGACACAGCTTTTTTAAAAAAAAATTTTTTTTATTTTTTTTATAAAGTTTGTTTTACCTTTTTTGTGTAAATTCAAATTGCAATTCGGTCGTTGGACCTCAAATTTTTGAAAGTTTTAAAATAAACCATAAAACAGCTCCAAGCCAAGACCCAAGTTGCCTGTAAAGAGGGTGTTTATCGGGAACTTGTTTATCTCCAAAGTTTAGATCAGAAGTACCACCCAACTAGAACTGCGTTCTACCCATAAATCACTTTTGACTCCCCCAAGTTGTTAAAACTGATTCCTATGGTTCCTGCTCTTTACAAATTGCTGACGGAACAACATACTGGATGTTGTCGAACAGTCCGAACCATCAGAATAATTCAAAACATGGGTCAAAACATATCTGTTCAATTTGTACAATTATTAAAGGAACATTACAGAATTGGTTTTTGCTAACAAAACAGTTGCTGGCAGTGTAAGCACTTTATGTAATCCACCATATACATAAACTGACAAACCTGTAGAAGTTTGAGATCGATCGGCCATCTGGGTCACGAGAAAATAGTGAAAAACCGATTACACATTTGCATGAAATCATATAGGTTCAACAAATGAATAAAACGCTCACTGAGCGATAAACTCCAATCGGAAAATTAGTTTATTCATTTCTCATCAAATATGGCATTTCAGACAGAAATATTTCAAGGGATGTTTTCTACTATCATCATCATTAGACCGTTGAAAGTTTTATGTAAATCTGTGATCAAAAGTATATTTTACAATTACCAATTCTGTTATGTTCCTTTAAGTATGGTTTTACTATCTGTTTACTGTTATTACATTTTGTAACTTTCTAAATTGTGTTGGTTTTGTTATGTATTTTTGTTGTTTTGTTTGATGTTTTGGGGAGTGGCTTTTGGTGGAGTTTTTGAGCACTGTCGACGGCACTCGCATACATGCCCTTAAAACATGCTCTAACTGATTACTTGCGTAATGCTTTCTACATTTTCCTGACAGGCCGTCTTTATTATACAAACATCTTGAAGATGTTTTCTCATCTTCCACCACCCGCCCGCCACCGTCTTGGGAACAAAGATAAGACTTGACTAGTGTACACATTTCCAGACATTTGGACATTCTGGTCTAATGGTGAGAATCTCACTGCCATTCCTGCTTGTCAATCTACCATGTGTAAATCATACATCTCAAGACTTTCTCCTGTCCTCCTAATTTATAAATATTTGCATCTTGGGCGCCTGGTAGTTAGTAATAAATATTTCAGTGTCATTTGAAGATTCAAGCTGACTATTGCTTTCATTTAATGGTATGATTTGGCTACCACAGTTCATTTCTTTGATTGGTTTCAATTTGTCCTTCTTTATACATCAGGAATGAGAAATTTCAGACTTAATCTGAAGTCAGAATTGTCATTCTCCTTGATCTACATTGTAGTCCAGGCATGTGACTGATTCGTCAGGATTTGGGTCGTAATTTTAGATATTTTTTGTCAGAAGTAAATGTCAACTCTGGTGTGTTGAAAATTGTTATTGCATAAACCAAAATTAACCTCAATATAAACTGAGCAGTTTTATTCAAAGTCAATCAATCATTTTCACAAGTTCAGTGTTACAAGTCCGGTTAGTTTCACAAGAACACGTTCCTTGTAACGTATTTTTTTTTTCAATGGCTCAATAGCGTCTTTGAACTCGTAAGCGAATTCCCCAAGACACAGGAGTAAAATTATGCACTGTTTATGGACTGAACCAAACTGAGAGTAATCAATTCTGATCATTAGTATTCTCCGCTCTGTTCTCTCTCCCTCTCCCTCGAAGGATCTGCAGTCAAAAATTCGGAAATAGAAACATGTATGTTTTTGTAAGCATAGTCCAAGGCGGAGGAGGGGGGGGGAAGGAAGGGAGAATTGGAGAAGGAGGAGAAGAAATAAGTCTTGGAAATATTTAGCATCGGCGGTCGGGAATTAACTTCTTATCGGTTGGGTACATCGTCGTCTACATTTTCCTGGAGGGACTCATGGTTTACACGGTGTGTCTCCAAGGTGCACATCGGCAATCTCATGCCTAAGGTTTCTCAATTGAGCAGTGGCGTTCTCTTTTCTCGAGAACGACTTGAAGAGGTTCCCCTTTCAAAGGTCGTTGTATTTGTTAGACTGCTCCCCGTTGTTGTCGTGTCTCACCTGCCGGATTTTTTGTTTACTAGATGTTTGTGCAAAGCTGAAGGGTGAGGTTGTGGGGGGGGGGGGGGGAGTCGGGCAATGTCTTCCCCATCGCTATTAAGATTGAGATTTTTTCCTAATGGTGGAACTAAAGGGGAAGTGTGCTGTTGAAACTTTGCTCCGAGTACTTTTCCGATGATTGTGCTCTAACACTTTAGTGGCACTGCAATGTTAACTGCAGAAGTCGAACATTGTTTTGAGTTGAAACAAAAAACAAAAAAACAAGATGGCTGCACCCAGAGTTTAAGCCAGAATTTTGTCCAAATTTGCTTTAATTTGAAAAAAGAAAGAAAAGATGGTCCTAAACTTTTTCTTGCATAAATCATCACACTTCAAAAGCCACTCACACGGAGTTTGGTTTTTGGTGGCTTTTCCGGGAAAACAAGTTGGGACAAATAGTAGGATAACGGTGATCTTGATAATGTATTTTTTTTTATAGGAAAAATCCCAGCGTTTTCTGTCTGCATGTAAATAGCAAAATAGTTTTAAACATTAAAGGAACACTTGCCTTCAAATCTCATGAAATTTTACTGTTTGGAGGTGTTCCTTATACTTATTAAGAGTTGTTCTTGCAATAAAACACCTTTAATGTGTTATAATTAGTGAATGGTAATTAAAAAAACCAAACATTGACCTCTGACCCCCGAGACATGTCCCGCGAAATGTATACGTTTTTCAAACCGTCAATACGATCTTTGATGCAACAACAGTAACGGGTACCAGACCTTCTTACACCACACAAAGCATGGTGTTACTAGGTTGGCCCCGCTAAAATCATACATTGTACGAGAACCCTCTTGTCTACTGTACTGCAGCATGCAGGGGAGGTCTATGGGTGGTATGGCCGCTGGTTTTGCTACTGCTGGTACGTCCCTGGACGCCCGGACGGACCGAGACGTGGGGACTTGCTACTTAATTATTTAACGTATGTTTTTTTTTTCTTTTTTCATTCATTTATTAACTGGATATTTATTGGAATACAGTAAACAGATGGTAATCGTAACATTTTTAATAAAATAATTGCTCAGTCGTAGTTCAACAGCTGCGACTGGAAATAAGACTAACAGAATTTGTCAGCCATTTATGGGAGTCAAAATCTTGACTCTCATAAATGGCGAAGCGTTTTGTTTTGCGAAAGTTATCAAAAGCCAAGCATTTCTAAGGCACGTTTGTGTGGATCATTATATTCTATTTTTTAAACATCTTTCCGACCGTGCTCATTATACATCAAACGCTTTTTATAGCCCAAAAGCGCCCAACAGCGCCCAACCCGAAGGCAACGTGTTCCTTTAAGTAATGCTAACATTAAAAGATTATAGTATTTAACATTGCATTGTATTCTGGTAGTTATTTTTAAAGGGGCAGATTTCAAAAAGGAGGGGGGCACTGCCATCAATGTGGGGGGGGGGCATGTGCCCCACTCCCTAAGTTATGCTACTGCTTCTCATGCATGGAGGAAGTTCTGCTAGAATTGCAAACTCATTTAGCATTTACATCCCCCTTTGGCATGATGAATACTCATCACAGAGCTAGGAGGGTTGGGGGGATTTCTGTTCATTTTACCCAGACAGACAAATGGCTGGATCCTGGCGGAACGATTTCATGATGGACATGTAATTTCCCCCCAAAAAAGAGATAAGAGATAACGATGCCTTGGGCAGACGGCGCTGATGTTTGGGAAATCAAAGTTCAGATTTTTTTTAATAGGATGTGTACACTAAAGACATCTTGCCCTCAAAACTTCGCCCGTCTCTTTTGCACGATGCTGATTTGAAATTTAAATTTCAGATTTTTAATATTTACGAGCAGTATGCTTTTGTTACACCAAAATAATGTTTGACCTCATTTTCGTCGGGTGTTTTTGGTTGTTGTGCCTGAACACATCTTTAGTACCCTGCCAGCTTACCATTTGTTGGGGTGTCTTTCGATCACCCGGTTCTGTGTTTTTCATTTACGGGATGAGAAACTTCAGATTTTTTATCTGAAGTCGTTTATGTCGGCCTGTTGAAATACCATTTGTTGGGGTGTCTTTCGATCACCTGGTTCTGTGTTTTTCATTTACGGGATGAGAAACTTCAGATTTTTTATATGAAGTCGTTTATGTCGGCCTGTTGAAATACCATTGTTGGGGTGTCTTTCGATCACCGGTTCTGTGTTTTTCATTTACGGGATGAGAAACTTCAGATTTTTTATATGAAGTCGTTTATGTCGGCCTGTTGAAATACCATTTGTTGGGGTGTCTTACGATCACCCTGTTCTGTGTTTTTCATTTACGGGATGAGAAACTTCAGACTTTTTATATGAAGTCGTTTATGTCAGCCTGTTGAAATACCATTGTTGGGGTGTCTTTCGATCACCCGGTTCTGTGTTTTTCATTTATGGGATGAGAAACTTCAGATTTTTTATATGAAGTCGTTTATGTCGGCCTGTTGAAATACCATTGTTGGGGTGTCTTTCGATCACCCGGATCTGTGTTTTTCATTTACAGGATGAGAAACTTCAGACTTTTTTATATGAAGTCGTTTATGTCGGCCTGTTGAAATACCATTGTTGGGGTGTCTTTCGATCACCCGTTCTGTGTTTTTCATTTACGGGATGAGAAACTTCAGATTTTTTATATGAAGTCGTTTATGTCGGCCTGTTGAAATACCATTGTTGGGGTGTCTTTCGATCACCCGGTTCTGTGTTTTTCATTTACGGGATGAGAAACTTCAGATTTTTTATATGAAGTCGTTTATGTCGGCCTGTTGAAATACCATTTGTTGGGGTGTCTTACGATCACCCGTTCTGTGTTTTTCATTTACGGGATGAGAAACTTCAGACTTTTTATATGAAGTCGTTTATGTCGGCCTGTTGAAATACCATTGTTGGGGTGTCTTTCGATCACCCGGTTCTGTGTTTTTCATTTATGGGATGAGAAACTTCAGATTTTTTATCTGAAGTCGTTTATGTCGGCCTGTTGAAATACCATTGTTGGGGTGTCTTTCGATCACCCGGTTCTGTGTTTTTCATTTACGGGATGAGAAACTTCAGATTTTTTATCTGAAGTCGTTTATGTCGGCCTGTTGAAATACCATTGTTGGGGTGTCTTTCGATCACCCTGTTCTGTGTTTTTCATTTACGGGATGAGAAACTTCAGATTTTTTATATGAAGTCGTTTATGTCGGCCTGTTGAAATACCATTGTTGGGGTGTCTTTCGATCACCCTGTTCTGTGTTTTTCATTTACGGGATGAGAAACTTCAGATTTTTTATCTGAAGTCGTTTATGTCGGCCTGTTGAAATACCATTGTTGAGGTGTCTTTCGATCACCCGGTTCTGTGTTTTTCATTTACGGGATGAGAAACTTCAGATTTTTTATCTGAAGTCGTTTATGTCGGCCTGTTGAAATACCATTGTTGGGGTGTCTTTCTATCACCATGTTCTGTGTTTTTCATTTACGGGATGAGAAACTTCAGATTTTTTATATGAAGTCGTTTATGTCGGCCTGTTGAAATACCATTGTTGGGGTGTCTTTCGATCACCCTGTTCTGTGTTTTTCATTTACGGGATGAGAAACTTCAGATTTTTTATCTGAAGTCGTTTATGTCGGCCTGTTGAAATACCATTGTTGGGGTGTCTTTCGATCACCCTGTTCTGTGTTTTTCATTTACGGGATGAGAAACTTCAGATTTTTTATATGAAGTCGTTTATGTCGGCCTGTTGAAATACCATTGTTGGGGTGTCTTTCTATCACCTGGTTCTGTGTTTTTCATTTACGGGATGAGAAACTTCAGATTTTTTATATGAAGTCGTTTATGTCGGCCTGTTGAAATACCATTGTTGGGGTGTCTTTCGATCACCTGGTTCTGTGTTTTTCATTTACGGGATGAGAAACTTCAGATTTTTTATATGAAGTCGTTTATGTCGGCCTGTTGAAATACCATTGTTGGGGTGTCTTTCGATCACCCGGTTCTGTGTTTTTCATTTACGGGATGAGAAACTTCAGATTTTTTATCTGAAGTCATTTATGTCGGCCTGTTGAAATACCATTGTTGGGGTGTCTTTCGATCACCTGGTTCTGTGTTTTTCATTTACGGGATGAGAAACTTCAGATTTTTTATCTGAAGTCGTTTATGTCGGCCTGTTGAAATACCATTGTTGGGGTGTCTTTCGATCACCCGGTTCTGTGTTTTTCATTTACGGGACGAGAAACTTCAGACTTTTTATCTTAACTCGTTTATGTCGGCCTGTTGAAAAAATAACTGTTAATTTCTAGATGTAAAGAAATCGTGCTCCTTGATCTGCTTCTCTAGTGCTGAGGACACTGTTCCTAGAAGCCTCTTGAAATCTATTACTCTGGGGGTTCTCAGAGTAATAGGTGAAATTGCCATCATTGCAACAATCCTCCCTCAATTTGGATCCTAGTTTCAGGTCTTTTTGTCAGCAATGACTCTTACCCCCATTAAAATCAACCACCTTGGTTTACTTTTGTCACTTTTAGACAGACATCTGCGCATGTATCCAGGCATTTGGGTTGGCGTAGTGGTATCTTTCCTCGCCTTCCACCTCTGGGACCCAGGGGTCGATTTCACAAAACTCTTCCTAACTTAAGACTAGTCCTAGGCAATGCTAAGAGATAGGACTAGTCCTAAGTTAGGACCAGTACTTAGGACTAGTCCTATCTCTTAGCATTGCCTAGGATTAGTCTTAAGTTAGGAAGAGTTTTGTGAAATCGACCCCTGGTTTGAATCCCGCCGCCGCCGGGGGTTGGCTTTTCAGTCCCTACCTGATGGCAAGGGTTTGTCCCCTGGACTAATTCTCTGGGATTTTCCTCACACATCTAAAACTGAAACTTCCTTCCTTGTCTTCTCTCCGTGATTAAGTTTCTTTTTCTGAGAATCCTTGGCTTCACAACCAGAATTAATAAATGAAATGAATGAAATTTTATATGAAGTCGTTTATGTCAGCCTGTTGAAATACCATTGTTGGGGTGTCTTTCGATCACCCGGTTCTGTGTTTTTCATTTATGGGATGAGAAACTTCAGATTTTTTATATGAAGTCGTTTATGTCGGCCTGTTGAAATACCATTGTTGGGGTGTCTTTCGATCACCCGGATCTGTGTTTTTCATTTACAGGATGAGAAACTTCAGACTTTTTATATGAAGTCGTTTATGTCGGCCTGTTGAAATACCATTGTTGGGGTGTCTTTCGATCACCCGGTTCTGTGTTTTTCATTTACGGGATGAGAAACTTCAGATTTTTTATATGAAGTCGTTTATGTCGGCCTGTTGAAATACCATTGTTGGGGTGTCTTTCGATCACCCGGTTCTGTGTTTTTCATTTACGGGATGAGAAACTTCAGATTTTTTATATGAAGTCGTTTATGTCGGCCTGTTGAAATACCATTTGTTGGGGTGTCTTACGATCACCCGGTTCTGTGTTTTTCATTTACGGGATGAGAAACTTCAGACTTTTTATATGAAGTCGTTTATGTCGGCCTGTTGAAATACCATTGTTGGGGTGTCTTTCGATCACCCGGTTCTGTGTTTTTCATTTATGGGATGAGAAACTTCAGATTTTTTATCTGAAGTCGTTTATGTCGGCCTGTTGAAATACCATTGTTGGGGTGTCTTTCGATCACCCGGTTCTGTGTTTTTCATTTACGGGATGAGAAACTTCAGATTTTTTATCTGAAGTCGTTTATGTCGGCCTGTTGAAATACCATTGTTGGGGTGTCTTTCTATCACCCTGTTCTGTGTTTTTCATTTACGGGATGAGAAACTTCAGATTTTTTATATGAAGTCGTTCATGTCGGCCTGTTGAAATACCATTGTTGGGGTGTCTTTCGATCACCCTGTTCTGTGTTTTTCATTTACGGGATGAGAAACTTCAGATTTTTTATCTGAAGTCGTTTATGTCGGCCTGTTGAAATACCATTGTTGAGGTGTCTTTTGATCACCCGGTTCTGTGTTTTTCATTTACGGGATGAGAAACTTCAGATTTTTTATCTGAAGTCGTTTATGTCGGCCTGTTGAAATACCATTGTTGGGGTGTCTTTCTATCACCATGTTCTGTGTTTTTCATTTACGGGATGAGAAACTTCAGATTTTTTATATGAAGTCGTTTATGTCGGCCTGTTGAAATACCATTGTTGGGGTGTCTTTCGATCACCCTGTTCTGTGTTTTTCATTTACGGGATGAGAAACTTCAGATTTTTTATCTGAAGTCGTTTATGTCGGCCTGTTGAAATACCATTGTTGGGGTGTCTTTCGATCACCCTGTTCTGTGTTTTTCATTTACGGGATGAGAAACTTCAGATTTTTTATATGAAGTCGTTTATGTCGGCCTGTTGAAATACCATTGTTGGGGTGTCTTTCGATCACCCTGTTCTGTGTTTTTCATTTACGGGATGAGAAACTTCAGATTTTTTATATGAAGTCGTTTATGTCGGCCTGTTGAAATACCATTGTTGGGGTGTCTTTCGATCACCTGGTTCTGTGTTTTTCATTTACGGGATGAGAAACTTCAGATTTTTTATATGAAGTCGTTTATGTCGGCCTGTTGAAATACCATTGTTGGGGTGTCTTTCGATCACCCGGTTCTGTGTTTTTCATTTACGGGATGAGAAACTTCAGATTTTTTATCTGAAGTCATTTATGTCGGCCTGTTGAAATACCATTGTTGGGGTGTCTTTCGATCACCTGGTTCTGTGTTTTTCATTTACGGGATGAGAAACTTCAGATTTTTTATCTGAAGTCGTTTATGTCGGCCTGTTGAAATACCATTGTTGGGGTGTCTTTCGATCACCCGGTTCTGTGTTTTTCATTTACGGGACGAGAAACTTCAGACTTTTTATCTTAACTCGTTTATGTCGGCCTGTTGAAAAAATAACTGTTAATTTCTAGATGTAAAGAAATCGTGCTCCTTGATCTGCTTCTCTAGTGCTGAGGACACTGTTCCTAGAAGCCTCTTGAAATCTATTACTCTGGGGGTTCTCAGAGTAATAGGTGAAATTGCCATCATTGCAACAATCCTCCCTCAATTTGGATCCTAGTTTCAGGTCTTTTTGTCAGCAATGACTCTTACCCCCATTAAAATCAACCACCTTGGTTTACTTTTGTCACTTTTAGACAGACATCTGCGCATGTATCCAGGCATTTGGGTTGGCGTAGTGGTATCTTTCCTCGCCTTCCACCTCTGGGACCCAGGGGTCGATTTCACAAAACTCTTCCTAACTTAAGACTAGTCCTAGGCAATGCTAAGAGATAGGACTAGTCCTAAGTTAGGACCAGTACTTAGGACTAGTCCTATCTCTTAGCATTGCCTAGGATTAGTCTTAAGTTAGGAAGAGTTTTGTGAAATCGACCCCTGGTTTGAATCCCGCCGCCGCCGGGGGTTGGCTTTTCAGTCCCTACCTGATGGCAAGGGTTTGTCCCCTGGACTAATTCTCTGGGATTTTCCTCACACATCTAAAACTGAAACTTCCTTCCTTGTCTTCTCTCCGTGATTAAGTTTCTTTTTCTGAGAATCCTTGGCTTCACAACCAGAATTAATAAATGAAATGAATGAAATCATGAAGTATAAAGTGTAAGGAATAAAGGTGAGAAGTTGGAACACCTTGTTTAAAGGAACATTACAGAATTGGTAAGAAAAAAACTTGTAAAATATACTTTTTGATCACAGATTTACATAAAACTTACACGGTCTAATGATGATGATAGTAGAAAACATCCCTTGAAATATTTCTGTCTGAAATGCCATATTTGATGAGAAATTAATATACTAATTTTCCGATTGGAGTTTACCGCTCAGTGAGCGTTTTATTCATTTGTTGAATCTATATGATTTCATGCATATGTGTAATCGGTTTGTCACTTTCTTGTGACCCAAATGGCCGATCGATCTCAAACTTCTGCAGGTTTGTCAGTTTATGTACATGTATATGGTGGATTACATAAAGTGCTTACACTGCCAGCAACTGTTTTGTTAGCAAAAACCAATTGTGTTCCTTTGAGAACCAACACCAAATATAGTTCGAGTTCCCTTTTCCTGGTCTTGGACTGCCAACATCATGGTCTCCTTGGGTCCAATCATCAAGTTGCCAGTAGTAAGGTCAGCAAACGAACAACCAGACAGGAGAAATCAGTCTTATTCATGGGTTTGTCCATCGTGTATTTTTTCAAGCTCTTGGCACATGTAGGTCGAACAAACATTGTTTCCAAGGTTAATCCTTTGTGAGATGACTTCTTTCCACAACAGACACAAAAACGGACGAATAATTTCCGGTTGAACGAATTCTAACTATCAATGGACTAGAATGAAGGCATGTTTTTTGTGTGTGCGAGAGACCTATATAAGACCAAGGGAATTTAGTGTGATTAAGTTTACGACTTTGGTTTAGTGACATTTTTGCTTAATCACTTCCAAGCTGTCTTCATCCGCAAGGTCTCCACTTTATCTCTTGCGCGGCCGAGGGACTGTCGGGCATATCATTAAAAAAAGAGAAAGAATAGGCAGCGAGTTTGATCCACTGTGGGTAAATAAGTATTTCTGACTGTCTGTAAAATGCTTGGACTTTTATCGTGACGAGGGCAGTGATGTGTGCGCCCAACAAGCTGCATACTGTGCATTGAACAACTAAAACCTTTTTTGTTTTTTTGTTTTGTTTTCTTTTTTAGAGCGGGAGGGGGGGGGGAATTTTCTTGTGATGCAGGAGGGGATTAGTCGATGATGCTTTACAGATCTTGTGATCTGTTTCAGATGGGATTTTAAAGTCGATGTATTCTTGAGAGTGACAACTAGTGAGATGAGTGCATAATATTCTTGGGTTCTACGGTGGCACCGTGATTGTGTTATCTGTGTGTGCAAAGGAAAAGGTAACATGACCTGTCGAGAGTCAATACGGTGACACACTATCTTCTTAAGTACATGGCCGTCCTTTTTTTTTTGATGGAATTTCCTGTCGGTTTTTCTTGAGGTACTTGCGTGTTTCATTGAATTTACACGGTGCAAGGTTGAAATGACTGACTAGTCTGAAGAGCGAATAGTGTACCATCCCTTAAAAAAGAAAAATCTGACGTAACATCCTTGGCGATCTGATTTTGTACACGACACACTTTGCTTGATTTGGTGGACACACTATAGGAGTGCACTGTTTGGTTTGGGTGTATACAGACAGATCTACCCCCCAACCTAGTAGTCCAACAGTGCTGTGTCACCATATCTGAAAATGGCTTATTGAAGCTAAAACACTTTTTCCTGTCACCGTCGATTCAAACAATATATCAAGGGTGCAATCAAACCTATTTTTACAGAACGTCTGCTCCTTTAACACTTGTTAATTCAACATGAGGCAGTTGCCAGGTACACTAGCATCATGGATGGATTCAAAGTCCATTTATTGGGCTGATAGTCGTGACTTCTTCCTAATGCCTCTGATTTTTGTCAGACGCTATTTTTTTTATTATTATGACATTTTTTTTTTCTTCTTCTTCCTGAAACGGTGGCGTGGGCAGACACATTATTTTTACTTAACGGTACTTTTCTGCAGCGTCTGGTTGGTTACCGGTTGGACTGTACTATGAATTGTAATGTGTGAGCCCGGTTCTCTGCATTGTTTCGTTCAGCGGGGCTGTTTATTTCAATTTTTTTGAGATGTTACTTTTCGTGTCAGGGCGAAATTTTACAGCTGTGTATGGACTCAGTTTTTTTGTACAACTAGTGATGGGAGCTGATGTTTTTTCCACTCAGTGAAACCTCACGTTATCCTGTATTTATATTGATTTGTGTATGGTGTTTTATATTCATTATGCAAAAATTAAATTATAGATTATAGATAGCAAGACCTTATAAGACGTTGGATTGAATGATGCTAATGAACGCCTCTTTTTTTTTTGGTTTCTTAATAATGGCAAGGCGTTCGTCTTCGTCTTGCAAGGAGACGGTTTGTCGCGAGATAGAGTTAATTGGGCATTACACACGGGGTACATGTGCTAGTTCATCAGACTCGGCATGCAGTGCCGGCTACCTCCTACCCATCACCGTGCTTAAACCCCCCTGGAGAACGAGGCATTACAATTACAGTGTTCGCATTGAGTATAGACCCACGATGATGATGTACATGTACACTCCACAGTCAAATTATTAACACACACAGAACACACACTACACACACACATGGACAGACAACACAGAGAGAGCGACGCACCCCCACGACGACGACCACCACCACATTGCCTCGTGTACAATCCACAGTGGATGACAAACCGTAACATGGCATAATGTTGTATCGATGCTTCACACTCGGGGGATAAAAGAGTGTCATGCTAGTCGTCTTCAACTCAGCATAAATTACTTCTTCTTTTTTTTCTCTCCCTCCATCTTCTTTTTTTCTTGGGGGGAGCTTTCTGTCTTCTTTTTTTCTTAAGCCGTGTACTATTTTTTTTATGAGGTACAAGATGAATTAACACAGTTTGCGGCGTGTGGACTCCTCTATGATGCGGTTACCGTGGTATCCGTGCATGATTGGAACGTATTGGTGACATTCTTTACATCGTTAATAATATCATCCGTGTTGTGAGGATGTAGGCTCTGGAAGAAACAAACGATAAAAGTTGCCGACTTGATGACTCAATTTTTATAAGAGATCCAGGATATTTTACGTCGAGCCTGGCAAGATGTTTCGCAACGATCGAGGGTCGTATGAAGTATTTAAGATCCAGAGGAAGGAACTCGGTGGCGGGAGCCAAAATGTCAAGATGGGAGGACAAAGGTAAATAAACCATGACTTATGTTTAAACGATGTCGGAATTTTTCGTTCTGTTTTGATTGCATGTTGGATTTTTGCATTTACAGTGTTGAAATGATGTGTCTATACTGTGTAGAGAGCTCCAGTCAGGTCACAGAAATGTTGATTTAGGTTATTGCCAAATAATTTAAAAAAAAAGAAATAAACCCCCCCCTAAAAAAAAGGAAAAAAATCTCAAAATTAATTTTGTCATTCCATAAAATCTTTTAGCCAACATTTTCTCCTTGTGATGCTAGACCTTAGCGTAGTTGCGTAGTTTCAAATTTTTATAAACATTGCTTACTGTAAGCTAAGCAAGAAGCACGCTAACTTACCGGTGGTTCTTGTAGGCAGATGGGTGACGCAACAATGCTATCCATTGTGAATTGCGCAAACCATGCCGTCGAATATTCTTAAACGTTGACGAGTTACACTTTTGCTGCCGTGCAATTTTTTTTCTGCAATAGTAAGCACAAAAAAAATGTGCAAACGGATAAATGGGGGTATTTTGGCCAAGGTGTATATGTAGGTACGTTGTTGTATGTGAATACCTCATGCCAGAATCAGGGACATCCTGTGGAAATAGTGAAATGGTATTACAAGTGAAGACGGACTGATAATCAGCCTTGATGTCAATGTGACGTGATGTCTGGAGCATTCTGTGTGTTGTAATTACTCTGTGGGCCCTAATTATGTGCTATTTGTAATGCTCTTATTCGACCAGCAAATTATTTTGACGGGCTTAAAACTCAGTTTTGAGATTTTGACCGGAAGATGCCTGGATGTGGCATGAAGCGTCACATTATTTAATGTTAAAAAAGAAGAAAATTTGCTGTTGCAAACTGCTTACCCAAACATAATGACATGTGGTAAGCATAAATTGTTGATGGCCTGACATTTCGATTCTAGGGCAGTATTTCTGGGAAAAAAACTTCACTAGGGTTTGAAGGCATCAGACCTTTAATAAATTGTGCACATATTTAATTAGTCAGTGTCTTGACTGAGTATATTCCAAGTCATATTGATGGTGACAGCTCTTTATGTTCAGACGTGGAAGAAGGAAGCAGACAACCCTATGTTCTGACAACTCCTTGTGATCTACACGCTATGGTTAGGGGTAGATTTTAGATTAGCACTAGCATTAGGATTAGGATTAGGATTAGCATGGTAGACAAAGAAAGAGGTACGCATGTTAGTCTGATAGATCAAACAAGGAAGGTTCAAGGTTGTGATAAAAAGACCAACTATTAACATAAGGAACTGCTTGAGCTCTCGTAGCAACAACTATTTGCATCTTATCATAGAGAGCAAGGAGATCTGATGAAGTAGTTGTTGCTACGAAAGCTCATTTAGTTTTGTATGTTTGTATGTAATTAGTTAGTCTTTAAGTGCCAACCACTACCTTTCCTTGATTGGGATTAGGAAAATACATTAGGGGTGTCTGAACATAGGGGGAGGGGGTTGTATAACGTAAGCTTAAAGGAACATTACAGAATTGGTAAGAACAAAACTTGTAATATTTACTTTTTGATCACAGATTTACGTAAAAACTTACACGGTCTAATGATGATAATAGAAAACATCCCTTGAAATATATCTGTCTGAAATGCCGTATTTGATGAGAAATGAATAAACTAATTTCCCGATTGGAGTTTATCGCTCAGTGAGCGTTTTATTCATTTGTTGAATCTATATATGATTTCATGCAAATGTGTAATCGGTTTTTCACTATTTTCTCGTGACCCAGATGGCCGATCGATCTCAAACTTCTACAGGTTTGTCAGTTTATGTGTATGGTGGATTACATAAAGTGCTTACACTGCCAGCAACTGTTTTGTTAGCAAAAACCAATTCTGTAATGTTCCTTTAACAGTAGATGACAAAACTCAGATGCAGACTTATAAACTGCCACAGTCAACTTGGGTATTTACACGTACGTACGTACTATGTGTTAATACCCTGAACCCCCCATAAGACTGTCCTGGCCCAGGACCCAACTGCAGTAAATGACGTCATTGAACTTGATTACCTTCAGGGAAAGAAACCTCATCAGCTGTTTTTGTCTCTGAGTTTTACACTCATTAGTGTTGATGTTTTCAATATTGTTTTGACATTATTTTAAGCTTGAAATGCATTGGGGGGAAATAACACTTCATCAGCAATTTTGTGTTTAAGATATTCATTTTGTTGTTGTTGTTTGTTGATATAACCCCTTCATAAGGTGGAGTGTTTTCAATATTGTTTCAATTTTGCAGCAAATGCATAAGGCACTGTACAGTATTGATTATGAAATTCATGCTTTCTAAAAAAACACTTTTTTCTGTGAAATATTTCCCTCTGAAATGAAGTTATATTGTACTGAAAACGGAAAACTGTACCTGAGAAGAAGAAAAAACCGCAACAGTTGATGTCAGTTGTTACAACAAAAACTAAGGATAATGTGTTTACATGCTGAACATTGTGTGTGCTTTCATTTTGATTTAAAAAGTGGGGGGGGGGAGGAAAACCTCATGCCCCCCCCCTGAATACGCCACTGTGTATTGTACTACTTATGCAGGATCTTTGCTGTGTAAAACCTCAATATGGTATGGGCAGTTTAATAAGCATTAAGCAAACATACATACATGAACAGGTGTTGACTTTTCCTCTTGTCTACATGATTATTTCGTCGGAAGGGGCACGAATAATACTAATGCATTTGACCATCATTTTTTGAGATATCAGTTAATGTTAGTGTTTTTTTTAAAAATCTGTATGTGATTGGTGGTGTATTAGTGTGTATGTTGCCTTTCTACAGTGAAAAATCAAACTCAAACCTCCCCCCTCCACATAACCCACTGCCCCTCCCCCTTTTTACTCTTGTTTTATAAATGATGACGGCAATTAAGATCATGCCCATTAATGTGTGAAATTTCTTGTAGGTTGACCAAGTTAATCAGCAGTTAATCTTAGAGGTGTGTAGTGAACTGCTGTAATCGTGATGCACTGTCTGTTATAATAAGGAGACTAAATCATGAACAAGAAGGGGAGTGTGTTTTATCATGGTTTTATAACGCCCCGGTAGATCCTTGTCATGCGATTGGAGGATTGGAGGTCACGCGGCATTCATTATTCACACCATTTCATGGCCGTGACATTAAGCGTGCATTTTGGTACTATTCAGCGTGCATTTCCGTTCCATCCTCTCTTTTTTTTTGCACTATTGCACGCTAGAGTGGGAGTGCGGCGGAAAACTTGACGCCCAATCATTAAAGGCCCTGTACACTATTGGTAAGATCGAAAAACAAAATGTTCACAGATTCACACATAACTATGATTTAAAGAAAGTAGTGGTAGAAAGGGTTTCTTAAAATATTTCTGCCTAAAATGCTATCGTTTCTGAGAAATGAGTAAAACAATAGTAATTATCGCGCGCGATAATTTGAAAAAACCTCGATGACCAATTGAGCTCAAACTTTCACAGGTTCGTTTGTTCATGCATATGTTTAATCACACAAAATGTGGACACTGATTTTGAGCTGTTACCAAAAGTGTACGATACCTTTAAAGGGAAGGTACATCACTCTAATCAATCGGTAATCACTCTAAAAAATCGGTAATCACTCTAAATAAAAAATTAATGGCAATAAAAACTGACTTGGTCAGAAATACAGCAACTATCGATGGTATAAAGCATTTTGAGAAATATTTCAATTCAAAATAATGTGGATATGGAAAAATATGTAAGTTTTTATCCCCCAAAATTTTAATCTGAGAAACGTTTCTCAGATTGTGTATTCCTATTAGGGATTATTCTTCATGCGTGGACATAACCGCTCCAGATTTTTGGCGATATCTCAAAATCGCTACCACCTTTTCAAATGAAATTTTCACAGGTTATTTTTTATTGCATATATCTACCATTTATATAGGATTAAAACAATCAAACGGTCCCAAAAACCAATGGTATACTTTGCCTTTAAGAGCACAGTATGTAGTTATCGCCAAGGCATCAGGGTCTATTCGCTAAAGACACTGGCGACCTTCAGCATTCAACGTTTTATGGACCGACTACATACCATTACAAGGCTTTCAAAGCCAGCTCATTGAATTGGAACATTCCATCTTTCAACTCATAAAAATATTCTCACCAGTGCACTCATAAATAAGCATTATTCTTATAATAACACACAGTAGAGCCTAGCAGACCCTTCCTGTGAAATATACCACTGGTAATTCATATTGCTGCACTAACATTTTATAGTCGTGTACAATAAATGGTTAACATGGGGAAAGTTTCAACAAATTAAAACAATATTATTAAAATGAACATTAAACAAATTAAAGCTTTTTGCCAGGATTTTTCCCCGCACCAAATTTACAAGAGCAGTTAGCACTCATATCGTCACCGTTTTCACGAAGAGCCACTTATGTCTAAACGCTTATTTGAGATTTACATTTTGCGCTATGCTTGGCTTAAAACTGCAAAATCTGCAATACTAAAGCCACGGTTTGCAGTTAAAAACCTATCATATGATTCTGTATAAGTTTAACCTCTACATTGACTAACTCATTTCTGTAGATATATTGGCTAATTGCGATAGTAATTAGTCAAAGATACGTGGCTCTTTGTGAAAACTAAAAAGTGAGATGACCTATTTAAACACCTCACTGGATAACGTATTAAACATAGGAAAGGGGCGTGCGTGTCACGTGATCATGCGCGCGCAAAGATAGTTGGCTGTTCGTGAAACGTGAAAAACAACTTTTGCCACATTTTACGCTCTTCTGTTACAACGTATTGCAATGCGTTTTCGGGGCCGATGGCTGTTCGTGAAAACGTAAAATTCATTTATTGAGATAAAGGCCCCTTCCTGTAATAGTCAATAATTTGTCAATAAAAGATAGGTGGCTCTTCGTGAAACCGGTGCAATATAATAGCTTAAAAGGTTCTGGGTTGTTAAAAAACAAACAACCTATACCCAAGAAAATTACACCAAAAATCAGTGGTCGCGTTTGAGTGAAAAAAAGAAGAAGAAGAGTGTTTCGTCATGTGAGGGATTTTGTAGACAGTCATGGTTCCAGATTTGTTTTCAACTGCAGCCGTCAAAATAAGCAACAGTGTTTTGTGGGGTCTTTAAATGCTATTTCCCTCCACTTTGACAGTAATTTGGCCATGTTCAGACGGCGTACTAAAGTTAGACCCAAACCGGTTTAACTTTACGAGCAGCGGGGGTTGGTCGTAAAAATAAAACTACCATGTGTTCAGACAGCTCGATGTTAAACCCAATATGGTTTATCTTCGGTTTTAAGAGGTCAAACAGCACCGTGACCCAACACCAACAACATCGCTACATTTACATAAAATCCTGCATTTTCATAGACAAGCGTGTACAAAAGACGTGTGCTTTCACAATTTATGGCGCGTTATGCAACACGTCCTTGGTCACTGGTCGCCGGTGAGGACGTAAAACTGTATGTGGTTAACTTTATTCTGTCCACACACCGTGCTAAAAGGTTTAGCCTTAAACCACCCTCGCCGACCGATTTAACTCATTCGGGTTCAACTGATTTGGTTAAGTTTTAACAGCGTTCAGACACACAAAGTTAAACCTGAATGAGTTAAAACTGACTTAAGTACTGTGTCTGATTGACCTCTTTCAGCCAAGTTATTTCTCTTGAGTATTTGTACTGGTTTGAGCTTTATCAGTGAATTTTCAGATTGATACAAATCAATTTTGTTTTATTTATTTTTTTATAACTATCAGCTCTGTACTCTGTCTTTAAAGCACATGGACAACATTGGTAATTGTCAAAGATCAGTATTTTCACTTTGTGTGACCCAACATACACATAAAATAACAGACCTGTGAAAGTTTGAGCTCAATTGGTCATAGAGTCGCAAGAGAATAGTGGGGGAAAAAAACCTAATGAATGTTTTCACTGTAATGAAAAAATCAGGATTTAGACTGGCAAGATCAGAGTTAACTAATTCTGCTACTTCTTTCTCAAAACTGTAGCATTTTAAGTAAACAATTATGAGAGAAGTTTTCACACCATGGCCCTCTTTATGCCATGTGAAGTTGCAAATCTGTGAACTCTTCAAAAAGGGGTTATCACAAAATTAGGACTTCCCTTTAAAATCTGGATTACTAAATCAACCCAAGGATTGCCAGCATGATAGATTTGTAAGACACTGTGGCTAATGGCCGACACAATTCCAGCATTTGACGGATCACCGGGGAGCATTCCGTATGCACTTTTTACACCTGACGTATCGATCTAGATTCATCTGATTATCTTATAGTTCAGAAACCTGTCAATCATCTACGAGGCTTCGGGGCACCATGGTGATTATTATTTATTTTTTCGGGGGGGGGGGGGAATCGAGGCCAAGTGTTCAAGACAAAAGTAACCGATCTAAATTAATTCGGAGGAGAACAATTGATTAGGTTAAAATCATGGAAGCTGACTGATTGCAAAGTTCATGCGAGCAACAATGCCCCAGATGTCTGTCTGTAATACTGAAGGAGTCAGACTCAAGGAAAATAGCATTGCTAATTCCAATTGCTGCAATCGGCAGCTGTTTTTTTGTGTTCTTTCTTGCAAAAAAACGGGACTTCTTTAATTTGATGAAATCTTTACTGGTCGGTAGTGTTGATCCTCCTTGCACCAGTGTCACTCAAGGCGCCTGTCAGCCACGCTACCCATTTCGGGAGTCAAATTGCAAGTACAAATTATGGTAAGCGTGTAAACGCCGCGCCGCTTGAAATGCACATGACACTGTACAACGCACGGGGATATTGATGCTCAAAATGGCGCAACGAGAGTGTTGTGTTTGCGGCCGTCAGGTGAATTGGGTCAATATTACATGGAGTGTGTATTGAGAATAAGAATTTATTCAATCTTCCAAAAACCAATGATGTATTTTTTACTTAAAGATTTGTGATAAGGAAGGAACTTTTTTTAGAGGCAGACTGACAAAACGAAGAAAGAAAGAAAGGGGGAAATAGAAAAACTGATGAACTAAACATAGAAATGACTCACCTATTGACTTTATTATGCAATAAGCCATTTGCGAGTTAGATTTGAATAATGTCTGGTACAATGACTTGCTTAGTCACAAGTCACCGCTTACATTTGAATTCCTCAGACTATAGAGACAGTTGCTATGTCAAATGGTTCGGGGCAAGCTTTTGTATAGCAACCCCCAGATGAGCAAACCCTGGTCCATTGTGCCGTACACATCATTCAGAATTGTGTATGGGTGTTCGCCGTCTCTTACGTAACTATGCAAAAGCTTGCCCCGAATCATGTGACATAGCAACTGTCTCTATAGTCTGAGGAATTCAAATTTAAGTGGTAACTTGTGATTAAGCACGTCATTGTACCAGACAATATTCAAATCTAACACGCAAATGGCTTATTGAGTCTTGCGAATTTACAATCGTGCTCTAGCGTAGCAGAGGGGGTGGGTTTGAATCCCACCCGGGTGATATGCCTGTGGATTTTTGTCCACAGGACTCGGGAAAATATTGAGTATGCAGTGCTTAATACAAGTCGGTATAAAAGGCACATGTTTTTTTAACTGGGCTTTTGTGCCTTTAATTAAATTTGTTACCTTTGTTTTTATAAATTGTAATTCAAATTCAATTCGGCCTCTGGCCTTGACTTTTTAAACATTTTTTAATAAACCAATAAAAAATATATATAAAAAGACCTAGTTTATTATGTGAATTGTTTGTACATGCTGCTGGTATGGTGAGATAATGTTGGGTCCTGGCATTAACTCATCTGCATCTTTCAACAAACTATTAAATAATCGTTGACAAATCTACTGGGTGTCGTACTGCTGTTGCCCCTGTTGTCATTATTTGATTGTCTGTTATGTGCCCTTTTTTTGGGGAGGGGCAGGGTGTTTGTTGACAAATTTATTGATAGGGCGGCCTTGTGGTCACCTGATCCTCCTTGCCACTTATTACTGGCTTCTTATTTTATACATTTAAAAAAAAAATTATATATACTTTTATTTTCTCAGTGGTGGCTTTACTTTGTGGAATGTACCTTTTAATGATTTGCAGTTGTTTTGCCAGTGTAAAGTGTAATGAAATTAATAAATAAATAAATGAATAGTACTAACCAGTTCCATTGAGTGTCTCAAATGCAAGTTTATAACTTCCCTGACAAAAAGAAAATGGCTAACAATCAAATCTAATCAAAAATTCTTCATTTTTTTTGCTCATGGCAAAAAAATAAAATAAATAAATAAAAAAATCAGATGATGCATCTTTAAGGAGCTGCTGTTACAAAGTACTTGAGTAACTTGGGGTTGAACAATTTGTCATTGTTCATTGTTCAACCCATTGTTTTAAATTTTTTATTTACCCAGTCAGTTTCCCTTGTGGTTTATTATTTGACGAAAATACTTGAGTCTGAACAATGGTAACATAGAGAAATGTTCTCTCATTTGACAAACATTTGTCCGTAAACAGACGTAATGTTCTTCAGAATTGTTCCTGGTTTTGATAGTTAGTTTCAGTTTCTCTCCTCTTGCGTTTCTGGTCAAGTGTTTTCAATTCATTTAAAGGAACATTACATAATTGGTTTTTGCTAACAAAACGGTTGCTGGCAGTGTAAGCACTTTATGTAATCCACCATATAACATAAACTGACAAACCTGTAGAAGTTTGAGATCGATCTGCCATCTGGGTCACAAGAAAATAGTGAAAAACCCATTACACATTTGCATGAAACCATATAGATTCAACAAATGAATAAAACGCTCACTGAGCGATAAACTCCAATCGTAAAATTAGTTTATTCATTTCTCATCAAATATGGCATTTCAGACAGAAATATTTCAAGGGATGTTTTCTACTATCATCATCATTAGACCGTGTAAGTTTTATGTAAATCTGTGATCAAAAGTATATTTTACCAGTTTTTTTCTTACCAATTCTGTAATGTTCCTTTAAGGCAGATATGTAGGACTGTTTCTAAGGGCACTTCAAACAGTACTTTGGTGTCATTATATCAAATGTAATATCAGCTGCAATTTTAATTACTGCTTGAAATATTTGCCCGCATCTCATTTCGAGAATAAAAATTAGTTTTTGTGGATGACTAGAGGGGTTTCGCAAGTTAGCGGATACATCTATAGGGAGACTTATAATGTCAACACTTTGTGTGTTCACATGAGGTGTAACCGTAGCGTCTATGTCTTGCATGCATGTTTTATAACAGATACGGGTGTTCTTACAGGTAGTAGAAAAGCAGATACTGTTCAGCAGAATTTGTAGGATGTAAATTTGTCCTAGATTAAAGGAGCATTATAGAATTGGTTTTTGCAAACAAAACAGTTGCTGGCAGTGTAAGCACTTTATGTAATCCACCATATACATAAACTGACAAACCTGTAGAAGTTTGAGATCGATCGGCCATCTGGGTCACGAGAAAATAGTGAAAAACCGATTACACATTTGCATGAAATCATATAGATTCAACGAATGAATAAAACGCTCACTGAGCGAAAAACTCCAATCGGAAAATTAGTTACTTCATTTCTCATCAAATATGGCATTTCAGACAGAAAATTACAAGGGATGTTTTCTACTATCATCATCATTAGACCGTGTAAGTTTTATGTAAATCTGTGATCAAAAAGTATATTTTACAAGTTTTTTTCTTACCAATTCTGTAATGTTCCTTTAACATTTCCCACTGTATTGTTGTCTGGTGGAATGTCATCAGGGCAAGGCCATTTTTATTTTGCATATAAGGGCATTTTCGTCGGAGTATCTTAAAGTCTATGGGAAACTTTTGAAGGGCACCATGCATTTGCTTGTTACAATTCTAAAAATGAAAACATAAGACTTTTTCAAAAAGCTTTTTTAACAGTTTTACTTTGTGATTTGTCATGAATTTTTTTCCCTGATTTTTTTGATATTTTCATGTCTTCCTTTACCTTTAACAATTCTTGAAAGGTGTGAACTGACCACACTGCGGGCATTGGGCTTGGGCATGGGCTTGGGCTCTGTCAGTTATTTAGAAAATGTGCACTTTCCTTACGGGGGCTTTAATCAGGCGGACGGAGCCCAAGCCGTAGCCGTGGTTTTGTGTGTTTTATGACCAAACCTCCAGTTTGCTATTTGTGGTGTGTCGTGGCCAAGTGGTCTAGTTCACGGACCCAAGCTCTGGTGTTGTCAGCAGCACAGTGTGGGTTCAAATCCCAGTCATGACACTTGTGTGTCCTTGAGCAAGGCACTTAACCATAATTGCTTCGTAAAAAGTTTGGAAGGTAGTGGTTCTGCTCTACCAGCCAGCTCCCAGTGGATGATACCCATGCCCACATCCTTACGGAGGACTGTGAAGGGGGTAACTCTGTTTCAGCCCCAGGAGTAGGTGGTAACGTGCCTCTGGTGTCATTTGATTTTGGGTCAACAGCCCAAATCAGTTAAGTGTAAGCCCTCACCTTGATTGGCCATTCGGCCTTGTGAGTTAGGCGATATCTCATAAAAAAAAAATATATAATTTTTTTTTTTTTAAATCATTTGTAGAAAATTTGTAAATCATTGTAGATAAGATTAGATTAAAACATTTTTGACAATGAACTGTTTACATATTAAAGCACTTGCCTCTCACCACTGTGACCCTGGTTTGATTCTCGGCTAAGGCTGTACGTGTGTTGGTTCTCTCAATGCCACAAGGGTTTTGCTCCCGGCCCTCTGGTTTTCCTCCCTCTGGAAAAATCAAACACTTTCGATCGCAGGCTGTGCAACTCCGTGGTCATATATATGTCGATGTGGCTGGCTGCCGAAAGGCGCCCTCGCAAGCCTGCTGCTCAATCACGTTGTTGCTGCGTCAGCTTCTCAGCTGGGAGTAAGGAGGATTAGCCTCCCAATTATTATTATCATTATTAAGCAAAGTGTTTAGAAACTTTGCAAAATTGAAAATTAAGTGTCCCAGTCAGTACTTGATTCGCTCCTGTTCGACGAGTGCATATTCCGAATATATAATATGTTATATAACTTCTTCTTTTTCTGGAAATTGGTCTGTGGCCTCAGCAAGTAAATTAAATAAAAAATGAAACATGAATATTTACAGATGGATTTTTAGATGGGAAAATTGTTGCAATATTTGAAATAATTGGTGTATTGATCATGCCGTAAACCTTTATACGGGTAAAACAAAAATACAAAGTAAAACTGTTGAAAAGCTTTTTTGAAAAATGTCTTTGTGTTTTCATTTTTAAAATTGTAATAAGCAACAGCGCATAGAGTTTTGTGTAAAAAAAGCTCTCGATATGTCATGCACATACCTCCGTTGACCCCGCCCGCCATTGGGCACAAATCTCTAGGGGTAAATTCGACAATATTTGCTGTATGAACTGATGAGTGAGCAGGGTAATATGATGGGTCAGCACCATTCGTCTCAATGGGTAGAAATGGTTTCTGTCGGGTCGTGTCACATGGTTTGGTACGCCCTCTAATTCTTATTGACCCCACGCACCCGGCTACTGTTTGCCACGTCGGCCATTTCGGGAGTCGGCCATTTCGGGAGTCGGCCATTTCGGGAGTCGGCCATTTCGGGAGTCGGCCATTTCGGGGGTCAATTTGCACGTATAATTTGTGGTAAGCGTGTAAATGCCGCTTCACCTAAAATGTGCACTACGCTGTCTAACACACGGGGACAATGACTCTGAAAATGGCGCAACCACGATTTAATATTGTGATGATGGCGTCAGGTGAAATGGGTCATTTATGCAATAGCACATTCTCTGTACAGAACAAGGGTAAATTAATGAAGGCAAAAATGTAAAAATTGATTTAGGGATTTGTTATCTGGATTCGATAACTCAAATGTCGACTCTAGAACATTCTAAAAAATGTTGAATATATTTTACAGAAGAAAGACTAGTCTCTACATGTCTTAGTACGATGCAACAACTTGTTCTTCGTCCGCCCCCCCCCCCCCTTCGACTGTTCCCAAATGGAACGGAAACCACAAACAAAAAATAGTCTGGCCCCTCGCTGCAAATCAGCACTATATAACCTATAGTGTGTCTAGGGACTAAAACAATCATTGCCTTTGGGGTCGATGAAAGTTTATTGCAGTTTGTGGACTGGACTCCAGGGACTGTTGATCATTTCAGTAACATTCATGAATGCATATTAATTATGCATATCATCTTTGATAATACTGAATGGCACATGCACCAATGACTTTGACCCAAAATATGGAAATTGTAATCATAGAGGTTTAAAGAGGAGGTCTGGTGACTTATTTTCTACATGCAGAAAGAAATCTGAAGAAATTCAAGGATAGATTAGGTTTTTTTTGTTACGGTGTATTCAACTAGTTTTGTGCATCAATGTATGACCCCGCTGTCCATCTGGGCCCAATTTCATAGACCTGCTTAAAAAGAAGAAGAAAAAATTGCTCAACAGTTTTCTGCTAAGCAAAAATAAGCAGGATACCAGTCACTGTTATTACATGTGACATGCTATTTTGGCTGGTAACCTTAAACTGGTGAGCAAAATGTTGTTGTCCATAGCTGCTTTTTGTGCTTGAGCATCTCTGTGGCATTGGGCCATTGTTCTCTTGGCTATATCTTGACCGTCAATAGAATCAGGGTGCAAAAGAATTCACTCAAACTTCATGAAAATTGTAGGGCCTTGATGAATAGTATATTTAACAGGGCTCGCCCTTAACACTAGCCCGGCGTACATTGTCTAGTAAAAAATGCTATGGGCTAGTAAACACCACTTCTCAACTTGCCCTGTGGGCTACTAAAAACTGTGAAACCTACTTGTTTAAAATGCTCATTTCTTCCTTTTCAGATGTGAATAATTAATGTATAAAATGTGTTAATCATTATTGAGTGTGTGAATATAACTTCATTTGATCATTAAACTGGTTGTGATCGTTAACATAAACACATCAGAACATTACATTTATGGAAATTCCTGTTTAAAATCTGGGCTACTAAAACTTCCTGGGGGCAAGTAAAATGCACAGTTTACTGGCCCGGCGGGCTACTTTACAAAAAGCTTAAGCGCAAGGCCTGTTTAAGTAACAGACCGAAAAAACTATAAATAACAAATAATTAAACAAGATTCTACATTTGATGTGCTACTTTGTGGTGTCAGTGATGATTTAATAGAAACAGTTTTGAGTAACGAGGCATTATTTTTTCTAATTTTTTATTTTTTTTTAAAACTGTACACTGAGATTTAGAATACATTAAACGTAACTGAATTAACCTGAGTGGTCATAGGTATTGTGATCTGCATGCTAGTATTCTTGACTTCAATTTTTTTAATTATATATAACTTGTCAACGAGGATGATTATTACGGGCCGGGTTCCTCGCAAATAAATATCCACTCGACTCTGTCTGGCATTCAAAGAAAGTCCAGCTGTGATTTCCTTCATCAACATGTGTTGCAGGAAACAAGGGTAATTACGTTGCATTTTAGTATCTCAGGAAGGCAGGTGCACGTAGTGTTTAAAATGACGGGTGCTCAGACGTTTTGAATTAAAGTCTTAGAGTGGGCAGATATTGTTTAACAAATAACGACCTCTCGTAATTGAACTCTTTCATTTCGTATTTATGGCATTTTGTTGTTGTTGCTTGATGTCCTTTCATATTTATTGGGAATCGAGTGTACAGGCTGGGAGCACATGTTTGTACTAATCCGTTACTTTGCGCACTCATTGAAATTTGAATAATTAATAATGACATTACTATATTTCTGATCTTCTCGGTAAATACATTCCTGTTTGTCCTCTTCGATCTGATGGCCAATCCCTACTGACGCAAACTACTTTTTCCACTACTTTTATGGTCAACTTCACTGCAACTTCGTTATGGAATGATTTACCACTTCATATTCGCCAAACTGGCTCTCTTCAGATTTTCAAGGGACTTTTAAAAACTCGTTTGTTTGAATCTTTATTTGTGCAACTTGCTTTCAAATTTATTTCATTGTTTTATGTTTTGTGTTGCGCATAGAGGCTTCTGCATTATGCGCTATATAAATATCACGTGTTGTTATTATTATTATTATTGTTATTATTTTGAAATGGTACACAGACTTCTTTGGTTGTGAGTGAATGCTGGATGTTGAATTCGCCAGACTGAAAGCTGTGTAGCTATGTTATATGGTTTGGGCAACCATTTGCATAGCAACCTCTAGAATAGATGAGCAATGCCTGGTACCCTGTTGCCTTAATTACTGATTCTTGTTACACCAAAATGGTGTCAGACTATTTTGTCTTCTTCTGACCTCACCTCAGGTCAGTCGTTGATTTAAAACCGTCCAATTTTGGGGACTTTTCCAAAACTTCAGCTTGGGCTCCAGCTTGGGCTCCGTCATCCGTCATGGAGCGGTATACATTTTGCACGTTAATTGTTTCCAACATCAAACGGAGCGCAGAGCCGGAGACGGGGCATAGGCCAAGGTTTGGAAAAAGCTTTCGGTCACATTTTCCTGGGAGTTGACCAACCATGTGAAATCGTTCAATGTACGACTGTGCACAGAACTAATGGTGTACAAGTATGTACTGCAGTAGACGCATTCACCACGTGACATCATATTGCAGGCTGGCATAGTTTATCTATCACTCAAAACCACAGTGGAGGATATTGAATGGTCAGACAGTAGGAGGGTTGACTGTGTACTGTGTAAGATGCATTCACCACATGATATCATATTGCAGGCCGGCATAGTATCTATCATTCAAAACCACAGTTAGACGATATTAAATGGTCACACAGTAGGAGGGTTTAGAAAAGAAAAGATAGAAGGAAAAAAACAGTGAACTAAAAATTATCACTTGGGGAAATACTTATCAAAATCAATTCAGAGCTCATCTGTTAAAAACATAGTGACCGACACTAAAACATGTATCTTTTACAGCTTACATGTAAGTGTAATTTCTTTTGAATGCTCCGTATTTTTGACCGCGTGAGGGCGCTCTCAAAAACATTTTTATCACTTCCGGGGGTATAACTAAGCGATTATCGTCTGCTCAGCTAGCTGTGTACAGTTTTAACATCGGCGTTCTGTCACTTCTGTGCACGATAGTTTCTAGTTGCTTCTAGAATCTAAGGTGGATTAATAACGGCTCCTTTAAAGGTGTTATTGTCCGTGATGGATATGATGTTGTTAGTAATGTGTTTCAGTCCTTAACTGACTGGATGAAACAGTTTTTGTTTGCAGAGAACAGTTGTTTCTATAAAGAAGAAAGGATGAGCGATGCTTAATTGCCAGTTCTGATATTGTGAGATAAGATGCAGGGCTCTTTATTTCTTTAAAGGAGCCGTTATTAATCCACCTTAGATTCTAGAAGCAACTAGAAACTATCGTGCACAGAAGTGACAGAACGCCGATGTTAAAACTGTACACAGCTAGCTAAGCAGACGGTAATCGCTTAAGTTATACCCCCGGAAGTGATACAAATATTTTTGAGAGCGCCCTCACGCAGTCAAAAATACAAGATAGTCTATAAATATTCTTCCAGCTTGTTTTTTTTATATTTTTATTTTATTTATATATATTATTATACCCCTTCCGTTTAAACAATGCCAGAGCCTGGCACTGCGCTGTGTAAAAACCATCAATCCATTACGCGAGGCTAATTTAACCCTTAAATCCAATGTGCTGCCTCACATGTAATCCGCACCACTTAACGCTACAAAAAGAAAAAACATTGGGAAAATCAATTGATTGCGAGACTCTCTTTGAGTCCCGACTATACTTTCGCCATGACTCGTGTTTGACCCACTAAGGCTCGCCTACCGCTTGACCCCCCGTAGATGGAGAGTGTAATGACGCAGCATGGTCCACATCAATCACATGGTCGTCGATTCCGGAGTGTTTGTCGGCCGGACTATAAAGAACATTCCTCGGAGTGTCGGAAATAAAATAAGACATCTCAGACCCTTTTGCTACAGTACGGTTCTGTGTAATGAAGATACACTGAAATTTATTGATCATTTTGAAGGTACACACTGTGTCTGTGAGCATGGAACAACTCAACCATAATTGTCTTCCATGCACCTAGGTGTATATAAATGTGATCCAAATGCTGATTGTTCATGGTGTTTGATTAAAATCGGATCACTCAAGACACTCGTGACCCGGTTGAGAATGCGTATTTTCCAGGGAGTTGAGAAAGTTTGTTACACTGTTGAAGTATTCAACAAAATGACCGTGGATATAAATGAGTCCATAGAGATCTCACAGTTGCAATAAATTGTAACCATAATAACTGAAATTTATAGAAATTGCACCAGAACACTCACTCACTCACTCCTCTCTATTGCATCTGGGGTCAACGTCATGCTATTCTCTTATGCCGCGGTCAGTAGCTTGATTCCAGAGCCATTCAACATTGCTGGATGGACCCGGTGGCTCGATCCAAGATGATCTCGGGCGGCCTCTAGGTTCTCGACCATCCAGGTTCCGGTGGGGGATCCTGCTCCCCTGGAAAATGCAGGAATACACGGCCTTGCAAGTTAAAGGAGTATGTGAGGGGAGAGTGCCGTCGCTCTCCTCTGCACTCCTTCACTTTGTCCAAGGAATAGACCAGAATTAGCACTCCTTAAAATTGAAAGTCAATTTTTGTAATACTGGGCGGTGGAGAAACAAGAGTTTTATTCACTGCAGGAAATGAAGTACCAATGTGGTGTTGATTTTGTTCGATCAAAACTGATAATCTACCAATCCGATAATGCAATTCAGAATGAATCGTCAGAAGGTACTTTCGTGGATTAATTAAACACGAAAGGTCAGATTTTACAAAAATCATGTTTTACTGTCCACTTTAAGACACATTTTTTAAAGTTTGGTTCAAAGGAGTGCAAAGAGCTCTCATGAATAATTTAAGGAGAGCAATTCCTCCATTTTAAGAAATACCAGGAGAGCTAAGAACTTTTTAGCTCCACTGGTATTTCTTAGAGTGAAGGACTGAATACACTACACTCAGCTTAAAAACAGTTTAGTCTAATCTATAAAATTTCATCTGTTAATTTTTGTGAAAAGTTGGGTTACTGTTCTTTTATCTGAACAATGGTTTTTGTACACCAGAGCTGGGGGTCTGCACTGAAACCATAATGAGCTGTAGATTTATTTATCGTTGCGAGCGGTTAAGGTCCATCAACTAAAAGATCATCAATTCACAAATAAAATATATGACATCAGAGCAACCATCTCCTTCTTTTACCCCCCCCCTCCCCTTTGAATCGACTCGCCGTATAGACCTGCATATGAATGAAGTTTAACTCTTTCGCTCCGAAATTGAATTTTCGAATTTCGCGCGGTTTGTACGGAATTAATTATTGGACGCCGCCATCTAATGTGTCAATAATACCCTTGGCGCGATGGAAAGCCAATGGCAGCAACTCAAAGCCGCTGAAACTAGGGTCAGAGGTCATCCAGATGGCAATACGGCATAAATTATGTAAAAAAGGCACACGTCATGGGGATGCCCCAAGTATCTACAGTGACGTCAATGAGCCGCTGTGAGCGGCTTTCTGTAGGGAACGGGACATTTCTGTGAGCCGCTGTGGGTGGCTCACCGTAGCGAAAGAGTTAATGACCTTTAAACATCTGTACATTATTCCCAAATCTTGTTCTTAAAGTTGTTCCCAATCTTTGTTTATCTCAGTGAGAACACGCATAAGCCGGTGTGCCGGTCGTTGACAGCTCCAGTGATGTCCGTCACCAACCCCGACGACGAGAACAAAGTCTTCTTGAAGCCCAAGATTCCTCTTGGACCGAGGGTCTCTGCTCCTATGCTTGGCATCTCAAGCGTCGGTAAGTCCACTCTTTCTGTTTTTTTTTTTTATTATTATTTTTTTATACGAGGAAAAAGTTTTAAAAACTGTTCTCTGCAAAAAATTGTTGTTTGAATGTTTCACAAAGTTTCTGACTACTGTCATGTCTCTGAGTGGTCATGCAGTCGTTGAGTTTTCTCGTATCTTCTATTTGGAAGGCACATGCTAGGAATTTTGATGTCATGGTTTGCAATGAGTAATAAGCCATTTGCGGGCTTTCGTTTAGCAACCTCCAGACTGAGCAAACGCTGAAACCATTGTTCCACAAAAGAATTCAATCAGATTTGTGTTTGGGTGTTGGCCGACTCTTATGTAACGATGCAAAAGCTTGCCCTGAATCAGTTGACATTGCAAATGGCTCTATAGTCGGAGGATTTCAAAGGGAAGCAGTTTTTGTGGCTGAGGAAGTCATTGTACCAGACTTTATTCAAATGTAATTCGCAGAGGGCCTATTGTCGAACATTCTTGTGGTCAACTTTTTGAGGAGGAAAAAAATTGCAAGAATTTAACCACAATTTACTTTTTCACTTTCTCTTTCAATGAATTGACACTTTCAACTTTTAATGGATGATTGAGGAGAAAAAGTGTGACTTCATTTGAAAAAATTGCAAAGGGAATTCTTGATTGTTTGTCAGAAGTGTCAGAGTGCATGTTCATATTGAGGGTGATGTTGTGGAAGACTTATTTAAACTGTGAACGTTTGGATGCTTTGTCCGAAGTGTCTGAGTGGAGATGCATGTTTGGAAGTGATTTGTAGAGGACAGAGAATGTTTTCAGTTGTAGATTTGAGGCACTGAGAATGAGGAAACAGTGTGAGTGACACAGAGTGAGTGAAACATTGTGTGTAACACTGTGTGAGTGACACACTGAGTAACACACTGCGAGTGACATACTGCGAGTGACACACTGTGAGTGACACACTCTCAGTAACACACTATGAGTAACACTTTGTGAGTGACACACTGAGTAACACACTAAGTGACACACTGTGAATGACACACTGTGAGTGACAAACTGAGTGACACAAAGTGAGTGACTTACTGTCAGTGACACACTGAGTAAAACACTGTGAGTGACACACCATAAGAGACACATGTGAGTGACACACTGTGAGTAACACACTGTGAGTAACACTTTGTGAGTAACTCTTTGTGAGTGACACACTGAGTAACACACTGAGTGACACACTGTGAGTGACAAACTGAGTGACACATAGTGAGTGACACACTGTGAGTGACACACTATGAATGTACAAGTGGAAATAAAGTGTGGTTGGATATGGTGTACTGTATCAAGGTTGGAACTTTGTTCTTTAAAGGGACGGACAATACAGGGAATTTCTAGCAGGAAAGTTTCTAGTTTAGAGAAATTTAAAGGCAGAGTTAACCAGTAAGAAGCAATCAGGGCCCAATTTTATAGAGCTGCTTAAGCACAAAAAATAGCTAAGCACAACAAAATTATGTTTACCAGAATAAGGTTATCAGCCAAAATACCATTCCATGTGTATAATTAATTATCTGTGACCCACGTATCCTGCTCAATTTTGCTGAGCAAACAATTCTTCAGCACTATTTGCTGCTGAGTCAGCTGTATGAAATCGGGCCCAGACCTTTTTACCTGTTTCCAAATTAAACACTCGCTGTGTTTAAGTGAGTTTAAATGAGCAAAGAATGGTAAACCAAGGCGGAATATTTGTGTAAAACGTGTCGGCAGCTTCCAGGTTTGTAGTTTGACTATATGGACCATGAGATCCACCTTGACTGAGTCTTGATAGTCTTGGTTGCCAAGGTAAGTGGCTATTTTATTTAGTATTATTTTTTGTCATGACTCTTTTCAAATAACTTTGGCAACGATCAGCTGCAAGCAAAGGTGAAACAGCAGGTAAGAAAGAGAGCAATGGCGAGAGATCAGGATTGCCTCTCTGAGAAACTGAAAACCACGAACGGCGCCCTCTGTTGATGATCTTTGTTCAACAAGGAATAGATATTTATTTTTCTCCTCGATGATGTAGTCTGAGAAAGGGAGTGAGCCCTCTATTGGTTGTATATATAACATGTGAAGTGTTGTAGAATGAATACCAACAACTTCAATTTTAGGGTGTTGATTACAAATTAATGTTTGTATTTTTTTTAATAGACCCCAAACAAAGATATGATAATCGAGTTTTACAAGCTTTCCTATTGAAAGGTTGTTTGTTCATTAGTTCAAAACATTGATTCTCGTTAACTAAATTTTCAGGTTTGGGGAAATCTTATTGTGACATTCGGAGTACAACATTCATACACACCTGAATTGCAGTTTTAGAATTGAGCCCAACTGTGAGCAAGTAACAAGAGTTACTAAGGACTTTACAAATATAACTGTCCCAACACTTTTTCTATTTGAGAGGGTTCTCTGGGGAAAAAAAGTAGCTTATGCTGATGATAAACAAGAAAGCAAATGGAGGCATAGGCCTGACTGACCCTTTGAAACTCTTCTAAGGTTGCAAGACTCCACTTGACCCTGGCCTGAGTGCAATAACATTGGGCCAGTAATTACCTCTCAACCAAACAAGTCCAGCAGCGTTTTTCTCCATTGAGTGCAAACACATATTTTTAAGGATTGCTAAGTTGCTTAGGTTATCAAGTCTAAATTGCCATCAGAAAACTCAGCAAGTCTTGTAAAAGTATTTTGGTCCAGTGGAAGTTCTAAGGTGCAAACCCTGTGGCCTGCAAGACATTTTCTTGAAATTGGTGAACCTGAATTGTTTGGAACTCAAAAGTACACGGAAGTCGTGCATGTAACTTGTAGTCCCACTCATACTGGTACTCACACTCATAGCGGTACATGTGTACTTACGCTGGTACTCGCACTCACAGTAGACTCCCGTAGACTTTGTACACACAATTCCTTGTGGAGCAACCCAGTCTTTAGAATTTCCCTATGGAGGCTCTTTGTTATCCCCTTTCTGTTTTGTTCTCGGTCTCCATAAGGTAGTGAAAATGAAATCACTCTCACACTCATACTTGTACTCACACTCATAGCGGTACATGTTACTAGTACTCGCACTCACACTCATACTTACATTCATAGCCCTACATGTGTACTTATACTGGTACTCACACTCACACTCAGAGTTGTGTACACTCTTGTGCTCACGCACACTCATACTCGTACTCTCATACTTGTACTCACACTCGTAGCCATACATGTTACTAGTACTCGCACTCATACTCATACTCACACTCATAGCCCTACATGTGTACTTATACTGGTACTCACACTCACACTCAGAGTCCTATATGCTCTTGTAGTCCCACTCATACTCGTACTCACACTCGCACTTATAGTCGTATATGTACATACTTATATACTCGTACTCACTTTCATAGCCATACATGTATTTGTACTCGTACTCGTACTCGTACTCACTTTCATAGCCATACATGTATTTGTACTCGTACTCGTACTCGTACTCACTTTCATAGCCATACATGTATTTGTACTCGTACTCGTACTCGTACTCACTTTCATAGCCATACATGTATTTGTACTCGTACTCGTACTCGTTTTCATAGCCATACATGTATTTGTACTCGTACTCGTACTCGTACTCACTTTCATAGCCATACATGTATTTGTACTCGTACTCGTACTCGTACTCACTTTCATAGCCATACATGTATTTGTACTCGTACTCGTACTTTTACTTGTACAAATTTACTCAGCTATAGCTCTTGGTTGTTAGGCACAAACACATACTTGAATTATTTTGGTTGCAACTCTAGCGTTTATTATCTATGCCTATTTTTGAGAGTGTTTTCTGGGTTCACATCCAGTTTATTGTGCCGTGTTTGTCTTCAATATCTGACGTACAGTGTACGTGCAGTCTGCGTGTCCACACAAAAAAGTTGTGATAAGTATTAATATCCTCAAACTTGTATTCATTTTTTAGTTTTGGTTTTGTCTCATTTTTGTGTCGTACGTGCAGTTTTGCATGTTCACTTAAAAAACTTGTGACCAGTGTTAATCCTCGATTTTGTACTCCTTCTCAGAATCTAGTTTGGGTAGTATGTGGGGTACGTGCAATTTCGCTTGTTAACGATCCCCAACCAGTACGATGGAGACGACGGAAGCTTAGTTTCTTGTCACCAAATTCAACTAATTAAAAGGATATTACATTTCAACATGGACTGAGTCATGTACTTAAAATGTACAAGACGTGTGAAAAGTTTTCTACAAAGCCGCACGTAGACCACCAGGACAGCGACGTTTCCCTCCCCCCCCCTGATGTATTATAGTTGTGAGTTTTAGTATCGCAGACTACATCACAGATTGGTGTGAACTGATGAGGGATGTAAAATACAAACAGGCGAAGGACAAACAACGAGACGTTGATGTCTCACAGTACGTTGCACCTGTTTTTATTGAAAAGCACGGCCTGAATTTATACTCGGGGTTGTAGTTGTCAAATCTGTGGCGGTGATTTGCAGGCCGTCGAGGGGCGCCGGAGACGTCTTTCGGTCGCAGGATGAGTTTTTAAACTCTGGACGGTGTGGCCGTTGGTTTAATGACACGTTTAACGGCCGAGTGTTGGACATGAAAACTGTCTGGTGAACTTACCAGACAGTCAGACTGCGGGTTGAAGAGTTTAGCTCGTTAAAGGCATGCTGCGGCAACGGGTCCTTTCTCTATGGTTTGTGTTACTAGCAAAAGTGAGCAAGCATTGTCGATCAATCAATCCATTAATCAATCAATCATCAGGTATTTGTAGAGTGCCATCTTCCTCTTCGTTTCCTCTTCTCCGGCACTCAGCGAAGAGAAGAGAAATTAAAGACAAAATAGTTGTACATCAAGTGAGGTCTCTAGAAAACTAAAAATTCATGCACACAATATAAGATCGTAAGGCATCATGTGTACTTAAACGCATCCACACATTGTTGTCACAAATGAGAAAAATGTTTTCATACTTTAAGCTCGACAGAGAAATAGAGCCGTGGGTTTTTTCCCCCAAATTTCATTCCAGTTAGACCAGGATAAATGGAGGCTTCTCCACTGATGACAAATTTAAGAATAAAAAACATTTTGAAAGTGAAAGTAGCACACTGAGAATAATTTCTTAATTTAAGGAAACCCTTGGCAGTTTTTTTATATTTTTTGTCAATACTGCCTCTAAAACATACAGCCTTAAATTGGTTTCCGGATTCTTTCTCAGAAAGACTCTTATTAAAATGACACATTTTCCAGAGAACTGGCTGGGGCGTACTAAGTAGCCGTTAACATTAAGAGGATATTTTTTTATTAACTTCTATTTATCATTGATCGGTTTGATGTGAGCTCGGACGCTTTTTTTATTGAATCTTCCAAGAATCAATTCACTGTACTGCGCAGTTGACTGTCAGTCAACTCGTGTTGTGCCAAAGATATTATTATTAGAATTATTATAATATCTTTTGGGGTATTGAAACCTATAGGGACCCTCAAAAGTGACTAACGATGTGACCTGTAGGCCTGAAGGTACCCTTATTGACTGACCCCTTTTGCATTGACGTCACCACCCCCCCCCCCCCCCCCGTCACCTAAAGACTTACTACACCGTAACACGTGGGGGTATTTGACTCCAAAATGGTGCAAGCAAGATTAATCGAGCAGTGTTGCAGTGACAGTAAAAAAACCAAATTGAAAAAGTTATTTGAGTCTGGTCTGTTTTCTACATATCAAGTGAGGCGTTTTAGATTTTTAGGATATCCTATACCTCGAGGCATATTGATGTGGTGATCCAGCCATAGTACCGTAGCCTAGCCGCCAATTCATACACTGCTTAAGTCTCAAACCCATGTATTAATGCAGTGAGAGGTGAGGGAGCTTAGAAGCAAGTGAAAATCAATTTGATTTCACCCCACCCCCCCCCAAAAAAATAATTAATAAAACAAATCACAGGTAAACACTCTTAAATTTTATCAACCGTAAAGCAACAAAAGCAAAGATTAGTTTGCTACGACAAATGTGATTTTGTCATGCCAGGAAATAACCATAAAAATTAAAAATGGGGGGGGGGGGGGCTAGGAGACGGAGAAACAAGAAAGGCTCTTTTGTCCGTGCAGGTTATTGGTTTCCATGGAGATAAGCAGATGTACAAAGGCTCTACACTTCTTGAGTGCGTAGGTGTGGGGTGGTGTTATTCTGTGTCGTTGCAGTGCAAAAGTACACGAATGTGGCTCGCATTCTTGCTGCTTTTTGGCAGCCTTCATACTTCATTGCAAATCTTATTCAGTTTATTTTAAACAAAATAACTCTTACGCCATATTGTAAACAACAACTTCAACCAACCAACCTGTTTTGGTTGACTGTATTTAAAAAAACAACACATCTGTGTTCATTTAGTGGACACTTTTTAGTGGGCAATCAGTTTGTCGTTTTTACCCCTTTCGGAATCTTTTCAGTTCAACCGTATCCGTATAATCGATCGGCTTGCACAAAACGAGCCAAACGGTCGCCAAATCTGTGAACTTTTTTCCCTTATTCTTGATCACCCTCTTCACCACAAGACCTCCGACAAAAAATATGACATCAACATGGTATCGTTTTACAACAGCGGTGTAACAGAGAAGAATTCCTTATGTTACTCTATCGGACCGGTAATAAAAAAGAATTCCGGATCGTATTCCATTTCATAAGCTTAAATCAACTTCTGTCGGTTGGCATGTTGTGGAAAGTAGAGGTGGCGGGTTATGATTTGTTTCATATTTTTAACGATACAGCGATGTGTGTGTTGTTGTTTTGTTGGAGCTTTTATTGTCGTTTTGCAAAAACCTTATTTTATTTATAATGCGCCATGTCTGTCTTAAATGACACGCTCCTCGCGCTGAATTATCAAATCTTGTGGAGATTGTTGAAAATTCTGTAACCCTCTTGCTGTCTGACCGTTCAATACCATTCAAGTGGTTTTGAATGATAGATAAACTGTGCCATGGCCTGAAATGTGATACCATGAGGGAATGCATGTACACAGTACACAGTTAGTTCTGTGCACAGTTGTGCCACCAAACACAACCTTGGCAGTCGAATGGTTTCGAAGGGTTGGTCAACTCCCTGGAAAATGTTGCCAAGGAGTCACTGAGAGATAGGAGCGTTTAATGAGACGAAGCAGCCATAATACAACACCTTGAAAGTGATACAAGGTGAAGTGGCGCATATTGCTGCCAGACCATGCCGTGGAAAACCCCTTCTCTTTACGATAAATGCGCTGGTTTATTTTACACACACAACACACGGTACCTACGGCTTTACGGTTCATCCGAAGGACGAAGCAGTAGTGGTTCAGTGTCTTGCTTAAGGACACAAGGTGTCAAGACCAGGACTCGAACCCACACTCTGCTGATCAGAAACACCAGAGCTTGATTCCGGTGGAGCGGTTAAAACCGCTCGGCCACAGCACACACAAAAACTGTTCAAAAAGTTACCAAACAAAACTTTAAATTCATCAAATATTAAACCGCATCCTCTGATAAAAAATGCGGCTAAATATTTTTCAAAAGGGACGGCATAATGTTTTCGGAAGAAAAGTTTATATGACTATACCCTTGTTTCCAGGTAGTAGCAGGCATGCAATTTTTTAGCTGATCAGTGGATTTCCTTGTCTTAGCTTTCTCAGCTGGGCCATTGAAAATGATAATACACCGGCCTGGCACCTCCATCTTTTTTGGGGGGGGGGAACTAAAGGCAGTTGCTTACCTGTAGTAGACTGTGCAAGTCTGGCATGGATTCAAAACTAATTTTGAACCTTGAAACTGATGTACATTGCTTTAATGTGGGAAGGAAACCCAAATCACACACTTAAACGCTCAAATACAGGTGAGACTTGCACAAGTCTATTGTCCTGAAAATGTATGTGACGTAAGATGTTCAATGTTTGTATTTAGAGCAAAATGTCAAACTCTGGAGTTTGTTTTTAATTTCAATTTTTGAAAATAATTAATGTTTTAGAATTTCAGTCTGTTTTTTAAAAAACTATTTTCTCGTAATTACAGCATTTGTATTTGAAGTACTAAATCATCTACATCTTTTAACAGGACTCGGGTAAGCATATACTGTGATTTATTTACACATATCGGTGTTTGGGTAAAACCAAATAATATTTTTCATCCCCGATGCAAATTTAACGTCTATTAGATCATCTTCGTTTCCCATCATGAAATAAACAGATCTTCAGCTGGGTCCAGGAATTCAAGTCGTAAACTATCGCTAATCAAAAATAATAAAAAAACCATCTGATTATGTTGTCTGGTCACCAACGTGAGACGGAATTTCGAGGCGGCTAGCACAGAAGACAATATTGATTTCATGTACCCTATAAAACTGTGACTGTTTACTCGGAATGTGCTTATGCCCTCCAGATGTGAAAAGTAACACACGAAAGAAGAAAAAAAATAGAAGTGAACTAATCAGCTTTTAGCCTCCAACCCCCCCCCCCCCTCTCCCTCCCGAACGGTCATGACGGACATTTTAAGTTTCAGGGGGGGACTAATATATCCCAATGAATTTCCACCCGGAGCGAAACTCGTCATGAGCAGGCGTCGAAATTAAAAATTTGACAATTTTCTCCCCGCCGCTGCTGCGATGTACGTTTTGTCTGCATGCATGTACTTCCGTTCTTGACAGTTTGGCTTTGAGAGTTGTTTACCAGAGGATTGGAGTTCCCAAATGAAGGAACTCGTGAACTCTCGCGGAGGGTTTATTTCTGGTCATGTAATTTTTTTTCTTTGAGATTGATTAAAATGATATGGATAGTGTGCGGATCAAACCGTTGTTTGTTTCACAGTGAAATGTTGTCTTTGGTTCTCGTGGGTATTCGACTTTAATCGATTTATAAATGGGAATGTGTCTAGGAAGATGTTGAATGTTGTTTCGGACTGGTTAATTTACAAGTAATGTTTTCTTGAGTAAGTAAAGTATTGTCGGATGATTGGGAAAAGTTTTTTTTCCTGGCAAGTTTGTTTGCTTTGAAGCTGCAGTTCGAAAAAAAAAGAAAAAAAAAAGAGGGGTTCATTTTGATGAAGTCATTAAGCAGACAAATCTCTGTTTAGCAACCCTTCGCTATAATGTAAACAAGGCAAGAGACTCAAATGAAAGGAAATGAGACTCGCTGATTTGCCAACAGTCAGACGCTGCACCACAACAACAAAACCTGCATACACAAAACAGTAAACAGATAAACCTAACCCCCCAAAACACATACACAATATAGTACCTATCCACCAATTCGCTACAAATTTGCCATTTTTGTAATAACCATTTTTGGGGTGTGCTGGCAAATACACCAAGTGGTTTCCGTGGCAACTCTTCATATAAGCACTAAGTTACACATCAATGGCACCTCACACAAGTTGTCAAAATTGATCTGTGTATATGTTTGACGAGGCGTAACTCAATATTTTTGTGCCAGGACGTGAATACAGAATCGCCACTTTTACGCAAGCGATGTGACAAAATGAGTCTATGTTTGCTTCTGAATTTTTGAGAAGTGCAGAGGCTCTGTCAGACATTTTTTTAACAAAAGGAGCATATGTTTTATCGTACCCACACAAGGTTGTGTCTTTAACGGGTGTGCACAACATGGTACGATTGAAAACAGAAATGTTCACAGATTAGCACACAACTTAACATGGTATAAAGATGGTCACCGTGGAAAACTTCCTTGAAATGTTTTTTGCTTCAAATGCTATAGTTTTTTTAGAAATGAGTGAAACAATTAGTTTTGATCTCACCAGTCCAAAACCTGAGTTTGAAAACAGTGAAAACAAATAAGATTGTTTTTTTTTTTACTAAGAGCTTTACTTTTCAATTACGCTAGTTATCCATGGCAACCTTTTTACAAAAGGGAACATTTTCTTTTCGTGGCCTTACATGGCTGTTCTCAGTATGTTGTGCTGCTTTTGTGGTGTTAGACGTACATGACCAGGCCAATATTTTGGCGTTAAATTCTATAGTTTTTTTTTTTTGAGAAATGAATAAAACAATTTAGTTTTGATCGCGCAAGTCCAAAACCTGATTAAAAACAGTGAAACAAAAATTATCATCATTGTTTTACTGCTTCCTGGTGACTCGGATGACCGACTGAGCTTATCTTTCACGACGTTTGTTATTTTTCTTATGTTGGGTCACACAAACTGTGGCTTCTATCTTTTACCATAACCATCGGTGTCCATGTGCTTTTAAAAAAATCAACCAGTCGTTCTAAAACTATTTAAAGTGAAATAAATATAGTTAAAAATATATTCAATGCTATAAAGGTGGAATTAATCCTGTCACTCGGTCCAGGGGGTGAGTGGGGGCGGTCCAGGGGGTGAGTGGGGGCGGGGGGGGGGCCGAGACAACGGCTATTTTTTATATTTTTTTAAAGACATTGATCGATGTCTTTAGAGATAGTCGTTAGGATTTGCAACTGGGAAATGAGTTTGTTACCAGATCATCAAGGTGGCTATACAAAAAAAAAAAATTGTAACCCTCAGAGGTGAAATTAGTGGGATGCATTGACGTCATTGCCTCGTCCAAAATAGAGCTCCGGGAAGGTTGCAGATTTCTTAATGAGCTTTCTTTAATTGGCATTGCTGACTTGTAACCTTGTCATGTCGTCCACTTTAAACAACGGTTCAAGCTTGGCTTGTGTACTCATTATAAATCATAACAATTTAAGATTGATGTTGCGCCCCTAACATTAAAAAATAGCGCGTAGCATGTTTTAAAATGCACAGATCGGAAGAAAACAAAGATGAACGAGACTGGTCAGTGCCCAAACCACAGGATGGGGATACGTCTGTCCCGCCAACAGAGACCTACTAGTTACTCATTACATCAGCCAAACCCTGCTGGCATCAGTAATGTTTGGATCTTTTTTAGGAGACAAACACCTCTAACCCACCTATGTAAAAAATTTTAAACTAACTGGCGAGGCGGCCACACAAGAAAAACAAACAAACAAACAACCAACAAAAAAGACACAAAAGAACAATCCATAAAAAATATTAAAGTGCAGCATTAAAAATATGGGGTTTTATTTCAAAAGAGGCGAGTTTCCATACGCTACACAACGTCACCGTTTTCACGAAGAGACCACTTATGTCCAAACGCTTATTTGAGATTTATATTTTACGCTATGCTTGGCTTAAAACGGCAAAATCTGCAATACTAAAGCCACGGTTTGCAGTTAAAAACCTATCATATGATTCTGTATAAGTTTAACCTCTCCATTGACTAACTCATTTCTGTAGATATATTGGCTAATTGCCATAGTAATTAGTCAAGATACGTGGCTCTTCGTGAAAACTAAAAAGTGAGATGACCTACTTAAACACCTCACTGGATAACGTATTAAACATAGGAAAGGAGCGCGCGAAGATGTGGTCACGTGATCAATTGCCACATTTTACGCTCTTCTGTTACAACGTATTGCAATGCGTTTTCGGGCCGATGGCTGTTCGTGAAAACGTAAAATTCATTTATTGAGATAAAGTCCCCTTCCTGTAATAGTCAATAATTTGTCAATAAAAGATAGGTGGCTCTTCGTGAAAACGGTGACGACATATGCCATGTAAATGAATGAGTAATTTTGTTCTTTAGGCCTTTATATTGTTATGTTGGAAAAGTGGGCACAAACGCTCTCACTTTTTCACAAAAATAATCTAAATTTGTAAAATTTCACTCAAAAGTTTCTGTTCATTTTTGTGAAAATCTGGAAATTCAAGACATGTTAAATGTTTCATGAATTTAAACTATTTCTGTGACGTCCCTATTTTAAATTTTATTTTACGAATCTACACTTAACTGACGAATCTGCACTTAAGTGTAGATTCGTAACAAATCTACAGTTGAGTGGATTCGTTACAAACTAAAGTGAAATGTTCGACGGGAAAATGACTGTCTTTCCAAATTGAAAGGATAACATGATGTGCACCAAACACAGCTTTTAATGTACTTTACCATAGAAACTGTATCACATGAAGGAATCTAACAAACAACTCATCACACATACATAATCTGTAAAAGATTTTTTAACAAGCTAATCACTCAATTAACACTCAATTATTCAGGAAATAGTTAAGTCAGAGAATAGACTCTAAAGTGTAGATTCGTGAACACAATGTACTCGCCTTCAGCTCGTACATTCTATTCACGAATCTACACTTTCTCGTCCATTCTCCTTAACGTATTTGGATTGATGTGTGTGGATACTGCTTTCTAAGAATATTATTTTTTAGTTCCTTGCCTAAACCATAGACACATGAATAAATAATGAATAAATTGTTATTCTCGAGGCATAGTGGTACATCTCTCTCAAAGTGACACGAAGAAATTTTCTGCATCGTCATCGTTAAAGATTGACGGGAAGAAAATCTGGAAATTCATGACATTTTTAATGTTTCATAAATTGTAAATTAGATTGATGTGTGGGATACTGCCTTCCAAACATATTTTTTAGTCCCTTGCCTAAACCATAGACATTATGAATAAATTATGTAAAATTTTCTGTTCTCGAGGCATAAGTGGTACATCTCTGTCAAAGTGACACGAAGAATTTGTTTTGCATCGGCATCGTTAAAGATTGACCGAAAGAACTTAACCAGAGTAAGTAATACCCATCCAAAGCCATTAAGCAGTTAGTAGTTCAGCTGCCCCCGAGGTTAACCTCAATAGATCCACTAACATTGTTTAGGATTGGAATGTCTCAAGAATCTTTGACGTCACAAGATGTCAACTTTTTTTTCCCTTCTTCTTCTTCTTCTTCTTCTTCTTCTTCTTCTTTATGAACGAGAAAAACAAAAAGAAAAAGGATAGAGGAGCCGTGACTGTTTGCGATAAATTAATCATCGTGTTATTATTTTATGGGATTTGAGTTAGCGAGATGGAGCCTTGGTCGGCAGTGACTCTCTGGAATTCAGAATAACTTTCAATCTAAATATTATTATTATAAAATGGTTTATTTGAAAAGGAAAAAAAAATTAACTCACAATGGACCTTCACATTGACGTCATCACGCCGCCATCTTTAGAGGTACATTAAGATGGCGTAACAATGGAAAATGCACATCTATGTACGCGCGGCGCACAGAATCAGCCAATGAGTGACCTTCTTTTGACCTCTAGCCGAGGGTGCCCAACTCAATCCACGTCATGTGCATAAGGTTTATTGCTGGCTGGAAGGTCAGATAATACGTAGATTTCCCATCACCAGAAGTTTAAATGTTCTGTGCTCCGCTTACATCTAGACCTTATTAAAATTAAACATCCATTCAAAAAGGAAATCCCTTTGAAAATGAATTATTCATTCTTCGTTGTAAAACATCCATTTAAAACATAACCTGGATATAAAGAGACCTTGGGCGCGTCTTGGCAATCGATCCCAAACAGAAACATGTCGGTGCTTTGGTCTTTGGTTAAGCTACTTTTTCCTTTTTTTCATGTTTAGTAAAGCTGTGGGGAGGCATTTATTATTACGAGACAGACGCCTCTAACCCTGCCTATGTAAACAAATTAATAAAAATGATTAAAAATTCAAAATCAAAAACACCATTCAAGTCTCAGTGAGGAGTTGGGTTGGCATATTATATATATGAGGGGAATATCCAAAATAATTGATCTTTAATATTTTTATTGTTATTGTTGTTATTATTATTTATTCTGGACAGATGTGTGATAAATACTGTATACTCGGGTACTTTCTGAGTCTTGTGGAAAAAATATTGTAACCATCGACCTCTGCAATCTAGAACAGATGTGTTGACCTCCTGATCACCGAGCATGCCCGGTGACGAGCGGCCAGTTTGGATCCTGTAATTAGCAACTATTTAATAGATCTAATTATTGCACAGGGGATCTTTTTTTTTTTTTAAACCCTTACACCAATGTGTGCTTAAAAAAAAGAAGACTAATATTCTTTATTTATTTCATCATTAACACATCCAACAGGGCATTAGCTCCATTTACAGGATGGAGATTAGAGAACGAGAAGAAATGTTCAGTTTTAGATGTGGGAGGAAAACCCTAAATGGGGGGAAAAACTATTCAATCAGGTTGGGACTGAAAATCCAACCCACATGCAAGGCTCCGGTCCGAGGTGAGATTCAAACCGGGGTCCACTGAGGTGAGAGGCAGGGAAAGAAACCACTGAGCCATACCTGATACGATTATCACATCTATTTATTTAAACCTCCACCATGCCTGTGTCACATTCCCGATGTACCATACCAGTTGTGGATACTGATTCTCACCATACAAAAAAGGGACCAGACTAAATGTACCCTCCGGCCTCAAATTGATCCCATCCATTTTTCTCTCCAGAAACTTTGAGCCCGACATTCATCAAACCCGTCTCACACGTCGACTTTAATATTCATCCGCTGTAAAATTGATGACCAATCACCATAGTCAAGGAAATGTTAGAGCCGGAGACTGTGCAACTCATTCCAAACAGTGGCCCTCTTCCAGGAAAATGAAACTAGTCGTGACGTACTTTCGGGGCAATTTATTACGAGTTGGAATTAGATTTCATTCTTGACACCATGAATCAACCTGGTGTGGTGCTAAATGATGGAGTTGTGTTGAGCTTTTTTTCTGCCGTCTGTACGTCGTGTAAATTGCTCTTCAGTTTGTTGGTTTGATCAGGAGGGCAAACATGTTCTGAGTTGTGTCATTTCAATATTGGATGTGCAATTATTATAATCTACCAATTACAGTTTCAAACTTCTCATATCTTAGCCCTTCGATATCATTCACATGGTTTGGAATGATAATATCTTGCAGTATGATATCGTGTGGTGAATGCATCTACACAGTGCTTAGTCAACCCTCCTACTGTCTGACCATTTTATATCATCCAATAAAAATATGGTTTTGAATGATGGATAAACTATGTTAGTCTGTAATTTGATATCATGGGGGTAAATGCATCTACACAGTACACAGTCAACCCTATTACTATCTGACCATTCAATATCATCCACTTTGGTCTTGAATAATAGATAAACTATGCGGCTTGCAATTATGATATCATGTGGTGAATGCATCAACACAGTTCACAGTCAACCCTCCTACTGTCTGACCATTCAATATCATCCACTCTGGTTTTGAATAATAGATCAACTATGCAGCTTGCAATTATGATATCATGTGGTGAATGCATCGACACAGTTCACAGTCAACCCACTTAAAGGTATTGTACACTTTTGGTAACAGCTCAAAATCAGTGTACACATTTTGTGTGATTAAACATATGCATGAACAAACAAACCTGTGAAAGTTCAAGCTCAATTGGTCATCGAGGTCACGAGAAAATAGTGAAAAGAGATCTTATGTGTTTTCTGTTTTTTCAAATTATCGCGCGCGATAATTACTATTGTTTTACTCGTTTCTCAGAAACGATAGCATTTTAGGCAGAAATATTTTAAGGAACCCTTTCTACCATTACTTACTTTAAATCGTGTAAGTTATGTGTGAATCTGTGAACATTTGTGTTTTTCGATCTTACCAATAGTGTACAGGGCCTTTAATGTCTGACCATTCAATATCATCCTCTATGGTTTTGAATGATGGAAGCACTACATACATATGCCAGCCTGTATTATAATATCATGTACACAGTGCGCAGATCCACTTCACATTCAGTTTAATGGATTTGAACGGTTGCCGAAATTATTGGCAAATGTCCTGGAAAGCAGTAGCTTATCTTTTATTTGTTTACTTTTTAAAAACTTGATTTGGTGTTAAGTTGGAAACCTTTTCGTTCGTGTGCACAGATTTATAATTTGTTGTCTGTAAGTCAAGCAGAAAATTTCTTCCAAATGGCGAAAAGAGCCGAAGCGTTACTCCATGAAACCTCCAGTACTTCTCTTAACCACACTTACCTCAATTAAGAGATCATGTAGACGGTGTCACCGCAAGGCTACATTTCATCTTACCATTAGCAATACAAACCTTCATGTGATTTTTAGAACAATTAGGATATCGTCTGCTGATATCAACTTACTAATTATAATTATACTGGTTAGTTAAAAACATTGCTCTTGTAGCCAAAGGCTAAATTGGGACAATGTAGACATTGGAATAGAAACAGTACAATTACAAACACTCAATAAATAACGAAAACAAATCAAAAGTATTGACAACAAGAACGATACAAAACAAAATTCTTGACAAATTATGCTAAGACGCAGAACTGTTGACATTTAAAATGTTCACAAAATAAGGAATAGGACCAATTTTAAAATGATTAGTCTTACACTTTTTGTGATAATTTGTTGGCCTGAGAAAAAAAAATCAGCCGTTGCAAACTGCTTACCAACCAAAAGGATCTATGGTATAAATGCAAACAAATAGTTAGTGGCCTGACGTTTTGACTCTAGCAGTCTTTTCTCGAAGGCTCTGCTAGGGTCGAAATCGTCAGGCCACTAACTCACCTTAGAATTTGTCGGCCTGTCTGAGTTGATATTGCACATTGATATTTCCTGGTTGTGGGAACCAATCCCTAAATGAGTGCGAGTTTTTTAAGTGAAGTGGACAAATTTAAGCATAAATCCCTTCTCCGATTTTGTAGCGAAACTAAATTGCATTCAATAAGAGATGATTGATAGTCAAGGTAATCAGAGTCAAATGTAATTTAATAATACGAATGTCTAGATGTAAAAAAACATATAAATAACATAAGCTTTATGTGGACGGTTGCCGAGATTGAAATATTTTGATTTTCACTGGTGAAACGGAGAAACGTTTTTGTTTTGGTTTTTTTTAAATTTTATTTGAGGACTGAGTTTAGCTTGGAGTGTTTCTATTTTAATGTATTGCCTGCTGTAAGGTTCTTCGAGGAATGATTTTCTTTACATTCCGTCTGTCAACTGTCATCATTAGTCTCCGACTCATCAGTCTAAAAGATCCAACTGTTAAATCTCTACGACGTGTTGGGTCGGTGAACCGAGTTGGGCGGCTTGTGTTAAGGCTATAATATCACATGGTTCTGTCTGTGGTCGGCACGGTGGGGTTTGTTCGGGATTTTTATGGTCAGAGGTGTTTATTCTTCTGTCCTTCCGTTCCACGTAATAATTCTAATTCAATAGCACTCTGTGTCTTGATGCAGTCGGGCGCTGATTTCAGGGCTGACATCTTGACCTACATTCAGGTCCTTAAAGCGATTGGACGTCCCTGAAAAACATGTACATTTGCAAAATAGAATTGCATCAAAAGTTGCCTGCAGGAATTGTTTTTTTTTGTTAAAATGCTAAAAACTGCAAACAGAAACAAACCACCTGCACCCTTTCCAATGTGATTAAAGCAAAATGCAATTTTGATTATGGTTTGTTGTGGTTTTTTTTATTGAAAAAGGGGTCACTAAAGTGTTTATCAAATTTTTCTGAAGACTAACTCATTGTTTTTTCATTTATTTTGCAATTAAGGCAGGGATCGTTTCAAATTATACCAGCATTTCATAAGTTCCTTTAGTAATACGATTTTTATTTGTTGTAAAAAACAAATAGAAAACATGAAATCAGGCATACCATAATGATAAACTTCATGCATCTTAGAAATTATTTGTTGTTGTCCCAGTAAAAAATTTAATGAGCCACAACAAACATTTCTAGGGAAAACTGGGCACTGCTATTGGTGTGCATTTCCTCGGATGTTGGAAGTCGAGGCGCTGAGCCACTTCTCCCAGGCCAGTCGCTGATGAGGTATTTTTTTCTACCGCACATTCCCGGTGCAGTCATTATCCGAACAAGCTGTATTAGAAATATCAAGCTCCCTCAAAAAAAGAAAAAAAAAAATGGAATGTCTTCATGCAGGCAATTGGATACCTCTGGGCAGTACTTATATAAGGGCACTGCGTTGTACCGTGCGGCGGCTCGTTGGAATGAAATATTCGCGGGAAAATGCGTCAGACCTCAATTCTTAATTAATTTATTCATTTATTGTTTATTTATTTATATGTTTATTTTATTTATTTGTATATTCTGCATCCAACAGCACACATGCCAGTTACACGATAAATAAAAATTAGCCAGTAAAAACCATTTTGAAAGTTCTAAACATACATTTAACCCTTTCCTTACCATAGCCGACTTTAGTCGACTGCACTCATACCCCCTCTTCCTTTGGCGACTTTAGTTGACCAAGCTTACACCAAAAAAAAAGCATTCAAGCCTGAGCTCAAGCTGTAGTTTTGGTCCATATTCACCCTCCATACCCAAGCTTACCCTTTTGGGAAAGAGAAAGATCGGATCTTTGCAATGGTGGTAAAATAAAATAGCGTTGCTGTTATGCAATCTTTTTAAACTGGAGTTGAAAGATCAGTTATGCCAAACAGTTATGGAGCGCCATATGGTTGTGCGCAAAAAAGCATTTGAGTTGACAGATTACACTGTGGAAAGAACAGTTTTGAATGTCTGAACAGTTGGGTAACGAAAGGGTTAAAAACATTCTAAAATACACGTGCGTTGAAAGATTAAAACAGATAACAAATTCAACTTAAAAAAAAATGTATCAGCTGATTATAGATAAAGAAACTAATTTTATAAAAATTGAGTAAATAAGTATAGAGACATTGAGCATGACCAGTGCAAGGATAGGCTAAGGTGGGTGGAGTTTGCAGGGAGGGGAAGTTAGAAGAGCTCCAAGGAATAATTGCTTCTAGTTTTAATTATGGATATTTTCATACAGCGCCTGTATCCGGCGATTTTGATGCCCATGGTGCATGAACATTATTATCTCGGTTATATTTCTTTTTTCTTTAACCATATTAGCTCCCTGGGGAGTAAACAGCCTGTGCTGCCGAGTATGAATAGTGCACAAAGCCCCCCAAAATAATCTAAAACAATCAAGGCTGTATGTTATCTTTAACATGGTGACGTACTTGGCCGTGATTTGTCATGAACTTGACTTTAATGGTAACTCGCTGTAAGGAATCCGCCGTAAAGAATATGTCAGGCATCATCGACAGAACTACATGAGAGGTGAACGTGATGGATCGGTCTTTCCTCTTGTTCCAGGAATCGTTTTTCGATTAAACCGACCTCCCCCCCCCCCCCAAAAAAAAAAAAAAAACATTAATGAAAGAAAAGTTTGAGAAAAATCCATTCCAGAATCAAGCATCCTGTTTCTTTTGAGAAACCAATGCGTAGCCATGGCTTATTACATTGAGAATTCAGGGCTTCGTGGAAATATATGTTTAGAGGAACGGTTTGCACTACGCTTTGGTGTGTGTGTCTGTGTTTTTTTTTTTTTGTTCCTGTGGAACAGACAAATGAATTCAGGATTTTTTTTTTTTTGGCCTGGGGGCAAGATGAGCACCCGTGTTCAAAGGCTGTGCAAGTTCAGTGCACCCCCGTGCTCGCAGAATGATAAGCAGACGCGGCTTTGTGCGGCATAATTGGTTAGGTATGACAAAAATAAATGTTGAGGGAGTGTGGCATGCGGGGATTGTGGAGATGGTAGATGCCGAGGAGAGATTGGATTTTGGGGAAGGAGGAGGAGGAGGAGACTGTAGGGAGAAGGGTTTGGAAATTCACATGCAACTTCTCTGCAGATTAGCTGTAACGCTCTTGGTTTTTTTTTTTTTGTTCTGTAGAAAACTGACAAACACTGTAGAATTATGTCCAAGAAATTTGTTCCCTCTTTTTTTTTTGGCCACTAAAAAAATTTGAAATCTCTAAAGTACCACTTATTTCTCCATGTAGATCACTCCTGAAACTCCGTTTCTCGTGAACCTTTCGAAGGGGTTTTAAAGGTTGATTTTGGTGATAGGCCACTGTTTCGGGGACAGTTATAAATAGAATGAAACTACATAATACCCAAGTCTCAAGGTGCTCTTCAAGACATGTTTGTTGTTAATTTTTTTAATTATGAAACCAGTTTATTTGTAGCACCTTATAAGGGTTAACGAGGTGTTGCAGCGTATTCAGCAGCCACTGCCAGAAACAACTGGGGTAAACATCTTCTCTTGGGGATTAGTGTAAGGATTCTTTTACGTGCTTTACACAACACATGGAACGTAGGGCTTTACATCCCATCCAAAGGACAACGCAATGATGGTTAATTGTCTTACACAAGTGTCAAGACCGGGACTCAAACCCACATTCTGCTGATCAAAAACACCAGAGCTTGAGTCCAGTGCTCTTCACCGCTCAACAATGCCGCAACAATTTTATTTTATTTTTTAAATAACAACACCGATTCTTACAAAAACATAACATTATGTGGAAGACAGTCTTAAAGGAACATTACAGAATTGGTAAGAAAAAAACTTGTAAAATATACTTTTGATCACTGATTTACATAAAACTTACACGGTCTAATGATGATGATAGTAGAAAACATCCCTTGAAATATTTCTGTCTGAAATGCCATATTTGATGAGAAATGAATAAACTAATTTTCCGATTGGACTTTATCGCTCAGTGAGCGTTTTATTCATTTGTTGAATCTATATGATTTCATGCAAATGTGTAATCGGTTTTTCACAATTTTCTCGTGACCCAGATGGTCGATAGATCTCAAACTTCTACAGGTTTGTCAGGTTATGTATATGGTGGATTACATAAAGTGCTTACACTGTCAACAACTGTTTTGTTAGCAAATACCAATTCTGTAATGTTCCTTTAAGTACATCAAACAATGGTGAAGTGCTGTAGGTCTGATGCTCCCTGTATTCCTTTAATAAAATCTAAGGACTTACGACCAAAATTGGTCCAGAAAGATAACAGCGAATAAAACTGAGCTGCCCAAGAGAGGGATAAAATGAATTTCAAAATACCACTGGGACTAAGTCAGAGATCATGGTCTTCCGCTGTCACGGTCTTCGAGCTCTATCATTGCGGGGAAAAAAAAGGACATCCATATTTTCTTGATTGAATTTTTCCCCCAGATGAACTCGCTGGTAAATCGTGGTCGGACACAAACACTTGAACCACTTCAGAGAACAGGGCCATTCTTCAAGCAGCTTTTAAAGACGACCTTGGCACACACACAGACGCAGCGCCGGCACAGCTTTGCGGACCGCCATTTTTGTTTACGTCCATGTGTGCCTCTGAAAGAAAAGGCTTAATTTGATAACGGTCTTGAGTTCAGACGTGGTGTAAAATGCAGGCCTGTTTCATGCTAAGATTTATTCAGATACGTCTTTGTCGTGTTTTTTTCGGGGGAGGGGGGGGGTAAGAGTAACAGTATCACGTAGCTGGTAATGGGGGAACTTTGTCCTGCCTACTGCCGTTTCCTGTACATTCTTGTTAGCCGTTAATGCTGTAATTGATTAATATGTACGTACGTCACTGGCATTGTCATGGTGAAATGACGTGGTCTTTTCCTCAACCGTGAAATTAATCAAATTAAATTTTTGTTTCTCTCCAAACTGATTGGAGATGATGCAAAGCCTAATTCCTGTGGTAAAAGAACAGAACGACAAATGGGTTTTATGTTTATTTATGTGTTTTTTCCTTGGATATAGTTTGTATTTTATCAGAGAAAAAAGTGGACGAAAAAGTTTGAGAATCTTTTCTTTCTTTTTCGATAAAAGAAGAAACTTGTGCAATTTTTTAATTTTATTTTTTACAAAGTTTCAAATCCTACTAATGTACATGGTTTTACTGCAAACCTTACTAGATTGTATCTCCACCATGCAAAGGTTCAAATCCTACCATGCACATGGTGTTACTAATAATAGTGACTTCTTGAATAGCGTCATATCTGTCACTCAGTGATGCTCAAGACGCTTCAACAGTCAGTATTTTCCTGTAAGGTATATATGTGGAGCTACTTTTTGAAGTTTGAGACCTATTCCTTGCCATAGCACAATGTAATGGTTTACAAGGTGATGTTGCGCAATATAATGCCAATCAAACCAGGAACACCGGGGCAAACCCTTTCTCTTTTCGATAAGTGCACTGGGTTCTTTTACGTGCATTACACAACACACGGGACCAACGGCTTTACGTCCCATCCAAAGGACAAAGCAATAATGGGACTCGAACCCACACTCTTGCTGAACAGAAACTTCAGAGCTTGAGTCCACCGCAAACCTTACTAAATTGTATCTCCACCATGCAAAGGTTCAAATCGTCTCATGTACATGGTGTTACCGCAAACCTTACTAAACTGTATCTCCCAACCAAGTTAACGATAAAACAAAGGTTCAAGTCCTACTCATGTACATGGTGTTACCACAAACCTTACGAGATTGTAACTTCGTAACAAACCTCTAATGTTGCAAAGGTTCAAATCCTACTCATGTGCGTGGTGTTACCGCAAACCTTACTAGAGTGTATCTCCACCATGAAATGTTTCAAATCCTACTCATGTACATGGTGTTACCGCAAACCTTACTAAATTGTATCTCCACCATGCAAAGGTCAAACCTCTCATGTACATGGTGTTACCGCAAACCTTACTAGACTGTATCTCCACCAAGCAAAGGTTAAGTCCTACTCATGTGATGGTGTTACCGCAAACCTTACTAGACTGTATCTCCACCCAAGCGAAGTTTAATCCTACTCATGTACATGGTGTTACCGCAAACCTTACTAAAATTGTATCTCCACCATGCGAAGGTTAAAGTCCACTCATGTACATGGTGTTACCGCAAACCTTACTAGATTGTATCTCCACCAAGCGAAGGTTTAAGTCCTACTCATGTACATGTGTTACCGTAAACCTTACTAGAGTGTATCTCCACCAAGCGAAGGTTTAAGTCCTACTCATGTACATGCTGTTACCGCAAACCAACCCATAGCCATGTAAATGTGTTGGTCCTTAGTGTCGCCAGACACGTCGGACACCATGTACATTTTCTCTACCTCATACTTTTCTCTTTATTCATCCTTTAATGAAGACAGTACCATGGTGATTTACATACAACAACTCAATGATCATTTATTTATAGCTGGACATTGGACTCATTCGGAAAAATACAAAAACAATTTATAGCCGATGTGTTGACAGAGGTGGTCTTCTTTTTTGTTTTTTCGTAGACCATTGACGTAATCTAGACAGAGTGGGGAATGCTTGATTTCTCGTTAGAGTGTGGTTGTTTAAATGTGTACCTGACACATCCTCTTCGGAGTGTGTATTCTACGTAGTAACGCATTCCTGTTTGTCCGCCGGTGAAGTCAGACCATGCTCTTTTATGCAAAGCCTCCGTCGTGATTTACAGATTACATCGTGTGTAGACTGAAGCTTCCACACAGACATCAATTACACAGCTCTGTGTGCCTTCCCTGCGCCTCTATTGGACACAGCCTCGTGCATATTCAGTAGGGGGAGCCGCACCATTGGTCGTTGAGGGACGTGAACATCATGCATAGTCATGACTGGTCATTGGTTATTCATCGTTTCACCATAGCGATCGATTCCCACACAGCTGATATGAGTCAGGCATCAGCTAGCCAGATTTGCACGTGCATTCATGCATATGATACACAGTGCTCCCAGCCAAAATAGGAGGAAAAAAAATTGTATACTCATTTGATATCATTCATTTTCATGGAAGACTTTACAGCGGACGTGGAACAATGTTCGTAGGGAATTGAGGTTAGGTAAATACATCATTACTCGGGAGTTTAACTGGGATTCAAGACGTAAGACAAGAAGATTTGGAGATCAGAGTCATCATCGTGCACCACAGAGGAGAAAAGAGATTGCCTCATTTTTACCCATGTGGTTTTCGTTGAGAAGGATCGCAGAAGCTCTGTGTGGAGACCGATAAACTTGAAACCAATTGACAATTGACGTTTTTTTGTGTGAAGTATTTCTGGCCTTCATGACACGCGGAATTTGATGAAAGCCGATAAAATGTAAGTGGCTGATGTTTGATTCTTCATAGACGGATTTCTAGTATAATTTTTTAGACATTATTAGTTTTAAAATTGAGTGACACGTGTTTAATTTTCTGATTCACTCAGTGTGAAAAATATTCAAATGTTTAAGTTGCAAATTGACTGGTGATCTATACTAAATCAGGGTTCTGCCCAGGGTTTCTTTAGTGGCGGAAAAATGTTTCCTTGGAAACCATTGCGAGATGGATCAGTTACACGGTAGATCACAAAAATAGACTCAAACCGAAGAAGTACTCAAAATTAATGATCTTGGGTACCATTTTTACTGGTACGTAAACACTTTTACATTTCGTTGAAAACCTTTGTAAAGAAATAGCTAGTTTAATTTAAAAATTTAGAAAATGTGTGACGGTCGGAAACATTGACAACTCTGCCAGTGGTGGTTGGGGAATCCTGAGTGCAGGGCGGGTTTTCCGGCACCGACCACTGTGGGCAGAACCCTGCTAAATGTTAGTTTCTTGTGAATTTAATGTCCGGGACATTTTGTACTTTTATATGTCAAAAATGTCATTATCACAGTTAACCCCCCTCCCCCTCCCCTGCTACAACTTATTGCCTAATAAGTATGTGCAGTCATTGTAAAGAGCTTATTAAGAGTTTCATTGTGTTGTTGTTTTTTGTTGTTGTTTTTTCTTGAATATTGATATATATTTGTCATATGTATACAACATATACAAATGTTAAAATAGAACATTAAGATTTCCCATTTAACTGAAAAACAAGATTAAAATAAAACATATTTCACATATTTCACATTTCATAATGTTACAAAACATAGCTTTAATGTCACAAGGTAACTTTGACATCAATCCAGCTAAATCAAGACACAAATAAAATGTAAAACATGGAAATCATTAAAAAAAAACTGGTGATGATTTTTAAATGTTGGTTAAATTTAATCAATGTTTTATGATTAATAAACAACCAACCTTAATTTAAAAGATGTTACAAAACATTAGCTTGAAAGTAACAAATGAATCTGTCATGTTTAATATAAATATTTAAAAATATGAACAAATATAAAATACTTCTTCTAGAAATGGGAAAAAGCTATTAATAAGAAAGGGGGTAAACAAATATTAAAAAAAATAATAATTCAACTGTTGATAAATTTAGGACCGTTTCATGCTTCTTGATGGAAAACAAATATTGTAATAAATTAAGGAGCAGACTGTTTATAAGATGCAACTGGCATTGAATCATCTTCCCATACAAGTCTTTTAAGTCGCAAATCATCACTCTAACATTCTCCAAAACCCCCCCCCCCCCTCCATCAAAATGATTGCTTTATGCGCCGAGCAGCTTCTCGTAGACTTGACCGTCGCAATCATACGACCTTTACACTGAGAGGTACATAGAATGAGGTTTGCCCTCCGTGGTGTACCCAGGCAGCTCAATTCATTACGAATGTAAATTCATATTTTGCGTCTGGATTGAAGGGAACAAATCAATAGCGTGTGTGAATAAAAACGGGGGCCTGGATCATATTCGAGGAATTGAAGGTTTCGGACGGACGGTTGCCGTCTTAAAGGCACGATGCGGAGCTGGGAAATTAATCTCAAGAAAAATAACAATAGGTTTTTTGGCTGTTCGCTGAACACCTAAAAATAGCTTTAAGGATTTTAATCTGAAAGGGTACTGTTTTTTTGTAAGCCAGTAACAAACCTGGCGAAAATATTCCATTAAAATACTGTCATGTTTAAGACAAATTTTTCACTAAAAAGTTGCTTATATTTCAAGAATAAAAAATGTTATCTTCTGAAATGCTTCCATGTTTGGGAAAAAAATTCCCCGTAAAAGTTTGTTCTATATATCAGTATTATATGTGATTGGCTATGATTGAAAAAAATTAATTAAATATTTAAACTCTAAAGCTTAATACTTTTTAAAAACTCAATAAGATGTTATTTATACTTTTGGTATAATCCTACACCGATGTGGGTTTTTACAAAAAGTAATTCACAGGCATAACACTCGGTTGGGATTCGAACCTACAATCTCTGCATTCTAGAGTATATATCTTAACCTCTAAGCCACTGAGCATGCCGGCGGATGAGAGACCAGTTTGGATCTAGTAATTAGAAGTGGGGTACCCTCAACATCGATCAAATACAATGGGAAAATATTTCCATCTGAAACATGGTGACAGTCCAGGAAATTAATTTTAAAATTAAACAATATTTCCATCCGAAATGATGCCATGTCAAAGAAAAATGTACTTTTTAACTTTTCAGCGCTTTCCGTAAAATTCTTGACAAGAATGTAACTCATCACAGGTGTTTTCTCCCCCCAAAATTTTCCATCTTAATTCAATGGAGTTTCTGAAGGTTGGTTGTACGATGTGTTTATTGAAGACTAGAGGATTTGGATTATATGGCTCTGCCCCAAACCAGCAACACAGCACTTGAATTAGGGTCAAATCTTGGAGGGTACAAGCGGGTGCATCATTTTTTTCTTTCTTGGGTGGCACTTCTGGGCAATTAACCCTAACTTTTTTCTCGAGACAAGCCCCTTTTCAGAGCTCTCTTTATGTCATTCACCATTTTTCTGTAAAAGATAATCTGTCTTGGAGATAAAAACAAATGCATTGTCTGTGCGTAAAAAGAGGGGAGGGAAAAAAGAAAAAAACTAAAACAAACAAACAAACAATAACACTGCTGCTTATTTGGCTTGTCATAATCAAAGTGAGCGTTCTAATAATGTGCGCTGAATCCCAGACAAATTCCTAGCACATTTTCCCCCGTTTTTTTCCCCACTGTATTTATAGCAGGATGGGATTCGATGGAGGCTTCCACAGTCCCCGTTTTTTGGTGTGTTGATTGAAAAACTAGAGGATGAGGGAATTAATTTTACTCTTCTAAAAAAATAACACTAATGATGTACTTTCACTTTAAGATGCTCCTTTGGTGTGGTCCTCGCTAAGTGCATCATGAGACATCCCCCTTCTCTCTCTCCCACCAATCCCTCCTTCCCCCTTCAATCTATCATCCACATCGTTACTTTCGACTCGAATTAAATTGACGATGAGCATTTTTCAGAGTTCATCTCCAAGTTCATTCCCGGTCATGTTAGTCTTACATTCAGAGTCGTCATCGTGCACCACTGAGGAGAAATGAGATTTCATCCCCGGTCATGTAAGACCTACATTCGCGAGCATGTGTACATTCTATTACTTGTTTGAACTCGAAATTCCAGCACTCGTTATTTTTAGATTTAAAAAATAAATAAATTGTCCTGCTCCCGAAGATGAACTTTTCACCGTTAAAGAGTTTCAGTATTTAAAACAAATAACACATGTGTAACATTAATATTTAAAATTCCATTTCCACTAAAGGAACAGCATTGAAATAGTACAATGCGAACATGCTATTGATAGTTTTAAAGGTTATTTGAAGACGAAAGAAATAAGATTGAAGAAAGAATAAAAGATAGAGAGAAAAGACACACAATGTTTTTACATTTAAAACAAAAATTATTTAAAATATGTATATTCAGTGTTATCGAAAAATGCAGTAAACACGAGAAAGCTCACATTTTTATTTTGTAACGTAATACATTTAGCATCGGAATGATAACAGGACTAAATATCTTTGAAAGAAATTTTCCACATCTGTTCCATTTGATGTCACCTTTTTTCTTTTTTTTTTTTTGTTTAAATGAAACGTAAAACAACCTAGAGCCGTTGAATCATGTCAAACTCAACACACCCTCGAGTTTACTCTCAAAACCCCAAGTAATTCTCAAAATGTATACTTCCATTTACATCTCCCTAACCAATTTGTGAGCTTTTAGAGGGTAGATTAACTAAATTTTAGAGTAACGACCAATGATGCGTACGGCCAATTTAAAATTGATGTCCTAATTAATGAATATGGATGGGTTATCAGTACACGTATTATGACAATGGTAATGTACAATGGTACAGAGCCTAATGTCATGGCTCCATCTGCTTACCGTACACCATTCTCTGCTTACAGGGTGTAAGCGCCAAATGTCTGCGCTAAGCTGTGTAAGCAAAGTATGATGAGTAGCGTGAGGTACAAGCAAGACATTTGTTGCTAACCTGCAAAATGCACTTGGGCTGTAAGCAGAAGCACAGAAGTGAGGCCAGCAGTTTAAAGTGATATTAACACATCAGTGGTTTTAGGAAGAAATTCACTCATTCCCATCCTTTCAGTGTTTAATAAACACAGTACAACCATTCTGTGAAAATTTTTGCAAAATCGATAGTAGTGTCTTGGTGAAAATGAGAAGAGATTACTTCTGGGAATCTATGCACTATGATATAGTCACTTATTTCAGTTGCTGCAATAAGCCATTTGCGAGTTAGTCATGTACAATGACTTGCTTTGTCACAAGTCACCACTTACATTTGAATTCCTCAGACTGTAGAGACAGTTGCTATGTCAAAATGGTTCGGGGCAAGCTTTTGTATAGCAACCTCCAGATGAGCAAACCCTTGTACCATTGTGCCATACACATTCATTCAGAATTGTGTACTATGGGTGTTCGCCGTCTCTTACATAACTACGCAAAAGCTTGCCCCGAATCATGTGACATAGCAACTGTCTCCATAGTCTGAGGAATGCAAATTTAAGTGGTAACTTGTGATCAAGTACGTCATTGTTACCAGACAATATTCAAATCTAACACGCAACTGGCTTATTGAAATAGGTAATGGTGAGTCGGGGGTGTGATCTTCAAATGCTATTGTAATATTCTTGATTCTGCCAGTATTTCAGTTGGAAATAGCTCTCTGAAGAACTGGTTTTGATGGTCAGTGATCTTTCAGATTGAAGGTAGAATACTTTAACCAATCTACTACTCTGTGCACTCTTTATTGGAAAGCCAACTTTTATGGCATGAGGTATCTACATAATAATTAAGCATTTACTCTTCCCAATTAAACTCCATTTTAAGTGAAATTTTCAATGGTTAGGTTTGAATTTGTTTTCCATTTGAAAACTAGATTATGGTTTGAATGAAGAATGTCTTGCAGAGGCCGGTTTTATACCATTCCTACGCACGGGCGAATCATTTTGTTTTCAAGGTCATTTGCTTTGTTTGTCTCCGTATACGAAAAATGTTGTCATGGAGTGTTCCTTTTCATTGTCACCCATTGGTGACGATGACGCAAAAAAAATAGGTTGGTCTCTGACGTAAGTCCTTGTGACATACACTGCATTCCAGTTGGGAATCCTTTGTCTAGAAAACGTTGTGCGGAAATCTGGAGTAAAAAATTTCAATCATTTGTTTAGTTTGCGTCAATGAAAAACATTAGATAATAATCAGTACTGATACTATTATTATTTATTGTGTGCAATTTGACCATAAATATATTATTTAAAATTGCATTGCATTAGAAAATAAAATCGTAAAAAAATCAGTACATTTAAGTTTTTGTGTTTTTTTCTTCATTAACTACAATCAATAAGAGAAGAGACGAATCTGAACTTAATCTCCTTTAGTTTTAACGCTTATCAGGTTTATTTTGCCATGAGCTAAAATCGCAGTGAACCAATTGCAATCAATATGCAGTACGTAGCATTTGGCTGGTAATCTGCCGCTGCTTAAGCCAAATGTAGTGCGCTAAGCAGCTGCTTGAATTTGATGCAGGTAGCTGACACTGAGAAGTGCTTTTAAGAAAAACAAGTTCTATATTTAGGATGCCGTCCTTCAAGATAAAGATTAATGTAATAATAAAAAAAAAAACTTGTTTGGTATATTCTGCTGTTTTTATATTTGATCACAAATCATATTAACTGTGTAACGTCAAGCGTCGGTAGGAAACCAAAACAAAATTGCCATGGAAACAGTCTCTCTTCATCGGATGATTGTTACGGAAAAAGCTATTGTCATTCTTGTATTGTGTTGAAATATGCACAAATAATTTTATTTCATTTCAACTATAAAAAAAATCTGTAGTTGCGTGGATTGAATCTCGTGGGGGGGGGGGGAAACCGAGGGGACTGAACCCATGAGACGTCGGCTTGAAAGGCTGGAGTGGGCGTTGAACCTTTGACCGGCTGGATACTTAGCCAGTAATTTTAAACCTGATGTTTGCGCTCTCCACATAACAACACCCCCTCAAAGCAGTCTATTAATTAAAAATTAAAATGAGGTAATCAAAAAAACAAATTTTTGTTATAGCCTAAAGATCAATCAAACAAAAAGCACTGAAGAGTAATTATCAACTAAAAAAGGAGTTACTTTTTTTTTTAAGTAACAGATCTTTGATTTTGCTACAACAGCACGATGTTACAAAAAACAAAAATTTCCAGCATAACTTGGCACGTTCAGACAAAATGTAATTAAAACAAATCTCAGAACACGTAACAAAGTTTTAATTTCAATACCTGAGCGAACACGTCCATGACACCGCAAAGTCGGTGATAAATATATTGAGCATGTGGGGCAATTTTTGTAAAGAGCCAAGATAAAAAAAAATATATATAAAAAAAACGTATCCCACGGCGATAGACGAACTCAATTGCTCAGGTTCAATGAATCTGGTTTAAAAATAAAAATTAATTAAATTTTCTTCACCACAGGGTTTTGAGTTGACCTTAAATCAGAGGTTCCCGCCTCGCTTGGCCGAAAAATCTATGATTTATTTTGATAAACATGAACTTCCAGTAAAATGGAAAAAAATAACCACAAAGAAGTAATGTTGCAGTGGGATTTGTTTCCATAAATCATTTATAAAAGCATTTAAAATGCTGAAAATTTATTTGTGTTGTATACAACCAAAAACATGGATGATGGCCATTGTCCATTTTTAAGGGGGGTTATTTAAGTCCAAATGCGATACACCTTTCAATGCGATACACCTTTCGGTGCAATACACAGGCTTGAATTTGGGGGGAATCCATGAGACTGCAGGAGCTTGTAGCTCAAAATGTTTACTGGATCAGATTTCTCGTACAAGACCAGAATCAAAATAAGAATAAATAGAATACACAGTTTAACATAAAAATCGTTTAAAGGCACTGGACACTATTGGTAATTACTCAAAATAGTTGTTAGCATAAAAAGCAATGGAGAGCTGTTGATAGTATACAAAATTGTGAGAAACGGCTCCCTCTGAAGTAACGTAGTTTTTGAGAAAGAAGTAATTTCTCAGTAAAATATTTGAATTGATTTTGAGACCTCACGCGTGAGGTCTCGAAATCAAGCATCTGAAAGCCAGCTTTCTGTGACAAGCTTGTTTTTCTTCCATTATTATCTCGCAACTTCTATGACCAATTGAGTTCAAATTTTCACAGGTTTGTTATTTTGTGCATATGTTGAGATACACCAAGTGAGAAGACTGGTCTTTGACAATTACCAAAGGTGTCCAGTGTCTTTAACAGAGAAGATGTATCTCATTTGTCTAATGGGTTAATTTACTCCGATACTCGACAGAATTTAAAGATATTGGTCAGATTCAAAAGTCAACATTTCCACTTCATTCTTTTTAATTAAATATTATTACAGAGTGAGGTATTATTGTTAATTGGAAAAACATAAGATTGCTGGACTTGTCAAATCGTGAGTTTACTGTAGCCCGATGCTAAAATCATCGGCCTTGAGCCTCGTGGAACAAAAAGCTCTCGGGACTTTGTTTCATTTTTGTTCATTCAATTAAGACAATTCTGGTAAGCTGTCTTGAGGAGAAAATGCAGATTTCAGCAACCACAGCAAAACAAAATGTGGACACAAAAATCCTTTTTTTTTTTTTAGTCGTCACAATTGTTGAAACTCTAGTTGTAAAGTCTTTTCACAGTTAGCTGATTGATAGGAAGAGAAACCAGCTCAGTGCTGGATTGATTTCACTTGTTTTCATTAATGAGTCGGAATTCCTCTATAGAAAAGTCTGTTCTCTTGTAGAGAGTAAAAAACCCACACGTTTCAACACAATCACACAAAAACTAAGTTTTAGAAAAGGTTGTTGAGTAGCCTTATAGTCCTGGGTCGATTTCACAAAGCACTAAGATTCATCGTAAGATGGGTATTACCAGTGATTTGTATTGTGACATCACTCTTTGCTATTAAAGGCCCTGTACACTATTGGTAAGATCAAAAAACACAATGTTCACAGATTCACACATAACTTACATGATTTAAAGTAAGTAATGGTAGAAAGGGTTTCTTAAAATATTTCTGCCTAAAATGCAATCGTTTCTGAGAAACGAGTAAAACAATAGTAATTATCGCGCGCGATAATTTGAAAAAACAGAAAACACATAAGATCTCTTTTCACTATTTCTCGTGACCTCGATGACCAATTGAGCTCAAACTTTCACAGGTTTGTTTGTTCATGCATATGTTTAATCACACAAAATGTGGACACTGATTTTGAGCTGTTACCAAAAGTGTACAATACCTTTAAAACAACTGCGATGGATTTGCAGTTATGATCAGTCTGAACTCTTTGTGAAATCGAGCCCAGAATACAATACCATTGTGATTTTTTCCCCCACTTATTCTCTGGACTACTAAAAACATTAGCATTGAAACAAAGGGTGATTCAGTAGCACCTGACTGTTGTTCGTAGGAAGTTGGCTTAAACTATTGACGTTAAACAGGAAGAGGTTTTTTTTTAAGCTGATAGAAAAACCGCAACTGCTCCTAAAAAAACTTGCACGCTTTTTAAAGGCAAGGTTACTATTTTATAGTTACGCCTTATTTTCATGTTAGATACTAATGTACCATACCTTTACAATGTTTCTTGAAAACCAAAGTATGGAATAGATTTACTTTTCTAAATTCCACCAATCTGCTGTCACTTCTAAATTCAAATAATCAGCGGAAAACCCTGGTAGATTTGTCTCTTTAATGGTCCTTACATCATCAGAGTTCATTGCTTGACGGCAGAGCGAGTCAACACCCTCAGTCCTATTAGAGCTAAACCCCCACGGTGAAATCCAACGTTGTTGTCGCAACGGAGGCCAGATCTTGTGCCCAACTTGCCGTTCTGTTTTTATTGTCATCAGCGGTGGGTTTATTTTTTCCCGGCAATTCTATTTCTCTATACAAATCCGACCATCCTGTTTTGGAGCTTAAATGTTGACTCACCGGGTTCGGGTTACACACGATGTTACATAAAAATAAATTTGATGGGCCGCGGTTTGAGGAATTGCGTGGTGGGTTTTTTTCCTTTTCTGGACCCCACTCCCTCTTCCTTTTTTAAAAATAAATGTTGTCTTGTTGTTTTGCTCTTGGTGTTGTTATTTCTAGGACTGTTTCAAAATTTGGAGAACAATTGTAGAGAAGATGGAGAAAGTTATTTTAATATGCTTTAAATAGAAGTTTTATAGGGTTTTGCTCATTGTTGTTTAAGTGCAGACCTTTTTTAGGATGGATAAACTATTTCGACTTCTATTCTTGGTAACATTTTCCAGTGAGTTTTCCATTTTCCATTTTCCATTTTGAAACCATTCGTCTGCACTGGCTTTGTGTGGTGGCTCAACTAATGCACAGAACCAGCGGTGTACATACAAACTTATGTGTGTTGTATAGATTCATTCACCACATGATATCATATTGTAGCTGGGTTAGTTTATCTGTCATTCAAACACCACCATGGATAATGTTGGATGGTCCTCTAGTAGGAGGGTTGACTGTGTACTGTGTAGATTCATTCACCACACGATATCATAGTGCAGGCTGGCTTAATTTGTCTATCATCTAAAACCACAGTGACGATATTGAATGGTCAGACAGTAGGAGGGTTGACTGTGTGTACTGTGTAGATTCATTCACCACCTCAGCGAAAACTGACAGGAGGTTTTGGACTGAATTTACTGTTCTCATAACCCAAGGATTGATCATTGCTTTCAAAGAAACTTCTTTAAAAACCATCCTTGTCTAAACTCTCTTCCCTTGAGGTTTGACCCTGCAGGATGTTCATTACACAAACTTGTTTACAACATTTGAACAACACAACAACAACAACAACCACAAGTGTTCCACCTCCTGTCCTCTCTCTAAGGAGGCAAGGAGGATTAGGCAAGGATTATTTGCTGTGTAATTGTGTGGGAAGATGTTCCTGTTTTGCCTTTTGCGGCAGCTGGTGCTAGGTGTTTGTCATAGCACGCTTAATGTGTATTGGATCGTTGATATTTTTTTAAAGTTGAAGCTTCCACAATTGTGGGCGCCTATTAGTGGAAATAATGAGGAACAAGTCTGAATATAGCTTTGTGAAACATGTTACATTTTGGCACACACATGAATTAAATGGAATGAAGTAATTGAAAACAATGAATTACTATTTTGTGTAAGAAAGAAATTGAAAATGCTTTTCTTCTTTAAAAATATGTAAAACCCATGGTTTTTGTCTAAAGTTATTTTTCTAACTGACGGAACACTCTGTTTTGTCAAAGTTGATTATTTTCACTTAGTTTGCTTGATTTGCCCCATTTGCCTTGCTGACACCATCAAAGTCCTGCTCCTGACTGCAACACTGACTGTCCTTGTACCAAAAAAGGGATCAGACTATTCTTCCCCATTCAGCCTCAGTTTAGTTCATTAGTTTGACTGGAAGATATTTTAAAATGGGTGCAACATGATATGACAAAGGTCTACTGAAGACAGCTACTTAATATTTTCTTCTCTTCAAACTCTTTTTTTGACTCCTGAGGAATTCAATTTCACCCTGAGGGTAAGTCAAGGAGTTTTGCTGTGTACTCCTGCCTCCACAAGACGCTCAAGCCGACAATCAATGATATACCATTGTGGGATTTTTTTTTTTTTTTTTTTTTTTTTTATATTATAATTCTGTTTAATTCCTTAATCTCAAGCCCAGGATGAAATTTCAGAAATTTCATCCGCAGAAATGGAAATGAAAAATGCTGGATTTTTGTAAGAGTTCATTCACTTCTGTCATGGTCAATACATTTGGACATTGTTATCTTACGAGGATTATTGGCCAAGGCAATGGATTTACTGAAAGTGAAGGATAAACCGATAATTTTAAATTTTAAATTTTTTTTACTTATTATTCTTTTTAACTCTTGATTTTTAAAGATCATCTCAAGTAAAAGGATTACCAATCATCCAAGAGGGGAGATTTTAAGAGATTCATAAAAGGAAGTTATAGCACAGGCATTTAATGAAAGGGTACAGTTATTCCAATGGGTTGCAAGAAAACAATAACCTCTGAAAGGACTCCCACGGTTGAGGACTCTGTCACAGATATTTTACATTTTGTGGTTTTGTTGTGCAACTATTCATAAGTTTTTGTTATTTGCAGAATTATGTGGTAATGATTTTCTTGAAAATCAGATTTTTTCAAGCTAAAAGATTTCTGAGTGGAATTAGAAAAAAGTTTGATGTACCGTTTGGTAAAAAAATAAATAATAATTATTGGGTTAAAAGAAATCTTCATTGCCACAAGAGGGCTCACTTCCATGCAAATCTAAGAATTCCACTTTGGGGGAAAACCTTTTGTGAACACAAGAGGGCGCTTTTAATATAGCAAACATTTTTTTACAAAATGCTGCATCTGCACAACCAAAATAATAGTTTAATAGAGTTTGAATAATTTAAGGGGAATTTCTTTGATTAATTTTTTCTATTTATTAGTCGGCTGGACCTGCAAAAAAAAGGTCACATAAAAAATTCAATAAATTAAACATGAAGATGTAATTATGAGGTATGGTCATTTCGAAATTTGCTTTGACTTAGGCGGTTAGGCCCCTGCTTGGACTCTGTCAGTAATTTTGAAAATGTACACTTTCAGTACAGGACTTCGAACAGGCGTACAAAGTTAAAGCCGAAGCCAGAGCCGAAGCTGAAGCCAAAGCCAACGCCTTGGTTTCAAAAATGGCCCATGAATAGACATGATTGATGGCTTTGACTAACCACAGCATAATTGTTGTCGAATTATTTTGTAACAAGAAAATTAGGATAGGACCAGTCTCAACTAGGGCTGTCTAAGATGAATACTGTTGGCTACGGCTGTGGCTGTAGGAGTAATGGCAAAATGGAGTACATCTATAGCCACAGCCATAGCCAAGAACCTTATCATGCGTGAAATGACAACTAGGCTGGTAATGTGTTTGAGCTATTGGTGATTGGTTGTGGCTGACATACTCAGTCAATTTCTATCATTTATGTTATTTTAAATACGTGCACATCTTTAATTAACAATGATGTTGAACGGTATAAGGCTGGAAGTCTGGATGTGTTCATGCACATAGTTTTTACGGATAATGCAGTAGGCAATATGGATACATGAAATTATGTGTGTAATTGCTTGGTGTGTTCTTACATTTTTTACGCATTGCACACTACGCATTATGCACATGATGGACACATGGATTTACGGCTTTAGTCTGCTGCCACCGAGGGCCTCAGAAGTCTTCCAGCTAAGAAGTGTCTCGTTAGACTCTGGCAGCTGTTTGTTCTGAAACCGCAGATATTTTGAGAAAGGGATATCAGATGTGTATTTAATCAAGTCTGGTTTATGTTTCTGTCATCATTACGACATCTGCGCCGAGATCCTGTCCTCTTCATGAACTCCCCTATCTAGGTAGACGCCTAAGCCCACATGTCCACACCTCTGGATAGATGTACTTATAGATGTACTTTGTACATTAAAGGGCTGTCAAGCATATTGAGTAACAACTGAAAGGCATCCAAATTTGAAACGGAGTTCGGATTTTTGATGTCTTCTTGTGTTGAAACCAAGTTCATACATTTTTATTTTGTTTGTTTAGCTTCTTCTTTTTTGACATGGAGTCTGGATTTTTTATGTTTGCTTCTGTTGAAATCAAGTTTAGATATTTTTATTTTGTTTATTTGGCTTCTTTTTTTCTGTTTTTTTTTTTTTAAAATGGAGTCCGGATTTTTGACGTTTTCTTCTGTTAAAACCAAGTTTAGATATTTTTTTATTTTGTTTATTTAGCTCTTCTTCTTTTTTGAAATGGAGTCCGATTTTTGATGTTTTCTTCTGTTAAAACCAAGTTAAGATATTTTTATAGTGTTCATTTAAAAAAAAAAAAATTTTTTTTTTGTGGTGGGTTTGGATGGAAGGGTCCACATGACTTAAGTAAATATTGTGTTTATCATATAATCGGTGTAGGGTGAGACCAAATCATGCTTTTCTTAAGAATGATAATTAAAAAACGACTGTCGAGAACAAGTAATTATGCCCCCCCCCCTCCTCATGGACAATAAAACAAGGGGGATGTAAATGCAATCTAGTTACTCTTTCGATACCATAGTACGGATTATGACTCTCAAGATGCAAGTGAACTATAGTTGCACTCAGAACGAGGATTAAAAACTCATGCATATTAAGGGCGCGGGAATGTGCGACTCGCCGTGTCGGATGATTCCTCTGGGATTACTGTCTAATCTTGGGGGGGAAAATAGAAACTAACTTCAATTTATTTTTGGTTTACGGGCGGTCGACCGGTTTCAATCTGCTGTTTGGCCTGGAGTTTTTTTATTGAGTGTGAATATTTATTTAAACCTTGTGCTTCATTAACTTAAAGATCAGTCAGCTTTTAAAGAAAAAAATTATAATAATGCAAACATTCAAATACCTGTGACAAAATGCCGCTGCGTAATTGGAAATATGAAAAGTACTAACCCGTAAAATAGTTGTTTACACAAATAAAGTGATTATCACTAAAAAAAAATTGGAAGTGGTCTTGTTGGCAAGTCTACTGGACTCAAGCTATGGTGTTTCTGATCAGCAGTGTGTGGGTTTGAGTCACTGTCTTGACACTTGTGTGTGTCCTTAAGCAAGACACTTAACCATCATTGCTTCGTCAATCGGATGGGATGTAAACCCTTAGGTCCCGTGTTGTGCAATGCGCGTAAAAAGAACCCAGTACACTTATCGTTAAGGGAAGGGGTTTGCCCTTGTGTTTTCTTGTAAACCATTACATGGTGCTATGTTAATAAATGGGTCATTCGAACATAGCTCTACATACACTGTGTTTTAAACAAGAGCACATTGGGGCGCCCTCGGGTGATTAAAGACCTATTATAAGAGCTGCGAATTGCACTTAGAAACAGAACTAAAATTCGTTGCATCTGTGACAAAAAACTGAAACAAATTATAATTATACGCCAACAAGAAAATTATGAATTCAATGAATATCTCACTCACTCTGGCATCTTAAATGCTAACACATGGGGGAAGTAATGACCTGATAAGGGTTCCTCTAAAAATGAAGTAGTTCTAAGGAACTGTTTCTGAAAACTTATACTACTGATATGTAGTCATAAAATCCTCAATATATTTGATGTGTGAAAATATACAAAGTATTGAACGAAACACGGAATATATTTGTGTTCGCTTGAACTTCGACCACAAACACAATCCACAAAATGACATACATTAAAAATTACAGTAAAAAGGGTACACAGACACTCCCCACCCCCAAAGATAGAAACAAACAACAAAAAGTAACAACAACAACAACAACAACAACAACATACTTTTTGTTGTATGTCTTTGACTGTTGTATAGTGTTCAACTGAACAACTCCAACAACCCAACCCCAACCATCGTTCATCTTGACCCAACTGCTGTACTGAATTGTAGGTATACCACCTCTGGATCGGCAGCCGCCCAGATGAAAGCTGCAGCCCACGAGCGTTGGCTGGCCGCCTTCAAGAAGATCTTGAGGAGGAACACGAGATTCCTTCAAGAAATCTCTAAAGGTAGGAAGATCCAAATGGGACACTTCTCTGTCTCTCTCTCTCTCTCTTTTTATTTCGCAATTATTTGTTGAAGACAATTTACCTCCAGTTTGAAGGAGGAAGACGGTTGGAGAGCCAGGTGTCTAAGAGAAGGTGAGAGAAAAGTTACCGAGAGGAAAGGGCTACAAAACTTTTTAATTTTCTGCTAATGTAATTAGAAGGACCTTATAAAATAATATACTATATTTTCGAATCATTCTCGAAAACAGGATGCAAATTTTACATGAGCATAAATGCCCTAACAGGATCCACAAAAAAATATCCCATCTGTAAAGTTTGGGACAGTTTCTTTTTTTTAATCGGAGGGTGTTTAATACTGGTTTCCTTTGTTGCATAATTTATTCTTAACTATTTTCACCTGTTACTTTTTGCCTCTGATACTTTGGCATCTGGGCCCAATTTCATAAAGCTGTTGAGCAGAACATGCTGCTTAGAAAATTTTCCGCTAAGCAAAAAAATGAATTGGGTACCAGTTGCATCAATGTAAGATTAATGCCATTTTGACTGGAAACCTCTGCTAAGCATGATTTTTCTGTGCTTACATGCTTTATGAAACTGGGCCCAGAACTGTGACAGACACGATGCATAATAAACGTGCGCTATTATTATTGTTTTCTTATTAAACAACAACTTGTTCAGTAATGGGATCCTCCCCCCAATCAAGTAATTTAAGGGTTGCTTTTGACACATTACTGTGATGGAGTTGGCGTTAGATAGACCATTATTACGCTGCCCCCATCTTGGTCATGTTCCTTGTATCCAATAACAGTAATGAATGCTATTAGTCAATGTTCAAAAAGGAGCCAGACTATATGTCCTTCCAGCTCTGGTTTTGTCACATTGATTTGAATTAGAGGAAATCAAGATGGCCGCACCATGATAATGATCTATAGGGATCTGTCATTGCTGTTATTTATTGGTCGTAATTATCGATGGCACTGCAGAGCAATTCATTCTGCAAAGTGTAGGTGGATGGGTGGGCATGTCTCTCATTGACATTTAATGCTGAGAGAAAAGTGTCATGTGAAAGGTAAGAGTGGTCAGGGAGAATTGTGAATTAGACGGTATTGGTGAAAACGGATTGAGCAGTCCCCCCCCCCCCCCCCCGAGTGGCCTCAATCATGCTGTGGTTTACCTGTCAGGTGCCCTGTACCCATCACCATAGCCTTGGCTGAATAAGCGGCTTCGGCTATGGCTGCGGCTGTTGCTAAGGAGTGTTGCTGCGATGGGCACCCTATGCTTCAGTGCATGTTCATGTGACGGTCAAGCCACAGCTACTATTTATAGGACCTTATTGAGCCCGGTTCATACTTCCTGCAAATGCGAATGTGAAGCCAATTTTGACGTCACAAATTTGCAACGAACAATCCACAACAGTTGAGATGTGCTCAACTCCTGCGAAACATTCGCAACGAAAACAGAGCTGTGACGTCAAAATTCACTTCGCATTCGCATGAAGTATGAACTGGGCTTTATACTGCTGATTCTCATGAAGAAACAATAAGAGCCAGACTATATTTGACCTCCATGCCTTGGTTTGGTTGTGAGGTTTGGTACGTGTGGATTGTAACTTTCAGGTTGTGATTCTCGAAGCGTAGATTTTGAAGGAGAACATTTTGTGAGTGTGAGTTGATGTAATGGATGAGTAAATTGCACGTGATAATCGTGAGATCAGGAAGAGACTAGTGTACAACAAGTTGTATATATGCTGTAAAAGACGTATGGGCAAGATCATCTTTCTTAAGAAAGTAAATACTGCAAAGTGCCTGCCTAGACAGAGGGGCAGCAAAGTGAAATAAAACGAGTAAGAAAATAACGATGTATGTCTTGGAGATTTAGGGTACGCCTTAAGTTAAGCGTGTACAGTTTGATGATGTTCCATCAATCAGGAGGCATGTGATAGAACTCTCTGGAGCAAGACATCTCCTCTCCTCCCCCCCCCACCCCCCAAAGAAGATCAACACATAACAGACATCATGGAACCTTGCAATGTAATGAGCGTATCCAATCATTCATGCCCCCCCCCCCCCACCCCTCCTATATATGGCCGCTCTTAAAGGCAAAGCACAGAATTTGTGTATTTATAAAATAAAAAAAATAAAAAAACAGTTTAATTCTGAAAGCTTAGGGATTGTAAAGTTATTACCAGCGTCGATCCCCCTGGAGAATATTTTCCATCAGAAATACTGCCATAGATCAGGGAAATAGCGTTTCGAAGATCTCACAAATCAGATCACTGTTGTTTATTTTCATTGCCACATTCAAAATGCGTCCGATATGAATGTGCACACAATTTCTGACAAAGCATTACTAAATTTGTCATTGTTTTCATTAAATAGGGCGACTGCCAACATTGGGGCTAGATGGTTCAGTTGATAGAGAGCCAGCATGCGAATTCGGAGGTCGCTGGTTCAAATCCTGCTGGAGTAAATAAACGAAATTTTGTTCAACCCAAAATTGAATTTTAATTTTTACCTAGTCAGTTTCCCTTTTTGGTTTATTTACATGACTGCTGAGTTTGTTGAATGGGGATGTTTATGTTGAAAGTAGGGTCATCGTCAGGGTCAATTTTCCAGCGATACTTTCATTTCTAATCAACAGGGGCACATCACACCAAAATGATTTCGCAGGATGCTTACTACCATTACCATCTTTATAATAAGTAGGCTTTTGGATAAAAGAATATACTTTTATTTTTCTCTCGGGGTCATTGCTTAAGGTACTGAGATTATTTCTGTAATTATGGATTCCAGTTGGTCTTATCTGTTGAACTGTCAACTGTTCTTAAGTGTCCACCCTGGTCGGTGTTTTAGTACCATGAATAAAAAGACAGGATGCGTGCTGAAAAAAAAGGAAAAACCAAACTTGATTGAAACCCAATCGGCAGGGAAAATGATCTGCTCTGCGTGATCACAAATTACGAGTTGTCTTTGTCTAAACCCTTAACGATTGCTTTGAAGTTAGCACAGAGTTCATTCACAGCCATGGTGTGTGGGCGTCGTCGTGATTTGAACTGCGGCGGCGGCGGCGGCGAGGAGGGTGCTTCTGTGCCGAGAGACAATTACAAGCAGGCACCCACTCTTTTCCCAGGGTTACTGCACCCTTTGAAAAAGATTTTAATTGATTGATTTTTTTTAGCGGAGAAGTGTTCCAGAATTGAAAGGTTTGGGTTTGTTTGCCACTTGGCAAAACAGCCGTTTGGACGTTTTTCTTTCAAACGGATATGAAATGAGGTAATGGAGGATATGTGGGAAGAAAAAAGTACACATGCTCCAACTCTGTACGAACGACTACTCAAAAAGTTTTCAGAGTATGTAATCACGAACCATTCTTTCTGTAAGCATAATTTTTAGATTGTTAAGTTTCTTTAGAATCTAGAGGATTAGAATGAAGTGTACGTTCTAAATGATGTATCATCCATTCCCCAAAATCAGAACCGTCCAACACAAGTTTCTCCTCATGCAAAAGCTAATGAATCGGAATTAAACGTGCGAATTGGAGGCAGGTCGGTTTCGTGCGAATTGCAGGCCGATACGCGCGAATTGCAGGCCGATATGCATGAATTGCAGCCCAATATTCGCGAATTGCCGTCGATGCTAATTGCTGCCCATATCTGATGAAATTCACAAAAACCATTTAGAATGCTCGTAATTGCACAGTACGGGCTTTTAAAACCAAAGATGAACACCAAGTTTAAAAAACATTCAGAGGACCTTGTTTTTATTCAGCGTGCTTGGGCCAAACTTCCAAAATTTGGGTCCAGAATGCCCCGCAGTTTTGTAAAAATTCTGGGGAGAACCGTGCAACGGGCAGAAAAGTTTTGAAAAACTTCTTCACCAAGACTGAACATCTTAACAAGAAAGAGGGCTTACAGGTGGTTTCATATAAACGCTGGACGGATATCTGTACTTTGTCCGTGTTTTTTTGGGGGGGTCAGGATTCACCGGTAGCTTCCGGATTTGCCGAGTGAAGGGTCCAGTGTTGTGATTACATTACCTTCTTGTTGATGGCAGGTGGGTTGTAGGAGTTTGTTCACTCACGGAATCCGTCCTCCAGAAAAACCAAGAGGGGGCGGAAGGTTGTACAAACTAATCGGTTTTGAAAACAAGCTTAAAAAAGTGTGGTTTTATTGGATGGTGTGGCGTGGGCTTGATGTTCCAAAAGTAGTCTGGTGTTGTTTTAATTGCATGTTATTGTTGTTTTGCCGTTGTTTATACGGAGATCCCAACAAAGATAGCTTTGTTGTGAGAGGGGGGTTGAAAGATTGAGGCTGTGTGTCTGAACTGGCAGCTGTTGCTAAGGGTGTTGCTCTGGGCGACCTATGCTTGATGAACTCATGAAACATGGTGAACTAGCCGCAGCCGATAGTTTGGAAACGGGCCTATATCTACTGTGCCTGGAGTAGAAGCTACGGCTGTGGCTATGCAGGCCTGTAAGTTCATCTTTGAAGGGTTTAAGGGCTTTGTTGGTTGCTACCATTTGGGAAATCGTAAATTCTATTGGGATACTTTGGAGGGACACGGTGGCCAAGATCAAAATGAAAAAATCACTGGCAAGTCGTTAGTCAAAGCTGAAGTCAAAGTGATTGTTCTGAAAAGGTTACACCGGCATCACACCAATTACAAGACTCATGATGCATGTTTTACAATCACAGAAACAAATGTCAAGAGAAATACGGGGAAGTTATTCTTCCTGTTTTTGATTAAAACCAGCAAGAAGAAGAAGAAGAAAGAAAAAAACACACTGTTTACCCCCTTTGATGATTAATCCGCCATCGTGACATTTGATCTTATCATCTCGAAAAGTAGTCCTCAATCTCGGGGGAATTAATTAAAGGTCAACGTCAGGTTGAAATATCAGGTTGTCGGGGAAAGGGGATTGGATCCTTCAGATGTTTGCCGCGTCGAGCAGAGATTCTTAGCCCGGTATTGTGACGGAGAATTGGAACACGTGTAGATATATCAGCTTGCCCTCGGGCTTAGTGAGCCATAAGGCACTAGGAAATACCACCATCCCTTAAATTGATTATTACTAGCTTGTAAATCAATGCAAATGACTAAATAACTTCATTTGGCCCTTGGGTATGGTGTCCAGAGAAAACAATCTTGTTTTTATCGTTTTGTGAGGTGAGACTGTTTTTATTTTAACAGTGTGAATATGGGATCGGAGTGATCCAAAACATGATTGTTGATCTCAACGCTTACTTTTTAGAAACATACCAGAACCAGGTTTCTGGAAAAATATTTTTCGCCTGAAATACTGCAAGATGAGAGACACTTTTGTCCCTCGTCTCTCAATTTCTTATTTTGATGGGTCCAATAAAAAATTTTAAAAAGCACAATAAGCAGTCACAAAACCACTGACAAAATATAAGCTGTTAGTTAGTGTTTCTCTTGAAAAACCCCGACCACCACTTTCACAGGTTGGTTGCTATTGGTGCGTTTGTTTTTTAAAAACAAGAGGATCGGAGAAATAATTTTCCTCTTTCAAAAAACCAATAATGAACCGGACCTTTAAAGGTATTGTACACTTTTGGTAACAGCTCGAAATCAGTGTCCACATTTTGTGTGATTAAACAATATGCATGAACAAACAAACCTGTGAAAGTTTGAGCTCAATTGGTCATCGAGGTCACGAGAAAATAGTGAAAAGAGATCTTATGTGTTTTCTGTTTTTTCAAATTATCGCGCGCGATAATTACTATTGTTTTACTCGTTTCTCAGAAATGATAGCATTTTGGGCAGAAATATTTTAAGGAGCCCTTTCTACCATTACTTACTTTAAATCGTGTAAGTTATGTGTGAATCTGTGAACATTGTGTTTTTCGATCTTACCAATAGTGTACAGGGCCTTTAAGTCTTAGGAGTGGATTTTGCGCGAGCGAATGTGTCAAAGAGTCTTCCTCGATGAAGAAGTGTGATTGTTTGGAATGAGAAGGTTAGGACGTGTGACGCTTTACAGAGTGTACTTTGATGAATGATCAATTTTTATGACGTCTGGGGCTCCTGTCTGTCGCTGTTTCCATTTTTTCCCCCTGTTTCATGGTCATCTCTACTTGGGTCTCGGAGGTGAAGCATGAAATGTTTTCGTAGCAAATTTACAAGCTGAGAAAAATGGTGATGACAAATTATCATGGGTCCTTATTAACCGCAAAATTCCTGCACTTTCGAAGCTCTTTAAAGTGAATAATTCTATTTGGTTTAGGAGCAGAATTCTGCATTAAGGAGTGCCATGAAATTGAGCCCTGGGGGCCTTTTCGAAACCCAGACTTAGACTCGGGCTTCGGCTTGGGCTCCGTCATCAATTTTGGGAGCAGTGTGCATTTTTTGCGCGATGCTTCAACATCAGACGGAGCCTATAGACCTGGAGCCTGGGGCTTAGCCGAGGTTTGGAAAAGCTTCCAGCCAGAAGGGTTTAATGTCAATGCTTGTGACTAGTGTCAGCTGGTAACCCTTTTCTGCCATATAGCCAATTGCTATGCTTAGCAAACCAAGAGGAAAGTGGTCCCCAAGCCTACACGCAATAATGATATAGGTCGGTTCATGTCGTCATGACATTGAGTGCAACAAAAATGATCAATAACGAACTCGTTGTAGATTCTTCTACGCAAATTCACACAACAAAACTGCAGCTGGAAGAAACATAGTCAGGTACGGTACCATCGCTATGCCGACTCATAATCCTTACTCCGCTAGGCAAAAAGGGAACTAGGTCATCTCATTCCCTTCCGATAATGGTAGAGTATCAAACAGAATTAAATATATTCAGCTTTTTGTTTTCCTCTCTTCTTAGCGTCTACACATTATTAAATAAAACACGATGGGAATATTAACACCTTGTAAATAATTGACTTGACCTTACCGAATTATTAATGTCTACTTGTACAGCCATGGGCCGGCCTTATGCACCACTCCACTCGATCAACTAAAACACATACACAGCCTTAATTAAGACCTAAACGCTTCAGTGACGAATTGGCCGATTAAATGTTGGTCACTGTGAAGTTTTTTTCATTCGGAGTGAAATATTTATTAACCCAAGTCCGACTTGGAACGGGGGTTATCTAAAGTTCTATTTGCACTACGCCTTTTACTCTTGCATTGTAAACATCATGTTCAAACAACGTTGTGTGTTTAACTTTGTTTTAATTTTGTTATTATAATTTTTTTTTGCAATATGTTCAGTCCTGATGTGTAAATACAGATCAGAAGGTGTGTGTTTTGTCAGATGGTATCGGATGCTGGGGTAGAAAGTGTCACTCTCACGGTCTCTTCACCCAAGGTTTCCTGATTGGGAGACCATTGATACCTTCATTTGGGAGAAATTGGGTACAATTAGGATAACAGTATATCCAAATTGGGGCATTTATTGGGAGAAATTGGGTACATTGGTGTTTGGTAAAACCAAATAAAATCCAAGTTGGGTGGTTTGATATGCCCTGTCATTTAATTTAATTTGGGGTTTTAATTGACAACAATTGTGGGTTCCAATTGGGATTCAAGTATATCCCGATGGAGGTAGTTTGGTTGGCGCTGTCATTTAGAGAGCTTGTTAGTTAAAAACACTTATTCTTTGATTGCAAGTGATTAGTATCCTCGTTATCTGGTGTTCCCAATGGTGTCGCTGTAAGGAAAAATTGTACCTAGTTTAAAAATCTTTTGTAAGTATAATTGGCGGCCTCGGCTACAGCTACGGCTGTTGCTAAGGATGTTTCTATGGACTTCCTATACTTCAATATGTTTTTATATGGAGCTGATCAACTGTTAATTGCCTATTAAGGATGATTAAAGTTTTTTGAATTGAATTGAATTGAATTCAATGATCTGGCTGTAGCCGTCAATGTGGACATGGCCTTTATAGTGTTGGGGGCGCTGTTGACTTCATTTCCTGCTTATTATTCATAGCAGGGAGTGAGGTTCCTCATCATAGATGTTAATATTGATTCCCTCCTCGCTCCGATGGAATTTCAACGACCTCCGTCTTTCGCAGCAGCTACGAGCGTCACATTCATGACCGCCGTGCCCTTTTGCACATTCCTTCCCATTCGCCCCTGTCCCCTCCCCATCCTCTCTCTCACTCCCTCTCCCCCCTTCTCGCTTCCGAATTGTAATTGGATAAGTCCCTCTACGAGGGCTGTTTTAGAGTGTTCCACAAACACACGCTGACTGGGGAAATGGCAGGGGGTTTCTTAACCCCCCTGAACTATTTATTTTAGGAGGTGGATCATTCCCGAAAATCCCTCGTCTATTTTTACCGGCAGAGTGTCTGTCTCTTTCCGGAGTTGCGGGAATCTTGTTTGTCTATATCATCCCCATTTTTGAGAAAAAAGGTTCTCATAAACATGATTTTTTTTTTTTTAAAGCAGCACTTGCTTTTGCAGGGGCAGGGGGGGAAGGACAATTTCTTGTTAGACATTTAGGGATAGTGTAAGCAGCTGTTTTTGTTGGATCAGGTGGATTTGATAGGCAGTTGCTCTAAGGCTTTTTCAAGCTGAGGGTTTTATTCTTACTACCCCTTAAAGGAACATTACAGAATTGGTAATTGTAAAATATACTTTTGATCACAGATTTACATAAAACTTACATGGTCTAATGATGATGATAGTAGAAAACATCCCTTGAAATATTTCTGTCTGAAATGCCATATTTGATGAGAAATGAATAAACTAATTATCCGATTGGAGTTTATCGCTCAGTGAGCGTTTTATTCATTTGTTAAACCTATATGATTTCGTGCAAATGTGTAATCGGTTTTTCACTATTTTCTCGTGACCCAGATGGCCGATCGATCTCAAACTTCTACAGGTTTGTCAGTTTATGTATATGGTGGATTACATAAAGTGCTTACACTGCCAGCAACTGTTTTGTTAGCAAAAACCAATTCTGTAATGTTCCTTTAAAGGGCCAGTCAGAGTTTCAATCGTTGTTGTTTTTTTTGTTTTGTTTTATGAGGTCGGAGGATGGGTAGTGAGGGATAACCTCAGGTTCTGACCCCTTTTTAAAAAATCTATTCCAAAGGTTAGACGGATACTATACTGCTGCTGGCTTTTTCTCTTGTACTGCTTCACTTTGGAACCCCCGACCTCTATCTTGGTTTCCCGCCATCTTTGAATATATTCCCGTTAAGAGAAATGTAAACAGATAATTCCTCTCTTTCTTAAACATTTTTCCTTTTGGCCCTCACTTTGAGTTGTCCTTCAGCCTTTTCTTGTGTAATTTTTCCATTAAAAACAAATATAAATAAAAATGGGGAAAAAAATCACGGACTTGACAAGAAGAAAGCTTTACCGTACATCATCTACTCTGAGCTGTGCCATTATCCTTGCCTCTAGTGGTGCTGAGTTTATCTGTAAGCATCCACGTCACTTTTCTTAGCCACAGGGACTTGATCAGACGAGATTGTACAAACGATCTACTTCTACATCTGATAGCTCTCCTCGAACGGCATCAGATAAACTAGAACAGACACAGAACTTGATTTGTCAAAATTAAACAAGATGAATCGATAAGAGTCAGGACTTGAACATGTGACCCCCTAGATTAATGCAAAGTGCTTCAAGCAGTTGATTTGGCCTCTGAAACAGAAATCGAACTTCGACTAGTAGGACTAGGCTACAGGTACTTTACTGGGCTGTTCACCAAAGTGGGACTTGAACCTGTGATCGCCTCATTACCATATTAGTGCTTTACCATTTGAAGTATTCGCTGTGGCAAGGTGCCAGGTTCACCACCAGCTAAAGCGAGGCATTAAACCACACCCCAAGGTCCTCCAATCTCACAACTTTAATACCAGCAATCAGAATTCTGAACCAGTTTAGTGCACATTTAAAAACATGACCTGTGCAGTAGGTATTTTTCTTCACTCGTAAAAAATATTTTTTCACTTTACAGGTTCACATTCAAGTAAAGGACAAGTACAAATTAAACCACTTGATTTGTTCAGATTCACTGTTGCTCCTTTAACTTCTCAGGGGGGGGGGTGTTTATTTGACTTGATTGCCCCTTTAAGCACCTTAACGTCACCTCGAATGCCAGTCCGGTTCAATATTATACAATCTACGCTTCAATTTTAATTGCATTTGTCATTGTTTTATTTTTGCTCCGCAACGCCTCAGGGGCGTGTCTTCGCCCCTGTCGAAACAAAACAAGTCCCCGTCAGTTCTCCGTCCTCCTCAACTGAAATTAAACCACGGTCCGATCATCCTGATTGCTAATTCTCCCCCGGTGGTGATGTTAAAACATAGTGTGTGTGCTCGACAGGGCACTTTGAGGCCAGGGTGATTACAATTCACTCTTCTTGCTACTCTCACTTCGGAGAAGCCATTCTCAATTTTTAAGAAGCTGTTGAGCTGAAAAATGGCATCTTAGTTTATTTTAAGATTTAATGACTAGTGGGAAACGTCTTGATAATCCTTCATTTTAAAGGCAACAAAAATACTTTTGTAAAGCTGGTAAGCAGGAATTTGTGTTAAGCACATTTTTCTGATCAACAAAAAATGGCGGGGAACCAGTCACACATAACTTACATTACTTCGTGTTTGAGGCTGGTAACCTGGGCCCAATTTCATAAAGCTGCTGAGCTAAAAAAAATAAGCACAGAAAAAATCTTGCTTAGCAGAAACTGGTTACCAGCCAAAATACCACGTGATGTATATTGTTTGTGACTGGTTCCCTGATAAATTTCGGTAAGCACAAAAATGTTCTTAGCACAATTTTCTTCTAAGCAGCTTTATGAAATTGGGCCCTGTTTCTTCTAAGCAAGATTTTCCTGCACAAAAGCAATGTTTGGTGCGTAGCAACTTTATGAAGAGTGCCAGGGCCCATCTTGAAAAAAGCTGCTAAGTGCAAATTACTTTCAAAAAGAAAGTGGGGCACCAGTCACAACAGTATATACGATACAGCATTTTGGTTGGTAACCTGTTTATGCTAAGCAAGATTTTCCGTGTACTTGATGGAATTGGGCCAGGTCCAATTGAAAGTGAGTGTTTGCTCATCCTGTCCATGACTAATGTCCAGACCAATTAGGGACCACTTACATTAGCAAATACAGTCCTTAATAAAAAATCAACAGAACAAAGTGTTGTGATGTAGACCCGTCAAGCGTGTAGACCCGTCAAGCGTGTCTAATGGTTGATACTTTGAACATGTTCGCAGCTGTACAGTTCTCAAATGTTAGATGAATAATGTATGAAGAAATTCGAAGAGAATCGGGAAAAAAAAGAAGAAGCAAGAGGTAGACCAATTTCAAGACATTTGTCCGACATGGTCGGTATTTTGGCCGGTAACTCTACCAGGGCCCAATTTCATAAAGCTGTTAAGCAGAAAATTCTAGTTAGCAAATTTCTTTGCTAAGCAAGAAGTGAGTGGGGTACCAGTCGCAGCAATGGTAACTGTATGGTATTCTGGCTGATAACCTGTTTTTGCTAAGCAATATTTTGTTGTGCTTAGCAAGTTTGTTGTGCTTTCAGGCTTTTATGAAATTGTGCCTTTGTAGGATTTTTTTTCCTTAGTGATGAAGATGACCACCCCCACCCCCACCCCCGGCATGAAAGGCCTAAAGTAAGTTAGGTTTTAAAAAAATGATTTCTATGGCTGAGAAAAGTGGTAATGGCCCTGCATTTCGACGCCAGCTGTATCTTTCCCATTTAATGCTAAAAGGCGTTTGATTTTCATGACAACAAAAACCTCTAAACATTTATTTACCAAAATCATTGAGAGTTTTTTTTATTTCCATTAATGCCTGCGATTAATGAGTCATGAACAGTCATGATATTGCCTTCTCTTTTTTTAATGGAATAAAAATACGCATACTCACTTTCGTCGTTTCCACCTGTGGTTTTCCTGGTGAGCTCCTTTAAAATTTAAGCTATTTGGTTTGTTACTATTACAAACATTATTAAAATTGATGGCAGTGGTAGGAAAGATCTAACATGTTTAAGTTCACTGCCAAACTGTAAACACATTCATTGAGCTGTCAGTCTAATGCATTGAATTATATCTGATTAAACAGAGACCTGGGCAAAACCCCCCAAACGACTTTGACTTTGTCGCGTGGAAAGGAAAAAATATCAGCGTGTGGGTGGGTGTATCATGAAACCGGCGACCATTTAGAAAATCATTGATTTAACTGAAATTGACTTTTTGGATTCTACTTAATCAAACAAATGTCCACGTTGGGGGTTGAGGTTAGTTTTGGATGAGGGAACTGGTTTTTTTTTGAAGTACCACCTGACATTTCCTCTCCTTCAAGAAAAGATCCTGCAAAATGATAAACATCAACAACGTTTTTCGACCTTTTTTTGTGGTGGAAAACCAATTTTGGAAGGAGTTCTAATTTTGGGGGATTAGGAGCAAAGGACTAAGAGGTAAACAAGGTACTTTTCTTTTCTTTTTTAATAAATGAATTATTTGTTTATCAAAATTTTATGTAGACAATCTTTTTTTGTAAGCAGTATTTAAAAAGAGCCACTTGACTGCAAACTTGTGACTGCTTGCAACAGAGATTTTGTTCCAGGTGTTGTTGATTTCTGGTCAATTCATCTTGCGAATATTTCTTTTAAAAATTTCAAACAAACACAAATTGGATTTGTAATGGCAAAAAATAAACCAATTGTTGAACTGAAAATCTTGTTATTTTAAAGCAAGAAAAAAAATTATTTCGGTGTGGAGAAAGGAAACAGAAATGCAATTTGGAAAGATTGATCGGTCAATTTCTTTTAATATGCTCATCAATCTACAGTGTAGAAAATCCTTCTATTTAGGGAGGTAAATATTTATTCGGTTTATCATCAAGCGATTAGTAATCCTCATTTTAGTTATTTGTACTTCCGATCTCGCGATAGTTAGAACAACTGAACAAGCACATATGGTCACCAGCCCAGAATTTATCAAATATAAATAGTCCTCGGCGGAAACGTGGAGTTGGCAGTTTGACAATCGTGGGTTTCATCACAGTTTGCTGGAATGCGAGGAAAAGTCAACAACGGCAATGACGGATTGCCACAATGCATGAATATCACGGCATTTGTTCTACCAACAAACCTATGAACGGAGAATATTGATGAACTAACGGGGGGGGGGGGGGGGGGGACAGACACGACTGGGGAGGGAAAACAACAAAACACATTTTCGCCCCCTCGTGTTGCCAATATTAAAAAAGGTTAGACAGTGGGGTTTGACAAATGTTTACATGTCCTGTTGATATGCGTGTCACCAGAAACATGCTAATACGTTGAGATTTTTTGACGCCATATGGCGTTGTGTGGTTTTTACTCGGCCCTGATGAGGAGACGGGTTGGTGTGACTGTGGTACCGTCCGGCGAGCTCGACTCCTAAATCCAATCCAATCTATTGTCTCGTTTGACATTTAGACGGCTCTCAAACGAAATTGACATCAAGTGGGGCAGGTAATGATTTCTTAATGTAATCCAAAATGATGCGGTGATGTGCAGCCCGTAGAGGTGTCTTAGCCCCGCCCTTTTTTTCACCAAGCGTCTCGGAGACTCTCTCTCTCCCAAAGGATTTCCTATTAAGACAACCATCTTCCCGGTTCCCCGCATAGACACATCGGAGATAAAGACCGTGGCTTAAATAGAGCAGGGACCAGTTGAACTCGGGGCAGCTCAAGGAGAAGAGAGCGAAGGGGCAGGCACTAAGGAAACCATGAATAATTCACCAACCGAGTAGGACCATCATCATCATCATTATCGTTGGCCCTCTAGCTTGACTTGAAAATCACTGGCTTGCCGATTTGGTCGTCTAATGGGATAGTAGCATCAAATTCAGAGACACTCTTTAGGGGGAACGGCGGGAACCCTGTTTCTCGGTTTTGTTGATAATGCGGAAGGATTTCTGATAAACCCTCCCTTTATGGTGATACCTTCACTAGGAGAGCCCAAGCCTCCCCGCACAGCATCATTCATCCAAGGTTACAACTCTCACCTCTGCACCTGCCTCGACTCGACAACCACACTAAGGAGGAGGAGGAGGAGGAGGGAAGATCCTCTTGTGTGTGTGTGCAGCGAGACGTGAGAAGTTGGACTGGAGCTGGACACAACCTGGATGTCTGGGGAAACGTACCGCTCCGATGATAATGACGATGATGATGACGAAGGGTTAAGATGATCCATCAGTGACACTTCCCCATTGGTTCAATTTGTCACAGTGTTGTTTCGTATACATAGAGCCCGGGCCTCGGATATAATGGGGGTGGATGATTTGACTGTATCATTGCCTCGGTGGTCTTTGCCTCACGCACTCACTTACACACACACAAACACACAGCTGATCTCTGCATAGATTAACTTCTCCCGTGTCTAATGCTCTATCACTAAACTCTTTGGCTCTTGTATTGCTCGGGCTGTCCTCCACTCCACGAGGTGCTGTTCCACAGCTCTGAATCGTTGCAAATTTTTGCAAAGAGAGGAATATTTTCTCTACTGGAATCGGAAAACAAATCTCAAATATCGTGCATACTTAAAAGTGTGTCATCACTAGTTTGCAGGAAGTGAAAGGAACAATCGGAATTAGTATCTGTGTTGGATTTTTTCTCTTGGCTGGTGAATTAAAGTTAAGAATCGCATCACTTTGATTCTGATCGTTAAACTTGCTCCTTGCGTCTTCCCTCCCGTCTCTGCTTACATCTTACGTGCCTCTGCATCGTCATTCCAGATCTCGCCGCGGAAGTTTGTGTAAATTCCACCCAGCCCTTCAGCTACGTGTCAGCCATTTCTACAGTATCCAAACGCTTGTCAGGAGAGACCAAATAATTAACTCACTAAAGTGTGATTTGCAACGGCGCGTCTGTACACGGCCAATAGTAAACAGCTATTACATTGGATACATTTTGGAAAGGATCAGTCCTCCCCGGGCCAGCCTGTAAATAAATCTTGTTTCTTCACCGCTGGCAGATGATGAATGCGATCTCGAGTGGAGGAATATCTGTCGGGTTTGGCAGAAATTGAAATTTGACTTCAAATTAAGTAATTCACTTTTTCTGAAAACTGTTGCTGTATCAGCCTCAACAAGCCGATAAAGATATTGTTTTGCAGCAGCACAGAGCGACAGAAGACGTGCTGGAAAAAAAAATAAACCACTCGCATTCAAACTAAAGAAATCAAAATGTGACTTCCAGTGTATTTCTGCACTTCTCGGTTGTTTAAAAGGTAACAAATGCACTTTGCAAAAATTCTCACTACCCTCGACCCAAAAGAAAATGACTGAAATGTGACTTTGAGTGCAAGGATAACTTCATCTGCAGTGGACGGATGTACTCCACAGTATAGTCTTTGATCTAGTGAATGTACGTCGCTCGATGCCAAACCCTTTGAGCTGTATGGGACGGGATTTGAATCACGTAACTGCTGGCACTCACGCGATGAGCTTCCGGCGAAAGAAGAACAAAAAGCCAGTGCCACCCACAATCACTATCGGTAGGTTCAGAAAATAATCTTTCTCGATTGTGTACAATGTTTTGTTATCTTTCTTGTCAGGGACGTACGAGTTCCGAAAATTGGGACTAAACCTAACTTTGTATTCGGAGCTCCACCTCTTCATTGCATGATGTAAGATAAAACTCTATTTTATTTATATCGCCATCATGCAAAGCCTCAAAGTCTCAAACTGTATTTTCCTTACACATTTTTGGAGTGATGGTTATGAGCGGAAAGGAAAGATTTTAATCAGTGACTGCTCCATGTTCTGACAACCCTATGTTTTGATATAACCCCACGTGGTCTACACGCCAGGGTTAGGGTTAGGGTTAGGGTTAGAAACTATAGGATTAGGATTAGAACACATTCGGGGTGTCGGAACTCGGGTGCGTAACCTCTCTATCTTTTCATGGCCCAATTGTTGAGGCACTGCTTATTACTGCTGAGTTCCGTGCTTACAGTCCATAGAACCACATGCTTCACGGGGCGTCATAAGGGCAGAATTCTGCGGTGAGCAGTGCCTTGAAATTGGGCCCTGGTTAACTGGGTCATTGTGGGATGTTTGTTTTTTTATATACATACAGAACCCCCTATTTTTACCCCCCCCCCCCTCCCCAGGCCCTTGGTCACATTGTTGGATCATATTGATTACAACTTAAAGGTAGGGTCATAGATGGGTAAATACTCCAAGAATTAATTACCATAAAAACTTGCATGGTGAAAAGCACCGCAGCTGTTGATAGTATAAACTATTTTTGAGAAAGGATTCCCTTCGAAGTAATGTTCTGGTTTGGATAACTAACTTTTCACCCCAAAACTTTTGAATCTGACAAAACGATTTATGCATGAATCGTTTCTCAAATTGTTGAGTCTGAGGGTTGGTGTCCGCTTGCGAATGCTACGGCCAGAGATGCGGTTGGTACCCGCTGACGCCTCGCTAAACGTGGATGGAGTTGATGTTCTTGTAAAAAAAAAAACAGTTGTTTACCGTTTTCAGAGCAAGTAGACACTGATTTCGCTGAAACGTTCAGATGTGACTTTTACTGTATCTTTCTTTATACTTTTGCCTATAAATCAGCATTACATCTACAGAAACCACTCTATGACCCTACCTTTTAAAAGAACATCTAAAAAAAATCCTTTTTGAACAGGTGGTGTTGTGGTTAGAACGGTTTGAAGTTGTGTGAACAGAATCATTGACCATACACCAAAAATCACTTCACTTCAAATTTGAAACAAGTTGTATTTCTAGCTCCCCCGGATATTTTGAAGTAGACTTCTAGCGGAGTTCTTTTCCATTAGTACAAGTACAAGAATTGTTCAGTATCAGTTGAAGTTTTTTTTTTCTTTTTTTTTCTGTGAGTACAGTACGAATAAACTTGTACGAGTACAACAGGGGTTGTATTCTTTTTAATCGGATATTCAATTTCTTTTTTTAGAAAATTGGCAAGATTGTTTTGAAGTAGTTCAATAAAAAAGTATATAAAAGCCTAAACAATAATGATGGAGGCCGAGCCCAGGTCTGTGTATTGAGAGAGTGCAACAACCTGTGATGAGAAGCCTGTGGTCCCCCCAAAATGCATGGGCGCACACAGGGTGCCAGACTAAAACTTCATATTGGATTGTGCTTTCTGTCCAGCAGCCACATGACCGAAGAAATCTGGTCTCTCCATGTCGCAACTCTCTCTCAATACACAGCTCTGGCCTGGCCCTTGTACTTGATAAAATGCTCCTATATTTTGTTCAAGGGGTCAATTCCATCATGCCAGGTTTGAAGCACAGGGAAAAGGAACGCAAGTACGAGCGCTACGACTCTTGTTACCCCCCCCCCCCCCCTTCATGGTAGAGTCGCTAGAATGGACGCGATTTTAAATTGTCATGTATTTGTGCAAATTAATGCAAAGAGATTGCAGCTTATCTGTGGTAATTTCTTGTTTAGTATTTCAGCAATTGATGTCTATATTAGGAGAGATTTTGAGGGATGATTTGGTGTGAAATAGTATGCAAAAAAGTTTGAATACATTTGCATCATAGAAAAGCTGCAGTGACGTGCCTTAAAATTGAATTGATTGAATTGATTTTTTCCGAAGGACTTCCAAGTAGTTCCATTTAGCAATTAATCTGTTAAAATGTTACCCTCTGAATCACTGACAAGCATTGATTGGTAATATTTTGTTAGCCTTGCAGAAAGACTCTGCTATAGGGTCGAAAACGTCAGGCCGCTATCTACTTTTTACAGTATTTTTTCACCATACACCGACCGTTGTGTGACAAGCAGTTGTAAGTTCAGCGCTTTCCCAACTCCTGCAGAAAAAAAGTCCATAGGCTTACTACTCGGTTGGGATTCGACCCCACAACCCCCCGCGTTCTTGAGCAGAAACCTTAACCACTAGACCACCGAGCAGGCCCGGTGAGGACAGGCTAGTTTAAATCATTTTATTAGCAGCGGTTCGAACTTGCCTTTTGCCAAAGTTTAAAGGCAGTGGATACTTTTGGTAATTACTCAAGAAATACATTACCATTAAAACTTACTTAAAGAGTACCTGAGAGCTGCTGATTGTATAAAAACATTGTGAGAAATGACTCCCTCTGAAGTAGTGTAGTTTTTGAGAAAGAGGTAATTTCTCACTAAAATATTTGAATCTGAGAAAGGCTTCATGCATCAGGCATTTGAAAGCACACAAATTCTATGCAACAGAGTGTTTTTTCATTCATTATTTTCTTGCAACTTCTTCAATGACAAATTGAGCCAAAATTTTTCTCAGGTTTGTTATTTTATGCATATGTTGGGATACACTAAGTGAGGATACTGGTCTTTGACAATTACCAAAAGTATACCCTGCCTTTAAAAAAGTTCGTTTTTAATAATATTTTTTTCAATATTCTAATTTGCGACGGCCCTAAACTAAAAGTATCTTTCTCATGACATACTCTGACTGTGTGCCAAATTCCATATTTGTAACATCATTCATCAAAGACACATATATTTTCTCCATCTGCCCTGCTATGATTTCACCAACAAGATTTAGATCGTATTAATTATTCAAAGTTAGAATAATGTGACAACACTTGATTTATTTCATTCCTGAGTATATTAAAATATTTGTCCCTCGTGGCCTACTTATTGCAACGAGAACGCTGTTTCATTAAAAAAGAAATTGCTGCCAGTGTTTCAATGGTTCCATTATGACTCATTTGTGGCTGTAAATCCGTACTAATTACTAAAAAGCTATTTTTGTCTTTGCAATTTGGGCTGCTCTAATTATTAAAAAGCTATTATTGTCTTTTCATTTGGGCTGCTCTAAGACTCTTGAACACAGTGCATTTTTTTTTCTTCCGTCCATTTGCATACCTGTGTGCAAAATCATTAGCATTCATACAACCAGATCATTCTAACAAAGTTTTTTTTTTTTTGAAATGATGTTTGCTTGATTAATCAGAATAATTTATTGCCGACTGCAAGATCACGTTTGTCGGTTAAAAGCCACTTAGACGTGGATGACATTTCAGACGTGGATGGTTTAAATTACTGTAAATTCATGTTGTGGGGACCTCCTTCCGATGGTATTGAGCCAGGCGGCGGAGGTAATTATGTGGGTTCATTAAAAAGCAACACATTATCAGCGATTTAACAAACAGAAATGTGCTGCATACATTTGAAGAACAACACCTTTTGGGAATATTACTCGACGATCTTTGGTCATGACGGCAAGTCTATGTTATAGTTTTTTGGCATTGATACATTTTGCAGAAACAAAGGCTCCTGTGCCCAAAATAATCTTGTGAGTTCAAAGATTTAGTTAACAGAAACAAATTTAAATTCAAAGAAAATCATTTGAAAGACATTCATTTAAAGGCAAGCTTGTGATTTATAAGTTTGTACTAAATCTCTCCATTTTCTGAAGAAAAAAAGAAAAGGCAGGAAGGTTTTTTTTTTTTAAATCTGTGTAAAACAAAATATGAATAAATAAAATAAAAATTGTCTCCTGGTGATGACAAGAGCGCGGTAGGTCCAAAAGGCTGTGGATTCAAATGAAGCGGCTTTGTCTGCGGCTAGAGCTGTTGGCTGACAGCATTGCAGACTATGGCCTTCTCAGTGATGCGGCCACTATTGCCACAGCCACACAGCCATCCATTCTGACATGGCCAAGAATTAAGAACACCCCGCTCGGCTCTCAATCAGGGCCATTATATTTTCCAAGAAGAGATTAGTACGTGGTGCTTTCCGATACAATCACTCTAATATCGACCATGTAAAAGCCTCAAGTTGAAGAATATTAATAATAATAAATATTCTGAAAAGTAATAACCTTTTCCAGCATAATCCTTCACATGGGTTCTTTCGTAGAATGGTTGTCACTTGAAACTAATTTTGCGATGCTGATTATATGGTGTTACTTTGGTTCTCTTTCCGCCGTGAAAAATTCCCCACTCAGAAAAGTACACAGTTGCGTGGTCCACTTTCTAGGAGTTCAGAGTTTTGTATTACGCTGAAAGATGAAAATGTGGCCATGTTGAGCGATGGCGTCCGTCACTGTAGCTCTTATCCGATCAGACATGTCTACCTGCCTCGTAAAAGTAAATTGATATTCAGAATAAATTTTCCGATTGGATGATAAACTGTTACTCAACAAATCCTGTCCGTTGCCGCGATTTTTCATTTGTCTTATTTTCAAAATGGCCGTGTCTACGTTGATCAGGGATGGAATGTCCTTGGTGCGATGGCCACACAGCCACAAAAGGGAATTCCTATGTGGGAGTTTAGGTGCCTCTCGACTTCGGCTTAAACAGCCAAATTTTGCAGCCTAACAACTTCTGCTTCGAGACTGAAATAAAATTGCAAGACAACAAATTACTGTTGCTTCTATTTTTTTTCTTCTTATTTTACTACTAATAATGAAGAAAATCGCTTTGCTTATATTGAGACATAATTCCTTCACATTTGAAAAGCTGATTTTTTATTATTATTATTAATATTTTCACTATTGTTTTATTTCTCTGAGCGATTCACAGACAAATTTACACATTCAAATTCTCAAAGAGCAGAAGTTGATTGTATTTTTGACCCCATATTAAAGGATCCTTTCAACGTTGAACTTCCTTGCATCACAAGTACAGAATATCTTATTTTGATTGTCTGTATGTTGTTTTCTTGTATCAATGCCCGAATAAAATTGGTAGTGATAATAACGACAATAAAAACAAAAGCAGCTGTTCTACTTTGTGTCGAATCACGTCAATTCAGTTCACACACGCCCTCACAGGCGAGTTGGAATACAAATGTTGAGAAGGCTAGACTGAGGAGGAAAAACACTTTTCCTTTTAACATAAATAATCCTCCAAAACATTAAATGAGAGCAAAGGAGGTGGGGGGGGGGGTTGCTGGGAATAAAGAAGACCTATTTGAGGTACACATTATAAGTATAAAAGGTAAGGGTAATGTATGTGAAAGTAAAATGCTGATCCCTACCTTTAATGTAGAAGAAAATCACTGACTGCTGACTTTGATGCCGAAAAGTTTTACGAGCCATGTAGTATCGTATTATACAGGGAGCCAGTTTTTATGTATTAATAGGTTGTGCTTAAAATAGTCTGATACCCTTTCAGCAAAATGTGTTCACTATCACTATAGACCTTTCCATTGTTGATAAACAAACCGAGCTGGTTGGCATGGACACCGAATGTTAGCAAAACATTCAATCGTGTTGACAGAATGTTGTGACCAAATTCAACATGTCTGCAAACTTTCTTCAATTAAAAAGAATACATCCCATGATTAGTTGCTTTGTTTCTGACAAATTCAACACTATTTTTTTAACATTTTGTGCAACAATGTTACAAACTGTGGCTATCCGTTGTTGCTTTGCATGTATGGCTTCCCATAGTTTTCCAGCCTTGGTTGGCAAAAACTTGAGCTGTGACGTTGCAAAAGAAAGGTCTTTTAATAGGCTGTGCTAAAGATAGTCTGATACCCTTTCAGCAAAAAGTGTGTTCAGTATCACTATTAATGTTGTAAACAGGAGTAGACAGCCGGTTTGCAGACTACACATTTTAGTGATTGCTCATGGTTTAGAGTACTTTACTGTTTATCCATTTTGGGGGGCTCCAAAGGAAAAGCCTAGTGATTTGATAATTTTGTTCACAGAAGTTTGAGTTTTGAAAATATATGTGGTTCATACCACGCCCCCTTGCATTGTCATACCATGCAAAATCGTGTCCAAATTAATGGCAGTGGCTATGGCTAGATTCCTGAAAATACCTTTTCCAGCCAGTGGCCCGTTAGCCACAGCCAAAGTTGCTGGATTTGGACAGGACCTAGCTTTGAGTAAATCCTTCATTCACATTTCACTTTACATCTGCGTTCTTAGAATTTAACCTTGGTATTTTTGCATCTTTAATTTTCAAGCCCTAAGTTACAGCAGACCCTATGCCAGGGCTCAAGCTAGCAAAACGAAAACAATTTTAAAAAGGATTCATCTGCAAAAATACATCAGGGGACCATTCACAAACAGTATGTAGTGTATGATAATTTAGCTGGCAACCTAAGTCAACATTATGCAAATCTGTGTGTCCCAGCAGAGCTCAGTTGTATAATCTGCAAAGTAGAAAATGCCAGGCCCTGAGTTGGCGGCTGTGGCTAGCTCACCACTTTATAATGGGTTGAAGCAAAGGAAGCCCTTAGCAACACCCGTAGCACCATAACTAAGTACCAGTCACAAGCAGTGCTCACAACATTGTATTTTGGGCTGGTAACCTTTTTAAGTCCATGCTAAGCAAATCGTGCGCTTCTTTGACACTGGCCCACGTAGTTATTGGGCTCTGGAAAAAAAAGTCGTTGCCGTTATGTCTGTGGGAAGCAGTCCGGTTGCAAAGCAGTTGGGAAGCAAAACGACTCTTTCAATAGGATAAAAATTCATTATGTCAGCGATCGTGATTTGTTGCTAGAGTGATGAATTGAGATTGAGGGAAAACTTGAGCGTTTTCGAAACTCCTGAATATTCCGTCATATAAAAGAAACAGTTTTTATTTATCATTACCTTGTTTTTGTCAAACTCTGAAATATACTTTTGGGTAAACGAAACCCGTCTTTTATTCCTCAGTATGTTTCATGGGAAGGATTGGGTCAAGGTGAAATTGTCCCTTTTTTTGAAAACAATTGTAATGTATTGATTTTTATTGGGATGGGAAACAACATGTGGGGGATCTAGAATTCTTGTACAGGGAGAGGTCAGTGGCAAATTATTCATTTACTTTTTAATTACTTTCGCTATTTTAGCATTGTAACCTTTCCTCGGCCGTGCGCTTGTAGTGCTTTTTTGACTTGCATTAATGAATAACAGTTGGCAGTGTCAAGACACGGTTTAGAGACAAAGGTCAGGGTGGCGCAGTGGAGGTGGTCTCCCTCTCCCCCACCCGAAGCGTTGTTTACAACTCGCTCCGGACTGCAAATCAGCTACATGAGATTTGTTTGGACATCACCGAATACTCGCTGTCCAATCTTTAGACAAACACTCATTTATCCGAGCGCTCTAAGTCTGAATATAAGGCTAACTTCTTCATCGAGGGGGAAGGGGGGGGGAGTGTAAATCAGAGAGACCTATGTTTATGTTTAGGTGATGATGATTGCCGGGTTATCTTGAGAAAATGGCATGGCATCACTTGAGGATGTGAGGGACTGGTTAAAAAATTACTAGGTGCAAGAGGGAGAACGGTGATCGGAATTCTTTATCGACGGCCGTTGGGATTGGGGAAGCTTGTCTTACCGTGGAAGATTTGGAACGTACGATTTGTCTTTTTTTTCTCTCTCTTTTTTTTTTTTTTTTTCGGGGGGTGATTTTGAGGTTAAATATGAACTGATCACCCGGTGTGTACAAAAGTGGCTTGCGGCTTGGATGGCTGCCAGATTTATCGTTGTTTGTTTAAAGTTGTGACGTTGGTTATGGCTTTGTGTGGGGGAGTTAAGATGTTGTGAGAAGGGAGCTGGGAAATTAGCTGTTTACCGTTTCTCGTATCAAGTCGTCTTGGGCCTGAGACTATTAAAAGAGGTGGCTTACAAATGGCACAACCTTACTGTTTTCATTATCATTTTGTCACTGTTACTGTAAACAATATGTTTATTTAAAGAGGTTGGGCCAAGCTAGAGGTCACTCTTAAATTTTTTTTTACATCCCTAAATACACCTATATCTACCAAGAAAACACTGTGATAGAGTTATAGAATGAATGGGTATTCGTTTACAACACAGTTTCTAAGCCTCTTTTCACCCCCACCTTCAGGCAAAATCGGAACAACAGCAGTCGGTGCCAGAAAGCTGTCTCCAAAAATTCAAAAGAATAGTGACGTCGCAGTACGTACCCCTCTGTCAAACGGCTGTTTGTTGTTACTCATTGAGCATTGCTCAGTACAGACCATCCGGGCATTAAATACGTAAAGTGACGTCATGTTTGTTTGCTGCCCTCATTTACGGGATTTTGATAAAATAATTTAGGCAGCGGGCTAGTGAACGGAGTAAAAACTCCCTGCAAATATCACTTCTGGTCAATTTAATGAAATGTTACAAAAGATGCAACAAATTATAGAAAGCAGAAAACTAAAAAATAACGTCAACTTCAATCACCATGACCCATCCTCTTTAACATTCCTAGTTGTTCCAAAAAGCTGGTCACTTTTTAGGGATCCTTGTTTTTCTTTTACCAGAAAGGTTTAAAAGAAACTAACTTGACCTTTTTTAGATGGTTTGTGCAATGTGAGGATAAAACGACACTATACAGAGGAGGCGGCCATATTGTTGGCGTGTCCACTGACCTCATTGATGTGATAAGAGCTCCGGAGGAAGCTTGTGATTTCAACAGATTTGATAGTCCACAATTACCTCGGTGATTAAATGAAGCGTTTTGGAGTCATCAGGATGGTCAGAGGGTTTGCTCAACTGAGCAGAAGATTGATGGAAGAGGAGGTGGAGAGAGATTGAGGAGGAAAGACAGAAAAGAGGAGAGGGTTGAACCGTAGAGGGAAAGGGGCGAGGTGCGAGGGGAGTGAACGAAAAGGGAGGTGATGTGGGAGGGGTTTTAAGATGGTGATCGAGAAAAGGTGTAAATTCGTGGAAGGTTGAGGTATTGAGAAGGGCTGGAGCGAAGTGGTGGGGAGGGGAGTTAAGACGAGGGTTGAGGTGTAAGTTCATTGCAGTAAAAAAAGTGGTGTTTGAGATTAAATTCACCGTGAGAAATTATTGGGTGTTACTAATTATGAGCTGCAAGTTTTTTTTTTAGACGTGAGAAAATTATGCTGGACACTTTGGGACACTAGGGGGCAGCAGAAATACCGTGTAAGTTACGATTGATTTATGTAGTACTGAGCATGCGTACACGTCTGAGAAAAAAATGGATTAACCAGGTAAGTCTGCTGCCTCCTGGCGTTCTCAAAGCACTCCCATTGGATGTTCAATTTGTCTCGCCAATTTGGGGTCGGGTATTTGGGGAGCGGATCGAACCAAAGGGCCCTGGGCGCTCTAAACCTTCTGGTCAATTCCATTTGGGGGGAGGGTGCATGCTCACAATTATATTCAGCCAACACTTCCTAACAATGAATTTGAAAAAGTGGGACGCTGCATTCCTCTTTGACCCTCGACCCCTAGAGCTAATTTATGAGGGTGGACATGAAATGACGGGGCCCCTTCCTAATTGATTGCCCCGTAAGAAGCCAGCCAAGATCAGGGTGAGGTTGCGGTTTTGCCTTCTCGGGGGCAGTGCTAAGACGATCCCGAGGCAAGAGTGTCTCCCGGGTTTTCATTACCTAGTATTTTGTTACTCGCGCCAAAGGTCAGCTTCAGTGTTTTGCAAGAGAGAGACTTCACACTGTTGTTTTAATTTTATAATGGGTTTGCAATGTGATGAGCTGTAAACCAACCCACTTTCCTTCAAAAGGCTGAGTGCTTTTTTTTTTCCTTTTTTTTTATAAAAAGAAAATGGTGTAATTTGGAGTGTGTGTGTGTGTGTGGGATGTGATTGCATTTCGCCTATAATGTTTCATTAATTTGTGGTGCTTTTGATCTTTGAAGTGTGTTATAACGATGATGAGTTAGGAGGGGGGGGCGGAGATTAGGTCAGGAGTTAACAACCTGTGTATTGGTTTAACCTTCTTAGTACACCGTCCCTGCCTACAGAGTAACTTCTGTACGCAGATATATAACTAAAGATGGGATCATCGTTTGGTTATCAAGATTGATACAATTAAATTGTTATAATTAAGTTTCCTAATGTGTTTCGATTTGTCCGTACAATTGTACCTGTTTACCTTTTAACCAGTGCAGATTTCTTTGTATAACTTTGTTCGGCGCTCTAGAGCACGCTTGCATGATTAGGGGGCTTTATGAATGTTGGTATTAGTATTATTATTATTATTTATAAAGAAAGAAAACGGCAAAAAAGCTGTCACAGTATTTTCATCAAGAATGTTGAATCCATTGGGGTTTAGGAATGGGTGCAAAAGAGGAATGCATACAAAGGGAAGATAACAATTGCTGCTGTGACCTGGGGCCCAATTTCATAAAGCTGTTTAGCAGAAAATAGTGCTTAACACATTTCTTTGCTAGGCAAAAAATGAGTGGGGTATACCAGTCGCAACAGTGTAAACTTTATGGAAAGTTGGCTGGTAGCCAGTTTCTGGTATCAATATTTTTCTGTGCTTAGCATTTTTTTGTGCTTACAATACATGCTTTATGAAATTGGGCCATCTGCTAACTGACTTTATTTTCTTTGGCATCCTCCATAGGGGCGGCATGGAGATTGGAAGATGATGAGACCAGGAATCCACCACCTTCCCCGTCCATCGATGACACTCCCTTCGCCCGTGCCACCTCACAGCCTTACTACGCTGTGCCACCAAAATTCACGGTAAGTGGAAAAAAAATAATAAAATGTTTCAGCTTCTGGTAAAATGTGTGAACGAGAATAATTTCAGATGCTTTCTAATTCTTTAAATGTTTTAAAAGAGCCAGCTGGACTTCTTCAATTTCTCCGACTTTGACTTTTAAAAAAATCTTGTTGGACCCTGCTACAATTTGAATATTCAAATCATCTAGCTGCTTCTCTGTTTTGTACACCATTGGAATCAAAGTGTTAGCCAGAGGGGTGTCTGGGTGTGTCTTTTGGACACCCTGTTTTATCTGTCATTTACATGTAAATTAGCAATTTGGACACCCAGTTTTTAAATTTCCAGCAAATCTTGACACCCTCAGGCCTCAAACTTCGTGTAAAAAAGGGCACGGCAGTTTCCCCAAAATGAAGGGCACCCAATGAGGAAACGCACCCACAGCAATTCCACAGCAATGGTTGTGGTGCCGTGGCGAAATTCGAGGCCTGCACCCTTTTACCAAATCCTGGCTAACACCTTGATTAGAATTTGTTACAATTTGCATATTTAAATCATCCATCCACTTCTCTCTTTCTGTACACCATTGGAATGTGTTACAATTTGAATATTCAAATCATCCATCCACTTCTCTCTTTCTGTACACCATTGGAATGTGTTACAATTTGAATATTCAAATCATCTGCTCCCCTTTTGTACACCATTAAAATGTGTTACAATTTGATTATTCAGTTGAGCCAGCTTCCACCCATTTATACTTCTTTGATTGATAAAAGTGGAACTTAAAATTGCAGCTTTGCAGAAATGTTTTTTTTTTTCTAGTTTCCAATTCAAGATGAATTTAGAAACTAGCTTGTGGTGTGTTTCGAGGAGTATGTGGTGGACCGAAATAACCACACTCTGGACTTCTTTAGTTTTTCTCAGACAGCCTCACAAACATGTTGTTTTTCGCCCCTTGGTTAGTGTTAGGCTATAATTGCTAGCACGCTTTAGTTTTCTGGCACTCCCCCGCCCCCTTAAAAAAAAAAAACCTCTCAGATTAGTAACATTTGTGTGGGTGTTTAGAACATAAATCATGTTCTTTGATACATTAAATGCCAATCAGAGTCATACTGTGTGCACATCTTATTTAAATTTGCACTTTGTAGATGTATGTGAGACCCCCCAAGTGATTCGGCCAATATGGCAACCAGTTACTTTCTGCTGCAGGTTTTTTTTTTCTGTAAATGCCAAAAGCTAGAAAGATATATTTTCTCAAGATCTAGGGAGGTTTGGGAATATGGAATGAGAGATTTTGTTGAGTACGTCAGCAGCAGGCTTCGGACGTACTGGGTAAATCCATAGATCCCTTGGGTATGACGTCACAAGCTCAGAAGACACCCTCACTGAGGTCAATAGAGACCTATCATTGGCTGAGAGTTGAGCGTGCATGCGTATGCGGATGCACATTTTCATTGTTTGACCTCAGCGATGAAGGCCAATGCAAGGGGTCTATGGATTTACAGATAATGTGCACCGTGCTGAGAACTACACCAAGAATCAGACACTTTACAATGACTTTAAGTACGCTTTGGAGGCATCCTCGGTTTCATGACCATAAATTAATATTAATTTAAGAACTGCCATTTCTCAAAAGTTGGGATGAGTCAAGGATCTCCAATGGCTGACTTTAGGATCCTAGGTGTCAGCAGACTACCAGCTAAATTTCCACATTGCTCGTGTGTTTCTGAGCTTCTGTGAACGATGGATTTAGCCTGGTACACTGCCACCTAGGGTCAGAGAAATGTCACCCGTGGCTAGAGAAATACAGGTACATGATTGAAGGGGATAAGTAGGCCTACATCATTGGAGTTGGGAAAAAGTACATACCGATAATTTTCTAGTTTAGAACGGTATGTTAAAAGGGAGCAGATGTTACATCATTGGTACTCGGGGAAAAGTTCACATCAAGTGACCTACATTTTCCATAAAATCAAACAATAGCCTTTGAAATCCAAAACACTTGGCGCACGTATTTCTCAGGTTGTGTTTGAAACTAGACCTGCTTTTTATTAGCTGACCTTTCGTGTTTGACAACTTTTGAAATGAGGGATTCGTCTATTAGTGATGTTAAATTTGTTAATTTATACGCCACCATGTGGGATAAACTGACACAATTTTTTTAGGTCAATAGAAACACTGTCAAACTTTTGTGTTTCATGTGTGCACTCAGTAGAAATACGATCCTGAAGGTTGTTAATGTGACGTCACGCTAGGGTAGAGTTGCTCGTTTTCAATAGCACAGTTTGACGCCCAAAAAAGTACGTAAGGGCTTGGACGGTTACTTCGTGCAACACGGGCAGGTACGTCGGCTGACGAAAGCAAACTCGAGCAAGATTTTCCCACTCCAAGCTCCTTACTGTTTTGAACTCTTTGGAGACCATTAATTTCTGTATAATCATCACAATACGACCAGACACCAATCATTTTTTTTAAACAATTTCTTTAATCAAATTTTGTTCAGTAAAAAATTTCAACAATGATAAAATGAAACAGAAAATTTGTTTTGCTTTTAGAATTTGGGATACTAGATGTTCACATAAGAAACATTGGACAATATCATTTCCGGACACAACCTTTACTTTGACCTCTTTGGGTGAATGAAAGTGGGTCAAATCTTGCGGCCGTTTGCAGCCACTATGGGCATTTTGGTACAAGCCACTTGTGGCCGCCATGGTCTCTTAAGGGTTGAAGATCATTATTTATTCTTTACTTTATCAGAAAAACAGTATGTCTTCTGTCATCATCTTGTTGATTTTCTCAGGAGAAATTATTGAAGATTGAAATGGAAAATTAACTTATACTTACAGGATCTAAGATAACGATGAAGAAACCTTGTTTTTCTCAGTGGGTCGTACTTTGTCTTTATCTGTTTGTAAAGAGGAAGGAATCCATTGGCTCTAAATCAGCATATGCTATGTTCTTTTAAATGACTGCGAATGAAACAGCAGTTGATTATGGCCTGCATGTACTTAAAGTACTCGCCCAAACCAAGGTGTTTTAATGTTAAACATCAGTAAACAGCAGTTGAACAATTCCACCCCGGTTCGGGAGGGTACCTGACTGGGCGTTTGTCACGGTAATTCAGTATTTATTTTATGGATTGTTAAGATCATATTCTTGCGCTTTTTGCAAAACAGCTCAATTGAAGTGGAGTACCTGGTTACCAGTGAGCCTCTTTAGGGATACCACCCGACCTACTTCGTCCCAGCTACCCTGAACTTGCTATTGATCGTGCTGCAATTAAAAAGATTAAATCACCCAAAAAGAAATAGAGTAAAAGATTGCCAGAAAGTCAACTTAGAAAGTCATGGAAATTATACAGCCCGTTACCTTTTTATGTCTGACCTGTTTTTCTTACAAGCGTCTAGATTTGAAGCGTGTATAAGTTTGGTTTTTTTGTGGTTTTGGTTTGTTTTTTTTCCCCCACTTTTTTCTTGTGACTTTAATGACCAATTGAGCTTAAACGTTCACAGGTTTGTTATTTCATGTGTGTGTGGCATCACACAAAGTGCAGATACTGGTCGTTGAAAATTACCACTGTTGCCCACGTGCTTTACTGCAACAGAAAACTGAAAAAACAATTCACAAAGTTTGATGTGCCAATTTGCATGGTTCTGAGGCTTGTGTTTTTGCAAAACAGCTCGACAGAAATGGCCACAGAAATGGCAGAGAACAATTAGGTTAAGACAATATCAACCTAAGAACATTAAATGCTTTTTTATTCCTCTAAATTACCAGCTGCCGTAACTTCAAATTTTAGACTTATCCTTGTAACCTCTTTTAACTGGTTGTACTTTTCCCCTGCAATGGATGCCGAATCGTCCCGTTTTGTCGGGCATTTTTGGCAAGATTGCTGCGCTGCGTTCGGGAGCTGCAGATGGTACCCACAACACTCTTTATTGGATCAGCCTCACAACTTCCCGAGGCTCACGGCTGGTATAGGAAGACTCGCCCGCGTGCATGTGGGACTGGTGCACCACATGCCGTACAGAGCTCACAGTCACACTTGTGAGAAGCATTGGTGTAAACCTTTTCCCGCTGTCTCTCCCCCCCCCCCCCCTCTTGAGTGGGTTGAACGCTCTCAGAGGAAAACGTACGGGCCCTGAGGGGGTGATCATTCATGCATAATTCATGAGCCTTTCAAGTGAGGGTGGTGGGCAGAGGTGCTATATCTTAATGTGTACCAAGTGCCACTTGGCATCGCTGATGGCAGGCGTGGATTAAAACCTGATACTTTGTAGTAGATTTCACATCAGAATTTGGGTGTCGTCGAACTATTAAAAATATACATATAAATTTAGCGAGGAAAATGGCGCAGGCGTTCAGAACAATTGAGTTCAAATTACGAAGAACCTGTCGGTCATATAAAGATGCCATAGGAATGCGGCAAGACTTGCAAACGTGCACAGCCACAATCATGGGTACACTTTTTGTTACAAAGACACCAAATGAACGACACATAAATATTGAGTAAATCTTTGCAGATCTTGTTTTCAACAAACTCAAGTACTTTCTACTCTTCATTCACACCGCGCTGGTTAATCAATTTACAGACAACATTGAAATAACTGTTACATCACTGGTTTTCAAAGTGTTGTTCATGACAGGGACACAAAAAAAATGTGTACCCAAGATTGTGGCTTTGCACAATGTACTTCACACACTTTTTAAACTTGCACCGCGCTATATATATTTTTGTGCAGCTTCTAGTTCACTTCTGTCTGAGCCCTTTCACGTATGACATGAAGCGCTTTCTCGTATGATTAAACCTTTTTATCACAGGCAAGGCAACGATAAGAAGATCAAGATGACTTTAGGCTTTTTTTATTTGGCCAGCTGCAGCCATCTTTTGTCTGATACCCTGCTCACCAGTATGATTAAAGCAATATCAACGGAAATATAAATGGGGACCAGCCTATATTTTAAGCAGTCAACTTCATCACACAATATTTGAACGGAGAGGTTTTCATTATAGATGCATTGCCTGAAACCGGCCACCTGTAAATGAGCCATGTGTGAGTTAAATTTGAATAATGTCTTGGTACAATCATGACTTGCTTAGTCACAAGTTATTGTTTAAGTTTGAATTCCCTCATCAGACTGAAGAAACAGTTGCGATGTCACATGATTCGGGGCGAGATGTAGGTTGGCACGCGGGTGGCATGGGTGGCTAGCATGAAAGCGCTTGCCTGGATCTGACGCTGTGACCCAGGCATGAATCTTGGCTAGGGCCATAATGTGAATAGAGTTGTGCATTGGGTTTTCTCTCCTGTGCCTCGGGGGTTTTTGCTCAGGGCCCTCCGGGTTTTCATCCCTCCGGAAAAATCAAGCACTTTCAATCTGTGGCTGTGCTCCGTGGTCATGGGTCTATGTGGCTGGCTGCTTTTAAGGTAACATTGCATGCCTGCTGCTCAGACTTGTTGTAGCCGCATCCTTCGCAATTCAGCTTCTCAACTGCAAGTAAGGATGATTTATTTTTAGCTCCCAAATTATTATTATTATTATTTTATTATCATTATAAACACTACTTGAATGAATTTGTGTAATATGGCACTATGGTTCCAGGGTTTGCTTAACTAAAGGTTGCTAATACAAAAGCTTGCCCCGAACCACTGACACTGTCTTCTTAGTCTGAAGAATTCAAATTTAAGCAGTAACTTATGTCTGAGCACAGAGAAAGGACCCATAGAAGGAGCTACAACTTGAGAACTTTAAAGCGCCAGACGTATAGAGAAAAGGACTATGAACTATAAACAAGTCATTGTACCAGACATTATTTAAATCTGACTCGCAGAAAGGCTTAAATGGCCTTGAGTGTCGTGACCAAAAGAGTCAACCTAACTGCTTGGTCATTGAACTCAAGGTCCCCCCCCCTTAAAAAAAAAATACACACACACACAAAATGAAGGCAGCAATGGTGTCCCCGAAGAGGTAGAAAAGGGCAAGCTTTAAATTCTACCCAGCTGCATTTGAACAACAGAATGCAAAGCATGGGGTTCATTATGATGCACGCATGCAAACTAAAATGGCCGTGGGCAGCGAAGGACTGTACTTCATGCACTTCAGTCTATGCAGGGAAAATTTTGTACAAGGTCGTTTGTGTTCGCACGTAATTCGGTGCCACTTGGTCAAGAGGGTCATGGGGAAAACTGCCAATTAGTTTGATGAACGATAATTAAGAAAGTGTGATTTAAAGGGTCATTTTTTTTTTTTTTACGTGAGCGTCACAATTGTTTACGTGGGGGGTACATTGTCGTACTATTTTGGTCTATCGTACTGACTCCACACTAACTGGCACGTGGCCAAACATTTTTAAAAGAGTGCCGGGAAGGGGGGAGACTGCTTTTCTTTTTTCTTTTTTTTTTAAACTTGAGAAAGAAAATATATTCCTGTTTCCTGCCATGACGTCAAAGATTTCTCGTTTCCGTTTGCAAGGAGACGCATCCAAAATAAAGAACGTGACGGTGTGTAGATTCTGGGGCTTTTTTTTATTTTGAGCTTCTCCTCTTGAACCCCCCCCCCCTCCCCTTCCCTCCCTCCCTCCCTTTCTCTTGAATTTTCCTTTTTGAAATAGAACAGAAGGGACACAAGGGAAATCCTTGTAACAGTGTTTCTCTGTTGTCTCTTGTTTGTTAGGATGAGGAGAAAGGCAGCAAGAGCAATGGGAGCAGCGGGCTTGTCAAGCTGGCCCGGCGGCTCAGCCAGAAGGGTGATCGCAGAGAGAACAAGGGTGACAAACCCCCCTGTAGACAGCGTTCTATCAGTGTGGATAGGTAAGGCATACGACGTTCAAATCAATCAGGGTTGACAAATACCTCAAAGGTTAACAACACAACATATTTGTATGTCTTTTAAAAGAATTCTAATTCTCTAGTTTTAAATGAATACAGCCCCGTTAAATCAGCATCCCATTAAATACGGCGGTCACGTTTTGGGGAAAAACGCTGATTAATTATTCATCTTTTGTCAGGAATTTGTACGTGCTTTTTTATTATCATCATTGTTATTTTGCAATTCAAAATATGAGACTGACTGTCTGGAGATGGTTTTCGTTGACGTCATAGTACCTCAGACGATAATATTTCTCAGGACAATATGGGTGATTCACAGTTCAGTGCACCCTCTACAGTTTATTCCGGAGAGGCCATTTTCCCAAAACGGGTGGACTTGGCTTAACAAGTTTTCTACTCCCAACTCCACAGCACTCGAGCAGTTTGGCATCTTGAGCGTAAAAAGGGGCTCAATTTTGAGCAACTTGTGCCTTTTGAGTCGCTAAGCCATACCATTTTAAGGGTATGTAACACGATCTCTTAAAGGAACATTACAGAATTGGTTTTTGCTAACAAACAGTTGCTGGCAGTGTCAGCACTTTATGTAATCGACCATATACATAAACTGACAAACCTGTAGAAATTTGAGATCGATCGGCCATCTGGGTCACGAGAAAATAGTGAAAAACCGATTACACATTTGCATGAAATCATATAGGTTCAACAAATGAATAAAACGCTCACTGAGCGATAAACTCCAATCGGAAAATTAGTTTATTCATTTCTCATCAAATATGACATTTCAGACAGAAACATTTCAAGGGATGTTTTCTACTATCATCCTCATTAGACCGTGTAAGTTTTATGTAAATCTGTGATCAAAAAGTATATTTTACAATTACCAATTCTGTAACGTTCCTTTAAGATTCCTGAATGAGAAGACTATGGTTATGGATGGATCTATTTGGGGGTTTGCACAGGTTCCTGCCCAGGGTTTCTTTAGTGGCGGAAAAATGTTTCCCTGGAAACCATTTTGTGATGGATAAGTTACCAGGCAGATCATAAAAAAGACTCAAACCAAAGAAGTACTCAAATTTTATGGCTTTGGATACCCTTTTTTTTTTACTGGTAAATGCCCAAATTTACATTTCGTTGAAAAAGCTTTGAAAAGAAATTGCAAGTTTAAGATTCAATATTTGGAAAATGTGTGGTGGTCAGAAACGGAGAAAATTCTGCCAGTGATGGTTAGGGAATCCTGAGTGCTGTGCGGGTTTTCCCACTGAGGGCAGAACCCTGTCTGCATTATGTCATGTACCAGTTTTTCTCGGCCAGGACTGGGAAGCACATTGCTCATGTTATGTGCTGGGTGCAGGTTCTATCTTACATCACCCTGGCATTACAATTGCCATCGTGGCGGCATCACTGGCCGAAGAAGTCTGTCATGAACTCTTTTTTTTTAATGAATGCCGTGCATGGAATAGTGCCTATACCCAATGTTGGCAGATGAAGAGGATGTCGTTTACAATGTCGATCTCTTGATAAAGTGTGTCGACCAGTTGACGGCCGGGTCCCAGCCCGATGAAGGACTGCGATGCCACCATAAAGGCCAGTCGGCTATCATACGGTGCATCGTCTGGGGGTTCACCACGGTCACAAAGCGGGGATGCGGAGTTGGCCTCACCTATGTTAGAGTCTCTCAGAATGTTCTTTTATGGATTCCCGATTCACCGTAGGAACTCTTCATTATGATTGCCGTGGACTGTTTAATGAAAAAAACACTTACAGATTCTTTTGAGAATGTCTTAATGAAAATGTAATTAATTGTCCAATTGTGCGGGCGGGCCTAGTGAATAGCTTCTTATCTGGGCACCGTTACAACTTGGAATGCTGTATAAATGTCATGCACTGAGTTACCCCTGTTCGTATGTGTGACATGTTCCATTGTAAGCCATGCCCACTTCACACAAGCTGGCTCCAACGATTAGCAGAAGCCCATTGCAGGGTCCTGCCCACAGTGGTTGGCACCCGGCGCTCAGTATTCCTCAACCACCACTGGTAGAATTTTCTCAGTTTCCGTTCATCTTAAATGTTTTCTTCGTGTAGCCCCTTACCAAGAGAATCTTTTAGCCTTGTTTTGGGGCGTTCTTGCATAACAAAATAATAAATCTAAACAATTTAAAATTAAACACAAAGGTATTGTTAGTTTTTGTAGCGAAAACCTTACATGTGTAGTAGATGAATGGGCTTGTAATGTAATAACTTTCCAACAGTAACACGATTACTCAGAGCTAAACAGAGAGGCCTCGATCTGTCTACACAGAATTCAAACAAGAAAAGCCTTAGAACGATGAAATGAAGGGATTTTTCGGTAAAATTGAGTGTGAAACCAGGCTTTCCGCTTGTTCTCACCCATAGGGCCTATACACTCTCTCTTTGTACAATGACAATTAGCATCAGTTACTGTTATTGGATATAAGGAACATGCACCAACATGGTGACAGCATGACTTTTAGGTCTATACAAATGTCACGTCTTCCCTTTAACTACAATCCCGGCCAAAATGCTTGGGCCACCCGTTCCTATAACGTTAAAATAACCATACAATAACCATTCCCTGTCTCACAATAAACATTCTCTCCCCCGTCCCCCGTCCCCCCGCTCAATGTTGTCTGGAACGCAGAAGACCGTGCAACTATGTGATGGAACGCAGAAGACCGTGCAACTATGTGATTCAACATTGAAAGGGGGCAGGGGGGCCCAACGAGATATGGCCGGGATTGTAGCTGTAATACATTTCACTAACAGCAAGCGGAGCGTGTATTTCATTTGTTTAGTTTGGAGTCATGTTTTGATGTGCTTGTCCAAGCTTTTGTTTATGTTCCACTACTCTTGCTAGAAGGGCATGCAATTACCAATGATATCAAACATCACTGGTGCCCTCATTGACAGTGAGGACAAGCAGATAACCTTGTGCTCTGTCAGCTCATGACTGACCAACTTTTTAAAAATGAATTTATGGATAGCGATGTTTAAAAGTCTCTTGCTGTATCTTTTAGAATAACATCTAATTTCAAACAAGTATATATTTGAACAGACTTTTTAATTGAATTTTTGGACAGCTGTTTTTTGTTATGGTTTCTTCTTTCTTTTTCCTTTTTTCCAAGGTTAGTTTTTGCTTGAAAAACTTCATTTTGGGAGAACAAGTGACAATTACAAATGTTCTTTTACACACAAAATTAACTTGACTGAAGCAAAGTCTGAAATGTCCACAAATTTTTAATTTGTTTAAATATTTTTACTATGTTTTGACATTTCATTGCCCACACCCTCCCCGAGAAAATAAACAAAATTCAATAGCATTTATAGAAATAATAGTAGTACTATTAGTATGTACCATTGCAAAGACTTTAGTCACTGTAAGCTTAGGGTTGTCTGATTTTTCGCTTTTTCTAAAAATACATTTTTAAGTTGAGTTAAGCTGCCAACTCGAGAAATGATAAGATCTTCATATAAAAGTCTTAACCCTCTCAATTCGAACACTTGAGTGGAAGGAAAACCTTCAGTCCCTCTAGCAAACAAGCCAGGAGGATTCAACAAGACGAGTCTCTAACTCTTGTGAGTCTTCTCCTCCCCTGCCCCTGGGCATGGTAAGCCATGCAGCCAACCAAGCGCCCAATGAAATCCCAACTAATTTGTTGTTTCCGTGTCACCTTTACAAACCCCTCATCAAAGAAACTTCTCGCCCCCCATTAGCAGCCCATTCATCCCCGCTTAGCCTAGAAATCTTACAAGCTTACCCCCCACCTAAGGTGGTAGCTGCTTCTTCTGTCAACCCCCCCCCCCTCCCAACAGCCCTATCTATGAAGACTTGTATGTATAACAAGCTCTTAAAAAAAGTTGTTCTGTTTGTGTGGAAACTATGTACGCTTAAGTTTACAACAAGTTGTCGTATTTACTCAGTGGTATACTTGAATGGCTGAGGTGGGGGGGGGGGGATCGGAGTTGGGTTGTGTTTTGCTATTCAAGTGAAACAATATCAGACATCTCAGAATGATTAGCATATATGATGAAGCGAGGCCGGTTCCAGACTTGGATGTTTATTATCCGTGGGAATGCTTGACCGAAGACGACTATAGTATGTAGCCACGTAGTGATGGATTGGTGTAATCAGCAAATCAAATGAGATATTTAATTGAAGTTCTATTGGAGGGGTCCCATGTTTGGTGTGCAGTACTGTTTGCACAAGTCGAGAAGCTAATTGAGAACTGCACGGTAGGTTTGTAACTGTAATTGTGAACACTCGCTAGACTTTTCAAAAGACATTGAAATGTTTTTTGGAAATGAGCAGTTTCACATTCATTTTTGGGGAGGAGAAAAAAAAGATTCAGCACGCAGACAAAAATATGACTGGCCTGAAAACCTTGCACTTATGATTAGACATTTTTTTTGAAAGATTAACTTAACAGTTCGTATAAATTGAAATGCGAATAGGAATGCTGACGATTCAAGATACACAAATCCTTCAGTTTGAGAAGCATCTTTAGCTTTTGGCTGTGGCTAGCAGTTGTAGAAGACATGTTGAATGTAAGCTGTGAGTTAGCCAAAGCCCCTGCCATTGTTCTTGATACAGCTTAAAGCACATTGCAAGGCCATGTTTGGACTGAGTGGCGGTGTGAATCTGAACATCTGACATCGTCTCTTTGAGGCAGGTAAACTGCTACCAAACCATCATGCAACTACCAGGGATTGGACTTTTACCTTTGACCTTCTGCTTGGTGTCCTCAATGGGCGTTTTAATGGTTTACGACGAATACCAGCTTTCTCCAAAGTTATATATTTTCATGCATGTGCGCTGGCGAGAATATGAAGCTCAGCGTTGCCCTATTTACTGCACCCGGGGGATGTCTTCCCCTCAATGAAACCAGTGAATTCTAATACTGATGCTTGTCTTCATCCTTGGTACAGGGTACCAGTCAATGGCTGCGGCTATTATGGCTGTACAAGTAATGAGTAAATGAAGCCATAGCCATAGCCAAAGCCGTTGTTTCTTCAAGAAGCCATGAAATATGTTCCAAATAACACTTTGCAATGAATAAAATTTGTTTGTTATTCATGTCATCTATCATATTAAGTTTGTTACTTTGATTTTCATTATTAGGTTATCTTAATTAATAACTTTTTATTGAAATGCCGCAATTTCCTTGTTCAGTAAAGCTGTACGCATTTATGTCATTCACCAACACTTTGTGGATTTTGTTTTGTTAACCTTGTGCTTATCTGTTTTTTCAGTTGTCTTTATTTGTCCCTGACTTTCTTTGTTTTGCACAGTAATAGTGAGGAGGATCCCCTAACTAATTTGGACCATTGGCTGTGGCCCGTTGTTTTACCCGAGAGTGACGCCAACCCAATCTTAAGACTTAAATCGTAAGACTTTCAGACAAAAAAAAAACAAACAAAACAGCTTGTTAACCTCTATCAAATCATGCTAATTTTAACCCATATTCTACATTTTCACACCTTTTTAATTTGTTTTCAAACAGCTTATTAATTCCTTCAAAACAGCACATTGCTTAGTGTTTGGGAACTGGCAATCTGAATAGTGTTGATTGTTTTCCCGCTTCTTGTTTTCTTGTTTTTAATCAGGCATGTCATTTCTCAGGGTTTTTATCTGATTTCAGGATTTTCTCAAATTCCACTTGAGCGTTCAAACTTTCTCCAAAGACGTAAAGCAATCACCAAAGAAAAAAAAGAACGAGTCCATATTTTGTCCATACCTGTAGTTTTGTCTTTTCTGGTGATGCACCGATCGTCTGTAAACCTCCTGAATTGAATCCTCTGAGAGCGGTTCCGGGTCTAGAATAAGGGGGAACCAGACCCGCTAGCCATTTTTTAAAAGTTTAGTTTCACATTCATCCCATCTCATCCCTGTTTAGTGCCTTCCTGAAAGGAGGGAACATTTTTTTTTCTTCATCATCAATTCATCTGTTTCGTTGTCGGGAAAACAAATCGTTCATAATATTTTGTTATTGAGTTATCACATCCTCTTACTACCCTAAACTGATTGATTAAGCTTTCAGCTTTTAGCTCTCCCTTAAAGTTCTGAGAACACCCAATGGACTGGCAGACTCTAACCTTGTCATTTTGGCAAAATGCCAGTAAACCTCACAACTCAAGTATTATTTAGACACATGCTTATAAAGTTTTACTCAATCATTCTCATGATTTTCAGCCTCGAACGTCCTTCTAAAAAGTTCAGCAAATGTACTTTTTAAAAAAGAAATAGATGTGATCGTGTGAAATTTGTTTACAGTTTAGTGAAAGGTTTGGGCTAAGTGACATTCTTTGAAATTCCGGCCCTGACAAAAATTAGGGGCTGTGAGCTTTTTTATGGATTTTCACTGAAGCTTGTTTTATCCAGTGGACTAACACGTCTTCAATGAGGCCATAGATTGAATGTAAACTGTCACAAATATTCTCCGGTCATAGCCTCTAACAAAGGCGTGGACTCAATCCGTTAAATAGCTAAGAAGTCAGAAGTCAGCCAAGCGCGAAATGTTTTTCTTTCGCATTAGGAAAGTCTTTACGGCTCGTTGGGCGGTCGCAAAGACAATCAATAAAGTACCTTAAAGAGTGAAAAAGATGTGAGAAGGAGAGTTAGCCCTAAGATAGTAGCTGGCTGGGAGGGCGGTGTATTGATGATGGTCTGTGAGGGAATGCTAGTAAAATATTCATGGCCTGGGAGTATCGTAGTAAGAGAAGTAGAAAGGATACTGTTGAGTATTTATGACTGATTAAGCATCAGATATCTTCATGTACAGTAGGTGAGGGCTTCACTAATACTCCATACTTCACCATTTCATTTTTTCTGAATGATTGTTAACTTATCATTTTCTATCATTGTTTGAATCAACTTCTTCCTTCTCATTTTCAATCTTCTGTTGTGCTTTTCTTCTTTGAGACCTCATTTCAGTTAGCAAGCAGGTACAAAAATCTCCGTAGATTTGTTTAGTCTTTCTCATCTTAAGGGAGCATGTGAACCCAAACCACTTATGGATTCACTTGTTATGGCGGCGCTGTGCATTCCGAACAAAGAATTAGGTTGATTGCTTGCACATATATTGTAACCAATGTAAGGTGATGCACTTGCTGCAACTTGCTCTGCTCGCTCATACCGCGACGTCCGTCATCTCCATCCGCGTCTCATTTCAGTCTTATTCCAAATGTCTTGTGCTCTCTCTTTCGTTGACAGTGGTGATGTTCGGAAGGCCCACAGCATGGAGAACCTCCTACAGCAGACCAGCGATCAGAGCAAGGGGTCCTCCATTCCGCCTTCCCCGACGGCGCCCCAGAAGCTCCACCGGAGCTGGTCGGCTAAGAAGAGGAGTGGGAGCAACACAGAAGTCGACGGAGGAGGGAAGGATAGAACCAAGAGATACTCCAAACAGATGACAGACAGCCAGGGTAAGAAGTTATGTAAGATGTTAGGCGTGTCGTGGCCGAGGGGATAAGAGCATCAAACTCAAGCTCGGGTGTTTCTGATCAGCAGAGTGTGGGTTCGAGCCCCGGTCGTGACACTTGTGTCCTTAAGAGAAACACTTAAGAGAAACACATCGTCAAATTATTCCAGCCCAACTTCACAAAAGCTGTTAAGTAGAAATTATTGCTAAGCAAAGTAATAACAGGGGTACCAGTCATACCGATGTGAGTGACATGGCATTTTAGGTGGTAACCTGATTTTGCACAGCAATATTTTTCTGTGCTTGGCATATATTCATTCTTACCAGCTTTACATTTCTTTACCAGCTTTAAGTTTTCTTGTAGGCGCCTTGGGCACTCTATCGGTGGATATGTGCACGTTATAAGTTTTGCTATTATTATTATTATTATTACAAAACTGGGCCAATGGTGCAGTGCTCTTGGCTGGTCCCCAGTTAACGTTTTTGCTTAACTGGTAAGTTTACTCAGCGATACTTTCTCGCTTATAAGTATGAAGTGGCTCTGTGCATATTATTGCATTCAAAATGGATCATGTCACGTTCCAAGCAAAGAATGCTCGATATATCAGCATAGTCGCATTTTGATCCATGGATTTCAAATCCACTTAAGTAGTGTTAATGTTAGTGTTGAGCGATAGCTTATCTTTGAAAAAAAAAAAGATACTTGAAAATCCTTTGCCATCTCAATTTAAGGAATTCCCTTTTCCTTGTTCCCCAGCGTTATTCGAGGCAGTCGAGCACCAGGACTTGGATACAGCGAGATTGATTCTGGAGACCAACAGCCTGGATGTGAACCAGGTGAACGACGACGAGTTCACCGCGCTGGACATCGCTGTGATGACCAACAACATGCCCATGGCTAGATTACTGCTGTCGTGTGGGGCCAGAGAAAACCCCAGATGTAAGTTGTTCGAGGTAGTTTCTGAAACCGCTGACAGAATTTTTAAAAAGTTTTTGAAGAGGGGGTCCAAGGTCAAATTCAGGTTTGTTATGCACTCATTTTCCAATAGATAGACTCCGAGATTAAATTTAGTTTTGATATGCACTCATTTTCCGATAGATAGCTCTATCTCATAAGGTCTCTAGACCTTATGAAAATGGGGAAATTACAAATCTCTAACCTCACGTTAAAATGATGTAAAAATACCATTGTATTTGATAACCTTTCAGTGTGAATTTTGTTAACATCCGATTGACGGCACATTTAAAATATATTGGTCTGTACATGGGTTTGTACAGGAAATTACAGGAAAATAGTACAGGAAATAGTTTATTCCTGAATTTTTGATGATATTCAAGTCATTTACTTTGACAGACGCCCAAATTCCTCCTTGGAATGTACAAACCCATTTGTTGTTGATATCCGATGGCGTCATGTTTCAAATTTCATTTTGATAGAGTTTCAAATAAAATGACATTTTACATCGTTTCAACATGAGGTTAGAGACTTTTACATCTCTTTCCAATCTCATAAAGACTTCATCTATTGGAAAATAAGTGCATGACAAAACTGAATTTGACCGTAGGCAATGCTCCGTACTGGCGAGTAAAAAAAAAAATGACCAAGAGTTGATTGTTTGATTGGTTTACATGAACAGAAATCAGGAAGTGAAAGCTGAAGGTTATTTCAGCCTTCTGTTTTCAAGATAACATCAAATTGGCTTCACTTTCATGTAGCCACCAACAAATATTCATGTGAATATTGAATAGTAAAAAGACTCTCTGTCACTCAATTTTGTCTGTCGCCAATTTTGTAAGTGTTATGCCAAAATATCAAAGTTTAGGAAATGTTGGGAGGCCTTAAGCTTGTGCCTTAAAGGCCCTGTACACTATTGGTAAGATCGAAAAACACAAATGTTCACAGATTCACACATAACTTACATGGTTTAAAGTAAGTAATAGTAGAAAGGGTTCCTTAAAATATTTCTGCCTAAAATGCTATCGCTCCTGAGAAATGAGTAAAACAATAGTTTTTATCACGCGTGATAAAAACTTGATGTTTGAAAAAACAGAAAACACATAAGGTCTCTTTTCACTATTTTCTTGTGACCTCGATGACCAATTGAGCTCAAACTTTCACAGGTTTGTTTGTTCATGCATATGTTGAATCACACAAAACATGAAGTTTGTCTGCGACTATTTTGTCAGCTCTACCAATCCTGTATAATACCTTTAATGCTAGAAAAAGTTTGGAGGTTGCTGTAGCATATGTCAGTCTGTTTAAAAACTACTTGAAAATTTGTTTTTGTTTTGCAGTTTTGATGAAGGATGCAAGAGCGACTAAACTGAATACGTTAATAAATGAAGCAGAGGGACAGGTCCAGGATATGACGACGCGAGTCGTCCATACCGGACTCGGCAACTCGACGGGGTCAACCGGGTCATCAAAGGTCAGTCAACTTGCGATTTGTTTTTGTGTTTTTGGGTTGTTTTTTTTAAATGAGTTACAGCATTGGTGTTGGTGTCGATATCTGTTACACAACCAAAATATGACAGATACGATTTGTACCTGATACGAGTACAGGATTGATAAACTTGTGGGAAAAAAAATGATTAGTTTCAATTAAAGCTCACAGATCATAAAGTTCATACCAGAACCAGTCTTCTCCAGAAATGCTTCAGTCTGGAATATTGTCAAGGTTGAGAAAACAGCATTTGAAGACTTCCGAACTCACTGCTTACTGCTTACTTCTATTGCTGCAATCGAAAAAAAACTCTGATAAGGACATGCACAAAAACCGTGACAAAGCATATACCGTATCTTGTTCTGTTTTTTTCACTTAAACAAGGACAGGGCCACAGAATTTTACAGGCTGGTTGTATGGTTGTTGTTGTTGTTTTTGTTTAGATGATCTTCTCGTCAAGGGAAATCTCAAAACTCACAAAAGGGGATATAAACACCAAGCTGGCAACAGCCAATCTCTCTCATACAAACATTGGTTTAACGTCTATGATTATGAATTGAACAATTCAAGAAAATTCCGATTCAGTAACTAGACGACAATACTTATTCTAGTCATTGTGAAATCAGCGGTAAACCTGGTAGGATTCGGACCCACAACCTTGTGATTGCAAGTCCCACAGTCTACGGTGACAGAGACGGTGTGTTTATTGAAAACTGGAGGATGTAAATTAATTTACTCCTGACAAACAAATGATGTTCTTTCCCTTTAAAACTTCGTCTGCAACAAGAAAATGGTGGAAATCAATATTTAACCAGCCGTGCATTGGTACTTTTCCGTGACCTCACTGTCGCCTTCTGTCATTACTCATTTTCTCATACGTCGAGGGCAGCATTGACGTTAAAATACGTCATGTAAAATTATCTGGTCAGATTCAGTTTTCAAGACATACCTTTTGCTTCGCTTAGCACGCGCGGAACTGGCGGAATAAATTCGAAACTATAAGTTACATTCCTTAGATTTCAATTGTGGATTCGTATCGAAGGAACGGAACATTAAACTGGAAAGGAGTCAAGATTTTACTGTTGCTTTAAAGGGGAATAGGTATACCTTTGGTAATTGCTCCAAAAATTAATGACCTTAAAAACGTACTTGGTAAAGAGCACTGGAGAGCTGTTGATATTATAAAACATTGTTAGAAGCAACACCCTTTGAAGTAATGTAGTTTTAGAGAAAGAGGTCATTTTCCAATTTCCACCCAAATATTCAAAATCTGAGAATGGCTTCAGGCATGAAGCCTTTCTCAGGCATCTGAAAGTGCACAATTCTTTGGTGGATTTTGTTCGCTATTTATTTTCTTGCAACTTCGATGACCAATTGAGCCCAAATTTTCTCAGGTTTGTGTTGGGATACACCAAGCATTGAGGAAGGCCCTCCATCATATCATGCACCAAGTGAGGATACTGGTCTTTGACAATTATCAAAAGTATACCCTGCCTTTAAATTTCCACAGTATCTTAACTGATTTGTGTGATAATGCAATGGAATCTGAAAAAACATTCATTTCATTTCATTTTTATTTGCCAGCAGACATGACAAAAAAAAACATGAAAAAATTGCACATCAAAGATTTACAAGAACAGCAATACAATAGTTTTAAGAAGAATACAAATATGTAAAAACACTAAGCAAATTACTGAGAAACCTGGCCTGGCCGCTGGCAGATACAACATTCCATTCAAAGGTGTTTGCGCACAATAGTGGACAAATTAAGATTAAGTACACAAGAAACCACGATGTGGCTACTGACAGGTAGAGGAAAGGGGAAAAAAATGTACAATCAATAAAAATGGCTTTCAGGGTCTACAGTTACAGAGCCAGTAGACTTGCCTTAAGTGCTTGTTCATTTGAACCCATTAAAACGTCTCATGATCTAGGTGTTTGTAGTCACTCCAGTATCCAGGTATAATGTAATGTACTGGCAGGAGAAGCGTGAGAGCTCTGTAATTTCATCGGCTTTTGTGGAAAGAAATGTTCTCTCACTTTTCGGATAAATAATCGGATTAAACTCATCTTGTGGTCTCTCCTTGAACTCTCCTTGAAGAGTTCTCTGCAGGAATTGTGTTTAGTCTGGAAATGGTGATGGAAGAAATGGATGTGTTGGGTTCATGCGCTGTCATTCTCTTTGCAAAGCCAAAGTCCTTCCTCTGAAAAGAAAAATTTGTATCAAAAAAATCAGCGTTACGTTGACAAAACCCAATCTATGGTTCTACCTTTAAAACATGAGCAGTCACTGAAAGACTTGCATCGAGATGAGTAGTGGCATGCTGAACACATTGAAATTAAATAAGAAGGAAAGAAAAAACCGGTTTCGGTGTGAGTTGCCACAGTGCAGACTACTCCAATTACAAACAGTAGCCGTACGCAGCTCCGAAAAGAGTCCAAGTGCAGGGTTCACGCGATTGGGTAGAGTTTCAGTTAGTCGCAGATTCTGCGCTGAGCATCATATGACCTCCAAAGTGCGCACACCTGTAGGTAGTTGGCCATCTCATGATGTGTAGCCATTTTGTATTTTCTTCTAAACGTATGAATGGCCGTGTCCGAATTGATGGCTTCGGAAGTGGCTATGGCCGGATCGCTGCAGCCATCAACCATAGCCGCGGTCAAAGTCGCTTATTTGGGATACCGCCTAATATCCCAAACTGAGGCTAGATAGGAAAATAGTCTTTAAAAGAAGTACTTTCTGTATAACCTTACAAATGTTTTAAAACTTTAGATGATCTCTTAACTTGTATAAATTTACTTCACTATTCACAAAAGGGGAAAGTGTAAGAGCGACTGACACAATAGCAGTCCAACAATGCAGAACTAAAACCTGTCTGAGCAAGGCAAAATATTTCTGAGCGAGGCAAAATATAAACTTGACTTTAGAGGGGGTCTTCACTCATGGATTTTGTTTATTTCTATTTTGTGTACCTTTAGGATTTGGAGAAACAGTTACGAGACTGGGAATGGCGGTTCCGACTCCTGAAACGGATGAAGACAGGTTTCGAACACGCAAGTAAGTGCCACTTCCGCATTACGCCAGTGAACAATCTTAATGATCTTTCTCGTAAACACTGCGACGACATCGCCGAGTGTAAATCTTTCTGCGAGATGTTATTGCCAGCAGTACTTGGTGTGTTTTTGTGTGTGTTATAAACACGGGCTTTAATGATAGCACTAAAAGAGTTGGGAACTTGGGAGGTTGGTCGTTGGAGATGGTTCTTAGGTATTCTGTACCTTTTTGTGTTTTAAAGCATTATCGAGGGTCCAGAAAAGTTTTACATTTGACGCTCAGTTATAGAAAATAGGGAAAAAAAGGAATTTTCAAGACCTGCATGCCGGGGATGGTCTTTATGAAGTCATTAAAAAGAAGGAATTAGTTGGGGGAAGCTATGGAAGGAGACTAATTATTGGAGATGAGCTTTAGGTCCTCTTGTCCTTTTCTTCAGGTAATATTAAAGCTACAAAACAGTTTTAAACTGAAGTAGTTCAACCCTTACTTATACAAACACACAAAAACTTTCAAGATGTGCATATCTACAATCCCGGCCACAATGCTTGGGCCATGCCTGGGCCACGCCTGGGCCATGCCTGGGCCACAAGACAATAAATGTACCCTCCCCAGTTCCCCCGCTCCCCCGCTCAATTGTTAACCCCAGCCGGAGCGCAGACTGCGCAATGAGAGCCAACATTGAATGAGAGGCGGTAGTGGGAGCCCGGCGAGATTTGGCCGAGATTGTAGATCTTTTTGATGGAACTAAAAGAGAAAAGTGGGGGGGGGGGGCTTAGAGACTACTCATTAATTGGAGATTGGGTTTAGATTTCTCACTTTGCACATATCAAGTCATTTGGGGGAGATTTGTTGTTGTTGTTTTTTTCAAATAATATTTTTTTATATTTTTAATAAACATATTGACAGGCAAGGGTTTTTAATTATTTTGTTGCGCCTTCTTTATTTTCCAGGGGTACCTGACCATCCAGCATGTGTTATATTAAGTACGGCTAGCAGTACGTCCTTACAGGTCAGATTTGAGGAGCCGCTGAATGCAAATGGTGCAGCTGTAACGAGATACAAAGGTAGAATTCATCATTATAATACAGAACTCCACCATCAGTACATTAAAGGGGGAACAAACCATTTAGGAACAGAGTGAAAAAACAAGCAAAGAAACAATTAAAGAAATAAAACGGAATGACTTGATAATAATTAATTATTATTGTACATGATTTATTGTTCAAAGTTAAAAATAGATACAATTTAATAGACGTTAATTTTGCATCAGGGATAACAAATATTATTTGGTTTTTGCCTTAACACAGATGTGTATTAAGCACTGTATACTCTTTCCCGGGTCTTGTAAGAAAAATCTAGAGGCATATTTCTCGGGTGGGATTTAAACTCACGACCTTTGCCATTCCAGAGCAGATGTCTTACTACCAGACCACTGAGCTAGCCCAGTGGCTAGAGGCAGTTCAAATCCTATGTTTTTAGCAGAGGGCACCGTAATGGTTTTAATAGATGTGTTTACAGTGTGTCAATTTCTGGAATATCATAGAAATCACTCCTTAATTGATTAACATCATACGTTATTCATTTGTTTTTGTTTTACTCATTTCAGTTGAATGGAGTTGCTCTGAGGATTTCTGTCCACTCTCTGGTGAGCACATTCTGTATGACGTCAGGTACCCTTCTTATAGAATACACGGTCTGCGTCAAGTAAGTATAGAAGGAATTCCTCCCTGGTTGGCACCATACTAAGCAATCGTAAAAAAAAAATAAATAAATAAAATTGTATCAAATTTGTTGGCAAAGAAATTAATTTGCACATGGATTTTAAACTGCACCAGCTCAGTTTTATTGGTGTAAAGATTTGGGTTGGTATTTTCAAATGTTTAGTTTTACTTGATTTGAATAAGTTGCCATAATTATAAACTATTGTAAATAAAAAGAAATTCCACAAGTAGTCAGACTTTACTCTGCTAAGGCAAGAACATGAAATTAAAGTATGATTTTGATGATTTTTTTGTCTTTCTATTTTGCGTTTTCTAGGGCACAAAGTACTATGTCAGGGTGTCGGCCTTCAACATGAAAGGTTTCGGTCCGTCACAAACACCCACCCCTCCTTTTGCAATACCGTCATGTAAGTATGGATTCCTTTTCTTCTTCTATTTTTAAGATTACGAGGCTGCATGTATTCCCAAACTTTGACTAGACTTCTATAAAAAGTATATCCTAAAAATCTTTCAAATACTACTAAGGTACTTATTTGGTACAAAAAAAAAATGCAAATTTGTATTATCCCCCCTGGCAATATCCAGGGGTCTCTTATCGCATGGCTTGCTGTCGCCACGACAACAATACTAGACCCAATGAATAAGTGAGGTGTCGGAGTATTGATTCTATATTTTCTTACATGGTCTTGTAACCCTGTCTTATTGATCCGTGGCACACACAGGCTGGCGAGACATGCACGGCAATAAATCTCGTTTCAGCGGTCGGCTCAACATGATTGACGACCTTTTCCAGCAGGTCAGGGACACCAGGCCAACGGACTCCGGTGAAATCAAAAGTAAGTTGGATACTACTGCTGATAATGAAAGATGGAGCCGAAGACCTTTGAGTAGTGTTGTGACTATAGTCATTTTTTTGTTGTCAAGTCAAGTCGCAAGAAAATTTTTCCAAGGTCCCTCAAGTCAAGTCACAAGTCGATTAAGGCCACAAGTCATTTTTCTTCAAGTCATGTCAAGTCACAAGTAATTTTTTCAAAAGTCAAATCAAGTCACAAGTCCTTTTTATTTCAGGTCAGGTCAATTTGCTAGTCACAAAAATTGGTGACCTGAGTCGAACTTGGCTCCAAGTCACTGACTGGAGTCAACAACGCCACTGACTTCAAGCCTTTTTTTTTCTATGAAAAGAGAGAAAGATAGTGGATGACCAAAAGGCATACATTTATGTGGAATACATTGTTAAAACTTGTGTGTATTGTGCTCTATTTAAACTGTTAAATCCCATCCTGTGATTTGCGGTTTATCGCTGTTGGTCGGTAATAAGGAAATAAATAGAAGGGTAAAACAGTGTGGCTGAGCTGTTAGGGAAAAGTAGACAAGTTGTATTTTTTTTCTCTCTCTTTTTTAACAAGAAAATGCTCAAAAATACTTAAAGTAATCTAGATTGCAAAAAAACCAGTGCTAAACATGTTGTTTCAAGGTATTTGATAACTTTAAAACTGTTTGTTCCCCTATCTCGATGTATGCCCTAGCAGAATGTAGCACTAAGTTAAAATGAAAATTTAAAAGGTGTTGTGTTTTTTTTCTTCAAAACTTTCAACTTGTATCTGTGAAATTGGAGATATATCAATTAGCATTTGAATGGTTTACCACAAATTAAAATCTGATCCAGTTGTTTCATTTCGATGTTGCACACATGTGAAATGTAAACCGACATAAAGGCCCTGTAACTATTGGTTAGATCGAAAACCAAATGTTCACAGATTCAAACATAACTTACATGATTAAAGCAAGTAAATGGTAGAAAGGGTTCCTTAAAATATTTCTGCCTAAAATTTTGAGCTGTTCCAAAAGTGTACAATACCTTTAAAGACTTAATTTATTTTTGTATTTATTTTCCTCTTCTCTAGCAGCTAGTTCACGAGAGCATCACCGAATCAAGTCGAAAACTGTCCGGAAAAGCTTAAAGAATTCTTCGTCAGCCCCAAGTTCCAAAACATTGAAAAGGTGAAAAAGAAAGAAAAGTTTCGCTTTTGTGTGGGCTCGATTTAAAGACCAAGCAATAATGGAGACTTGGGGATTCTGGTCACAGCAGGTTCCATTGTTAAATGAAATAATAAATTATTCATTTCTTTGGCTCAAATTTCAGATCAATATATTCACGAGTGCATCACATAAATTACTGCAAACTAAACTCCGAACATGCTCAGAGAGGGCGCATTATGCAGCCGATCCGGAAACACAGGGGCATGCCCCTTCTCTTTCAAGATAGGTGTCCTGGGTGTTTTATACTGCATCGCACAATGCTACAGGACCTACAATTTTATGTCCCATCCAAAAGATGCAAGCTTGATGTTTAAGAAACCCTGTCACATCCCAGACAAGCCACCAACCATGACATACATAGAATGGTCTCCCATCCAAATACTGACAACAGTGCAATGGTGGTTAATGGAGCAGTTAGACCACTAGCTCTTCTATCATGTGTAATTGAGCTAACTGTGTTGGACAAACACTGTTTTTGAGTATGTGAACATGCCCAGAACTACGTAATCAACCGACAATTACCTGGTATGTCTGCTGCACCTGGCGTCCAAAAGTCTCCCATTATACATTGCAGTATAGCCAGGGATGAGAAATTTCAGACTTTTTAAGTCAGCCTGGTGGAGAACATCAGCTATTATTTTGTTTTCACATTTTTTTTTTAGGGGATACCAAAAGGTGGAAAGTGCCATCATTTCAACATACCTCCCTAAATTGGGTTTCTTAGTTTTATACTTTTTGTTGTCAGCATTGACTCTCGACCCGGTATAACGAGAAGTCTCCCAAGGTCAAAAAATCTACTCCGCGGCAGTGAATAAACAGCAAGACAGGTTCTTTAGGAACATAATCTACACAGCAATGTAGATACATATGATGTTACCGCAAACCAAATATACATTAAAAACTCACCATGCAATGCCCCAAAAACCACAATATCAATAAATAAACGAATATCGTCGATTGCAAGAATGACCTTATTGGCTGTTTGATTTCTCTACAGGGGTGTATATCTAGCGTCAGTCATGTACAACGATGACAAGGTGTTAGTGACGGCGGAAGATCAGCTTCCCATCGTCGAAGTTGATGAGACCTTCTCGAGCAGCATCCATCAAGATTTCCTGTGGTTCCTCAAGGTACAAAAAGAGAAACCATTATCTTCTCCTTAGTTCTCCACCTGCTTTCTGCATAATCATTTCAGACTGAAGGTCTCACACTTTATTGGTTTAATTCTGTATTAATAATAGTGGCTTCTTATATAGCGCTCAAATCCATCACTCAATGGCGCTCCAGCATTTTTACCTGCAGTCACATATATTTTATTCCTTAAACCATCTCAGCTCCCGTGGGAGTATACAAGAACCAGCTCTGCCCTCACCGGTACCCATTTACCCTTGGGTGAAGAGAACCAATTATAGTTGAGTGTCTTGCTTAAGGACAGAAGTGTCATGAGGGGGATTCGAACCCACCAGAACTTGACTCAGATGCTCTAAACCGCTCAGTCTGCAAATCCATTGAACTATGGTGTGTCCTATCAGGATGTGAAGCAGGAAAGCAACCCAACTTCTTACGCAGAATCTTTGATTATTTTTGGGTTTTTTCTGAGTTGTATATTTTGTTAAAGATGTTCTTTTTAACGGCGTGAGACATCCCACATGAAATTCCTGCAATTTTTTTGTCTCCACACTGATGGTGTACAGTTCTTCATACATCTGTAACGAGCAATGCTTACGCCGGAAATCCATGTGTCCATCATGCGTAGTACGCGATGCGTAAAAGTGAAAGAACACGCCAAGCAACGGACTTAACTCCATGGATCCGTATTGCGTACTGCGTTATCCGTAAAAATTATGTGCAATGCTTGGTGTGTATTTTCATTTTAATTGATCGTTCATGAAATGACCACTTTTGCTTTTGCACTTTTTTGAGGGGGCTAAAATAATCACATAAATTTGCTCACCGGCAAATAGTTTTTACGAAATGGGGCCCTGGATACGCCACTACTAGACCTGAAGAAAGAAATAAACCCGAAGACTCGTTATCAACTGGGACTTTGAACAACCTCAAAGGACAACAACATAACAACATCAATTTCCTCTGCCTGCCTCTCTTTCCTCTTCAGGTGGCAGGAACGTGGGAGGACGTCGATCTACTCCGCTCCGATCTCGAGAGGACGAGCGGGTCATCTCCGGCCATTCTCTTCCGTGCCCGCCTCCTTCAAGCCGCTTCCCTCTTACAGACGGCCCTCGGGACCCAAGACCTGGGCCAGGTGTTCTACGAGCCCCTCAGGGACAGTCACGGGATCATTATCATCACAATTATCAACCAAATCAGGGTAAGATTAGTTTATGATTACGCAATTGAATAATGAAAAAAATGTGCGATATGATTTAACCCTTTAGAGAGCATTCATTTCTGTATAATTATCACTGACACCCAGACATAGCTAAGATTGCTACTTTTCTTCTCATTTTTTGCATTAAAACTTTTGGGGAAAAAAAAACACAAAACAGGTTTCTTTTTAGAAATGTTTACAGTTGTTGTGTTGAAGGTGGAACTAGCGTCATGATTGTAGCAGACCTGTGGCACATGGAATTACAGACTCTAACCCAGTTACTGAATGCGCCCGCGCGTGCTGGCCATCACATCATAATCAATGCTGTCATTATTACGTTGTGATGTGATGGCCAGGCACTTTCGTACAGTAACTGGATTTGAGTCTATAATTCCATGATGGCCACAGGCCTGCAATGATCATGACGGCATCCCCCCTTTAAACATGACTGACAAAAGAATGATTCGTTTTGGGGAAAAACACAGAGAAGAGAAACATGATGGTGTAGACAGTTATTTTGCTGCCATCATGTACCCTGTATGCATAGTAATAATTAGTAATGATTCTTTTACTAAGAAAATGAGACCAGACTATTTGCTCTCCCAGCCTCAGTTTGGTTACATTGTTAAGGTTATAAGATTGAACAACAACAAAAATGGCTGCACGGCAACAAGTATCTGTTGTTTTGATCTCTCGACAGGATCCACGGGTAATACAAACAACGTCCTCATTGAAATGGGTCAACATGAATCGCATTCAGAAACGTAAATCCATGAACGTGGACAACCCAATGGCTGCCGAGATGCTGCTGGCTTCATTACCAGTAAGTAGTGTAAGACTCTAGATGGCCTGGGTCGTCTCACCTTAGGTAAATAAGGAAAGAAATGTTGTGATGAAATCTCCGAGTCACCCATTATGGTTTGCGAAAGTTGTGGACAAATTTTGGAAAAGTGATTTGTGAACAATTTGACCGATCATCATGAAGAATATTTTTTCATTTTGTAGTCCTCTTGCCTAAAACACTCCCAAGAAAAAAAGATGTTTCAATTTTAAAAGTACCTGGTTACCAAAGCAACAAAAACAAATTAGATAGTGCTGTGGTTTTTGAATGAAACTTCTCTTCTGTTAATCTTCCCTTCTTTATCGACTCCACATCCCCCTCAAACTCCCCCCCCCCCAAAAAAAAAAAAAAAACTCAAATAAATCAACACCTGAAATATGGAATTGCTGTCAAGTGTGTGTCAATTTTAGTTTAAAGATATTGACAAAAAATAGAGAGACTGCCAAGATTAGGGCTAGATAAGGAAGTAGAGCACTGACACAATAATCTGAGGTCGCAGGTTCAAATCCTGTTCTAGTTATTTTTTTTTGTTCAACACATTTTTTTGTACTATCTTTCCATCTTCAGGAGAAAATCTTGTACCACCAAGTGAGCGGCATCAGACTAACCAAAGGACTGTACTTAGGTACCTGAAGCTAAGGAGCTCCGTAGAACGATACGAGTCCAGGTACCAGAGAAATTGCCGAGTGTGCTTCCCCATGTCAAGCTGAGGGATAACCCGAAGTATCACAGGAGGAATGGGAGTGGCTTCATACATTGGATAATGTCCAGGTGGGTGTGGTCAGAATAAGGCCGGTCACCTCACTATGTATGCGTTTACACACTTTCTGTTGGGGTGTCCAAATATGTGTTTACACTTCCTCCGGCATTAAAGGCAGTGGATTCTTTTATTAATTACTCAAGAAATACATGACCATAAAAACTTAGCTGGTGAGGAGCACCTGAGAGCTGCTGATAGTATAAAACATTGCGAGAAACGACTCCCTCTGAAGTAATGTAGTTTTTGAAAAAGAGGTAATTTCTCACTAAAATATTTGAATCTGAGAAAGGCTTCAGGCATTTGGAAGCACACAAATCTATGCAACAAGGGTGTTTTTTCTTTCATTATTTTCTTGCTGCCTCGATGACCAATTGAGTCCAAATTTTCACAGCTTTGTTATTTTTTACATATGTTGGGATACACCAAGTGAGGATACTAGTCTTTGACAATTACCAAAGATATACCCTGCCTTTAAGTGGTGAAGAATAGGTTTTTTGTATAAGTTTGGTGTATTTCCAAATTTGTTTGTGCTTCATCTTTTAACTTTGATTCCAAAATACATTTATTTGTTTGTAAGTTTTTTTCAAGACATTTTCTGACAGTTTTCTTATTAAACGTTTGTCATTTAAAATATAACTTCGAACATAAAATCATTGAAGTCTGGATGTAAATTCAGGAGCTAATCTCTTAAAACGTCTTAATTTTTGTCCCCAATAGTCCAAAAGAAACCCGACCAGGATACAGGAAGAGTTCCAGCAGTTCTTAGCGCAGGGAACGAGGAAACTACTTAAGAAGATGGGAGTAACGAAGAGGAGGCGCTGACCCATAGACTGTGTGACCTCGAGGTCATTGAAATGAACGAACAGGTCAGTGGAAAATGCAGAACTCAGAAGGCATAATTAGATTGTTTTACCTACAAACCTCATGAGATGGTGAGTTGTTTCACCACCTCCTGTTTCAGAGCCAGTTGTCGAGTTCCTTCTGAGACATTTTCTGGTGGTACTGCAAATCCTACCATTGTGAGTGTTCCACACAGCTCTTTTTTGAAGCTACTTAACACAGATATTCGTTTGATGCTACTCTCAAACTCACTTGGTTTTGAGCTGAAAAAAGGAGTATAGCTGTTGCAAACTGCTCTACCACCAAAATGACCTGTGGTATAAATGCATTTTTTTTATGGCCTCCTGTTTCGACCATTGATTGTGAATGGTTAAACAACCGGGGCCCAATTTCATGGCTCTGCTTTAACCGCCGAATTCTGCACTTGGGATCACCATTCTTCACTTACAGGGCAAGCGCCAAATTTCTGTCTAGCTGTGTAAGCGAAGAATGCCTAGTAACGTGGAGTACGCACGTGCACAAACACAAAAAATTAACTAGCTGTAAACAAGCGTGCCAATTCTTTGCTTACGGTAAACAGAGCCATGAAATTTGGCCCAGCTCTCATCGGAGAAAACACAACTCATAAGATTTAGCTTTTTGCCGCTACCACAAACCATCTGAGAATGACACCATTACATTTCAGAATCGACACAATTCTTAAGAACTTGCTCTTGGTGCTATTACAAAGCTTCATCAATTTATAACCCCCCCCCCTTCCCCCATGTAGATTTTCGAAACCTTACTTTATGCAATAAAATATATGTTTGTGTATTTTTACCATCAGGTTTCTGTCGTGCTGCTTTTCCCTCCATCTGGAAGTGTATGTCTAGGGCCAGGCACTTCAGATGAGTGGATGGTCAGTAAAGATACATATCAATTCCTGTTCCAGTGTTTGAGATGGGTAAGTGTTCTTACTTGAACATTTGTTTTCAACCCTCCTACTCTTGTTATCTTTTTCCAGTGAGTTGAACAACCATTTGAAACCATTCAACTGCCAGGTTGTGTATGGTGGCACAACTGTGCACAGAACATTTGTGGATTGTGTAGATGCACTCACCACATGATATCAAATTGCAGGGTGGCATAGTTTACCTATCATTCAAAACCACAGCAGATGATATTGAATGGTCAGACAGTAGAAGGGTTTACTGTGTACTGTGTCATCATCCACCAAATGATATCATATTGCTGCTATGGAAAAACAAACGAGGGACCAGTCACCAAAATCGCTTAATTGTTATTTTAGCTGGTAACCTTCATCTGTAAGCAAAATTGTTTTGCGCAAAAAAACAAGTTTGTGTTCAAAGAATTCTATAAAATTGCCCCAGTGGTTATTGGACGAATCTGAGCAGAAAAATGTAGGTGAGGGATAAAACACCAACGGCAAAAAAAGAGTTTCATTCAAAAACCTTAATTCCTTATTGACTGAACTGCATGAATGTTTGTGTTCCCTCAGTCCACATGACGACCTATCAACCAGAGTTCATCCGTCGATTCACCCGACTGTCATCCATCCTGGAGATAGACTCGTTAATAGCTCAGCAAATGTTACGAGAAGCGTTCTCGTCGGACGAGGTCGATAACGCCAAGCTGAGACAACAGCAGGTCCTGGACTTTCAACAGGTGAGATATATCGCCCTCACTCTACTGTTGACTGGTCGGTCAATATTCACCTATTGACTGATCAGGCAATATCATTCACGTATTTTGTTGGAAGCACTTTGACAGGTATAGTCTTCCTCCAGGACCTGACTTTATTTATACCTGTTGCATGACGACCAAGGATTGAACATTTAATTGCTGAATTGTTGCACTACAGAGCTGTGTATTGGGAGAGTTGCAACATGGAGGGACCTGTTGTCAATGGTCACGTGGTTGCTGGACGGCACCTTCGGTCCAAATAAAGCACAACCCAATGTGCAGTCTAGTCTGGCACCCCGTGTGCACACATGCGTTGTTTTTTTTTATTACCAAAAATGGCTTCTAATTGCAAGTTGTCGCTACTCTCTCAATTCACAGCTCTCATACACAGCGCCCTCTGCAGTTGGTATTTGGAAATGTATTTAAAAAAACAATTAATGCATTAGGGGGTCTTGGATACAAGACTACTTGTTGACAGCATACATTCGATACTGAAAAGAAAATCTTGATCAGTCACTTCCTATCAAATGGTTTCACAAAAGTGGCTTTAGATTTTGTGGCTTTTGGTAAACTCATCTTCACCGGTTTAAGTTTCAGGAAATTTCAAGACAAATTACAGAATTGGTAATGATCTAAAGTTATTCATTTGTTTAATCTGCTAGGTCTATGGTTATAAAGTTCATACAGATACCAGTTCTCAAGAGAAAAATTTCTGTCTGGAATACTGTTGAAGTTCAGAAAAACAGCTTTTGAAGACCCCACAGATTATCCTTGCCTATTTTGATTGCCGCAATCCAAATAAGCCCAATATGAACTGGCAACAAATCCCTGACAAGATAACTTGCTGTTTTCACTTATTCATTTTGTTGAAATTGTTTCCAGTTGGTTATATGGTGTGTTGATTGAAAAATACACGTTGGAAATTGATTCACATTTCGCCAAAACAATGATGTACTTTGATCGAGGAGACTTTTTGTGATTAACTTCACTGTCGCAGAGTGAGTAATTATTGGTCTCGACGTTTTGAATAACCTTCTCTAGTCATCGTCGGGAGACTATAAAGGTGACCTCTTTTTTTTGTTTAACTTGTCCACAGGCGCTGGAAACAACATGGAAAGGTATGCGATGGATAATGGATGTATTACAGTATGCAAGAGACAAGCAACTGAGGGGAGGTGTGCCCCTCTCAGTGCTCTATGCACCCCCACCATCACCAGTGGACTCTCCCATGGATGTCATTGGAGACATGGAAAATGTATTCAATGGTAAGGGCCTAGGACTTGATCAGACAATTTAAAACAGGGTCCATAGTTTGTCTTTAATTACAAAATGAGGGTGAAAAGTTGTAGTTAAGGGTATGAACTAAACTTTAAAATAAATAAGACGATCTTTTTGAGACGACAGTACAATTACAGCAATTAAACAAGTTAACAAAAGTATATTCAATTGTAGATAAAATCATTGAGTCTAGAATGTTTCCAAAAGGATATGGCTAAAGTGCTATATAAAATGTTTTTTCTCAAAATGTAATAATGAGAAAATAGAATTAGCTTTTGCAAACTGCTTACCAACCAAAAGGACCTATGGTTTATATGCAAAAAATAGTTAATGACCTAACGTACGGACCCTTGCATGGATAAAATGACAGCGCAACACACATAAACAGGTATACTGGTGTAACAGAAGCAGTAAAGTGGAAAGAAACGAAAAGGGAGAGAGGCAGAAAAAGCAAGGGATGAATAATGAAAAAGGAGAGAGGAGGGGGTAGAGGGAAGGGGGCTTGTTTAACCACAAAATGAACCTTTTAAAAAAAACATAATTTTGGGACAGGTTTTTAGGTCTTCATGAATGAGATGAATTTAAAAAAAATTTAAACCATAGCTAATCCATTCCCTCCCTAGAAAAAGACAAGTACACGCTGCAGATCCCAGTGAACGGCCAATCACATGATTTGCAGTACATCAATTCCACCAATGAGATGCCTTCAACTGGAATCCTAAGAGTCTTCCCTGATTATCATTCTGGCCTCGCTAAGGGAACAAGTTTAAAGGTAGGACAAAATCGCAGTAGGCTTTCGATTCTGTGGAAAGCCTATGGCTTTCATTGTTTTAAAATAGTCATGGTTCAAATTCACAATGAATTCCCAGAACAAGTTGGACATACCAAAGTTTAAGAATAATCAAATTGTTGTATTGCTTTTAAGAAAAGCCTTCAACTCAATTGAAGGTTAAAAAATAATGAATAATCAAAACTGACAACCAAACTGCCTTAGGGAACCCTGACATTAATTTTACATTTGCCGCGAGGATATGTCTTCTAAATTTAGAAAACATCCGTTGAAAACCACCCAATCCTGCAAGCTCTCGAGGGCGTAATTTTTTTTCGAACCCCTGCCGCGCGTACATATTAGTCTTCTTGCTAATAAAAACAACCCAAACTGGCGCTCTGCCAGATGCCAACTGTATAGAGTTGCTAAGCACACAACTTTCAGGTTAACCAGTGAAAACCACATGGGATGTATGTTATACACCACTGGTTCCCTGCTGATTTTTTTGCTTAGCGAAAAATAAAATTGGCCAAGTGTTATTGCAAGTGCCCCATGCAACTTCAGAAGAAAATAAATAGGATCCCCTGGTGTGAAGGGCCTCTCCTGCCAAGGTTGTTTCTGGACGCGGTTTAATTCTGAATCACTGGCATGATTGCAAGGAAAACAGCATGACTCCCTAATAGAAATCCAAAGTTTGGATCATGCACATTTCTACATGCACCATACGGAGGTTTATTGACCCTAGTCGACTGACGTCATCATCAAGATAATCTAGGGGTGTGCCATTTTGGGAGTCAATGTCCTCCGGTGTAACAATGTGACTCCCACTTATCATAATTTTTACGTGAATGTGACTCCCAAAATGGCAAGCGTGGCAGACAGGAGCTCTGCGTGTGACATTGGTGACAGGGGTCAATATGGTGGAATAATTTAAGTTTACCTGAGTTGGTTTTTTAAAAATTTTATTTGGTTTGTTTGTTTATTTTGGGTTTTTTTTGGGGGGGGTGTGTTTTGGGTTTTTTTTTTTTTAGTTGTTTTTTTTAGGTTTGTTTTTGTGTGTGTTGTGTTGTTTTTTGGTAGTGTGTGTTCAAGCATTACATACCAAGTGTGTAACTGAGAACAATAGAGGTTCACACAAGGTAAGAATTTGAAACACTATGTGGACTTACACATGTACACAGAGTGTTTTCACCAGTGAAAAGACAAGAATGTCCACAGAGCATATGTAACACAGAGCTGTGTGTGTGTGGATAGTATACACATGCTCAAACTTCAAACCAGGGACCTATAACAATAAGAGGACAATACGGTCCCTGGTTGGGTAAAGGTCAAAGGTGGAAATTATGTACAAAACCAATGGGAGCTGTTGCCAAAAAGATGAAGAACAAACAAAGAGGGACAATAGGAGGTCCCCGATTGCAGGTGTTTACAAACTTGTATGTGTGTGTGTGAATCAGACAATTGGTTCATAGTAGAAATCAAGTGATGGTACAAACTATTTTTAGGAAAGTTGACTTTATTCTGAATTTGTTAGAGTAGGTCAAATGTTTGTCAACATACCATCGGGGTCACCTATACAAATTTTGAATAGAAAATGAAAAGTGAACCTTTCTTAAATTACTTGTTTCACGGTGCCCACGAACTGACAAGCTCATTAAGTCATTTCAGTAAAAGTTTGACCTTTGAAACTTGAGCATGTTTAATAAGTCCAGGAGAGTTTTTTTGTTTTTTTCTGTTGATTTTTTGTTTGGGGGTTGTTTTTGTTGTTTTTTTTTTTTTTTTTGGGGGGGGGGGGGCAGCGGTGGGAAATTGGCCAGAGTTATGTACTGACCTGTCCTTCACTTCAATTACTAGCAAAACAGAACCTGTGTGTTGGGGGACATGAATTGCCTTTCTTATTAACACAAAATGACAGCTTTGTGCATTTTTTTTAGTAGAGGAAGAAATGGGGCGGGGTAGTGTGGTTTAACTACCCCCAATTGGGGTATACTTTTACCCTGATTGGAGCCTCTTCTCCCAGATGAGGATATTTATAATGGCCCCATCGAGGTACCCCTTATAGCGGCAAGGACACCAGTGGTGCTATGCCAAAGTTGTCACTCTCTGAAAGGGGTTTTCTGATTGTGGATCATGCATACCCTCATTGGGAGAAGAGGATTCCAATTGGGGTAACAGTATAACCCAAATAGGACACATCCCAAACTATACGCTCGTACAAAATTAATTTAAGCTCTAGCAATCCTGGATAATACCTTTAAATTAATTTAAGACTTTTAACTTGCTTCATATTATTAAAAAAAAAAATTTCAACAGAAAAATGCTAAAATTACATACATTTTTGACTCCTGCAAAGTCTTTCTGCGAAAGACAGTTTTACAATAGAGGACACTCGCACAATAGAAGAGAAACAAATTCACTTAAAAAATAACTCGACACAAGAAACATTTTCACAACATGTGTTGTGAAACGTGGTGGTGTGATTTTTGATTTTGTTTTGTTTGGGTTTTTTTTTTTTTTTTTTGACCTTTCTTTGACACAACCATTGAGGACAAAAATAGTCACGACAGTTTGTTGACTTGTGATCTGTGGGACCACTCTATTGACCTTTCACTTGTGGGTGTTTTTTATCAGCCCTGTGGCTGGCTATCAACAAAGACTGGCCCATTCGACCAACTTGATCTGATGATAAGACTTGGGTAATATCTGATAAGCTTTCGATAATTATGTGTGTGAGTGCATGGTTATCTTATGGGGACCTTGAGAATTCATCGCTATCCTAAAATAAAACCAAATGCAAATATTTTTAAAGAAAAAAACAAGCTGACTCTTGAAAAATTGTGTTTATTTGAAGAGTTGCAGCCAGTGGCATCACTGAAGGGGAGCAGGGGGCACATTGCCCAAACTTTTGTGGGGGTTGGCCCCATCCCCATTGATGTCCGTGCCCCCATTTTCCCATTTGAAATTTGGACTCTTCAGATTGCAAATTACCCCCCCCAAAAAAACAAAAAAAAAAACAAACTTTTTGTATTTTCAGTGTTTTTAAAACTATTTTTGTATTTGCTAGTCACCAGCCAAAATAGCATGTCATTTAATTGTGTATGATTGGTCCTCTGCTCATACTTGCTCAGCAGACAAAATTGCAAAGCAGTCCTTTCTGCTAAGCGGCACTTCATACAATTGAGCGTAGATCTTGCATTTGACAAACTTGAGCTTAAATTCTTCTTTGTTGGTGACAAGTTGGATAATTGAAACAAGCATGTATTTTGTACATCACTGATTTTCAATCGGGCCTTCATACTTGGACAAAGAGTTGTTCCCACGGTTGGAGCCACCCTTTGTACTCCTTTTTTATTCAAATGATTTCGGGTTGAACAAAGAAAAATTGACTAGAGCGGGATTTGAACCAACGACCTCCGATTTAACGTGCCGGCGCTCTACCAACTGAGCTATCTAGCCCTATGTTGGCGGTCTCCCTATTTTGTCAATATCTTTGTTCGGGGGTGCCTGTCAGAAGCCATTCAACCGCAAACTGCCGTGTAGCCAGGGATCACACCCAGGTAACGATACAACCTGGGAAGCGGCAGACAGGGGATCACCTTAAGGGGATGCGACTTTTTATATCAGATATCAAATAATAAACCACAAGGGAAACTGACTTGGTATCTTTTTTATTCAATTCAGTAATTTTCTGTATTTTTCTGCTTTTTTGATGATGTATTTTTAATATGTTCTTTTTAATAAGACTCCAGCCGCCGATTTCACAAAACTTTATGCAACTGCGTAAGTCCACTTGCGTAATAATAGTTATAATAATAAAACACATTCATATAGCGCCAAATCCATTTTACAATGCTCCCAGGCGCTTTACAACAAGAAAAACTAAAACATTAAACCACAAAAAGTAAAATCAGGAAAGGTCAAAAGAAAAGATCCACAAAGTGTGATCATTAAACAATAAAGGAAAAATATATAGAATATTTAAAAGCAATCAATCACAACAGTAAAACCACGTAAAATATAAAGAAGTAAGTTGTGCACTACTAACACAATAAATCTTGCACAAGTGGACTTACGCAGTTGCGTAAAGTTTCGTGAAATCGGCTGTAGGAAAAGGTTACCCATAATCAGATCCGTGAGCTTTTGTACAACGGTTTTCTTTATTTTTTCTCTTCTTATGTTTGATTGCAGTTACATGTCACAAGCAAGACGACCTGTCGCGAAATAGTCAGTCTTGTCATACAGCAGCTGAACAAGGCTGTGGAGTCACACAATCTGGACTCGCCAATCTACCTCGAGGAGCAATGGGACGACTTCGGTCTGGTGGCCATCATCAGCAATAAAGAATATCAACTACGTGATGACCACTGCCCGCTGCAGCTGCAGAACCCCTGGACCAAAGGGCACCTCTATGTACGGACCAAAGATGGTAGCGAGACGCTCCTCAGCGTGGGGCCATCCACGGCGGTCTAACAGCCAGCTTTTTGAGGAAAGCGTTTCCTTTTTTTAATTCGGTTGTTAATTCTTTCCTTCCAAAGTGATGTCGTTTTGTTCAAAAATTTAGTCATTTCGTCCCAGAGTGGAGTTTTTTCCAGAGTTGAAGTTGCTTCGTTCCAAAGTGGACTTTCTCTTGGAGACACTTTTAGTAGAGCTTGTAGGACAAAACACTTCTGCTTATTGAAATCGATTTGCTAAAAAAGGCAAATTACTTGAGATCCAGTCAGGAAAATAGTATCTTTGGGCATTTGGGCTGGTGACTCTTTTTCTGTTCAGACAAAATTCTGTGCCCATCAAATTTGTATTTGCTATTGAAAGGTTTATTTTTCTCAGACAGGTAATTTGTAAATATTTATTGTCTATTTTTTGTTAAGGGGTATAAAAACATACGATAGTTTTCTGAAATATTCATGGGCGAATTATCATATTTTCTCCCAGAAAGAAAGAAGGTGATTGCATCCTTTAAAAAAAAATCAGAAGTTGAAATCAAGAGGAGATGGCCGTGCATAATGTTACAGAGCTGCAGAAATTGCCGAATTCTGGCACTCATCCTGGAAATAAAATCAGTCTGACAGGGCAAGCAAGTTCTTTATGTTAAATGAAACAAAGGCTTTTGTCAAGGTTGAGAGTACCACCCACATAAAACTTTTGAGGTTAGGTTTTTTTTTCCTTCATGGTTTAATGAAAGCAACATTTATAAATGCCAAAATTCCTGGCTTTGTTGAAAAACCGTGTGCTTTGTGTATTTGCAGACAGAAAGTAATCTACCCTGTCAACTCAACCCTGACATTGTTTCGTGGAAAGTCTACTATTTCATCTTCAGCATTGAACTTAGCTTTTCTGTGTTTTTTTTGCAAATTTGTTTGGGGGAGGTGGATTGACCCATCCTTTTCAGCAGCCAAGTAGGTCATAGTTATGGATGGAGTATTCTGCCATGACATGGTAGCTTTCTGAAGGACACGCAGTTGTTTCGTACTTTCCACGATGTCACTCAAAAGGAAGAAAAATCACCCTTTTACTTTGTGATTGATCAGCTCCAACATAAAAAAAACTTTCCATCTGACTTTTTACAGTTAAACAATAACAATATGCACACACAGATCCTTATCATTATTTGATTGGTGGCACATGCATCACGTGTCATCCTTTATTTTTGCCATACTCCTGTGAGGATTCAAAATTTAATATAGGAGTCCTATATGGATAGGACGCTTTGGACGCTTGAAGCGTCGTTTCTAAAACAATTGTTTCCTGCCCATTTTTTCCAAATGAGGCAAGGTCGACACTGTCATGCCAGACAAAGTGGGTGTGTACCTGGAGTCATCCATGTTGTTTTGAAGGTTTTTTCCCCAATTAATTTGGGTATGGAGTGGGCTGTTTATTTTGTGTTCATTGTGAACAAAACTTCAAATGACAAGGACCTATGTGTGAGTTATTTAAAGCAAATATTGAATGCATTTCGCTCGTGCATTGTCGCAGTATGTCACTCTGTAGCTTCTCCATGTCACTCGGCTTCACCTCATAATGAAATGGAATAGTCCAGATTTCACTTCATGATTATATTCTGTAACAATGCACTCACATGCATTCAATATATGTACAGTATTATATAAAAGGTATCCAGTCTCCCAAAGTGTAGCATTTAAAAATTGACTTTTGTTTTGTATATTTAAAAACAATTTTTTGTCAACCAAAGAAAGTCGCCATGTTTATCCGTTAAAGAAAGCACTGTCACGAGGCCCACCTCCATTGGAACAATGTGAGGGCCGATACAGCTTAAGGCAGACCTTAGCGAATTATTGCAGTGTGATATGTTTTAATCTCTCGATAAGCATAATTGGTACTTTGCACTGTTTGTTACCAGCCCACAAAATCTCATGTGCGAGAAATTGGACTGAAAAAAAGTTTTGAGTAGTCATTGAATGTGGCGATGCTTTTAAAAATGCTTGGTCCGATTTTTGGGCTGATTTCACCTGAAAATTTCAATTTCAATTTTAAATAGCTATTTTTGTAGATTTGAAACAGTTTTTATAAGCGTTCATTTAAAGTACGGCATGAAAAAAGGCAACCAATGATGCAGAGTTGTTAATTGAAAACTAAAAATGAATTATTTTCAGGATCCTGACATTAGCTCGTGTCCATCAGCCATGTACAAACTATTTGCATACTACATGTATGTTGTGCATTGTCGGTGGCATATGCAACAGTTTTCTCATGTTTTTTGTGTTTTTAAACTGCATTATCCATCCAAATTTATTCAGAGAGAGAACAAAATTGCAAAAATCGGGCCATGCAACTTTAAAGTTCTACAGAGTAAGAGAATGAGCAACCAAATAAAAAGCAAAAGTCTAAATTTTTACCAAATCTGTAAAAAAAATAATATAAAAAAATGGTTCAGTTAGTATTAGTTGATTGATTCAATTGGTTGTTTTGTTTATGTTGTTAATAATCTTGTTTGGGGGGGGGTGCAGGGGTATAGAGAAAATATCTTTTCTCAGAGGTGTTTTTGGCAAGACCATTTATGACTTGCACCATTTAAGGTTGGACGACAATGCATTACATTTTACTGAAGCCTTCCGTATTGTAGATAGAAATCTTTTATCAAGTGCATAGTGTGCAATACATGTATTATGACAATACCTGTTCGGAACTTTTACTAAGTACGTACACAAGGCAAATTTTTTATTGTACAGATTTCATAGTTGGAACGTTACCATTTTAATATCTCTATTTATTATCAAATTCCTTCCATGTACTAAAACAAAGGTGGTCGTAAAAACATCTTTGAAATTTCATCTTTGGACAAAAATTTATAAACATTGATATTTGAGAATACCTGCATTCTAAATTATTGATTCTAAAAGTTTTTCGTACAATGTTGGTTATCCACATAGAGCTCTACATGTATATTGACAATAATAGCCTTGTGGTTATCCATCACCAGATAGACAGATACCCAGCATGTATTAGTGTTGAATTATAGTGAGGGTAGTCAGGGTTCAGAACCACTGGCAATTATGGCCACATCCCAATTCAAGCGACTTTGGCTATGACTATCACCATTGGCTGCAAAGACAGCATTGAAGAATAGGACTTTTAAGCATTCTAGCCATAGTCACTTCCAAAGCCATTAATTCGGTCGTGGCCTTAACTGTGGCTTACTATCATTTGTATCAATATTAATTTTTAATTCAAACGGGACCAACAGCGGAAAAGGGAAAAGTACAATGTGGTATTAAAATCATACTTTGCTTTGTGTTCACTTGAAGATTATTGGTTAATTAAATCTTTGAAGATGAAGATTTGTTGACTAAATCTTTGGAGTTTGAACAGCTGTAATTTTGAAGGCAAATAATAAGAAGGATGATTTTTATACAAATGCCAGTATAAGATTAAACTGCTGCACTACATTGCTGTAGGCCTAATTTATTTTTACTCGATTGTTGTTTCCAGTCAATTGCAATTATCTCGAAACTGAAGAACACAGTAAAGACTTTTCTTTAAAGGGTATATGTTTTGCCGACATCACTAATACTGTACTTAACCTTAAACTGAAAAAAGGTCAGTTGTTGTTTTTTGGCAATGATTTCTCTCTGTTGTGCGAAACTAATACAGCTGAAAGGTGCAATAATGACAGTTTGGTCTGTACTTGTTGTGCTAGCTTGTGGTTCCACTGAGGATACCCTCTTCAGTTTACAAACTGCACTGCCACGTTTGTTGGGCACATTGCCCAAAATGGTCAGCAGTTCTGTTTTTGTCAAGTTGCCAAGTGTTTCTTTAACTGCCCAACCTGCCAACATAGAGTTAAAAATTAATATTTATGATGAAATTCAAGAGATAATAATTTTGAGCAAATTGCCGAAAAGTTGAGCTTGGGCACATTGCCAAAAAGGGTCAATAGTCATTTTATCTATTGCCAAGCGTGTCTATAACTTCCCAGAATAATGTTGGAAATTGATATTTTCTGGCGAAATTCAAGGGATCATAGTTTGGGGCAATTGGCCCCAAAATGAAACTCAAATTACCTCAAAATTACACTCGCGCTCCAAGCACTCTGATAAATTGTTCTGCTCCCAGCTTCAAAATGTACCTCAGTAGAACTATACTTAAAGTAGATTTAGGGGTAATTTTGTTCCACTCCAAAAATCTACTGTGCTATCCATTCAATATTTTTTAGAAAGTTTGAAAACAAAAGGGTAAAATTTAGGTATTCTTCCAAAAAACATTCATTGATGCATCATCCCTTCATGACATTCTATCGAAAAGGAGAGGATTGGAACGAATGTACTCGTCAACCAAACAAATTGAACATGGATTGTTAAAATGCCGTTATAATAGTGTGGCTCGGGCGTACCTATACCGGCGAAAAGAGCCACCCTTCAATGACGCCTTATGAAAGCCGGCCGTAGTGACAAGTCTATATTTACATCTTACGAAACATTCAGCTGGTAACACAATGCGAAGCCGACAACAATGAAAGAAGTAACAAACAACATTTACAACAACGTGCACATGGAGCAGTGAAAGTCAATAGATACAGTGGTATAAGACACGTCTTCTGTTTTTGCATTGATCGTTGTCGTCACAGCCAAACCAAGGTTAACATTTTCGAACAATGACAACAGCGGACGGAGATAACCGTCAGTTACGTATGCATCCGAGTCGAGGCCGATTGTCACTCGGCCTTGACTCGGCTTTTTAAGACAACAAGACATGCGAGACCAAGTGATTGTATGATATGGCTATAGTATATGACTCCCACAACAAGTATTATTGAACCATGATTGAACCAATTGAGTTATAGATTTCGTCTACTATCGATGTTTTCAATTGGAGAAAGGAAATTTCATAGCAATAAATAATGGTTATCATGTGTGTCAAGAATTGACAAATTGGCCCATCATTGCGTTTCACCTTGATACCCAAAACGGTCATGGCTACCTGGTTATTCATGGCTACTTTGTGCAATTGAATAAGAGGCGCCAATGTGGGTCGCATCCTATTGTGCTATAGCCGCTATCGATAATAGGCGTTATCATGTCTGTTTGATCTTCTTGTACCCTTCAACTTGTTTCATCGAGGTTAACATCCAGAGCAAGTCAAAATAAATTTTGTTCTGGTGGTGCTCCCATGTTTTTCTTCCACTTCCATTCAAATCAGTGTGATCATTACAAACATGAAGGTAGAAACTAAAACGAGGCTGGGATGGCAAAATGGCCCAACCTCCATTTTCAAACTTCTAAACTGATGGTGAAAACGGCATATTGTTGTTTTGACAGGTTCGGTTGCAATATTAGGTTTACAGGTGCTTAGTCTTAGTGGATTGTGAGATGGTTTATTTTAATGTTTTCAATGTTTCATTTTAGAAACATAAGTTAACGATAGCAAGAGTGGACAAAACTTGTAATATTGGCAAAACGAACTACTTTTTTGTTCAAGTAATAGGCCTTTAGTGTTCAACGGAAAAGTTTTGAAAGAACCATCTCCCAAACCTGTCTTGAAATCAATACTTAACATCTGTTAAAATAAATTCTGAAAAATACTGCATTTGAGGAGAAAAACAAGTTGGTGGGAGAATGCTAGTTTTACATAATTTGAAATTATTAGAAACACGTGACTATGCGTTGCGTATATATTATTCTCTACTTTATACCAAAACTATATGTCCGGATCGCGGTTCTCTTCTTTAACTAATCGTATGTATTTTATATTGTACACATTAAATTAAATACTATATAAAGTGTGTTTCCATTTGTATAAGATATCTCTTTTAACTTATTGTAAAATGTACATTCTCGAATATTGTATGATAAGATGTAAATACAAGTGTCCGAGTTGGAAGTTTAAATATGTACAAAAGATATAAATGGTTGGAGGAGATCTTAAGAAAATCCAATAAATTCAAAAAGTGTGCGATTTTATTAAGGAAGAAGACGAGTCTTGTGCGTGGTTATTAATGTCAAGTTTCAAGTATCTCGATCCTCATCAGCAGCGGGCAAAACTTTTCCCGCCGTTTTTCCGACGCAATGATAAACGGCATGTCATGACACCCCGCCGCGCCGTTGAAAGGAACATTACAGAATTGGAAAAAACTTATCACAGATTTACATAAAACTTACACGGTCTAAATGATGATGATAATAGTAGAAAACATCCCTGAAATATTTATGTCTGAAATGCCATTTTCCGATTTGAGTTTATCGCTCATTGAGCGTTTTATTCATTTTTTGAATCTATATGATTTCATGCAAATGTGTAATCGGTTTTTCACTATTTTCTCGTGACCCAGATGGCCGATCGATCTCAAACTTCTACAGGTTTGTCAGTTTATGTATATGGTGGATTATACATAAAGTGCTTACACTGCCAGCAACTGTTTTGTTAGCAAAAAACCAATTCTGTAATGATCCTTTAACTTTAATTTCAAATTGAAATACATAAGCGCGGGCACGGTGCATGCCAAAATAGACGTGGTTCAACATTTTGGGGCTTTAACGAAGTGACAAAACCGTTCATTTACGGTTTTTACAAAGTGACAACCCTAGGCGTATGCATTGGTTTTTACACGGTGTTCTTGAGGGCAGGGTCAGTTTCGGGGGGTTGCACGAAGTGACAAAATGTGTTTAGGAACGGAAGTTACTCATGAAATCAGTTGCAAATTTGAACAAAATGCTATACAGTTCTGTATAACTGAGAATTCAGCTTAATTTTGATAGTAAACTTTAAAAGAAACGGTAGTAGTGTCCGAAACAATAGTTTGACCAATAGTTCAACGAACTTCAAACATTGTTTGCCCAAAAACACGTATCATTTCGGCTGCAGGGCTAAATCTTCGCTTCATAAAAACGGTAAAGTTCTGTTTTGCACCTGGCAACCGTCTTCTCCACGCTGCTGAAACGTTCTTTTTACCCTTGCTCTATGCTCTATGCTCTATGCACTATGCCCTTTATGTTTAAATTAAAATCAACTGTTGGTAAAGTATAATAGCAAGTCTTTGTTTTCCCGTTTGTTTGTTTTTTATGCCAACAAAGTTGCATAACAATCTGAATGACACGACCTTTGGGCGTGGTGCGTGAGATAGCGCTAATCTGCGTTAGTTACAGGCAACTGAAAACTTAATATTCATTATTATTATGACATGTGACTGTGAAGAACCAATGCCTGAGAGAGCTTGGTGATCAAAATATCAACAAACCACCGCCTGCCGATCGGGTCGGCCCGCCTGCGATTTTTTTTTCTTTTGCAGCACACGTCGGCTATGGAGTCAACAGTTAAGGGATAGACTGTTCTTCCCTATCCCTTAACTGTTGACTCTGTCAGTCAGCTATGCTGCAGAAAAAAAAATTTGCGGCCCGCCTCCGTCATGTGGGATATGACGTATGATGACGTAGGCGCGCATACACAACAAAACAACAACGGAACCGGCTCGTGCAGCTAGCGCACGGTACATAACTACTCTGCGCGCCTAGAGCCCAGCCTATTCGATCACACACAACAGCAACACAGAGAATCTTATCATCGACAACTCTGCTAAATTGCAATCTTTTGGAAGGAAACCGATGTTGATTTCGCCGTCTTCAAGATGATAGTTGGTTGTCAAAGTACTCTCGCCCTGCTGAACATGGTATGCATGGGCTGCAGTCGTCACCACTGTGACTTCTGCGACTTAGTTGCGTCGTTTTTCCCCCTGTGACGGCGAGAGAAGACCGGCTAGTTTGTCGGGAACTTTTGGGGAGTTGCGCCGATTTATAAATAACTATGTATGTTTTATTTTTGTGCTGCCTATTTTCCTCGGAGATGTGCCAGTTCTCTTCACTTTTAAACCCCCACCTGACATCGTAGGATTCTTCCGTCATTTTATAGTGTACCCCCATTTTCGCATCAGATGAGCAAAAGTGCTTCAATCGTGGACCGAATTTCATCGGGAGATTGGAAAAACATGGAGTTGTTCAACGTGAGTATAGTGTTTGTAGTACACGTTCCCTTGTCATGCCCTCTGCACAACCCCGTCACGTCTTTATCGCGTGCCCACGAGTTTGTACACGAGGCAATGGGAGCTGGTTTGGTCAGAACTGGTTGGGACTGGATCTCGTGTGCTATTTTCGTATGCCATATATTACATGTACAGTGTACAGTAATGTTTTTACAATAGACCCTGCATTGGTACCAAAATGAAATCAAATTAAAATGTCACCATCTTTCTAAGGCTTTTTCTTCACCCATAATTGTTTTCAATGATGTTTAGATTGTGTGGGTTTTTGTATTCAGTGTTGTTAGTGCCAAATTGAAGAAGTGAACTGTCGGTGTTCTGTTGTTATTGCATTGTAATTAATTCAAAATTTCGTCTGCAGAGCTCGAGCCTCGATCGAGTGCAGTGTTTGGTTTCAAGACATTTGTTAAAATATATTTTTTTTAGGATGCCGCTCCTGTTGTTCGTATTAGTGCAAACTTTGTGATATTTTGTGTTCATAATTTAGGTCCTAAATTGAGTTTCCATTTTCTTACAAAAGCAATGAGTTTCATTTCGCTAGGTTTCATGTTGTGTTGATTAAATTGAGCATTCCTCCTTTAACCCGATTGTATTTTTGATGAGTCACTTAAATTTCTTGTAATTAGTTTAGTATGCTTACTGACAGAAATAGTGAATTTTAGTGTTTTTGTTCTTGCACAAGCCACTGTTCAATATTTTGCTGCTAAAATTGTTTTTATATTTGCACTGAATATTTTTCAAGAAATTATTTTGGCAAGATACTCTGTCTTGTGTGTTCATGATTAATATTTAATTTCGTGAAGATGATGCAATATCATAGTGGATTTTCCTCACGCAACAATCCTGAAACAAAACATGACAACTTAATTGCTAGTTTTCTGCGCTTTCTCCAGTTTTTAACGAGGATTATCTTCTTTTTTTGTCATGGTTTAAACATTTTTGGTAGCATCTGACACTAATTTTGTCACTCACATGACCAAAAGGCAAAAGAATTACCCTATATATTCAGTTATAAGATACGATTTGGTCACAATAAGTGAAAATTGTGGCATCCAGATTTGACTCTTTTTTTTTCAAACATTGTTTGTGTTTTCCTACATTATTTCCCAATTCGTACATCAGTAAGTTTTTCACAAACTCTTTTTAACTTAAATCACCTGAGAGAGAGTCCATGACCTTGATCGAGAAAGCAGCCTCTAGTTTCTGCAATGCACCATGTCCCTGTGGACAGCTTGGTCTTTTTTTATTTACCTTGGTGACATTACCCTCCCCAAATCTGCCTTGCCTAGCAAAATGACTAAATGCTGTGGTCTCAAAAAGCAAGATGGGCTTCTTCTGTTATACTTTGAGATGGTTAAACATTATGCTCATCAACTCATCAAGTTTGTATTTCTGATTAATAATAATGGGAGCTCACAAAAAGCATTGAATCATATAATTTTACTTTGTTGCTTGAATCAAAATTAGCAAACAAAAGTGTTGGACCAGTTTTATTAGTGTGATTTATGCAAATTTGTTATTTATGCGAGTTGGTCAAATGTAGTTAAATTAACGTTGTTGTTTTTTTCTGTTTCACAGTCGCCTATCTTTAAGTCCTTTGTGGCAGGCTCCCTGAGTGGGACCTGTTCAACAGTGCTTTTGCAACCGCTAGACCTTGTGAAGACTAGGATTCAGTCGCCTTCTGCCTTAGAGCACAGCCAACGAGGAATCCTGTACACCATCTCAAGCGTCGTTCGTCATGAAAGAGTTCTTGGCCTTTGGAGGGGAGTCATTCCTGTAAGTATTCATGCTACAGTCTTTTACAGTTGGAGAGGGATGTCATTGGTCTGCTTAGAAAACCCTGGATAGGACAAAGCATGATGTCTCGTTTAAACTAATAAATCTTGCTTGGCTGGAATAGGTTACTGGCAAAAGTTACATGAAATTGCCTTGCTTATCATGACTGGTTCCCTGTATATTTTCTGCTTTTTCAAATAAGTTTGAAAAAATGTCCCTTTATTTCTAAGTCTTCTTTTGGTGTGTTCATACTTTTGTAATGACCTATCAAAAAACTTGTGTAATGTTTATAAAAAAATGCCTTCTTGTTATATAAAAGTGGTAATGGTAGTAAACATTCTCCAAAACTCTTTTGCGTGAATTCCCCCTTTTGATTATAAGTCAATAAAACGAAAACAAAACAAGCGAAGACGTGTTCAACTAAAAAATGCTTAAGGTTTCTTAACATTTTTATTTCTTCACAATACCTTAATATTAATGCTGACTAATTGAATTCAGAGATTGTGAGCTGAATATTTCCCTGGAAAGAAAAATGCATGCACTTTTCTGTCAATGGACTTTCGTGTCGAGGCACCCTTTCATCAGCAAGGTTTTCAAATTTTTTCCTTGGATTCACGGCACACTCAAGAGGTCAAAAAACTTTTCCAAATGCTGAATCAGCTGTGAAGCTTAAATCAATCTTTACATTTCAATCATTTGCAATATTACACATCTATTTGTAAGATAACTTTGTAAGGTTTGCATGGTTTGCATAGCTATATCAAGTACTCATGATTTGGTTGAAGATAAAGAAATTTACATATAATGACTGAACTTTGAATCTTGTGGCACAGCAGGTTCAAGAGCATTCCTACAATAAATGAAATTTATGTCTGAATTCAGGTCACAAACCTTTTTGCAGAGGTCTTGGTTTTATTTGTTTTACCTTGAAGGTGACATGTTTTTATTTTATTTGCACTTCTGGTTTTTTTTTTTTGGGGGGGGGCGTTTTTTTTTCTTCAAATTTTAATGCTATTTTGTTAAAGGAACATTACAGAATTGGTTGTTGCTAACAAAACGGTTGCTGGCAGTGTAAGCACTTTATGTAATCCACCATATACATAAACTGACAAACCTGTAGAAGTTTGAGATCGATCGGCCATCTGGGTCACAAGAAAATAGTGAAAAACCGATTACACATTTGCATGAAATCATATAGGTTCAACAAATGAATAAAACGCTCACTGAGCGATAAACTCAAATCGGAAAATTAGTTTATTCATTTTTTCATCAAATATGGAATTTCAGACAGAAATATTTCAGGGGATGTTTTCTACTATCATCATCATTAGACCGTGTAAGTTTTATGTAAATTTGTGATCAAAAGTATATTTTACAAGTTTTGTTCTTACCAATTCTGTGATGTTCCTTTAAAGCCTACTGTTCTTAAAATTATCTGCCTAAACTTGCCATTTTGGGAAAAGTTATGAAATTTGTGATTCTGTTTGTTCCAATATGTCAATAACACGCATCCCCTCGACTCAGTGGTGAAACTTTCTGTTGTGGTAATTCTGTTTTTCTATTAAATATGCAGTTAATCTAGAATTCGTTTAGTGAAAAAAAAATTGGGAGTTACGAAACCTCCACCACGGCCATCAGGTGATGTGTGCTATATAGATACTGGTATCCGTATGTCATGCTACTTGGTTGGTACAAGGACATTATAACCAAAGGCCATCATTGTGTGCCGAGTATAAGTTCATTTGTGCTAGGTCATGGCCGATGTGTCTGCAACATTTATAATTTTGTAGTACAGGGTGCATTTTTTTGACTAACTTATAAAACTACCCTGAGGCATGAAATTTATATGTTGGATCTCTTGGAACATTTTTGTACAGTGGTAACTTTTGTCAGTATATCTTTGGTTTATATTTGAAGGTTGATTTTCTCCTCTCTTTTTTTCTTTATTTAGTCTGTTTCAAGAACAGTTCCGGGAGTAGGACTCTACTTCTGCTCCCTTCACACACTCAAAACAAAGTTGGGGTGAGTCTTCATTATGTGTTAATTATACATCTTTGTCAAGTAGATTTGCAGTTGGACTGTAGTTTTCATTAGGGTAGATTATTGACCTGTGTTAGACATTAATATTTCTGTTCGGTTGTGGTAAGAAAATAAGGTTTAAAAGGCCACTTAAATGTGCTTTTAAACCAAAATAAAAAAATGTTTCACTTATGTTTGTATTAAAGAAACTGCTTTCACATTTCCACAGTGGTTCCTGCTTGAGTGCTGCACTGTTAATATTTAATATTTAATATGTAAATAATAAATATACATTAGATTAGGATTCAAGGTGTAGTAATGTATGCAGGGCACCAATGGAAACCAGCTTTAAATGATTCGGTATACCCCGTATCAAATAAATAAATGCATCATGGCTGAATGATCCTCAAAGCCTAGTTATTTATTGTTAATGGAGAGTACACAGAATCCTCCATTCTCTGTGACAGATTGCTGGTTTTTAGGGCTTGGGTAGACTGACCTGGGCTTAATTCCATTGCACTGCTTACCACTGAGTTTTTGCACTTATGGTTCCCTGTAAAGCATGTACAGCACCCTGTAAAGTGCATTCTTCTAAATGCTGTATCAGGGCGCAAGTGCAGAATTATGCAGTAAGCTGTTCCATGAAACGGGGCGGGGCCCTGCTGTACAGTTGATCTCTCGTTCAGTTAGTTAACTTCCTTACTCTGCATGTATGTACAGATGGACGGATCCCAACCCATTACAAGCAATAACACTGGGCATGTTAGCACGCTGTGTAGCAGGAGGAATGATGCTCCCTGTCACAGTAGTCAAGACCCGCTACGAGGTGAGTCACCACATCCTATTGGTCACTTATTAATGCTTGGATTCAGAGGTCACTAAGAGGCCACAGCCATCATTCTCGTTCCTATTGGCTGTTACTTAATCCTTCTCATCTCAGTAATTTCTACCTCCATGGTTAGAGTATAAGGCAGAGTTAAATTCACCAATATAAAACTACCCAGTTTTTTGTTTGCCCTATGATCATTGGTAATATGTCACTTTGTTGGGTAAAAGTCAACATATACCTAGTTTGACAGCCCTCTATCAGCTAACTGCATTGTTTATAAATACAAGAGTTTGTTTCCAAGAATAGCCTTATCAAATGTCATTGGTAGATTTGTAATTATATTTCCATGAATCCTCTTTCGATGTCAATATTTGTTTGGAACTTTTAATTTGTATAAAGTCTTGGTATGTCTGGCACTTTCCTCTTTTTCAACAAAGTGCAGTCGTTTTCCTGTGTTCTGTAATTTTGCTGTCCTGCACTTCTTAAATATTGTTGTACAATTTTTCGCAACTAAAGATTTTAAAGGAATCATTAAAAACGATTGCCTCGGTGACAAACCTTGCCCCAAGTTAAGTTGTAATTTACTTCTGGGTTACACCTCTCGATCATTGGCAAAACAATTTTTGCAAACCTACAATGACGACACTGTAGCATTGAGGGTAATTTTTTGTTTGTTTACACAACTTGTATTGCAGAGCGAAGCTTATCAGTATAAGACTGTCAGAGGAGCTTTAAAGAGTATCTACAAAACTGAAGGTACTAAAGGTAAGCAATGTCATGGAAATATTAGTTTTGTGTACCGTGTATTTGTACATAAGGAATTCCTATACTATTTTTTATTCATCAACAAATACTTTTAAGGAAAACTGTCAAGTTTCAAGAAGTATTGTCAATTTGGTACACTATGTACTTCAGTAGTTGTAGTGTGGTTTTTGGGGTAGAAAAAAAGATGCTTATGAAAATGTTGCAATAATCCCTGTGCCTTCTTTCTCCATAGGTCTATTCAGTGGAATGGCAGCCACGCTATTGCGAGATGCACCCTTCTCAGGAATCTATCTACTGTTTTACACGCAGACCAAGAAATCAATACCCCCAGGTGAGTCCTCTATGCCCATCCCACCCGGTAACGCAGTGACACTCTGTTGTTGGTCTATTCTTGCCGCATCGGGAAAAGTCCTCTCTCATGTGGGAATCTCAGTAAGTAGTCTTGCTCTGCTGAAAACGCTCAGATTTTAAGACATTACTTACTAACTGGGTTTGTAGTCAATCAAGCGATGTTTGGGGGGAAAACAAATTCACACCTTCAGACGTTTGTGTGTTCTATTTTGAAACTTTCGTTCATTGAGCGCAAGATAGCCACATACAGAGTGTCACCTGAAAAACACTGACAGGTAAGGAGAAAGTAACTACTTTTTCGTTTTTCTATCCACTGACTAATTTGGATTTTCTTTTACCATTGATAACAACTGAACTTTCAGGTTAAACATGCAAAACTTCCTTGAGTGTCTTGAGCGGTTCATCTACCTATTGACCTGTTGTAAGGAGGAATGCCGGCCAAACCAGTTGAGGACAGTGCAGCGATCATAATACATGGCTGGTCCCCCCCTCGAACTCTCCAGAACTGTGATGCTTAGCCACGGGTCTGTAATGGTAACTAAACTGCAAAGGTCAAAGTGTTGAACAGTCAGCAGTGTTGGGAAGGGGTGTCGGTCGCCTGAGTCTGATAAAGAGATGGGGGAATTGCAGACATGCCCGGTCCTACGTCTTTCACACGCGCATACACACACACACACACTGGATACTACATGACTGGCCTATGTCACTTTAGTGGTCTGTATGAAACCAGTGAAACTTTGTCACGAAAGGTCCTGTATAGGGATGGTACAAAATTGGTTAAAGATTGTCCCAAGATCAAAAGTTAAACGGGAAGCATCTTCCTAAAAACAGAGCTGGAATGAGAAACACTCAAAGATTTCATCGTAAATCTCTCAACATTTGAGAAAGTTTAGAATGATTATAAATGTCAGTCAAGAAAATCTGGCTTCATTACTTTTTTCTCTTAAAACTCCCTGGGATTTCTGGGATTTTTCTATGATTTTGGCAGTGAATCATTGGTTTTGTGTTTATCTAGAAAAGAGAGTATTAAAAAATGCAGGGATGAGCTTGTATTTTCTTAACACAATGTTGTACCTTCCCTGAAATCCAAAGTCACAACAAAGTTTTTGAAGTTGCTTTTTATAAGTAAGTTTTTCCTGACAAGCTTTCACTGTAGATTTTTGTTTTCTATTCGATGCATGCTATTTTCTATCATCTACTTGTGGTATGGTAATATTGTGTGATATTGTCGATGGTGTCATGTGTTTAGAAATTCATTTTGCGGGGGGGGGGGGGGGGGTAAACGTCCTTGTGAATGTAGTCGTCGGTTGATAGGAATTTATACTTCCCAAAAGAAGGAGATTATTTATACGTTTGCAGGCCTGTATGCTTCGTTTTAGAAAGGGAAAGGGCACCCTATGAGGAAATTGTAAATTTCTATTGGAGCATTTCAAGGGCACCAAGGCAATGACCAGGGGGCATCGAGGCAATCGCCTCCGTTGCCATTGTTAAGTATCAGGCCTGAGTGGCATTTTTTCACACTACACCAGCTATCAAGGACATGAAATTAATAAAGTACACATGTATCTTATTTAGAGCCATAATGCCAGAGGGTGAAATTGGAATTGTGTGTTGTGTCTTCCAGGCCTCTCAAGTTGCTCTCAAAATTCCAAGGAAGACTCCTGCTGGAGTCAGTTCTGTGAACACTGTCTTTGTCTTGTGTTGTGTTAATAGACTGTCTGAACTGGAATCTTTTCTACCGAATAATTTTGGGAAATGTCCAAGTTGGCTCTGTCATTTAGTGCACATCAAAAGAAGTAATTGTCATATGTTCGTTCACTGCTTAATTAGTTCATGCCAACTTTAAGTTGGATTTCTAAATTAGTTTTAGTGCCTCGAGTTTGCAAAGATTAGCCTTTCACCCGTAATCTCCTGTCTGTAGTCTAGGGATAAAGCTCTGTGTTTGCTTGCTTGCTTGTTTGCTTGTTTGTTTTGGGGGAATACCGAGTCGTAACAATACTGTACATCATAAAAAGTCTTCAACAAAGTAAGAATCTGTAGTATTTTATTTTAACTAAATTATGAAATGGGATTGGTCTCGGTCTCGGTTGTATTGTCTCAAAACAGGGTTAGAATTGAGTACCATAAAAAACCTGATAAGTGAATGTGTAAATAACGTATAATTAACAGTGTGTTCTGGTCCCTGACTCCAAGCAAACTTTCCCCATTGTGCTTCCAGTTCGGCCAATGTGTAGAAAAGAAATAACCAGTATTTTGCTTATTTTTGCAGTTTAATTGAACTGCCCAATCACAAATAGTTTAAACCAAGTATTCCTGCAGTGTGGAGTACTTATCCAGTGTTGACCAGTTACCTGCTGGTTTTTTTGTTTTGTTTTTAAATGGAAAATGAGATCAAAATATATGCTGAGTTTAAGATTTGATTTTTAAGAGTACAAACTAGCCCAACAGATTGTGGCCACAAAGTGTCGACGTTTACTTGGCACAGCTTTAATGTTAACATTCCCACCAGGTTTGTCATCCTCAGACGAAATGTCATCCTGTATTCAGATGATAAAAGATAATTGCCAATCCGAATGATGCCATTGGACATACCAATGGAGTCAACACTCCACTGGTGTTACATATAGCGCACACATACATTGTGTACATTCGAAGAAAAAAACACATCCAGGGTCTGATCAGAGCCCTGGATGAGTACTCCCGCATGGAATGAGACTGAGAGTCCACGTTATTAACAAATTCTTTCTTTTCTCAACAATCGTTCCACCTGAAAGGCCGACGTAAGGTTAACACAAGAAATTGTGTTGACCACATTTAGAGATGCATATTCTGTGTGTTTCAGGAAGCTGGCACAGAGATGCATGTCTCGACTTTTGAGAAGGATCTGTCCAGCTTCATTTGATTAATTATTCATTTTCTTCATTCAACGCAGGGTTTGTTTGTGTAGAAGGATCTGAAAGTACTTTTGAGTACTGCGTCCTGTACACAAGTAGATATTCCAACAAACTCAATGTCTTTTGATGTTGTCAAAAAGATTGGGAACCCGATTCCAAAGGGATGTTTTTATAAGGTGGAGGAAAAATGCTGGAAAACCAGGCTTCGCATGAAATATGCATCTCTAACTCTAAAGTTTTTCTATCAAGCAGGCAGGCTGAACATGATGGTTCATGCCATTCAAATGCACAGTGTGGAAGTATTTGTGGCGAGTTACACGCGGCATGTTCTTAGTAATTAACATCTGTTCCAATTTTTTTTTGTAGATTTTGGTTATGTCACCATTATGATGAACTAATTATAATTAATTCAAGTCCCTGTTTTCTGAGAATCGGGATATCTGTCCGTTAAACAAATGATTCTAACTTTGTAATGATGGTTTGATTTTTAGATTAACTAAACCATGTGGTTCATAAGGTTTGTCATTTGCTCTTGATCTTCTCCAGATATGATAACCCCCCAGATGATGCCCACCATCAACTTCTCATCGGGCCTGCTGGCAGGGGTTCTAGCGTCGGCGGTCACCCAACCGGCCGATGTCATCAAAACCCACATGCAACTCTACCCCAAAAAGCATAAGAAGGTTATGGCCACAGTGCAGTATGTTATCAAGGTATGATGAAATACAGTGTTAGTGGCAGAAACCAGAAATGATCGGGTGTTACTTCTCAACACATTTGTCAATTCAAGGCCCATTTTCAGTTACTGATCCAGAAAGTATTGCTTAACGATTATCTGCCAAGAAAAATTTCAACAACAAAAACCAAGTCACGACAGTGCTACACATGACATGATACTTTGGTCTGGAACCTTTTTCTGAGAAATAACATTGTTTTGTTCTTGGTTTGGCTGCGCATTCAGCATTTTTTCGTTTGCCTTTAAAACTTGAGAGTTGCTTGTTTTAAATCCATGCTGAGTGTTCCATCTGTCTGCTGCCTCTCACTTAGGTGTACCACCAGTTTTGTTAAGTGTTTCTGTTTTGTTGTCGTTGCAGAAAAGTGGAGTAAATGGCCTGTTCCGAGGCATGTTGCCAAGGTGCTTGAGGAGGACACTGATGGCCTCTCTGGCATGGACCGTATATGAACAGGTAATGCATAACATTTGGCTGGAAGGGTTTGAATAAGCGGGAAATGACTCGGTTAATGGTGGCCCTTTGTTAACCTCCCAACTGTCTGATCATTTAGTATTAGCTCAGCTAACTCCCTTAACCCTCTGCTGTTTGACTATTCAATATCATCCACATGGTTTTGAATGATAGATAAACTGTGCCAGCCAGCAATAAGATGCCATGTGGTGAATGTATCTACACGGTTCGCAGTCAACCCTCCTACTGTCTGACCATTCAATATCGTCCACTGTGGTTTTCAACGGTAGATCAACTACCCCAGCCTGCAACTTGATACTATTTAGTGAAAGCATCTGCACAATACACACATGTACCCAGTTAGCTCTGTGCACAGCTGTGGTGCCACCATACACAATCTGTGCAGGCTGATGGTTTCAAATAACTGGTCAATTCGCTGCAAAATCTTTCCCAAGAGTAGGAAGGTTTATAGGTGATGAAGTTATTCATGGCGTCTGAAATCTTTGTATTTTTCTTTCCTCTGCCTCGTGCAATTGTTCAAATTAGTTAATTTGACAATTGTGATTATTAATTTCAGATCATTTGATATATTTGTGATTATTAATTTCAGATTCTTTGCCTTCTTTTCCTTTCAGGTGATAGTTAAGTTCGGCCTGAAGTAGCCGCAACTTCGGCTTGACCACACTCTCTATGTCTCATAGGGAGTTACAAAGCCTGAACAAGACCCTTAGCAGGTCTCCTGCTGGAAGGGAAAACCGTCACACTGGAGTGACGACTAGAGGATTGAAGATGCCCTGTAATACAGTGGTTTGAAGTGTAAAATAAAACATATTGAATTGTAGTCGTACAAGTATTTAATCTTTAAAATCACCTGCCTGTGGTCTTATTCGAGCTTGGCTTAGTACAGCGTCAAATTAATTATACTACAAAGTTTTCCAAGTGGGAAGAGAAAAAAAACTTTAAATAGATCCTAAACTTTAAAAAATGCTTGATTGGTATTTGCGCAGCCTCTTAAAGCCTTGGGTTTTGTGTTTAACTTGTTGCAAGGAAGGTGCAATAGTAATGTAGGTAAACACACCTCGGAATGTATTGAATGTATTCAAAAGTATTTGCAGTGGAGGTTATTCTGGTCCTAATCCGGCGACATTTAATGTACATTTGTTCTTCAGTATTACTAGTTGTGAAGCCAACAAGACTTTTGCTGAAAATTTAAAAATAATAATAATAATGAATCGCTGTTTATTAACACGACATCTCAGAACTTATTTAAGAAGAATATTTCTATGTTAGTTTTATGATATATTTTTTAACTTCCTCAAACCCATGTTGTATATTCCCAAGGCTTTAAGAGGTTGCAGCGTTGATGTGAATATCAAAATTTCTGCCAGATAACAACAAATTTGACTGGAATTTGAGCCAAGCTTAACAAAAAATTAACACAGCGTTGAAAATGGTGTGACTGCGTGTACTACTGGTGTGTGAATTTAAATGTGTTTCGCTCGTTTTGTCTCTCTTTTTTCTCTTTTTTGGGGGGGGTGTTTATTTTTAATTCTAATCGTTCAACACTAAGATTTCCTTGGTTCTGTACCCATGAGCTGCCTAAGGTGAGGTCAAGAAAACTTGCCCAATATGTAAATATACCATTTAAAAAGGAAGTAAAATGTACAAAAAATTATTATATGTTGGTCTTATCGTCTCGCATATTAACTATTTTGTTTAACTATTTTGTTAAAAACGCACAAAGCGAAGTGGTACAAAGCCTGTGAAATCTGAGTGTTGACGATTAACTATTGTACATATTAAGCCAGTTGAAATTTGGCCATCTGAGGCCGGTATTATTGCTATTGAAAAGAATGATTCTGTTGTAGTCAGGCTTTATTTCTTCATTGTCACATTGTACAGTTCAAAAAGGTGACAGTGGTGAATGCTTTAGAAAGACATTGACAAGCTGCTTGTTGAAAACTCAATAATTAAGCTGAATAGTTAAGATTTTTGTTGTTGTCTAAAATCATTGGAAAATTAACAAGATTGGCGGATATAAATTATGAAAAATCCTGGGTGAAAAACGCTTGTTACAATCACATCTCTATATTGAAAATTGTGACTGTTTTAACAGCCAAGCCATGTGAGTCGTGGCATTTTATACCAAATGTAATGCAATGAAACAATTTTGTTCACATTTATGGAAATACATGACATTGTACTACCGGTGTCATAAAATAATGAAGCCAGTAACCTTCCAGATCTGAATACAACTCAAGAGTGTTCTTCTAAAGACAAGTGACATAGTTATTTTCCGTCGCTCTGGAAGTCAAATGGTGCAATGGATATGGTTTGTACAAGTGTAAAATGTGCATAGATGCCTCATAACCACTTCAATTTCACACCCAACACAATAGACTGCAAGTCGGCCCGTATTCGAACATAGGGACCTGTTAAAGTGCATAAGTTTGTTTCCTTTGCACGTTACAGCAATGTATGTGGGACCAAAGTGGTCCCCAAAAATGTTTGAGTATGCAATAGACTTGTATGGTCTATGGTAGTTGAAGGCTTATCAGCATTAATATTCCCTACTCTGTTTTGAAGAGGTGTTGATCTTTTGGGGGGAAATAAGGTTGAAATTTGTGGTGTTTTTTGAAATAATTGTACACCTTTATAACTGCACAAATCATGAAAAATTGGTGCATCTGTATGTTCACGCGGGAGTGACGCCGTTTTAGGTCTACTATGAACTGATCATGTATGGAATGTTGACTTGATGTATAGATCGTGCAAGGCTTGTAATTTATGGAACATTGGATTCACATGTACTTTGCTTTGACGTGTGACGGATATAAATTCTTGCACTTTAAAGGGTCCCAATGATGCGCACCAGACTTGCACGGTCTGTTCATGAGGTTTCAACTCTTATTACGTAGACTTGTCATCAAATGCGATAAATTGTGTCTCGCTGTGTTGTTATCGTTATGCAGTGAGCATGACAACCTTTTATATTATTGTACATACAACAGAGCTTAAAGCTGTCATGCAGTGTGTCGTATTGTTGGATGAACCAGCGGTGCATTATGACGAATTGTATGACGGAGACAGTTATGTATTTTTATTTGAGGGCGTTAATTTATGTGTTTTTTAAGGAGACTTAAAGTCATGAGGAGGCAAATTTGCCGATACATTCCCCTAGCGTACACGAAGTTGAAATGTAACAAACTAGTGTACGAAAAGGTTATTGCTTGTGAAGAAATACACTTTGTTGATGTACCTTCCTTAAGACCAACTAAACAGGCACCAACTGCTGGAAGTCTTTCGACGTCTTACAAGTGAAGAACATCAATGGACATTACAAGTTAAGACTTCTAAATTGTAGTGCACGAAATGTTAACCCTCATGATTCTGTTTTGATAAGATTAGCACAAAGTCAAGATACCTTGTGTAATTTGACATGAAATAATTAAAGTGTTTTCTACTGCAGCTGTACTATTATCAGGCATTATGTAATTATTATTGAAAATAAAACCTGTAAATATTTAAGATATGCCAAGTACAGCTACAGTGATGTTAGAGTAAAGTACGATTTTCATTCATTCATTAATTTTTTTTGCCAAATAAACAATACATGCAATTGATTTCTTGTACATGTGTTTTTCTTCCTGTCCTTTGTAAGCACATTGAAAGAAAACTTGAAATTAAGAAAACTTGGAGAAGATATTACAGAAGGAAATGGCAATGTGACTGATCATGAAATATCAATATTAGTTATCACACAAGTAATTGTAGAACACAGATAATAAAGCGCTTCTGTGTCCCATTTCCAATGAGGCTGAAGGATGATCACGAAGGCTGGCTATATTTTTTGCATTCCACAGCTCTGTGTTGTATTCACTCGGTGGACATTCCTTTGTTCTGTACACTTAAAAAAAAATCATATTTTTCAACACTAAAAAAACACTTTGTGGACGTGTGTAAGTCTACATAGTGTTTAAAGTCCCTTCATTATATAGATCTCTTGTTCTTAGGTCCCCACTTCGTACGCAGCGTTAAAACAAGTGAACGTGTGATACTGAATTTAACTTAATTCAAGAAAACTTGACACTTTGTTTAATATAGCTTTAAAACAGCCCTTTAGAACAGGGTTTAATATGTGCCGTTCGGTACAGGTGATTATCGCTCTCTTGTTGCAATGGATTTACCAATCGGAAATGGTCATCGGCTAAAAGATAAACTACAACAACAAGGAAACAGACTCCCAAATGGGGCAATTAAGATTTACTGTGATGATAATGTCGGGCCGATTGAGGGACAATTGCCTGACAATACATCTACACGTCCTTGATTGTAAATTCTTGATACATAGGTCTAGAAAAAAAGCTCATAAATGACACAAAAATGCAAAAAACAATTTTTAGTAATTCCTTTTTGGCAAATATTCACAGGGAAGTGGTGAAACATGTTTTGTTTTTGTGTGTTTAAGGCCCAAAGCCACTCTTGGTAAGGGACTAAAAGAAGAAAACATTTAAGATGAGCTGAAGGTAGGAATTGATATTGGCAAAATAAGTGGGGTGGTCACAGAATGTAGCCGTGTGTATACCATGCCTGGTGTGGGGCACTATTTTAACACTATTTTCCTCTCCTACTGAAGTCCCCCCCCCCTAAAATCCTCTAAAGAATTCCTGACATTCCAAGCACACATATCGAGCAACAAATGCATAATAAAACACTCAAAATGTCAAGGGAATTCCTTTATTTTGTTACAAACTTCTCAACCCTACAACTAAAACATTTTGACTAAAAATGGTTCTGTCAAGGTCTGATACAAAGCACCCTTTGTACATGTGCATGCCATTGTCACTATAAATAATAGGCCAGGGCTATGGTATGGGTTGGTGAACAAGAGACAGGACTACAACACAAACACAAATGAGACTATATCAATATCTCTTCGATTTACTCATCATATTTATTGAAATAACCAGTTCCCCTTGTCATGCAGGACCCTTGATATGCTACACAAATTCATTCTAAAATGCAGGTGTTTCACTTCTCATCCTTGAAATGGATGCACACACATTGGACAGTAAACCAAATTACTGGATTTCGGATCAATTTTTTCACAGGACTCGCAACATAATAAATAACTAAAATAGGTTTTTGAAAAAATAATAATCAAAAAAGACATTGTACAGGTGGAGCTAAAAACCTCTGCAGTACAGAGAACAATTCTATCCTGTTTTGTCCGCAACACAGGACGCCACTGCGGAAGCAATCAATACAGAATATGGGCTAAACTGCAACCTTGTCCCGTTTCACACTTTCCTGTATTGAATAGTTCTATTGTAAATATGGCCCGGTGTGGGATGCTGTGTGCATCAAAACGCTCACCTTGCATGACAACCACAGCCCTTCACGAATGTAATCAAATGTACTTTTAAAAGATGTGCATAATAAGTATATTGGTAAGATTGAAAATATTAACGTTCAAGATGTGCACATAACTTACACGGTATAAAGATGGCGTGGGCTGAAAACTTCCCTGAAGTATTTTTGCTTGAAATGCTGTAGTTTTTGAGAAATATGTAAAACAAATAGTTTTGATCTTGTGAGTCCACAACCCACTGATTGAAACATGAAAACATGTAAAGGTGTTTTTCACTATTTTCTTGCGACTCTGATGACCGATTGAGCTTCAACTTTCACAGATTTGTTATTTCATGTAAATGTTGGGTTACATGAAGTGCAGATACTGGGCTTTGACATTTACCATTGTTATACCTCTGTCTTGAATGCTGTATTTTCATTGTGCGCAGGACGTTCACATGAGCAGGCAACAAATATCCATGTACCACCTTCTCACGCGCGCGCGCATCGTACAACTTCTGTGCAGCAGAATCAAGATTATCATCGTTTCAATGAAATTTAAGTCCTTCAGATGAGGAAAATATTACTAAGAGTTCAAGACAGAAGTATTACAAAACAATTGTTGCCTGCTGTGACATGGTCCATGGGTTTTGTACACCCTCGGGGGCAAATGGCACCCTCGGCTTTCGCCTCAGGTGCCATTTGCCCCCTCGGGTGTACAAAACACCATGGACTATGTCACCGCAGGCAACAATTGTATAATGTTGACTCATTAGTTTTTGGTGGAGAGAATTCATTCTAAGCCTTATAGTTTTCAATAAACACACCATACAACCAACCTGTGAAAATGTCATCAAAACTGTTTAATTTATCAAATGAAAAAATTTGACATGGATTTTGTGCACGCTCATACCAGGCGTATTGCAGTTAATAATGAAATAAGCAAAGATGATTTGGGGGGGGGGGGTGTCTTCAAATGCTATTTTCTCAAAAACGTAAAGTATTTCAGATAAAAATATTTCTCTGAAGGAACATTTCTGGTGTGAGCTTTAGGATCAGTAAGCCTTCAGACTGAAACTGTTTCAAACTTTAAAAACGTTTTTTTTAAATGTTTACAATTACTAACAATTACAAGTGTTGTGGCCGAGCGGTGTAGTGCATCAAACTCAATTTCTGGGCCCAATTTCATAGAGCTGCTTAAGCAGGAAACATTGCTTAACAATTTTCTGCTCAGTAGAAATGAGCAGGATACCCGTCACAAAACGGTACATGTGACATGGTATTTTGGCTGGTATTCTTATTCTGCTTAAGTATTAATTTTGTTGTGCTTAGCTACTTTTTTGTGCTTAAGCAGCTCTATAAAATCGGGGCCCTGATATCCTGGTCAAGACACTTGGCGGTGAGTCCTGTGTGTTGTGAAATGCACAGAAAATAACCCAGTACACTCATCATTAAAGGCCCTGTACACTATTGGTAAGATCGAAAAACACAATGTTCACAGATTCACACATAACTTACATGATTTAAAGTAAGTAATGGTAGAAAGGGTTCCTTAAAATATTTCTGCCTAAAATGCTAGCGTTTCTGAGAAACGAGTAAAACAATAGTAATTATCGCGCGCGATAATTTGAAAAAACAGAAAACACTATTTTCTCGTGACCTCGATGACCAATTGAGCTCAAACTTTCACAGGTTTGTTTGTTCATGCATATGTTGAATCACACAAAATGTGGACACTGATTTTGAGCTGTTACCAAAAGTGTACAATACCTTTAAGAGGAAGAGGTTTGCCCTGGCGTTTCTGGCATGGTTAGCAGCAGATTACGTGTGAACCCTTGCAAGGTACTATGTAAATGTGTCTCAAAATTCAAACAAAGCTCTGCTTATCTGTCTTGAAAAATAATGAGCGCTTTGAGACGCCCGTCGGCCTACATAAGAACTGTGTCTTTTTTTTTTAAATTATTACTAATCCTGTTCATTGTTTCTAAGATGCATTTCTGCTACCTCCTGCCTCCTTTCAAAACCAAAGGCTCTCCATGGGACCCATGGTACACCCCATCTGAAAAAAGGAACCAAAAAGGTTTTACAAATGATGCATGCATTTTCTTTTTTATATATGTCAAGTAATAAGCCACAAGGGGAAACTGACTGGGTACATTTTAAGTGGTTTTGGGGGGTTAAACAAAGACAAATTGACTGGAGCGGGATTTGAACCTGAATCCGGATTAACGTGCAGGTGCTCAAGAGAGCCATCTGAGAACAACTGAGCCATCTAGTCCCATGTTGGCGATCTCCCTATTTTGTCAATATCTTTGTTCGGGGGTGCCAGTCAAAAGCCAATCAACCTGTAACTGCCGTGTAGCCAGGGATCACACCCAAGTTTACGACACAACACATGAGGGATCACCTTCAGGGGTTGCAACTTTTTATTTCAAATAACAAGTAATTAAGCACAAGGAAGACAGACTAGGTAATTCTTAAGTAATTTTGGGGTTGAACAAAGAAACATTTACATTTGGGCTTCCGACCTCCGGATTAGGTGCCGGCACTCTGTCAACTGAGCTATCTAGCCCTAATGTTGGCTTTCTCCCAATTTTGTCAGTATCTTTGTTCGACCCAAAATTGTTTCCTTTTTTGGGGAGTAAGGCAAGCAAGACAATCACAAATTCTAAAGATGATTCATCATACCCGAAAACTATCTTACAATTTTTGAAAGGTGTTGCATGACAAATATTCACTGCATTTCAATTGTAGAACAGTAAAACTATTTTCTCTTGGTTCAATCACCATGTATGACCTCTGACATGTAGGTACCTATTTCTTGGTGCTGCTTACCACAGAATTCTGTGCTTACAGCCTCTGTAAAGCGAGTGATTCTGTGGGCCATAAGCACAGAATTCTGCAGTAAGCAGAGCTTTGAAATTGGGTCCGGAATTGAAAAACCAACCTTGAATGGCGGAAGGTACTCTGTGATGATCAGCGTGCCTGCCGTCGGTATTTAGCACCTTTGAGGATCTTGTTGTGTCTCGGCTCGGCAAAGATTTCTTGCTGTGTACAAAGTGGCTCAAGATGCTGTAGAGTAAGGGCCTAAAAAAATGGACAACAAAAGTAATTACCCAAAAACGTAGAAATGGTATTACATTTCGACCCTAGCAGAGTCTTTTAGTCTCTGAGAAAGACTTTGCTACGGCCAAGACATAAGGCCGTTACAACTATTTGCATTCATACAACAGGTTGTTTTGGTTGGTAAGAAGTTTGCAACGGCTTTATTTATTTATTTTTTTTCTAAATAATCATGATACAAAAGTGCTCATCTTACTGAAGAAAATTCACAGAGCATTTTCAGGAATCTTTAGTAGCATCAATCCGGCTCTGTTTAGACAGTGGATTTTCCAATAGACTTGCTTAGTTATACTATCCCCGATAATGTGGCAGAGGGTGTTCCATCCCCCACCCCAGGCCAAATGTTCACATACTTTAAACTTTAACACAATCTCTTCCTCTTACACAGAAGTATCCCCCCTAAAATCGTCTTAAGAACTCCTGAGATTCCCAGAACACAATGAAGAGACAATGTGTAGGTTAGGGGTACACCATGCCACATTATTGAGCACTGAATTCGCTTAGTCACAGGTAATCGCTTAAATTTGAATTCCTTAGACTGGAGACAGTTGCTACGTCACACGGTTTAGTGCACTCGACTCAACTTCCGGTGGCCAAGTCATCAGAATGTGGGTTCGAATTCCGGTCATGACACTTTTGTCCTTGAGCAAGACACTTAACTATAATTGCTTCTCTTCACCCAGGGGTAAATGGGTACATGTGAGGGCAGAGAGGGTTCTTGTGATTTATTTAGCATGGTGCGCTACATATTTGGCAGCACAGGCTGTATACATGTACTCCCAAAGGAGCTGATCAGCTGAGATGGTTTAAGGAATGAAATAAACTGCACAATGACCATAGGTAATAGCGTTTGAGCGCCATGAGCGCCACTGTTCAACAGATTTGAACACTATACGAGAAGTCACAATTATTATTATTATTATTATAGAATAAATCTCTCTGCACCGTAGAAAATGGTTAATAGAAAATTATGGTTAATAGAACATTTCTACTGACACAGAAGCTGTATCCCGGTCTTCGGTAATGTTGAGTTCGTTGACCAGAAACTCCCTGTCGAGTGGCGTCTGTGGTTGGCCGGATTCTGAAGAGAAAAAAATGTCCAAGAAGGAAACAAATAAAAGACAAATTATTTGTTGTAAATAATATTAAGATATTACATTTCTTCAGTATGGAGGTGATTATTTAAATTGCAGAGCTATCTGGCAGCAAAAGGAATTGATAATTTAACACTTCCTCCAAGATATTGGAAAACAAATTCCTACAAGATATCAGGAAAAGAAAACTCTGCCTCTTTGTAAGATTCTTAAGGATCTTGTATTAAATGCTTCATTTGCAAACTGGATAATATTTGCATGCAATTGGTGTTTTTTTTTAACCAGTGTGAACTGTGAAGAGTCTAAAAGATGCTGGTATGAAGTAACTGCAGTGTTCTTTCTTAGCAGTGGTCCGCTGCAGGGGACAAATGCTAGTCAAAAGACAGAGGACCAGTCAAAATTCTCTCAAAGTGGTCCGGCTGGTTAGTTCAGTGTTGACAGGCATCCCTATTTAATATGAAATATGGACAAGTGAAAAAGCCGAGAAACTAGTGAAATGACAAGCTAGCTGGTCCTGCCGGCTAGTCACTGAAAGCATGTGAATCAACCAACAAACGTAGCTGAATATGGCTTGGAGGAAGTCCAGCAGATTGGCTCATTAATTGGGCTAGGATAGGAGTATCTTGACACACGTACCTGCAGTAAGCACCGATGATGTGTATTTATACTTGTTGAATTCCAGGTACTCTCGGATCAGTTCGTTGATAAGCATATTCTCATTACTGAGTGGTGGTCGAGGGTCACTCTGGTCATCTAAGGCGTGGAATACCTCCGAGCGAACTCTGGCCTTGATCTGACCCATGACCCCTCTCGATTCCAAAGTCTCTTTTAGAACTAAAATAGAAAAAGAACAATACTGCTCATATTATATCAAAAATCATATGATTTTACAAAATTGTATGTCTACCTAAGTATTAACTGTATTTCTACGTCCATGCTTATGCTAAAACAAGAGATCAATCAAGTTTATGTTAAATGCTGCAGACTGCTGTTGAATTTTCAGCAAGTAATACGTGTCGCAGTATCACAATATAATATATGTGTTGTATCTAAACCCTCGCACGTACCCACCCTTCCCAATTTTTTGCAGATTTGTGTTGTAATTGTAGACCAAACAGTTTCAATGGCTCTACTAGTGCTCCTGCTAGTTTAGTTACAGCGAGATTCTCTGCGCTAACTATTTACTAATACTAGTACTGCCCTGTATTAAATTAAGTCTTAAGCACATTATGATTATTCGATCGATGGGACGTAAGCACAGAACTCGTGCTAAGCAGAGCCGTAAAATTTGGCCCTGATCAGTTATGATTACTCCTACTAGTACTTACTAAAAGGAGTCCTATAGCCCCTAATTTGCCTAAACATCATTTTAGTTCTAAGTAGTTCTACTTCTAGTTCTAGACTACTCCTGAATTGAGGTTCCCTCATAATTATAGGAGTAGTTCTAGACCACCTGTGGGTCCATCTTTCTTTGACAGAGCTTGATTCTTGAAATTGTTTACAAATTGAAATTACACTGTCACGGCGCGGTTTCAAGTCCCAAACACAGTAACATTTAACAACAGTTTCCACATTTACACCAATATAGTTTTTCTAGCTATAAACTGAATACATGTTATCATGAATTACCGGCTTTAAGCTCTTGCACAGATGTCATCTTTACAGCTTATTTGGGTGCACTTTCTGACCCGTCACTGCAGATTTCAAGTCAACGTAAAAATCGCGGGGAGTGTGTTTATAAAGGGCGCCCTCTTCTGCTGACAATTGCATGGTTATTTAGAATCATGGCGTCCTGGGCGACGAGTTTCTATGCAATCTGCGTGTCCGTTTGTGGGCTAATTTTGTCGGGTGAGTAGCTTCATTTCGCCTTGAAACTAACATATCTGGGATATTTAATATTTCACAATGTAAGGTTTAAGTTTGAGCAGATTAAATGTTAATACAAGGCAATATGAACGGATAAATGTCGAGTTTAACCCGCCGATATGACTAGACTGTGTCCAAAATTTATTGTCACTGGCACTGCCTAGCCTGTCGAATCGTAATGATTCGTCGTGGTGTCTTGCTTATACCATCCATGAAGGAATACCGGACACTTCGGCACCTCGCAATCTCGGCACCCACAAACTCGGCACTTTGCAAACTCGGCACCGAGATGTCGGCACCATACAAACTCGGCACCGGCCTATTTTTGACTAAGAAACTCGGCACCAAAAGAATGGTCAACGTAAATGTACTTAGCACAATAAAAATGAGGGATGTTTCGATCCTTTCTCAATACTTCGATTTACAATGTGCAAACGTGGAACGTCACCCCCCTCGGCCCCTCTTGGCTACGCTGCTGATAGGCCTTAAGGACTAGGAGGGAATGAAAGTTGACGTCAATATTTAGGGCCAGCATAGAAACTACAGTTTTAACTGGCCAGAAGTGCCCCTAAAATATTACCCTATAGTTTCGCCGCTTGAATTTAGACACAAAAAATCACGCACAATCTGACGTGATGATATCAAGTTAAAGGAACATTACAGAATTGGTTTTTGCTAACAAAACAGTTGCTGGCAGTGTAATAGTTGCGATAATCATAACCCTCCATCCTCCCGACGGTCGGAGACTGGAGGGTTACGAGTCATGCAGTGCAAAAAAGTGGCGAAATAAAAATTTCGACTATTTTGGTCAGACTAGTCACCAGATTTGCCCAATTTTTACCACTTTCAAGAAACATCCGTTGCATTTTTTTTATGGAACACCGTACCTTATGCATTTTGGCCATTCGTTTTTGTACTCGACTTGTCCTGCAAAAAGAAAACTTTTATTTCGTAGTTTGCTTATATACAATCGGCAGAAACTGTATTTTGTGCTGAGTTTGTGGGTGCCGAGTTTGCTAGGTGCCGTTTTCGACAGGGTGCCGAGTTTGTATTTGTGCATGTGCCGAGTTTGTGGGTGCCGAGTTTGCAAGGTGCCGAGTTTGTGGTGCCGAGTTTGCAAGGTGCCGAGTTTGTGGGTACCGAGTTTGCAAGGTGCCAAAGTGACCGGTACCCCATGAAGGTAGCTTGTCATGCCAAGTGCATGTATTTGATTGTATTGTCAGTTTGTTTTGGTCTATAAAAATAAGCCAAAGACGTGAATGATTCATCTCGTCAAAGACAGAGATAAATTTATACTATATTTTATTTGTCAAAATGTACAAGTTTAAAACTGAATATTACAAACAATCACATAAAGTTCAACTGAAATACTTGTGGGTTTTTTTCTCTTCAAGTTCAAGTTCAATGTTAGTTGATATGTGCTTACTTATATTCTTTTCCTTCTCAGTACAAACCAACACATGGCACTACCCATCGTGCGTCATAGTGGACCCTAATTCAGGCCCATGCTTGGACATCTTCTTGCGTTACTTTAAAGGCTGGCCATCGGCCATTGGGGTGGACGAGGAGCTTGTCCATCACGAATGGGTGGAGTACCTTGGCAACGTGTACGACTACAACGACGAGAGTGCTACAGATTGCAAAATAAGTCAGTTGAGATTTGGCTTAAATCTTTTGTTGACGTTGAGCACATTTTAGGGATTTGCCCAATCTGCAGACAGCAGATTGTGCTGCACAATTTTAGGGTTTCAGCCTCGCTTTCATTATTCCCAGATTGTGTGCCCAATCTGCAAATTGTCCCTCTAAAAAGATCTGTGGAAATGGTCATTCTAATAAGGTTAGGGTTAGGGTTAAAACAATAGTAAAACTTGTTTATTGCCACAATGTAACTTAAATCATGATCTCATTTTCGCCGGAAAAAAAACAAATTAACGCCAAATCCCCACTTGTAACAAATCCCTACTTGCTAAATCTGCAGATTGGGCCACTTAATCTGCTGCAGATGGACAAATCCCTCTCAAATGCTCTCAACATTGACGTATAATTTGGATACTCCATAAGAGACAATGATTTTCATCACGTCGTAGCAAAAATGGGGCTGTTTTTTCTTAATAGTTTTAGCAAGACATGACGTTTATTCACTTTCAAGTATGAGGTGTCAAAAAGGCTTGTGTTTGAGACACAGTGTTTTTGGCACTGTTCTGATTTGGTAAATTTTTGAGTAATCAAGAAAAATTTGCCTGTGTAAAATCAGGTGCAAAACTGCATTACATTTACTAACTATGCCACCTAACAGTGTTTTTACTGGCTGATAAACTCGAGAGGGCGGTCTAAAAATTCAAAATTGCTGATTGAAGCAAAATTTACGCAGTCTGCAATCTAAAAAAGAATGCTGAGCTCACGGAAGTGAACTTTGATTCCATCTACATGTCCAAAGAGTGAGTTCTTCTTGATAAACAGCGGTCAGGAAAAACTTATAATTAATGACTCAAAATTATTGTTTGAAAATCAGTATTCTCCGCTTTGGCAAATAGTGAGGTGGTAATGCTGGCCAAAAAATGAATGATGAGGTGGTGACTGAAAGAAGCGAGATGGGCCACCTCAGGGTCCCGTTTCATAGAGATGCTTAAGCAAAAAAAGCAGCTAAGCACAGCAACATTGTGCTTACTAGATTAAGGTTACCAGCCAAAGTACCATGTAACATTTACAATTTTTCACTGGTATCCGGCATATTTTTGCTTGCCAAAAAAACCTGTTAAGCAATATTTCTTCTTTAGCAGCTTAATGAAATTGGGCCCAGGTTTGAATTGGGCAGGGGGAAACAGAACAGTGCTTTCTAACTAGTTCCGGTCTTTTCTTGTTGGAAGGTTGGCACTGGATTTGTGCTCTATTTTAGCTATGCTGTCAGACCTAAAAACAATAGAAAAGAACATCTAACAAACAGCGTTATTCAACTTGTATTTTTATTTGATTTTCCAGGGCAACAGTCCAAAGACAACGAATTCTTCACCAATGCGACCTGGACTAGGGATGGCTTCTCGACGTGTACTCAGAAAGACGTAGACAACTTTAACGACTGGTGGAATTTTGTCTGTGTGGGACACTGCACCGAGGATGACAACTGCAGGAGGTATCCCATCTTCTTCGGACAGCATCTTTGGAACAACTGCTCCTGGGATGCGGATGAGGAGAAACCGTCTTATGATTTGAGGCTTCCTTGAAGAAGAAAAAATGACTTCAGAAGATGGAGGGCTGGGGGATTAGAAATTGGGGGCCGTAGGCGCACTGGGCAAACAGGGCCTGATTTCAAGGAGCTGCTTATAAACCCATATTCGCCTGAATAGTCACAGTACATACACACTGTTCCCGCCTAAGCTTGTGTGGCACCTACTGCTGCATTACAATAAACATTCATTGTTTACTGCCTTACAAATAAACACATTCCAACAAACTGAAGACCGTTGGAAAGAGCACCTCATTGTCTTTAATGTTTCCTGTCTCATACCACTAGTAATGAGAGTATAAAGAAAGACACTACCTTCTTGTTCGTCTACGGGTTTTCCCTGTAGTCAGGCACTAACAGCGTAACTTGTGTATAGGCAAATATGGGTCAACCAGAGAGATTTACTCAACAATTTTCTCCGGTGCAAAACTAAGCGGGAAACCATTCACAAACGGTTTTTGGCTGGTAACCTTATTCTTGTTAGCAAAATTAGATTTTTGTGTAGCTCAGTTTTGTGCTTATCCCTTACTCCCTGGGCCCACTTGCCTCCAGGCAACCTCATCACTCTAAGGTCACTCAACATTAAAGTGTCTGGGCTTACATAAGTCCCCCCCCCCCCATGATAAGCAATTGTTATTTGACCCTCAATCCTCTGCAATCCTCCATTCTTACATCACTTCACATCAACATGTTTGGACTTACATAAGATGGCTGACCCAGTGATAAGCAGATGTTATTTGTGCCTACAGCCCGCAATCCTCCGCAATCCTCCAAATTATAAAGAGGATTTTTGGAGTATCCAGAAGGGTTAGGGAGCAGCCCTATGGAAACAGGCCTAGTTAAGAGAGGGTGCAAACCATTTTTTAACATGTTTGTTTACCCTTATTTAATTTTTTTTTACATTTAATCAGGAGACTTCATTCATTCCAGTAGTTTTGACATCTCATTTTTAAGTATTTTTTTTACAAATCTTTTAAAACAATAAAGGAATAATTTATTCCACCTGTTTTTGTTTTTAGACCTGTAAAAAGAATTACCACACAGATCATGGAAATGTCTGTACACATTTCATGTCGAATGGCATTCCTTTTATAGGTCAAAGTTGGAATGAATGATAGAATTAAATGTTTAATAAACTGACTACTGTGCTGTGTTTAGAGTTGCTTGGAAAAACAACCGTGCAATTAATTTAACCACTCTAGATATCATTTTTTGAAATATGTCTTTTTTTGTATATATTTTGTTAAGTAAATAATTTTTAATAGTTATGGATAACTTTATATATGATAAATATAATTATCACTTTTAAATTAAAAGCACTACTTAAATGTTGGTTTGATTGATATATAAGTCATACCTTTGTAGAACTGAAGATTGTATAAATTAATCTATCGGGAAAATTTATAGCAGAGTTTAAAGGTACAGTACACGTTTAGTAATGACTCTGAAAATTAATGGCAATAACAACTCACTTGGTAAGAAGTACTGCAGCCTTGGGTAGTATAATGAATTTTGAGAAACTTTCAACTTCAAAGTACTACGGTTATGGAAAACATATCACTTGTTATTCCCCAAGCTTTTTATTCTGTCAGAAACGCTTCTCAGACTGTGTATTTCTATGGGGAATATTCTTCCTGCGTGGAAATATTCACTCCAGTTTTTCGGTGATATCTCAAAAACACGACCAGTGTTTGAAGTGAAATTTTCACAGGTTAGTTTTATTGTATGTACAGTACATGTACATACATTTATATAGGATTAACACAATCAGTAGGCTCCAATTACCAAACGTGTACTGTGCCTTTAAGTTTGATTTTTGTAGATTTATTTCAGTGCACAGCCACAATCATGGGTACACTTTTTGTGTTACAAAGACACCATAATGAACAACAGAGAAATATTTTGTTGATCTTGTACTTGACAAACTTAAAAGTAACTGCTATTGTTCACCGCTAAAAGTTGTTGATAAATGATTTATACGCAATAAATAAGTGTCCCATCAGTTGTGATTTCAAAGTGTTGTTCATAACATGGACACCAGGAAACTGGTACCCGAGGCTGTGGCTGGGCACTTTGAATCATGACTTATCTGATAATGAGAAATGTTATCTAGGTAAATTTTTATGGAAATTTTCAATTCCGTCCATCAATTTTGTAATGATGTAAATAAAATTCTATATTTTCCTTGGGAAAAGTTAATTTGACATGTGCTTGAAAAATTTGAATTGGTCTATCATTTGTGATTTGTTTTCATACATGAGATAATCTGATCATTTTTTATAAGAACAGTGAAATTATTTCATGAGATTTATTAACTGGGAAAAAAGTTTGTTCACGAATCAAATTTGTGTGATGTTCACAGTGTGACAATAAAAAGGTCATTTACAGTCATGGTTATAATGCTAAAGGCAATTAAGATCATTAGAAAGTGACCTTAGTAAACAAAATAGTAAACCCCACTAAAGAAATTGAATTTATTTTTTATTTTTTATTTGTATGATGTTTTTTCAATCCAGAAAAGTCAACTTATCTCCACAAAATCCCATCATTTGTTTGTAACAAAAAAAGATGGTATCAATCAATTGGAAATGCAGTTTAGAAGGGAGTTGTTTTTACTTTCGAATCTATGGTGTGATCAATTAAACAACTAGTATGGCTTCGATTTTTTGCTGACAGATTGTCTTTAAAGAATTTTTTCTTAGCACAAATTTTGTGCAGATGATGCTGTTTCGAAACAACAAAAAGGCATTCAAAAACTGTATTACGGATAATGCACAATATACATGTCACTTGCAAACTTTTCAATTCAATTTTTTCAATTCAAAGTAACATTTATTTCCACATTAACATTTGTAATAAGAAGATACAGTGGCTTATAGATAATGCGGAGGCATGTCCCGGAAAAGCAGGGCTTGTCGAGGGAACAGCCTTAAGACAGAAAAACAAGAACTAACTATAAACAACGACTAGACATGTACGTGTATGCACATTGTTTGGTCACCTTTGAGATGAAGTGGTTTTAACAAGAGGTATGTGGACTTTCAAAGCAGATCTGGTATTATGACAATGTACAGACCTGTTTAACTTGAACATATTATAAAGCGTAGGCGGGAGTAAGTTATTATTGAATTTAAACATAACGACATTTTGATGAAGCAAGTTTATATTAGTCAAAGTAAGAAGATTAAGTTTACGAAATAAAGGGGGAGTGTGCTCTCTAAATGGCACCTTAGAAATAATGCGAATAGCTTGTAAAATTGTTTGTAAATGGCTGATGGACGTGAGCTTGTGTCGGGCCGCGGCCAGGTCCCGACAATCATACCCATTTAGTTTCTACCACTTATTAAAATTATCGGCAGATTTTTTCTGGTCAAGAGTATATAGCGCCCTCTGTCGATGCTAGATGGTCATCCACGTGTAGCACTCAAAATGGACACCGGAGAGCAAATATCCGGCCAAGAGCCAGAAGAAACGAAGCCAGAACCGACAGAAAGCAGCGATTCCTACACCTTAGAGGGTATCCTTTTGAACGACCGTATATGCAACTTAACCACTGCGTTACAAGTTGTCAATTTGTGCTTAGAAAATCTTGTTAATTTACAAAAGCGTTGGGCTTTGTGCCGTGCTATTTTGTGCCATTTTGCAATCGTGTGTAGTTTCCATATGGCAAGAATGAATTGCAAGAATACGGAATAGAGAGAGGTGGATCGGAGAGAAGAAATTTTCATTTCCAAAATTTGATGTTGATATTTAATAAATAATGTTTAAGCAATTTAGCGAAGGATGGTTGCCATTTGGTTTTGATCAATTAATAATTTGAACTAATTTCCCCATGTTGTATATTTCTATTTTCCAAAGTTCATGGTGATTTTTTGGTGTGAGTTTTGTAATTTGTAAATATCTGGAATATGGACATCTTCTCTTGTTCTTGTGAATTGTGATGAAGTCAGTGTATTAACATGGTCAGAGGTGGTTGTAACAAACATGGGGGTCTTTTTGCTCCCTAGTTGTAGTATTGGATTTGGAAGTGGGCATAGTGTTTTAGTGGGCGTGTGTCCCCCCCCCCCCAACACAATATTTCCGCCGACTAAAAATACTAGGCCCTAATTATATTAAAGGCCCTGTATGTGGAAATAGTAACGGCTTTATTTTCTGTCTTACACCTGTTAGTTTTGTCCTGTATTTTAATGTCTGTCTGTTTTTTTTTGTCTGTCCGTTCATAGGCTGGGGAACAAAAGCTATGCTTCTCCCCGGACCTAGATGTTGCATTTTGTTTAAAGTTTCACCTTTTAATCTCTTTTATATTTTTTGGTAATTTTGACCATTTTACTCTGTATTATACACTATTTGCAACATTGAATAAATGTATCTATCTATCTATCTATCTATTGGTAAGATCGAAAAACACAATGTTCACAGATTCACACATAACTTACATGATTTAAAGTAAGTAATGGTAGAAAGGGTTCCTTAAAATATTTCTGCCTAAGATGCTATCGTTTCTGAGAAACGAGTAAAACAAAAGTAATTATCGCGTGTGATAATTTGATAAAACAGAAAACACATAAGATCTCTTTTCACTATTTTCTCGTTACCTCGATGACCAATTGAGCTCAAACTTTCACAGGTTTGTTTGTTCATGCATATGTTTAATCACACAAAATGTGGACACTGATTTTGAGCTGTTACCAAAAGTGTACAATACCTTTAAATAATGATAACACAAAATTTAAAATGAGAGGCAAATATTTTTACAGGAAAATTCCTAATTTTAAAATGGGTAAAAAATAAATTGTCTAATGTCCTGGATTTTAGAGAAATGTCAAATTTAATTTTGTGATGTACTCATTTTCCAATAGATTGAGTTCTCATGTGAGTTGGGAAAAAATTACAAGTCTCTAACCTCACGTTAAAATGGTGGAAATTGCCATTGTATTCTATAGACGATGTGACCTGTGACATCACATGTTTACAAAAGAGCTACAGAGCCTGGACTTCCTGCAGGCACGATTTGTACACAGCTCAATGGAAGAAAGCATAAAATCTTATATTTTATGGAGATTGCACTGTCTAATTCCTATCAACTTTTGATATGATGAAAGGGGGCACTTCTAAAAACTTGTCCAGCTTTTACTTTCATAACTCTTGGTTATATGTGGAAATTATGACACAAAATGTCAACTTTTCCCATAGGACCAGTGTAGTATCTTGCCTGCCAGAATACTCAAAGAATGTACAAGGTCACACTTATTGTAAACAATGTTCACATGGTCTATACCCTTCCAGTGCAAAATTTGTCAACACCCAAAACATCTAATGACAAAAGTCAAAAGATCAAACTCAAGTCTGTTTTGATTAAATATTGAAAGTGAGGAACAAAACATCCTCGTTAAACATTTAGAGACCCATTTTTCTCAGAGTTGAACTTGACATATTTTCCTTTCGCTTTCATTTGTTATTAAATCGTATTTTAAAGGACATTTTGTTGTAAACTCGACATTTCCTTGACTCCATTGTGTGCAGTTTTACAGATCATCAAGGAATCTCAACAACAGCATGGATTAAGACATGGGGATTATCAGAGATATAGGTAGGATTAGGAATTAAAAACATTCTGAAAAGATGATAGGAGAAAAGAAATGATTATCGACCAAACCATCCCCAACCCATCAAAATTTAAATCTGCCAGTTTTGTTTGGTTCTGTTGGACTGAGGGCTGCACTAGTAAACTGGTTATGCTTTACATGTGGATCCGGCATACCACTATAATCAGAGTCCAACAGTTTAGGTGTTGAGTAACCATAGTGTTGGAGTTTGTTAGAGTGAGGAATAATCCTAGTAAATTTCATCAGGGAGTTAGTGTTAATAACTGTATACAAACCGAAGAAAAATTGCAGTAGTGACCGCCAAAACTTGAGTTTTTGATGATGGAAATAAAATGGTACACTTGAACAAGTACAAATGTTTTACTACATTTAAGACAAGTTGCACAGCCTATTACAGACAGAGACAGTTGTGCAAATGGCCACTCTTGTCTCTGTAGAGATGACGGACTGCTTTTATCTGGTTGTCTATTGTTTTAATTTGTTTTTGCCCTATGTGTTACTGAACCCCGTTTCTATCTCACTTGGTGGTTCGGCGTCAACTGGGCATACATTAATTCCATGTTGTTTGATTGGCCGGTCAGTTATTGCTGTGTTGACTTGGTGAAAGAACATAGTAACATATATCTTTGTTTTCAGTGTTGATGCAATGCACTCCTTTTTCACCGTTCAATATCATCCACTGTGGTTTTGAATGATAGATGCACTATGCCAGCCTGCAATTATTATATCATGTGTTGAATGCATCTACACAGTACACAGTCAACCCTCCTACTGTCCGTCTTGTCTGACCATTCAATGTCATCGACTGTGGTTTTGAATGGTCGATCAATTTATTTCAAAATGTCTTGAACAGTAGAAGGGTTGAGATTTCATCATTTTTTTCATGTTTTGAAGTTACATTTATCAATTTCTTTTGTCTGTAGGAGCTACTGCTCAAGGAGGCTCCGTAGAATACGAAAGTCTCTCAAGTTTGTGTACGGCAACAGAAATAAATATGTTTCCAGAAAAATCAAGGAAGATACCATAACAGATGTTCGGTAAGTCTCATTTCTAAAAAAAAAAAGATTTTTCCCAGTAGTCTAACACTCACTTTATATCATGAAGCATAGCATTACTGTTTTTGATTAGTTGGAAGGATGTTGAGAATATGTTTTTGGAGCGTCGAGTTGGAGCGTCGAGGGCCGAGCGGTCTGGTGCTCGGTATTCAAGTTCTGTCGTTCACAGAGTGTGGGATCGCTTCCCAACGTGGCTGGTCACGAACGATGCTTGTGTTCTTGAGCAAGATTCTTTACCATAATGGCTTTGTTCCTTCTGATGGGACATAAAGCCCCCAAGTCCTGTGTACTAGGATTGGTAGTGCATGTTAGACCAGCTTGAAGGAACTGGCAACAAATCATCTTCGCCGAAATTCATTTAAAAATGTTTTCAATCAATGAGGAAATTGAGTTCACATGAGATTAAACAGATTTTAGTTGTAAAAAAAGCAATCATTTTGAATACCCCTTCTCCAGTGCTTTTCAGAAAGATTTGTGAAAAGCCCTGTGACGTCATCACTCATGCTACATCATTTGTGGCAAACTCTGTTTTGTATTGCTGCCTTGTTGCAACATGGAGATACAACAAAGCAACATCCAACAAATGACGTCAAAGTATTGTCATTTTGACGCATGCCGTCAACGGCAGAAGTGTAGCTAGTTATTCAAAACCTTGAGGTTGGGGCCTGTTTTCTTTTGTTTTTGATAATTACAAAAAGTTCAAAAGTGTAAAAATATTAAAATTACATTTAAATGACTAACAAATGTATTATAAACAAGTTTAAATAGCAATCCTGTTAGCGACTTTTTGCTCAAGTAGTTGTTTAAAGAACCTAGAACACTTGTCGTGGAAGAGTAGGGGTTTACCTCAGTGTTTCTGGTTCATTGCAAGCACCCTCGTCTACAGGTTACCTCAGGCTTTCGAGTTACTGTGATTAAGTTCACTTTTGTAGCATCCTTGGCTTCATTACCACTAATAAAATACTACATGTTGTAGGTCAGGAACCAATCCAGTACGATCGTATATCAATTGTCAGTATGATCGCATATCAATTGTCAGTATCAATTTTTTTAATGTTTTTGTTTTTGTAGTTACCCGTTTTATGCACTGATTGGTATTGGGCATAATACAATCGTATGTCAATTATCAGTGGCAATATGTTCCCATTCTTAAAGGGTTGTGCATTCTTTCCCTGTATACCCGCTGAGTGATTTAAGCATTAATGAAGGTGCTGAACAACCAATGCAGTTCAATCGCATATTGATTATCGGTATCCACTTGCTCCTCTCGTCACAGGTTTTTGTATCTACCGTTGATGTGTGCTGAGCGATGCTGGGCGTTCATGATGCAGCTCAAGCAAGAGTCCAACACCGAACTGAGGAAACGTTTTCATCTCATGTCTCGACTCATAAAGGCTGTGCGATACGCAGAGGAGTTGGAGACGCTGTCTCAGAGCCAGAAATGTGACGCCCGATCTAAACTTGAAGCCCAGGTATGACAGTGGGTAACCTTGATATAAGTGGCATGTTCATCTTTATCGATTGGGTTTTTTTGGGGAGTGATTATTACTCCCGAAGGACGAAGCAACAATGGTTTTAGTGTCTTCGCTTTAACAGATTTTGTTTGCGTTTGACTGACAGGCATACTGCTCATGGATGAAAGGAACACTGTACTTTGAGAGAGAGCAATGGGAAGACTGCATCAAGATGTTCAGCACTGCACAGTAAGTTCATCGGGTTCCCCTGCATCTTAACGTGTATTTTGTGCATTTACATTCACAGAAACAGCGCAAAGATTAAGTAGTAAATCATGATTGACTTGAACTATGCTAAGCCCCGTTTATACTTGACTCACACAATTGGGATGAACATGCTTAAACACATTTTAGACTTGCACAGCCTATCACAGACAGAGGCAAATCTCTTTAGATATGAAGGCCTGATTTTATCTGGTTGTCTATTTTTTAATTTGTTTTTGCCCTATGTGTTACTGAACCCCGTTTCTATCTCACTTGGTGGTTCGGCGTCAACTGGGCATACATTAATACTATGTTGTTTGCTTGGCCGGTTAGCTACTGCCGTGTTGACTTGGTGAAAGAACATAGGAACATATATGTACTTAATCTTTGTTTTCAGTGTTGATGCAATACCCCCTACTTTTTCACCATTCAATATCATCCACTGTGGTTCTGAATGATAGATAAACTATGCCAGCCAGCAGTATGATATCATGTGTTGAATGCATCTACGCAGTACACAGTCAACCCTCCTACTGTCTGACCATTTAATATCATCCACTATGGTTTTTGAGTGATAGATGCACTATGCCGATGCAATATAATATCATGGGGTGAATGCATCTTCATGGTTCACAGTCAACCCTCCTACTGTCTGTCCATTCAATACCATCCACTGTTGCTTTTGAGTAAAAGATGCAAGATGCCAACCTGCAATTCATGTGAATTAGACTTTACTTGTGAAAGATATTGTGTTTGTATTTTGGTGAAAAGGACTACTTACATTTCTCCCAGTGAAATATTTATAAGAATTTTATGCTCACACTGATGTAAAAAGTTATTAATAACTATAAGTTATGTTGCATTTCAATGTGAATAGATGTAATAATTGTAACATTCCAATCTTGTGTTTCTCTCTCTAAGGAACATTTACGAGAAGTTGGCAAGCGCCCTCAACGAGGACGAGCGTATTCTGTATTTACAGCGCGTGGAGGAGATTACTCCGAGTATTCGTTACTGCGCGTATAACATCGGCGACCAGAGCGCCATCAAAGACTTGGTGGAGATGAGGCTCAAATCTGGCAGTCAGATGTCTTCCAATATAGATGTAAGTGAATTATTATTTATTAAGTAGGATTTGAAACTTTGCATGGTGGAAATACGATATGGAAAAGGTTTGCGGTGACAACCATGTAATACTTGTCTCTTATTGAGTTGGGGTGGTTCTGAAAAGAACCGTTGGTTATAACTCTATATAATCAACGGTTCTTTTCAGAACCACCCCAACTCAATAAGAGACAAGTATTACATGGTTGTCACCGCAAACCTTTTCCATATTATTATTTATTAATTGGTTTGTTGCTTAAATCACATTGCAGCCAGGCTGAATTACATGAAATTTGCAATATTGAAAATTACAATATTAAAACTCGGACAATCTGAGACAAAAGTATTCAGAAATGCACACTAGAAAAGACAAACAGTCCATAAAGGTAGATAATGAGAATTTGATTAATTAAATCTGGGAGATAAACTTAAAACAGACAGAGGAATAATTATGTACACCTCAAAAATATTTATAAAATACAAGTCCCACAAGAACATATGGTGGACTGAGAGAACAATATTGCACTATTTTCCATTCAGCAACCCAGTCATGTAAGGCAGAGGGCTTGTCCTGAATCTGGTAGTGCTACACCTGTATGGTTTGAATTTAGGTTGATTTCTGATCGACATTAAGGTGAGGAAACCACTCAGAACTGCAGAGAGGAGCAAGCTTTTGAAAACACACTGATTCTAGATAGAGGGGCTGCTTGCTGTCGATCTTTTGGATGCCCTGTTTTGAGTTTTGACACCCTTTAAACTTCCTTTTATATGCAAACAGGGCTGTGTTGTTTTTTTAATGTTAATTTTGCATCGGGTATAAAGAATATTATTTGTTTTTTGCCCTTACACCAATGTGTTCGAATTCCACCCGAGTGATATGCCTGTGGATTTTCTTCATAGGACTCGGGGGAAAGTACTGAGTATACAGTGCTTAATACACATCAGTGAATGGGCGAAAACAAAATGGGTCTGTGTTGTGCCAGGCTCCTAGTGGATGATACCCATGCCTACATCCTTACAGACAGTGAAGTGGGTAACCCTGTTTCAGCCCCAGGAGTAGGTGGCAACGTGCCCCTAGTGACAGTTATTTTGGGTCGACAGCCCAAATTAGTTAAGTGAAGCCCTCACCTTGAGATGGCAGTCCGGCCGATATCTCATAAATATAAAAACCTGCGTAAGGTCAAGGTTTGCCGGGCAGAAAGTGAACACTAAGTGTTTTTGTCGGACTACCTTTTTATTGTTTTTCTTGGTTTGTTGTCTTTCAGAGCCTTCTAGCGCAGACCAGAGAGAAGCAGGCAGCTACTCTGAGTGAAGTCACCTGGAGAGGAAGGCTAGTGCCGGTCAAGAATGAGCAGGTCAGAGAGCCACACAAATATTTGTTTATGTTGGTAGTTAACCGTCTAACCGTAAAACAGTGTTAAAATCTGTTTCCCAAGTTGCCTTACTGGACGAAGCCGACAGTAAAAACAAAAAAGAGGAAAAAAACCCTCCCTCCAAATAAAACCCGAACAGTTAAAAATAACAAATTGGAACCTTCCTTTTCTTGAAAAATGTTAACCTCAGATGCTGTCCAGGGAGAATGATCCACGTCCCTTTTTTTCAGAACTGTCTTATCTTAATTCCCTACAAAATGTAATACCTTATTTTTAATCTCTTGTAATTTGTTACACATTTTGTTTTGTACTACTACACCTGTGGTTTGTTGTTTTGTGACTGGGAAGACTGGTTATAGTGTTCTATTTTTGAATCCTGGTCGATCCAGGGAAGTGTGTTGATAGTTGCTTCTTTTACAGATCGGCTCATCGTTTGGATTGGAATCGGTAGAAACGGTTAACCGGAAGTCACAAGTTCTGTTTAATCGTTTAGGAAGATTAACGTTGACTCACAACCCTAATCACTTTGCAAAATTTGCTTTCTTTTTTTAAAGGTGCGGACGTTTCTGGTGAGCTGCGAAGAGAACGAGAAGCAGTTGAAGAGTTCTACGGATCCGGAGAGTAAGATGTTGATCTATGAGAGTCTACTCATGGAATGTAAAGACACTCTGCAGATTCTACGAGACGAGATTAAGACAGATCCTGTGAGTGAAAAAAAAACATTTTCAACGCGCGATGCACCCACAAAACCTCTTGCGTGTGACAGACGCGTGACCTTGCGCCAACTTCACAAAGCCTGTAAGCGGATGTTCATTGAGTAACCTTCTTCTGACGTCTATCCGAGGGCGCCCCCACTCAAATGATGTCATATGTATAAGGTCTATTAGAAAATGAGCTTTCATGAAATAAGTGCAGAGTAAAAATTAGGCCACAACATTTGGTACAGGAAAAGGTGATGATGACATTTCCAAAGAAGAGCCCAAAGAATGACAAAAAATGTTTGCCCGATTTGATTGTAATTACAAATCTGTCCACAGCGTTGGAACTTGAAGAAAGTGTTTTTTTATTCCGTTTCATCCTTGCAGACTGTTAAGCAGCGAGCCCAGAAGTCAGACGGCCCCATCCCTAGCTCCCAGTACCTCTACACTTACCTCATGTACATCCGCCTCACCAAGACGATAGAACGTAACGTCCTGATCGCAGAGACTCTCAAGGAGAACCTGCCGGAGGCGGGCCTGACCGTCCCCGGGACGGTGCCTGGAGGCACGAACAACAAGAAGGCCAACAAGCCCCAGGATCTTATCAGAATTTACGACAGTATTATTCAGGTTGGTTGAGCTGATTTAAAGTGGACAAACTTTTCTTCCTGGTTTTTTTGTACGAAACTCTCTTCAAAATCTTAGAAGACTGATGAAGATACAAGCAAGGCAAATAAGATTTTAAGTGGCAATGTTTGTTTCAGTCACACAAAAAAAACAAATGTTTCCCTGAAGCTCCGCCCCTTCACCAGTTCGTTCGGAATGTTTTTGGTACCATCCACAGTTTTAATGTCAACACCAACCCCAAATTTTGTTGTGTGGAACTTTGTTGTCAAAGTCAAACCCCGACTAAATGAAGTACAAACGGCAAACATTGTGGTGTTTGGCAAATGGGGTTTACAGTTCTCTTTGGAGAAAACTAGGCCTCAGGTGCCATTTGCCCCCTCGAGTGCCATTTGCCCCTCTGGTATGCCATTTGCCCCTCTGGAGTGCCATTTGCCCCTCTGGAGTGCCATTTGCCCCTCTGGAGTGCCATTTGCCCCTCTGGAGTGCCATTTGCCCCTCTGGAGTGCCATTTGCCCCTCTGGAGTGCCATTTGCCCCTCTGGAGTGCCATTTGCCCCTCTGGAGTGCCATTTGCCCCTCTGGAGTGCCATTTGCCCCTCTGGAGTGCCATTTGCCCCTCTGGAGTGCCATTTGCCCCTCTGGAGTGCCATTTGCACCCCTCGAGTGCTATATAAGAACTGCACGTGATTATTGTTATAAAGGCTCTTCTGCCCTTCTGCCAAACACACTACATGCAGCATTGAATTTTCGTAAGCAACAAAATTGCTCCGTGTGTAGCGCTTTGCTTTTCATTTCAGATGCAGAGTTTTAATTTCCGTCGGTCACAGTTTTCTGAGAAATAATCAAACTTTCCAACCTGATTTTCTGGAAGTACAACTTTGCACCTTGCTTGTGTCTCACCGACAGTACATTATGTAGTGGTTATCAATTCAATTTTCAAGTAATAAACCACAACGAAACGTGGCTGGTTAAAATTTAGAATTTAGATAAAATTGACTCATTTAATTGAATTATCTGCAGAATCATTCAGAGATCTCTCAGCTCGCTGGGCTGGAAGAGGACGACAGCCTCCAACAGGAACTCACTGCCAAGACATTCAAGTATAAAGCTTTGAGGTAACCACATGCAGATTACTTAGTCAAAGCATAGTGTCTGCTAGCCCTGGTAGGACGTCAGTATCCATTGCACTGCACTGACGTCCTGGGTATAAAGTTTCTCTACAATGCGAACAAAATTCCATCTAATGTTTTTTCATATTTTTATCTGATTTAAGAAGCTGAAATTTCGTTTATATATTCTTCTTGTCCATAACTATACTTTTGACGGGTCCACAAATAACAAATATATCTCAAGGTGACATTATTCCAGAAAATAAATAGATCCATGCTTCCGTTATAAACATCTTGTACTGATTGACGTGTGAGCTTTTGCACAACAAAATTATGCTTACCAGAATAAAGTTACCAGCCAAACTACCGTGTCACATGTAGAATTTGTTACTGGTTTTCTGCTCATTTCTGCTTTGCAGAAAATTGTTAAGCAATATTTTCTGCTTACGCAGCTCTATGAAATTGGGCCCTGTTCATAAGTGTGATTCCACTGTAAGCCTCGCCCACTTCACACAAAGTGGCTCCACTGATTACCAGAAGCCCATAGGAGTTTGCATTGAGCTATTTTTTTCTTTGATGATTTTATGCAAGAACAAATGTTTTTAAATGCTGAAATGGGTGACTGGGTAAAAATTACACACAAACCTGTAGGCAAGGCATACCAATCTTAGGTCTTGTCCGAACTGGCAGCTACGGCTACGGCTGGTTTGCCGCGTCATCATGCGTTGAAGTATAGTACGTCCTTAGCAATACCCTTAGCAACAGTCATAGTTGTAGCCGTGGCCGCCATTTAAGAGAGAGGGGGATTCAAAAACATTAGTATACAGTGCTTAATAAACATCGGTGTTAGGGTAAAACCTAATAAAAAAGAGTTAAACATTGTTACTTTGTTCATCTTGTTCCACCTAGGTGTTTTTACTTGGCTCAATCGTACGCTACGACGAAGAAGTGGAGAGAAGCGTCTGCTCTGTACGAGAGAGTTCTACAACACATTGATAGCACAACAAAGGAGTTTAGAAAAGTTAAAGGCAAATCAAAGGTACACATGTTTGTCTGATTTTTTTTTCTTCTCTTCTTTCTTTCCATTTTAACCCCCTTTTCTTTCAGGAGGATTAACCATACGTAAATTCTCACCCCCCCCCCTCCTTTTGTGTCTTCATTGTGTGCTTGGAATCTCAGGAATTCTTTTGAGGATTTTAGGGGGGGTAGTTCTATACAAGAGGAAAATAGTGTGTTATAGTATGGGAACATTGGGGGGGGGACCCCTCTACCCCATATCGGGCAGGCTATAGAAACGTTTCTCAGACTGTGTATTCCTATGCGAATACTCTTCCTGCGTGGAAATATTCGCTCCGGTTTTTCGGTGATATCTAAAAAAAACGCGACCACCTTTTGAAGTGAAATTTTCACAGGTTAGTTTTATTGTATGTACCTACATTTATGTAGGATAAACACAATCAGTAGGCTCCAACTACCAAACGTGTACTGTGCCTTTAAGGTCTGAACGAACTACCTCATTGAGAGTGCCTCTCACTAAAACTGCCACATTATGGTGATAGGCAGTTTGGAAAGGCTGCTGCCAGCCATCCTCTGGAACTCCCTGCCCACAGCCTTCAGAGATTTTTAAAGAACTGAAGAAATTTAGGAGTGCACTGAAAACTCATTTATTTCAAACTAAACATTTTCACTGAATGCTTTAAGTGACATAGATATTAAATGCAACTTGTAATTTTAGCCTGCCCAATAACAGTTTATGATAAGTAATGTTTTATATTGCTCTGTATTTTATTCTTGGATCAATTTAATTGCATTTTTACTCTTCAGTAATTCATTCCATCCTCTTATTGCAACAGGTTTAATGTATATTTGAATTTTTACTAATTGTTATAATTCAGTTTCTTATTTAATTTCAATTTGTCTATACAATTGTACCTGTTTAGCTTATAACCAATGCCATTTTTCGTGTTACTGTAATAAGCGCCCTAGAGCATACCTGCATGATTAGGGCGCTTTGCAAATGTTGGTATTATTATTATAATTATTGGGCAGAATTGTGCGTATTGCTGGCCAAAACAAATGACATCAGTCTTTAAGAACTTAATAGACGTTAAATTTGCACCGGGGATGAAGAAAATATTTTTTGGTTTTGCCCTTTCACCGGTGTGTGTATTAAGCACTGTATACTCAGTACAATTGTTGCGGTACCCACTGCTGAAATAAAGGATTGGAACTGCCTCTAGCTGCCGGGCAATCTTGGCGGTCTAGTTGGTAAGACATCTGCTCTAAAAAATAGGCCGTAGGTTTGAATCTCACCCGAGTAATATGCCTGTGGATCTTTTAAATATACAACAACAACAAAATGTCCACAGAACTCAGGGAAGTACTGAGTATACAGTGCTTTACACACAACAGTGAAAAAGCAAAAACCAAATAATATTCTTTAAGAATTGGTTTACGTTTGATTTCTTAAATATTTCCCCCTCCCTTTTTCCAGACTGAGCTGTCAGAGCTAAGGGAACTCATCAAGAAAGTAAACGGACTCAAACACTCTGCCCATGCATTGTCTATTCTAGGTGAGTTGCTTTATAACTTGTAGCCCTTTACCTGTTCCTGTTTGTCCTCTTCGTTCTGCTGGCCAATCCCTACTGACTCCAACTACTTTTTCCACTAGATTCTATGGTCAAAGAAAGAGCCTTCCAGTTCATTGCACCTTTGTTATGGAATGACTGGCCTCTTTATATTCGTCAAACTGACTCTCTTCAGATTTTTAAGGGACTTTTAAAGACTCATTTGTTTGAATCTTCATTTTTGTGACAATTGCTTTATTTACTTAATTTATTTGTTTTTGTTTGTATTTATGTTTGTGTTGCGCATAGAGGCTCCTGCATTATGCACTATGTAAACATCTTGTATTATTATTACTACCAAGAGTGGCTTTTAGCCTTGTTTGTGGGGAACTTACAAAAATTACTACCTGTTGAAAGCTATTCACAAATTTGTCAAACAGTTGTCAACATATTGATTCAGAAGCTGTTTTTATATTCGCATTAGAGTCAATTGATTCTCTTTTTATTAAACGTAAGGCCAGAAATCTATGTGTTCGTTGTGCATAATGCGTAGAGCGCAATCCTTTTCAAATGAAAAAGACAGGCCAAGCAATGGACACGTCTTGACAGAAGATGCAGTACACAATATAAGTACGCGGAATTATGTGTGTTGCTTGGTGTGTGCTTGGCATTACGCACACGGATTGCCGGCCTAACTCCCTAGGGTTGTTTTGTAGGATCCTTCCTCACTCTAACAAAATCCAACACCATTCAGTAACTCAACACCCAAACTGTTGGACTCTGATTAAGGTGGTATGCCTGATCCCATGTATTAATCAGTTTACTAGTACAGTCCTCAGTCCAGCACCATTCAGTAACTCAACACCCAAACTGTTGGACTCTGATTACGGTGGTATGCCTGATCCCATGTAAAGCAGTTCACTTGTATAGGCTCCAGTCCAACTAGTTTGGGATGGTTTGGGTTAATGAACGCCTTACCTTTTGAATTACATATTTAACGTATTCTTTGGTGCTAACTATTTTTCGGACTATTTTATCTGTTTGCTTTTCACCCTCCCACTAAGTCGCAGATTGTAGAGCCCACTGTTTCTCCATTCAACCCCATGTACACAATTCACTGATAATGCAAGGTCCCAACTTGCTAAGCACAGAAAAATCTTGCTTGGCAGAAACAGGATACCAGCTAAAATTTCATACAGTTTACATTATTGCAACTGGTGCCCTGCAGATTATTTGCTAAGCAGTATTTTTTGTTTAACACGTTGACTGCCGCCTACGAGTATATTCGTAGTAACAGGTGTAACGGATTCTGCCACTACGAGTATACTCGTAGAGAATGAAAGGCTTTTGTATAGTGAATTGAATACACTGGCATCACTTAGAATGCAACGTATACGCTTCTGGCAGTGGTGAGCACACATCGTTAAAATTTGTATGCTACAACATGTTGACAAAAAAAAAAGTACTTATTTGGTATGCACGCATGCGCACCAGACTGGGATGCTTGGCAAATGGGAACGCCCCTTCAAATTTATGACCGGCAGTCAACGTGTTAACAGCTTTATGAAATAGGGCCATGGTTGTACATTTTGATCCAACGGTTCCATTTTTGTGTATTTATTATACTTCTAAGGCAAGCCGCAACAAGCCTTGCCTTATCCTGGACCTTGCCGCCATGTTTGATTATATTCCTCTATTATTACCTGTTCTCCATTATGTGCATTTTGTGTATTGTGTGTAGAAATAATGTACAGTTAAATTGAATTGAATGGTAATGCTATTAGAGTGTTTACTAAGCTATGGGCTTGGTGTGAGGAATCGATTTTTGAACGGTTTCCGTACCACATCAGGACTGCTGATACAACATCATCATTTAAAACTGCTCTCAAAACTTATCTTTTTGAAGTAAATGTTGACCAGTGATATTCAACATAGATATATATTTGTGACTCTCTTTTGTACTGTTTCTTGTATCATGAGCGAGTGCCATGAGGGCCTTTTTTTAGCGGATACCGGCGCTACACAAGACTCCATTATTGTTATTATTATTATTATTATTGGAAGGAGGGCTTATTTCTTTGATGAACAATCTTTCTGTTGTCAGATTCAGAGGACATGACCTCTGGAATGGCCCAGCTGGAGGTCACCTCGGACAAGAGAGCGGTCAGCGAACGGCTGAACAAATACCAAGACGGCATCGACGTGGGGTCCAGCAAACCCAACCTCGTCCCCTTCCCACCGGACTTCCAGCCCATCCCGTGCAAGCCGCTGTTCTTCGACATCGCGCTGAACCAGGTGGAGCTGCCGTCGCTCGACGACAAACTAGAGCAGAAGGCGGCAGCAGGAGGCATCACGGGATTCTTGAAGGGGTGGTGGGGCGGCGGGAAGAAGTAGGAGGGGCGGCGGCTTCGTTCAAAATGATCACTCTGGTTAACGGTTTCATTCGACTTGGTAATCTCGGTTTATTGTGGCGTGCCAATAAAAACGTCATGGACTGATTTAAGATGAATTTCCTCTAAATATCCTTGATTAAATCACTTGTTTCATTGCGTTCCCCTTTTTACTTCAAATCGGTCTATAACTGTTTGTGTCTGTATTGAAGAGAACAAAATACCTTGAGCTCTTTTATGCGGATGTACTTGCTTCAGAATTGAAGTTAGGGGTGTTATTGGTGCTAACCAGCATTGTCACCATAATGCGAAACACAGTAGGCATACAAAATCTGTCAGATATTTTACATTGAGTTGCTAAAGGATAAAACATCCATGTAATGGTTTGCTAAACCTCTGTGATGGCTGTTTGTCAGTCAGACAATTTGTGTTTTCCCTTTTCATTGAGCGTGTTTATGGCAACTCCTACACAGTACAGTTAAGTTTTCTACCAGTTATTGAGTTGTCGATGAGTTGCTTGGTTATCCCGGAGTTATTGAGTTATTCCTTCGCTCTACAAAAAATACTCTTACTCGGTTTTCGATTTAGGTCAAGACATCATCACTGAACGGAAGAAATCTGGACAGAGATTCATGGCGCTGTTTATATTTAACAAAATAATAAATACATGTATATTGCTGAAGAAGTTTATTTGCTTTGAAGCTATATAGCACAGAAATTTGCTTAGCACCGAAAAATCTTGACTAGAAGAAAAAGGTTACCAGCCAAAACACAATGTTGTGTACATTGTTAGTGACTGGTTCCCTGCTAATTTTTGCCAGGCATCATTATCTGCTGAACAGATTCATGCACTTGGGCCCTGGCTTGAAAGCTTTTTTTTTTTTTTTTGCCAAGCAAAGTTTGTTTGTGCTGGGCAAAGTTGTGTGCTAAAGGGTCTTTATGAAATTAAGTCCATTTTGGTTCAAGAAAGGATTAACACTAACTCCCTTGAGTGATTCACAAGGATCCTTCCTTACTGTAAAAAAATCCAAACACTGTGTGATAACTCGATACCCAAACTGTTGGACTCTGATCATGGTGGTATGACTGTTTCCATATAATCAGTATACTAGTGCAGTCCTTAGTCTAACACCATTACAGTAACTCAACACCCAAACTGTTGGACTCTGATTATGGTGGTATGCCTGATTCCATGTAAAGCATAATTAGTTTACTAGTGAAGTCCCCAGTCCAACACAGTAACTCGGCACCCTAACGGTTGGACTCTGATTTATATGGTGGTATGCCTGATCCCATGTAAAGCATAATCAGTTTACTATTCAGTAACTCAACACCCAAACTGTTAGATTCTGATTATGGTGGTATGCCTGATTCCATGTAAAGCATAATCAGTATACTACTGCAGTCCTCAGTCAAACACCATTCAGTAACTCAACACCCAAACTGTTGGACTCTGATTATGGTGGTATGTCTGATCCCATATAATCAGTTTACTAGTTCAGTCCTCAGTCCAACACAGTAACACGGCACCCAAACTGTTGGACTCTGATTATGGTGGTATGCCTGATCCCATGTAAAGCATGATCAGTTTACTAGTGCAGTCCTCAGTCCAACACCATTACAGTAACTCAACACCCAAACTGTTGGACTCTGATTATGGTGGTATGCCTGATCCCATGTAATGCATAATCAGTTTACTAGTGCTGTCCTCAGTCCAACACCATTCAGTAACTCAATACCCAAACTGTTAGATTCTGATTATGGTGGTATGTCTGATCCCATATAATCAGTTTACTAGTTCAGTCCTCAGTCCAACACAGTAACACGGCACCCATACTGTTGGACTCTGATCATGGTTGGTATGCCTGTTCCCATATTCCCATATTATATAGTGCAGTCCTCAGTCCAACAGAATCAAACAAAACATGCAGTTGGATTTTGCAGTACTTGGAATGGTAAGGGGTTGTCGATGTTGGCTTTTAGTTGTTAGATTTTGAAATTTTAGTTTTAAACCTTTTGCCTGTATTTTCTGGCGGCCACAAATAAACGCCTCATTATTATGGCCTCCGAAATACAAGAAAATAGTTGGATTGTGGTAACAGTAGAACCTTTGGAATTGGCATTGTCTCACATTTATAGAATATGCAAGGGAGCTTTGATTTTGAAATGAAGTCGTTATTAACTGTTGAGGAATTCTGGTGTAAACTTAAATAATAAATGCAGTAAATTAGACAACTGAAGATGTTTCGATGATGGCAAACCATAAAAAAGAAATCTGGTAAGATTTGTGGTAATGTCATGTACATGGAATATCTCTCGATGTGTTGTGGTGACTCTGAAAAAAAAAATTGTTGGTGTAACAACTCAACGTTTCGATCAGTATGCTCTGATTTGTCTTCAGGAGAAATGTTCAAGTCTTACACATCAAAAAAAAATACGACAATGTTTTAAGTGTACTGTAAACTTAAAGATAGGGTCATAGATAGGTTTTGTCAATGTAATGCTGAGTTATAGGAAAACATATTAAGAATGATAATAAAGTCACATGTGAAAGTTTCAGATGAATATAGATAGTTCCCAGTAGACGCCATCTTTACGGGCAAATTGCATTTTGGCTTGCAGATGCGTCAAACGCTCAACTTATTAACGCAGCCGCGTTGTTCACTAACCAATCCTGCAGTGAGTTTTGTAAAATGAGCGCGTGCTGCACGCCGTTCTACCACGAAACGCATGACTGTTTGTTCTAAACTGCCCGTAAAGATGGCCGATTTACGTCACACTGCAACCTATCTATAGGGTCTACTTTTCTCAGATTCAAATGTTTTGGGGTCAGGGGTCAGGGGTCAGGCCTGGAATTACACGAGGCAACGGAGGCCATGGTCTGCGTTGCTCCTGGACATGGCCTTGGTGCCCCTTCAAAAGTTTCCCATAGACTTTAAGATTTCCCAATGGAAGTGCCCCTTGCAAAATGAAAATGGCCTTGCCCCCTCAAAGATGGAATGCCAGGCCTGTGGGGTGAACAATTATAGTTTATACTATCAACAGCTGCAGTGCTTCTCACCAAGTATTGAAATGTTATGGTCATTAATTTTTGGAGTATTTACCAATCTGTGACCCTAACTTTAAAAAGGTGACATGAATTGTGCTTCTACTTTCTGGAATTAATTGAGAATAAACTTAGTTTCCTGTGTCATTTCAGAAGCTATGCAAGTTGTAATTATTACTTTAAAATAAGTATAGAGTATAATCTATTCGTCATACAAATTTGCGTCCACTGTTAAACTGTCTGTCGTAGATGATGTTTGAGCCCAGTTTTTAAATTTGACAACAGCTTCATTTTTTAAATTGTATTTATTCAGAGTGTGCATCAAAAGCAGAACAAAGTTTTAATGATTTGTTGATAACCTGAAGCTGCATTTCATTTCATTTTAGGTTTTTTTTTTTCTTTTTTTTTTTTCTTTGTAAAATTTGTGCATTACATAATCGTTGTGTGCGTGCAAGAAGGACCAAACTAAAACTTAAGGGAGAGAGGGTGTAAGCAATTAATGTGCCAAGTTGGGTCTCAAGACAACTGAGTGTGTAAAGTTTGATCGGTTTTCTGCCATTCATTGGTCATCGTAGGAAGGTTAAATTCTGCACGGGAATGGGAAAACATCTCTTTTGGTGTCGTTCTAGCAACAAAAATGTAACGGTTATGCCTCATGTTTTGGGGGTCAGGAGCCATTTTATTGCTTATAGCCTTTTGTTACTGGAAAAAAAGTACTTATTGTGTGCCTGGAAGAAGGGCCTAGAGCCTTGGGCCTTTCTTCAGGTAGCCTTTTGTCAAGGCCTTCGTGTCTTGGAGCTGCGATGCCAAGCGACTGAAATGGGAGACCACGCATGCGATGCGCCACACGAGGGCCTTTTGCGGTTTCTTATGTGTTTCTTTATAATCTCGACTTTTGCTACCCGAAACGGTAGCAAAAGTCCAAACCAATGCATAACGCACGTTTCATTACAAAAACCGCAAACAAGTTGGAAAAGGCCCTCGTAGCTTCGCCACTCGGCTCGCGCGCGTGGTCTCTCGTTCCAGTCGCTCCACCATTTACAAAGCTGTCCAAGCCACGATGGACTTGACAAAAGGCTATTCTTCAGGAGACACGATGATATTACACGGGACCTTTGGCTTAAGGACATCAAGTGTCATGACCAGGATTGCTTATGGTAGAGGCCACCTTGCTAGTGATAATACACAGGAGATAGACAGTTATTTTAAATGTGTTATATATAACCTTAAAGAATTGATCAAGGGAGAACCTAAATTCTGTTCTGGAAAGTCATGGAGTATTTTAAAACCCCTGTGGGAATCCTGAACAAAGTGACCAATAAATTTGAAAATGGAATTGTTTTAGTACCCCAAAGTTCTCATTACAAAAGTTTAATTCTTAACATTTGGGATGAATATGTGTATGAAATTTATTATTATTATTATGTTTTAAATATTGTTTGGGGGTGGGGTCATGAATTGTCTAAACAAATTGAAGCATATTTGTTTTGATGTAACGATGAAGTCGAGACCAAGTTTGACAGAGAATTTCCTTGTAATTTATTTTGATCAAATAGATCAAATATTCGATCATAATATTGTCTGGTAAAATAATTAAATCTACTACCACCAGTTTTGTGAAACACAAATACAATACTCAAGCTTTTGTGAAAAATATCAGATTCGTTTATTAATATTCCTTTCTTCTAATGTCTAAATATAATCGTAAAGATTGTGTAAACCCAAATAAATCAAGTACAAAAATCATCTTGTCAGTTTCTACTTTACTTTGATTTACTGAGAAAGGAAATGTCTGGAAATTTGAGTAATTGTTTAAAAAAAATATCCATTTTGTGTTTATTAAATCAATGGGTGACGGCTGCTAATATTTATAGGATTTAAACTGTCACAAGGTACCAGGCAAACTGGTGCTCTAGTTCTGAGCTGTGTATTGAGAGAATTGCAACATGGAGGGACCAGCTTTCTTTGGTCACGTAGTTTGCAGGACGCCATTTTCGGTCCAAGTGTAGCACAACCCAATGTGCAGGCTAGTCTGGCACCCTGTTTGCGCACATGTATTCTTTGGACAAAAAATTGCTTCTAATCGAAAGTTGTCACAACTGTCTCCATACACAGCTCTGGTCTAGCGATAAGACTTCTGCTCAAGAATAGCAAAGGTCGTTGGTTCGAATCCCACTTGAGTAATATTCCTGTGGATTTTTTCCACGGGACTCAGGAAAAGTACTGAGTATACAGTACTTAACACACATCTGTGTATCTGGGTAAAACACAAAGTAAACATTTTGAATCATAGAACAGAACCCAGAGAATGAAGTGACTACTTTGTGCTGCTTATCTGTGCACAATCTGCTTTGAGGCAATTCGTGTGTGCTGCCATTTTTGTTTTCTGGCAAACTTTAGCATTCCCATTGGTTAATTTTGCCATACATGCATGTCACATGATTGATACTCTTATTTCACAGCTAACATAGAGGGCGTAAACAGCAGACAAACATGACAACTGAGCTTGGCATGCCAACCAGCACGGTTTGTTTATCAACAATGGAAAGGTCTATAGACCTTTACCATGCTGCCACCATCTAGGTCATGCTCACTGTATCTTAAACAGTAATAAATGCTAATATTCATTGTACAAAAAGAAACCAGACTATTTTTCCTTCTAGCCTCAGTATGTTTACATTAATTTGAACGGAAGAAGATCCATGATATATCTGGTCTATTCCAAGCATTTGCGCTTTTTCAAGATGACTGCTGCCATTATTCTAAAATCACCCCAAAGTATTTTGTTATTTTATATTTTAAAAGAGATCAATACGATTGTTCTAGTTTAGAAAAATAAATATCATTGATTTTTTTAGTTGACAAACTATTTGACCGCATAGAAAATTTATTTGAGAAGAAAATACATACTAACAAAAAAACACCTATTAAGTCGTCCGCTTATTTTGAAGTTGTTTCAGAAAATTATATTGACAATTACTTGGAAGTAAACAGTTTTCAATTTTGAGAATAACATCTTTCTGAAGTGGTCCTTTCAACTAAGAATAAATTTTGAAAATAGTTACAAACTTAACAAATTATTTCTTTTTCGAATATGTTTAACAATAAAAAATTAAAAAACCCTGGACCGAAGAGATTTTGGATAACAAATTAAATTGAAAGTATCTGAGCACCTTTAGATGGAGCAGTCACGTAGAATGTTGGCTTACCCAAGTATTTGTCCTGTTCGGGGAGAAAAAAAGAGACAATTAGAGCTTTGCAGATCAGGAAAAGGTATCAGTCAAGAACTGGTTAAAAAAAAACAGGGCGGTGGTTGAACAAAAAATGAAGAATCCTGGGAAATGGATCACAGTCTTCCCTTTTCCTTAGTTATTTGTTTATCTATTAATATATTTAAAAAAAACAGTTATTGGCCTGAGGTTTCGACCCCTAGCAGAGTATTTCTCCACGGCTAAAAGAAGCTTTTCAAAAAAGACTCTGCATAGGTCATTTTGGTTTGTAAGTTGTTTGCAAAAGCTAATTCTATTTTCTATGTACTGGAACCTCTGAACATCAAGGGGATTTGAGGATTTACAGACTATTTTGGACAGCGTGAGACGCTTTCAACAGCGAATTTCCTTTACACCACAATAACAGTTTTATCTTATGTTGTTTTCATATATCAGTGTCCAAATAAATAATAATAACAATGGAAAAGTGGTCAAGCAATTGAGACGTCTGCTCTAGAATGTGGAGTCCGTGGGTTCGAATCCCACCTAAGTAACCTGTGGCTTTCCCCAGGACTTGGAAAGCACTGAGTATACAGTGCTTATCGCCCATCGGTGTAAAGAAAAAGACCAAATTAACATTTTTTATCCCTTGGGTAATTATTAAGTCAATAAAAATTCCTACCTTGATGTATCCCACTGCCCTCGCAACTGCGTCTTTCTTCAGCAGAGTAACCGTACATCCACCAAACCCACCACCAGTCATACGTGATTCCGTATACACCATCTACAGCCATGGCTGCCTCAACTAGCTGGTCCAGCTCAGGACAGCTCACTCCGTAGTCGTCACTAATGGATGAAATCATGACTAAATATTAGCTTAGTATGGGGGTTGAACAAAGAAAAATTGACTAGAGCGGGATTTGAACCAACGACCTCCGGATTAACGTACCGGCGCTCTACCAACTGAGCTATCTAGCCCTATATTGGCGTCTTCTCAGCAGATAACTCGTTCAGGTCCACCAAAGCCAACAACCGTCAATCCCTGAACCGATACACCATTCGATACAACCATGGCTGCTCAACAGCGGTCACACTAGGACAGCTTCTTCCATTAGTCAAGTATAACACAATGGGAAACTGACTAAATTTCACTAGTATGGGGGTTGAACAAAGAAAAATTGACTAGAGCGGGATTTGAACCAACGACCTCCGGATTAACGTACCGGCGCTCTACCAACTGAGCTATCTAGCCCTATATTGGCGGTCTCCCTATTTTGTCAATATCTTTGTTCGGGGTGCCAGTCAGAAGCCATACAACCGTTAACTGCCGTGTAACCAGGGATCACACCCAAGTTTACGATACAACCTGGGAAGCAGCAGCCACGGGATCACCTTGAGGGGATGCGACTTTTTCAATTTAAATGTCAAGTAATAAACCACAAGGGAAACTGACTGGGTAAATTTCAAATAGTATGGGGGTTGAACAAAGAAAAATTGACTAGAGCGGGATTTGAACCAACGACCTCCGGATTAACGTACCGGCGCTCTACCAACTGAGCTATCTAGCCCTATATTGGCGGTCTCCCTATTTTGTCAATATCTTTGTTCGGGGTGCCAGTCAGAAGCCATACAACCGTTAACTGCCGTGTAACCAGGGATCACACCCAAGTTTACGATACAACCTGGGAAGCAGCAGCCACGGGATCACCTTGAGGGGATGCGACTTTTTCAATTTAAATGTCAAGTAATAAACCACAAGGGAAACTGACTGGGTAAATTTCAAATAGTATGGGGGTTGAACAAAGAAAAATTGACTAGAGCGGGATTTGAACCAACGACCTCCGGATTAACGTACCGGCGCTCTACCAACTGAGCTATCTAGCCCTATATTGGCGGTCTCCCTATTTTGTCAATATCTTTGTTCGGGGTGCCAGTCAGAAGCCATACAACCGTTAACTGCCGTGTAACCAGGGATCACACCCAAGTTTACGATACAACCTGGGAAGCAGCAGCCACGGGATCACCTTGAGGGGATGCGACTTTTTCAATTTAAATGTCAAGTAATAAACCACAAGGGAAACTGACTGGTAAATTTCAAATAGTATGGGGGTTGAACAAAGAAAAATTGACTAGAGCGGGATTTGAACCAACGACCTCCGGATTAACGTACCGGCGCTCTACCAACTGAGCTATCTAGCCCTATATTGGCGGTCTCCCTATTTTGTCAATATCTTTGTTCGGGGTGCCAGTCAGAAGCCATACAACCGTTAACTGCCGTGTAACCAGGGATCACACCCAAGTTTACGATACAACCTGGGAAGCAGCAGCCACGGGATCACCTTGAGGGGATGCGACTTTTTCAATTTAAATGTCAAGTAATAAACCACAAGGGAAACTGACTAAATATTAGCTTGACTACATTCGTCACTTTAACCCTCCAACTCTTGGTGCTATTTTTTCCAGTGAGTTGACCGACCATTTGAAGCAATTCAACTGCACGGGTTGTGTGTGGTGGCACAACTGTGTGCAGAGCAAGCTGTTCGTGTGCGTACTGTGTAGATGCATTCACCATGCATGATATCATATTGCAGGGTGGCATAGTTTATCTATCATTCAAACCACAGTGGGTGGTATTGAATGGTCAGACAGTAGGAGGGTTGACTGTGTACTGAGTAGATGCTTTCGCTGTACTACAAAGTGCTTTCCAAGTCAGCAGTAGAGTTTTGTAAATGATTCTTCTTTTGGTGAGTAACAAACGAAATGCAATGGGAGACTTTTGCACACTTAGATGGCAGCAGACATACCAGGTAAAATTCTATTGTTCACGTAGTTCTAAGCGTGCGCTCATTGCCAAGAACAATTGATAAGTCTGCTGCCACCAAGCGTCCCAGAAGTCCCCCACTGTAGTTGGGGTAACTACACTCCGTTCTAATGTTATAGAACACCTTTAGGAAAACAAACCCAAATGAGCTGAAAAAAACAAAAGCAAAAAAAATGGGCTGACCGTAAAGAGTTGTGGCTTTCAACCATCAGACGACCGAAGGTGGCGTAGTCTTCCTTCTGTAGAGCTTCTGCAGCCTCGGTGGTGCGGCTTATCTCACCGATCACATGTCTGGCTCTGCAGTAGACTTCTCTGTCCATGCTGCTCTCACTGGCTGAGGAGACAGAATGACAATTTCATTCAGTAAGTTAAACAAGGACAGAATGAGAAGTCTCCCGAATTCCAAAAATCTACTCCGCGGTAGTAGAATAGATAGAATAGATAGCAAGAAAAGTTCTTTAAAGAAAAAAATCTACACAGCAAAGTAGATATAAACATGGTGTTACCCAAACCGTATATACATTGATACCTCACCGAGCAATGCCTCAAAAAACACATATGAGAATAACCTTGACTTTTACCACTTCCCAACAATTACAAAACCTGTTAGTTTTTTTTTACTTTTCGGAACTTCCCAAATTTTGTTTGGTTTTGAGAATATCGTTGTTGCGATGAAACCCTGACTTAACAAATTAATAACAAAGACAACAAACGTTGTCACAAAATGCATCAGAATTTTTTGTTCTCTATCAAGAAATTATGAAATGTCTTCACTGTGAATAGGCCAAACTTCCTTGGCGTAAGCATGTATAAGAACTGAATATTAAACTTGAGCTAGTAAAAACTATGGAAGAATTGAATTGGACTAAAAATTGGTTCTTTGAGCTGCCTTTAATTCTATATTACATTTATTGATAAAATGCAAAAAACATTTGTGATTTTGAATAGAAGTTACTTAGTTGAAGCTAGAGGAGAGCCATTCAGTAATACCTACTGAACTTAACTCAGGACTGCAATTTTATCTTGTAAACAAAATGTACGATCACAAATGAAAATGTATTCAAAATAAAACTTTTTCCCAACCTAACAAGTCTTCCATTGTTGCATCTCGGAGGCTCTTCTTGCTCAAAGCAGCAGCAGCTTCTTGGCATTGTCGTCGCCGTGTCGGATATTCACTCCCCGTCAACTCGTGTCTGACATTGGAGTTGGTTACCAGCACTACGAGCTGCGGGTCGGTGAGGGGTACCAACTTTGCGTCCATGGATCTAGACATTTATAAAGTTCGAACCGAATCTTAGGACTTGTATTTTGAGGATTGTGACTGTTTGAAAAGACCTTTTGGCTATCCCTATAGCTGTTTGATGCAATGGCAACTTTTGAAGCACATGGCCCAATTTCATAGAGCTGCTTAAGCAGAAACTATTGCTTAAAATTTTTCTGTTGAGCAAAAATTAGTGAGATACCAGTCACAGATGATACATGTGATATGGTATCTTGGCTGGTAACCTTATTCTGGTAAGCATAATTTTGTTGTGCTTTGTTGGGCCCAGGCATTTACTGCGATTTAGGGCCAACTTTTTAAGCAGACATTTTCTGCTTAAAAGAGAGGCTCTTAGCACAGTTCCTATTTTAAAACCACTGCTTACTGTAAGCAAAGCAACAAGGCAGGCTAATATAGCTTGCCAGCAGGGCTTAATTTTATAACGCTGTTTACTGATAAGCACATATTTGTGCAAGTGTGTTTCATAAAATGATCAAAACTTGGCTACAGCTGTTGATGTTGGCTGCAGTGGCACGTTGAGGAATAAGAGTTTGCTGTGATCTAGCTATAGCCGAAGCCAGAGCCAAAGCTGCTAAATTCATACACAGCCTTTTTGTCATCTTTTTGTGAAGAAACACTAGTTAAGATAGCCTTTTAAAAAACAAGTTAGATTTGTTTTACTTGTGAAGTTAAGACATCCAAAAAAGACATTTCCATTTTTGAAAAAATAAATTTCAACTGAGATAAGTTAATTATAACTGACACAAAGATTTGTTAAATTCTGTTTCAAAAAAGAAAAGAAAAAAAGCATTATTAATTATCATAGTTTTTTTTGACCAATGTTCACAAATTAATTCGACGATGATCATTCCTTACCGGCAGTCAATCAACAAGGCATGCCCCTCCTTCCCCATCACCGAAATGAACTGGTCCATAATGCCGCATGGCATCTTGGGAAATTCATGCTCTGCCTTCTGACATGTCAGCGCCTTAGCTCTGAGATCCGACGTGGGTCCCTTAGGGTCAAGAGCCTCCAGGAAGGTATGAGTAGCAACCTCAAGGGAGGCGGAGCTTGATACACCTCCCCCAAGGGGAACGGATGAGACGATAACTGCATCAAACGAGGACGGAGTACCTGGGAAAAAATATATGTGATTTTTGAACATTTTATTTAAATCCAAATCGTTCCCATAATGGCAAATTATGGTAATGTACTGAAAAAAGGTTTTGACAAGCTTGGTGTCCTGGGGTCGATTTCACAAAGCACTAAGATTCATCGTAAGATGAGTTATCAGTATTACCATAGTGATTTGTATTGTGACATCACTCTTTGCTAAGCAACTGCGATGGATTTGCAGTTACGATCAGTCTGAACTCCTTGTGGAATCGAGCCCAGGGCCCAACTGTGCTTTAAAATGTTTTCTTCTAAGCACAAATTGGCAGGATTTTATATTTGACAGTGGCTGGTAACCTAGCTGGTAAGCATAGTTTGGTTGTGCTCAGCTACTTTTTGTGTTTAAGCAGCTCTATGAAATTGGGCCCTGGTCATTGGTCATGCTGGTCACAGCCCCGTAATACTCCCCACTGCTGCTGAAAATAGAAGCTCAGTACCCAGTTCTCAGACCTGCAAAATTCACGAACATACGCATGCCTTATGCCCAAGCTTTATGTTTATTCGCGCGTACTGACTGTACTTCTGCGGTCTGCCACGGCAATGCGATGATTCGCGTTAGAGTTAGTGATGGAATCTTTGCCTGACATACGGGTATTTTGAGCAAAAAGTGACATCACTAGTGAGGAGTGCTATTTCATGACTCTGATTACCGGTACCACACTTTCTGCTTACCATACTTTCTGCTTACCGGTACCATACTTTCTGCTCTTTTCCTGTTGCCCTGAAATGCCCATATTGATTTTCTTTGGGCTGCAAATAAGCAGCATTCTACAGTAAGCGGTGCCATCAAACTGGGCACACAGCTTGCTTTTATAGAGCTGCTTCACCCACAAAAAGTAGTTATACACAAACCAATTTTACTTACCAGAATAAGGAAACCAGCCAAAATACCATTCCACATGTACCCCTACTGTCTGTGACTGGTTTCCTGCTGAGCAGAAAAATGTTTTAAAAGCAAACTTGTTTTGTTTGAGCTGCTCATATAAAACTGAGACCCCCAGATATTTTACTGTTCGGGCTTCGTTCATAAATGCTTCTTGAGCACAAAATTAAGCGCAAAACAATTTTTCCCAGAAGATTTACCAGCTACAAATACTGTGTGTATCGACACTGGTGTTAGGATAGAGTGTCAAGGGGGTGTTGGGGGGAGGGGTTTCAAGGTTGGGTAATTTTAGACCACCTCGAACCCTCTGGTTCTGCCACTTTTCTGGCAGACGTGTACCTTTGTAGAACTGCACCACTCCCTTGACATAGTTGGCCCAGGCCGGCAGTCCAGGCTGAAGAGGCTTGTCAGCGGATGGAAGGTGGAATTCAATACTTCTTGGTTCATCAGCGTTCTCGGCAGTCGTTGTGATCCGACACAGTCCATTGTTTGTCTTGTTACCAACAACCACTGTTACTTGTGGCAAAGCCTGCAAGTAATTTGCATAAAGAGTAAAGTGTAAATTCAAAAAAATATTTCTAAAATCTATGCCCATAAAACCAGTTTATATGATTTGAAATAAACAAATGTCATATCAAATAATTTGTGTAAATTTGTGCTTTTGTTAATGTTGATAATGTCATGTTACTTTTTCTACAGAAAATTTAACTGGTTTATTTTATTGTTAATTAATAATTATTATAATCATATATTCCTCCATCATATCATCATATCGTCACCGTTTTCACGAAGAGCCACTTATGTCCAAACGCTTATTTGAGATTTACATTTTACGCTATGCTTGGCTTAAAACTGCAAAATCTGCAATACTAAAGCCACGGTTTGCAGTTAAAAACCTATCATATGATTCTGTATAAGTTTAACCTCTACATTGACTAACTCATTTCTGTAGATATATTGGCTAATTGCCGTAGTAATTAGTCAAAGATACGTGGCTCTTCGTGAAAACTAAAAAGTGAGATGACCTACTTAAACACCTCACTTGATAACGTATTAAACATAGGAAATGGGCGCGCGTGTCACGTGATCACGCGCGCTTGAAGATATGTGGCTGCTCGTGAAAACGTGGAAAGCAACTTTTGCCACATTTTACGCTCTTCTGTTACAACGTATTGCAATGCGTTTTCGGGGCCGATGGCTGTTCGTGAAAACGTAAAATTCATTTATTGAGATAAAGGCCCCTTCCTGTAACAATCAATAATTTGTCAATAAAAGATAGGTGGCTCTTCGTGAAAACGGTGACGATATGGGCCATGGAATTGACATTGTTATTGTTGTTAAATAAGTAGGCCTAAATCCATCTCAACAAAAAATACTTAAATTTGTTTTTACTGATTTAATTTTTTAAATGAAATGTCATCACATCTTGCTCTTTGAGTCTTTGTCAATTACATTCATGATTCAATTCATGTCAAAAGTGCCCCCTCCCCCATTTAATTATAAATGGAGCCCCCTATAATCGTCAGCACCGCCCTTTCTAAATTCTCCCATCATTTGGATATCAAAATGACAACAGACTATTAGTACTAGCTGTAACTGTTACATTCATTGCTATTCAATTAGCTCACCATCGGGAAAACAAACCCATCGTTGTAATCGGTGTGCTCTCCAATAAGGTTAACTCTGCCCGGACCACAAGCTGCGAAGCTTGGCTTGCATCCAAACTTCTCCAAGAAGACACCGCTTGCATCTTGCACCAACTCAGCGGTGCTTTTGATCTCAGAAACGCCCACAACTTCTGCCATTATTGTTCAACAATCACTGACGAAAAAACACACCATAACGTGGGAATGTATGGCTTATAAAAGCCCAAGCTATCAAAAGTGTATCTTTCCCAATTAGGAAAGTGCGGATATCACACGCAATGAAGCCACTATCTGTCTCCAAATGGGCCTTAATTCTCAATTCGTACCTAGCTTGGGTACTTCCTAGCATAAGTTGGTTTCAGCCTTCAGCAGCTTCTCGGTCTTGTTCCTAGCGTCACTAGCACACAATACAAATACAAGTTGTGAGCAGATGCAGATGCTGACTACATGAAAAAGCATCACACAAAAAAGTAAAGTAGGCGATGTCATCCGAGGAACTCCCCTCGCATGTGATGTCCATTTGGTGGCCTTATTTTTCTCATATTTTGGTAAGTGTGCTGTCTCGTTTCTAGTAAAGATGAATTAAATGTGGTTTCCGGAATTTACATCACAGGAAAAGGATCTACTCCGTTCGGAGGGTTTGTACGTTGTCATGCATTTCAATGATTTTGTGAAGTCAAACAGTGACAACACTAAACACGTCCACGTACACGGTACAGTACACACTGCATAACTGTTGTTGTTTGAGATCATCAAATAGGCGTGCCTAAGTCTCAACTGTTAACTGTTATATTTAAATTTGTGGCAGTGTAAAACCCACTGGAAATTGTGCCGGCGCAGAACCTGCGTAGTGACTGTTCGGTTGTGGGGGGGGGGGGGGGGGGAGAACTTAGAGTAGACCATTTAATTATGAATATTTGTTTTGGACATCATTTCTCTTTTAAAAAATCAGAAAAAGAAAAGGCATCTCTATGAGTATGACTGAGTACATGGAGTATGAGTGACTATGATTGATTGAGTTTGACTATTTACTGACGTTAGTTATCGATTTAACTGGTGGAGTAAACTGTATAATTTAAAAAAAAGAAAAGTTTAAATTGTTTTCTTGGATGAAAATAACAAAAGGCGACGGTGGGGAATCAATTGGTTGATAAGCGGGATGCATTCCACTGAGCTACCCAACAATATTCTGCCTAATACATTTATCAAAAAGGGCTACAAGATTTGCCAACTTAAAAAATAACATTAAAGATCTACTTCAGCAATAACTGCGAAATAAAACAAATTGCTGAATCTTATACATAATGTTATTAAGTATTCTGACCTTGTAGATTGGATTGTTTTAATTATAATTTTTTTTCGTAATTTTAACCAGAAAAAATAATCCGATCTTAGGGTTTTTAAAAACTTGCGCGCTTCCATGGCTCCCTCCATAGGCACCATGCATGTCCCATACTGAAGCACGTGTATTTACGCGCACCACGAACCAACTATAAGATACGTGGGTGAACCAGCGAATGATGACGTACTTGTAAGAAAGGGGAAACCAGGAAGTAGCGAAGTGTCGTGTGTTTACATGGTAACTATGTGTGATGATCTCATTATTCGAATACATTCACCAAGTTAAGACGTGAGAATTGACCATGCCGAACTCATGTTCTGTTGGTGGATGTACTCGGAACGCAGATAGGAACCCAGATGTGAGTTTTTATTTCGATTCCCAAGAGATCCTGTCCAGAGAAGGATATGGGTGCGTTCCGTGACCAACACACGGAAGGGTTTCACGGTGACAAAATGGACCATGATTTGCAGTGCCCATTTTACGGACGACTGTCGGGTTGCAACATCGCAACTAAAGAGCAGTTTTGGATTAAAAAGCTATAACAGGCTTAAGCCAGGTTCAATCCCAACCATGAAAGCCCCATCTGCAGTGCCATCATCTTTTCAAACAGAGAGTAAAACAGGCACAGCCAAATGAAACTAAGCGATTCAGCCAACACTCGTCTGGCATGTCATTTAAGAAAAGCGAGAAGAGCTGGGTAAGCAACTTTTAAGTTCTAAAACTAAGTTCTATGAGTATGTAGTTGATATTTTACCATCGTTTCTTTTCATTTCAAAACATGCACTTCTCGCAAGAGATTTCAAACTCAATAGTAGGGCTACCACAACCATCAACAATTTTCCTTTTCACTCGATGTGATTGTGAGCATGATTCGAGTTTGAAGTTTAGGAAAGTTTGTATCTAGTTACCAATTCTACTTCACCTCCTTGACCTTGTCATCCCAGTACACATACATGTGTACAAGACTCCCCTTCAACTTCAAGTACAACCTACAGACTTCATTATTGGCCTTACATTGCTTTTCCAGTTTAGTTTGCTTTCAACATCATTGTATCCCTGGGGGAGGAGTACCGGGGAAGGACCATGGTAAAAAATTACTTGGGCCTACAAAGGGCAAAGCCATACATGTGTGTGAATACAATGCCCAAATTATGACATTTGACTTGGAGGTTAAATACAATGTTTGTTTTGATCTTTTGTTCAGGTTTTGCAAGAAGCTTTTGCTGAATATATGCTAAGTATGGTGACAGGAGCCCACTGGTGAACAACTTCTCCCATCTAATGTGATGGAAAGTTCAATCACATGAGAGGAGGTAATGAAACGGTTTACTGGCTTGTTGCAGAAACAACCTTAATTATGTTTAGGGGAGAAATATTCAACCGCGGGGGGTGGGGGTCAGCTTCAAAATGCCTGGACCCCGAGTTGGATATAGGGTTATTTTTATTTCATTACACATCAAAATGTGCAGTATCGGAATAATAATTAACTTTACTTTGCATAATCATACACTTGTCAGGCCTGGAATTTCATCTTGGAGAGGGCAAGGCCATTTTCATTTTGTAAAGGGTACTTCCATTGGAAAATCTTAAAGTCTATGGGAGACTTTTGAAGGGCACCAAGGCCAACACAAGGGCAACGAAGGCCATGGCCTCCGTGGCCTCCATGTAATTCCAGGCCTGAATTGTGAATATCTTAAAAGTTAACAATTTCCCTCAAGATTTTTAACACATTTATAAACCCCTAGGTTTGAGATGCATGATTCATGTCTGTTTGCAATTTTGTTTCAAGCAGAATTATTAAAATGAAAGAAAGGTTTATTTTGTCCTCCTATTACATGTATTAAAGAGATACTGTTGACATAGTTTAAACACCTTATTGTTAATGCAGAGGATTATTTCTGATGGTAAAATATGATTAATTCATCAAGCCATTGTGGATTTTTTTCTTTATTGATTATACATGTATTGTACATATTTTTTGTACACCATTTATTATCTTATGAGAAGAGTTGTTTTAATGCCCATGTAGGTTCTATTTGACCACAACCACATCTGGTAATTTAAATGTAGGGTTTTATTGAGTACATGTACACATGTATACCGTACTTATTTGTTATTGTTATTATTATTTGTTAGAAGGGATCAACCACAAACTTGTTTGCTACATAAGATTAATGAGCAGCCCCAGTTTGTGCATATTGCATGGTGAACTAAAGGAGTTTTTGGGGGGAGAAAAAGAGGAGTTGGAGTACATGTATTGGGGTTTGCATATTTCATGTGTAATGTGTTTTCAATCCAGGGCAAACACAAAACAATTACACTTCTTTTTGACAATTTGCCAGACAACCTGTCTTTCTAAGCTTTGACTGTAATTTGAAATGTTTGTTTACATTTTCTTAAACGTCTATATTGAGCTGAACATTTTGATAAGGTCTTTTAGAATGTCTGTAGGCAAGAAGAGTAAGGATCGCATGGAATTAGTTTTGCAACATTCCCTTTTAATTTAGCTGTTTTTTATTTAATTACTCAATGAAAATTGAAACTAGACAGAGAGGTCAACTTTGGTAATACAACTTTTCTTGACATTAAGTATTACATGTACACTGTACTCTTAACTCCAAAAATATTGCTTTTTGTACATCAGGTGGTCATTTACATTACCATGTAGTATATGCAAGAAGGGTAAGGAACTCATAGTTACATTTTCTTTTAATGGCAACGTTCCCCTTTAATTTATTAATTAAGCTGCTTTCTATTTATTTACTTCACTTGAAGAGGGGTAGTTGACTTTGCAAAAACAATTGTTGTTTTATTCTATTTTTCTTGAAATAAAATAATACTCATAAAGACTAAAGACTGATATGTGTATATTATTAAAAGTGTTTATTGTCATTTACTCATGGATCATCTAAAAATGATTGTAACACACTGAAAGTTTAGAGTAAATGGAGGCCACCAATCCCACCATGTTTGTATCCTCAATTCTGAAAACCTTCCTGAAAAACATGAACCACTACTAGATTAGCAGAACATGTTTTGATCATAGTATGATTTGAAACTTTGCATGGTGGGATCAGGTTTGCAGTGATGCCATGTATAAAATCTCGTTGTGAGTAGTGGTGGTTTTAAAAAGAACAGGTGGTTTGACAACTTCCTGAAGAGGATCAGGGCATACTGATCAAAAAATCAAGTTGTGAAACCACTGTTTCTTTTCAGAACCACCACTACTCAAAAGAGATTTTACCTATGGTGTCAGCACAAACCTCACCTGACTATAGACATTGTTCTTGTAATGACACACATCCCATCTCAGTGAGCCAAATGTTAACAGATTTTTATCAAAGATTGTGGTTCTCAAAACAGTTCCCCTTTTGAAGCCTCTTTGCTGTATAACTTCCATGTTTGTAATATGTACATGTAAGTTGAATGCATTTCACTATTTTCCAGTGAGACGCAACAGCATGAGCTTTATGTTTGACAAATAATTTGTACATCTATTTTTTGAGTCTCATTTACAAACATTTTATCAACTATAGGGGCTAAAAATACCACACTAAATTCGAGTGAGAAGAGGAATTCTTACAATATGATTGGCAATAAATTTTAGGGTTTTTTAAGTTACTATTAGTCAAGTGGCGGGTAAACCCTTTATGTTGTCCATTGGGGTTGGGATATGTCCTTCGGATGGTGTCCATGATACATGAAGGAAGTGGCACTCTGTTGAACCTTCCGAGGTAGCCCGTACACCATCTGACAACTTGCCTGTAAGCAACATGGCGATTTCTTCTGCAAACAAAGTAGTAGAAGAAAATCAAATTAGGTAAACATTTGATATCAATTTTTGTTTAAAAACACAGTTTTCCCATTTTGAAGAAATCATGTACGAGTAAGGGTGGAAATATACTCTTCTGATTTGTCCAGTCGAACAACTTGTAGGAGACCCCCCCACACACACACACACCCTTACATATGGCAGTTACAGGGGTACTTTCATTGTTGTTCTAATATTCCTTTTTCTGAAGAAATCCTATTTGGGTCACCACCAGAACAAAGAAAACCTTATGGGGTAGCATTGCTCCGTAAGTTGGCATGTGTAAGCTCACACACACACACACACACTCAAGTGTGTCATGGGCTCCAATCGTGACCCTCCTTTGTTCAACTCTTTGTCCTGACAAACGTGGACCCCATTGTTTCCTTTGTGATAACAAACGTGGACCTATTGTCCCTTTTGTTGTAAGTCCTCAGTTTGAATGTCACTACAAACTCACACACACACTTTTGGGTTCTTTAAAGAAGTCATAAGCTGTAACATACTCAACAATTGTGACAGAGATCAAAGTATTTAGAAAAAATCTTGTACAGGTTTTATGGTTATTCGTTTTTGTGAGTTGTATAAATCTAATTCAACAGTCAATTATACTCAGGGTCAGGTAAGAGGCGTAATAATTTTTTTGGGGGGAGGGTTTGCTCCTTGCATTAATTTTACAGTTCAATTAAAAAAAGACACTTACTGGTCTAGAGTCCCTTCAACTGCATCTCTGCCATAGTATTCACCGGTACTGTAAATACGCGGTTTGAAGTACAGCGGGTGCAGACAGACTGCTTCAAACCAAACATGCACAGCAAGGCTTTGGTTTTCATCCTCTACATCAATGTTCAATGCTGCCATTTGGGCTCTTGTCTTCTGCACTTCCTTACAGCAGATGCAGTTCACTGCCATTGGTTGGACCACACAGTGTCCGCATGAGCACCTGAAAGAAAAATTTAAATAACAGAAAATTAATGGATGAAAGTGTTGCTGTACTGACATAGGATGGACTATGTTCATGACCATTAACTAATTTTACATGAACGGGGGTAATAGTAAAATGAGTGGGGATTGAAACGATGCGTGTCTCATTTATACATCTAAGTAAAAAATCATGCAATGTTTCGCATTGTTTATCAATGGCCGTTGTTCTTACTTTGTGTCTCTGGGAATTTTTTTTTATTTATTTTTTTTTATTTGAAAAGTGGTTTGTAATTGTAGTTCTGTTTTAAAGAATAAACATGACATATCATACTAGCCTAAAAGAAAATTATGAGAAATAATTAGCAAATGAGGTTGACATAAAAACTAATCCAATTAGGCTAGGACCTACCTCAATCATTTGCTAAAAGAAATACAAAAATAAATGCGGTAGAACAGTGACACTGACAGAAAATACGGCTTGTTAGGATCAGTTCGGTACTGAAAATAAATGTTATCACCGACACACTGAGATTTGATGATTGTATTGTGAAAAAATTAATGGATAAACGAGGAATTACAGAAACAAATAAAAGTAAAACAACATTCATCTATTTTCCTTTCTCCATGGAACCCGGTTCTCCGATAAGGATACCTAGCTGCACTAACCCAATGGGAAAAATTTTTGAGTGACACCGATTCAATGTATCATGAAAACGTGAACCATATTGGACAACAGCAACCATTTCGTGAGAAAAAAAAATCAACTTTCTGCTGCTATTCCTATCCATTATAGTGGCCTCATATGCCGCATAGATAAATAAGTACTTCATGACGATAAACAACAGTAAACATAGCATTGTTTGTTCTTCAAAAAACCTGTGGGACTCACCATTCAGTATTGTTTAGTCGACCTCCTGCATCAGGATTGGCACGTTCACGATCATCGGCGGCCAGTGGCTCAAACCTGTATGGTTTGGCACCTTGCACTTCCTCGTCAAGCACTCCCCCAGCTTCATCAACGCCCTCTTCGTCTTCGGAAGAGCTCCCTCCACCGTCAGAGCTATCCTCACTATCAATACTATCATCTGTATTTCCTAATTCTTCTTCGTCCACACTGTGTTCCTCCCACGATCCGCTAATGTCTGACATTTTGTCCTCGTTTACTGTGTGAATAGCTATAGACGCGTACAATAAACACACTTCGCTGCGCGGGGGGTAAACAAGCCGTCTCCATTCATGTACGTCATCAGAGTCTATGGTATATTTTCATCACGTGACATGCTGTTTCCAAAAACTCGGTATGAGGAGCTGCTGAACGCTGGCCTAAATGACCTTTTTTTAAAATTACGCAACTACCGCTAAGTATTTTCCTTGATACATACGTAATCATGAAACACAAATTGATTGGATTTCGCCAAAGTTTAAATTATCTTAGTGCCGTTGAAGTAGATCTTTAAATAAAATTAATCCAGTACCGGCATTATAATATCCACACTATCTAAATTAGCTGAGCTCTCATCTCCCTGGCTACTCCCAGCTCTTATGTAGTCTGACTGACTCTGTATTCTGAAGGCCCTGTGCCAGCAGCACTGATATGCGCAGTGACTGTTTTGGGGGACTTTGTTTCCCTCGGAAGCCTCAAATGAAATGAAATGAAATGGCGCTTCCCGCTATACGATCTGCTAAAGAGCCTACAGACAGCGCGTTGTGTGCCAGGCGGAAGGCTCCGCGCACACCGCGCAGTCTTAATTTTTGCGCGATGCGCGAACGCCGCATGAGTGCCGCAATGAAGAGCAAAACATCTTCGCATATTGCGTGGTAAATTTCATTTTTTGAAGATGTTTTTGCATGTAACTCGACAAAAAGGCCTCACAAGCATCGTGAATGTATATTTAGTGTGATGGGAAAGTTTTAGTTGTGTAGTACAAATGAAACTGAAGTTATTGCTGGCTAACGACCATAAAATGTTCGCCTATCAACGACCATTTTTAAAACGTATAGCGTTACGGAGGCCCAAAATGTTAGACCCCTATAAGGCTCACAGAGCCTTATAGTTTTAGAAGTACTCAAGACCATGTCAAGATCTTGAATTGTTTATTGAAGAGTTTGCCTGCTATATTTATTGCTGTTGTTTTGTTTTATATACAAAAACAACACTCCGGACGTATGCTGACAGTTATGCTTTTGAAACTCATAATAAAAACAAAACCATTTGGGTGATTGACTTACTAAAGTACTATCTACTGCAGGAAGGAAATGTCTATCTAGTGCATGGTTTAACCACAATCGTTGTGGAAGTAGACATGGGGGTTGGTACCGATGGACTCTGGTTATGGTGGTATGCCTGATCCCATGTAAAGCATGATCAGTTTACTAGTGCAGTCCTCAGTCCCACACCATTCAGTGACTCAACACCCAAACTGTTGGACTCTGATTATGGTGGTATGCCTGATCCCATGTAAAGCATGATCAGTTTACTAGTGCATCTTCTTCAATATTATTTTCTTCATTGAGCTTTGACAAACGAGTTTAATTACCAAAATAATTATTTAACTATATATATTTGTTTCAAATGCAAACAGTTTGTTATTTTTCCCAACAGAATTCTTAGGTAGGATGGAGCATCTACCACAGGAGCGGCAACATCTTCTTGACCGTCTTCTAGATGCGGTCAAGCAGTGCCAGGTCCGGTTTGGCGGGCGTACGGAGCTGGCTACGGACAGTGACAGCCGTGTGTCTTGTCTCTGCGCTCAGTTTGAGGCCGTTCTGGTTCACGGTTTGAAACGCTCTACGAGTAATCCGCTCAATGCACTCAAGTAAGGATTGAGAATTATTCTTTAAAGACACTGGACACCTTTGGTACAATTTTGTCAAAGACCAGTCTTCTCACTTGGTGTATCTCAACATATGCACAAAATAACAAACCTGTGAAAATTTGAACTCAATTGGTCGTCGAAGTTGCGAGAAAATAATGGAAGAAAAAACACCCTTGTCACACAAAGTTGTGTGCTTTCAGATGCTTGATTTCGAGACCTCACGCGTGAGGTCTCAAAATCAATTCAAATATTTTACTGAGAAATTACTTCTTTCTCAAAAACTACGCTACTTCAGAGGGAGCCGTTTCTCACAATGTTTTATACTATCAACAGCTCTCCATTGCTCGTTACCAAGTAAGTTTTTATGCTAACAATTATTTTGAGTAATTACCAATAGTGTCCAGTGCCTTTAAGTATCCCCACCCAACATCCCTTCCCCTCCAACACCCCCCCACCCCAGTAACATCACAACCAAACAAGTCTTGTCTTTTTTTCCCCCAAAAAAACCCTTCCCTATTAAAATTTTAATTTGCATACTCTCATTCTCAAGTTCAAGCTTCCTCCTAAGAGTACAACAAATATTAAAAGAGAAAGTAATCATTTTGGTCTTGTAAAAATAAATACAGTACAGTAGAATTTCTGATCTGCAAGATTTGTAGTCTTAAAGGCACTGGACACTATTGGTAATTACTCAAAATAATTGCCTTTAAGGAGATATTCATAAGTTCAACCCCTGCGAAAAAAAATCATACTGCATTTTGCATTAATCAAGATTTTAGTCGGGGTAAGGGTAAGGGTGGGGGACACCCCTTTCCCCCTCCAGTACCCCACCTCTTTCATTTACATCATTATGTCTTTCCACTTGAGGGTGGTAGTAGACTCATACATGTAAAATTGCAGGGTATTACCTCCAGTTGGTCCTCGGGGCTCAACACACTAACTTGACCACTGGCCAGAGTCTAGTCATTTTAGTAGCATTGGTCATTATAGGATTTACCAGGATTCAACAGTCTTAAAAATTGACCCTTTTTTTAACAATTTCAAGGAGAAACTCTAATTAAGTACCCTTAATTTGGCATTTTGAAGTCTGTACTGACTGTCAAAATCGCCTCTATTCTTCCTGCGTATTTGGAAAATCAAACACTCTCGGTCACTGGCTGTGCTCAATGGTCATTGGTCGATGTGGCTGGCTGCCAAAAGGTGCCTTTACATGCTGGATTGCCTGCGGCCTGACCATGCTGTAGCTGTGTCCTTTGAGACAGGATGGTTAGCCGCCCAAAGTAGTTAGTATTATAACTAAAACGTTTGAGTTGAGTGAGTAAAGGTTTCATTCCATGCCTTGCAAGGTGACATTGGCATTGCAAGCTCATGCCTGATAAACTGTATATTGTGAAGGGAGTTTATTAAGTAAAGGGGCACCTCTGTGAGGGGAAAGTTAAATTTATAATGGAACATTTCATGGGGCACCAAGGCAAAGGCCAGCGGTATGGGGCACCAAGGCAATGGCCATGGGCATGGGGCACCAAGGCAATGACCATGGGCATGGGGCACCAAGGCAATGACCATGGGCATGGGCACCAAGGCAATGACCAGGGGCATGGGGCACCAAGGCAAGACCAGGGGCATGGGGCACCAAGGCAATGACCAGGGGCATGGGGCACCAAGGCAATGACCAGGGGCATGGAGCACCAAGGCAATGATCAGGGGCATGGAGCACCAAGGCAATGACCAGGGGCATGGGCACCAAGGCAATGACCAGGGGCATGGAGCACCAAGGCAATGACCAGGGGCATGGAGCACCAAGGCAATGACCAGGGGCATGGGGCACTAAGGCAATGACCAGAGGCATGGGGCACCAAGGCAATGACCAGGGGCATGGGGCACCAAGGCAATGACCAGAGGCATGGGGCACCTAGGCAATGACCAGGGCATGGAGACAATTTGCAGTATTTGTTACTGTAGGACGGCGTGTGTGAACCAAATTTACGTGATGCAAAACAAATACAGGCAGTCAAAACAAGATAAAACTGTAATTGTGATGCAAGGAATTTAACCGCTGAAAGCGCCCTCATACAGTCAAAAATAGGGTCAATTGCCTCTGTTGCCTCCATATGGTATCAGGCTGGCACTGATGCTCTCTATCATTTATGCAGAGAAAAGGGGTAGATTGAACAGTAGGTGCAAGCCGCAATTTGCAAAAATCAAATTAGAGCTGCATTAAATTGGTACATTTTGGGGGAATGTTGAATCCATGCAAATCCAATTCGAAACATTTTTCTATAGGAATTTGTTTTTTGCAATATATTGAATTTAGCCTTAGGGTTACGCTTACGGCTTGGTTAGCTTCTCTATAGATATTAATCTTACTCTGTATCATATAGATTATATGTACTGCTGCCTTAACATCTGGAAACAGAATGTTATGCCAGGATGTTGTGACAGTCTGCATGTAGTTTCCTGGAAACTCAACAGTTCTTTGTTTCAAAATGTTGAATGAGGAACATTCATGTTGACAAGTTTTGTAAGACATATGTTTCAAAGGTGTATTGTAACGGACGATTAAACCGCCGGTATAGGCAACCGCCGGTGAGTTCACCAAACTGTGTGAAGAAACTTCCCGCCTCCGGAAGTTTGGACTATAAATAGACTGATCTACCGTTCTTTTCGCTCCTTTTCTTGGAGTCAAGAAATACATTGCTTGTGCATGATATAGTTTGTGTTAGAGAGACAAAATGCTGAGTTCAGTGAGTGAGCATTGAATAAGTTGTTGCTCTTGAAGAATGCGTAAATCAGTGTGTTTCATATTTCAACAAAAACCTGTTGGCAGTACATTACAGTATTATACAGGATTGGTAGAGCCGACAAAGTAGTCACAGACGGTGTTCATGTTCTATATGAAAGACCATATACATGAAATAACTCACCTGTGAAATTTTGGGGGTTAATCGGTGTGTGAGTCAGAAGAAAATAATGAAAAACTGCTCACAATTGTCAGCATATGGACACATTGTCCTTAATTTTGGTCGTAACAGGCCTGATTGCATACTTTTGGTTTTCAGATACAGTTTTCTCGAATATTACTTCATTTCAGAGGGAAGTATTTCACAGAAATTGTGTTTTTTTATCCTTACTAATCATTATAGTAGACCTACCTTTAAAGATATTTTCACCTGCATGTTGGCCAAAACAATTCAACAGAAAGAGCTGTCCTCTACGTATTTTTCAAGGAAAAAAATTGAAAATTTGACAGATTTGTACATAATTGACATGGTATAAAGATGGTAATGGTGGAAAACAACCCTTAAAATATTTTGCCTGAAATGCTATAAGGTTTTTGAGAAATGAGTAAAACAATTAGTTTTGATCTTGGGGGACCCAAATCCCATGTTTTAAAAATAGTGGAGGGATTTTTCACTATTTTCTTGTGACTCTGAACTTCATAGGTACCGATTCAGCTTTACAAAGTTTCACAGGTTTGTTATTTTATATGTTGGTTTGCATAAAGTGTGGATAACGGTCTTTAATTGACAATATTCAATGTTGTCGCATCCTTTACGGTGAGTGCCATGGCCAGGGTTGGGTTATGAATTTTTGTTGAACACGGATATTTAACAATAGCATGATTTTGTTTTAATATTTGAGTTATGTGTTGGGATCTGGTTGGCCCTGTTGTTTCTTTCCCTGCATCTCACCTTTGTGGACCCTGGTTCGAATCCCACCTCGAACCGGAGCTTTGCTATTTGTCCTGATGGATGTTTAATAAAGATAAAAATAAATTACAATCTTTTTTCCCCAATAGAATACAAAAATTTGGTCATAATTGCTGATTTTTGTTTGACAATTTCACAAAAGTAGCAAAAAAATTGTTAATTTAACTTCAAACTTGAAGGAAAATCTTAGTCCAGCGTGTGGACCGTTTTCGTATAGCTCCCCCGCGCGCGGCTAGCTCTCAGAGAAAGCTTTACGCCCCCAACGACGCCCTCATGTCAAACGCCCCAACGAGCCTCAATGTCAAAACATAGGGGCCTTCAACGTGGAGGGTTTCCGTGTGATCGGGAGAGCTATTAATAAAGAACGTCCAGAATCTGGACTAGATAATCTAAATGGTTGATGTTTTTTAGTTTACTTTAAAGCAGTAAAAATTGCCATATGTTTGTGGAGACTCTGTAAACAAATATCAGTCATCGGATGTGCACAGCCTATACAATATTTACTGTGATCGTTTTTGCTTGTGGGATGGTTGGCTGGGGATGGTGGCAGCTTGTAACTTGACACAATATGTAGACCCTTTGGGTGATATAAGGCCGTGTAAGGTCACAGAGGTCAAGCCAAGTGAGGGCTGACTTCTGTCAACTGCTCCTTTTTAGCAGGAGGTTTTTCAGTTTGTGAGTTGACTGAAATGGATTCCCAGACATGTTTAACAACTAGTTTTTTGTCCGTCTTGTACATTATGCAGGCAGATGACTGGACTGAACGTGCCAAGTATACCACTTATAAAAACAGAGACGGATCAAGGTAATTGGACACGAAATTACACATTTTTAAATGTCCTTCTTTTTATTGTGTATTTAATTGTTAATATTTTAATTGTTTACAAAATTTGGGGTGGGGGGCACAATCATTGGTGTGATTTGACCCATTAGAAATAACTGATTCCATGTAAAATTTCAAGAAAACAAAGCTGATACAAATCACTTTGCCTCTCATTTTCTGTCACAAACAATTTTTTTTCAAACCTGTAGTTTATATTAAAGCCATGTACCCCCCAAAAAGTTAAAATATAAAATAATGATAGTTATAATAGTTGTTGAAGTTGTAAAATGTAATTAGAAATAAGCTTTCCTAGAAAAAAATAATATTACAATATATGATTTTCCTAGGAAAGCTTACTCTAGGCATCTTATTTAAGTTTCTTAAAGGGATGGTATATGATTGGTAATGGCTCTAAAAATTAATGACAATAAAAACGTACTTGGTTAGAAGTACAGCAACTTTCGATAGTATAAAGCATTTTGACAAATATTTCAATTAAAAATAATGTGGATATGGCAGTTTTTATCCCCCAAAATTTGAATCTGAGAAACGTTTAATGTTTCTCAGATCGTGTATTCCTTTACTAGGGATTATTCTTTATGCGTGGACATATTCGCTGCGGATTTCGCCGATATTTCTAAAACACGACCACCTTTTGAAATGAAATTTTTACAGGTTAGTTTTATTGTATACGTCTATATGTATTTAATTAATAGGATTAAAACAATCAAACGGTTCCAAAAATCAAAGGTATACTTTGCCTTTAAAACCATTCAAAAATCCATTCCTCACACTTGCCTGTAGATTTGTGCACAATCTATAACTTCACCACCAAAGTGTAAAACAACCTTGTATGATCACTGAAGCACTTTATTAATCCACAATTAAAACAACAAATCCTAACAAAAACAGCTCTTTTATGAACTGTACATAAATATGGCATCAAAAAATGTTCTCTTCAAATGTAGTTTTGTAATCATAGCTTTACCATCAAAGTGTAAACAAACATGCATGATCACTGAAGTGTTTTATTAAACCACAATAAAAATAACAAATCCTTAAACAAAAACCAGCTCTTTTATGAACTGTAAATAAATATGACAACAAAAAATAAGAGTTCTCTTCAAATGCAGTTTTGTAATCGTAGCTTCACCATCAAAGTGTAAACAACCTTGCATGATCACTGAAGTGTTTTATTAAACCACAATAAAAACAACAAATCCCAACATAAAACAGGTCTTTTATGAACTGTAAATAAATATGACAACAAAAAACAAATGTTCTCTTCAATTGTAGTTTTGTAATCATAGCTTCACCATCAAAGTGTAAACAAACATGCATGATCACTGAAGTGTTTTATTAAACCACAATAAAAATAACAAATCCCAACATAAAACAGGTCTTTTATGAATTGTAAATAAATATGACAACAAAAATGTTCTCTTCAATTGTAGTTTTGTAAATCATCGCATTTTTTCATAATCCTCTGTTTGAATCAGCGTTCTGGCCAGTCGTCCGCGAGAATCTCACCAAACACGAACTCCAGCGGTACATGTCCCTGAAGCATATCACGACGGACGCAGGGAGGGCGAGGGCGTGGCTACGGAGCACCCTGAACGAACACTCGTTGGAGAGATATCTACACACTGTACTCGGCATGCCGGGGATGTTAAAGTGAGTCCATTTTGGGGGGTTTAGCCTTTTATACTCGGATGTGTGATCAGCACTTTATACTCGGTGCTTTCTGAGTCCTGTGGGGAAAAAAAAAGGAAAAGAACATTAGCCTTTTTGAGGTATGGTGGACACTATTATAGGAGTGCACTGTTTGGTTTGGGTGTATACAGACAAATTTACCCAAACCTAATAGTGTCATAGTATTGAGTCTGCCATATCTCAAATTGGCTTATTGGGTTGGATTTGAACACATGAGAAATTTGGTTAGTGCTAAAATCACTGGACTCAGGCCAGTGGTCAAGTGAGTATATTGGCCCAATCGCTAAACTCACTGGACAAGGGCCAGTGGTCCATTTGGTAATTTGGCCCAATCGCTAAAATCACTTGGCTCAGGCCAGTGGTCCAATATGATTTTGTGGCAATGCTAAAATCACTGGACTCAGCAGTGGTCAGTGAGTGTATGGCAATCTAAACTCATGAAAGGCAGTGGTCCATGTATTACCAATCCTAAATCACTTGTCTGGGCCAGTGGTCCAATTGATTTGTGGCATGCTAAAATCACTGGATAGAGGTCAGTGAGTTATGGCCAAATTGCTAACTCATGGACAAGGGCCATGTCTTGGTAATTTTGAATCGGGCTAGTAGGGGTCCAGTAGGTATTTTGTCCCAAATGCTAAAATCGCTTGACTCTGGCCACTGGTCCAGTGAGTATTTTGTCTCAAGGCTAAAGTCAATGGATTCAGGCCAGTGGCCAAGTTTTCAACATTCTCAAAGAAGAGTAGAATATTAATTTTTCAGGACCTCTTTTCCTTCTTCAAAACTGTAGACAATGTTGCAGTTTTTTCCCCAGCTAAGAACTGTCAAGTCTCAAGTCTTGTTATTGTATTGCTTAATCTGTATGTAAATCATATCTGAAGTGCAGGTTTATATCTTTACTACTGGATTTAAGATGTTGTTTACATTTGTATGATAATCTGCAGAGTTTATATGCGATAGGAGATGCTGTCCGCAGTTTATTTGCAAACATTCTCTATAAGATTGTGATTAGCTAAAGCTGCAATGAACCTTAAACATTGGAAATTTGCAGGGGTTTGGATTATAGTCTCAACTTGAGATCAAGTCTCAAGTCTTTGAGATCAAGTCTCAAGTCTTTGAGATCAAGTCTCAAGTCTTTAAGATCAAGTCTCAAAGTCATTGGGATCAAGTCTCAAAGTCATTGGGATCAAGTCTCAAAGTCATTGGATCAAGTCTCAAGTCTTTGAGATCAAGTCTCAAGTCTTTGAGATCAAGTCTCAAAGTCATTGGGATCAAGTCTCATATCTTAGAATCAAGTATCAAGTTTTCAAAGAATGTACTAACAAAAAAATACAGTTTTTGAAGAATTTACTAAAAAACAAAAATGTCAATACATCAATCTGATTTTTTTTAAAAATCTAAGGAAGTTTTCTAGAAAGAAACCAAAGGCAGTTTTTACTTCTGAGTGATTAGCTCAAGTCAAGTCTTCATGGCAAGTCCAAGTCAAGTCCCAAGTCTCACACTGATGGGGTCCAAGCGGGGCTTGAGTCCAAGTCTCAGACTTGAGTCCCCAACTCTGTCAGTGAGTAGAATAACTCAGATAACAGAGTTGGGATTTCGGCACATTTTTCGGCAATCTGTCTCGTTTTTCGACTCATTGTCTATAGTTCCTGAAGTGAAATGTTAAGTTCTCATCATATATACGTCGTCTTCTGCAAGTGAAAATTATTTAGATTCCGACTCCAAACAACAACAATGTTTTGAGGATGTGAATTATATTTTAATCAATCATTTATTATATTTTCAGTTTCCATTCCATTGTGTTAGTCCTTTTTTCAGTGTTTACATAATCGTGTACTTTGAAAAAACAAAAACCGATGGGACTTTTTTTAGTTTGTGATACAAGAACAAAAGATGACGACAATTATTTATTTATGAATTCTTGTTGTGAAGTCAAGGACTCTCATAAAAAGTGAACTAATTCACGATACTAGCCAAGTATCTCATGGGGAGAAGAGACAAGGAAGGAAGTGTCAGTTTTAGATGTGGGTGGAAAACCCCGGAGAAATATTCCAGGAAAATCCCACGCAATCAGGTAGGGCCTAAAAACCCAATCCACATAGTGCCTCCCCGGAATTGGGGCCCTAGAGGTGGAAGGTGAGGAAAGAAACCACTACGACAACCCTTATCGCCACACTGTACAATAAAAATAAAAAAGTATTTGTTGGGTATTTGTAATTATTAACAATTATTAACAGTGATGGAATGGATTAGGAAAAGCTGGACAAACAGTGAGCACACTTGTCAACATTGTACAAAGTGATTTTCACTAACCTTGTATCAAGGAATAACCTTGTATCAAGGGATCAGGGCTCAAAATTAACACTGGACCTCAGGCCCGAGGCCAGTGATTTTAGCGTCAGGCCAGTAAACTTATGACCGTACAAGTCAGGTGGTCTTGTGTTTTTGAATAATAACACCTCACTGCAATTTTTTATTTAAACTGATAAATTTACAAATGTCTTTAAATTCTGCTGAGTATTGAAGTATTACCCATACGAAAAATGAGATAAAACTTTTCTTAGTGCTTGTTCAAAAAACAGCTCAAATGTGAAGCTGTGTAGATAGTTTTCTCCTCATTTTGATTCCGGTCGTGTAACAAACTTTCTGGTCCGGTAAAAGTTTTTAGCTACAAGCCTTAAAGTCTTGTGGATTTTTTCCCCAAATTTGAGCCCTGGGGATACAGTTCCAACGTCTTATAGTAAACATCCCTAGATTGTATTCCCACTAAACAAAGTTCCAGTTTCATTAAAACACTTGAAACTATGGGCCACCTTCGCAGAGCTGCTTAAGCACAAACACGATTTTCCTTCCCAGGATAAGTTTACCAGCCATAATACTATGTCATGTACTGTTTGTGTGACTGGTATCCAGCTCATTTCTGCTTAGCAGGAAGCTAGTAAGCACTGTTGTCTGCTGAAGCAGCTATATGAAATTGGGTGCCAGACTCTAACCAAACAGACTTGAGACCTAACTGTCCACTTTTTGTATTGTTGTTTATTTTTGTTCAGGCAGTATTACGAGCTGTGGGCGTTTATTCTTGATGAAGAGCGATCTAGCATGATCCCCACAATGGCGAGGGGGCTCGGCTCGATCCTCTTTGCCATCAATATCGATAAGGAAGAACTCAACGGAATCAAACAGGTAAGACAATCTTTAATACGTCAATTAAATTCTTACTTACCATATCCTATATTTTATAATCGGTTAAGCTTAGCAAATTACTTGGCGAACTAGACAATTGGAGCACTTTTCAACCACTAGAGCTCTTTTTTAAACCAGTATAGGGCTTTTAAATCGGTAGACTGATTTTTAAACCATACAGCATTGTTTAACCACTGTGGTTTATTTTAGAGATTTACTTTCTCACTAGTTTTTTTTTTTTAACTAGTAAGGTGTTTTTGACCTCTGTGGTTTACTTTAGTGGTTTACTTTTTAACTAGTTTAAACCAGTAGAATCCTTTCTTTTCTAAACTAGTAAGATGTTTTTGAACCACTGTGGTTTACTTCAGTGGTTTACTTTTAAACCAGTAGAGCAGCGCTCTTCAAACCAGTAGAACCCTTTCTTTTTTAAACTAGTAAGGTGTTTTTTGACCTCTGTGGTTTACTTTAGTGGTTTACTTTTTAACTAGTTTAAACCAGTAGAATCCTTTCTTTTCTAAGCTAGCAAGGTGTTTTTGAACCACTGTGGTTTACTTCAGTGGTTTACTTTTAAACCAGTAGAGCAGCACTCTTCAAACCAGTAGAATCCTTTCTTTTTTAAACTAGTAAGGTGTATTTTGACCTCTGTGGTTTACTTCAGTGGTTTACTTTTTAACTAGTTTAAACCGGTAGAATCCTTTCTTTTTTAAACTAGTAAGGTGTTTTTGAACCACTGTGGTTTACTTCAGTGGTTTACTTTTAAACCAGTAGAGCAGCGCTCTTCAAACCAGTAGAATCCTTTCTGTTTTAAACTAGTAAGGTGTTTTTTGACCTCTGTGGTTTACTTTGGTGGTTTACTTTTTAACTAGTTTAAACCGGTAGAATCCTTTCTTTTCTAAGCTAGTGAGGTGTTTTTGAACCACTGTGGTTTACTTCAGTGGTTTACTTTTAAACCAGTAGAGCAGCACTCTTTAAACCAGTAGAATCCTTTCTTTTTTAAACTAGTAAGGTGTTTTTGACCTCTGTGGTTTACTTTGGTGGTTTACTTTTTAACTAGTTTAAACCGGTAGAATCCTTTCTTTTCTAAACTAGTAAGATGTTTTTGAACCGCTGTGGTTTACTTCAGTGGTTTAATATTTAACCAGTAGAGCAGCACTCTTCAAACCAGTAGAATCCTTTCTGTTTTTAAACTAGTAAAAGTGTTTTTTTTTAACAGCCACCGGAGCACATTTTTATCCAACAGAGTGCATTTATAACCAGGCACCCACTACTTGTCCAGCGGAAATGACAAAAATGTGATTGCACACCAATTTCTGTCACTTTTGTTTTCTACAAATAGGCACCATCGCTGACTTCCTACATTCAGACACCTGAGGTAGTGCATTCTAGTAGTATGCAAGATATAGACCCAGAACCTGTCTATGTTATTGGAACAGCAAGCACAGGTAATCAAGAGCACATTATGATTGTTTGATTGGTACTATAGACATGGTAGAGTGTCGTGGCCGAGCGGATAAGAGCACCGAATTCAAGCTCTGGTGTTTCTGTTCAGCAGAGTGTGGGTTCGAACCCCGGTCGTGACACCTGTGTCCCTGAGCAAGACACTTTACTTACTATAATTGCTTCTCTCCACCCAGGGGTAAATGGGTACCTGTGAGGGCAGAGATGGTTCTTGTGATTGATTTAGCTTAGTGCGCTACATATTTGGCAGCACAGGTTGTATACTCCCCAGGGAGCTGAGATGGTTTAAGGAATGAAATGGCCCAGTGATCAGGGTACTAATGTTGGAAGCGCTTTGAGACATGGTGTATAAAGCGCTATATAAAAACCGAACATTATTATTATTAGACAGCGTGCTACTTTGTTGTATCTGCTTAAGTTTTTTCGGGACCATCCACGATTAGTTTTTAGACCGAAATGTTCTTGAGAATTTTCTTGTCAAATAAAACCATTACTAAGCCATGTAGAGACAAACAAACATTCTCATAAAATGCTTTGGGATTTATTTTTCTCTTTCCATAAAGTATTCTTTTTTGTTCACCTTGACTCAGACAAGGACTTTTTTCTTGTACTAAAACAACATCATTTGGAAATATTTCACAGAGTTTTGTTTTTGTTTTGAACTTTCAATTAGGAGGAGTTAGGGATAAGAAAGAGAAGAAGAAAAAGAAGAAAAAAGGCGCAATTTCAATCGTTTCTTTCAACGATGATGACTCGGGGAGTACCATCATTTGTGGCTCACCGCCTTCTCGTCTTCACGGAAGATCTCGTAAGAACTCGTCTGGGAACTCGGACCCTCACACGAATGACGTAACTGAGCCCGTTATTATCAACAAACCCAGAGACGTGGACACAAATTCGAATCAGTCAACCTCGACGTCACAGTCCAGTAACTCAATGTGGTCACAGGTCACTGCAGATCAAACATCAGATCAGGGAGGAATTGACCAATCAGGAACCTCATTTCATAACTCACAGAGTACCGCTGAGGCTGTACAAACTCTCCCGGAGGAGAGGTTACCAGTTTGTCCGAGTCAGGACGGACGGGGGGACAGAGAACTCCCACGTCTCATCGAAACAGACCAAAACGTAAAAGACCGTACCAACCTAAACCAGTCGGTTCCGGTTGAAACCAGTCCAAGCCAGAATGCAACTGTACGAAACCAACCGGTTATGCCAACCAGTGCAACCACCATTCCGGAACAACTGAACAATGTTTACCGGCGGGACTCATCTCAGCTACTTGCCACGTCGTTCCCTGCCACTCCCCCGCCCACACCTCATGACGCATCATTAATCGCACAATACGAGCAGATGGTGAGGAACACCGTCGATGCGGAGAGCGTCGCCGACAAACTCCGCCAGCAGGAGATCTCTTCCAAGTCCGTCTCTGAATCGAGCAGCTTCGATGTGGACGTCGGGGAGTCTCCCCCGAAGGTTTTTGAAGTTCAAGAGGAAAGTGCGTCGTCGAGAAAGTTGTCAGTCCAAGCGAGTTTTCACATCATCGGGAGCGCGGATGATGAGGCTGCTATGTATCCAGTGAATGAGGACTCTGCTTCGCAGCAAGGTAGGGTTCCATACATTAATACCGGGGTGTAATCTTGGTAATCCTCCATCAGAATCAGTGTAACCAAACTGAGGCGGCTGGAAAATTAGTCTGGAACTTTTTTTGTTGTAAATTCATTTATTGTTTATGTACTAAGATAAAAACAAATCGCAGTCTGAAAAAAACCCAACTTTATTTCAAATTATACAGTTCATGAGGTAGAGGCATAAGTTGTGAAAAAAAAGAAGGAAAAAAAAGTGTCATCATGTGCAGGAACAAATATTTCCTTGAGAATATTAGAGTTCAGTTTATTTCACTTTATCAGGAAATAATTACTCCAAATTCCATGGTAGTATGTCTACTAATTTGATGATTAAAACCCCACTACTTTCAGATGGTGATTTGGTGTTTTTTTGTGTTGCTTTGTTTTGTTTGTTTGTATGTTTTGTTTGTTTTGGTTTAAAATTAGGAGGGGGGTGTTTTTACTGGGCCCTAAAACACCAACCAAGAACCTGAGTATTAATTTTTACTTTTAATTATCCATTTGATTCATCCACATTGCAGCAGACTCTTGTCCATGGGGTGGATTATATTTGTTATGACCTTGAATAGCTGTGTGCCACAACACTGAACATGTAGCAGAGGCGGATAACAGTTTTATTGCATGCCCCTTCGGAAAACATGTTGTGGGTGGATTGGTTTGAGTTATACTTGGCAAGTTGTCAGAAACATGTACCTTTTTGGCCCCTATATGCTCGGAAAGAATAAAAGCAAATATTGACTCCTGCAGTTCACCTGACGTCATCATCACAATAGTCTTGGTTGTGCTCATTTTGGGAGTCTATGAGGTCGTTCAGACACAGTACAAAGTCGGTTTTAAGGTAGTTTGAACTCATTCGGGCTTAACTTGCTCTTAAAACTTAACTGAATCGAGTTGAACTCGAATGAGTTAAATCGGTCTGCGAGGGTGGTTTTAACGCTTAACCACTTCTTTTGTACACGCTTGTTTAACCGAAGATAAACCATATCAAGTTTAACTTCGAGCTGTCTGAACGTAAGGTAGTTTTATTTTTACGACTACCCCCCGCTGGCCAATGTCCCCATATGTCATACAGTGAAAGTGCGCATTCCAGTGAAGCCGTGTTTACACGCTCTTGTGTCGACTCCTATAGTGGGAAGCGTGGCAGACATGTCGTGTGAGACAATGGTGGAAGGGGTCAATAATAATCCATGACTAGACCATGAAATCACTTATACTAATTTCTAGTAATTCATTAATTGTATTGTGAATTGACAAATTACTTCTGCCCAAGATAGCAAGGGTCTAAGTTGAGATTTGATTTTTTTAAAAATCCAGACACGCAATCTACCGATTCCAGTATGTTGGCCTTCGGCGCCGAGACTGAAAACGCCGCTCTCGGATTGCTCCTCGCTCAGAAGAGTCTGAAGGACAGCCTGGAGAACACACTGCAGCCGGGGACACCGGAGGACACGCTGGCCTCCTACCATACAATGTCAAGCGGTAAATTTCAACTTTTGCTGTGGGGTTGTACTCATCAAAAGTATCCGAAAGCAGGGCTGAAATTTTGAGGAAAAAAATCCACGAGACCACAGGGCTTGTAGCTCAAAATGTTTACTGGACCAGAATTTTGTTTAAAGACCAAAATTAAAAGAGAAGTGGGGCGGGGAAGCAACTACAAAAATCCTACACAGTTATTATATGAAACTGTTTTAACTCAAACAAGCACTGAAAGAAGATTTATCTCATATGTGTTATGGGTAAGAATTCTTCAACACTCAATAGAACTGAAAAAGATTTATCGGACGGAAAGTTAACATTTGAACAAAAACCACTAGATCGCTGGACAATTGTCCGGACATGAGTTTACTGGCCGATGCTATAATCACTGGCCTCGGGGGCCTGTGGTCCAGTGTTAATTTCGAGCCCTGGAAAGGAATTTATGTCTCCTTTGAAAACACTTCATATTGCTGACCTGAACGTTCAGTGGAAAAAAAATTGTTTTGGGGTGTGTTCCGCTCACGTGAATTTTTTGTGCTACTGTTTATTATAGGTGTGTCACACTAACAGTTTGGAACAGGCTGTGTTCAAAAACTTTGTACATGTTTGCTTCAATTTGTCAGACCAATCATTTTGCAGTTTCCATAATGATTATGCCGTGTGTTGGGCAGTGCTTTGTCGTCTTTTCTTTGAAATGAAAAAAAAATAATAACATACGCTCAACACATTTATAAACAAGTACAATTTAACATGACAAATTAAAACACATTACTGCAAACAATTTGATTTATTTGAGGTAAGATTCAGGTAAAATTAGTCTTAATTTGTCACTGATTTTGTCAAAATTTTGAAGTTGGAGACCATACGCTGACATCTCTCATTCATCTTTTGCCGAATTTTGCAAACGCTGCAAACACCTTTTGTGCCCAAAGCATTTTCCTTTGAAAACGTGTGTGCAAGTTGGCAAACGTTTGCATTGTTCCCCTGAGTGGAACACACCCCTGATCAGAGTGGAACTTTAAAAAAAAGAACTTACACTAATCTCTCGTTTCTGTGTTTTGTTTCAAAAGATGAACTCAAACAAGCAGTGCTTGCCATGATGAACCGTAATGACGACCTGCAAGAGCAAAACAGGTGAGCCACCCATCATTTCCGAAATTTGAACTGGACTGCGCTGGTAGTGGATTGAATAGAGATCATGTTTTTTTTGGGTCACACTATACCAGAGTACTGACTCATTATCATCCTTTGTTTAGACTGTGCTGGACTGTACATAAACCTTGGTTGAAGCTGTTTTTCTTCATTGCATCTGATGAAGTAGTTGTTAGTATGAAAGCTCATGCAGATTGTTTTTACAAGTCAGTCATTAAAGTGCTACAATTTATTTTACTTTTCAAAATTTGAAGGGTAAGAATTGTCTTGTTTTGGGAAATTATTTAAAAAAAGTATAACTGCCTGATTTGGGTTAGCCCTACATTATTGTAGAGGCATACTCTGTGTGCACTCTCTTTAAGAATGTTTTCCATTCAATGGATGAAGATCACCGTTTCCTTCCGTCGATTCTCAGATCTCTCAGGAATCTTCTGGACAGTGAGATGGAGCACTCCGGCAATGTCAAAGGTCAGCTAGAGGAGCTCCTGAGGAGTAGTCAAGAGATGGAGGAGAAACTTCAAGGACAAATTGGTGCTCTCTTAAGGTAGTCCTCCGTCTACAATTAAAACAAAATAAATTTATGAGATATCGGCTCACTCACAAGGCCGAACGGCCACTTCAAGGTGAGGGCTACACTTAACTGATTTGGGCTGTTGACCCAAATCAACTGACACCAGGGGCAAGTTGCCACTTACTCCTGGGGCTGAAACCGGGTTACCCCCTTCACAGTCCATAAGGATGTAGGCATGGGTAGCATCCACTAGGGGCCTGGCTGGTAGAGCAGAATGCACTACATGTACCTTCCCAACTTATACGAAGCAATTATGGTTCAGTGCCTTGCTCAAGGGCACAAGTGTCATGACTGGGATTCGAACCCACACTGTACTGCTGACAACACCAGAGCTTGGGTCCGGTGAACTAGACCACTCGGCCACGACACGCCACGCAAATTAAACCCTCCCACTGACTTGCCATTCATTATCATCCACTGTGGTTTAGAATAAGGGAATAAAAGAGTGGTGACGAGGTCTTCGACGGCCGTTTTAAATCGGCAGGGTCGTGGCCGTGTGATGAAGAACCTAGCCACTCACACAACCATGACCCTGGAAGGTTTTAAACAGCCGTTTAAGACTGAGTCACCACTCTTTTATTCCAAGTCATAAATACCTTTCCATTAAAAACATCAACAAAACTTTAAAAGTTTAGAATCAATCTGACAGTTTAGCCTTGGCTCATCTCGACTTTGCCTTAAAGTTTCTATCCGTGTTGAGCGCTAAGTAGCTCCTTGCGCAAGTTTAGAACTAGCAATCTGAAGTTTTAAAATATTTCACAGAAACAAAAGTTTTAATTTTGTAATCAGGAAACTTATAGACTTAAAATAAAACAGTGATGTTTTTTATTCTTACCAACCCTGTATAATACCTTTTAAGGAAAGGTTTTCAAATTAGTTTTGATATTGTTTATTGTATGTAAAGCGCATTGAGAGTTCTTGCAGAACTGAAATGCGCTCTATAAGAACGTAATATTATTGTTATTATTATTGAACATTTCTACAGAGAGAACGATGTCTTAAAACACCAACTGAAGAAGTACGTTGGAGCTGTTCAGATGTTGAGGAGAGATGGCTCTCAGGCAATCGAAGGTAGGAACCATCTGCATCCATTTTGTCTTAACCCTTACCCTCCTAAAATCCTGCTATATCCACTTTGCCGAAATGAGGGATTCAGAAGGACCGAGGGCTGTAGGCCCAAATAATGATTGCTTGTCACTGGGTCAGGGCTTCCAATCTCATCCAAGTCCAATCACATTGATGTGGAGTGACATAGTAGAGGAAGATATTGGAGGATTGATGTCACATGTAGGGAGTACAGGATTATAACCTTTACAGTCCCAAATCCTTGAATACTCAATTGTCAAAATGAAGGATTCAGAAGGACCGAGGGCTGTAGGCCCAAGTAACGATTGCTTGTCACTGGGTCAGGGCTTCCAATCTCATCCAAGTCCAATCACATTGATGTGGAGTGACATAGGAGAGGAGAATAATGGAGGATTGATGTCACATGTAGGTAAGTGGGCCTAGGGAGTACAAGGTTAACCTTTACAGTCCCAAATCCTTCTACATCCAATTGTCAAAATGAAGGATTTTAGATGGACTGGGGTCGGTAGGCCCAATTAGTGATTGCTTATCACAGGGTCAGGCATTCCAAGTTGGGGGTGAAGTGACATAGGAGAGGAGGATATTGGAGGATTGAGTTAATTCACCTGTAGGAAAGTGGACCTAGGAAGTAAGGGTTTGAATGTGTGTGTTTTTTCCACCACTTTATTGTCTTAATTTTTCCATCTCTGCTCTATTTGTCTAGTTGCTACTTCAAACACTGTCTGTAGGATAACGCTACGTCATTTAAAAACTATGTCTGTTGTGATCATATTGTTTTTAACCCTAACTCCCTTTTGTCTTTGTGCTGGGAGACCCTCCCAAATCCTCCGTCATATTTCACTCTGTGGTAACTCAACGACCAAATGTTTGGACTCCGGGCCCAATTTTAAAGAGCTGCTTCAGTTTTGAAAAAGTAGGTAAGCACAAAACAATGTTGCTTACCGGAATAAGTTTACCAGCCAAAATACCATATCACACATACCGTCTTCGACTGGTTTCCCGCTTAGTTTTGCTCAGCAGAAAATTGCTGAGTAGACTTTTCTGCTTAACCAACTCTGGTATTTGGCCCTGGTAAGATGGGTGGGCCTGGTGCCAGGCTAATAGTGGGTGGTTTGAAGGTACATACTGGACCAAAGTCTTGAGAAGGACCTCTGAGGACTTGGGACTGTAAGGTTCAAGATCTGTTGCCTCTTTTTTTGTTACAGGTCTTCCAGGTATACGCGTTGAAGAGCAACAGCCTGCGATTCCTGACCCCAAACCTGGCTTACTCCAAAGGTCGGTAGTTGTACCTTAATTACAAATAAATCAATTACATAAATGTTAAATTTGCACCGGGAATAAAGAATATTATTTGGTTTTACCCTTTCACCGATGTGTGTAAAGCACTGTGTGTAAAGCAATACTCAGTACTTTCCCAAGTTCTGTGAAAACAAAATCCACAGGCATATTACTCGGGTGGGATTCAAACCCACGACCTTTGCCATTCTAGAGCAGATGTCTCACCAACTAGACCACCGAGATTGCCCGGTAGCTAGAGGCAGTTTGAATCCTATGTTTTAGCAGCGAGTACCAGCAGCAGGTACCCAAGAAATATGCATGTGGATTTGTTCACAGAACTCGGGAAAGTACTGAGAATACACTCATTGTTGAAAGGGTTAAACCAAATGAAAACTGTTACAGTTATACAGCAAACGATTTTCCATGATGGCAAAATAAACCACTAAATTATCAAACTCCACTCCTTAAAGTAAAAGGAAGGATTTTGGAGTAAAAAAAAAAGAAAAAGTTAAAAGTTAAGGCAAAAACCAACAATTTACAAACACCAACAGTTTGCTTACTTCCTGTAATAATAGTAATAATAAATATAATAATAATAATAACAATTATATCTTATATAGCGCTTGTATATATATACTAATAAGGTACTCAAGGCACTTGATCAAAGAAAGATTAGTTTTTAAGATGTGTTTTATACATTTTTTGATTGTGAGATTTTTTTTGATTATTTTGATTTATGCAGCTTCATTTATATTATACCCAACTAAACATCATACACATTATTACTTTTTGCATTTTATCGTACATTTACTAAGACATACAAGACAACCGAAGTACATATTTGTGGGGTTCTAAATTCATTGAAGACTATCTCTCCATCTTAGCCGATTTAAAATTGTTTTGATGAAAGTGGATATTTAAGAAGAAGATTTTAAATGTTGTTACTCATTCTTTCAGTGACCAAGAGGCAGATTATGAGCGCAAGTTGATACAAGTTGCCGAGATGCACGGTGAGCTGATGGAGTTCAACGATTACCTCAGTAGACAACTCAAACAACGAGATAATATCGTCAAGAGGCTACGGGAGGAGCTGGTTGATCTTAGAGGGCCTGTGAGTATCATTGGAGAAAGGGGCATTTGTGGGGGGGGGGGCTCATTTTGGGAAAAAAGAAAGTGAATTTTGAGAAGTTTCAGCTCTTAATTTAATTTGGTCTTAGAACCTATTTTTAGACTTTGTTATAACGGTAGACTGGAAATCTAATGCCACACTTCAAAGCCTGTGAATAATGCCAGATACTGTCCGAAGCTAAAATAGTCAGAGCCAAAGTCATTTGATTTGGATACGGTCTAGCCCTCCTACTGTTTGACCAATGATGAGAAAAACTTTGCCTGTGTGCAGTTTGATAATATGTGGTAAGTGCACAGTACACAGTACACAGTTAACCCTCCTACTGACCATTCAATATCATCTACAATGGTTTTGAAGGATAGATAAACTCGGGAATAGTCAGAGCCGAAGTCGTTTGATTTGGACATGGCCTAGCCCTCCTACCGTCTGACCATTCAATATCATCCACTATGATTTTGAAGGATAGATAAAACTGGCCAGCCTATCATTGATGAACACATCTTACACACTTTACATAGACGTACACAGTTTAGTTTTGTGCCCAGTCGTGTCACCACACACAACCCAGGAAGTTGAATGGTTTCAAATGGTTGGTCAACTCACTGAAAAATGTCACCAAGAGTAGGAGGGTTATTAATAAAGTGGCACAGAATTGTTGCCGAGAATGCCCTAAAACTGACATCATTATAGATTTTTTAAGTTGTTCGTTTGATTGTACCCTTCACAGCTACCCCATGACGAAAACAGCATTGCTGGAGCTGAAATTACAGACGCGTAAGTACAAAATGGGTTTCTTTGGAATGTAAAGATTTGTGACCCGCTCTGTGAAAATGAGTCAGATGTTGACAATTTAAAGAATTGGATTATATACATGGCTGGAAAGAACATACCAGCAGCTGTAATTTGGTATATGTCTAAGCTCTGGGGTGTATTGCGTTGCTGAGTTACTCCCGTTTGAAATTAGCCAGTATATCATTTTTTGTTGAAAACGAATTACAAGTAAATTGATGTTTAAAATTACCATTTCGCTCTACATATAAGCAAAAGGATACAAATTAGACTAAAGTATGATCACAAAATTGTTGTTTTGATAGCTTTATTGACTAAAATTTAGTGTTCTGAAAGTTTACCATGCAAATATAGATCTTAAACAAGTAAAAAACAAAAACAAAATAATAATTATTATTATTTTTATTTTTATACTTTTTACATTGAAACGTCCATTAAACAATAATGCATTGGGCAACATCTGACTCATTTTCACAGAGCGGGTCACATTTATTAGTTGTTGAAACCCAATGACGTCATGTTTCAAATTCCGCTCTGAAAAATGTCAGTAATGAACCAAAACATCCCCGTACAAAAATGTAGAGACCCATTTTTTTTACAATGATGTCATCAGATGTTTTGGATGTTAAAACATTTTGCACTGGAAGGGTTTTGGATACAATGGCAATTTAAACCATTTTAACATGAGGTTAGAGTCCTCACATGCGGACTCTATCTATGAGAACATCACAAAGTTGAATTGGTCATTTCCCTTCTTCTTTAAGAACTGCTTCCACCTTACCCTTAACTTATTCACAGATTTGATAAGTCTTTCTTATTTTGGACTGTGCCACTTTGAGGAGAGTAAACTGATTTTTGTTTAGCGCCGTGTCGTTTGTTGTTTTTAATTTTAACAGAGACTCTCTGCAGTCGAACCAACGAGCCTTAGTGAACATCTGGATCCCATCGGCTTTCCTTAGAGGCAAAGGGGGTGATGCTTACCATGTCTATCAGGTACGTTTACTCCGGCTTGACAGTTTTGCCTTATTAAGGGGTACCTCTATGAGGGAATTTGTGTCGTGGCGTGGGTGGCACAGCGCTCACCTCTCACCACTGTGGCCCTTGTTCGATTCCGAAGCTAGGGCCATATGTGAATAGAGTTGTGCTGTGGTTCTCTCCTGTGCCATGAGGCTTTCTCTTCGGGCCCTCCGGTTTTCCTCTCGGGGGAAAAAATAAACACTTTCACTTTCCCCATGACCAGGGGCATGGAGGCAGTCAGGCGATTGCCTCTATCACCTCCATGAAGTATTGGGCCTGCAAAGGGCACCGAAGCCATGACCAGGGGCATGGGGGCGATTGCCTCTATAGACCTTTCCATTGTTGATCAACAAACCGCGCTGGTTGGCATGGAAGGCCGAATGTTAGCAAAACACTCAATCGTGTTGATAGATGTTTCAACAAAATTCAACATTTTCTGCAAACTTTTAATTAAGTAAAGTACCTCTCATGATTGGTTGCTTTGTTTCCAACAAATTCAATACTATTTTTGAATGTTTGTGTAACATTGTTAAAAACTGTGGCTATCTGTTTTTGTTTTGCATTTATGGCCTCGGTTGGCAAAAACTCGGGCTGTGACGTTGCAATAGAAAGGTCTATTGCCTCCATCAAGTATTTGGTCTGCAAGGGGCACCAAAGCAATGACCAGAGCCATGGAGGCGATTGCCTCCAATGCCTCCATGAAGTACTGGGACCGCATTGCCTTGGTGACCCTTGAATTATTCCAGTTGAAGTTTACATTTCCCTCATTGATGAGCTTGAACATCTGAGTGACGTCATCACTTCTAGGGTCAGTTACCTGACCCCACCCATCTGCCCCTTATGTAAATTCATGTTCTGTATCCATGAATATTTCTAGATCTATGTTCGTATCCGAGATGAAGAGTGGAATGTCTACAGGAGGTATACAGAGTTTAGAGAACTTCATCTTAAGATGCGAAAGACCAATGCAATCATCAACACCTTTGATTTCCCTCCAAAGAAAGCTGTTGGAAATAAGGTAAAACCCACCCGAAACAAAGTTTGTGAAAACTGTCAAAAAAGCCCACTGTAAACACCTCATAATTACTGAAAAACTATGTCTAATAGTTCGGGCATTTTCGTTTTTGCTAAGTAGTTTTTTTGTTACCCTGCCTTTCACTTCCGTCGACCCAGTTCGAATCCCGGACCATAGTCTTGCATGTAGATTGGGTTTTCAGTCCCTACCTGATTGTCAGGGGTAAATTTAGTGTTCCTAAATATGGAAACTTGTTTTTAAATTATTTATCTCTGTAAAAAGTTTTTCTATTTGTTCCCTCTTGGCACAACACAGGATTCCAAATTTGTTGAAGGAAGAAGGAAAAAACTCCAGCACTACATTCGTTGTGTCCTCAATTTCTGTGTGAGCAACGCAGCTGAACTTGCTGAGAACCCATGTAAAGAAGTACTACTTGGTATTCTACCATTTTTCATGTGAGTACACTCATGAGGCTTAAAGGAACATTACAGAATTGGTTTTTGCTAACAAAACAGTTGCTGACAGTGTAAGTACTTAATGTAATCCACCGTATACATAAACTGACAAACCTGTAGAAGTTTGAGATCGATCGGCCATCTGGGTCACAAGAAAATAGTGAAAAACACATTTGCATGAAATCATATAGATTCAACAAATGAATAAAACGTTCACTGAGCGATAAACTCCAATCGGAAAATTAGTTTATTCATTTCTCATCAAACATGGCATTTCAGACAGAAATATTTCAAGGGATGTTTTCTACCATTATGATCATTAGACCGTGTAAGTTTTATGTAAATCTGTGATCAAAAAGTGTATTTTACAAGTTTATTTCTTACCAATTCTGTAATGTTCCTTTAACCGTTTAGAGACCATAGCGGCCGGAAACGGCTTCTACCAAAATGCCCATTATCGGCCGAAAAGGTAATTTATGCAATAATTATCTCAAGGATAAAGAACAACGTTATATTAAAACTTATACTGATGTGTGAAAATACTTTTTAAAATAGCCGTGTTAGTCTGATAGATAAAACAAGGAGGGTAGTGGTAGCACTTAAAGACTAACTAATTACATAAAAAAAACTGCATGAGCTTTCGTAGCAGAACAACTACTTCATCAGATGCAATGAAGGGGACAAGCCAAGTACATGTATATATACAAAAAAGTAATGGGTGAATGATGTGTGGTAAAGCACTCTATACTAAGTTCTATATTTAGAACATTGATTTATTTTTTACTTTTTGCAACTTAATATAAAAAAAAGTTGGTTTAAAAAACACTCGTTAACAATAAAACTACTAAAAAACTTCAATACTATAAATACAAACAATTTTGTTAAATTATTACTAAAAGGAAACAAGGCAAGGTAAAGAAACAGTAGCAACTTGATAAACAGAAATTCAAAACAACAGATCAGCGACTGAGTGGAAATTACGTCAAAATTGTGTAAAAAATACACAAGGACACTAACACGGAAATTACAAACGGTATTTTTAACAACTTGGAAATTTGCAATTCTTATCACACATTGGTGCAGGGTAAAACTGAAATGTTATATTGTTTTTGTGATCTAATCTTTGTCTAATATCCTATTCTTTATTTTAATCTTCACTGTTAATCTGATCCTCTTTTCTTAATCCAATCTCTTATCATTAATCCAATCCAGGGATGAACCAACCAGGAAACAGAGCAGAGCTCTGAACACCAACAAATCCAACAAGCTGGTAGCCGGACGTAAACCTGTTCCCCTCACGCCAACATACGACGGATTATGAGGTTCAACAAAGTCTGTGGAAAGACCTTCCTTTTGCGATGACGCAGCCGCAAGTTTTGCCAACCTTGTCTGGCAAAAGTTCAGGTGGCCTTCACTGCAAAATATACAATAATTTATCATTTAATACAAAATTCTATTAAGTTACCCATATCACTGATAAATCGATTGTGCTACCCAAACCAAATAGTACACATATTCTTCATAAAAAAAATTAACTAAAAAAGTCACGTTTGTGCCAACCTGTTGTACATATTGTTATACTCTAGGTCATCCGTACAAAATGGTGGTTAATGTATGTATACAAAAGAAAGGTCTCCATCAGTTTGATCTTTTTCTTGAAGGTCATCTTGGAGTACTGTTAACTGTGATGTTCATTCACTACCAATGCAACCTTTATACCAGATGCACGTACAGCCACCCTGTTTGTGGCAGACACGCAAAAGAGATATAGATGGGTTGCAAATGACGTCATTGACCACCATCTTTGATGAAAAACAATGGAAACGTGCACGCGCTGCGCACAACTCTCAGCCAATGATAGCCTTTCAAGTGTGCAAATTTCATCAAAGATGGCGACCAATGTAAGGTGTCTATTGTACCCATAGAGTTATATATAAGAACTAGAGGGCGCACTGGCAATACTGCGTGCACAAACGCGCCGGGACTGCAAGGAGACACGACCGCCATTTTAATAGAGGGCAAAATTGGGTACGAAGTATATGATGTGCGTATGGTAAATGCACGCGCATCACCGCTCGGTGTTCATGTTGTTGTTTTGCGTACAGTAAAGTAATGGTAGTGGTACTTAAAACATGGCCGCACCACCCGGCGCGACGGTCACGTAACTTGGCTAGTGCGCCCTCTAGTTCTTCTATATAACTCTATGATTGTACCTTATGGTCTCCCAAAATGGCCGACCATGGGCAGACTAAGCACAAAAAATATGGTTACCAGCCAAAATGCCATTTCCACATGTACAATCTGTGACTTTGTATCCTGCCTTTTTTCGCTCAGCAGAAAGGTTTTCAGCAATATTTTCTGCTTAAGCAGCTCTATGAAATTGGGCCCAGGTATGTTGTCAATACAAGCGGTCTACACAACAAGTTTTCATATATCAAATCTATAAGATAAATCCCACTTGACGTCACTCAGTGTAAGTGCACCATCTTTACAGGCAAATAAATCGGCGTAAATTCCGCATTCAGCGTGAATGAGTTCTATTATTCCTTGCATGAGTGGTTGGTGAGCCACTTGGCTGCGTAGAAAAATTTGAATGCTTGACGCGACCCAAAGCCCAATTCCAAGTTGCCCGTAAAGATGGCGTCTATCGGGAACTCTCTATACCCAATTGTCAAATTATTTAAAAAAAAACTTTTTAAAACTTCTCTCGGTCATAATTTGGTTTAACAAATTTTGAGATTGGATTTTTATTGCCTATCTCTCAAGTTCAAATGCAACTTCCGCCATAGAAGGTGGAATTTGATTTTCTGTCCCTATATAGATGTTACATTGGCGCGCTGTGTGGCTCATACACACACACATAAGCAATGAACCTTAATATGCATCGACGCCACCACGCTGCTCTCTGTCTCACAGGTAGAAACGATGATGAAACATTGAAAGCGTACATCTGTGTGCAGGCGGGGCACAGGGCCCTTTCATGGCAAAACAGCCTAATTTGAAAAGATAAAATGTACATGACTCAAGACAGAGATAAAATTGGGACTAAAGTGTAAAAAGAGGCCAAGATAGGACATGCTATATTCAAAACCATACACTGTAATTTGAAAACTTCCAGAAATGAAAAAGCACCCTCAGTTTACCCAGAAATGATCTTATATCAACAACCCAAATTTTTGAGGTGGGCTGTTTTGCTATGATAGAAGGGCCGCACAGGATTGGCAAATGAGCAGCCTTCTTCTGACCTTAAGCAAAGGTCGCCCTAATCGAATAATGTCATGTGATCAAGGACCATAAAGAGTGCCAAGTTAAAACGTTGAATTATAAAATCAGTGCCTGTCTGTTTTTAGGGCTCCAAAGGTAGTCATTTATGTACATAGTATGCAGGTTTTGAGACTTTGCATGATAGAGAAACAATCTAGTTGGGTTTGCGGTATCATCATGCGTATGAAATCTCTCTTACACTACTAGATTGTACATCAATAATGACAAAAACCAATATTCTAAGTTTTAGAAATAACCAGAACTTGAAGTCTTGATTGCATAACATACATTTGTAGGAGTTATTATCAATCGTGACTAAGATGGGAACAGAATGATTAAAGTCGACTCTGCAAAGTGAAGAATATTTAAACGGCACAATGCAACAATGGAAAAAAAAATAAACAAAAACAATGTGTGGGTTTTGAGGCTTTCAGGCTTAAAGAAAAAAAATGCCATTGAAATTATTTTTGAATGTTTTTAACTAAAAGTTTTTCTTTTTTTTAAATGCACACTCATACCCTGAATCACCATTAAATTCAGAAATTCTGTGAACCTAGGCGTGCCCAGTATTTTCACCAGTATTTTGTAAATGTTGTACATCTAAAGTGTATGGCATTTTGTTATCCATTTGATTTTTTCAGAAATTATTGTCAATACTTTATTTCATTGTAAAAAAAAGACATCCTAAGAGTATAATATATAATATTTTGGTCATGCAATATGTTTGCTTGCAGCGTTACCATCAATTTAAAAAAATCCAAGAGGTATTATTTAAAATAAGTTACACAGGCTTTATAAGTACTAAAACAGGTATCATGTGAAAGGAGAAAACCTGTCCGGAAACATAAAGGGTTTTTAAATCCTTGACAAATTTGTTCATGGCAGATCTTTAGAATATCTAATGAAAATGGACTTAGAAGCAGTATTCATTCATTATTTTCAGGTTGATTTGTTTTACTATGCCCTTTACCATAAAGTGCGCGTTTGTTTTTAAGATGACGATTTTTAGTGCTATAATTTTTGGCAAAGTTTTAATCATCTCTGCGGCTCAGTGATTTTTAGTGCTTTAATATTCAGGGTCAGCCAAAATAGTTTGGTTTTAATGAAGAGTTATGTCATTGGTTTCTGGGAGGTATAAAAAACACACCTTACAGTCAACCTGGGAAACATTTCATCATAAAATTTGGATGGTGAAGAGCATCAGTGGATTCAGCAGTTAGTTGGAAATTCACGGTAAAGTGCAGATTTTCTTTTTTTGAGGTGACAATTTTTAAGCAGCATTCTCGCTTGCAGCATTTGAAATCGAGCCGCGGTTGTGTGATTGTTAACCTGCAACCATTTTTGTCAAGTGCCCTGTATGCTGTTACAAGCCATGCATACTGATTCTGATTTTACAAAAGATGGTGCCTGACTATTTTCCATACAGCCTCTTTTTGGTTGTGCTAGAAAAAAGCAAGATGTCTGCACGATTTAAAGACTGTCCATTAATTGCGATCCGCCCAATCAGGTGAAGGTTTAAGTGTAAGAACTGAAAGGCATTTTTTGTGTGCTACCTTTCTGTTTAAAGGAACATTACAGAATTGGTAAGAAAAAAACTTGTAAAATATACTTTTTGATCACAGATTTACATAAAACTTACACGGTCTATAAATGATGATGATAGTAGAAAACATCCCTTGAAATATTTCTGTCTGAAATGCCATATTTGATGAGAAATGAATAAACAAATTTTCTGATTGGAGTTTATCGCTCAGTGAGCGTTTTATTCATTTGTTGAATCTACATGATTTCAGGCAAATGTGTAATCGGTTTTTCACTATTTTCTCATGACCCAGATGGCCGATCGATCTCAAACTTCTTCGGGGTTATTAGTTTATGTATATGGTGGATTACATCAAGTGCTTAGGCCTACACTGCCAGCAATTGTTTTATTGGCAAAACCAATTCTGTAATGTTCCTTTAAAAGATTTCTTTTTGTGCTTGACAAAAATAGCAATTAAGTATACTTGCAAATGTAAAAAGCAAATGATAAATACTTAATCAAATTAAATCGTCATTCAGCAAGTATGGACGTGTTATGTGTGCCATGTACACCCTAAATTATTAATCACGTGTAGAGATAATTATGAATTTTATTTTAATAATTATGGAAATTTAAGATTCAACCGATTTTTTTAATTGCTATCAGGAAAAAAAAAGAGATAATTTGAATTTTTGCCCAACGCTGGAAAATATTTGTGGCGAGGCAAGAACTGATAACCTAACTAAAAAGAAAAATCGTCTTGAAATTAGTGGTGATTGATACTGTTTGTGATGCTCAAGTTAATTTTGTAAACAAGAAACAATGCATGCATCTTTTTTACTTGAGGCAAACTGTATTTAATGTTTATGGTCGAAATGCAATGTTCTGAAGAACTTCACTGTGAAGAAGGCGTTGCATGTTCTTGTGGCAGGCATTTTTTATTGTTTATGTACACAATTTTTTAATTCGTGTGTGACAGCTTATCAGTGTATGTTGAAACATTAAATCATGACAATTTAAAGATAAATAAATGTATTTATTGTGTCCATCTGTTACAGCTATTGTTTTGTTGTAATACCCGGTATCTCCTTTGTGCTCGGACCAGAAACTGTTTGAAGTTCATGCAATGTTTGGTCAGTTTGTGAAATTAGATTCAGTTTGAACATCTCTATGGATTTGGTTTGAAACTGCTTTGAATATATCGATGCTGAAATTCGACTCCCTGTAATATTGCACAACTATTCGTCATTATTGTTCCAAGGCTGCAAAAAAGTTTCTGCATGCAAATTTTTTGTTGTGAGGCAGCGCCCTCAAGAGTTGACCTTTACTTGCAGAAAGTATGGGTCATACCAATAATGTTTAAAAGGGTTGTTCTTGAAATTCGTACAAAAACAAATCAAAATCGATTGCTATTTTTAGACATGTTTCCCCCAAAATATGTTTGACATTTCGGTATAAATTCATAATATATAACTAGTGATGTAAATAATGTATAAGAGAGAAAACACTTCTGTGTTTTCAGTTTTTATTTATTTTTTATATTCCCTAAAAAGGACACTGGTACATCTCTGTAGGTGACGATTGCTAAGTATTGCACTAGCCACACAACACACCGAAGTAGATCCAAGCTGTCTTCAAAAGTCACCTTTCCTGCGTCCTTCTGACAGGACTTCCTTATAATTGTTACTCATCCCAGGGTCGTAGAGGTTGCCATTTATTGCATCATTTGATGGAAATATAAAGGAGACGCCAGTAGCTTCTGAAATGTTACTTCAATGATGATTCTTTTACCGAAAGCAAGATTATCACGGACACGGACCTAGCAAAATAAAAACAACACCTGTGTAAGACTACTGAGTACTGTGACTGTACATACATGTACATTGTGTTAACACATCAAGTGTTCAAGGTTCAACTATTTGAGGTGATGAAAGGATACCTTTTGCCGTTTTTATCACAGGATTTTCATTATATTAAAACCGAGTTAATCAAGAGCCACCAAAGCAGTTTACATTTGATAAATTCTCCATCAACGAAAGTGTTTATTTTATGAAGTGTATATGCAGCCGACTTGCGACTACAGCCAGCCCAGGAGACGACGAGCGAAGACACTCACACTGTCTGCAGTGCCACTGAACTGAAGACCTAATTGTTCTTTCAAGTTTACCTCTGGTCTGCTGGATTGAGTTCTTCTGTTTTATCGGTGCATTGCCATTGTTACAACATTTCACAACTTTAACGCAGTCTGATTGACAGAATGTGCTACATTAATTAATTCCTTACATATAAATTCAGCAGGAAACCTGGTAAGTTTCTTATTCTTAAAACAAAAATTAAATAAATGAAAATTCAAAGTGCAATGTCAGAAATTGGTCACAATACTCAAAAGTTGTTTTTAAAAAAAAGGATTGGCAGATGAATTATCATTACAGGAGAAATGTATTAATTTGACATTGCAACTTAGTTTTGTTTACACCAATTCTAAATGGATCACCATCTCAAAGAATAGCTCTTTATCTCCCCAGGCATGTGCCTCATATTTATAAGCATGACAAGTATTTATGTTTTTAATATTTGGTTTAATTAAGTGATGTTTTTTATCGTTACCAATCCTGTATAATTTAATACCTTTAACCCTGGCTTCCCAGTACATTGTACGTTGCTAGAAGGACTCAAACATCAAACAGGGATCCCAATATTCAGAGAAGCCCAAGGGTGTAGCCAACCAGGGCGGTGTAGGGACTTAACAAAGACAAATTTACGAGAGCAGGACTGGAACCTGAGACCTGTGGTTTAGCGGTTCTGCTTGTAACTGATAATAGGGAGAGCGCCAACATACATAGGGCTACTATAGATGGATAGCTCAGTTGGCAGAGCACCGACATGGAGGTCACAGATTCAAGTCCCGCTCTAGTAAACAAACAAAATTATTTAAAATTTACCCAGTCAGTTTCCCTTGTGGTTTATTACTTGATTTTTGTTTTAAAGTACAATTTTTCTTTCCAATCTTTTCAAAGAAAATATGTAGCTGTTTGTTTTAAAGTAACAATTTTTCTCAGCAAAAAGAGTTATTATTACTTTCTTAAGAAATGTTTCATTAAGCCAACGACTGCATGCATGTTGTCCATGGATTCATTTACTGGAAAATAGGGACTTGATAATTGACAGCCAACTTTTGGGGACTTTTACGTTACTTAAAGACTGAAAATAATGAGCAATGACAATATTTCAAATTCTCTGTAGAGAAATTTAAAAATCAACTCTTATTTGCCATATATTTTAAACAATCTTCTAACATAATTTCACCAAAACTAAACCACTTGAACCAATTCATTGTAACTCCCTTTTTTGTGTGTAAAATTTGTTTACTCTGACAAAAAAAATACTAATTTCCCGCAGAGAAAACCCAACTTCAAAAATGTGTGCTGCAATAGTAAATAACTTCCTCCCGGATCATGAAGATGTGAAGTCACCGACGACACCAGACATGCCGGAGGGTGCTCACCTGTTTGCACCCGAGAGTAACGACCTAACCAACGGTGACTCACAACTCTTAAATGAACTCTCTGCCAAGGTACGGAAGACCATGACATTTTAAAAGTACTTTTCCCCCAGTAAGTGATTCCCCTTTCAAATTTTGTGCGTCATCTTCCTTTTTTAAGAAACCATCTTAAAGAATTTGCTCATAACTTATCTGCTTTGCTTTGTTTACAACCTTGTCTAGTGGGCCACAATTCAATAAGAAAACTTTGGAGTAAGTCTGAAACTTCAGTTCGGGTGCCTTTTGTAATCTAGAGCATTGTTTGAAACAAAAACAACCAGTAAACGCCAGGAATTTGACGACTTTGCCCTGTTGCCCTTGTCTTGGCCTTGATGCCACTTTATTAGGAACCTTTAAGGCCATGTCAAATGGGAAAACTTACAGGCAACCAGTCCCAGGCAACCTTCAAGAAGAACATTCATTCACATTTCAGTTTTCTTTAACAGTGAGTTAAAGCTAGAAGACTGTCTGTTGTACTACCGAAGTGTTCCTTACAAGGCACAAGTGCATGCAGTACGTGCAGTTGGTTTCCTCCAAGTTGCCTGAAAAAATTGCCCTGTGTAGCATTGTTCTCTTTTAATTGAAGTGACCCTTTGCAAACGGTAAAATTGCCTTGCCCTCTTAAAGATAAACCAGGCCTGCCATTACGAAACATTTTGGGCAAGGTAGACACGGCTGATGAAAGCTGTGTGCATGGTTCCATGAATAAATATCAGTTTTGGTCTAAGAGATCACGAGTTTCCTCAACCTAGAGTGGTTGTTTTACAAATTGTGCATTTTGTCTTAAACATAGAACAAACTGTGTTAGCCAAGTACGGAGATGTCGATTTACTACAAGAAACAGCTGAAAGCAGAGATTAGAAGACGGAACAGGGAGAGACGGGTAGAGACTGAGAGGACAGGGCGGTGAGTCAGGAAGTCAATTTGTTTCACACCCCTGGGGAAGACCTGGGGTCGATTTCACAAAGCACTAAGATTCATCTTAAGATGAGTTATCAGTATTACCATAGTGATTTGTATTGTGACATCACTCTTTGCTAAGCAGCTGCGATGGATTTGCAGTTACGATCAGTCTGAACTCTTTGTGAAATCGAGCCCTGGGCTCAATTTCAAAGAGCTGCTTAAGCAGAAAATATTGCTTTTAACAATTGCCTACTAAGCAGAAATGAGCAGGATACCAGTCACAAATTGTACATGTGATATGGTAGTTTGGCTGGTAACTTTATCGGGGTAAGCACAATTTTGTTGTGCTTAGCTATTTTTTGTGCTTTAAAAGCAGCTCTATGAAGTTGGACCCAGGGCTCAGTTTTTGCAAGTTGAGCTTCTTGCACTACCGAGTCATTCAACACTTTGAGTTGAGAAGGACTAATGTTTGTAATGTTTAAAATGCGAGTTCATTTACAACTTTTTTTCGTAGATTAGGAACCAGTTTAGGTTCAAGAATATTGGAACTGAAAATATCCGTTAAAAAAACATGGAAATTTGGCCCCCTTCCCATACTCCTGTGAAAATGGGCATACTTCAGATTAAAACCTTGGACTCTTGGTAATATTTTCCGCCGAGGTAACCAACCATTTTAAACCATTCAACTGTAGGGGTTGTGTATGGTGGCACACCTGTCATATTTCTGGCAGGCATAGTTTATCATTCAAAACCTCAGTGGATAATACTGAACGGTCAGAAAGTAGGAGGGTTGACTGTGTACTGTGTAGATGCCTTCACCACTTGATATCATATTACAGGCTTGCATAGTTTATCACTCAAAATCACGGCAGATCATAATGGATGATCAAACAGTAGGAGGGTTGCCTTTGAGTAACGCATCCTGTATGTAGTGTAACTTTTTAATTATTTTTTACATGCATTTAGGAGATGGCAAAGATGGTGGACTCACCCGCGAGGAAATGGATGCTTCCGTTGCTACCTTGGATTGTTTATCTCAGTCGCTAGGTGCAGATATGGTCTTATTACGAGAGCGCCAGCTAGAGACTGGTTTCGTTGCTGACTTCCTGGTGAGGAAGCGTGCAGATGAACGAGACTTTGTTGAAGTTCGGTGAGTAGTCAGGGTTCAAGAAAAAAATATTAATTAAATACTGGAGTTATCAACTAAGAGACCACACCACACCATTATTTCGCAAATTTACTCTTCTTACTCTTTCCAATATCAACAGTCTCCAACAAAAACATTTTTATGTTCAAATTCTTCAATAATTTACTCCCTCCAACTCTTCAAAATCTTTTTCAGTTAAACAGATCTGTTCACGGTTATAATACACAGTCTTGTTCAAAAGTTCACATTCCGCTCGTTAAAACCACTCTCTCTCTCTCAACATTTTATTACGTTCTCGGGGCCTGTTAACTGGAACAGTCTCCCTGTATCACTTTGTGAATGTAAATCACTCGCTCTTTGCTTACTCTTTTTAAACAAAAATTGAAATATGCTTTAATCCACCAGCCGTTTCAGTAAACTCTTTTTAACATACTTTTACTGTTACTGGACCCCCCCTCCCCCACCACCAATTGAATTATATCTCAACTTACCACTGTTGCTAGTCGTCGACGTACACGTAAACACACACTGTTATTGTTACTTGTTGTAGGTGTTATTTTTTTTATTCGTCTATTGTAAAGCTGTTGTTTTGTTTCATTTTGTTGGTTGTTCCTTGACAAGCCCTGCTTTTTGGAACGTGCCTCCACATTCATATTTATATCAACTGTACTTTTTTTTTCTTGATGACGATATGTGGGAATAAACGTTGCTTTGAATTGAATTGAATCTTACAATACATCATTGTAATGAAAGAGTAAATTCCTTCCCATTGTACTTTGAAAATTGGTGGTAATGTTTCTTTTTTTGAGAACACATCACGAGTTTGTCAGTGATTTTTTCCTAGTTTTGTTTATTTTGATTTGGGCAAAACAGGAGAATTTAATGAACGTATGAATTTGCATCGGGATCGAAAATAATAATTTGATTTAACAATACACCGATGTGTGATGAGCACTGTATACTCAATGCTTTCTCGAGTCCTACAAGAACAAAATCCACAGGCATAGACTAGTACTCTGGTGGGGTTTGAACCCACGGCCCCTTCACATTATAGAGTAGATATCTAGCAGTAACTAGCAGCAATTACTGCCAACATTTTGCATCGGGATAAAGAGTAATATTTTGATTTAAACTATGTACCACATCAGGACGATGTTACTGGACTCAAGTTCGTAAACACTAATATTTCTTATTATAAAAATCATCATCTCACACTTTTTTAAAGGGTGTGTACAACATTGGTCAGTTTAAAAATATAAATGTTTATAAAACTTACATGGTATAAAGATGGTCATGGTGGAAAACTTTCTGAACTAGTTTTGCTTGAAATGCTATAGTTTTTAGGAAATGAGTAAAACAGTAAGTCTTTATCGCGCGTGTCCCAAACCCGATGTTTGAAAACAGTGAAAACATATAACGGGGTTTTTCACTGTTTTCTCATGACTCCAAAAACTGATTGAGCTTAACATTTCACAGGTTTGTTATTTCATGTATACGTTGGGTCACATAAAGTGCGGATACTAGTCTTTGAAAATTACCAATGTGTACGTGTGCTTTAAAGAATTAATTCTTGTATTTTCCTTTTCAATACTTTTGTGGATTCAAACTTTTAATCTTAGATTACAAATGATGCTTTCTTTGATCCATGACAGTGTTGCAGTGGTAGGCAATGTAGACGCCGGTAAGAGTACATTATTAGGTGTACTCACTCACTCAGAGCTGGACAATGGCAGGGGGCTGGCCCGGCAGAAGCTCTTCAGACACAAGCACGAGGTGGAATCGGGAAGAACGAGCAGCGTCGGGAACGACATCCTGGGATTCGACAGCAAGGGGAACGTTGTGAACAAACCCGATACGCACGGTAGGTTTAAGGCATTGAGAATTCTTCCCCCCCCCCCCTCTCCCCGACCACATCCAACGTCCATCATTACACTTATCGAAAAGAGAAGGGGTTCGCCCCTGTGTTCCTGGTTTGATTGGCTGCATATTGCGCCGCAGCACCTTGTAAACCATTACATGGTGCTATGTAAAGGAATAGGTCTAATACTTTAAAAAATGTACATCCACAATACCTTGCAGGAAAATACTGAATGTTGAAGTGCCTTGAGCGTCATTGAGTGACGGATATGAGCGCTATATAAGAAGCCACTATTATTACATTGTAAACTAAGTTGTTTTGGCTGCTTGGTTTCTAAACTCGGCAAACTTTAGGCAGAATCAAGGGTGAAGGTGAATGCCAAAGTGAAGGATTCAGATGGACTGGGGCCAGAGGGCCAAATAATAAGTGCTTTCTCCAGGGTCTGGCATTACAATCGTACCCAAGTCCAAACAATTTTATGTGGATTGACATAGGAGAAGAGTGTATGGGAGGATTGAGGCCTCGTGCCAGCAAAAATAGCTTGTCTGTAAGGATTATACAAATAATGACTTGGTTATTTGGGACTGTATTGTACCCGTGGCGTGTCGAGACCGAGCGGTTAAGAGTACCGGACTCAAGCTCTGCTGTTTCTGATCAGTCGAGTGTGGGTTCGAGTCATAGTGTTAGCCAGAGGGGTGTCTGGGTGTCTTTTGGACACCCTGTTTTAAATTTGGACACCCCTTTTCTGTCATTTACGTGTAAATGTATTGTATGTTAGCAATTTGGACACCCAGTTTTTAATTCAGCAAATTTGGACACCCTTTTACCAATCCTGGCTAAAACCTTGGCTTCAAGTCCTGTTCTTGACACTTGTGTCCTTAAGTAAGACTGCTCCGTCCTTCAGGTGTGATAATGCCATTGTGTAATGCATGTAAAAGACCCTGGTTGTACTTATCTCTGTTGAGAAGGGGTTTGCCCCAGTGCTTCTGGGAGTGGCTGCTGAATGCACCGCAGCACCTTATGAACCCTTATAAGGTGCTACATAAATGGGTCTCATAATTCAAAAATCTCAAAAACCTGTCTTAAATGTTTCTCTTTGTTCAAGCGCCTTGAATACCTTATTGGTGGATACGTGTGCTAGATAAGACTCTGGGCCCAATTTCATAGAGCTGCTTAAGCAGAAAATGTTGCTTAACAATTGCCTGCTAAGCAGAAATGAGCAGGAGACCAGTCACAAATTGCACATGTGATATGGTAGTTTGGCTGGTAACCTTATTCTGGTAAGCATAATTTTGTTGTGCTCAGTTACTTTTTGTGCTTAAGCAGCTCTATGAAATTGGGCCCTGGTGTTATTCACCATATCTGAAAAGTTTCCAATACCAATGTTAATTGACTTCTTCTGTTGACCAACAGGTGGTACTCTGGACTGGTTGAGAATATGTGAGACCTCCTCCAAAGTCATCACCTTCATCGACCTCGCTGGACACGAAAAATACCTGAAAACAACCGTCTTCGGAATGACGGGGCACGCGCCGGACTTTGGAATGCTTATGGTAAGTTTCACCAAATCACCGTGGCTCAATTTTAGAAAAACATCGCTTGATAATTCTCTGTTAAGCAAAAATGTGCAGGATACCAGTCACAGATTTTACCTTTGACATGGTATTATGGTCGGTAACCTTATTCTGGTAAGCATGATCTTGTGTTGCTCAGCTACTTATTGTGCTTAAGCAGCTCTGTGAAATTGGGCCATCATGTATGCAAAATGACTGAAAGTAAAAAAAAATTCCCCCTGAAATTACCACCAGTATATAAAAAACATGATCTGTCTGACCTTTGGCTTTCTAAGCACCTAAATGTTTTGCTCAGCAGAAATGGGTTACCAGCTAAAATATGTTTTGTGTAAGTGACTGGTTTTTTCATTTCACTAAGCAAATTTGCTGAGGTTCCTGTTTTGCCTTAAGTAGACCTTTGATCTTCAACCTGGAGAAGTCTAGACAAAAAACTTGATTTCTGACAAGAAAACCTTGGCTTTTTTATCTTTATTTTTCTTAATTAGGTTGGAAGTAATGCAGGAATAATCGGCATGACCAAGGAGCATCTAGGCCTTGCCCTGGCCCTGAGCGTACCCGTCTTTGTTGTCGTCACCAAGATCGACATGTGCCCGCCGAACGTCTTGGCAGAGACCATGAAGCTGCTCCAGAGAATTCTCAAATCTCCCGGTTGCAGGAAGATCCCCGTGCTGGTCAACAACCACGACGATGTCGTCATGGCAGCAACAAACTTCAGCTCCGAAAGGTGAGGACAACTACTCAAAATTTTGTTTTTCAAGATCCTTTTCCAAACCGCTGATATTCTGAGAAATTAAGAATTAAAAGTTTTGTTGTAATAGAGTTTTCAGTTATAGGTGTCGCTCTACAAGTTTAAAAATGTCTGCTTTATGTTTTATGAAACTAGTCCCAGTGAGTGTTGAAAGTGAGTACACAACTCTGTAAGCAGAAAATGAATTGCCTAAACACAGGGTGTCGTGCTAAACCCAAAGTGAATTTGGCCACAGTCCTTCTGCATCTGCTGAGGTGCTGTTCAATACTCCATGTTTGGTTTGCAGTTGGAGTAAACCAAGTAGGGTCAGGAGTGCACATGAACGCTTTGCACAGTACATGGGACCTATGGCTTTAGATAGATAGATAGATAGATAGATAGATAGACAGATAGCATTTATTGTCCACATTTATTTAAACAAATAAATTTGATTTCCATTGGCAGATAGGTAAAGCAACAAGCAATATGTATGTTACAACATGTACACACAAAGTACAACGACCAACTACCATAAAAATGCAAAAATTCAATATGTACACACAAAGTTCAGTGAACACTAAAAAACTACAAAAAAAGAATAACAAAATACAGCATAAACAGAAAATTAAAATCTGATGAAGCAATAATGGTTAACACCTTGACTTACCCCATAGTAGATGCTATGCCTGTGGTTTCTTGGGCTGGTAGTACAACGTTGTGCTGCCCTCTGTAGGTCAAGAATTAAAATAGTTTTCCGTATAAAACATATTGAGTGCATTAGGGGACACAATGGAGTTATTTTTGATGGTTTCAGCCATTGCGCCTGGGCACCAGCGGTTGTCAGGGTTCTGCCCAGGATTTCTTTAGTGGTGAAAAAATGTTTCCCTGGAAACCATTGTGAGATTGATCATATAAATATAAGTACTCAAAATGAATGGCTTTGGATACCATTTTTACTGGTAAATACCCAATTTAACATTTCGTTTAAAAAACATTTGAAAGAAAATTGAAAGTGTAATTTAAAAATTTTGAAAATGTGTGGTGGTTGGATACAGAGAAAATTCTGCCAGTGGTGGTTGGGAAATCCTGAGTGCCGGGCGGGTTTTCCTGCACCGACCACTGTGGGCAGAACCCTGGGTGGTGTATCAAAAACTGCAGCAGTCAAAGTGTTAAATGTCTTGCTTTAGGTCCTACACTCTGCTGATCAGAAACACCAGAGCTTGAGTCTGGTGCACTCGGCCACGGTGGCCACTGACCTTAGTTCAGATTACCATGAAACTGTTGCATTTTTTTGTTTGCCAAAATGAAGAGTTTTCTCTCGTTGACTTCTATTTTTCCCCCAGAGTGTGCCCGATCTTTCAAGTGTCCAATGTCACCGGTGAGAATCTACCTCTACTTAAGACGTTCCTCAACCTCCTCTCAACCAGAATGCACTGCGACATAACGGAGCCGGCCGAGTTCCAGATTGACGAAACCTATTCAGTGCCGGTAAGTCCCAACTAGTGATACTCACATTTCAACCTGTTTTTTTCTTTGTTCAACCCCAAAATAGTTAAAAGTTTGACCAGTCAGTTTCCCTTGTGGTTTATTACTTGATATTTTGAAATAAAAAGTCACATCCCTTAAGGTGATCCCTCTGCTGCCGCTTCCCAGGTTGTATCGTAAATGTGGGTGTGATCCCTTGCTATATTGAAGTTAAGAGTTGTATGACTTCTGACTCACTGGCACCCCTCGAACAAAGATATTGACACAATAGGGAGAGGGACAACATTAGGCTAGTTAGCTCAGTTGGTAAAGTGCTGGAGCGTTGATCCTGAGGTCCCAGGTTGAAGTCTCACTCTAGTAAATTTTTCTTTGTTCACCCCAAAATGAAGTTTAAATTAAACGGAAGCAGAAATTGTGCCCAGTTCTACACATTTCTGTTTATAGAATTTCTTGAATGGTTTCTTTCAAATCCCTCAATTGACCCAATTCACATGACATTAACATCACAGTAAATCTTGATTGTGCCATTTTGGGAGTCGGTTTCCCTGTTATTGCCAATAATGCCTTAAAACACAATCGCCAAATCTTCATACGCAATTTTGACTCCCGAAACGGCAGACCATGGATTCAAAGGCTGCATGTGGTATCGTCGGGCAGCGTCAATTGGGGTTAAAATCCTGATTGGGTTGTTATCCTATTTGATGTCTTTATAAAGTCACTTTATAATTGTTTGATTTTTTTTGTCATGTAGGGTGTGGGAACGGTTGTATCCGGCACAACGTTAAAGGGTCTGATCAGTGTGAACGACACGTTACTCCTGGGCCCCGACCCCCAGGGGAACTTCCAGCCGGTCATCGTCAAGAGTATCCACCGGAAGCGGATGCCGGTGAGGATCGTCAAGGGAGGGCAGACGGCCTCCTTCGCTCTCAAGAAGGTTGGTTAACAAGTCTCATCACGACCACCTTACTAAGACAAACAATTCTTGCAATCAAACTAATGTCTCTGTTCTGCAAAATTTTTGAAATATCTTAGTATCAACGATGCTAAGAAATGCAGAGGCAAAGTATACCTTTGGTTTTTTGGAACCGTTCAAATATTTTATTGCAAAAAATTAGTTAGTGGCCTGACGTTTCGACCCTAGCAGAGTCTTTCTCGAAGGCTAAAAGATATAAAATATTTTATTCCTAGATATAAATGTGGCTCAATACAAAAACAAACAAAAAATTGAAAATTTCATTTCAAAAGGTTGTAGCGATTTTGAGATATCGCTGAAAATCTTGAGCAGTTATGTCCACACAATCTGAGAAATGTTTCAGATTGAAATTTTTTTGAATCCCTCTCTAAAACCACATTCCTTTGAAGAGAATTTTTTTTTTCAAAATGTTTTACATTATCAACAGTTTTATGGTCATTAATTTTTGGAGTCATTACCAAAGGTATACCCTCCCTTTAAACTTCCAGGGGTAAGGGGAAACTTGTTTACGTTGAAATAATAATTTGTAAAAAATCTAGGAAAAAAACCCAAAACAAACTGAAACACATTGAAGCCAGGAAAGCAAAACTTTCAACACCTTTTAAAACATTCTTGGATGTAGTTAGATCCCAGAAGCTGAAGTTAACTCCTAATTCAAATTGTGTTATAAGTAAAATTATCAACGACTGAATGACCATCATATTATTTGGTTTTTACCCTTACACCGATGTGTGTAAAGCACTGTATACTCAGTACTTTCCCCGAGTCCTGTGAAAAAACAAAAATCCAAAACCAAAACACATTCTTTATCCCTGATGCAAATTTTACATTAAATGACTATCAATCTGTTTGCTTCTCTGTTCCAGCAAATTAAACGTTCCCACATCAGGAAAGGTATGGTGATGGTATCGGCCTACTCCAAGCCAGAGGCATGCTGGGAGTTTGAAGGGGAGATTCTGGTACTACACCACCCGACGACAATAAGCACCCGCTACCAGGCCATGGGTAAGTTCTGAAAGGACAATCGCATATGGCATGATTGGCTAGTGCGTAAAGGGCTTGCCTCCAACCACTGTGGCCCTAGTTTGATGCCCAGCTAAGGCTATAGACCCATTGCACAACGCGCAGCGCGCGTCTCCTGTCCGCCAATTTGAGTTTCAAAACGTGCACAAAAGGATGGTACAAGTGTTTACACGCGCATTGGTGCAGAAACACGTGTACCATCCTTTTGTGCACGTTTTGACACCCAAATTGGCGGACAGGAGACGCTCGTGAGTAAAGCGCTCGCCTCTCACCACTGTGGCCCTGGTTCGATGCCCGGCTAAGACTGGGTATGTGAGTAGAGTTGTGCGATGGTTCTCTCCTTTGCCACAAGGGTTATTCTCCGGGCATTCTGTTTTTCCTCCCTTTGGAAGAATCAAACATTTTTGATCTCTGACTTTGCTCCGCGGTCATACATGAGTCAATGTAGCTGGCTGACAAAAGCACATTGATATGCCGGCGGCTTTGCCACATTGGCCAAGTTCGCGCAAGGAACAATGGTTAACTAGTGGTGACATACGTAGGGCATGCGCACAGAAGTTCTAGTGCAAACGACTCTAGTCATGTCATGTCAACACGACCGGCGACTCAACATACGATATCAGTTTCTTATAACTGGTCCACTCTGCACTGTGCTATGAAAACGGCTATTGGTAACCAGCGATGCGACCATGCCCAGTAGGCTGGTTCCAAATAGTCAACTAGTGGTCCATCTATCGTCGACTAGACAGAGTTCGGGCTAAGTTAGTCGAACTATGGTCAACAGTAGTCCTTGCGCGAACTTGGCCTCTGTAGCAGCATCCTTCTCAGCTGCGAGTAAGAATGATTAGCATCCAATATTATAATTTGTATATCGTCTCAGCTTTGTGTAAACTTTCAACTATAACCCCATTGTCGGTAACCTTCTGGCTGGATGTGATCCAACTATAAATGCAAATGACACCCATTGACCCAATTCACCGTACGTGATCACCTACGATAAATCTTGGTTGCTCCATTTTGGGCGTCAAATTCCCTTTGTTTTACTGTGCAGTTCGCATTTTAGGGCAATGCACGTGCATATCTTTACATTCATTCCAAAATGGCGGGACCATGGGCAGACAGTAGCTGCAGACAGCAGTCAGTGCAAGGGGTCGGTACTATTTCTAGTTTTATGCTCATACTGATATTTGATAAAGCACTGTGTACTCAGTGCTGTGGGAGTCCTGTTGAGAAAAAAAAAAACACAGACATCTCACTTGGGATTTGAACCCACAACCTTTTGCATTATAGAGCAGTTGGCTTATTAGGTAGACAACCAAACTTGCCTGTTGACCAGTTCTAATGGTATAATAAACAGTGGTTACAGAAAACCTAAACACAGACCTAGGCTATTATACTAGACGGATGGAAGCAGGGGACCAGGGATCGATTTCATACACAGCGCTAAGATTGGTCTTATGTGCAAATTAGTCTTAATTGCTAAGCAAAGTGTGATGTCACAGTGCAAATCTCTGAGGTAATAATGGCAACTCATCTTGAGATGATTCTTAGTGCTTTGTGAAATCGAGCTCAGTCACACCCCGCCCCTCAAGGGGACTGGAACCCACCCTTAACCATAAATGAAGTTCATCTTTGATCTGAGCCCAATCGCGTTCTTGTTTTTTTCCTCAGTTCACGTTGGGAGCATACGACAGACAGCGTCCATTATCTTCATGAGTAAAGAGCATTTACGAACCGGAGACAAGGCCCAAGTTCGCTTCAGATTCATTAAGAACCCAGAGTTCCTTCATCCAGACAGTCGCATGGTCTTCAGGTGAGACGCCATCTTTGGTCATTCAAGTTGGCTCGGTGGTTTTCTTCGCTGACTTTCACCTTTGTGGACCTCCCCCCTGCTTTTTGTGTCATTCCTTTTATATTGTGAATTTTTTTGTTTTTTGTACTGAAATGGTAAATTTGAACGGACTGTAATTTTTATGTATTTAACTTTTTGATGTAAAGGCCGAATTGAGTTTCTTGAGGAGGACCAAGTTTTGAATTTGTTTGTCCTTCTCTAGACTTTTACAATGAAAGTTGGCCATTTTGTATTTCTTCATTGCAACTTAACACTAGCCAAACTGAGGCTGGAATGAGTATTTGTTGATGTGATTACATTAAAAAACTTCAATGACGACCTAACGTTTGTTGATGTGTTGTTTGCCGTTTTCAGGGAAGGCAGAACCAAAGCCGTCGGGCGCATCACCAAGACCCACCCCCATGTGTCGCTCAACGTCCTCAAGAACAAGCAGAAGCTCGGGAAGGGTAGGGGTCAAGCAGCCGGCCCCAAACCCCCGGACAACATGCCGGGTCGATACACCACGGGTGGCCCGGGGGCAAAGGGCGGGCGCCGAAGCCGCCACCGAAAGGCCAGGGAGGCGGGGGATGATCCCGAGGAAGAGAGGCACCAAGACGAAGAAAAGCCGAGCTCGTCCGGGTCAGGGACTCAAGTTTAACACTCGGAGGAAAAAACACTGTGTGCACAGTGCTTTGTTATACATCAAGTGTATTGCAAACATTTCTAATCATTCATGTTGAAGTAATTTTCTTTTAACTTGAAAGGCTCCTTTTTATTTAAATTCTTTTTACAAATTTCTACTCCGAGGGTAAATTTCCAAACCGTGTATTTTTTGACACACGTGGCTTTCATTTGATATGTGCCATGATTTTTAGTTGATATGAGGGGAAGGTTTTTAACATTTGTTTGTCTTTTTGTTTTTTTAAGCCTAGACTTTTAAACTTGCAATTTATGATTTCACACAGTAATCTTAACTTTGTTTTCACACCATGGCTTAAAATGATGCGCTTGCTTGTCATATCAATACACAGGGTAACAACAACAAAAAATGGTCGTCGAACAAATATGACAATATTTTGGGTTCAGAATATGAATGGTTTCTAATTAGAATTGTAGAACTCTTTCGCAAAACTAAATTTTACCACAAGCTTTTATCCTTGCCAGTAACAAACGATAACGTTGTTGATATTAGTTGCTGTTCATGAAAAAAGTTAAATCTTACAGAAGAAACGAATGCTGTCTGGAACTAAAGTATAACTTAATGGGGATGTTTTTCTTGTCAAAATTTGACAAATCTGGACATGTGTCATTATAAAAAACAAGTGAAATTTTTTATTATCTCCAGTGATTTTTTCAAGAATTGTCCCTGGTGAGGCCAAAGATGCTGTAATTTAGAAAATATTTTTAGGAAGTGACATCTTTCCCAGCTATGAAAGAGTATTTTTGAACCGGTTCTAAATTTTTAAAGACTAACAAAATTTGTCAAGTCATTGTCAATTCTTCTGTATTAATGAATCAAAGAAATAAGTCGATGAGCATTTTAAACCTTTCAGACCGCAATTTCAAGAAGTAAATTTTACTTACTCGTTTAGCAGAATAAACTGCTGAGCAATACTTAAAGAGGGGGCTCCAAGGTCAAATTGAGTTTTGTGATGCACTCATTTTCCAATAGATAGACTCCTCATGAAAGTGGGTAAAAAATTTACAAGTCTCTGACCTCTCACGTTAATGCGGTGTAAAATGCCAATCTATTTGATACTCTTTCAGTGTGAAATTATAAACATGACGTTATCAGACATCAAAAACAAATAGGTCTGTACATTCCAAAATAAGAATTTTTTGCACCAGTCAAAAGGTCAAATCCAATGCTGTTTTGATTGAATATCATCAAAATTCAGGAATGAACTGAAAACTCTCTGTTCAAAAATGTACAGACCATTATTTGTAATGTGACATTTGTAATGTGTAATGTAATTTATTTTACAGAAATAGGACTCGAAGGCTATCAAACACATTGGCATTTAACATAATTTTGTCACATCAGTGTATCTCGATTTTGCAAAAAAATGTTGTATCTCTAACGAGAAATGCTCCTTACAAAAACATTGTAGCTGGTGGCGTACTTGTTTAGTGTGCACATTCGGACTAATTTAAGTGAGATACGTCATTTTGACAACTTTAAAGGAACATTACAGAATTGGTTGTTGCTAACAAAACAGTTGCTGGCAGTGTAAGCACTTTATGTAATCCACCATATACATAAACTGACAAACCTGTAGAAGACTGAGATCAATCGGCCGTCTGGGTCACGAGAAAATAGTGCAAAACTAATTACACGTTTGCATGAAATCATATAGATTCAACAAAATGAATAAAACGCTCACTGAGCGATAAACCCAAATCGGAAAAAAAGTTTATTCATTTCTCATCAAATATGGCATTTCAGACAGAAATATTTCAGGGGATGTTTTCTACTATCATCATCATTAGACCGTGTAAGTTTTATGTTAATCTGTGATCAAAAGTATATTTTAAAAGTTTTTTTTCTTACCAATTCTGTAATGTTCCTTTAAAGGCCCTGTACACTATTGGTAAGATCGAAAAACACAATGTTCACAGATTCACACATAACTTACATGGTTTAAAGTAAGTAATGGTAGAAAGGGTTCCTTAAAATATTTCTGCCTAAAATGCTATCGTTTCTGAGAAACGAGTAAAACAATAGTAATTATCGCGCGCGATAATTTGAAAAAACAGAAAACACATCAGATCTCTTTTCACTATTTTCTCGTGACCTCGATGACCAATTGAGCTCAAACTTTCACAGGTTTGTTTGTTCATGCATATGTTTAATCACACAAAATGTGGACACTGATTTTGAGCTGTTACCTTTAAACTCACATGTAAGCTTTATTTTAGAAGATACAACATTTGTGCACTGACACAACAATTTTAAAGTGAGGTTAGAAATTTATATATTTTTTTTCTTCCCATTTTCATAAGGACCCTTTTTTTTTTTTTATTATTGCGTCACAAAACTCGGCTAGACCATGGAGACCCTTTTTAAAACCTGGTAACCAAGAGCCCTGTTTAGGTTGTGTGTTTTTGATTGCTACTTATCATTATATGCTAACCTATCCATTTGTAAGAAGTAACTATACAAGAGCCGGTGTGGTCTTGGCTTTTTCGAACAGTAAAGAGTATACTGTTTGAAATGTCAAGACCACACCGGCTCTTTTCAGAGCCAGCACTCTTCCCTAAAGACCGCAAGTTTACTGGTTATAGTTACTTCTTGTTTTTCACACCATGCTAAGCTTCAAACATCGCCTATCCATTTGTAGTTAAGCGTCTTTGATTTGTTCAGCACAGGATGAACTGATGAGCATTGTGAGTGGTATGTGTAATCAATTCATTGACATAATTCTCATTGACAAAGTAACAACGTAAGAACTTAAGTCACTGTGTGTAAATAGTAGTGACCAGGACCCAATTTCACAGAACTGCTTAAGCTGAAAATATTGCTTAACGATTTTCCGCTTAGCAAAAATGAGCAGGATACCATTGACAGACGGTACATGTGAAAGGGTATTTTTTGGCTGGTAACCTTACTCTGGTAAGCATCATGTGCTTAGCTACTCTCTGTGTTTTTAACAGCTGCGTAAAGCAGCTCAGACGAATCGTTAAGCACACAACAAAATTGCTTAGCAGAAAAGGTGAGCCAGCCAAAATGCCATATTGTTTATATTGTAATGACTGGTGCTCCATAAATGTTCTGCTTAAAAACAAATTGCTATGCGGCATCTTCTGCTTTATGAAATTGGGCCCGGGCGATTTGTAAATACAATCTTCTTAACTGTTTCGTCGTGCAAGATGTAAATTCAGGCAATTTTCAGTCACATTTTTAATCATTGCCATAAATTTTGACTTTTTAGAATAATAACATAATACACAGTGTGATTCTTTCAATATCAACTGCAGAAATGGCAAGTGTTTTTTAGATATTTTGTTTTCTTGTAGTAGAGTGTGTTTTTTTGTTGTTAGTGATGTTTGTTAATTATTAAAACCTGGCAGCTACTTGTCTTAAATATCATGTCTGTGTTGTGATAAATTTATTTTAATTATCGGAGACATATTGAAGCCGTGCATATCAACATAATGACTGGCCATGGGGAATTTGTTTTCCGGCCATGAAAATGATTTTCAAACATTGTTTGATTTTTTTTAACCGAATTCTTTCCTGCCAAAAACCATCAAAGTCCTCATTGCTTTTCCAAATATTATTTACACACATTATGTGTAATGTTTTGCAGCGCTTACTTGTCTTTTTTCTGGGATTGAGTTGAATCCAAAGAAGGAATAAAAAACTGAAAACCAATAAAGCCGCTAAGATTTTGTATTGCTCCATTTATTAATTGATTGAAGATTTTTATCGTCCCTACATTTCCCCGAGAATGTTAATTTCAACAGAGGGCGCTGTTGTCAAAGCATTTTTTTCCCCTCCATCATTGATTGAAATCAATGGCCGCGGTCTTTCGCCATCACAAGAATACGAAGAACAACACGGCAAACCGCAGATTGATTTCCCTTGTATGTTGTACGTTTGTCTGATCTGAAGAGGGGGAGGAACTCTAACGAAGCGTCACTCAAGTCACGTAGCAAGTATGGCAACTGATCGGTGAGGTACTATCCAGGGACGGGGAGGTGGTTTTGGCTCCAGGCGGTAGCATCAGAATTTTGTTACGAATTATTCATAAACCTACCCACCATCGACGATGATGAGCGCCCCGTTGGAAACATCGTCTGCCCCGCTCGCAGACGTTGAGTGCATCCATGGTGAACACTCGGGGTACGACGACGGACCTACGATGACTCGGCCTTATGCGTACCGTGGAGATGCCACTCTACCCAGGTCGTTTAAGACTGGGGAGAGGGTTTACACGAACAGTCGACGCGGTTACGATTACGAGGAGGATTTCTGGCCCAAGCAGACGTCCAGCCTACCGAGGAAGGTGGCAAATGGGGTGAACAGAACTCAGAATGTTCGTGGGAGTTTTGTTGCTGGGGGGTTACATGCGGCAGGGCAGCAGCAGCAGTCGCTCGGCTACCGGGAGGAGCATCATGTCATCCATGGAAACATCAATGAAATCCCAGACAGGCAGATGCTAAATGATAATGTGAGGTCGCCGTCACCGAGTTTAAACACATCTGGCATGTCATCGCCGAAGCAATCTAGCTTAGGAAGTCATGGCAGCATTTCCACGAGTAATTCACTGAGTCCGCACAAAAAGAAAGCACATAAACCCTCATTCCGCGCATTCGGCAGTTTGATACAGAAGATGATGCGCCAGATTCGTAACATGGACGAGTCAAAAAGCCCTGGGGCGGAGGAGAGGACAGCAAGAAATAATCAAACAAGCGACACTGTCGATAATTTAAACCATAATCAAGGGGTTCATTTATCCCCGGTGACTTCAAATCCCCTCAAACTAAACGGCAAAGTTCCCGGTCTCGCTGGACTACGTAACCATGGAAACACCTGTTTCATGAATGCCATCGTCCAGTGTCTTAGCAACACGGATATGCTAGCGGAATACTTCGTCCTGGAGCAGTACCAAAATGACCTGAGACGGAGTAAGAAAAACAATAAAAAGTTCGGTACGAGGGGAGAGGTCACCGAGCAGCTAGCGTTACTCATGAAATCAGTTTGGTCGTGCCAGTATTTGCCGCAGCACACCACAGAATTCAAACGGATTGTGTCAAAGTACAGCGGTCAGTTCCGTGGAAACGATCAGCACGACGCCCAAGAGTTTCTCATTTGGCTTTTGGATAAAGTGCATGAAGACCTCAACTGTGCTCCGAAGAAGAAGTACAAACAAGTGAAGGTGCGTTTTTTGTAGTCCAACGTCGGGAAAAAAGTGCAGTATACCGCCACCGCTAGTCTTGGGCAATATACTTTTTTTTTTAAAGCAGACATGCAGTGTGGTTTTATCCCAAGTGCCTTCCTTCAGGAATACACACAAAATTTACATAATTGTGGACATTTTTTGAATGATGCCAAATGTGTTTGCCACTTTTCCCTCATTGCGACTAAAAGTAGTATTTTACCTAAAATTATCTTTTTGGGTCATAACAAGTGAAAAAGTGGTCACCGCATTCGGTATCTTTTTCAAAGATTCTGGTAGATTTTCGATCCAAAATTCAGAGTTTACTGCAGAGTCCACATTTTAAGGTATTTGGAAGACAGTAGTAGTTTGAATCCTCCAGTTTCAAGAAATTTGCGTTACTCAATAAATATTAAGGGCCAACAGTTTTATACCCAGAAAAACCAAAGTGAAAACTGCGACATATTATTGTGGCTATATAAAGTATCAAGAAACTAAATTTTGAAAAATTTAAAAGTAAACAAGTTCAATTGTTTAATTGAACAAACTTATTGAAAAATAGTTGTCCAGTTTACTCTGAGAATTTTTTTGAATACGTGGCCATGTGGGTGTAGTTTATGACTGAATAATCAAATTATAACTTCTAGAAGAGCCTTTAAAAGAAAGACCTAGAATTAATAATAACTGAAATTAAATTTTCATGGGTTGTTTAAAAGCAATTCTTGGAAATGTAAGGATTTGAATGAATGTGACTCTATACATAGTATGGACTTAAACTAAGGACCAACTTGAAAAGTGTCCCAACTGCGCATACATTCAGTCTAAATGAGCATGTGCACAAGTTGGACAGGCCCAGATGAGTTCGCCCAAGTTAGGATAGGCCTAACTTGGTGTGTACTCAAATCTGGATCAGCCCAACTGGAGGTCACTCAAATTTAAAATACAGGCCGAGTTCACTCCAGTTAAGACACCTGTGGAACTCTGAGATTGGATAGGGAATAGGGATGCATGTACATGTAGGTGGGACCATGGAGGTAGTATTCCTACCTCCATGGTGGGACGGTGAGTCTTGTAAAGAACACAGTGCCCCACCCCACTCCACCATACCACACCCGACTTCTATATCATTAAAACCCTCACTGCTATCAGGCACACTCTCCTGCCCAACTGGCTCAATCCACAAAATTCCACAGTACACAAGTCGTGGGTTTTTCCATAGAGCAAGGGTTTTTCACATAACCGGTTATACAATACCAGCAGGATTTAGGAACACAAGAAACCTAACCCAATGCTAGCCTAGGAGGTATCGTACTTTGTACAAGATGGCGCTTGGAGACACAAGTGGACTGGTGGCATACTGCATTCCCCCCCCAAGGTTAACTTCAATGTTTTTATCTTGTATTTTTCTGAAAATGTATGTGGGCATCATAACAGGTGTTTGACTCTTTCTTCAAAGATCAGGTTTTGTAGTATGTTTTAAATTCATATCGGTTGATTTTGGAGGATTGAGGCAGGAGGGATCCTACTGTACGGACACAGCGGATGATTTTGATGGATTAGAGGCAGGTTCCTGCAATTGCAACCAGCAGGGATGAGAAATTTACGACTATTAATAGTTTAGTACGGCAGATGGGTGACGGTACAAGCATAGAATTTGGCACATAGTTGTCATCAGCATTCTCCCTTAACAGTGGTTCACTGACCGGATGCCAGTTAAAACACACGAGGACCAGTCAAACTTTACAGGGCCAATTTCATAGAGCTGCTAAAGCACAAAAAGTAGCTAAGCACTTATGCTTACCAGAATAAGGTAACCGGCCAAACTACCATGTCACATGTACAATTTGTGACCGGTATCCTGCTGATTTCTGCTTAGCAGAAAATTGTTCAGCAATATTTTCAGCTTAAGCAGCTCTATGAAATTGGGCCACTGTACTTTAAGTGGTCCGGCTGGTTGAAAAAACATCTTGATTAGATTACATTTGAAGTTTGGACTAGTGAAAAAGCTGACGGACTAAGGGGTGAAGTGACAAGCTAACTGTCCTGCTGGCCAGTAACTACAAAAGTTAAGGGCAAACCTGTGTCTGAGAAAGATATTTGGCTATAGGGCCATCACAGATTTGTCCTTTGAAAAAAGTACAGGTAGAATAACAAGCCGATGCAGCCATTTTGGAAATTAAAAAAATTGATTGTTATTCAACTGTGCCCTGTATTTTTTCAAAGGACAATTCTGCAATGGCCCTACATGTATACATACTACATAGCCAAATATCTTTCTCATGGCATAGTGTTAGCCAGAGGGGTGTCCGAGGTCTGTTGGACACCAAGGGGTGTTTGGGTGTCTTTTGGACACCAGGGGGGTGTTTGGGTGTCTTTTGGACACCAGAGGGTGTTTGGTGTCTTTTGGGCACCAGAGGGGTGTTTGGGTGTCTTTTGGGCATCAGAGGGGTGTTTGGGTGTCTTTTGGGCACCAGAGGGGTGTTTGGTGTCTTTTGGACACCCTGTTTTAAATTTGGACACCCTCTTTTATCTATCAATTATATGTAAGTGAACAATTTGGACACCCAGTTTTTAAATTTCCAGCAAATTTGGACACCCTTTTACCAAATCCTGGCTAACACCTTGATGACATACATACTATCTGACTGTGTGCCAAACTCCTCGCTTGTATCATCAAAGGCACAAATACCCAAAATAGTTCCCCTATCTGCCCCACTATTATTATGTCTGCTGGTGAAAAAAAAGTAGCTGTTATTTTCTTACTTCTCTAGTGCTGAGGATACTGTTTCCAAAAGCGGACTTGAAATCTATAATCCCAGGGGGTTATCAAAAGGTGGATATATGCCATCAATTCACCTCTGAGAAACATCCTGTATAATTTCCTTAAAATCTCCTTTATTGTCAGTAACCATGGTAATGGCTTTGACCCCCTTTAGTTATTGTTTGGGGGTAAAGTGTTGTTGTTGTTTTGCTGCCATGGCAATTCTGAAAGTGGTTTTCACCGGTGGTTTAGCAAGGATTGTTACTTTGTTTTTAAGTTGGAAATGAATTGAAAAAAGACAAAAAACATCGAAGGATAATTTTGGATTAAATTGAATTGAATTTGGTTTATTGCTGTGTATACACAATATATATAATAGAAATTGTATCAGATCTCAGGCTTAGAATACATAAAAAATACTTGGTATTAGAGTTAAGAACTACAACAATTTGGGTAAAAACAGTTGCCTTTGTGGGTTTTTTTTAACACAGAGAAAGCAGATTAAAACGTGGGTGTAAAAAGTAAACATTTACAAATGAGAGATCTCTCATCGAAGAGCAGACAAATAAGCTTATTTATATCATCCTTCAGTCCAAGAGGGGTGAAAACTTTGCCTGAATTGTTCTGTGATGCATTTAACTTCCCTTAAAACAAATCAAAGAACTCATTTGCGGGGTTAAAAATTGTCATTGATGATAGCGATGGTTTTATTTTGTAATCTGGTTATGTAAATTTCAGCGTCTTTTGGGAACTACATGTACATATAGGTTTTACAGTCACGTGATGTTATCACGTGACTATGTGTTTGAGACGCCATATTGCCGGTCAATGACCAGAGGCAAGATCACAGTTCATTACCGTAACCATGACTTGCAAGATGGCTGCCGTTGTGGTAGTCGGGGCCAGTGACGTCGGCTGAAAAACCTCTATAGGAGCTCAAGCCTGGATACCAGGGGTGGAAACACAGTGGCCCAAGTCCAGTAGCTTTATAACTGTTTGTGGTCTTGTAGAACAAGTACATGTAGAAAAAAACCTTTCCAAATCAATGTTATGTTGGGGGATTTTTTTTCCGAATGTAGTCAATTGATTTGATGTGATTTCTTGTTTTGTTCCAAAAGGAACTTATCCCATTACCCTGGGGAAGGGTTACAACAATTGTTAAAAAATACAAATTGCAGTTTACATCATGACGGAGAAGTTAGCATTTATAAGCATCAGATGTTAAACTAATTCTTTGGAACATTGTTTCCTTTAACTTAATAGCAGACATACAAATATACTTGGCTGTGCAATATGAAATACCTTTTTCCTGAGAGGTCATTAAAAAAAATTAATTTGTCTATTTCCGATAGCATACTAAAATCTGCATTACTTTTACAAATAGCATCATACATGGTTTTTCTATAAAAAAATAATACATCGGACAAGCACATACAAAATGCATTTCTGCTTCAATGAACATGTTTGCCATACGGCTCTGTTGAATTTAGTTTACCAGTAACACGTTAGGTCTAAGGATTGAATTAACAGTGAACTTAGTATATTTACAACCATCAAAACAATGATACACGTCCCATAAATTGTCAAAACTCAAAACATTATAATCGTCTGTCAATTGTCAAATAATCTGGCTTGACGCCGGCAGCTATTAATTTGAACCGTAGAGTCAAGTTTCACGGATGTCACACTGTGCATTATTTTTATCAGTTTTCATCTTTTTGTAAAAACTTAATGACTTGAAATTGAAAACTTCACCCACTTGGCATTTCCCGTCGTACATGTAGATGTTCAGAATTTACAAATGTCGGTCCTTGGTTGAGGCTCTTATCACCCGTGGATGTTTTCCACTTTGCAATCAGTGTTGAGTGTCGTAGCCTTGATCCATTTATAGCTTGCCGAATCAACACAGTTGTCATTATAATTGGCACATTGTGTAATGAATACACATTTTAGGTATTTCAGATTTTTTATTCTTTCAAGTATTTCGATAACCAAAATTGGAAAACGGGAATCTAAACAAATCTATTTTAAAACTGTATTTTTGAAAATTGATTACTTGAAATGTGGTTAATGTGCGTTGTTCAGTTATTTATTTAAAAAGTTCAATTTTGTTTTTGGGTTTTTTTTGGTACATTTTTATTCTTCTCTTGAGAAACTCTGTTTTTTTTGAAAAACTCAAAAATGAATTAACATCACATGCGCTTATCAAATGCAAAACTATTACAAAACTAGTTGAACTTCTTTATTTATTTATTATTTATTTATTATTTATTTATTTATTTGGTGTATAAACGCGACTCCTTTTATATTCACTTTCGCAAAACAAAATATGTTTACATTCATAGTTTTACAATGAGCACTATTAACCTTGTTCATGTCAGTATTTTTTTTAAAGAATTTCTGTGCCGTACCCTTGGTGATATTTTTCAGAATCTCTTTTGAGTTAATCGTTTTTCTTTGAAAATATCCTTGCCACAATGAAACCCTGACTTGACAAAGGAAGGACAACAAAGGTTTCTCATGATTAGTTCCGTGATTTGATGTTGTCGTGTAAGAACCTCGGCCGTGAGTCACGGCCGAAAAATCTGTCATGGTTAGCTGGAATCTCGGGAAACGCTTGGGCTTATCTCCCATTGAGCCGAATGTAATGACAAACAATGGTGGCAGCCTGTACATTCTCGTATGCCACATTTGTATAACAATAGGACAAAGGTCTGGAATCTGGGGTCACACAATAAACCCCCCCCCCCCCCCCGGAAAGGGATTTAATGAGGCAAGTTTTCCAGAACCTGTTGTCGCCCTGTTGTTCTTGTGAAACAAAGTGTATCACAGTGTGTGCGTGCCTCAACATTCTACACTCTGGAAAGTCCGGTGGATAAGAACGTCAGCGGTCCAGCTGTCAACAAAAGTCCTTAGTTGTTCCGGGCAATAAAAAAAACGTCGGCCGTAAGTCTGTTTAAAAAAGTTTTGCGCCTAAAGACGTCAATCCGAGTTTAATGCAATGCACATGTAACTGAATAATAAACAATACTATGTATGTGTACGTGTACATGAATTTATAAAAGAAGAAAAACAAACTGGATAAAGACACCCAATTATGACGCAAAGGTAAACTTGTTTAAAACCAAACTTTAAGCTTTGATATCATAACAAAAAGTCTTGTTTCTAAGTATTCCCCATAAGGTTTCATGACTCTTTCTTGGATGAATAAATATTTATTTATTTATTCATTAATTTATTTATCTATTTTTTTGTTTGTTTATTTAGTTATTCATTCATTGATTTATTTACTTTATTTTGTAAAGGTATGCATACTTTACATTTTTTCGTTGTTTTGGGTTGTTTTTGTTCTTTATTTATTTTTAAAATTATTTTTTGTTAGTTTGTTTGTTTGGGTTTTTTTTTTTTTTTTGGGGGGGGGGGGTGGGGGCTTGTGTCGGGCTGGGGGGTTCTGTTGTGTTTGTTTTTGTGGTGGTGTAGATTAGGAGATTAGGAGAAAGTGCGCGTTTCAACGCATGTTCTGGTAAAAGATGATTCTGCTACATTACTTGTAAACAACTCCCCCCCCCCCCCCCCCCCTTAGACTGGATCAAGCAGTTTGATACAGTCACAGTTGTCTGGGAAATTGAGAACAGTTTTTGTAAATGACTGATGTTGATGGATGGTACAAGTTAACCAAGTTATTTATTTTTTGTATTAACGTACCGTATCTATCCCGCAAATTACAGTCTGAAACTGTTGCAGTTACACGTACATGCTTACCAGTACAAAAATACAATTAATGTTTATCAGTGCATAGCATTTCATGTTCAAAGGCATTAAACCATAAAAGTCTATGTTATTTTAAGTTGTATGCAAACATGTACTGTAAAATATCTGTAAACTGTACCTTGTGATCTTTCCCCCAAATAGTTGTTTAAAGATGCGCTTATAAAGTAGTAATCGGGGACAGCACAATATTCCGTGTTTGCTGTGAATTAACACTCAATACGGGTGATTCGGCAATCGCAATACAGTGGGCCCTCTACAGTTTAATCCCGGAGAGGCTGTTTCCCAACTGGGGTCGACAGAGATCACTGTCGCAACTCAACGGGCAGTTTTGAACCTTTAAACGGCTTACAATCATTTAACATGAAAACATTCACCCGCCTCACAAAAAATATCATCTTATATGGTGTACAATTAATTAACTCTCCCGGAGAGGCTGTTTTCCCCAACTGGTCGACAGAGATCACCGTCGCAACTCAACGGGCAGTTTTGAACCTTTAAACGGCTTACAATCATTTAACATGAAAAATCATTCACCCGCCTCACAAAAAATATCATCTTATATGGTGTACAATTAATTAACTCTATCAAAAATTGTTGTGAAACAAAAGAATTAAGATCCCTCTGCGACACAGTTATTTAGAATTGGAAAGAGGACTCTTGAGGGCACTAGTTACTATTTTTTCCGGGGGGGGGGGGGGGTGGCGGAGGGTCGCAATTTGCAAAAATGGAGTAAACAATTAATGTGTCCATATGATAAATTTATCAATAAAATAAATGGTGCATGAAAGGGTTAAACAAATAAATAAATAAATCATAATGAGTTTTCGAAAAAACCTTAACAATTGGGGTCATGTGGCTGGCGCTGTGTGAGAACCAAAACATGTCAACCTTTTTCCCACGATACACTGCGAAAACTATAGAGGGCGCTCTATAATGCAAATCACCCATATTGTGTAAAGCATCATCCACATACATGTTGCGTATAGTAACTGTACAAATATACAGGTTCTAGATTAGACGTTACTATAATCCCAGCCAAATCTCATTGTCCCCCTTTTTATGGGAGGGGGAGGGGAGGGTGTAATTGTTCAAAAGTCAAAACTGTGTTGGCCAGTGTCATCTAGGGATTTTTTCCCCCCAGCGTGTGTGTCCCCCTTATGGTAAATTTACATGGCTGTTCGGAAAGTTGATTCAAAGAGGAGCTATCACAATTTGTTGTATGGGAGAAAAAGAATCTCCTTATCGTACAACTGTGTAGCAGGTAGATTGTTTCTTTTTTAATGCTTTCTTATAATTATATAATGTACAATACAGTAATTGGTTCAGGTTTAAATGCATCAGTTCAGTTGCTCTTTGTCTTGATGCCCCTTAAAATTATTCTCATCGACTTAATTACGCTGAAAAAAACATGTGCCATTTGCGAAATGAAAACATCCTTGCCCCTTCAATCTGAAATAGCCAGGCCTAAAAATAGCCTGGTGAGGAGAAAAAAAACAACAAATGTTGATTAGAGTTAAAAAAAAAAAGAAGAAACAAGACAGAGGAAATTTGCTTTTCCTGAGCTAATGTAGTGGGTGGCATTTGTCGTGTTGACAAGACAAGAGTATGTGCATTTTCACAATAAACAAGATAATAACCCTGGGCTACATATTGAATTTTAATTGCACTCCACTCACTTCCTCACTCTCCCCCCTGTCTCTAGCCATTGTAACTAACCTCCTCTGCACATTTCTACTGAGTGTTATTCACAAGACGTGTATTGTACATGTACTTGTCTCGCACAGCGTGCGGTAATTCGCGTGCCTCATCGATCTTGGTCTGAATTGAAACGAGAACGCAGAAGCGACATATACATGTTGTTTCATTACCCTCAACTGGCTTTGTTCCATGCTGGCAGGCATTGATGAACTTAATATAGTGATTCAGGTTGGGGGGGTGGGGGGGTGGGGAGGACGGGGATTTTTTTTTGGGGGGGGGCGGCTTTATAGAGAAGGCTTGAAATGGACAAATTTTAATATGCTTCAGCTAGTGCACGTCCCTGTAGGGCTCAGCCTCTTCATGTGTGCATTATATTCTACGATACTCTTACCCATTAAAGGGAAAGTACAAATTGTGTTTTTGAATGAGTCGATTTAAATTTTCCCTCCTCAAGTTATCAAAAAACAAAAACATAAAACCAAAACCCGCCGGACAACCAAATTTCATCAAATTTAGGGGATCATGTTTCAGTGAGGCGAATGAAAAACCTGTTTGTTTTGTTCAGTGATTTTTGTACACATTTCAGGAATTTCAATCATAGGATTCCTCTGAGGTTTATTTCATGTTTATTTCGTGTGAAATGTGTACAAAATCACTGAACAAAACAAAGCAGGTATTTCATTTGCCTCACTGAAACATGATCCCCTAAATTTGAGGAAACTTGGTTGTCCGGTGGGTTTAAATTTTTTGGTTTTGCTTTTTGACAACTTGAGGAGGGAAATTTAAATTTTGATCAGCAATCAGAATTTTAAGCAGCAGTGATTTGTGAGGTCTTTGAATACTAGTGTCTTGGGTCTGACAGTATTTCAGACTAAACGAGTGATTTCCCAACTTTACAATCAGTGAGTATTCAGAATGAAACTGGTTAATTTATCATTTCCAACCTGGGCTTGAAATACCCGCAGGACCAATTGACCAGTGCCCAGTAGTTTTAGCTTTAGGGCCAGTAACCCCCACAACCAAGCAAGTCATGCAGTCTGGTGTTTTAAGTTTTTTGGGGAGAGGGTAAGCCTGTTTCAGCCCCAGGAGTAGGTGGAATCGTGCCCCAGGTGACAGTTGATGTGGGTCAACAGCCCAGATCAGTTAAGTGTAGCCCTCACCTTGAAGTGGCCGTCCGCCTTGTGGGTTAGGCAATATCTCATAATTATTATTTTTTTAATCTAAAGAAACATACTTTGTGAAGATTTACTAATAAACACTTAACTTTACATCGTCGGATGGGAGGTAAAGCCGTAGGTCCCGTGTGTTGTGTAATGCACGTAAAAGAACCCAGTACACTTATCGTATAGAGAAAGGGTTTGCACAGGTGTTCCGGTTTGATCGGCAGCATATTGCGCCACAGCACCTTGTAAACCATTACATGGTGCTATAAATTAATAGGCCTCAAACTTCAAAAACGTGGCTCTACATACCTTGCAGGAAAAGGTACCAGCACTTAGAAACCCTGTATTAAGTGTTATGTATATAAATGCAAGCTATTATTATATTATTATTAACTTTTCAAATCCATACCTACTCCTTAAAACAGGCATGATATAATCTTCCTACTTTAATCTGACGTCCATTTTTCTTGCCCTCAGAAAAATCAGACAAAATATTAAGTAGCCTGAACAAAAGTCTATAAAAGCATGTACATGTCAGCCCTTCCATTCCTCAACAAAACTGTCCTACTTTTTTTCCAAGGGCCAAGTATCATGCCTGTAAACGCCCAGCAAATTTAAAGGAACATGACAGAATTGGTTTTTGCTATCAAAACAATTGCTGGCAGTGGAAGCACTTTATGTAATCCACCATATACATAAACTGACAAACCTGTAGAAGTTTGAGATCGATCGGCCATCTGGGTCACGAGAAAATAGTGAAAAACCGATTACACATAATTGCATGAAATCATATAGATTCAACAAATTAATAAAACGCTCACTGAGCGATAAACTCCAATCGGAAAATTAGTTTATTCATTTCTCATCAAATATGGCATTTCAGACAGAAATATTTCAAGGGATGTTTTCTACTATCATCATCATTAGACCGTGTAAGTTTTATGTAAATCTGTGATCAAAAGTATATTTTACAATTTTTTTCTAACCTATTCTGTAATGTTCCTTTAACATCCATCGCACAAAGTAATTTATGTCTTGTAAAAAAACCACTTCTGTTCCAGTGAACGTGCTAAGCTACAAGACCAGAGTGGCCGAGTAGAGATTTTCTTGAAATTTGAGCTGATGATGCGAGTCCTCTACTCACTCTTGAAGAGAAAAATATCTGGGCTCTGGAGCATACACTTGTAAGCTCGTTCAGAGCTCTAATTTCTTAAAGGCAGTAGAATACAGGATTGGTAGTCATCAAAATGGTTTTTCCTTTTGTATCAGTCGGAAAGCTTAAAATGAAGTTCGTGCCAGTACTAGTCCCTCTTAGAAATATTGTTGTCTAAAGTGATGTCAAGGTATGAAAAATTCAACCGTCTGTGGGTCGGTTCAAGGCAACTTTAAAACACTGTTGGTTTTCTAAAATACTCAGCTTAGCTTCCTTTCTTTTATGCATTCGTGCCTTCTTATGAACTATGGATTTATAATAGTTATGCCGTCCCTCTTCAAAAATCCTTCTATGTCATTGTTGTTATCACTACATTCTTTTTAGTTTTATAATCAGTATTATTATTATTTTCGTTCGACGTATTCCTCTTCGAGTTAAATTGTTAATTTTTGTTTGTTTTTTGCTGTTGGTTTTTGCTGTTATTTGTATCGCCTTATATTTTTCAGTGGGCATTTCAATACAAGCCTCCTTTTGGCTTCTGAAAATGCCCCCATATTGGTTTGCTCCTTATCCATTACATTAATTTTTTTATTTTCATTTCGTTACTTATTTTTGTTTTCATTCATTATTTTTCTCAAATCAGTTCTTGATCGTCTTTGATTTAAGTCACTGTTCTAAATCTGTTTATTATTCTCCTTTTTTTTTTACCAATGTGGAAATAGATGTTGATTTGAATTGAATTGAATCGGAAGTTGAGAATTTGAAGACCAAGATTTTAATTTCGGTTGTAAAAACCGAAATTAAGAACAGTTTTTCTCTATTTTCTCCAACGGAATGGGCCTCACCTTTTACAGGTTTGTTTTTTCATGTACAGCGTATTGAATCAAACAAAGTAAGAACGCTGCGCGATCAGCTTTACTAATCTTTTACGCTCCCTTTAATCTTCTGCATCGACAGCAAAGGACGTTCATTCTCTTTACCTTTGCCACGGTTGCCCATCGTTTTAAAGTTCGTTCAGCAAAGATAACAAATGCTAAGTCCCTTCGAGAAAAAAAAAGTTCAAGGTCTTCCAGTTGACCAAAACACAATGTCAAGAGGCTGTCAGGTAGAGCAGCAAATACATGCACACAGTAATCAAATATTCAAATCGCAAGACAAGATCTCAAAGAACAAATCTACACTGCAAAGTAGAATACACATGCAGGGTTCTGTCCACAGTGGTCGGTGCCGGAAAACCCGCCCGGCACTCAGGATTCCCCAAATCACCACTGGCAAAATTTTCTCTGTTTTCGACCAAATATTTTTCAAATGTTTTAAATTACACTTGCATTTACCAGTAAAAATGGTAACCGAAGCCATTAATTTTGAGTACTTCTTTGATTTGAGTCTATTCATATGATCTACCGTGTAACTGATCCATCTCGCAATGGTTTCCAGGGAAACATTATCCACCACTATTAAAGAAATCCTTGGCAGAACCCTGCACATGGTGTTACCGCAAACTGGATTCACACAAATACATTTGTTAAAACCGATATAAGCTTCATGTTGGAACAAGTGGCTAGATACATTGTGCACGTGTACATTTATTATATGCAATTAGTACATGTATGTAACATGCAGGGCTCGGGTGTCAATCAATCAATTAGTCATCATGCATTAGTAGAGCACCCTCTCACTCTAGTTTTTCTATTTCGAGGGCCCTTAGCGGAGTGAAGGGAAATTAAAAGACAACATTTTTCGCAGAATGTGGAGATGACAAGTGCAGTAGACTAAATGTAAGCAGATTCGAAGAGATTGAGTCTTATAAGCTTAGAGAGTCTTAAGCTGGCTTTATCCTGAGGAAGTTTTCTAGTCCAATGGCGGATCCAAGACAATTCGTTCACAACATCAAATTCACAACCGAACATGAAATGTAGAAAAAAGAGGGAAAACAAGAGCAAAGAAAAGTGTTGCAGGCGGCTGGGTGCTCAACTACCATTTTTTGTTTTCGCTGAAATTACCAGGTTTTGTAGCTTTCACTTGGCAAGCCTGATAAAACTTCATTCTTGTAGAGGGTAAGGTACTTTTTCCTTCATAGGATGTGTAGATAATCTGTGCTAGCCTGCAAGACGCTAGCATGTGGTGATAGTTACACAGCACATGGTCAACCCTCCTGCTGTCTGACCACTCAAATTCATCCACTGTGGTTTTGAATGTAAATAAACTATGCAAGCCTGCAATGTGATATCATGGAGGATGCATCTACACAGTACACAATCAACCCTTCTACTGTCTGACCATTCAATATCATCCACTGTGGTTTTGAATGATAGATAAACTATGCCAGCCAGCAGTATGATATCATGTGGTGACTGCATCTACACAGTGCAAAGTCAACCCTCCTACTGTCTGACCATTCAATATAACCCACTGTGGTTTTGAATGGTAGATAAACCATGGAGGAAATATCCTTCCTCCATGGATAAACTATGCAAGCCTGCAATGCCATCACTATTATTTGGCGATTGCATATTAAACACGCTTGTAACAGTTACATGTTACATGAAGTACTTTCTGTGCACAGCTGTACCACCCTACACAGCCTGTGCATGCAGTTGCATGCAGGGTTTTCCCCTAGCACAAGGTAGCGTATCTGGCCAATTTGTATAAATTGCGTGCGGATACGCGCGAATTATTGCTGACACTCAAAACAAAAATTCATAAATATATAATTTGTAATTTATGTTTTTTTTTTGTACTTCAGATCAAATTTTTTTTTTTTTACAAAATCACGATAAAACCATTTAGAATTTCCCAGATTGCACAGTATGTCTTTCATAACCAAGATAAACACCAAGTAGAAAACATTCTGAGCACCTCGTTTCAAATCAGCGTGCTTAGGCCATACTTTGTCCAGAAATGCCACACAGTTTTGAAAAATCCCGGGAGAACCCTGGAATTGTTCTTAATCGGTTGGTCAACTCAGTGGGCAATGTTACCATGAGTAGGAGGGTATAAACAGTGTGAAAAGTCATTTCCTTGATCGAAGGAGTTGTGGTTTACATTTGAGCAAAGAACAAACCCAGTTGTTTCCGTTGCTAGCCTTGTTTGATTTCTTTTTAGGGCTAGTGCATCGTCTAAAGGAACATGACAGAATTGGTTTTTGCTAACAAAACAGTTGCCGGCAGTGTAAGCACTCTATGTAATCCACCATATACATAAACTGACAAACCTGTAGAAGTTTGAGATCGATCAGCCATCTGGGTCACGAGAAAACAGTGAAAAACCGATTACACATTTGCATGAAATCATATAGATTCAACAATTGAATAAAACGCTCACTGAGCGATAAACTCCAATCGGAAAATTAGTTTATTCATTTCTCATCAAATATGGCATTTCAGACAGAAATTTTTCAAGGGATGTTTTCTACTATCATCATCATTAGACCGTGTAAGTTTTATGTAAATCTGTGATCAAAAAGTATATTTTACAAGTTTTTTCTTACCAATTCTGTAATGTTCCTATATTAAAACAACACTGCATTTTAACACCATTCAGCTCCATGTAAGTGTTCACACATGACCTTGTATTTTAATATGTACCTCACCAGGGATCACAAAGCTAACTTAAACATTGTTTGGCCTTTGGTTTCTAGGAAGTTTTAGCATTGTCATAAACAAACATTTCAAAGTCGCTATTGTTCAAAGAATTTTTTTTTCAAGGCTGGACGTTTTATGGTGGTGCAGGCGACCTCATAAACAGTAAATGACAGTAAACGGGAAGCCCCCATGAGCTTACATTTATTTATTTAGACAATTGATTTATTTAATATGTTCACGGGGTGGCCCATGGAGTGGCAGCCAGTGGTCCTGGTATACATGGTGATGCGCATATGTAATGAACGTTTTAGTATGAGTGCAATGGTGGAGAATATTTTCAAAAGTTGGAATACGAAATGTTCCATTTTAAATGAGGTGAATCGGAGTTGAATTGAGCATTCTATCTTTCAAGGAATGACAATTTTCTCTCCATTGCTGGAATGGTAAACACTCATTTGATATTTGTTTTATATAACTGTGTAATATCCAAGTGGATCTTTGTTATTTGAACGGAGGATTAAACTGCAAGAATGAACAAACTTTGAAATATTGTATTCTGGCATCCACCACGAGGGCGCTTTGTACTGCCGTGTGTAATGTCTACAGAATTGAGAGGTCCTCAACTATGATGTACAGGATGAGTCGTTTACCACCGGTTCTTTTCAGAACCAACACTACTCAAAAGAGATTTAACATAGTGTTACCGCAAACCTCTCTTAGATGTACATATCATTGTGAGTGGTAAAATCACTGTTCCAGGCCCGGTGCTTCATTTGTTTGTAAGGGCAAGGGCACCAAGGCTAAAAAGGCTCTGGAGAAAAAATGTCAATTTCTATTGGAACATTTCAAGGGGCAATGATCTTTGTCAAATGTCAGGCCTGCTGTTCTCAGGTCAGTCAGGGCCCAATTTCATAGAGCTGCTTAAGCAGAACAAAAATCACTTTACAATTTTCTGCTAAGCAGAAATGAGCAGGATACCAGTCACAAATTGTACATGTGGCATGGTAGTTTGGCTGGTAACCTTATTCTGGTAAGCCTAATTTTATTGTGCTTAGCTAGTTTTTGTGCTTTTAAACCAGTTCTATGAAATTGGGCCCTGATGCCAGAGCTGAAATTGATATCTAGTGCGCGGCGATGATTTTGTAAATATTATTATTGACTTTAATTTCCATATATCCAGGATGTATACCTAGCTGACTCAGTCATGTGTTTACCTTGACATTTCTCTTGTATCTTTTGTCAGTGTTACGCTATTACGATAATTACAATGCACCGTTTTCCAAACTTTGCTTGGTTAGGAAAATAACAATTGTGCGGTTTTAAAATACAATGTAGCAAATCAAGGTCGGATAGCCAGCAGTGCATCCGGCATTGCATGGATACTTAAATTGACGCCCAACTTTACATGTTTACAGTATATTTTATTTCCTTATTCCTTGAAAACTAGAAAAAATTTAGATGACCACATTGTTTGCTTCATAACAATTTCTGTTGAGGAAAAAGTCAGCAGGATACCAGTTGAAAACTACGACATGGTATTTTGGCTGGTAACCATATAAATTCTGGTTCAAAGCAAAATTATTTCGTAGTCAGTTACTTTCTGTGCTTTTAACAGCTCTATGAAATCTTTCCTCGTTACAACCTTGTTCATACCCTGTCAGTGTGTATGATGTTTGTGTGTATGTGTACAACACAATTTAATGTTATGTACGTACATGTAGTTTTATCCACGTTTGTAGCTGATGAGAAAGCTATTCACAACACTATACCTTGGACACATCGTCAATATCCTGTAATGTACTAATAAAGCAAGCCACATCTGCATTCCCACCCCAAAACCCAATCAGGAGAGTCTTTTCAACACCTGCCTATCGCTATGGTAATTACCCACCAATCATCAAGCTCAAAAACCATTAACCACCCAGCCTCTCTCCAATTAAAGTATCTCCCAGGCAGCTAGCTGTTCCCATTACCCCTTAAATCTGAATTATGAATGTTCACATTGCGCACCACTACATGTAATGTATGTCTGGTAAAATAATTGTGTTCCTTCGCAGGTTTTTATATTCCTATGTATATTGTATATTAAAGAGCAGGTATTTTCTAGGGGACATTGTGAAGCTACACTATGTAAGGTGTTAAAAACTTGCTGGATGAGATTGTTGATTTGTGTTGGTACACACTTCTCCTGTAGTAGGGTGGTTCGGTGTTTGCTGCACAGATTTTAGGTGGGTTTTTTTTCTTCATTTTAAGCTTTAGACCTTTTTTTTTTTGAAGAGATAATTTGGGGTTGAACAAAGACAAATTGACTAGAGCTGGACTTGAACCTGCGACCTCCGGATTAATGTGCCTACTCTCCAACTAAGCTGTCTAGCCCAGATATTAGCGGTCTCCCTGTTTTGTCAATATCTTTTTGTACGGGGTACAAATATATTGACAAAATAGGGACATAAATATTTACCCAGACAGTTTCAAGTGGTTTACTTGACGTTTTTTTTTAGAGCAAACATATTACATGTATTTGTCATGAAAATGGATGCCAAAACATATTTTGTTATCAGGGTTCGCCTTTAACTTTTTCAGTGACTGGCCAGCAGGACCAGTTAGCTTGTCATTTCACTAGTCCATCAGCATTTTTTCACTAGTCTATATTTCATATGAAATAGTGAAGCTTTTAATACTGAACTAGCCAGTGGGACAGTTTGAGAGGTTTGTGACTGGTCTTTATTTGTTTTAAAGTCATAATGTAGCATTTGGCCGGCGGACCTCTGTTTAAAGGCAGGATATCTTTTGGTAATTGTCAAGACTAGTATCCTCATTTGGTGTATCCCAACATGTGCATAGATAACAGACCTGTGAAAGTTAAAGTTGCAAGAAAATAATGAAAGAAAAAACACCCTTGTTGCATAGAATTGTGTGTTTTCAGATGCATGAAAAAGGCTTCATGCCTGAAGCCTTTTTTAGGTTCAAATATTTTAGTGAGAAATCACCTCTTTCACAAAAACTACATTCACTTCAGAGGGAGTCATTTCTCAGAATGTTTTATACTATCAGCAGCTCTCAGGTGCTCTTTACCAAGTAAGTTTTTATGGCAATGTATTTCTTGAGTAAAATATCAAAAGTATCCACTGCCTTTAAGGGAGAATGCTGTAGATGTAAGAATAGTAAAGCTGTACTCCTACGAGCAGGCATGATATTCTCCCTACTTAAAGTCTGATTTCAAATTTGTTTTGCTCTTGGAAAAATCAGAACAATTGTGATTAAAAAGCTGAAAAGTCTTTTAAAGCTTACACCGTGTTTACACCCAGGTCAGACCTTGAACCGGATACAATTTTCCTACTTTTTTTTCCTAGGACCAAATATCATGTCTGTACGAGGCGTGATTAAAAACAAGAAATAGGTTTCCACGTAGTTTTAAAAAAATTCTTTGCAGATATTTTGACTATGGTTGGGGCTTGAATTTTACCCTGGACCACAGGCCCGAGGCCAGTGATTTTAGCATCGGGCCAGTAAACTCTCATGACTGGACAAGTCTGGCGGTCTTGTGTTTTTTGTTGTAATGTTGACTGTCAGTCTGATAGATATCTGTCCTATTCTGTTGAGAAGTGAAGAATGTGTTTTTCTCATTTCAATTCTGGTCTTGTGAAAAAAAAAGTCTGGTCTCGTCATCATTTTGAGCTTCAAGCTCTGTTGTCTTGTAGATGTTCCATTCAATTATATTTTCCTGGTAATGACATACATGTACTGTATTACAATATAACATTTTGGTTGAACCGTACACCGCTGAGTACTGTATACTAAGTACTTTCTCATGTCTTGTGGAAAAAACCCCAAAAGGCATACTACTTAGGTGGGATTCGAACCCAAGACCACTGCCGTTCTAGAACAGAAATCTTAACCACTAGACCACTGAGCTTCTGGGCCCAATTTCATAGAGTTGTTTTTAAACAGAAATTACAAATTTCTGCTAAGCAACAATAAGCAGGATACCAGGCGCAGATGTTTACATGGACATGGTATTTTAGCAGGAAACCTTTTTTTTTCTGGTAGGCATAAGTTTGTTGTGCTTAGCTAGTTTTTGTGCTTTTAAAGCAGCCGTATGAAGTTGGGCCCAGGTGGCAAAAGGCTAGTGTGAAACCTACATCATCATTAGCAACAGGCAACCTAAACAGTTTACATTGTAAAGGTATTGAATTGGAAATGAACTCACACAAAAATGATGTTTGATCATTATGCTATGTGAATGGAAACATCTGAACTTCATTTCTGTTTCGCTTGACAGATTTTCACTTTGTGAAGACCAGACATAATTTCCTTAATGACATTGGACACGCAATCCAAAACTCAATTTGAAAATCGATGTGACGGTTTTGTTGGGCTTTTATAAGCTGCCTAATGATGCGTACAGAGATAGACGCTTGGATACAATTAGAAGTGCCATGTTTTTTTTTTAGCATGTGTGGCTTCAGGGAATACATTAGTACAGTCATACACTTAGGGCCCTTTCACATTAGCACCAGTAACAAAGGGTCCTCGGTAATGGGTGCTGGTAGTCTACTGTCACTTCGTTCCATTGCGATTTCACTAGGGACCTTTGAAAGTCCAAACATTGGTGTCCCTTCACACAAAGTACAGTTTGTAATACTGTACAACCACACTAAAATAAAGCGAGGGACCCCTGCTAAATTGCTCTCGTGTGAAAGGGGCTTTAGACAGCAACATACATGTAGTACACTGTGTACTAAGGTCCTGTCCGTATTAGTGGCTGTGGCTAAGGCTTGATCGTCATGTAAACGTGTGCATTGAAGCCTCCTAGGTCCATACTAACACCCATAGTAACAGCTGTAGCCACCAATTACTAGGCCTGTGATTTGTCAGGATTTTTGTCCCGATTTCATGGTGTTTTCAACGACCTCCCTTCGTTGGCCTTCAGATGTGCTTGAAAAAGGCCAGCTTGCCTCAGAGACTCTGTGTTTGATGAAAGCTCTAGATTTTCCATTTTAGGTGATGTTGAGAGTCTGTAAATATGTAAAGCTCTACTCTGTATTACATCCGTATATCCATGGGGCTTCATCTTTAGACCACCAGGATCCTGTTAACCTTGTTTTCAGGGTATTTCAATTTTTTTGTCGAATTACACTAAAAAAAATTGAGAGACAAAACGGTGACTTCAAATTTAAAAAAAAATTCAAATACAGCTTTTTATCATTAAGCTTACTTCTAATAGAAAAAAGTGCTTTAATTAATTAATTAATTTCATTAACAAATAAAGAGATTTAAAGAGTGTGCAGAAATTGGTAAGAGTGAAAAATTTACCTATTCCGGATTTGCACATAACAAATACCATGTATAAAGATGGTCACGGTGGAAAAACTTCCTTTGAAATACTTTTGCCTGAACTGCTATAGTTTTTGAGAAATGAGTAAAACAATGTCCTGACTGCGACAACCAATTGAGCTTTCAACTTTCACAGGTTTGCTGTTTCATGTATATGTCGGTTTGCATAAAGTGTGGATGCTGGTCTTTGGCAATATTCAATGTTGTCCACAGCCTTAAGCTACATTATGTACAGCAACCTCCTGTCCTCCCATTTTTTTAGTATCAAGTTTTTCTGAGTAGTGTTTTTTGCTGCGTGTTTACTTAGATGTTCTCACTTGAACGTGAATACTTACAATAACGGCAACATCTTTGACGTCATTAATTAAGCGCCAACAACAAAACGTCATTACCATACCAAGACCTTTACAAAATGATAAAACCATGACATCAATGAAAACAACAACACCAGTCCCCTGAAAAACAATTTAAACAACACCCATAGCATCATCGTTCCTCTTGGGTTTTGTTTGCCGCCTTCCTCGCAAGCTTCACAAACATCAACAACAAAACACCCACTGAATCTTGCAATAGCTTCCTCCAGGAAATCATCTCAGTTCCTCCCCCCCCCCCCCTCCTTGTTAGCTTTTCTGCTTCCATGATAACTTAGTCCCGTTCCCCTGACGAAAAAACAATCAGTATTTCCATGACGACCAAGACGAAGGACGGAGGTTCTGTATGGAATTAACATTTAATCTCTACAGAAAATCAGGGTCAATTTTTTTTTCTTCCCCCCAAACCCCCTGAAGGTCTCACAGATGTGTTCTGGATTGGAATTTGAAAAGTAAAGGTTTCTCACCAATGGAAGGAAACACTTTTCTTGCAGTTCATCATCCGCAAGCAGTGAGCAAAGTTTCCTCAACAAGAAAGTGAGCAAACAATTCGATGGAAAACATGAAGGAATATGTAGGCCTGACACATTTAATTGGTTAATCGTTTAACCGTAAACAATCATTGAAATCCGTTTCCAAATTTTCATTAAAAGGTTGAACGAAGCTGACAGTAAAAAAAAGAAAAAGAAAGACCTGCCTTTTCTTTAATATGTTAGCCCCAGACACTATCCAGGGAGAATGATTGACATCCATTTTATTGGTGAATTTGTTATTATCTTAATCTCCTACAAAATGTAAGCTACATTTATTTTCAATCCCCTACAATTTTGGGTTTTTTTGCTCTGTGGTTTGTGGTTTTGTGACTGTATAGACTGGTTTACCAGTGTTTTATTTTTAATCCTTGAAAGTGTGTTGACATCTGCTCCTTTTATAGATGGGCTCTTTAGTTCTGATTAGAATTGGTAGAAACGGTGAAATGGATGTTACAAGTTTTGTTTAACCGTTTAGGAAAGTAAGCGTAAATGTACAATTCTAAACAAGCATTTTTAACGAGTTTGGAGGTGTTTTTTTTAATCATGAAAATTTTTGCGGAATTATTACTCAATTTATCAATTGAATGAAGATAATAAATGTGTGTAATCAGATTGCCCGTGAACATTTAACTCTTTCTTTTTTAGTAATAATTAAATTTGTTGATTTGAGAAAATTATCAGACCGTGCGTCCTCTGACCTCGATGTAGTTTTGACTTTTGAATGTTGAAAAAAGACATGTGTCTCGATTTCTAACAACAACAAAAAATTCAAGAAGGTTGGCCGGGGTTCATTTGGCTACAGTGGCCCTTACCTGTGGAACAAGCCTCCCATCCAAGTTCGTCAATCCAACTCAATTATCATGTTCAAGAATTTGGAGCTCGTTAACTGTTTGGGTTTCCTTTGTCAAGTAGTTTATAAGAACTAGTCTTATATAGAGCATTTAACAATAACATACAGGGTTTGCCCTTAACTTTGGTTTTTCAGTGACTGGCCTGCAGGACCAGTTAGCTTGTCATTGTACTAGTCTACCTGCTTTTCTTTAACTTTATTGGACTGAGGACTGCACTGGTAAACTTATCATGCTTTACGTGGGATCAGGCATACATGTTCCACCATAATCAGAGTCCTACAGTTTGGTTGTTGAGTTACTGAATGGTGTTGGATTGAGGACTGCACTAGTAAACTGATCATGGTTTACATGTACATGGGATCAGGCATGCCACCATAATCAGAGTCCAACAGTTTGGGTGTTGAGTTACTGAATGGTGTTGGATTGAGGACTGCACTGGTAAACCGATCATGCTTTACATGGGATCAGGCATGCCACCATAATCAGAGTCCAACAGTTTGGGTGTTGAGTTACTGAATGGTGTTGGGTTGAGGACTGCACTGGTAAACCGATCATGCTTTACATGGGATCAGGCATGCCACCATAATCAGAGTCCAACAGTTTGGGTGTTGAGTTACTGAATGGTGTTGGATTGAGGACTGCACTGGTAAACCGATCATGCTTTACATGGGATCAGGCATACCACCAAGTCTAACAGTTTGGGTGCTGAGTTACCATTATATGGTGTTGGATTTTGTTAGAGTGAGGAAAGATAAAAATAATATAATAATATATTTGTACAGCGCCTACTGCAGGGATCAGGCATGCCACCATAATCAGAGTCCAACAGTTTGGGTGTTGAGTTACTGAATGGTGTTGGATTGAGGACTGCACTGGTAAACCAATCATGCTTTACATGGGATCAGGCATGCCACCATAATCAGAGTCCAACAGTTTGGGTGTTGAGTTACTGAATGGTGTTGGATTGAGGACTGCACTGGTAAACCGATCATGCTTTACATGGGATCAGGCATACCACCAAGTCTAACAGTTTGGGTGCTGAGTTACCATTATATGGTGTTGGATTTTGTTAGAGTGAGGAAAGATAAAAATAATATAATAATATATTTGTACAGCGCCTACTGCAGGCCAACCTCTAAGCGCTTAACATTCAGTATTTTTCCTGCAAGGTATTGTGGAGCTACGTTTTTGAAATATTAGACCTATTCCATTTCATACCACCATGTAATGGTTTACATGGTGCTGTGGCACAATATGCAGCCAATCAAACCAGGAACACCGGGGGAACCCCTTCTCTTTACGAAGTAAGCTTAAGGACGCAAGTGTTACGACCGTGACTCGAACCCACACTCTGCTGAACAGAAACACCAGAGCTTGAGTCCGGTGCTCTTATCCGCTCGGCCTCGACACGCCACGAGAAGGTGCCACTCCAGGGTGTTGGGAGGGGGGGGGGTTAATACTAATTTTACTTGTAGATTTGCTAAAGTAAATCTCACCATGCCTGTGAGATCTTGTAGCCATAGAACCCTCTGTCATCCCTATTCCTCTAATGGACCTTATGCACATGACGTCATTTGAGTAGGGCGCCCTCCCCTAGAGGTCAAAAGGGAGATGTTCATTGGCCAATCCTGTGCGCTGCGCGTACAAATCTGTGCGTTTCGATTGTTTCATCATCATTTGACCTAAGATGGGGGCTTGATGACGTCAATGCATTATAAGATCTATACCCCCCTAATGGTTTGGTTCTTGGAAATGAAACCATTCTTGAAATTCCATAATTTGTTCTTTTCACAGAATCGTCACAACAAGAACGACGAACTCTTAGCGGCAGAGATGTTGGCAAATCACATGCGTCGAAACAACAGCTTCATCCATGACCTGTTCCAGGCCCAGTTCCGGTCGTCGCTGACCTGTCCCCACTGTGGTCGACAGAGCAATACCTTTGACCCCTTCCTGTGTGTGTCGTTGCCCATCCCGCAGCGCATGACGCGGGTCGTGGCTGTGGCGGTCGTCTACATGGATCGCGAGCCACGAGTGGTCAGGGTTGGTGTTGTGATGGACATCAACGCCACAGTTGCCGATTTGAGGTCGGAGGTGTCTAGGCAGTGCAGTATGGCTGTAACAAGGGTAAGTTGCATAGTGAACTAACCCAGGCTCCAGGTAACCACTGGACCACTGGCCAGAGTCTAGTAAATTTACCACTGGACCACTGGGCAGAAGAGTCTAGTAAATTTACCACTGGACCACTTGACCACTGGACCACTGGCAGAGTCTAGTAATTTAACCACTGGACCACTGGGCAGAGTCTAGTAATTTTACCACTGGACCACTGGGCAGAGTCTAGTAATTTTACCACTGGACCACTGGGCAGAGTCTAGTAAATTTACCACTGGACCACTGGGCAGAGTCTAGTAAATTTACCACTGGACCACTGGACCACTGGGCAGAGTCTAGTAATTTTACCACTGGACCACTGGACCACTGGGCAGAGTCTAGTAATTTTACCACTGGACCACTGGACCACTGGGCAGAGTCTAGTAAATTTACCACTGGACCACTGGACCACTGGGCAGAGTCTAGTAATTTTACCACTGGACCACTGGACCACTGGGCAGAGTCTAGTAAATTTACCACTGGACCACTGGGCAGAGTCTAGTAAATTTACCACTGGACCACTGGACAGAGTCTAGTAAATTTACCACTGGACCACTGGTCCACTGGCCAGAGTCTAGTAATTTTACCACTGGACCACTGGGCAGAGTCTAGTAATTTTACCACTGGACCACTTGTCCACTGGACCACTTGTCCACTGGCCTGAGTCTACCACTGGTCAGAGTCTAGTAATTTACAAACATACATAAGTTGCAGCGAGTCTTATCAAACCTGTAGATTTATATTTGTGGTTATGTATAGATAGTCTGTTCACCTCTAAAAAAGAAATTCCCTGTATATATTCGGAGGCTTGATCTCCAGACCAAGAGGAGACAACTGATTGACAGACTGAGCTTCCAAATCTGCAGAGCGGAATCTGCAAATTGTGCAAATCCGTAGAATGTGCTCAACACACACACGAGCGTTAATGCACAACAGAAGTCCAGTGCTGATCATTTTGGACGTCACTTTAGCTGAAAATTCTGTCTTTTTTGAGACACGTATCTGACACATTCGTAGGACTGTAGAGCAACATCTACTGCGTACCTCATGTGACTTTAAAGTATATTTTAGAGTTCTTTGATGGATTTCAAATAAGTTTTGTTGTCACTTTTGATGTTGTTGAATTGAATCATGTAAGTAGGGCATTTTTACACACTCGTCAAACTTATCACACAAAAAAACTCAAAAACAAAATATATGTATTCCCAACCTACCAACCCTATTTTGAAATTGCTTGTAACTCGAAACATAACAATTTGTGTTGTTGTGCCTTACCGTATTTCAGGGTTTTTAAAAAAATTTGCAAAATTACACCCCTGCATTGACCACACTCTTGATTGACCAGAGCCCAATTTCATGACTCTGCTTACCTCAGAATTCCGCGCTTACGGTGCCCTGGAAAGCACATGATTCTATAAGCTGTATTGTAAGCGCAGAATTTCACAATAAGCAGTGCCATGAAACTGGGCCTGCTCCAATACGTAGCAGGGCCCGATTTCATAGAGCTGCTTAAGCACAAAAAGTAGCTAAGCACTACAAAATGACGCTTACCAGAATTAGGTTACCAGCCAAACTACTATGTCACATGTATAATTTGTGACTGGTATCCTGCCCATTTCTGCTTAGCAGACAACTGTTGAGCAATATTTTCTGCTTAAGCAGCTCTATGAAATTGGGCCCAGATCTTTTGGTTAAGCAGATGAACTACATAGTTAGAGTCCCCCCCCCCTCCCCCACTCCCCCCTCCCCCTCCTCTCACAACGAGCTTTACAACTGATTACAACCCTGGGTTTGTAATACACCTGATGCCTTAATTAAATTCTTGATCTAATCCAGTAATCAAGGATGTCTTCAAAAATTTACAAGAGTCTTCAAGGATCCCAATAATTGATCTTTCCTTAAAACCGTATCTTTACCTTGAGTGATTTACTGGGATCCTTCCCTCACTCTAGCAAAATCCAACACCTTATGGTCACTCATTAATACCCAAACTGTTGGACTTTGATTACGGTGGTATATACTGTACACCTGATCCCATGAAGAGCATTATCGGTTTGTTACTGCAGTCCTCAGTCCAACAGACTCAAACAAAACTTGCATTTAATCTGTATTTTGAAAGGGTGGGTGGGGGAAGGTTTAACATCCGCAGGCATGTGATTAATCTGGATATTTTTATGATGTCCCTGTGCCTTCAGATTTTCATAGAAGAGGCAAACTTTCCATCACAGAGATTGAAACCGACTTGCTTTTGTTATTGACCAGACCCTTCAGATATAGATTAGAAATGAGGTAGAGAGCCTGTACACCTCTAAAATGTAACATTCTATACATTCAAGGAACTTCATTTCAACACCAAGAAGGAAATTGTTATCAAATTATTCAAGATGTTTCATTTTTTTTTTTTTACTGTCTCATTCTTGTCAGTGGTCTGATGATCGAATGAGGCAGCTGGGGACTTGCAGTCACAAGATAAATGATGTCCTCTACGCAGGTGTACCATACATGTACAATGTAGGTGGTCTGATAGCTAGTACACGTCTCTCTTCCGAACCATTCAGCGGAGGGTACACTTTCCCCAAAGTAAGAGGACTGGCGTTTAATCTTTGAGAGGGCAAGGCTGTTTTTGTTTTGCAAAGTGCACATTTCCATTGGATAATTTTAAAGTCTGTGGGAAACTTTTGAAGGGGCACCAAGGCCAAGACCAGGGCAACAGAGGCCAATACCAGGGACAACAGAGGCCAAGACCAGGGCAACAGAGGCAAGACCAGGGGCAACAGAGGCCAAGACCAGTGGCAACAGAGGCCAAGACCAGGGCAACAGAGGCCAAGACCAGGGCAACAGAGGCAAGACCAGGGCAACAGAGGCCAAAACCAGGCAACAGAGGCCAAGACCAGGGCAACAGACGCCAAAACCAGGGCAACATGAGGCCAAGACCAGGGCAACAGAGGGCAAGACCAGGGCAACAGAGGCCAAGACCAGGGGGCAACAAGAGGCCAAGACCAGGGGGCACAGAGGCCAAGACCAGGGGCAACAGAGGCCAAGACCAGGGGCAACAGAGGCCAAGACCAGGGGCAACAGAGGCCAAGACCGGGGCAACGTACAGAGGCTGGCCTTCGTGTAATTCCAGGACTGAAGTAACTTCAAAACTCCTTGAAAATGTTGTCAATTTATCATCTACATTAGCTATGATACAGTCTGACAGGGCTGGGCGGTTTTACCTTGTCAACTTTGGCACGAACCCTCTTAAATCTTCCAAAATATTCCACTCTCTGGTAACTCAATACTCAAATGTTTGGATGTTGATACGCCTGGTACAGGTATGCCTGACCCAACAATTTAAGCAGTTGTTATTTGGCCATGCAGTACCAATTCCTACAAAGTCAGACAACCTCCAGAGTAGGATTTGGGATTGTTAAGTGTTTAAAATGGCACCTAAACATTTTTTTAGGGGAAGCAATCAATCCACTGGCCTATTTTTATGGACACCAAATTAATGACCAGGGGTGCATGGAGGCAGGCAATTGCCTTTTTTTGTGCCTCTATGAAGCGTCGGGGCCTGCCCGAGTAATACCAGCTTCGACCAGAGATGACACTGTTCTAGGACGAGGAGTGAGGACCCTGAGAACATTCCAGGGACTTGTGAAAAAGGGCAAAATTGTCGACCGGCTAATGAAAAGAACTATTTGAAAAAAAAAATTAAAAATGCTCTGTAAATGTGGTGTAAATATAATCTCTTCAAACCGTGTCAACCCTCAAGAGCTAAACGCCTTACTCCTCGTCACAGCTTCATCCTCTTCTCCCTCATCAGTCCCCGCTTCTCCATCCTCCTCTGTTCTCCGTCTCGTTTATAAGGAGCCAATTTCATCTTGATTGAATGAACTATTCCATCGTTTATGATCAGGAAGTGACCTTTTATAAATTTATGACAGTTTATAAGCACGCGGGGCGTTGATCATTTTAGCATTCTAGCTCCAGGTCATGGACTGTCATCGGAATCTAATTTACATCAGTTGGGGGGGGGGTGGGGAGGGGGGGGGAGGCGGTGGGAGGGAGTCTAAAACAGTCACATTGTGGAAATATTCCGACCACCTGCTTTATATTTACATTATTCAAGCCAAAGGATACAAGTGCATACATTGTATATTGTACCTTCAGGGAAATTGAAAAGCTAGAGAAATTTCCGATACCTTGTTTTTTTTTGTTTTGTGCTGGACATTTTTAGAGGGAAAAATTTTTTTTTTTCGCGAGTTCAGTCGATTTCTTCTCCCACTCTTGTTGTCTACAGGTGAATCTTTGCGAATGTTTTTGCGCCACTCTCCAATTATGACAATTTAAAGTTGCATGGCCTGATATTCGCCGAAATAATCTTTCTTTTTTAAGAATTTGTTTTTTTTTCTGAATGAATTTTGATAGATGATGCTGTATCCAAAACAAAAAAAACGTGCAAAATCTTTCGCAATGTATGCCATAACATGGCACAAAGTACGAGTAACATGCAAAAATTGTTCGCACATTGCTGATGGGACGTGAAATAAGGTCGGGATCTCGACAATAGTTTCTATTTATTGACCACCACTTATCATCGGCGGATTTTTTCATGCAGTACCTTAAACGAAAGGTTATAACTTGATTGTATCTACAAACATAGCTATTTGGAAGTTTAGATTGAAATTCCAAAATCGGTGAAAAGGTTGACCAAGCCTCTGTAAGATCGGCTAAACCTGATTGTGTCTCTCTAGCACACAGATATTAACTAATAATAATGCGCCATGTCTGTCATTTAAGTGAAACTCCCGGCGCCTATTTATCGAATCTGGTGGAGATAGTTAAGAATGATTTTATGAGATGAAGCAACCGTAAAACAACACCTTGAAAGGAATGCAAGGTGAGGTGGTGCTTATTGCTGCCAGTCATAGCCAGAAACACAGGGGCAACCCCTTCTCTTTAGCTAAATGCACTGGGTTCTTTTTCGTGCATTACACAACACACGAACTATGAGTACAAAAGCTTTACGTCCATCCGAAGGACGAAGCAGTAATTGTTAAGTGTCTTTCTTAAGGACACAAGAGTCAAGACCGGGACTCGAACCCACACTCTGCTGATCAGAAACACAAGAGCTTCAGTCCGGTGCTCTTGACCATTCAGCCACAACATGCCAAGTCTTAATAATGATAATAATAACTAGTTATTTGATTTTAAAAGCGTGTCAATGTGCTTTACATTTAGTGCCCTGGTCATTGGGCCAATAATATTCCTGTAATCTTTTCTCAGCACCCTGGGGAGTATACAGCCCTGGGCTGCCATGTGGCGCTCCGAAAGGCTTTTTCAAACTCAATATCAACCCCTACCCCTGCAGGTCTTTCAGAAATATTTGGGTGTGCCACGATGGCCGAGGAAGTTGGTGAAAATGTCCAAATGTACATTGACTTCTTTAAAATAACATTGTAACATTGAACATTGCTTCCTTGTTTTGATTACAGTGCATGGAACCCCAATTGTTTCAACAATTCAATTACTATGAATTAGAAAGCCGGGCTCAAATTTCATAAAAATCTCCGGTTGGCCACAGGCACTGCAGCTCTGGACTTACACTGGATCGAAAATGATTTTACAAGACAAGATATATATCTTCTTGACTTTGTGTATACCTCCCTTGCTAAACTTTTAAGAGCACTTGAAAAGATTTTTAATAGTAAAGTAAATCTTACAAAGCATGTTTAGAAGAAAAAAAGATGGATCATTAGACCTGTTTGGTTTCTAGCTTGCTGACTCCAATGCACAAGTTGCTTGACTCTCAGGCCTGTGGTCCAGTTGATGTATCCAATCCTTCGAGTGCTGGCAAAGTTTAACGTTTTATACTTATAAATGTACATTTGGTGGCGTGTGCTTTATGGTGATTTATGGGATGATAGCGATTTAGATAGCAGTTAGGTTTTCGTGACGACATGTGTTAATGACTTCACAACTGGAACGTCTTGGGACCAAGACTACTTACTTCCAAGACAAATAATGATGCCACTACAACGTTTCACAATTCCAAAAGCTAAAGTGAGAGCTGAATCTTCAGGGCTCAAATTTCTCAAGAACAACACCAAGGGATGCTTCTCAGAACTGGCACTGGATCAGAAGTATTTCATAACAGTAACGACACCAAAATGAAGTTTGTCTTTCCATTTTCAAATCTGTGACTTGCTGACCTCTATAATTTATCCAACATTATTACCCCCGGTCACTGGGCCATTTATTTCATTCCTTATACCATCTCAGCTCCTATGGGAGTGTACAGCATGGGCTGCCAATTATGTAGCGCACCAAGCTACAGTGTAGATCAATCACAAGAACCATCTCTGCCCTCACAGGTACCCATTTACTCCTGGGTGAAAAAATCACTTAAAGTTAAGTGTCTCGCTCAAGGACACAAGTGTCATGACTGGGATTCGAACCAACATCCTGATGACTTAGCCACCAGAGCTTGAGTCCGATGCACTAAAACGCTCGGCCACGACCGGTCAGTAATGTTGTTAGTGCACTGTCCTTCATGTTGTTATTTTTTTGTTTGATTTCTTTGTTTTAGATCGTCCTGACGGAAGTCTATTTTGATGGATTCTACCGCTCGTACAACGACAATCTCCCGCTGTCTGAGATTCGTGAAAGCGACAGCATCTATGCCATTGAGACTCCTCACAGCTCGCCGGCTCTGGCCAGCACCACGCAGATGCAGGAGTTCCTCCACGTCCACTGCAACCGACCTGTCCGAGAGGTCGTTACCCTGGTGATCATCAACCAACAGGGCTTGGGCAAGACTGGCAGAAGGTACATGCAAAGTTGTTTACTCTCTCTTGTTGAATTCTTACCTCACAGCTGTCCGTTAAGAAACCCTCCTTTAGGCGCATACTCCCAAGATGCCTCAAAATCTCCCATCTGCTATGCACACAACGATGCGGTACCCCGTGCCACACTTTCCTGTCACTGTATTTGTATGTGCGATCGATCAGTACCACAGATTGCCACGGCAGAAACTGACCAAGGTTGAGAACCTTCTCTCTTTCAACAGTGGCCAAAATTCCATTGCAATTTGAGCACAGCAGGTGGTGGCTTCTCTAGTTTACCACTCTGGTTGAAGCACTTTGGCTGTGGCTTGTTGAAGCACTTTGGCTGTGGCTCTACTCTCTACATCAGCATGCGTGTGGCTGCAAATTGTCCGCTGCTGTGGCATAGTGAGTAATGGGTTGATTGTCTCGAGACACACACCAATAGTAGGAGGGTTAATTATCAGTCCTAAATGGTGTTGTGTATTTTTACTCTTGTACATGTTCACCGACCAAACGAACTATTCAACGAACTATTCAACGATAGCCTAGCAACCGATGTACTATTGCATGGATACCCCTGGTACCCTGACTACATTGACTACCATTGATTTAACGAGCTGCTTGACAACCTCGAACCCGGTGTAATGAACAAAATATGTGCATTTGAAATACGGTTTAGAGAACGAACGTAACAGCAGTAGTCTGGTACCCTCTTATTTTGTCAAAACTCGGTATTTCAACGTAAGAGTTTACAGTTCTTGTTTGACGATTGATTGCCACGTACGTTAGTGTGAATTAATTTTATTAAAGTATACAGATAGAATCAAAGGAAGAGGTGTTATAAAACAAATATTGACTGCTTTGTCTCGTGGCGTAGTAAAACTTGACTAGTTTTACTACGCCACTCGAAGCAGTCAATATTTGTATAATTGTATCTGCCCATCTTTCCATTTCCAATCGTTTCAGTTGACCATCTCAGATGATTTGACCATCCTTGTTTTTCTTGTCTCCTCAATGCTCCCCTGATTGATGTTTTATCAGCGTTATCTCCTTCTCGTCGAAATTAAATGAACAATTTGGTGATGGTATGAAAAATGCTCTCACTAATTCGAGATCTATTCGTGTTTATTCGTTAGGTTCGGTCATCCAATAGCGATCGAGGTCGATCGCAGTATAACCATTCAGCAGCTGAGAATCGTCATCCTGAAAGCCATGGGATGCAGCCACGTGGACCAAGTTCTTTCAAAGGTACATATTTGTTTAGAATCTCCAGGTATCCATAGAGAAACCCTTTCAGTGAATGGTAAACTCATTACCCAGTTCGAAGGATGTGATAGAGTAGGGTTGGTATGTTTGGCAACCCGTCCAGTAGTGTTGGTTTAGTTGTGCGGAATTGAATCTGTCAAGAGGAGGCAAAGAGACTGGGTCATGACAAACAGTGAGCAGGGCTCGCCCTTAACACTAGCCCGGCGTACATTGTCTAGTAAAAAATACTATGGGCTAGTAAACACCACTTCTCAACTTGCCCTGTGGGCTACTAAAAACTGTGCTACCTACTTGTTTAAATGCTCATTTTCTTTCTTTTTAGATGTGAATAATTAATGTATAAAATGTTTTAATCGTTATTGAGTGTGTGAATATAACTTCATTTGATCATTAAACTGGTTGTGATCGTTTACATTAACACATCAGAACATTACATTTATGGCAATCCCTGTGTAAAATCTGGGCTACTAAAACTTCCTGGGGGCAAGTAAAACGCACAGTTTACTGGCCCGGCGGGTGACTTTACAAAAAGCTTAAACGCAAGGCCTGGTGAGTTACATGTAGTCTTTCAAAGTCGCATTTGGTTGGTTCAGTACGACTACTACTATGACAATGTAATACTGCACTGTTTGATTTTGCCTCTCTCTCTTTGGAAGAGGATTAAAACGCATATCGTGGTCATGTCAGGAAATTCAAATTGAGCTTCCACTTGTGGTCGAATAGATAGGTTGCAGCATGACGTAAATCAGCCATCTTTACGGGCAGTTTAGAACAAAAGTCATGCGTTCGTGTGAGATTTCACGCGCATTTCACGAAACTCATTGCAGGATTGGTCAGTGAACAACGCGGCTGCGTTAATAAGTTGAGCGTTTGACGCATCTGCAGGCCAAAATGCAATTTGCCCGTAAAGATGGCGTCTACTGGGAACTATCTATAAAGGCATTATTACTCAGACTCATGTGTACGTCTTCATCAAAGAAGTGACTGTGACAAAGTGAAAGATAGAATTCGAGCCCCCAAAACTGTTATGTTCTGACGTTTTACTAAGCAGAAGCGTAAGAACATAAAATTTTGCATTACCTGCAACGTCCGAGTGAGGGCGCGCGCGGCAATCGCAAGCTAATGACATTTTGCTGTGCAATTAACTGGAGACAGTCAGTATTGCTTGATATAAGGCCTTTAATCCTTAGGGTGATAAAAGCATTGCACAGACATCATTCAATCTAACTCACAAAATGACTTAGACCGCGTTCCCACTGGATCCACAATTACAAGATCCTGACTGCAAAAGGATCGCGTTCCCACTTGTAGTATGATCGCACATTGATCCACCTTTTGCTTTACTTGCAATTCTTTTATGTCACCAAATGCGTGGTGCGTGCTGGGAATAGAAGAAAAAGAACACCGTTTTCGCGCCATTCGGGCCTACCGGACCGGATGTTCGCCCTCAAAATTGCGGGGTCTGATCGCCCTTTGCGTTCCCACTAGACTTTTGATCGCCCATTAATCCAAAAGGGCGATCAGATCCCGCTTTAATCCTACTCCCGAGGTGGATCAAATTGCAGGGTCTGATCCTGATCACCCTCGCGTTCCCACTTACGCTTGATCGCCCTTTTCGAGAAATTGCGGGGTCTGATCGCCCTTTTCTCGAATTGCGCGATCAATGCCGGGTCCAGTGGGAACGGGGTCTATCTCCCACTCCCTAATAATTTTATAAGGAAGTGAGAATTTAAGTAGTTTTAAGCATTCAGCACAACAATCCTTGCCACTTCCCAGAACCTTATTATCCCCACCCCCTTGATCAACCTCTTCTTTTAACCATCATTTTATGATTTGCTTATCTTGTTTTTTTTCTCCCATTCCAATTAATTGTAAACCAAACTGAGGCTGGAAGGGAACAATAGTCAGGCCCTCACTTTTGCATAGTGAAAATCAGTAGTCACGATTGCCATTGTGTACAGGGAACAAGACAACGATGGCATGACTCTCCTCCCTTCCATTCAGTCCAAAATCCCATCTAATAGAAAAGAAGAAAAAAATAGTCAGGACCCTACTCTTTGCCGGGTGAGAATCCGTAGTCACGATTGCCACTGAGTACAGGGAACAAGACAATGATCCAATTCAATTCAATAGATGGATTGCAATACGCGCCATTGACTGCCATATTTGATGTAAAACGATGGAAAAGTGCACGCGTGTACGCGCTACGCACGACTCTCAGCCAATGATAGCTCTTCACGCGTGCACAATTCATCAACGATGGCGCGTATTGCAATCCATCTATAGTACATTTATTTCCTTCCTGAATAGAATGCGAAAGACATTATTGCAGAAGGCAATTTAGCCAAGGCTTGTAGTGGAGTGCCTTTAGAAGAGGAAACAGAAGTAATAATGAACTAATTAATTTGTTAATTAAGACAAGACTAAGATAGACATGGGGACAATTGATCTGAGCGGAAAAGAAATTAAGAGAAGTGGCGACTAAAAAAACGGTAAATCTGCCGGGGAGGAGGCAACTCAGGAGATTAAACCAAGAGGACAAAAGAGATTACTCCTTGAACGAGTGACGGCCTGACAAACACTGGTTTTATTACCCTACTCTACTTCCATCCATTCAGTCCAAAATGCTGTCAGATTGAGAGTCATTTACACGGACAGTGTGTACTTGGGAAAGAGTAGTACGTGAATGCGCATTGTCATGATGAGCCCTTGCAGACAGATTGACCTCTGCCATGGCCGGTGGGCATGCAAACATCAGCAGCACCGCATCCATGATGTATTCCTGTCCCTGTTTTCCTCTAAAAAAAAGATTCGCCAATAATTTGTCTCCCACTCTGCGCTGGAAAAATATTGACGTTGTCCCCCCCAAAAAATCCAAGGCTGGGTGACATTGTTTTTATTCACAGGAGGAGCCTAGGAGTCTGGACTAAGTATGGCTCATCGCCATTCATATCAATGTAACCAAAGTGAGGCTCGGAGGGCAATTAGTCATTCTAGACAACCCCCCCCCCCATCTGGCTGTGGAAAATATTGATGTTGTCTAAAAAAACCCAATGGAGGAGAAATTGTTTCTCACATGAGTAGCCTAGGCGTCTGGACTAAGTATGGTTCGTCACCCATTCATATCCATGTAACCAAAGTGAGGCTCGGAGGGCAATTAGTCATTCTAGACAACCCCCCCCCCCCCCCATCTGGCTGTGGAAATATTGATGTTGTCTAAAAAACCCAAGGGAGGAGAAATTGTTTCTCACATGAGTAGCCTAGGCGTCTGGAATAAGTATGGTTCGTCGCCCATTCATATCAATGTAACCAAAGTGAGGCTCGGAGGGCAATTAGTCATTCTAGACAAACCCCCCCCCCCCCCCATCTGGCTTTGGAAAATATTGATGTTGTCTAAAAAACCCAAGGGAGGAGAAATCGTTTCTTTTCCCGGAGTCTGCGAGTCTAGGACAACATCCCCGAGTAAACGTACATTATCGGTAGCAGGCACTTAAGGATTGAATTGACTTTGCATTGCTCGCATTGCAGGGATACCGTCTCGGGAGGACCCTCTGTGCGGGAAACGGCCAGGATTCATGTTCAAGTGTACGGTTACCAACCAAAAGACTGTCAACTAGTTTGTCATGAAAAGGAGAAACACACATCGCCTTTATAATGTACTACATCTTGTTTTCTTGTTTGTACTGTGGCTAGCCGGCAGTGGCTAGCCAAGTTCGGGGGGGGGGGGGGGGAGGGAGGGGGGGGGGGTTGCTTTTTGTGTATGCGCGTCTGCACTTATCGCCAGACTAGATTAATCTTTACAGGTTGATCCACAGGGCAGTGGGGAAGGGAACCAGATCTGCCAACATTTAAGGGAGTCTTCTCGAAAGCAATTTAACAATGTAATTCAAGTCCCCAGTTTGATAAAAAAAAAAAAACTCATTTGACTCTTTGGGCAATTTTTCTCACAGAATACTATCTTTTCCTTGAAAATCAATCCCAGCAAAGCGTGTAGCTTTTAAAGGGAGTGTATACCTTCGGTAATTACTCCAAAAAAATGAATGGCCATAAAGACTTACTTGGTAAGAAGCACTGCAGCTGTTGATAATGTATAGCATGTGAAAAACGATTCCCTTCCAAGGAATGTGGTTTTAGAGGGGATTCAAGACCATTTCAATTTGTGGAACGTTTCTCAGTTTCTTGGATTACTCTTCCTGCGTGTGCATAACCGCTCCAGATGTTTGGCGATATCTAAAAAACGCTACCACCTTTTGAAATGAAATTTTTGCAGGTTACTTTTAACGATATATCTACATTTATATGGGATTAAAACAATCGAACGGTTCCAAAATCCAAAGGTACACTTTGCCTTTAAATTGTTTCATGAAAAAGGTTTTTAGGAAACCACAGAATAAATTTGAAGGAATGAGGAAATCCCCCCCCCCCCCCCCGAGATATGTTCTGAAGACAAAAATTGTTTAAAATATATTCAGTCAGTTTCCCTGGTGGTTTATTACTTGATAAACTATTTGATGTTACTTTTTTTCTTTCTTTTTTTTTTACTGTGTACTTTTTTTGTGAGATTGAACCCAAATTGATACAAAAAAACAACAACAACAAAACACCAAAAGTACTTGACATATTATGAGAAAAAATTGTGTGGGATGGATTCACAATGAAATCAATTTTGTTGTTACTGTTTACTCTTTACCAAGCAATGAATAAAACAATTAACCTTCTAAAACAATGGATTTTAACACAGGGAACCACAGAATAAATTCGAAGGAATGAGGAAATCCCACCGACATATTAGATGTGATGCTGAATTTACACGGAACTTAAAGTAGCTTTAATAGCAGCATTGATTCATCATGTTGATCATCAAAGGACATATTTTAAAACTAGCTTTTTGGGGTTGACAATCTAGCTGGCATGTGATTTCTCAGAATTAATTTGTGGTTTGTTTTGTTTTGCGTATTGTCCATAATTTGTGCTCTTCAGCCCACAATTTGTGCCGGCTTGTGTCAGGGAAGAAATCCTGTAAGCTGTTGGAAACATTCAGAACCAACTATTATCTCCACCACGATTCTTCTCAGAGCCAACATTTCGTCTTGGAAAATATTAATTTGGCGCGGTTGTTGTCACCCGCAAACAAGTTATTTTATTTTTTACAACTTCCCTATACACCAACTTCCCACATCTGATACTGACGTATTTTTTTTCGGTATTTTTTCTTCTTGTAGGGTCCGTTGCTAAGGGTGGGGATAGTGACTGATTCTAAGGGTAGTCGTCATTTCCTCATGCAAGACGAGATGAGGCCGTTGCACAACTCAACAATCACCAAGTAAGTTTCGCGGAATCTTCACCGTGTTCCCGTGCAATTTTTGATTGTTTTGTTTATCTTATGCAAGGTTGTGGCTTTTGGATTTTTTGTTGTTGTCTAATTGCACTTGGAAAACAATGAGATAGTAATTATGTGTTTTATGTGATCATTGCAGGTGTGCCATTGTCCTGTCTTTAGAATGTATGTCGTATTGTTTAATCAATTGTTTTACTTTTATATATCTCTTGCCTTTTGTTTTATATATTTGTGTACTTTTAATATTGTAATTTGAATGCTTTTACCTTTGAAATTAATAAATGCAATGAAATAAAGGGATGTACAGGGCTGATTCTTCTTGGAGGCAATGGAGTCAATTGCCTCCATTGCCCCTGGTCATTGCCTTGGTGCCCCTTGAAATGTTCCAGTAGAAATAACATTTTCCCCATAGAGGTGCCCTTTGCTAAGGGAAAAACTGCCTCTCGCCCTTTATACAAGAATGATACAATTTTGCTTTTGAAAGAGTTGATTCATTTACACATGTTCAAGAAATAGGGAAATGGTTTGTTTGAATTTTGTATAATTATTTATAATTTTATTTTTAGGTTTATTATATTTTATTTATTTATTTATTTATTTAATTTTTTATTTTTTTATTTATTTATTTATTTATTCTTTTTTTTGGGGGGGGGGGGAGTTGATAAATTACAATTATATATTTATTATCATTTATTATTCATACTGTCAGGTTGATTTTTATGACCTACTTTAGACAGGCGCCCCATTGAAACAAAATATCTGGAAGGGATCACAAAAGAAAAGTTTAGCAAAGCAAACAACACACTATATAGAGCGGACAGGCACAACATTATGAAGACGTGTTGAGAGACATGGCCATTTAGTGGCACACTACTGCAGTCATGGCTACCTGTAAACCAATCTATCTGTGCCGCAATTCCCTACTCAAGTTCCTTGTTTTGCAATGAAAATACTCCACCAGAAACCAATGTTGTTGTTATCTCCTTAAAGGTAGGGTCATAGAGTGTTAAAGGAACATTACAGAATTGGTAAGAAAAAAACTTGTAAAAATATACTTTTTGATCACAGATTTACATAAAACTTACACGGTCTAATGATGATGATAGTGGAAAACATCCCTTGAAGTATTTCTGTCTGAAATGCCATATTTGATGAGAAATGAATAAACTAATTTTCCGACTGGAGTTTATCGCTCAGTGAGCGTTTTTATTCATTTGTTGAATCTGTATGATTTCATGCAAATGTGTAATCGGTTTTTCACTATTTTTCTCGTGACCCAGATGGCCGATCGATCTCAAACTTCTGCAGGTTTGTCAGTTTATGTATATGGTGGATTACATAAAGTGCTTACACTGCCAGCAACTGTTTTGTTAGCAAAAACCAATTCTGTAATGTTCCTTTAAAATACTCCAAAAATGTATGCCCGTAAACAAAATGGAGAAGCGCTGCAGCTGTTGATATTATTAAAGAATTTGAGAAAAGGTTCCCTGTGGTTTGGAGAATTTTTCACCCCAAAACTTTGAATCTGAGAAACGTTTCATGCATGAATTGTTTCTCAGGTTTCTGAGGATTGACTAACCTAAAATTGTGGTGTCCGTTCTTAAATGCTGCGGCCAGAGATGCAGTTGGTACCTGCTGTCACCTTGTTAAACACGAACGGATTCGACAGTTCTTGGGAAATTACCGTGACAGCTATTTGCAGTTTTCCTTGGAAAGTAGACACTGTAATCAGCTGAAACTTTCACATGTGACTTTTATTGAATTTTCTTTGTAATTTGGTCCATAAATCAGCAATTACGTGGGTAAAAAAAAATGATCAGTGAACCTGCCATTAAAGACTAAGTGTAGCAAAGGTACTTATAAAAAACAAAATAAACATAATTCTATTATTAGTTGCAATCTAAACTTCACTTTCAATCTAAAACCTCACCAATTATAAATTTGATATACCTGTATCAATCCTCAAGGGAAAGACCTTGAAAAACCACAACTCGCCATTTGTCATTCCAATTGCAGCAATCAAAAATAAGTATGTAATGAATAAGCGCAAAATAACTGACCCCCCCCCCAAAAAAAAATTTCAATCAAATCTGACCGCCTGATCTTTTTACATTTTCAAGGTTTATTTGAATGGCGTGTTTATTAAAAATTAGATGATGGGAATTAATGTACTCTTCCACAAAAAAATAAAAAAATTTAATAAATAAAAACAGGGATGTACTTGTTCCTTTAATGTTCTGGGTCTACATCATTGAATTGTTTGGGCGGGTTTTATATTGCTTCACCTGGTTTTCAAGTGAGTTCATGAAGTGTTTAGCGATACTGCCTAGCGCCACTCCCTCGTTTCACAACATGTTTGCAGAGTGATTCATAACATGGGCACTTGTACATTATTATTTTGTACTACTTTGTAACCCTGACCTCATCAGAGATGTTAAAACATTCTGGTGACTACACCATGTTCACAAAAGATCCCCCCTAAAAACGTTTGTTTCCTTTGGCGGAATTGCACAAAACAAACAAGTTAGCGTACCCTTCAAAAATGTTCTAGGGTTTACTTAATGAAAAGGGTGTGCAGAACATAGGTAAGATTTAGGATTTAATATATTGTGAAAAGGGTGTACAGAACATTGGTAAGATTAAGGATATAATATATTGTAAAAAGGGTGTACAGAACATGGTAAGATTTAGGATATAATATATGTGAAAAGGGTGTACAGAACATTGGGAAGATTAAAGATGAAATACTTTGTGAAAAGGGTGTACAGAACATTGGTAAGATTTAGGATATAATATACTGTGGAAAGGGTACAGAACATGTAAGATTAAAGATGAATACTTTGTGAAAAGGGTGTACAGAACATTGGTAAGATTTAGGATATAATATATTGTGAAAAGGGTGTACAGAACATTGGTAAGATTAAAGATGAAATACTTTGTGAAAAGGGTGTACAGAACATTGGTAAGGTTGAAGATATAAATGCTCACAGATTTGCACATAACTTACATGGTATAAATATGGTCATGGTGGAAAAAATCCCTTTAAATATGCTTGCTTGAAATGCTGTAATCAAAACCGATAAACAGATAACATTTGTTTTTTTCCTCCACAATTTTCTCATGACTCTATGACGGATTGGGCTTAAAGTTTCACAGGTTGATTGTTTCATGTATGTGTTTGGCCACATAGGGTCTTTGACAATTATTGCTGTTGTCCGCCTTCGTTAAGGTGATTAATTAACATGATTAATGAGGGATATCATTCCGGTGATTTCAAAGAGCGTGGTGATTTTAAGGACTTTTTCAAATCATCTCCTTTTTTTCACAGAACTTGGGAAAGTACTGAGCTTACAGTGCAAATACACATTGATGTATTGTAAAAATCAAGTAGTATTCTTTATACCGATGCAAATTTAAGATCTATTTCTATTTATTGTGAAATAGAGAGTCTATTAATTAACCCTCTTGCTGTCTGACCATTCAATACCATTCAAGTGGTTTTGAATGATAGATAAACTGTGCCAGCCTGCAATATGATACCATGAGGGAATGCATGTACACAGTACACAGTTAGTTCTGTGCACAGTTGTGCCACCCTTGGCAGTCGAATGGTTTCAAATGGTTGGTCAACTCACTGGAAAATGTTGCCACGAGTCACTGACAGTAGGAGGGTTAAAAAAATAATAACATCCTGTATTGACCCCCCCCCTGGCACCATGGTAAGCGTGTAAACCGCTGGGTGTAACGCAGGGGAACATTGGCTCCCCTGAATGATGCAACCAAGAATATTGTGATAATGACGACGGGTGAATTTTGGTCAATGTTCAGGGGGGCTTCATTTTCAAACCAAAGGGGGACACCTACCCCATTTTTTGTCAAGATTTTGTACTCTTGTACAAATACACCTCAGTCACTGGGTTTGTTTTGTGTCACTGCAAGAATGTTTTATTGTTGGCAATTGGAATGATATCACTTTAACTATGGATATATACAATACAATACAATACAATACAATGACCTTTATTAGATCCCAAAAAGGGTAATTCAAATGCTCGCATACAGTAAAAACATATATACATGTAGTGGGAAACTATGGCCCTTTTCGAATCCACGGCTTCGGATTGGGCTTCAGGTCCAGTTTTCTTGTCTGAAGCCCTGACCGCAATGCATGCGTAAGTTAAAATAATTGAGGGAGCCTATAGCTAGCCTGAGCCGAATTTGGAGCCGAAGCCGTTCATCGTTCAAGTAGTCTTGATGAACAGACAATAGAAGAAGTATTGGTATCACTTCTAAGTTAGAAACCTATTAGCTGTGGTCAGTAATTGGATGGGAGACCATGTATTCGCATGGTTGGTGGCTCGTCTTTTGGGTGGGATGTAATTCTGTTGGATCCTGTGCTTTGTGTAATGCACATAAACACCTGGGACACTTATCGTGAACGAGAAGGCGGCCTGCCCCGGTGTTTCCAGATCGGCTGCATAATGCGCCCTCTCTGAGCATGTTAGAGTATAGTTTAGGTGATGCGCATTTGAAAGTATATGTATTGATCCATGGAATTTGCATAATATAAAATGAATAATTTATGACGGCAGGTACAGGTTTTAAAAACTGTTCCCCTCTGTGCTAAGTACAGGCATGATAATCTTCTATCTTAATGGTTTTAATCTGATTTTTCTTCCCCCCCTCCCCGAAAATCAGAAGGGTTGTAATTAAATAGCCTGGAAAAAGTCTATAAAAGGAGAGTCTTTCTACTCGATGCATGTTTTTTGTCAAGGGTCAAATATTTTATCTGTAACATGGAAATGTTGAAAACTAGATCAGGGCCCATTTATATAGAGCTGCTTTATGCAGACAAGTAAGTGCTTGGCGATTTTCAGCTGAGCAAAGATCGGCAGAAAACTGGTCACAAATGGTACATGTGACATGGTATTTTGGCTGGTAACCTTACTCTGGTAGGCAAAATTGTTTTGTGCTTAATTACTTTTTGTGCTTAAGCATCTCTGCGAAATAAGTCCAGGACATTAGTCTGTATCGACCCCTTGCACGACGCGCAGCGCACTTACATGTACACGTGCCTATCCTGCCTGCCATTTTGGGAGTAAAGTGTACACAGAGGAATTGAAATGGTGGAAATGGTCGGCACGCATTTTTTGTGCTCCGCAACTGTAAGGGGGTCAAGGCGTTTACATATGCTACCCTTTAATATTTACGACTTTTTGTTTTTGAATCCCTCAGGTTGTTACAAACCACGGCTGATGAAGGAGGGCCGTCCCACATCAAAGCAGTGACAGAATGGGAACAAGACATCAGATTCACGTAAAGTCACTTCTATTGTTTGTCCAGTCATGTTTCATTTCGTTTATTAACTCTGGTTGTGAAGCCAAGGACTCTCAGAAAGATCACTATACTAGCCAAGAACCCCGTGGAGAGAAGACAATAAAGGAAGTTTCAGTTTTAGGTGTGGGAGGAAAAACCCCAGAGAAATATTCCAGGGAAAACCCTCGCAATCAGGCAGGGACTGAAAAAACCCAATCCACGTAGTGCCCTGGTGTGATTTAAACTGGGGTTTCCAGAGGTGGAAGGCAAGGCAAGATACCACTACGCCAACCTGACTGCCCAAATTATGTGGGGGAGGGGGGGGGCCTGGTACATCCATGGCATTTGAGGGTTTCCAATTCCCTCTGCCCATGTCAAATTCGAGGCGTCCACTTTCAGTGGCTGCTTCTTCCTCATTAGTTCGTACCTAGAATTCATTTTTTTGTTTTATTGTTGTAAATCATCACAGTGAATTAAATATTGTATGGTGTAAAATGCTATAACAAATTTTAATTCGTACCAAAAATCAACTGGAAAGGAATGGGACAGACTTTAAAACTTGGGATTTGGAACATTGTGCTGGCAGATTTGGAACCTTGGTCTAGCAGATTTTAAAATTTAGGCTTGCAGATTTTGAACTTTGGGCTTGCAGATTTTGAACTTTGGGCTTGTAGACTTGGAATTTGGGGATAGCAGATTTTTAGCTTTGGGCTAGCCTCTCTGGAACTTTTGAATAACTCGCTTATTTGGAACCTTGGACCAGTAGATTTTGAATTTTGGGCTGGCAGTTTTTGAACCTTTTGCTGACAGATTTTGAACTTCGAGCTTGCAGATTTTGAACATTGGGCTAGGGGATGTGGAACTTTAAGCTAGCAGGTCTGGAACTTTAAGCTAGCAGATCATCACTGAAACTTGTAACCATGAAATAGGAACCTTGAACTGGCGGAATGTTTCACGAATCTATTGGCTCAAAAAAAAAAAAGCTTTCTGCACTTTGCCAAGCATAACATTTACAGCAACAGGTGGACACAGGATAGGTTCTGTCTTGATGAGTCAAGTGTGACGGAGTTGCCTTCAATTTTGTTAACGTTGTGTCAGATTAAGTCGGACCGTTACGTACACGTAGATGCTTTTGGTCGGTTCTTCTATCACGGCAGTATCCATGCATTAATCAAGGACTTATTAGGGGCTGTGGTTTCCTGTCCCAATAACAGGACTAATGGCTCCAGTCACCTACCCCACTTTTTGTATCTACCTTGTTCAATCATTGCACCCATTCACCTAGAACCTTCTTGAGTTTTGTGGAACTGTATATTAAAGGAACATTACAGAATTGGTAAGAAAAAAATTGTAAAATATACTTTTGATCACAGATTTACACAAAACTTACACGGTCTAATGATGATGATAGTAGAAAACATCCCTTGAAATATTTCTGTCTGAAATGTCATATTTGATGAGAAATGAATAAACTAATTTTCTGATTGGAGTTTATCGCTCAGTGAGCGTTTTATTCATTTGTTGAATCTATATGATTTCATGCAAATGTGTAATCGGTTTCTCACTATTTTCTCGTGACCCAGATGGCCGATCGATCTCAAACTTCTACAGGTTTGTCAGTTTATGTATATGGTGGATTACATAAAGTGCTTACACTGCCAGCAACTGTTTTGTTAGCCAGTTGTAACCAGTTCTGTAATGTTCCTTAAAGACTGGACAAAGATTGTTCCCTTCAATGCGTCTGGTGACGTAGTTTTTGCTTTGAAAGCTTGTGCAAGTTTTTTTTGTAATTAGTGGTAATGGTCTTTGAGAAATGCTTCCACTACCATTTATTGTTCTACCTGCGTGACCAACAACTATTTTTACACTAATATGCCATATTTCCCGGAAATACCACCACCACCACCCCATGTTTGTTTTCCTGGGGAAAATTTACACCCGCTGTGGCCTATTTCACACCAGCCGAATTTCCAGGGGAAATTCCAGAAAAAAATAACTCTTATTGCAAACTCCTGGGAAAAACCAAATTTTCTGGAAATTAGCTGCCCCTGCTTGGGGTGTAGGGTTAAACCAGATAACCCCGGGGTTAACATACGGTAGTGTTCATTTGGTCTTCAGGAAACTCATATCAAGTGTGAAACAAACATGGAGTGGCAGTGGGATTAAAGTCCTCCCCCCCCCCCCCCCCCCGGAGTTTCTTGGGGTTATATTTCCCCCGGGCATTGACTCGGTAGTGTGAAAAGGGCTTATATGGTAACCCCGGGGTTGTCTCGCTTAAAACCCTACTCCTGAGCAGGGGTAGCTGTTTACCAGGGAATGGCTAATTCCTGGGAGTCTGCCAGGGTAGCAATGCAAGTGTGAACAGGTCATCCAAAATTTTTCCTGGGAATTACCCGGGAAAGATCAGGGCCCAATTTCATACATAGAGTTGCTTAAGCACAAAAAAGTAGCTGAGTACAACCAAATTCTGCTTACCAGAATAAGGTTACCAGCCAAAATAGCATGTCATATGTACAATATGTGACCGGTATCCTGCTTTCTTTTTGCTCGGTAGAACATTTGTAAGCACTATTTGCTGCTTAGGCGGCTCCATGAATTGGACCCTGGTTGTAAAAGGGGCTGATCTGACTTAAACAAAGCTATCTCTTTCAGTATCCATTCACCATTCCCCCCCCCCTACTGCGCAGTAGTTTTTAGATTCTAAGTCCAGCCCTGGAGCCAGACTAGCACTTTGGCAACCCGATATCTTCCTAGTTGATAAGCCCAGATGGTATCGCTGTCATAGTATTAGTATCTCTCTCACTCTCTCAGGTGTGTGTTTCAGAGTCGGGGTTGTTTTTATCGGGAGTTGTTTATCTTCTGGAAAACCCCACTGATGGAATTATCACATGATGGAATTGGTTTTTGATAGCATGCTTGTAGATCAGGGTCGGTGTTGTTTTTTGTTTTTTTGAATAACAGGGACCCAAAAAATACTGTGTTACAAAATATTGGAAATATCAACTAGAATTGGACTAGTACAGGGTTCTCCCTAGGTTATTTCAAATAGTGGGGCATTCTGGAGACCTGAGTTTTGGCCAGAGCATGCTGTATTGAAACGAGGTTTTCGTAAGGTTTTTTTAACTTGATGTTTATGTTTGGTTAATAATAATAATAATAACTAGTTCTTATATAGCGCATTTTACAATAACGTATCAATGCGCTTTACATTAGTGCCCTGGGCCCAATTTCATAGAGCTGCTAAGCACAAAAATTTGCTTAGCATGAAATTTCTTCATTGATAAAAACGGGATTACAAACCAAATTTCCACGTGATTTTCAGGATAAGCAAACAACAGCTGAGTACCAGTAACAAGCAATATGCAACACATGGGAATTTGGTTGGTAACCCTGTTTTTATCAAGGAAGAAATTTCATGCTAAGCAAATTTTTGTGCTTAGCAGCTCTATGAAATTGGGCCCTGGTCATTAAAAAGTTCTACTTCGCAACCTAAGGCATTTTAAATGTTTTTTTATTTATTTTTTTATGTTTGCATACCGGCGCCATTCGCTAGCTTGTGCGTGGGGAGAACCCTAAATTACACACAAAGACTAGCAAAGTTTCATTTTATGTTGAAATGGATCATGTACTTGTAGTTCATGTCAAATTTCTTAAAAGTGACAACATACCGATTGGGGAAGACGAGATAGAATTTACGTTAACTTTTGGAGATGTTTCTTTTAACAAATGACTTTCATAGCAAACACTGATACATGTATAGGGATTTCTTATTTACATACATGTAAACAAGAAATCACTAAAATTTATATTTCATATAATTACACGTACCTGTACAACACACAGTAAATCATCTTTTATAAGTTTTATTTGAAAATCTTCTTTAAGTCGTCTTCAAACAAGAATATGAGTATTATTTTGTTTATGCCACAACTGACTGTACAGGTAATACACAAGCAAACTATTGTTAGTAATTTAGTTCATTAATTAAGCTATAAGCGAGCTGTCACAGGCTGATTAGCATCCAGATTAGCATCAATTGTAAACAATATCACTTGGGAACAAACTGAAATTACGAGGTAGTGTACAGCTGTAACATCAATTACCAATAGAATCCAAAATGGAGTCTGACACAGAGGGAAGGGTGTTCTATTCGTTTAGTGTGATGAAATTCCAACCACCGGTTCGTTTCAGAACTGTCATAACTCGTAGAGAGATTGTCACATGGCATTACGGCAAACCTTACTTGAAACTCCAGCCAAGACCTCGCCCATGTCACTCTGTGTACAGTAAAGTCTTGATCGAAGGATTTAACAGCAGAGGTTTTTAGTTGAGTAATTACATTTGAATCCTTTTGATTTAAGTTTGGAGGGTTTCAAAGTTTAAACAAAAACAAAAAAAAAGAATGAGGGGAAAAAACCAGAACAAACAAAACAGAAAAATATACATTGTCTGTCCTTAATTTGCTTGCTGCAATAAATTTGTAGTTGTGTCAATACATTCCCATCCTCTGAATTAAGTTTTGTAGGGTTAAACATTAAAACCATGAAAAGAGAGGGAAAAAAAGAGAACAAAATCAGAAAAAATATATACATTTACATGCTTGTTTCGCAATCAAAATAAGCAATAGTTTTTTGGGGGATGCTTTTTTTTTTTCGACTTCAACAGTACGAAGTCGGATAGAGATATCTTCTTGAGAGTTGGTACTGGGATGCACTTTTCAATTTAGGAGTTTTCAGCTTGTAACCTTTTTTATTTACATTATTTTGTTGTATAATTGCCAATCCTCGTTCTTTGTCTGTAAGTTCCCATTGCATAAAGGGCCAGCCGGTTCTGGCAACAGAGGGCGTATTGTGTTTGATACAACCACAATTAGCTGTGTGTTTTTAAGTCCAGGGCCCAATTTTATAGAGCTGCATAAGCAGAAAATATTGCTTAACAATTTTCTGCCAAGCAGAAATGAGCAGGATACCAGTCACGAATTGCACAATCTTGGTAAGCATAATTTTGTTGTGCTTAGCTACTTTCTGTGCTGAGGCAGCTCTATTAAATCGGGCCCAGTTGTATACACCTTTCTTTAAAACGCCACAGCCACAAATTATGATAAAAGTACGGCAGCCCTCACTGCGAAAATTAAAAATAGTAAATTATGACAATAGTTCTATCAAGTTATCCAAACCACTCGTAAATCAATTGTGCTACCCGTAAGAAAAGTACACATTCAACATGAAAAAGGGTTTTTAAATATTCTATCAAATAGGGTAGAATTGTGCCAACTCATTTATAAATGTTGTGGACTGGTACTCAAGGCTGCCCATTCAAAATGGTGGTCGGTGTTTGTAAACAAAAGGAAGGTCTATTGACCTTTGTTTTTTTCAATGGCATAGTTGGGAGTTTTGCTAACCTTGGTTGGCAAAAGTACGGTCGGCCTTCACTGCAAAAAATACAACCGTTTACTGACCAATAAATGCTATCAAATTAATAGCCAAATTACTGATGTATACATTGCTGAAAATGATATTCTAGAAATAAGAAAAGATCTTATTTCAAGAAAACGTTTCTTGTGTCACTCCCAAAAATCTGAATAGACATGAAACATTTTCAAGGGAGTGACACCCCTCTTTAGCAGTGTAAAAATTGCTATCCAAAACAAAAGGTATAGACTTAATACTTCATATTCAAAAGTTGTGATGTTTTGCTACAAAATTGCAATTTTTTGCCTAGCCAGTTTATTCATTTTTAGGTACTCAATGCCTTCCGTGCAAAATGGTGGTCAATGTTTGTAAACAGAAGAAAGTTCATGGTTCTATTTATGTAATGTATCGAACAAAATCAGGATACAGGATGTTGAGATAATCAGGGAAACTCTGAAACAAAAGAACTACCTGTAGGCAAACAAAAGATCAGTAACAATACAGGATGTTGTTATTTAGCCAGAGAGATCAAGGGACTAGTTAAAGATGCTTTTTTTTCTTGAACATCGCCCTCTAGTGTTGAGTTGAGGCTAAACAAGTTTACTTGAACCCCTTTTTTTCGCTTGGAAATTGTTGATGATATTAATTAGGAAATTTTATAAAATTGTAAATTCGAAAATTGTGCTTAGCAAGTTTTTCTGCTAAGCAAATAGAAATAGCGGGGAATCAGCCACAAATATTATACACTTCATGGCAGTTTGGCTGGTAACCTGTTTCTGCCAAGCGAAAATTTTCTTTAAGGGGGACACTGATTAGCTTGGATAGTTAGTGGCACTTGCGGCTGTGACTTACAAGGGCTATCCGGGAGTGACAGTCACGATGGCAGCTGCGACAGAAGAACGTCGAAGCAGCAGTTGGTAGCTGCTTCCTTCCACAGCGTTTCTCGTTTTAGTCATAACACTTATACAGCGCTTGTATACTGGTGTTTCTAAGAGCATCAACCTTAAATTACAAAGAGATGAATCTTTAATAGAGATTTGAATGAGTCGGTAGACGTAGCTCGGTGGATAACGAGGAAAAAAGGCTCAATAGATTTGTCACTGATCATATTACATTGTTACATAACTTGATCCATCTACAGGTTTACTCAGAGAGTTCTAAGCATCTTCATTGAAGAAGACGAGAGTGTTCAGCGACATCGTTTGGCTCATCAGCAACCCGTCAAGGCCTCGTTATCCGACTGTATGGATCTCTACACTCAAGAAGAAAGGGTAGGTTACGCTCACGGGGGGTTTGCCCTTAACTTTGTCAGTGACCAGCCAGCAAGACCAGTTGGCTCGTCGTTTCACTAGCTCCCCAGCTTTTCCACTAGTCCATAGGGATGCTTTTCAACACTGAACTACAATCCCGGCCAAAATGCTTGGGCCACCCTTCCTATAACGTTACAATAACCATACAATAACCATTCCCTGTCTCACAATAAACATTCTCTCCCCCGTCCCTCGTCCCCCCGCTCAATGTTGTCTGGAATGCAGAAGACCGTGCAACAATGTGATTCAACATTGAAAGGGGGCAGGGGGGCCCAACGAGATATGGCCGGGATTATAGCCAGCCGGACCACTTGGAGTGAATTTTGACTGGTCCTCTGGTGTTGCAACTGGTAGTTAGCCACTGTTAAGGGCGAACGCTGGCTCATAGTTTGTATTAATATTCATATAAACATTTGTTTTTGTGCTTTTTGATTTATTGTTATATGTGACTGGCCCTCTTCGACCTGTTTGTCTGGAACGCAACTGCTCTTGGTTAACATTGTCCAGCGTATTGACTAACCATTTCAAACTATTCTGCTGCATGTCATACTGCAGGCTGGCACAGTTTATCTATCAATCAAAACCACAGTGGATGATATTGAATGGTCAGACAGTAGGAGGGTTGACTGTGTACTTTTCAGATGCATTCACCACATGATATCATACTGCTGGCTGGCAGAGTTCATCTATCATTCAAAACCACAGTGGATGATATTGAATGGTCAGAAGGAGACTTGATTTATTCGATGAAATGTACATGTTGTAATTTAATTGAATGTTCTGTTGCAGGAAAACCAAAATGTGTGATTTGCTGGTAATATGTTTTGTAATCTAAAACAACTGTCCTTTCTTTGTGAATATTATTGGTTTTATTGTTTTGTGTAGTTGATTTTATTGATTGATTGACTGATTTATTGATTGTATTTTGTTTTTTACACTGATGTTACCCTTCTGGGGTCACATGTTTTGTCCTAGATTGATTAAACAAAGTTATATAATTGATTTTGTATGGAAAAACATTTTCATTCTGTAAGGAAACCTGTTAAATATCCTTTAAACAAATTGGTTTGCGTAATTGACACTTGTGTTAATTATATTCTTTGATTTGAATTCAGCTCGGTTCAGACAATGCCTGGCATTGCCCGTTCTGTAAGAAACTCCAGCAAGGCTCCAAGAGGCTTAGCCTTTGGTCCCTACCTGATGTTCTGGTAATACACCTCAAGAGATTCAAACAGGTATGTGAGACCCATGTCCAGGCTATGCAAGAACCAAACCCAGGCTATGCAAGACAAGACCCAAGCCCAGGCTATGCAATGCCCAAGCCAAGGCTATGCAAGACCAAACCCAGGCTACGCAAGACCCAAGCCTAGGCTATACAAGGCCCAATTCCAGTTGGTTTCTTTCTTGTTTTGTAAATGTCGTTCATTTATTGTGTTTCTTTTTCTTGAACATTGACCAAAGAAATTGGCGTCTGGTGCACCTATTACTTAGAGTAATCACGGAGTAGTGAGGCCATTTCCAAATTAGCTGTGGCTATAGCTTGGTCACCGTGTCAACATCCATTGAAACATGACTGCACTTAGCAACACCCTTAGCAACAGCGGAAGCCACAGCCGCCAATTTGCAGACGGCCTCACTGTACCTACATAGATCTGAGACCCATTCGCCAAGAGATTGAAAGGCAATCAGAGAGATAGTCAATGAGAGCAAGAAATATGGGAGGAGCTCTGGAGATTCATCTTTGAAGGGGTCTTCCATTTTGGAAAATCAAGAAGATTGTAGGAATATTTTGCAGGGGCAACAAGGTTGAATGAAACCTTGGGCAACAAAGGTTAAAACCAGGGGGCAACAAGGCCTTGGATGGAAGCCATTTTTAATCAAGGCTTGGTGTTTTAAAATCATTACTAAAGTTCATTTTTCATTTCTAGATGAACACCAGCCGCACAAAGCTAGACACCCTGGTAGATTTCCCAATCCAGGGACTCAACATGGCGCAGTACATCGCACGCAGGCAACAGAACGCCCACGCCGCCTCGCTGAACGCTCTGACCGGCTGGTCACCATGGCGACACATCCACAGACGCCGTGCCCACCATGTGACGGAGCACGTATACGACTTATACGCCGTGTGCAATCACATCGGCAGCATGCAGGGGGGACACTACACAGGTGAGTCGGATTGCCTCCACGTACAAAACTTAACGACAGAAGGGGCGTTATGCCCTGGCTTGATAATGACAATGGAGAGCAATACAATCTCACAATAGAAAGAAAACAATAGGGAAACCTTGATTGGCGCCTAGCTTATGATTGAGGGCTAAACGTTAGCGTGTCGTGGGCCTGGCCAAGTCTGGAGCGTTGGGCTCAAGTTCTGATGGCTGATTAATCGGGGTTGAGGGTTTGGGAACCCGGTCATGTTCTCGAGCGAGACACTTAACTGTAATTGCTTCTCAACACCTAGGAGTAAGTGGGTACCTGCGAGAGTGGAGTTTGTTGATGTGAATGATTAGTGACCTGTACACCAGATTGGTTGCTGGTGATGCATGCTTTTTAAGAGTTGAGATTGTTTCAGGAATGCTTAAGGCCCAGTGACCAGGGGTAGTAATAGTGTAAGGCGCTTTGATGCACTGTTTAAAAGCTAAAAATAAATGCCTACTATTATTATTGTTATTGTTATTATTTCATCTTATCACAGCATGCAAAAGAAAGATCACATTTTCCTTTGTGCCGGTAACTCCTCGAGTCGGGCTACGTCCCGTAGCCTTAGATCTCAAGGGTCTTTCTCAGGATCCTCGCTGTTCCCTAAAGCTGTTTCTGGCTATTGTTATTATTATTACTATTAAGTGTGGCATAAGAAAAATTGGTTACCAGCCAAAAGGACATGCGATTCAAATTAATCGTGACTGATTCCCCCTGCTTATTTTCAGTGAAACAGATAATGAGATTGCCGGGCAATATTTGGCCCAGGTTAAAAAATGAAATGAGTCAAATGAATCGCTCATTCAAGTGTTACTTATTCCCTTGTTAACTCTGCTGCCTTCATTTCTTTAAAACACTTAACTTCACATCATTCATTTTTCTTCATCCATCTGTTTTATAATCAGTAACTATCACTTGTTTGGGAGCAATTCACAGACCGTGCGCTTAAGCTTTTTGTAAAGCAACTCACCGAGCTAGTAAACTGCAGTTTTTCTTGCCTCCTGGCATGTATTGTCATAAATGTATCTTTTTGATGTTTAAATATTCACTTACTCAAAAAAAAAATTGAGATATCTTGAAAAATGTATTATTAGCAACTGAAAAGAAAGAAATGTTGAGCATTTTTAAACAAGTAGGTTGCACAGTTTTTAGTAGCCCACCTAGTAGCCCTAGTATGGGATATTTAGAAATGGGAGAAATTTGCAATCAAAGTCGCTCCATGGGATAAACCTAAAAACCCAGGCGATGTATATACGTATAGACGATGTGACCTGTGACATCACATGTTTACAAAAGAGCCACAGAGCCTGGACTTCCTGCAGGCACGATTTGTACACAGCTCGATGGAAGAAAGCATAAAATCTTATATTTTATGGAGATTGCACTGTCTAATTCTTATCAACTTTTGATATGATGAAAGGGGGCACATCTAAAAACTTGTCCAGCTTTTACTTTCATAACTCTTGGTTTTACGCGGAAATTATGACACAAAATGTCAACTTTCCCATAGGACCAGTGTAGTATCTTGCCTGCCAGAATACTCAAAGAATGTACAAGGTCACACTTATTGTAAACAACGTTCACATGGTCTATAGATGGTGGGCTGTAATGGTGAGTGTTATAAGACCGATGTTAAAAGAGAGCCATAACAGCCCAACAAGGTGGGCTAAGTTTTTAGTAACCCACCAGGCAAGTGGAGAAGTGGTGTTTACTATACTAGTCCGTTGCAGTGTTTACTAGATAATGTACTCCGGACTAGTGTTAAGGGTGAGCCCTAAACAGACGCACGAGATATTTGAAGCGATTTCAGGAAATATGACTTTCCTTTTGCTTCTGTTGTGACTGCTAATATTTGTTTACAGGTTTTGATGCTGTTTGAGCGCTCAGAGGGTTATAAGAATTGTCTTTGTGTTTGCGTTTTGTCTTGTTGCACTTTTTGCGATTCAAGTTGTTGACTTTGTGCTATGTTTTCACTGTATGTGATCTTTTTCTTGTACTGATATTTTTATCTTGGATTTTTCTTGTTTTGTAGGAGTGATCATCATAAATTGTAATTTTCATTAGTTATTTATAAAAGAATTTGCATTTACAAATTGATAGACTTTGTAAAGGCACCTTATATGTATAAAATGCTAATATGTTTGTATGTATCTGACGTTATCTTTACTTATTGTACTTTTCAACAAATTTTGGGGGTAACTATCTTTGGCTTACTGGCTACTCATGTTAGATATTTTAGATAAATCATAAATAATAGTTACTTTTCTAACACCTTCCCTCTTGTTATTCCTCCCCCGTTCAGCTTTCTGTCGCAATCCAGCCGACAATCAGTGGTACAACTTCGACGATGCCAAAGTCATGCCGGTCACAGAGGAAGCAATGATCACCAAGGCGGCCTACATCCTCTTCTACCATCGGAGGAATCTTGCCACCAGCAGTGCCAGCTCCAGCAGCTCAACGTGCTCCTCGAGCTCGGACCACTGGATCTACAAGATGCCGGCGTTCAAGCAGCTTGGGTCCAGCCAGGAGGACGTGCTGTCAGAGGGGTCCAACGACACGGGTCTGTCTGGCGGGGGTAGAGAAGCGGAGGGGAAGACCAGGCTCAGAGGTCAGAGGTCACAGAGTCTGGGGAGGCGGAATGGGTCGCAGGATGACCTCAGTGATGGTACGTTATCGTTAGATCGGTCAAAGTTAAATGTGTGGTGTTGTACATGTACATAGAAGAGGTTTTCAAATGAACTGTTAAGGCCTGGGCTTGATTTTATAGAGTTTCTTAACAATTTGCTGTTATGCAAAAATGAGCAGGACACCAGTCACAGATGGTACATGTGAAATGGTATTTTGGCTGGTAACCTTATTCTGGTAAGCATATTGTTGTTGTGCTTAGCTTCTTTTTCTGCTTAAGCAGCTCAGGGCCCAATTTCATAGAGCCGATTAAGCAGAAAATATTGCATAACAATTGCTTGCTAAGCAGAAATGAGCGGATACCAGTCACAAATTGTACATGTGGTATGGTAGTTTGGCTGGTAACCCTATTCCGGTAAGCATAATTTTGTTGTGCTTAGCTACTTTTTGTGCTTAAGCAGCTCTATTGGGCCCTGGTCATACAAGGCAGGTTTTTAAAGGAAACATGGATGCAACTAAACTGCACTGTATGCATGAAAAACACTTCAGTGGCATAAGAGGCATTTTTCTAACAGTGTCTTATTTTCCCCAAGGAAATAATGTAAAAATTGAAATATTAGTGTGTTTTTTTATTTGTATTAATCATCCTGATCCTGTACTCTTGTCTGCATTTTTGTTTAATCGATAATTTGTGTGCGGAAATTTGTGTGCAGCAATAATCATTTTAGTAAAAGTAATTAGAATTCATTGTGACTAATTGCAGAGGACTGTGGCGGGTTCACATGCCAGCAGCGTCCGTTCGTCCGTGGGGTGTTTGCCTCGGCCACGCTACCCCGCTCCACCCATCAAGGTATCAGGTACATCGACAGCGATGCGGAGAGTGTAATGACAGAGTCCTGTGTCTGAGTGGATTGTGACTTTTTCACACAGTCGCCAATTTCATACAGCCACTTTTCTGCAGAAATGATTGCGAAGATTTTTTTCTGCTAAGCAAAAATAAGCAGGATACCAGTCACAGATGGTACATGTGGTATGGTATTTTTGACTGGTAACCTTGTTCTGGTAAGCATAACTTTGTTACACTACTTTTTGTGCTTTTTAAGCAGCTCTATAAAATTGGACCATGTATGAGGGTTGATACTCTTGTGTTTTATTCCAAACTCACTGTAAAAAATAAGATTTAAGATTCCATATTGCAAGATCAATCAGCACTACTTCACTGCTAGGATGGTCAGTGTTTTAGGTTAACAAAAAGGCATTATATTAAGTGCTTTTCAAATACATCATCAGTCCATTCCTGAAAGTACCCTTAGGAATATGCAGCGCCGGCAACCACATTAGCGTGTGTGGCTCATCTATCAGAATTTACAACTCACAAGTAAATCATTTATACTCCCGGATGTTGGGAAGAAAGTACAGCGGAGTGTCATGACAGTGACTTGAACACAGTCTTTAAAGACTCGGCCTCCAGAGTGTGATTCCAGTGCCCCAGACAGCCTGGCCACTGTGACTTGACAAGATTCCTTGAGTAAAGTTTGCGGTAACATGTTGTGTACATGAATTCTCTCTTCGAGATGTGGTCTTTTGAGGAGTGGTTTAACAAGTCGACGTTTCGATCAGGATGCCGGGATCGTCTTCAGTAGATTAACTCTATTTACCCTTTTGAGAAAGACTCTGCTAGGGTCAAAACCTGAGGTCATTGCCAGCTTAGCATTTAGACCATAGGTCATTTCGGTTGGTTAGCAGTTTTGGCAACAGCTAGTTCTTTTTGTCCGATTTTTAATAAGATAGATCTAAAGTTGAGTGCCATTGGTGTCAACCTTCAAGAAATTTGTTATTGTTTTCTTGTCATTTTTCAGTCCAAGTCTTATGAGATAGTTCTCTGCTAGATTTTTAATGATCAGTATTTAGCATGATCGGTATTTCTTTTTTTTAGAGGGATTTATCCCATGTCCAGCATTTTTTAATTGATGGGTTAATTGAACATTGTTATCAACTATCCTATTGGTAGGTCATTACGCCACTGGTGCCGACACCTACTGCAAGGTTTTTAAACTACTTCTGGCTCCGAAACTGGCAAAAGTTTGTGTGCAGTTGTAGAACAAATCACTCATTTCATTGTTCATAGATATTTTTTGTTATGACAGAAACTGCTAATTCTGACAAGAAATTGAATCTTTGCAAGACAAGTAAAGTGAAAGATAAGTCATTGTTTTGTTCATACGTGAATCCTCAAGAACAAACTTGGCCAAGTTCGCGCAAGGAACAATGGTTAACTAGTGGTTGTTCAGTGACGTGCGTAGGGCATGCGCACAGAAGTTATAGTGCAACGACCTAGTCATGTCATGTCAACACGACCGGCGACTCAATGAGACTCAACGTACGTTATTTCTTTCTTATAACTGGTCCACTCTGCACTGTGCTATGAAAACGGCTATTGGTTACCAGTGATGGCAACCATGCCCAGTAGGCTGGTTCCAAATAGTCGACTAGAGTGGTCCAACTATCGTCAACTAGACAGAGTTCGGGCTAAGTTAGTCGAAACTATGGTCAACGATAGTCCTTGCGCGAACTTGGCCCTAGCTGAGTGCATTTCCGGGCTTTGTCAGTTGTTGGAGCCAGTTTGTGTGAAATGGGTGAGGCTCACACTTACAGTCATAGATTGATCACAAATTTGGGGAGAGGATAAGTAAGTTTTAAAACGAAAGGGGTTTTCAAGGCTCCTGAAGGCAGTGAAATTCTGAGAGATGTCATGGAATTTTGGGTAATCTTCAGGCGTGGAAACTTGAGTGAGATGTGAGGGTTAACAAAGTAGGAATGCGGGAAATTTATATTAAAAGTGATTATGAATAACTTTATCCGTACAAATAACTGTCTGTTGGTGGACAAGGTCTGATCAGTGGATTTTGAAGGATTATAGCAGTAGGGATCCGACATAAACTCATATCGGTTGATTTTGAGGATTGAGGCAGTATGGATGTGACTAAACTCATATTGGTTGATTTTGGAAATTGAGGCAGTAGGACCCTACATAAACTTTTATCAGTTGATTTTGGAGGATTGAGGAAGGGATGCCACATAAACTCGTATTTGTTGGTTTTGAAGGATCAATGCTGTTTCCTTCAGGGAATATCTAGGTGTTTTTTAGGATAAGGAACATTTTTTAAATCAGAGCACTGTTTGATTTATGTGTGCTTAGTTTCTACTCTGAGTTTGCGTGTTTTCAGTCTTTACTTGTGACACGCTTTTATTTTTTCAAAAGAGACTTTCTTTCAATGTAATCATATGCATTGATTTTTAACCAAAGACATAAATCATGTGCTGTGTTTTTCATGTGAATATTTACAGTGATTAATTTTTAAATTGTAAACAATCATTTAATTTTGAAAATATTTTTAACCTATCTTTTTATTTTAAAGGGTATTCACAGATCACTTTGTGTATTTTGCAGTTTTATTTTTGTAAATCGGGATTTATTCATTTTCCGTGTGGTTTTAAGACTTTTTTTTCTTCTGAAAACAGCCTTATCCCAAATTGTTTGTACATTCATTTTAGTTTTTAAACAAATATTTTTCTTCCTTTGAAGAAATAAGAGAAGGGAGAGAGTTTCCTGTGTTTGGATTGAATGCTGGTGGCGTTGGTGTTTTAAATGATTTGCAATCTTTCATGTGCTTAAAACCTTTTTTGGGTTGAATCAAGACAAATTTACTAGAGCGGGACACGAACTGCGAACTCTGGGTTAACGTGCCGTTGCTCTACCAACTTGAGCTATCTAACCCTATGTTGGCGGTCTCCCTATTTTGTCAATATCTTTGTTCGGGGGTGCCAGTCAGAAGCCATTCAACCTGTAACTGCCGTATAGCCAGGGTCACACCCAAGTTGTTTACGATACAACCAGGGAGGCGGCAGCAGAGGGTTTGCCTTAGGGAGATGCAACTTTTTATTTCAAATGTTAAGTAATAAACCACAATATAGTTTTCCTTGTGGTTTATTAATTGATTAATTAAAATCTTGTGCACATTGCAACCGTAGTTTCAGGTAGAAATGTCATTCAATTAAAAAAATATGAACCTGTTTTTGTTACTCCGCCCCCCCCCTATCATAGAAGAGAAGGAAAGTAAGAAATAATTTAGTTAATTAAGCTATTTATTAATTTAATAATATAAATAATGATAATGATATTAATAGTAGTTTTATGAATTTAAAAGAAAAAAATTGTAAGAGAAAACAGTGGAAATTATACAAATCCTCAAAAATATTGCCGTGCTTGAATTAGCAAGGTTTTGTTAAACACTTGCCAAACGCAATAATTTTTATCACAGAATTGATCTATAAATACTCAGACTGGGGTCCACATTTTTAACAAAAAATCTTTAAAAAGACTTTTCTATTAAACCAATCAGTTGAAGACAGTTTATTGTGGTAATCCAGTTGAAAAAAAAATTTTGGAAAAAAATTTCCAGTTTCAGTGAAAAAAAAACTTAAAAACTTGTTTATATAAGTCAGTTTTGGAAAACATTGTATTGTTAAAAAAATCAATCTCGTTGAAAAAAAAAAATTGTTTTTACTGCAAAAAGTCCACTTAGAAGAAAACATTTGTTGAAAAATGCAGTTGAAAAAACAGTATTTGTTTAAAAAGCCCAAAGCTTACTGAAATAATGTCAGTCAAGCTATTTGTGTGAAGGTTACTTTTTGAAGATTTTTAACTCAATGAAAACTGGGGAATAAATGTTTGACCATGACTGTTTGACATGTGTGTTTTGGACGACATAGAAATACAATCACTAGATTTTTAATGAGGTCAACAAACTATACAACATCTCAGCATGATAACTTTATTTACAAAGATATTTTCGACTGTGAAATTTGTGTTACGTCTTGTTTTACAAATTGTTTATTTTGTTTGAGAGCGAAAGCTTTAGGCCTGTTATTTTTAGGTTTTTGCTAGTGTTTCAGACTCAAAGATCGGTGTAAGGTAAAAACCCACATGGTATGATATTCTTTATCCCCCAATGCAATTAATACATCAGTTGCAAACATGTTTACGGTACCCACTGCTGATGACAGGTCCAATTTCCCATTCCTCGGCTCCGGCTTCCAACTTGGGCTCCGGCTCCTGTGGCTTGGGCTCCCGGCTTGGGCTGGCTCCCGGCTTGGGCTCCGGCTCCCGGCTTGGGCTCTGGCTCCCGGCTTGGGCTCCCAGCTCCTGGCTTGGGCTCAGGCTCCTGGCTTGGGCTCCGGCTCCCGGCTTGGGCTCAGGCTCCAGGCTTGGGCTCCCGGCTTGGGCTCCGGCGGCTTTTGGCTTGGGGCTTCAGGCTCCCGGCTTGGGCTCCGGCCCGGCTTGGGCTCGGCTCCCGGCTTGGGCTCCGGCTCCCGGCTTGGGCTCCGGCTCCCTGCTTGGGCTCCTTCATCAGAAGGACATACACCAATTTTGGAGCAGTGTACATTCTGTACGGTGTCTCCAACATCAAACGGAGCCTGGAGCTGGAGACGAAGCGTAAGCTGGGGTTTTGAAAAAGCCCTAAGATTCAAACCGGCCTCTCGTCACCTTGCATGTTCAGTGGTTTAGAGGTATTACTATTAGACCTGCTCTGGAATGCGGAGGTTGTGGGTTCCAATCCCTACTAAGTAGCCTGTGGAGTTTATTTTAAAAAAGATTTTGGTACTTGATAAGCACTGAGTTGTCAGTCCTTATTGCACATCGATGTAGTGTAAAGCCACAACAGCATATTTATTCCCAATGCAATTAATACATTGTTGCCATTCTTTACATAAATATATTTTCTTGTGAATGCATAATCATGGTTAAAAACCGGAACTGTCTTGCACTGTTTTGTAAGACAGACCAAGAGTTAATCATGAATAGATTTAATTTATTTTAGGGCTTTCATGTTAAATATGTTAAAAATTAAGTATTTGCAAAATCATTTTTTTTTTTTTGGTAATGTGCCGTTAACAAATACTTTACTTGGTAATGTCGTTATTGCTGAGTGCATGACAGCAATGCAGTTGTACAGTTGGGCAGAAGCTTGTTTTTTTTTATTTATTAATTTCTTAAATCTTAGTTGCCTTTTACTTGTTTAGGACAAGAATGACATGAAGAATGCTACTAGATTTATTTTGCAAAAAAGAAAAAATGTTATTTGTCTCGTGTTTCAACCTTAGGAGAGTCTTTCTCGAAGGCTAAATAACAACGCAACGCACACAAACAAGTATACTGGTGTAAATGGAAGCAGTCAAGTAGAAATGAGTGAAATAGAGAAGCAGAATGTAGTCAGAGGAATCAAGGGGTGAATCAAGACAAGTGAAACAAGGAGGGGGGAGGGGGTTTAAGGGAAGGGGCTGGTTTAAGGAGGTAGGAAACACAAAAGACTAAAATCAAAGATGGGAAGAGGGAGAAAGAGGTAATTAAGTAGTGAATGAGACACCAGAATGGGATTTGAACTGCCTCTAGCCAACCGGGCTAGCTCGGTGGTCTAGTGGTAAAGACATCTGCTCTAGCATAGCAAAGGTATGGTTCGAGTCCCAGCTGAGTGATATACCTGTGGATTTTTAAAAAAGAAATCACAGAACTTGGGAAAAGTACTCAGTGCTTGATACACAGCAATGTAAGGGTAAATACATTTAAGCAAAAGTAACATCTCAAAACCAAACAGTCAAGGTTGGAGCAGGATGACATAGTTCGGAGTTAGTAAACGGATCAATGCAGAAGTTTGTACATACTAATTAGTTAGTTATTCTTACCTTGTTATTGTGCACCCGGCAATCCCAAACTCTCCAAAAATCTTATTCAGGAAGTTGGTCTGCTTATGTAGGATATTTCTCCCAATGAGTGGGCAGGGTGGTGTTGGGGGATGGAGAGAGTTCAAATGACACCATATTTAAAGCTTGATGTAGTATGTGGAACTGTAGACATGTAGTATGAAACAAAATTGAAAGGACCAGGGCCCAATTTCATGGCTCTGCTTACCATAAGCAAAGAATCGGCACTCACGGAAACAGGGAATTCCGCACTTACGTCCAGCGTATTTCACAGGTTATTGTTTGCTTGTGCGTGTGCCTTCTACTTGTTACTAGGTATTCTTCGCTTTCACAGCTAACACAGAAGTTTGGCTGTTGCACTGTAAGGGAATAATGGGGATCGCAAGCGCAGAATTCGGTGGTAAGCAGTGATCAATGGTGCCATGAAATTGGGCCCTGCATACAGAAATTGAAAATCCAATCTGCTCTCCACTATTGAGATGTTAAGTTCAGTGTCATGTCATTTGCACACATTTTAGAAACACATCTATTAGGCCAATTAAAAAAAACAAAAACAAAATGTTTAGCATCCCTGACCGCTTCCTTTTTAGAGGCCAACCCATTTTTCTTTTCTTTTTAAATGATCAATTTTAACGATCTCTGACAAAATTTTTAATTTTTTTTAAATGAATAAGATCGTATTTTTAAATTAGCATACCGAAAAAGCACACAGAAAAGACAAGACTGGCAACTATCTTGAAAAATAGCCTGGCGGGTTGTCATGAAAAATGTGTCGGGCGGCAATTTAAAAAAAATAAATTAAAAAAGGGCCCTCCTCCCTTTTTTCAAAAAGGCAGGACGCTAAACATGTTTTTTTTTGGTTTTTTTGCCTTATGGAGTTGTTAGTGCAGTTGCAGAAGACTGCCCTCAAGGAGTAAAAGCGAAAAGACAGAATCTATAAAGTTCAAAAGAAGGATTTGTTCATCCAAATGGTTTAATGCATTCATTTAAGAGTCAAGAGTTACTGTGAGATCAGCTTTTATGGATACCTTGCATATGACATCACAAGCTTAAACAGCGCCCTCACTGATGTCAAGGGGAGACCCCTCATTGGCCGATAGTTGTACGCAGTGTGTATACACGTGTGCATTGCCATTGCATATGACATCACAAGCTTAAACAGCGCCCTCACTGATGTCAAGGGGAGACCCTCATTGGCCGATAGTTGTACGCAGTGTGTATACACGTGTGATTGCCATTGCATATGACATCACAAGCTTAAACAGCGCCCTCACTGATGTCAAGGGGAGACCCCTCATTGGCCGATAGTTGTACGCAGTGTGTATACACGTGTGCATTGCCATTGCATATGACATCACAAGCTTAAACAGCGCCCTCACTGATGTTTAGGGGAGACTCCTCATTGGCCGATAATGCATTGCCATTGTTTTGATATTGGCGGCTATGCAAGTGGTCTGTTGTGTTGATATCGAAACATTAAAGAAGTACATTCGGTATTAATATGTTCTGTTAAAAATGGACGTCACTTTTCATTCCGTGAACTGTTTCATTAAGATATAAACAAAACAAAAAATGCAAAGAAGTTGGTTCTAGTACAAATAATATAATCTACTGTTTTTGTGTATATTATATACTTGTATGATCATGTTTTAAAAAAGAAAATATTCCCCCCAAAAAGTTTTAACAATCAAGATTTTTAACAATCGCCTGAAAGAAAACCAAGACAAACTAAGCAAGAAAGAAAAAAAAAAAGACAAGCATTTGATGATGTGTTTTGATCACACTACACATCGACAGAAATTGACTATGCAATTACTGAAGCCTCGTTAGTAACAGCCACTGACGTCTTATCTTTTGGCAATAAACAAACTTTCATTTAATAAATGATCCAGAGACAACAGCAAAACAAAAAAAATATTTTCAAATTTCATAGAAGGTGGTGAGGAATTGAAGAGAAGTTTGTATTTATGTATGTAAATGTATACCAGATAATGTGATTTCATTCAAAAATCTTTCAGACTTGTATTATTATAATTGTTACTATTATTATTTTACCTGTGGCATAGTGTATTAAGACGACGTTAGGCTTCTCTAAATGCTTAATGTGTACCATAAGGGACAGAAACAACAATTTTTATTAAACTCTCGGATTGAATTGGAATTTTGTTGCGGTTGGATTGGATTATTTTCAGACTGTATGGAGTGGATTGGAAATTTTTCGTTTAATGCGTTACATTTTGAGTTGCCCCCACCCCCTTTTTTGCCAAGACTAAATTCTGTCACTGGCACTCCCCCCACCACTTCCCAAGCCCCCTCTAAGGCCATCCAGGCCCCCCCCCCAGGCCATCAAGGCTCCCTCCCCCCTCCCAACTCATAGGACCCACCCCTGCACAATGTGCATCCCCCCTCCCCCTCCCAAGTACAACATTTGCAACTACTTTATGTTTACTTGATCATATTTTCATTTTGCTTTGAAGAAAACTCAATCAATTAAATTGTTCATGGTTGGGGAGGTGGAGACCGAGTGAACAAATAAAACTTGGGTAAATGGGAGTTGAAAATACCTAACCCAATATCTCCAGCTCTTTATGTAAATAATGTATTTTTTCCAGGGTTACCACCCACCAATGAAATATTTCTCGCCTACACCACTGCTTCCTCTATATCACACCCACATATAATTCATTCAATAACGACCTTCTTATCACCCGGAATAATATAGAAGTGCATACCCCTGGTGTGTGATCTCTACCTTTCCCATCTCTGATGGATCTCAGTGGTGTTTTGTTTCAGTCGGTCTTCACCGATGTTCCATATTATCCTTTGATCATTCCCCCAGCGGTATAACGCCAGACCCTGTTGAATAATATAGAAGTGCAAACCCCTGGTGTGTACTCTCTACCTCTCCAATCTCTGATGGATCTCAGTGGTGTTTTGTTTCAGTCGGTCTTCACCGATGTTCCATTTCTTCCTTTGATCATTCCCCTTCCCGAGTATAACGTCGGACCCTGTTGAATAATATAGAAGAACATACCCCTGGTGTGTGATCTCTACCTTCCCCATCTCTGATGGATCTCAGTGGTGTTTTGTTTCAGTCGGTCTTCACCGATGTTCCATTTCTTCCTTTGATCATTCCCCTCCCGCAGTATAACATCAGACCCTAATGTGCCGCTCTCTTCAGGGTTTTTTCTAGGGTCTTATGGATTTTTGTCGTCAAAGAGTTGTTAAATTCCTTTGAGGCTCGTATCGAACCCAATCGTCAAGAGTGTGGGGGCGGGGTTTTTCTCTTGAAGCACGGCGTCTTGAACTCGTCAAACAAATCGAAAAACGGCAGTCGGAAATTATATTGATCTTTCTCTCTTCTTAAAATTTATTGCAAGGTGCATAAATGGAACTGCATCAAAACGCATGCAAAGTTGATGACGGTCTGTACAGATATTGCATGAGCTTTTTTAATACACGATTCAGATTCAGAAATGTACACAGAAGAAACAATAAATCTTTCTTAATCTTATCATACAGTGTTTAAATTAGAAAATATAAATATACAATTCACTGTTTTACTTGTGACTCTATGGGTGCTAGTTGTGTATGCTATAGTTTGTGCAGTTACGGGGTGAAACAAAAATACAGCCAAATTTATTTTGTAATTTTTTTAATTCAAATTTTTCAAAGGTGCAACATGATTTTTCATTTAAAAAAAGCACCTGTTTTTGGCAGCATCAACATACATTGATTAATTGAAATTATCAATTAAAATCCCATTATTAATGTAATTTTTTTAATGATTGAATCTCAATTCATCATGTTTCTGAAGATGGAATTGTTTTAAACGTTTGTTACTTTGAGTATAAGTTTTGCTTGTTTTTTACTTTTTCCAAAAGTGCAAAGTTCTCAGTTAGTTGCGTTTTAAAAAACCTTTTTATAGTTTGCAGGACGGCAAATCAAGATTAACAGACACACGGTATCTTTGTTTCTGTCTAATAAATCAGGAAGCATTGAGAAGTAATAATTTTACTCAAAATACTGAAATAATATTTGCTTTCATTTCCACTCTTCGGTGTTCAGGAAGTTAACAAACTAAACGAACTTTGTTAATTTTGACAACATTTTTGTTTTGACCAAGATTTTTTTGTTTATTTCAGCATTCATTTCTGGATTAAAAATGAAATCACCCAAATTCTGGAAGATTTGGTACAATCTGCGTCTGAGTGAGATTTCTGAACAATAATTTAGTCATTTGTAAAACTCAGCGAACATTGGCACTTTAGGAAATTAGCTTGGAGAAGGTAATATTGCTAGGCTCTGGTGACCCTGTGGAACGTTACAATACTGAATGTCAGATTGCAGCTCAGATCTCATTTGTTTGTCCCGCACGACTGATTTCATCAGTAAGTAACACTTCACCGATTTCAGCATTAATGAAACATGCACAATAATGACTATCATTAATTCTCACAGTTAACCATGTAGTACAGCCGGTAATCCTGCAAGTGGCCTTCACAGGTTGCCGACTATGCACATGTACAACCATACATTCAAAAGAGTGTAAAGCAGACAAGAGGCGCACCCTAAGCCCTTAGCTGGTGCCCACACTGCACATCCAATAAAGAATACAGAAATGACACCAGTGTGGTCTCGATGAGAATATACACCAATTGGGATATACGTTTATATCCTGATCAGAAGTCCATTCCCAATGATGATATATAAATAGTCTCCCATTGGAGAAACTCTTGGGTGACTAATACAGAAATGACACCAGTGTGGTCTCAATGAGAATACACACCGATTGGGATATACGTATATATCCCGATCAGAACTTCATTCCCAATGATGATATAAATAGTCCCCCATTGGGGTAGTTTTTGGGTGACTCCTTTTGCCTTTATACTCATGTACGATCTTAAACTTCGTACTCCAACACAGCACTAAAGATTACGTAGGTATAGACATTGAAAACAGAGTTTGCTGATCACATCGGTATCTGTGCAAGCCTTGCTGAGGAAATTCAAGCGTGCAGCCATTTTGGCTTTAAGGAAAATCTGGTATAATTTGCCATACTCTTTGTCACACTGTACTGATACTTTTTTGCCCATTGCTGACAAAGAGGGCGTTCATCACAGCTCACGAACAGCGTTACTCCTGAGCTCAATTTCACTATAGAGCTGCTAAGCCAGAAAATGTTGCTTTAAAGAGTTCTTCTAAGCAAAATATAAAGTAGGAGACCAGTTAGACGGTACGTGTTGTATGGTATTTTGGATGGTAACCTTTTCTGGTAAGCAAAATTGATTTGTTCTCAGCTACTTTTTATATGCTAAAAACAGCTCCATGAAATTGGGCCCTTGGTTGCGATTCTGTGTGTGGATAGCTCTGGTGTTAAACAGCACATGTAGTGGTTTCAAACAAGTCTGGCCCCGAAAACGGTTGTCACTGACTTCATAATCTAAACCTGAACCCTAAAACTTCTGAATAAGATCTGTACTGAAAATGATCTGAATGATAGTTGTGATTAAAACAAAACAAAATAATCAAGATAGTTCACCGCATAGAAATCATTTACACATGATCCAATATATCAAGGGAAAAAAGTTATCTTTAAGAATAGAATTGGCAATACAGGTTTTTTCTTCGTTTAACATTCTTGAATTTTTCAATATGAATAGTGGTGTCTATATAGACCTTTATCAAACCACGATGGCCATTTTCTGTCTGGTACCCTAAATTTACATCTTATGTATGTGCAGATTCTTGTACACAGCAACGGGGACAGACTATTGTTTTCTTTCCAGCCTCGGTTTGGTCACAGTGCATTTCTATCGAAAGAAAACAAAAAGGCCGCCTTATGATAAAGGTCTACCCTATAACTCTGTACTTGAAAGACGAAGCACACACAAACAAACAGAGACCACAAGTATGAACGTTCCGTTCTGAAGCTACTGGACTTCCAGGGGTCTCTCCGCCGGCTCGTTGATGACGTTCCTGTTAGGATCCTCCTCGACCCCCCCTTCAACTGTGACCTCTATTGTATTGGACGGGGTCATAGGTCGAGGGCCAGCCTCGGCCTGATTTGTAGGTGACCTTAATGAGCGTCCACTTTGGGGGCGGCCACTTGTTGGACGGGATTGGAGGCGAGATTGCGGACGGGCTGATGTTGGACGGGAGGATGACCGCTCAGGGGTGGATTTGGAGAGGTGGTTCCTGGAGCTGGTTGGACGAGGGGACCTTGCAGATGTGAGCTGTGGGGCGAGTCACAGATAAAGAACATGTAGTTGGTTGAATGATTTTGTTAAATACCCAGAAATACAAGATGGATTCACCAAGGAAGAGGAGACATTCATATCATTTTGAAGGATCTGTCGGTCACAATTAGCTGAAAAGCCAAACAATGCCTAATTTAAGTTCTTTTCTAATCTCACTCGTTTCCTTGAGCAAGACATTTTGCTTTGTCTTTCAGATAAGAAGTTCAGCCCAAGGCATTATGTATTAGGATAAGTCAAGGAAGAGAACCAGTCAGGTAGAGAACAAGTTTACCACAGCGTTTCTGGTTCAAGCAGACATACTTCTTAACAAGTTTCTTCAGGCTTTTGAGCTACGTGATTATCTTGGAAAATTTGGGGTGTACCCCCAGTGTTTCTGGTACACAACAAGAAATCTTGCTGACAAGTTTCCTTAGCCTTCAGCGCTACAGTGATTTTCGAAGCAGATTTGGGGTGTACCCCAGTGTTTACATACAGCAAGCAGCCTTGTCTAAAAAAAGTTTTTTCAGGCTTCCAGGCTTTAGCAAGTTTTATGTGAGATTAGGAGTTAACCCCAGTGTTTCTGGTTTACAGCAAGATACCTGGGTTGCAAGTTTTCCCAGAGTTCAGAGCTAAACATATTTTCACGGTTAGAATTGGGTTAACCCCAGTGTTTCTGGTTCATAGCAAGCTTAAGATACCTTGGTTGCAAGTTTTCCCAGAGTTTAGAGCTACAAATATTTTCAAGGTTAGAATTGGGTTGTACCCCAGTGTTTCTGGTACACATGCAGCAAGCCTTTTTTACAGGTTTCCCAAGCTTTCAGAGCTGCAGTGATTTTCTAGGAGGATTTTGTGTTTTCCTCTAGTATTTCTGGTTCACAGCAAGCAGCCTCGTCTAAAGGTTTCCCCATCAGGCTTCAAGGCTACAGCAATTATCATGTGAGATTAAGGGTTTACCCTAGTGTTTCTGGTTCACAACAAGAACACCCTTTTTAACAGGTTTCCCCTGCCCTCGGATCTACAGTGATTATAATGGAAGAGCCGGGGTTTACCCCTGATTTTCCGGTTCACGGGAAACACTCTGGTTTACAGGTTTCCTCAGACTTCTGGGATTTTGTGTCATCCTTGGTTTTATAATTATCAAATACCTTTTGGGGTGTTATAGTCGGTAACCTTTCAATATCGTCAGCTCCGATGCGTCCTTTGTAAATGTGACCATCTTGTCCCTGAATGTCGGCCTCCATCCTGAAAAAGTTGTAAGAAAATAATCTCATTAATTGAGTTCTCAGTGAATATAAACAATCGTAAATGTTCTAATTAAAAAGGAAGTAGAACCTGCATAGGTCTTATGCACCGATTACCAAGTCATACAGATAAAGAAATGTCTGCCCTGTTTCTATAAAATTACATTTGCTTGTTTAGGGTCGAGACAAAGAACATAGAGAATGCTGCTCAGTTGTCGTCTGTGTCTGCTGTGCACGCCCTCTATGTCAGCTGTGGACATTGAGTACCAGTACCATGTGACATGCCTGTATGGCAAAGTTGTCGAGATCAACCAATGGGAACGCTTTTTGCCATTCAGTTAAAATGGCAGCACTCATGAGCAACAGATACACACAGATAACTACACGAAGAAATTCTCTGAGTTCTATTGACCCTTATTATATATTATGTCACAAGCTCCAAAACAGCGCCCTCACTGAGGCCACAGGCTGCCCTGTCACTGGCCGAGAGCAGCTTAATTCACCACAGCGATGGTGACCTGTGCAAGGGATCTATTTCTATGGGTTGGGACTATTTTTTTGAAAGGAAATAAACCCCAAAATATGTTCAGAACACAAAAGAAGAAGAAGAAAAATGCAATAAAAATAAATCCATTTTACTTACTTTCCGTTTACAAAAGTAACTGGAACATCCTCTTCTCTTGCAATCCCCCTGCGAGAAAAAAAAAGGAAACAACAAAATGATTTTGTACCCAAAACTTAAAGAACATGCCAATGATGATTTGTTCATTTTGGTAATCGTACTCTGGTATAGGAACAATTGTGTCGTAATTAGCCACTTTTTTAGTTGCTTAAGCAGCTGTATGAAATTAGGCCCTGGCTGGGATTTGAACCCCGCATGCTGGTGATTCTGGCACCAGAACTGAGTCTGGTGAGTTAGACCGTTTGGCCTTATATTAAAATGTTATGTCGCTTTGCTACATAACGTAAGAAACCTGGGGAAAAAAAGTGATCAATTCTTGTTAACTTCTTTGCTGTAATATATATATATTAACACCATGGTAGACTTACGTAAGATTAGCCATACGAGTATTCCGTCTGTGAGGATATGTCATGGTGTGACTGCCTCCACAACTTCTACTCGTTGCAAAGTAATCTGGGACATCCACAGCGTTCCCACTGTGAACAAAACAACATGAAAATAACATCAACAAATCTGAGATATCAGGGTGTCAAAAAATGTTTATATGAATTATGAACATGGTATCATGCAGTGAATGCATCTACACAGTACACAGTTAACCCTCCAACTGTCTGACCATTTAATATCATCCACTGTGGTTTTGAATGATTAAACTTTGCCAGCCTGCAATAGGATATCATGCGGTGAATGCATTCCACACAGTACAGTCAGCCCTTCTACTGTCTGACCATTCAATATCATTAAATGTTGCCACCATACACAACCTGTGCAGTAGAATGATTTCAAATTGTTGGTCAACTCACTGGCAACTAGTACCAAGAGTAGGAGGGTTTCTGGTGTTGATATTAGTTTATTGGATATACCATAAAGTGTAGTAGTTGTGGTAAAACCATGTATATTAGTCTTTTTTTTAATGGTGTGGGCTCTGGTACACAGCAAGAAACCTTGCTTACAATCCCCAGCCTTTAGAGTTACAGTGATTTTCGAGGTAGATTTGGGGATGTATTATTTTGAATCATCCGAACACAGCTTTAAAGGCACATTACAGAACTGGTAAGAAAAAAACTTGTAAAATATACTTTTTGATCACAGATTTACATAAAACTTACACGGTCTACTGATGATGATAGTAGAAAACATCCCTTGAAATATTTCTGTCTGAAATGCCATATTTGATGAGAAATGAATAAACTAATTTTCCGATTGGAGTTTATCGCTCAGTGCACTGAGCGTTTTATTCATTTGTTGAATCTATGATTTCATGCAAATGTGTAATCGGTTTTTCACTATTTTCTCGTGACCCAGATGGCCGATCGATCTCAAACTTCTACAGGTTTGTCAATTTATGTATATGGTGGATTACATAAAGTGCTTACACTGCCAGCAACTGTTTTGTTAGCAAAAACCAATTCTGTAATGTTCCTTTAAGCCACAAGTGAAGCTGTTGCTACTTTTAAACAGTGCTCCTTATAGTGCAATGGGTTAATATTTCTTAAAGTTAATTTTGGTCGTCTTTAATGCAAACTTTGCATTTTGTATTTTTCTTCAATAAGTTTGTCCTTTACCGTCACATTTAAAGTTAGTATCACTCAGTGTGCAAGTTTCTTTTGAATCATGGTATTATTTTAAAATACTGAATGTTTCAATTTTTTTAAAGACAGTTTTTGAGGGTGAGTTTCCACTATTTCCTTATAACAAATTGCTTCACTTTTGTGTTGGCTTGAAGAAATTATCATTTGTTTCCGAAAAGTAATCCAATGACAAAGCCAAGTAAAGTACAATCTTGAAATGTTTGGATTGATGATCAAAACATTTTTTTATGTACACAGATTATTTCTATATGTTGGATTCTTATTTTGGAAGTTTGAAAAAGAAAAAGAAATCTCTAGTAACAAATTTCAATAAAAGTTTTATGAGATGCCATAGAGTCTCCACCATCAATTTACTTTCCCCCCTTTTTGTGGTTGTTTTCTGAAAGATTTGCAGAAAAATACACCACGATATCCTTAAAACTCCACTAAGCCCCAAACGAAAAATAAAAAATGATTTCAGTATTTGTCTTCTATCTGAAAGAATTTCAATAAAACACAACGAGCATTCAGTGGTGGTGAAAAAGAAAAACACTCCAAACGTGGTGAGAATAAAGAACAACATCACTCGGTAAAAACCATACCTTAGAGTTGGCGGGGTTTTAGATTTAAGGAAATCGGTCATGAGACGGGAATGCTTTAATCTCATGAGTTCACCCTGGGGTGACGATATCGAGGGAAGGGTGCTGTCAATTTGAAGGAATTCAACTTCGGGGGTACTAGGGTTCATTGTCCTAAGAGCGGCATTTATGGAAAAAATAAAATAAGAGGTTAAGAAAAAGAGTTCAAATACCTTTGAATTTGTGCTTTGAAAAACGGCAAAATGACCCTTTTGCTAAAATCTTAAAGTTTAAATTCAGATTTTCTTGAGCCCATCCCTGTAAATTCTATCCTATAGCCTTAACTTTAAGTAAACTTTGACCTAAACAATAACCTGTGACCTAACAAACGACCTTGCAACCTAACAATAACCTTTGTTTGTCCCGTTGCCCGTCGAAGACCATCTGCTGGGGAACGTTCTTCACAAACATGGGAGCCTTTATGAGGTTCTTGTCAAAGTGGACTAGGTACGCAAAGATGTCCTGTTTACGTTGTCTAGCTAACTCCTGTTCATACAGCGCCCGTTCATAGTGAAGGACGTTCTTGCCCGGCTTCGCGCTAAATTGCGACCCCCCACACACACACAAAAGCATCGAGGAGGAGAAGAGATAGTCGGAGTAAAAGATGAGGGAGAATATGATGTTAGTTGAGATGAGGGAGGAATGGGGATGGGGGGAAAGAGTGGGGAAAGGAAGAGTTTATCATGAGATGTAGGTAGAGCATTAATCAAACTTGAAGCTATAATGCACGCATAGTGGGAACAGATAGTTGTGATAAAGTTGCAGTGACACCATGCAGTATAAGATCTCTATTGAGTAGTGTTGGCTGTTTGTACTTAGCGTTTCAACCAGCTCGTTTGTTTGTTTGTTTGTTTGTTTGTTTGTTTGTTTGTTTGTTTGTTTGTCTGTCTGTCTGTCTGTCTGTCTGTCTGTCTGTCTGTTTGTTTGTTTGTTTGTTTGTTTGTTTGTTTTTTTGTTTGTTTGTTTAGATAATCTTCTCGTCAAGGGAACTCAGCAAACTCCCACAAGGGGATATAAACACCGAGCTGGCAACAGCCAATCTCTCTCATACAAATATTGGTTTAACGTCTAAGATTATGAATTGCACAAATAGACGACAATAGTTCGAGTCTTTGTCAAATCAGCTGTTTAGCTTGGTAGGATTTAAACAACCTTGTGGATAGCAAGTCCTGCATTCTAACCACCTTACCGTGGCGATATTGCTCTTGTCGTATAGAGCATTCTCCAGAAGCACACTGGTTGAAACCAGCACAAACCGATTTTTTCAGAGCCACCTCTCAATAGAGATCTTATATACCACATGGTGTGGCTGCAAGTTTATCTAGATTTAGAGCATGGTATTGACTGACATTGGAGGGGTAGTAGAGAATGCAACAAAAGGATAAAAATATGATTGTTGCTTTGTAGGGGAATTGGATCAAGGCAAGGGGAAACAATGAAGGAAAAGAAGGATAGCTTTTGACTAAAAATAGTTTATAGATTAGAAATTTGATCTTAAATACCTGAGCTAGCCTACGATAGAAAGTTGTGAATGAAACTATTATTAATCCTATGCACTGCAGTGTTTCTAAATAAATGGAAAGACCCTTTATGCTGAATTTTTTGTGTCAAGTAAATTTTGAAGAATTTTGACGATGCTATATAAAATATCTATTGTACTATATTGATGTATGGCTAAATGTAGACCTTACCAGGCATGCAACTTTGTATTTGCACAAAATAGGAAATAGACAAGTACACACAAATTTTGTAAAGTGGTTTTCAGCTTTCTATTGGTGCACCGTAAAGAGGAAATCATCTGATCTTCTGAAAACTTGCTGGTAGCATGCCTGCCTACAAGACCTAACTGACCTTTCAGCATAATTTGATACAAAAATGTTTCTCCTATCCTAAAGCAAAACTTTTTAAAACCTGACTTCATACATAATAGACCGATCTATTAAGCCCCACCCATATTCTGCACTGACCACCAAAATCAAGAACACACGCCCAAAAATCTGACATAAGTTAAAATTGTATTACAATCACAAATTCTGCCATTTCGATTTTGCTGCATTGTGCCTTTTGTGTGTGGTGCGGGGCAAAGCAATACGCATGTGACGTTACGCACTACCCCCTGGGTGCCGTTGATTGACAGTTGCTATAAAGGTGGGCGGGGCTTAATGGATCGGTCTTTACCTACACCCGACGCTTAGAAAATCAAGAACAAGGATTATTGAACGAGTTTGTTTTAATAGTACCCTGAAAGTGAGCACAAACATATTAATTTTTTTTTCTTAATTATAGAAGATTAAATGACTCACTTTTTCTGAGCTGCACGGATCTGTTCTAGTTCGAATGTTGTGTAAGGACGTCCCGATCTCATTCCAGGAAGACCCTTAGACTCTGGGAGAGACGCTAACGGCCTGATTGCAAGCAAACAAGATACAAACAAAAATTACTCAAACAGGGGAAACAAAATTGGACATTTCAGAATCATTTTGCAATGTTGGCTGGTCTAAAACTTCTTAAAATATGCCTCGAAATTGCGTGGTTTTCCTTGAACCTTTCCGCGAACTAACACGGTCGGCCATTTTGTAGAGTCAAAAGTTTGACTCCATAAAATGGCCGACTGTGTTAGTTCACGATGTTAAAGGAAAACCACGCAATTTCGAGGCATATTTGTGTGGATCACTGTAATCTACGTTTATAACATCTTACTAAACCATATTCATTTTATAACAAACGGTTTACAAACGCTTTTTATAGATAAACTCGGCCGATTCAAGGCAACGTGTACCTTTAAGTCCGAGAAAAGAAGACTCATAATTATACTTACGGTTGTGGTGTCATATCCAGGGGCCTGTCACAGGATATGCAGTTGTATCTTTGAACTAGAGGCCTGCGTAAAAACAAAATTGAAATCTATCAATGTATATAGTCTGCTAAATATCTGCATTTATTTTGCCATGCTCATGATCAAATTCCCTTTTCTTGTCTTCTTGACACTTGACAGATCGTACTCTCTCAGTCACTATCAAGCTGGTTGTTTCCTTATAGTAATAATAATAATAGTGGCTTCTTATATAGCGCTCATATCCGTCACTCACTGACGCTCAAGGCGCTTCAACAGTCAGTATTTTCCTACAAGGTATATATGTGGAGCTACTTTTTGAAGTTTGAGACCTATTCCTTTACATAGCACAATGTAATGGTTTACAAGGTGCTGTGGCGCAATATGCTGCCAATCAAACCAGTCCGCCAGCTTTTTCAATGCAGTTATTCGTAAGAATCATTTTCAATACTTTTATTTGTAAGAAACTTGATTATGATACTGTATGAACAATCTGTGCAGGAAGTGATGTACTTGTGGCTGAGGGAAGCAGTCAATAAGCCATTTTTGCGAGCTAGATTTAAATAATGTCTGGTAGAATGACTTGCCAAGTGGCAAGTTACTGCTTAAATTTGTTATTTCTCAGACTGTAGAGACAATTGCTATGTCAAATGGTTCGGGATGAACTTTTGTATAGCAACCTCCAGATGAGCAAACCCTGGTACCCTTAAGTTGTACCATATACACATTCATTCAAAATTGTGGATGGGTGTTGCCATCTACATGTATTACTAACTATGCAAAAGCTTGCCCCGAACCATGCGACTTAGCAACTATCTCTATAGTCTGAGGAATTCAAATTTAATCAGTAACCTGTGACATAGCAAGTCATAGGGTACCATACATTATTCAAAGTTAAGGCTGTGTCTGAATTGGTAATTGATGGCTACGGCTACAGCTAGATCGCTGCTTTATCATGCGTTATGTATAGGATATCCTTAGTAACACCCTTAGCAACACCAGTTGCAGCCATAGCCATAGCCGCCAATTTAGATACAGCCAACTCACAAATGGCTTTAGTAGCCCAGCAGGACCACTTGGTGAGACGCTGATGTAGTCCTTGGGTGTTTTAAGTAGTTTTTATAGCCAGTACCAGTAGACAACTCTTAAGTGTTTTAAAAAAAAACTCACTTTCTGAAGCCGGCTGCATCCTCATGCTGCGTGTCCACCTCCACCTTCCGCACCATCTTAGCTCCGACTGACTTGATGCGGTTATCGAGATAAGACTTAAGCGGATCCAGTTCCATGCGGTCCAGCTTGTTATCAATGTCTAGTTTCATCTCGCTTACTGCTTCCTGCCACGCTGAGCGCTGTTTTGAGACAAAAAAGACTAAAAATTATCATCCTTTTCGGTGTCGGCAGTTTATGCGCTGGCTCCATTGGAAACCAGGTTATACAGAGTAATAATCTGATTTTATCCCTACACTAATGCGTGATCAAAACTATACTTTTTAAGAAAAACAAATCCACAGGTTTTTCCCGGTAAGCAAATTTGTTGTGTGCTTAGCTTAATTTTGTGCTTAAGCAGCTCTACGAAATTGGGCGCTGGACTCACAACAGAAATAGTTAATACAGTCTTAACCACACATGAGTGTGGGGCAAACATGATAAATACATTACAGGTATTTCTTTCTGATGCAATAATAATTACATCAATTAAGTTAATTATAAGGTTTTCTTTTATTACTCCAAGATCTCTCAATGTCGATGAAATCATTTGATATTCAAAGTGACGCTGCAAAGCAGTGGATTCGTAATACATCTGGCAAAATCAATCCGCATCAACCAAAATCATTTCCCATCTGTGAAATCATTTGAGAAATAAATCTATGAAACAGCCACAAGCTATTTTTTTCCCCCGCTGGTTTTTTTATCATTTTGATTAATAGCTGTATACGCGCCAGACAAAACAAATTAGCATCAGGGTATAACGACGTCTCATTCAAACCACTACCCTTCACACTCTAGAGCAATTAAGACTGCCTTAGACACCTACGTTCAACACATTTACATCTATCTCGTCAATAATTCATATCAAATTAATATTTAAAGACAAAGAACTGGACTCACATTTGTCAAAAAAAAAATGAAATAAAGCAACAAATTTTCCAGAGAAACACTGCCCGAAACACCATCAAATTTGAGAAATTGCTTTTAAAGTTCCCCAAATTCAACAATTGATCATTGCAGCAAACTAAATCAGGCCTGATATTTTGGTCCATTGGAGAAAAGTAGGATTATTTTATTGAGCACCAGGCCTGACCTACACATGGTGTAGGCTTAATTAATAGACTTAAAAAGCTATTTAAACACAGTTTATCCTGATTTTTCCAAGGGCAAAAGAACATTGGAAACCAGTCTAAAGTAGGACAAATATCATGCCTGCTAAATAAACATGAATGAACTTGCCAAAAAAAAAAAAAACTGACAAAACATTAACTGTTTTTGTTGTTTTGACTAAAACATGACAATCGAACTCGATGACGTTTCACTAGTTGATTGCAGATTGCATTTACAGAAAACTGGAGAATGTGAATAAATTTACTCCTCCAAAATCCCTTGATAATATCCCGTAATATCCCTTTAAAGGAACATTACAGAATTGGTAAGAAAAAAACTTGTAAAATATACTTTTTGATCACAGATTTACATAAAACTTACACGATCTAACGATGATGATAGTAGAAAACATCCCTTGAAATATTTCTGTCTGAAATGTCATATTTGATGAGAAATGAATAAACTAATTTTCCGATTGGAGTTTATCGCTCAGTGAGCGTTTTATTCATTTGTTGAGTCTATATGATTTCATGCAAATGTGTAATCGGTTTTTCACTATTTTCTCGTGACCCAGATGGCCGATCGATCTCAAACTTCTACAGGTTTGTCAGTTTATGTATATGGTGGATTACATGAAGTGCGTACACTGCCAGCAACTGTTTTGTTAGTAAAAACCAATTCTGTAATGTTCCTTTAAGCTAGCCCCTGGTGGACTCCTCCGTTGCATACAACGGACACTGACGCCCAACCAGGGCTAGTACCTTTAAGCCTGCCACAGACGCTTAATTTTCAACGCATTCTCCGACTTCAATTATCCCCGTCAATAAATCATAACCAAATTAATCGTTAACCATCTCACTTACGTGGCCAGACAATTTGTCAACGACGTCGTTGAGGTTCCGCGACAGCTCTTCCACCGTTCCCTGGAATTGTGTCGTGCTTACTTTGTTCTCCAAGGCACGCTTGTCAGCTTTCTGTAATAACCACAGGGTAAACAAGGGAAGGAAATGTTTGCTAGGTTGCCATTATTAAACGATAATAATGGACATTTATATTGCACAAGACCTGCATAGACCTTTTCCATTGCTATAGGAAGCTATAAATGCCATGCAAAAACAGACAGCCACAGTTTGTAACTCATTATTACACAAATATTCAAAAAATAGTGTTGAATTTGTTGGAAAACAAGCAACCAATCATGGGATGTATTTTTTTATTGAAAAGTTGCAGAGATGTTGAATTTGGTCACAACACTCTGTTAATGCGATTGAATTGTTTTGCTAACATTCAGCCATCCATGCCAACCAGTGCGGTTTGTCAATGTCTCTCATACACTATATATATTGTGGTGTTACTTTTGCATTGCAGTTGCTTGCCTCCAAAATGCCTGTAAAAGTTGTCACGTGCAACATGCATCGTGCAACATGGTCCTTACCGTACCTTAATGCATTTCAACACTTGGCAAGCCTAATCCAAATACTACTTCACAAAGCAATGAACAACAAAACTGCTGACACTTGTTTTTTATACCCCTCTGGTTTCCAAACAGGGTAAACGCTCACTTGTGAGGTTATTAGATTAAATCCACTCTGATAAATCTATAAGATGTGCGAGTACAAATGAGCTGCTTCATCAATACAGGCCAAGGTTTTTCATGTCATTTTTGTTGGTGAGGCAATTCCACTGTCAGGCCGAACAAAAATGCTTAGAAAATTGAACATACCTTTATAAGCAGAGTCTGTTGCTTAACTTGCTTATGGTAAGCAGTGGTTAAAAAACAAAGATTTGCTAATTTCACTTTATTTGGTTTCATTTATTCTAGCTGTGAAGCCAAGGACTCTCGGAAAAGCGATATTAATCACTATACTAGCCAAGAGCCCCATAGACAGAAGATAAAGAAGGAATTTTTCAGTTTTAGATGTGGAAAACCCCAGAGAATTATTCCAGGGGAAAACCCACGCTATCGAGTAGGGACTGAAAACCCAATCCACATATATTGCCCCCGGCGGGATTCGAACCAGGGTCCAAGAGGTGGCAGGTGAGGAAAGATACCACTGCGCCAACCCAACCGCTCTGCTTTTGCTTACAGCAGAAAACATTTGCTTACAGGCTTTAAGAAATTTGACGCAGGTCACTTGGAATAATTAAAAAAAGATTGTGATCTGTGAAAAAGATACACCTTTAAACAAACGTTCAAAAAAAACCTGTGTTCCCTTGGTGACACAAATTAATTTAAATGAAATGCAAGATGAACTCACCACATCAATCTCCATAATGACATGTTCCTTATCGGCCTTGTTTTCTTGTAGTCTATCTACGAACGTGTACAGTGCCTGCGAAAATGAGAAGACCAACAATTATTCATCATTTTGTCCACGGAAATGGAAAAACTGAAAGTGATATCGCTTCTTCATTGTAAGGAATTTGAGAAGGTTGTTGTTGCTTTTTGTTTTCCGACCTTGTAAACTCCTTTTTTCTTTTATATAGATGGATTTTTTCCAAGTTTTTTTGAATACATTTCTTTAAAAAACCTATTACTCCAGTAGCAAAATCTTAAAAATAGATAAATAAGAAGTCAAATTTTGCAACAAATAAGCTTTTAGAAGGTGGCCCAAACTCAACTTGTTCAGCGTTCAGTAAACTGTAACAAATTGATTATAAACAAAAGTTGGTTACCATATAATAAAAACATTTGTTTAATCGGTCAAAACTACATAAACTGATTAGAAACCAATTAAAATGTGTACTTACATCAATGTGTTTTTGTTTGCTATTGTGTTCGTCCACAAGTTGTACACAAGTGTGGTTCAGTTTATCTACTTCTGCTTGTAGCTGAAGTATTAATTTCTGCATATTGGTCACAATTTCACTATCCTAAAAAAGTGGAAATAAATAGTTGTTTAAAGATAACGATTAAGTACATTTGCAAAGTTTCTTAATGGACTCATGTTACTGGGGCCACTGGTTATCACAAATCTGGCTTTTTGAAGGACTTTATGTGACTTACAGGGCTCCAAATTTACACTTGATCATAGATCGCGAGGCCAGTGATTTTAGCATCAGGCTAGTAAACTCATGACATGGGCCCGATTTCCTTGAGCTGCTTCAGCAGACATGTTTGCTGAATAGTTTTGTGCTAAGCAAAATTAAGCAGGATACCAGTCAAAGTTGTAGCAGCTGACATATTATTTTGGCTGGTAACTTTAATTTTTGTATGCGTAAGCGAATCTAATTTTTGTATGCGTAAGCGAATCTACGAAACAGGGCCCAGCAAAGTCCAGCAGTCTTGTGTTTTTCAATTGAATACTAACACCTCGCTGTGTAATATCTATGTTTCAAAAAAAAATTCTTTTGTTCAAATATTCAAATAAAAAAAAGTTTTTGTTTTACTGTCTTTATATTTATTTTTCATTTTGAATCTGAACTTTAGCAAATAAATGATGGTCTAGTAACAGTGCTGAGAACTACAGGCCCTGCTGTCCTGTGGATTCCCACCACCAGTTTTATTTTTTGAGCCCTCACTTGATTGTATTCTGAGACTTGTCACTCGCTTACCAGCAAATTTCAGCTTATCAAATTACAAAAATCATTCATAATACCAGATTTGTTATGACAGAGTCAGTGAAACATGAGTAACAATGATGATGTCACAATAGACCTTTATGCATTGACGTCATCACGCCGCCATCTTAGAGGTAAACCGATGATGAAACAATGGAAATGCACAGATTTGTACGCGCGGCACACAGGATCGGCCAATGAACATCTTCCTTTTGACCTCTAGGCGAGGGCACTCTCCTCAAACAACGTCATGTGCACAAGGTCTTTTTTTGAACACATGAAATTTAATACCAAATGCGTGATTCAGATCTTATTTTCAGATTTTTGACAAAACACTGCCGTGCATGCAGGACGACAAAAATCATGCACACAAAACGACAAAAATTCCCATCAATTTGAAAGACCGAGCATACCAGGTCCACACCCCCTCCCGACCCCGCCGCTTGGTCCAGCCCGTGCTTGGACACCAGCATCCCCATGGAGGCTCGCGACTCCAGCTGCTTGCCCTGGGAGTCCAGCTTCCACTCCACGTGGTTGAGTCTGGAAGCGACGTTGGTCAGCTGTTTGCCCAGCTCTTGGGTCAAGCCTTGAGTGTGACCCTCCAACTGGTCTTGCAGTTGTGTATGGATGCTGTCAAGCTGGTGGTGTTAGAGCGGTTAAAGGTGGTGATGTTAGTGGGTTATGGTGGTGATTTCATGAAAGTTGTGGCGATGGTTAGGGTGACAGCAAAATGAGGGCATAAGTGATTATACAAGAAAGGGTACGATGCAGCGATTTTAGTGGTAGAAGCAAAGCAGTTATATTAGTGTCCACATCAAACATGACATTAAAGACATTTTTTAAAAGAAAATTAATTTAAGTTTAAACGAAAGACTTTTTCTTATCAATTGGATGTTTCTAGCTTGGAATAGGCCTGCTGATGAATGAATTGATATCAAATGATAAGACCAGCAAAAAAATGTCGCATGTTCCTGCTTTACACTAGACTTTGAGTTCTAACCAAACCAGTTGCTATGGTTACAAATGATTTAGATTCACAAAAGATAATAACTAAGCGATAACTTTCAGTGTATTCAATGAAGACATGGAGTGGGTGTTTTTTACAAGTCAAAGAGTCAAATTCCATGAACAGGGAAATGTCTGAAAAAAAATTATTTACACATGCACGTTTATTTTATCCTCTTGAAGAATAAAATATGCAAACAAGGTTCAATAGATGTTAAGATATTCATAACGAAGCCAAGCTAAGCCAGCAATTAAAAAAAACCGTAAAACTTCTTTATTGAAGCACACACTGTCCTGGGGGAAAGTATTTCTTTGAAACATGTCTGATTTACATGTATTAGCATAAATTAGCAGGTACTGGATTTAAGAGAAACTTCTGTTTGAATAGCATTGTGTTTCTCTCATCTTGCAAAGTGAAATGAATTAGAAATTTTAAAAAAGTGCTGACAATTATATTTTGATTTCCTGAAGTCTGTAAACTATTTCAAATAACTTTCCACATTTTTTTTACAAACTAGAGGATTGAGATAAATTTATTTTTAAAACAAAACAAAATTTTGTTTAAACTTTTCTATCAACTAACCCTAGAATCACCCATTACTTTAAAAACCACTAGTAGATTCAAAGGATATTTCCCCCTGCAGAAACAGTTGTTATACATTTGTAAGTGTATTGAACCTTTTAAATTGGAGAGTTTGAATAAATTTTTCTCTTCAAAATAATTTTTAAAAACTTCTCTTGTATCAGAAATGTATTTCTTGAATAATAAGATGAATAGAATGATTTTAATAAAAGCTGTAACAATATTCTCTTTACACAGTACCAGACTTTGTATGAATGTCCTCTTCCGAAATGTCAAGCCTTTCCCTAAAATAGCGGCTTCTTCTTGTACAGCGCTCAATCCATCACTCAGTTACGCTTTTGGCGCTCCAACATTATTACCCCTGGTCACTGGACCATAAACCATCTCAGCTCCCCTTGGGAGTATATCGCCTGTGCTGCCAAATATGTAGCGCACCAAGCTAAATAATCGCATGAACCATGTCTGCCCTCACAGGTACCCATATTACTCCTGGGTGAAGAGAAGCAATTATAGTTCTTGCTATAGAACCAACTAACCGTGGAAACAGACACGGCGCTCCCTACAGGGAGGTTCTTAGCCATGGCCACTATATCCGCGGCCAGATTGGTCTCCAACGCCGTCAAGTCTTCCTTGAGTTGTTGTATATCCTGTTGGGAGGCGGGCACCATCTTGGATTGCTCGCCGATCCATCTGTCTAGCTCATTCATCTGAAGATGAAATGAGTACGAGGAGAGAGAGAGAGAGAGGGGGGCAGGGTGCTGGTTATGGTTCTTAAAGGGTGCCAAGTTTCTTGTGCTGGTTAGTACTTTATTTAAGCTGCTGATTTATCAGAGAGTGAGCTTTTTGGTTTACTCTACTCATTTATGGGTTGGCCATCTTTTGTCCTATTCCCTGAATACAATGGGTTCACAAGCCAGTAATGCTTACTAAGGCAACCAGACTATTTTTGTGCTAAATAATTTTGGTTGACTTGAATTAAAAAAGCTTTGAGTAATTCTTTTTATTTGTATGCCAATCATGAAACCATACTTTTTTATCAGACTATTTTGAGGTCATTTACTTGTGAAAACTACAGCCTCACAAAGTTGCAATTGTTGAGAAATACTTTTACTTGACAAGTCAGGTTGATAGAATTTGATCAAAAAATAAATAATAAGTGTAAAGCTGCTGTTTCAGATTTGCTTACTTTTTTTTCTTTGTAATTTAATAATAACAATAATAAAAAATGTGTAAAGCGCCATCTATCTATGACCAAAGATATTCCGAGGTGCTGGAAATTTATTTTTTTTAAAGGAAATTTTTTTATTTAGTCAAAAGATGGTCAACTGTGAGTAATTGAAGTAATGTACATGTACGTTTCTGGAAGTAACAGAAGTAAATTTCTTGCTGTCTATCATCATCAAATATTGGGAATAAAAGTTTGTGTTTCTGCAAGGAAAAGTACAAAATTAGAAATGAATGAAATTAAAACCACAGCAATCAATGTTAGTCCACCTCAAACCAATGTAAAGTAAGCCAGACAGTCTAAAAGTGCTTTTATCAAATCCACACTGCAGTGTTTATGAATGGGATGTGAAGAAGAAGAAGAAAAAGGCACCCTGGATTATAGTAGACCCATTTCAAGAAAATGTGACCTAAATTAAAAGGCAAACTATATTTAAAATTGTCTTTGAGAAAACTTTCTGAATGAGAAAGACGAATGGTGTTTCAATTAAATTTTTCTGCCAATGTACACACTAAAAGCATTCTTTGACTTACTTTCTGAAAGTTTTTTTTAATTGGTCAAAGCTGTCCTGGATAACAAGTACGTTTGTATGAAAATTACTTAAATTTGAGAATAAAATTTAGCCTCCATTTGCCCTTTTTGTTTCCTGAATTTACATTCGTCCTGCCGCGACACAACTTCATTATCATGAAAGCTTCATCAAACTATGATTTATGTTATATACTTGACTGGATCATGAGATCAATTTCAAGTTGTTAACTGTGAGTGTGCAGAAAAAGAAATGATTCTTTGTGGCAATTTCAAGCTGATGTCATCTCTCTTCTGCATCTCCGCCTTTCCTGGGTGAATCAAATTAACTTTTTTAGGGAAATAAACATTTCTGATTTCTGATCCTTTTTACCTTGTCTCTGCCCTCCCTTAGTGAGTCTAATCCCTCCTTGAGTTCCTCTAACATTCTTGTAAGATCGTCCGGCACGTCTTTCTTCTCTCCCAGTAATTTCTTAACATCATCCAAGTCTGCCTTGGTCTTCATCAGATCCTGTTTCAAATCAGACAACGCGAGTGAAAAAATAACAGGATTTGATACAGCTTTAGTGGTCAAGTGGTTAGCGCCCGGTTTATACTTTTTTTACGCATCACAATTGGAAAACAGTTGTAGAGAAAATTCTTCAAGCTGTGTTCAGACAAATGGAACACAAATTTTGGAAACTGTTCATTTAGTAACTCAAGGCGGGTTATTTTTTGTTGATTTTTTATCTTTTTTTCATTTTAAGTTTACCTCTAAAGTAGTGATTCTGTTATCCAAGCCGTCATGTTTTCCTTTAAGCTCGCCGATGTCCTTTAAGATACGTTGAATGGCGCGGAAGGATGGGCGGCGGAGCCTGGCCGAGACGGTGGGTTGGACGGAGGACCTGGACTTGGTGTCTGTTGAGAGTAAAAATAAAGAGCTAGCTGTGAAGTCAGGGTGTATGAAAGTTGAATTTTACGAGACGTTTTACACGGCATGTGTTCATCTGTACTGACGCTGACAGGGTCACTGCTGAGTGTCTGCACTAGAAGTGTCAATGAGAACAACTAGTAATCTGAAGTACACTTGTTTGTTGGGGGTGTTTGTTTGTTTGTTTGTTTGTTTGTTTGTTTGTTTGTTTGTTTGTTTGTTTGTTTAAATGATCTTCCCGTCAAGGGAACTTGGCAAACTCCCACAAGGGGATATAAACACAAAGCTGGCAACAGCCAATCTTCTCTCATACAAACATTGGTTTAACGTCTTTGATTGTAAATTGCACAAGTCAAGAAATTGTGATTCAGTAACTAGACAATACTTTTTCTTGTCAATGTGAAATCAGCAGTTAGCTTGGAAAAGTAAAAAAAACTTGCTTGGACAAGTAACAAGTTAAAACTTGCTCATGCATAAGACGCTCAACCATTATTGAGTCATCTTTCCGATTGGTCACAAAGCTGTAGGTCCTGTGTGTTGTGTAATGCATGTAAAAGAACCCAGTACAGTTATTAAAGAGAGGTGTGGTTCTGGCGTGGTTGGCTGCAGGTTGCACCACATCACCTGTAAACCTTTACAATGTGCTACATGTATATAAATGGGTCTCTAGAACACATAGCTCTGCTGCATAACTTGTAGAAAAAATAACAAACGCTTTGAGATGTCCGTCGGATGTGATTAAAGCGCTATATAAGATTTGGATGTTATTATACATGCTTTTGATGAACTCATTTTTCTGCTGTTGTAATTTTCATAAACTGTGAGCAGAGCCATGAAATTTGGGCCGCACTGTTAATTTCAGAGAGGCAATTTCTCGTGAGCAAAAAGTTGCGATCCTTTTAGGTATTTTGTGCATGTGCAGAAACATGACAAAGAATTGTGTGCTTGAATCAGCCCCAATAAACTTACCCTTGTTTGGGAATATGAGCTTTTTGTTGGCATTGTCTGTACATGAGACGTCTAGAACGAAAAAGAAAACAAACAAAAACATAAGTAAGAAGAAAAGTTTTTAATACTTTCAAAATTCTTTTGACAATTGTTAGGAATGAAATAAATGTCCCAGTGACTGGGGTAAAAATGTTGGAGCGCCATGAGCGTCAAAACTGGTGGATACCGGTGTCGTAGGGGATTTTGTCTCCCGGTGTGTAGGTCTCCCTTACTGTAACTTAACATGGGCTGAAGGAAGTTGATTCAAAATAGGGCGTTATCTGACAAAATGTCTACACAATTCGCCATATTCGGTGGGGGGGGGGGACAGAATCTCTGGGGGGACAGAATCTCCTGCCACATTGGAACTATAATATGTCAAAATTATTATGATTGTAATAATGATTATTTGTTGTAAACTCTGACCTCAGTCATTGTGAGTGTCTGCATAGCGTGGTCGTACACTGCTATGGGCTCCCTGTATACCCCCTTCAGGGCATCCTCCATGGCCGGCCACGTCACCAGGAGATCAAGGGGTGGTAGATTGTTGATCCTGTTGTTCAAATCATTCTGAAATTCACAAACAAAGTAAATGAAAAATAATAACAACGATAAAGTGATCTTAATTGCTATCTAATCACTCTTAAGAATCTGATATCAAATCTTTTTTCCAGGTAGGTCAATTTCTTTGTGGTCAATGAACTTTATTTTTGGTGTGCATGTCAGGCCTGGAATTACACGCAGGCCACACAGGCCTCTGTTACCCCTGGTCTAGGCCTTGGTGCCCCTTCAAAAGTTTCCCATAGACTTCAAGATTTTCCAATGGAAGTGCCCTTTTGCAAAATGAAAATGGCCTCAAGTGCTCTCTCAAAGATGAAACTCCAGGCCTGGTATGTGTGTAAATCTTTTATCCTAAAAGAAATTTGTTTTCTTACCAACTGACCCTCTTTTTTCCAGCGTATTACTGTAAACAAACACTTCTATAAGGGCCATGTAAAAAAAATGGCAATGACTTTTACCAGTCAACTTTAAGGCAATCAACTAGTGCACTGCAGCCGCACTGAATGCAAAAAGAGCACTTAGAAAGCACAGGAGTAATTTGTCCAACAATGTCTTAAATAGCCCCAATAAAATTATGTTAAACTTTAAATGTGAATGCCTTTTTTTTTATTGGCGACTGTCTGGAGCTGGTTGCCTGTATAATTGTCTTGTGTGACATGACCCTCAGGGCAATTTACAGGCAACTAGTTCCAGGCAATTAAGAAACAGCAGCAAGAACACTACATTTTCAGGTATTTTTCTCATTGGACAGTTACATGTATAAGATGCTGCTAGGAAAATAAATGCCCCTTGTGTTGATTCTGAATGCAGTGGAGTTTGTTGCCTCCAAGATGCCTGTGAAAGTTGCCACGTGTGACCAGGCCCTCGGGCTTAAATTTGATTCAAATTCAACCACTAGTCCAAAACCAGTTCATCAATCCTTAACATGTTTGTATCTGTTTTATATTGGCAATTTTTGAAGATAAAGTTGACTTTATACAAACATACTATGTATTTTTAACAATTCAAGGGAAAGTGCATCATTGGTTTTGGAAGAGTAAGTTAATTTCCATCCTCTAGTTTGGAATAAACGCAACCAGGACTCAAAGCTTACACATCGGTCCACAGGCCCAAGGCAAGTGATTTTAGCATCAGGCGTGTAAACTCATAACTGGACAAGTCCGGCAGTATTGCTTTTTTTTCAACAAATTTAAATACCTCACTATGTAACATCTCTTATAAAAAAAAGAAAGAAATGTTCAAATGTTGGCTTTGAGTCTGATGATGAATTTATTTAAATTCTGTTGAGTATTGAAGTACATTCAACAAAAAGAAAAATTAGATAAATCTTCTCTTCTGGGATTGTACAAATAAAAATCGTGTATTAAACCGTATTTATATTTTTGTCTCATTTTGATTCATGTATTTTAACATAAATTCTGCTCCAGTAATTCTGGCACCCCCCAAAATAGGGAGACCGCTAACATTAGGGCTAGCTAGCTCAGTTGGTTAGAGTGCCGGCACGGTAATCCAGAGGTGGCAGGTTCAAATCAAGCTCTAGTCCATTTTTCTTTGTTCAACCTAAAAGAAGTTAATGAGATCAACGTGTTTCCAGGATTTACCATTAATTTCTGGAGTTCATCCATTTTATCTTTGTTCGCCGTTGAATTCTCCAGCTTCTGCAACCGCTCATTGATTCTGTCTTCATTAGATATCACCTGAAATGTCAATCAATTAAATCAACAGTTAGGCCTACCTGTCATTAGCAACACAAAACAACCCTACATGTACGTCAACACGAGGTGTTAATGAGTTCACCATGTACAGTATTGATTCCTATAACCACGTTGGTGATTTTGTTATGGGGGTTGAAAATTAAATAACAACCTCAAAAGATAATTACCTTGCAAGTGGATTATTTTCAAAGTGATTTGTTATTCGTTGTCTATTGCTTGTAATTTACCAGAGCTGTCAATATTTGCATCTTGCAATCAGGGAGATTTTGTACAACAATCAGGGAGATATTTAGAACTACATTCAACATAATAGGGAAAAGGTTTCCACAGACGAGGCGGTTTTCAAATTTGTTCTTCAAAATATGGAAATATTGACATGTTTATTTATGGCAGCTCTATTTTACCAATGACTTTTCAAAAAGGGATTTTTAGTTTAACTGCTCTGAAGTTAGCCGATGTTTATTTAATTCGAAAAAAAAATAAATAACAAAAATTAACATTGGTTTAAAAAAGGAACTTTGCTTGGAGTCAAGAATCTATGTTGCCAACACTGCTTTTAAAACATGATCGCAAGTACATGTAAGCGAGGAATCAATTTGTTTTTTGATCAAAACAGCTTCTAAGTCTGGAGTAATCTGTGATAATCTTTCTTTTTTTTAACAACAGAGTGTACATATAAAACATAAACAAAAAATATACACAAATTAATTTCTAAGGCTTGTGTTTATGGAATTTCCAAATCACATTATACCGTACCTTGCTTAGCCTGTCGTTTAAGTTTGAAATTTCACCTCCGAAAACATTGACTTGTCCTTTCAGTTCTGACATTTCGCCGAGAAGGTCTTCAACCATACTCATTAACTGAAGAAAACAAAATACAAAAATAAATAATGTACAAAATATGTATGGTAACACATGAATAATCAACAGAAAAATCCCAAAAATGTTGACCCTAACACAGTTTCTAAGAATCTTTGTAGGAAAAAAAAACTTATAAATCCAAGATTGTCTTTTAAAGTTACAGATTTAATCAGAATCCCAAATATACCCTCACCCAACTTTCTTTGAGTTTTTGTAACAAATTTGTTTTAAATGGCAAGTTTATTTTTGTTTAATTATAGATTTAATAAGATCAGACATAAGAACCTATTATTGTTTAAAAAGTAGGTTTATAAAGTTACAGTCATAAATATTTACTCTAAAACCTAAACACTTTTGGCATTCAAAACACCTATCAAGTTATTATGAGTTCCTATTGGCAGTTCTTGTTTGTCAGTCACATTAATTGTTTAAGGTCCAGATTCCATTAAGAAAAAGAACCGTTGTCCCGACCCAAAGAACAAAAGAACCAATCTAAACTTGTGATTTGCAGGGTAAGTCACCTCGTTTTAAGTTACTAAAACCACATTTGAAACAAGTCAAGTACACGATATTTGAGCCCACAGGAACAGCTATTACAAACAAATAAGGTGTCAAGTTAGTAAAGATACTTAGTCATTTAATCATTACTGGGCTGTACCGTGTGTTGTTGGACCTCTTTAATCGGTTTAGATTGTTGATATTAGATGTCCAGTGAACTGAAACTTGAATGAAATAATGGACTCTTAACAACAGCAAGTCTGTAGCTGTTCCAACCTCAGCAGGCAGATTGGAAAAGAAAAGTGAAAAGGAAAAGGCTGGATTTACACATAGTCTCCTGTTTACCATAGTCTATTTCGGCCTTCAAGTTTCCTGACAATTTTTCAAGATTCTTGAAAATCAAATTGAAGTGTAACTTTCAAGAAAGAAAATTACTGAATTTAACTTTAAAAACAACAACTCTATAACCATCCTCTTCACAAGAGGAATTCCGACATTGCTATGGTTACGGCAACCATAAACCTTTCATATGACATAATGGCATCATTAATTTCCGGACTCAGGATGTCATTTTAAGATTGAGAATTTTTATTATAAATCAATCCTACGTTCAAAATCAATTTATTCTGAAAAGATCTGTGGACAGGTGTTATTCTCATTATAAGTTTTTAATATTTTTGTTTTTCTTCTTCTAAATATAGTTTACCTTCATGAGTACATCATTTATCAAAACTAAATCTTCTAACAAGGTGATAACTTTTCAAGGGGACCAAGGCAACAAGGGGCATGGGGGAAATCATCTCCGTTGCCTCCATGAAGTATCAGGTGTGATACGGCAGTGTTTTTCCCATATAACTCAAAGGTTTCTCATGTTATTCCTCCTACTAATTCCACACAGGATGCACTGATTGATTGAGGATAGCATTTATTTTGACAGTAATCATTTAAAGGTATAATGGTACGTTTGGTATTGTCAACGCAATGCTAATTTATAGGCAAATAAAAGACAACTGCAACAGTTTCAGTTGAATACAGTGCCTACGCAAATTTTTTAAAGCGAAAAACTGTCACAGTAATTTCATCAAGAACGTTGAATCTATCCATGTTTTAGCGAGGTGACAGCTGGTACTAAACGAATCTCTGGCAGTATTAAGTGAAGCATTCAAACAACACCATGGAAATATCCAAAAGTCGCCTGCAGGCCATCTTTGAAGTTCAAATAATTGATCTGGGGGCAGTTCAGACGAAATAATTTCGCATGATGCTTACTACCATTCTCATCGTTATAAAAGTCAGGCTTTCGGGGTAATACACCATTTTCTTTTCGGGGTCTTTACCAAAGTACCCTTAAAGGAACATTACAGAATTGGTAAGAAAAAAACTTGTAAAATAGGCCTATACTTTTTGATCACAGATTTACATAAAACTTACACGGTCTAATGATGATGATGGTAGAAAACATCCCTTGAAATAATTCTGTCTGAAATGCCATATTTGATGAGAAATGAATAAACTAATTTCCCGATTGGAGTTTATCGCTCAGTGAGCGTTTTATTCATTTGTTGAACCTATATGATTTCATGCAAATGTGTAATCGGTTTTTCACTATTTTCTCGTGACCCAGATGGCCGATCGATCTCAAACTTCTACAGGTTTGTCAGTTTATGTATATGGTGGATTACATAAAGTGCTTACACTGCCAGCAACTGTTTTGTTAGCAAAAACCAATTCTGTAATGTTCCTTTAACAAAATGTGTACAGTGCATGCCTAGCAGTACAATAACTAAGCTGGTGTATTATAAAGATTGGATGTTAGTCCCCATACAGGTGGAGAGAATTATGAACGCCTTTTCTGCTCTCTGCCAATTTTAGCGAGGGATTTCTGTAAATGTCAGGGACGAATGATTTATGCTTGGATGAGGAGGAGAATTGCTGTGAAGAAGAGACAATTAGGAGGAATTTGGAATTGCAATTTGAACCATGATAAAGTATGAAGACCTTCCACATGACTAAAAAAACAAACCTGCTATGGTTGAACCGTGAGGAAGGCCATTAAAAAAAATTGCATTTATGCCGTAGGTCCTTTTTGTTGGTAAGCAGTTTGCAAAAGCTAATTCTTCTCATGAATTGTGAAAGCTATGGTTTATTTTTCACCTGCACGCTCAGTTTTAAAAAAGTGTTTGGTTTGAGCCTTTTTAGTCTAAGTAAACAAAATTATCTCCAGGGCTGCTTTCTAAGACACATAATCTTGTTGGGGGAGTGTTAAGGTTTCAGTTTACACACTTGACTATAATGCTGATACATAGCTTAAAGGATTAATTCAGATTAAAGCATGGGTAGGGCTGTAATAAGTTGGATTGAAGGATTATCCTAAGCTGGCTTAACGTTTGATCTGAAGAGAAAACAAGATTACTGAAACTACAAATCTAATACAAATCTAACTTCCATACTTAACAGAGATGAAAGCGCTATTTTGAGTCATGCAAATGGTGAAACCAAAGGTTTGGTTGTTAATGATAAGACGGGTCAGTTTTCTTGTTGCTATGGCAACAAGTCAATCACAACTTGCAAATTAATCATAATTATAATTAGCTCAATGACAAATTGAAGAAATCGTGCAGGACTTATAAATATAAATTCTTAATTAAAGCAAACCATTGGCCTCCCAAGCTTAGAAAGGAAGGACTGCGACCAAAATACTTGTTTTACTTTATGAGTTTCTTTCAAGCAAGAGTGATCATTACCTTGCATCAGGCTCGTGCAATTATGAAGACTGAAAAGTTATTACCAAAAGCATCTTTTGAACGGTTTAAAATCATTAGAACTTGATTCAAAATATTTCATATTTATATAAAAAAAATCAAGTTCAACAAACAAAAAACTTCTTCTGTGGTAATTTATTCTTAAACATGTTTTTTGTGTGAAGGTTTCTTCTTAAGACCCTTGGGGTTATATTACTAGAAGTAATTGTTTATTTATTATTTGTTTGTTTTGTTTGTTTGTTTGGCTTTTGGTGGGTTTTTTTTTGGGGGGGTGATTTACTTTAAATAGGCCTACCTGTATAAGAAATGAGGCACTCAAACTTTAAACTGCATTTAAAAAAAATACCCTTCTAATAAAGTAGAGAATCATCACTTCTCTTATAGTTACTGTGTGCTACATATTGATAATGTATTGATTATTGATGAGCATGTATTCATCTCCGATACAAACAAGCCACCCTCTGTACCAACAAACCGATCCACTGTGCTTACAGGTGGTACATTGTGTAATGGCATTCAGAATGGGGGAAGATACATACATAAGGGTTAGAATTTATATTGATTGAACATGAATAATTTCTACCTTGGATATCAATATTGACATTTCAGCTCACAAACAAAATGGGTAAAGTTTGTGTGAGGGACTGCATGGGCACATCGTTTTGAAGTGTAAGCTATTAAAGAGGGTCACATCATTTGAAAAGTAAATAATATATTGTGTAATAGTAGGTAATTTTGTAAACTAAATTTTAACCAGTAGACTGCTGTTAGTTGAAAATTCATCAACAAGATAATTTTGTGTGTTAATGTTAAGGTAGAGAATTTTCTGGTTTATTTTTATGATGAATTTTAAGTTTATCTTTTTGATTTATGGTCTGTAATTGATGGTTTTCTTTTTAAATTATACATAATTTTTAAAACCAAGGGCCAGTGTGGCCCTGAACTATGCTCTGTAATGCACTGTTTTGTTGTTAAAGTAAATTTGATATTTATTTGTTAACTATGTATTTTTTTGAACAATTTCCTTTCATATCACTTAAAAACATTTCCAATCTTAGCAAATCTTTTTAAAGAATAGAAGATGACAAGTCCGACGGCCACTTTTTGTACTCATGACCAAAAAGGTTAATCATATCTGGGTAATTTCTATAAAGAAAAAGTGGACGGTTCCCTTTTTGATCATCAAGAAACTTGCAATTTGATCATCTAAGAAACTTGCAATTATTAGGCTACATGTAGTTCTCATATTTTTATACGATAAGCCATGTTTTATTACTAGTGTCCATTTTGTCCATTCTGTATGTTTCTTAAATTGTGGCATCAGGAGATTAACTTGATAGTAATTTAATTTACTTTTCTTAAATCCATCAGGGGTGCTACTATTTTTTCTTTTTTTCCTATTTGTTTGTATTTGTTTTCTTTTTTTCGTTCTAATTCCGTGTTGTTTTTGCATTTTCACCTGTGAAATTAATAAATGAAATTAATAAATGAAAATGAAAAACTCAGTGAATATTTGATTCGGCAATTTTAAATCTGACTGCCCATTTTTCTTACATTATGACCGAAAATATAATCCTATCTGGGTAAAATACAAGATACAAGTACTATAAATTTTGAATTTTAGTCATTTGAATTAAAAAAGGGCACTCGATGAGAAATTTTTTCCTTGTTGGAAACTCAGAAATTAGCCTTTTCACTAGTGTATGCATCTAGGATATTCAATTCCTGCAAGTTTTCATTTGTTGAAGAAAACATAAATTATGATAAACATCACTATTAAATCATAAACCATTTTAAAAACAAAGCTTTGGTAAAATCAGATCCACAAAAAGTCAACAGTGAAACTTTTGGGGGTTTGTTTGTATCTTAACTTTTTGACATCTTGCGAAATTTCACATCCTCTCAAAAAATAAAGAGGTTCACAAAGATGTTCTCCCACCACCCCGCCCCCCTCTTCCAACTTTACTCAAATAAAAATCAATCCTCCAGTAATTTCTCCACTTAAAAAAATAAAACACATTCCTAGTCAATGTTTCATTTATATAGTAGTATTTAATAAAGATTATTTGAATATTCACCTTAGATACACCTTCCTCGTTTGCCAGTGCCTTCTTCTGCAGTTGCATCAGTTGCCACATCTCCGACATCGGTTTGATTCCTTCCGTAGATCGTGCCCTCTGCATCAAGTTCTCATTTGACGGCAGGGAATTAAGAGCCTCAATTTGCGATTCCAGCCGAGACACTTTCTTCTCCAGATCATGTACCTCCTTGGATGAAGAAGAGGCAGCACTGTGCACCCGAGTTAAATCACTTTTGCTCTTCTCCAAACTTCCCTTGTCCGACCCCGCCGGCGAAGCAGCAGCGGCGGCCGCCAGCAGCTCCGCCCGGTCGGACTCCTTGAGGTCGGCGCGCACATCGCTAAGTTTCAAGTTCTCGACGATCGCAATCAGGACTGTTCGTAAACCCTTGTAATTTACTACTTCTGGCGTTCCAAGCGACAAGTCCACCAGCTCAAGAAGACTAACGGATCCACTGGACATCTTGCCTTCGTAATGTCGAGATCAAGTGAAAATTTACGGAAATTTAATTATTTCAACATGTTGACAACAAGTTACACTCAGTGCCTTTCTCGAAGCAAGGTGCTGTAGTGCAATGTGTATTTTGTGTGTACGTCCGTGTTTATTGATCAAAAGCACATAGCAATCGCAGGCCGCAGGCTGTAGACATGTGTACACACCGAGTCTGGGATTCCGTTAGCAACGGGGAAGGCTCCTAAAAATATTCCTCCGCAACGTTGAAATTATTTGTTAACACTTAAATACCAAACATTGACAATAAAATCATACTCACAAACACTTTTCAAACAGTTTTGTATTAAATCATGTATATTTTAAAGGAAGTTTTGTCAAATGTTACGCATATAGGAAATCTAGTTTTGTTATAACCGCATTGCATCTTAGCAACCTGCGAGTGACTTCATCAAATTTGCATACAGGAATTCCCGATAACCTTTGACCTCCAAAGAACTTTTCAAGATGGCGACGTCCATGGTTCCCTCGTCGTATATGTAGCCGGCGGAACTTGTTAGAGGTATAAATATCGTTTTTCTTAACTGTAAGTAAAACAAAATGCTTACAAACAAGTGAGGTGGCATAGGATATGTATTTGTAGTAGGCAAAACACAGTATCTGTAATTTTTCAACGTGTCGTTCTGACGTATCTTGGTTATATTACTTTATATAATTCAGTGTCGGAAATGGACGGATTTATGATGTCAACAGTCCTAGTCTTGCACCTAGTGTGCTGTAGTAGTAGTACTTTATAATGTTTATATTTATTTATAACTTTAAGGATGTAATGTGAGTTGGAAGAAGTAACAAGGTTTTGTCATTTGTATATCAAAGTGAAATATTTCAGCTATGAATGGGCCTGATCACTGACACAGTCACAGTTTGAGTTATGCGTTCGATTAGCTTCCCCGGGTCGACCCAGGTCTCCCCCGGTGCGTTCTAATAGTCATTCTCGAGGCTCACCCGGGTCAGCCCCAAGTGCCCTGCTTGTGGAGTGGGTCACTTAGGGCTGACCGAGGTGCATGACGTCACGACGAAAAACTTTCTCAATGGCCACCATTTTGTTTGTAATTCAGCGGGGCACTTTCAGGAAGTTTGACATACATTTTCACCTTTTAAACAGCGACTTTGTGAGCAGAAGTATTTTTTTATTGAAGATGGGTAATTTTGTTTCAACTCTGGCGTGTAAAATAAATTAACGTTGCAGTTTCACCTGGATAATAATTATTTTACGATCTTTTCGTGAATCCACGGACGTAATGCACTAAATAAAAGTAGTTCCATGTCGGATGCATTGGTGTGGATGCTGGGGGAAGTTGGCTTTCGATTAGCTCATGTCTGGGGCTCACCAGGATGAACACACAGGGGTCGACCCGGGGAAGCTAATCGAACGCACACAGTGACACTGCTGAAGAATGACAGATTATTTGTAATATAAATATAATTTTGTTTATTAACTTGTTGTTTGTACTTTCTTTTTTGTAATTTTTTGTTTAACAACTAGATGATGGCAACCATTAAATTTTTCTCAAGAGCTCTGTCCGGAATTTCTTCCAGAAGTCTACTTCATGCTCCTTTACTAACCGGACTGTCATCGCTCCAACTCACAAATATTTTGGTAAGGAATAATAAAAAGGCAATTAAAACATCTTATCCGAGTGAGCTCATCTCACAGGGACTAAAAGCCAAAGCCCTTTGTCTCCTTTCTCACAGTGGTTTCTTCAAGAATTTGCGCAAAATTTTTAATGAAATTGGTTTAAAGAGTGGCTCCAAGGTCAAATTCAGTGTTGTGTGATGCCTTCATTTTTTCTCAAGTCTCTGTCCCTAATTTTCGGTTGAACAAAGAAAAATTTCAAGCTTAAATTGTCTTAAATGTTTTTTGATATTTTTTTCAGCGGGCAGTTTGAAACATGATGTCATTGGATGTCAACAAAAAATGGGTCTTTGCATTCCACATAGGATTTTTATGTTAGTCAAAAGGTCAAATTCAACGCCGTTTTAATTTAATATCTAGGAAATTCAGGAATGAATTAAAAAGGTCCCTGCCTGATTTACTCCTATAAAAAATCCTAGAACTATGAGGTTTGTTCCGCCGTCTTCACGTGGAGATGATAGTGGAACCAACCTCATAGTAGTAGGAGTATTCCTGATTGTGTCTTTTTTCCCATATGAAACTCCCTCCCCCTCCAATTTAAAACTGAACACTTCATTGTCTTCTACTTTGCAGACGCTAACCATCCTGTTTTGGGCACAAGTTTGTGCTGTTGTTTGAGTAATCAAATTAAAAAAAATATTGAAAAAAATTGTAATAATAATAATTAATGCATGTATCCACAATTATAAAGAAATAAGCCTTTATTGGAAGTTTGCAATGTTTTTAATCATTAAATTTGTTTACCCCAATTTTAGGGTAACACCAGATCCCTTGCACCTCTTCACACCAGTCAACCGAGATGCGCTGATGACAGACGCTCAGAGTTCCACCCCAGCAGGTTGCAGAAGAGCTCTCTCGTCTTATCTAAAAATCTCTTTGACGAAGCAAAACAAGAAGATGCAAACAAAGAAACTTTTAAAAAGGTAGAATTTTAGAATGTTTTTTGTCTTTCTTAAGAATTTACAAAGTGTTGTCAACAGCTTTTATAAAACTTATGTATCATACCGTAAAGGGAAGGTATTCGTTTGGTAATCACTCTTAAAATGAATGGCAATCAAAACTTACTTGGTTAGAAGGTACAGCAGCTTTCGATAGTATAAAGCATTTTGAGAATCAATTCACTTCAGAGTAATGTGGTTATGGACAAATATATCAGTTTTTATCAGAAAAAAAAATTAATCTGAGAAGCGTTTCTGTCAGAAATGTTTCTCAGATTGTGCATTCCAATTGCGGATTATTCTTCCTGTGTGGACATAACCGCTCGGGATTTTTGGCACTATCTCAAAAATGCTCCACCTTTTGAAATGATATTTTCACAGGTTAGTTTTATTTTATATATCTTACATTTATATAGGATTTAAAAAAAACCTAGGCATTTTTTGCTTAAAGGGGCCTCAATCTTCCAATATCCTCTCTCCTATATCAATATACACTAACACGCTTGGACATGTGAGATTGGAATGCCCGACCCAGTGATAAACGATTGTTATTGAGGCCTACAACCCTCAGTCCTCTTGAATCCTTCATTTTGGCAAAGCGGATGTAGAAGGATTTGGGAGGGTACTCTAAAGTGAATCTGAAAATATCCATTTGTTACTTGTTTTTTTATGTCAATGTGTTAACAATTTGGCTGCGCAATATCTGCCGGATGACAATAACCGAAATGTTCATGATCATGCACTCGGATCCCATACTGATCACATCGTGCTACATGTCCCAGAAACTAGCCACTCTTTTGGTGACAGTTCCTTCTCTGTTGCAGGGCCATGTTTGTGGAACACTGTTTCTACCACCATTAGGGAAGCACCATCTCCCATCATCTTCAAGAAATTGTTAAAAACTCATCTTTTTGCATAACCGAACGATTTGTTGTTTTGTACATGTATTTGTTTTGTAAAGCACTTAGATCTGTGAATAAGCGCTATACAAATATATTATGTATGTATGTATTATGTATTTGAAGTCACAAATTGTTTTTGTATTGAAAATTCACCTTACAACATGAAATTCTCCATCTCAGGCTGTGGCAAAATTCACAGAGTATGACAAACGCCGCCGGGGGCACGTCCAGTTTATCGAGACAGCCCTGCGCCACATGAAGGACTTCAAAGTGGAGAAAGAGGTTGAGGCTTACAATGCCGTACTGAACACATTCCCGAAAGGGAAGTTCGTCCCCGAGAACATCATCCAATCAATATACAATCACTTTCCTGAGCAACAGATATGTGCAATCAAGGTGCTTCAAATGATGGAAGATAACAGTAAGAACAAAAAAAAACTTTTTTATTACTGGATATGTGATAATGAGTTATTTGTTATGCTCCATGCCAAAACTCAAAACTGTTTTTTTTTTGCTTAGCTAAGCTGATGAGAAGAAGAGCTTTCAGATAGCACATAATTTAGAGCCGATAAAGTAGTTGTCAATTTGCAGATCATTTCAGATATGACATCACATTGATATCAAGGCTAATGGTTTTGGTTGTATAGACCCCTTGCATATGACGTCACAATCTCAAGAAGCGCCTTCCCTGAGGCCAATAGGAGGCAGATTGTTAAACGATAGCTGTTGTGCGTAAAAACGTGCTCGTGACCTCAGCTAGCATTTCGCGTTATGCAAGGGGGTCTATTAATTTCCATAGCCTCCTTGCACAATGCGGAACACACCTCCGAACAATGCGCGTCATTTTGGGAGTCAAATCTTTTGTGCATATGTTTGTGCACGATTTTGACTCCCAAAATGGTGGACAGGATAGGTGCGTGTGAGTGCGCTGCGCGTTGTGCAATGGGTCTATTCACTTATAATGCCATTTCACTGTTTTTTGAGAATTGCTTTGTTTTTGGCGTGGGTGTCACATATCTTGACTGCCTTCTCGTTGTATTAAGAACGTTGTGGAGTGTCTTGGCGAGTGGATGCTACAGGCTGTGGGTTCGAAGCTCAACCTGGTCAGTCATGATGCGTCTGTCCTTGAGCAAGACACTTTACCACATTTGCATTTCGTAGACTGGTCCCACGCGCCAGGACAGTAGAACCCCAACCTTATCGTAGAAGACTAGGGGCTAATACACAACACATTTATTAGGCGCTTATACGTTGTTTCTAAGCACACGACATTCAGTATTTCCTGCAAGGTATTGTGGAGCTACGTTTGAAGCATTAGACATATTCCTTTACATAGCACCATGTATGGTTACAAGGTGCTGTGGTGCATATGCTCCCAATCAAACCAGAACACCGGGCGAACCTTTCTCTTTTCGATAAGTCACTGGTTCTTTTACGTTCTTTTACCCTGACATTTCCGGCTAATAGCAAGCACCAGTGTCGTGCAAGTTACCCTTGAGCTTCTGAGCTACTGTGATTGAGTTTGTTTTCGAGGCATCCTAGATTTCATTACCAGCAGTATAGATAGGTCCCACTTAATGTCGGCCATCCTTACGGGTGATGATAAATTATTTTTGGAACGCATATTGATGCGATATGCATAAATACCAAAGGCGCCATGCAGAGTTTTATTCAATTCCTTGGTGATAGGTCGTTGAACCCCTTGGCTGCGGAGAAAGATGAGAATGACGCAACTCAAAGCCAAAACCCATGTTGCCCATAAAGACGGTGTATAATGGGAACTATTTATTTCACAACAATAATAATGCTCTATTCTCTAGTTGTATTCTTTTATGATAATCTTCAGCCGTTCTTCCGAACAACGAGACCAAGGAAATCCTCATCTCCGTCTTTGGCAAGAGGGCCCACCCGGTCAAGAAGTACCAGCGCATGATGTACTGGTTCCCCAAGTTCCGCAACATCAATCCCTTCCCACTGCCGAAGGAGATACCGAGCGATCCCGTCAAGTTGTCTGAGCTGGGTCTCAAGAGGATTGCCGAGTATGAAGCCAAGTTCAAAGTGTTTTATGTAAGTAAAACATTTTGAGAAATTATTAAAAAGAATGTTTTAGTTAAATGGTGTTTTGAAGCTTTGCATGGTGTGGAGAATAAAGAAACTATAAATATAAATATAAATATGAATAGTAAACTTGCGGTACAATTATGGGTAAAATGTCTCTTTGAAGGAGTGGTGGCTCTGAAAAAAGCGGTTGGTCTTGACGTTTCGAACAGTATACTCTGCTCGTCTTCAAAATGTTTTAGTTGTTTTTTTTCTGCAAATTTGCCGCTACAAGGTGAAGAGGTAAATAAGGTACGATGCTAAACAAGAAAGGAAAATAAGAAAAAAGACTCTGCAAAGCTGAAAGTAGAAATTGACTTTCTCTTGGAGCAGGGAGGATCGTTGGATAAGTTTGAAATATGCTGGGCAAAGGATTCTAAAGAGATGTTGCATGTGGGGGAAATGCTGCCAATAGGTCTTTTTGTTTTGCATCGAGGCAGTGTTTCCCCTGCCCATTCGAAGGTGAGACGGCCTCCACCGTTGCTACTTTCAGTGACCACCTCACTCATTTTGTGCCAATATCACCACCTTGATGTGAAGATTTGCCATAAAGGAACTGCTAATCAAAAAGTGTTCATTTTGTTTCAGTAATGTTAATTTTTTCCTTGACCTCAAATGTTTTCAAGTACTCACAATTTGGATGTGTAGATGGAGTCATTTCGTATTCTTCTTTGTATGTACGCCTAATATATATTCTTCAATTATCAATTTGAATCTGTACCACCTCAGTCATGGCATTATCCACGTAAACACTGACTGCATCTGGGCATAGCTAGGGTGTATGAGCAAGAACATGCGTAAATTTCAGATTCCTTTTACCACCTTGCTAGGGTCGTTAGCCTAAAGACCCATTGAGTTGCAAATCTGAATGCCCAGAGTATCACGACGAGAGCAACTGAAAAGAAAGCATGTGAACAAAAAAGAATTGTTTCGCTCAATAACTTTTCCATTTTCTCTCCAGCTGAATGGCAGCACAGCGGAATCGGAAAATCCGGACTTCATCGCCAACATCCAGAGTCCAGAGCAGCAAGAACTACTTGCCGAGCATAATCCAATAAGACCACTCTACGTAGAGGGCGCTTTCCACCTCTGGCTCCGCAGCACCAAGATGACGTACTTTGTGCTGCGAGGTGACCCGTACGCATTGGATGAGGACGAAACGAAAATCGAAGGTGAGCCTTTGTTTGCAGTGTAAAACGCTTGCCGAGTTTGTGATTGTATGCATGTCAGGGCTCACCCTTAACACTCGCCCGGCGTACATGTCTAGTAAAAACTGGTATGGGCTAGTAATGCAGCACTTAACAAAACATAGTGCAACCTACTTGTTTATGACAAAGGTACGGTTTATAATGCTCATATTTCTTCCTTTTTAGAGGTGAATAATGAATTGTAAGGTGTTAATAAATTTTCGAGTGTGTAATTGTAACTTCATTTGGCCATTAAACTTGTTGTGATCATTACCTCCAGAAATATACATTTACGACAATACATGTTTAAAATATGGGTTACTACAACTTCTTGGGGGCAAGTCAAATGCACAGTTTACTAGCCTGGTGGGCTACTTTATAAAAAGCTGAAGTGCAAGGTCTGAATTTAGTATCGGGATGTTTTGAAACTGCTTGACAAAATATTGAATTTAGGAGCTGATTCAGTTGTTTATTGTTTGTGCTAACGAGGTGTTGTAAACTCAATGTTTTTAGTCACTGGCTGGTCCGGTTGTAATTTTGTACTTGTTATAATTATATAGGTGTAACTTAGAATTTGTTTTAACTTTGTCTTCGCTTGTTTGCTACCGTTTTTGTTCTTTTCTTGTTTGTATGTATATTCTTAGTATTGGTTTGTCTTATTGTAAGGTGCATTTGATCATTTAAAAAATTGAAAACGGTATAAGTAACACTATTTTTGTTTCTTTTATCCAGTTTTAAAACAATTTTGGGAAATACTTGTTTGTCCATGTTGACGTGAAAATGTTTCTGTTTCACCAGATGCACCTCAAGCGCATGCAGAAGGCCCGGTATTTGCAATGTGCATGACAAACGAAAGCTCTCAGGAAACGCTGCAGTCGTGGCTTCAGAAACTACAAGAGGAAAACCCCACCTGGCACGGATACCAGTCATCTTCAATCTCTTTAAACTGGGCGATACGAAGGACACCATTGAATCGCTACCGACCGATGATCGACGTCTACTCGGGGAAGCGTGATACAAGTCAGGATACAGTTGTAAGCATTTTATTTAACTTGTAAGGAAGAGACCTTGGTTCAGTTTCCATTAGGCTGCTAAGCAGGGGGAAAAAATAATGCTTGACACATTTACTTGTGAACTTTTAACAGGTAACCATTCAAAAACAATCCACATAAAATAAAAAAGTGGCTGGTAAACAGTTTTTCAGCAGTGGATTTTTTTGTGCTTAGCAGCTCTGTCCCCCCCCCCCCCGATCAATAAAGGGGATCTTGAATACTTTCGTCAACCCTCAAGTTTGGTCTTGTTTAGTGGGACAAAAAGGCAAAAGAGGGTGGAAAGCTTATTTTTTTGAACAGTAGAGAAGAATACAGTGTGTTGGTAGTGGGGATACTTTGACTTTACTCCAAACGCTAACGTGAAACTAGAATGTTGTCTACTGTACATTCTTGAATTGAAGCACACGTTTGAGATTATGAAATGTGCCATCTCTGGGATGGCAAAGTTGGGTAAATCATTGGCTGGCATATGTTGGCTGTACAGGGCATTTAAGCACAGCATTTTTAATTGAAACCAGAGTTTTTGGCTTTGGCGTAAGTTAAAGGGCAATTCCAATGGCTCATGGGGTCAATTTCATAAAGCCGTTTTCCAGTAAGCAAATTTTGTTTGCTTACTCAAGAAGAAAATTGTGCTAAAGCAAAAGACAGTTTCACATTAAACAACCAAGATCTGGCACAGGGTGAGGGCATGTTGACAATGGATTTGCATTCTTGTGTCGCTTATCTGCTAACCAGAACTGCCAGAAAGTTAGCATGTCACTTGTGTTGCTTACGGTAAGCCAGCAGTGGTTATGAAGTAGAAACTGTGCTCTGTAAGCAGAAAATGTCTGCTTACAGGCTTTATGAAAATTGGCCCTGTAGCAATGAGCGGCTCTAAGGTGCTCTGAAATATTTAGTTTTTTTATATTTTCAATCAGATGGAGTCCAGAAGAAATAGAAAACAATTATTTTTAGTCCATTACCTCACAATAAAACAGGGTAAAAAAAATTGTTTTATCTACGACATCTACTCTGTCATGAAAAGGTATAAATTAAAAATATTAAGAGCATCTTAGAGCCTCTCATTAAGTACTGTGATTCATAATAGTGTAGGGAAAGTAAGCCAGACCAAAAGCCAGACCCAAAGCCAATGAAGTCAATGCACTACGTTTATCCCAAATATGTAATTTATTTAATTTTATAGCCCACTAAATACCAGGCATGTGATTTGTCCAGATTTTATCCTGATTTAGGGAATTTTTCGTTGATCTTCTTTGCCTTGGATTTTCTTAAAGGAGGTGGAATTGCCATCGGGGAAAGGGAAGACATAGATCTGGGTGTGTCAAACCTTGGTTTCAATTTACAGTCATGTAGAATACATGTATTTAAATCCTCTGAAGGGGGCCTTTTTTCTCAAGTAAATGTTTGATTCTATGATAGAAATATCAACATTTTAATACTCCTTTTAACCACTTCACATTGGATGACGTGTATATCTGCCGAAGTTTTCTGTAGTACTGGAGTACAGCAGACGGTTTATTACGACCGGATCAACTTCGAAGCGCCCTCTATTTTTTGCTGGCAGCCAGATGACCGATGGAAATATCCACCTGACATATCCACCTACCATGCTTCGCTTTGATCCACCCGTACAAAGAGGGACACAAGGTGTTGGCAATCATACCTTGTAATATCCCTTTTTCTGGGGGCTTTTGTGTAATACCCAATTCCAGACCTTTGACCTGTTGTTGCACAAATGTGGCATACAAGAATGGAAAGGGCTGCCACTTTTGTTTGTCATTGTATTCGGCTCAATGGAAGGCAAGTTCAAGCCTTCTGAGATTCCAGCATATTATGGCAGATTTTTGGTCGTGGCTTACGGCCGAGGCTTATCGCGAGGTTTTGCAAAACACAAGGAGTGCTGACTCATATTTTCTCACAAGACATCATCAAACCTGGGAGCTTATCATGAGAAAATTGTTGTCTTCCATTTGTCAAGTCATGGTGTTATTGTGCCATGTCACTTTCAAAGGAAAACGATTACTCCAGAAGCTCCAAAAAGTTCTGAAACATAATAACGCAGGCGGGCACAGAAAAGTTTAGCCTTATATTGATCCAAAGTGGTAAAGATGTATGCTGTCTCTAACCACCCTCGACCCCGTCATACACTTTGCAAAACCCTTTTAAACAATAACAACCTAATGTTTTGGATTGTCATCTCATAGATCAAAAGGAGATGGCCACACATTTCAGGATTTTTGCATTTCTGTTCAATCACACCTCGGACGTACACACCCTTTTCACCTTTTAATAACAAGAGGAATAAATGCAAAATGGCTTTCAAAAGTGTTTTGTTTGACTCTCGAGATGCTTTATTGACTTCCATACCATAATTTCATTCAAACATTTTATTCAACATGTAAAAAATTAAAAATTTAGATTTTGTTTTCAAACTCCAAAAATACAATATTTAAATGTAAACGGACACCATTTTGTAAAACTTTATAAGTTTAATGGTAGGGCAATGAAGTCTGAAAGGAAAGAATATGAAATCTGATTGGAATTGTATATTCATAGAGTATTAAAATTTTAACAGTTGCCACTTTTAACCTTTTTGAGTTGAAGTTTTATTATTGTTGCCCTTGAAGGTAGAGTCATAGATTGGTTTTTGTCAACTTAATGCTGATTTATAGGCAGAATTACAAATAAAATACAAATAAAGTTTGAGCTGAATACAGTGTCTACTTGCTAAGAAAACAGCAAAAAACTGCCCTGGTATTTTCACAAGAACATTGAATCCATCCACGTTTAGCGAGGTGACAGCGGGTACCAACCCCATCTCTGGCCGCAGAAACAATTCATGCATAAATCGTTTCTCAGATTAAAATTCTCAAAACCATATTACTCTGAAGGGAATCCTTTCTCAAAATAGTTTATCAACAGCTGCAGTGCTTCTCACCAAGTAACTTATTATGGTCAATCCTTTTTGGAGTAGTTTACCAATCTATGACCCTACCTTTAAACTTTACAGCTGTATTATTTTCAGATTTCAGGTGGGTTCAATTCTTTCACAGGTTGGTTACTAACAACCATTCAGGCTCTTCAATATTAAAAGTAGCCTAGTTCATCACACCAAACAGTTTAAGGCCATATTCAAATAAGCGGCTTTGGCTGCCACTGCAGCTGGATTACAATGTAAACATGCATTGCAATATCCTGTTGGTATGTGTGACGTAATTCCACTTTAAGCCACGCCCCCTTCGCACAAACTGGCTCCCTCGGTTACCAGAAGCCCGTAGGAATTGCATTGAGCTAGTTTTTCTTTGTTTGTTGCAAGAAAAATTTTAACAGTCGAACTTTGCTTTTACATACTTTCCTTCAAAGACTAAGGTGTCATGAATAAGAAATGCTATTGAAAAATTAAATGGGTAATTTTTTGATGCATTCCGCCATTTTGGGAGTCAAAATTTACACAAAGGAACTGACACTCCAAATGGTGGAAATGGAATGGTAGATGCGCATTTTGTGGATGGAGTTCCATGTCTGCAAGGGGTCAGTATACTGCACACAGCGATCTAGGTCATTTGATTGGTGGAACACGCACCACGTGTCATGCTTTATTTTGCCATACTGCCGCGACACTCCAAAGTTTAAATGGGGGACTGATATCATGATATTAGCATGCCCAATGTAGACAAGATATCATTCAACAAAGTAAAAAGAACTTCCAAGAAAAATTGTGAAAGGAGGAAGAACGCAAATGAAAGAGAAAGAGCTCATGACAGCAGATACTATTTTCTTTGGACTCTGGCAGAGTAAAGATCAAGTAGAGACAAGTCTGACGCAAATAAAGACAAAAACAGAAAAGGAGGAGGCTCTTCAGGCCCAATTGTGATTCCGGCAACATATACTGAAACATGAGGCAGACTCCAGGTTATGGAGATTTTCTGAAAAGAAAAGAAGAAATCGAACAGTAGAGGAACTTTAAAGGAAATCTGCAATCCCTAGTTCATGATGCTACTTGCAGTGAACAGCAAAATCCACCAAAAGCACAATTCCTCATTGGAAAGAAAGTTTGGCACTTCTTTGAGGAGGGTGGTGAGCGTTTAGAGCATGAAGGCAAGGTGATAAGTACTGTCCCAGGATATGCACAATGGTATAACATTGTTTACTCTGATGATGAAGCTGTAAACTGTTGGAATAAATTAAAAATGGAGACCTTGAAATTAAAACATAGGTAAGGGACACAACATGTTAGTTTGGCACTGAAATATTAAGAGTTCAGATGCAAGAAAGGGACAATCCGTTCCCAATTTTAGGTTTATCAGCAAATATCAATCTATAAAAAGTAGAATCAGAATTTTAAAAATAAGGTGTCAAATTAAAACCAGCTTGATATTATAGATTTTTTAAAAGGCATTTATTACACTTTGTATCTGAACTCTTAGCGTTGTGTTAGCATTTGTTAATAGCTTAGCAAGTGTTGCGCCCGCAATGCACAGCTAATTTTTGTAATTAACATACTAATTTACATAATATTCCTAATTAGTTATGCACATCATTTCTGAGGGGGGGGGTCTTTCTTATATTTTATCGTCCATTATGGGCATTTTGAGCCCTAAAACCTTAACTACATAACAAAAAACACTACCTTATTTACAGACTTCCGACAAGCCAGTTTCGCAATATGCACAGATTTAATTAGCGCTAATTACCATATGTAATATTTCTTTTAAATATCTATTGCATCATTAGATTGACAATGCAATAAGCTTTCAAATGAGGGGTAGCATGATGTAGTTTGGACCCAAAATAACATTATTCCGGGAAGACCTTTGGAGTCGTGTTTTAGTCGTATTTTGTGGCCCAAATAGCTCAACGAAGCCGGTGTGCCCTTTAAGAAGGGTGGCCTCGCCTAGAGGTTCAACAGGAGGTTGTTCATTGGCCAAACCGGTGCGCCACCTGTACAAATCTGTTGCGTTTCTATAGTTTCAATTCACCACCGCTTTATCTCCAAAACAGTAGCTGGATGACGTCAATGCATAAGGTCTGAGCAGGGAGGTAGTAAAAAAAATCAGTTTGTATTTAAAATTAATTAACGACAAATAAGAAGGAAAACAAAATACCAAGCTGGCCCAGATTGTCGTCTGTATCAAACAAAAACCAATTTCATTTCTGATTAAACTTCAAAGTTGTTTGTTTGAGCCAGGAACAGCCATTGAAAACTGCTGATGTTGGAGACCTTTGACCTAAAATATCTGCATCATTTGAGGTATTACTTTGGTCTTCAGTGTATAGTTTATACAATAAGTAATTCAATATTAAAAAATCGAAATTTGGGGTGGGTGGGTTGGTCAAAACAACTTCGAAACATTTACTAGTTAATAATGAATTAATTATGAATGGCCCCTTAATTTAGCCCCATAAATAATGCTTGTGCAAATACACTGGACTCCCTAGTGCCAATAGGTGTATTCGAACATTATTTTTGGGACCACTTTGGTCTGACGTAGACCTACATTGCTTTAAAGGAACATTACAGAATTGGTTTTTGCTAACAAAACAGTTGCTGGCAGTGTAAGCACTTTATGTAATCCACCATATACATAAACTGACAAACCTGTAGAAGTTTGAGATCGATCGGCCATCTGGGTCGCGAGAAAATTGTGAAAAACCGATTACACATTTGCATGAATCATATAAATTCAACAAATGAATAAAACGCTCACTGAGCGATAAACTCCAATCGGAAAATTAGTTTATTCATTTCTCATCAAATATGGCATTTCAGACAGAAATATTTCAAGGGATGTTTTCTACTATCATCATCATTAGACCGTGTAAGTTTTATGTAAATCTATGATCAAAAAGTATATTTTACATGTTGTTTTCTTACCAATTCTGTAATGTTCCTTTAACGCAGGCCCGCCGGAAGGTATTTAAAAGTGGGGGGGGGGGGGGCGGGCAGGGGAGGATCCAGGATTTTTTTTAAACCGGGGAGCACAACGGTGATAAGAGGGAAAACAAAAAATGGGTGGGGTGCAGGGGCGAAGCCCCCTTGAAGCTCTGAGCCTTTGGCCTTCTGTGGGGTTAAAAATCAAGCCTCCATGTGCTTAAAGGAACATTACAGAATTGGTTTTTGCTAACAAAACAGTTGCTGGCAGTGTAAGCACTTTATATAATCCACCATATTATACATAAACTGACAAACCTGTAGAAGTTTGAGATCGATCGGCCATCTGGGTCACGAGAAAATAGTGCAAAACCGATTGCAAATTTGCATGTGCTATACAATGCATGAATAAAACGCTCATGAGCGATAAACTCCCATCGGAAATTAGTTTGATTTATTTCTCATCAAATAAGGCATTTCATTTTCGGACAGAAATATTTCGAGGGATGTTTTCTACTATCATCATCATTATTAGACCGTTTAAGTTTTGTGTAAATCTGTGATCTTAAAGAAAATTTTACTTACCACTTCTGTAACGTTCCTTTAAAGCAGAGAAATAGACACACTTTTTAATTCTTTCAAATTTACTGGAAAATTTACTGGAACATCGATGGTAAGGGTCCAGGGGTGAAGCCCCGGTGGGGGTCCAGGGGGCGAAGCCCGGGAAGCTCTGAGCTTTTGGCTTTTTGAGGGGTGAAAAATCAAGCCTGCAATTATGCCTAAAAAACAGAAAAATAGACACACTCTTACTGGAAATCAGATCCATATAAATCTTCTAAGTTTACTGGAAAAAATTATGTAACATCGATGGTGGGGTCCAGGGGTGAGGCCCCGGTGGGGGTCCAGGGGGCGAAGCCCCCGGAAGCTCTGAGCTGTGGGCTTTTTGAGGGGTGAACAATCAAGCCTCTATGTGCCTAAAAGGGGGGAAAGACGCCACACACACTTGTGGCCAATTTTTGAGCAGGCAGATAGTAAAAAAATAAATAATAAATAAATAAATAAATAAATTTCCCCCCATTTTTTTCCCATTTTTTCACCAAAAAAAAGTTGGGGCCCGGGCCCCCCCGGCCCCCCGGCTCCGGCGGCCATGTTTAACGAATAAAGGAAACAAACTCGCACACTTTAATAGGTCCCAATGTCATGAATGGTTCGAGTACGCCCCACCCACTGTCATGACTGTATCTCAAATTCGCACGTCAAAAATATTCAAATATTCGCGCCGGAACCTTTCCCGGTGCGTGTCAATTTGTTTAATACGCATTGAAAGTATATCGTCAATTTCCTGCAAAGATCTGAAGATGTGGAAAATCAAATCCTTTCCAGCAAGTATTTCAGATAATATTTATATGTAGTCATGGAGGTAGAATGATGTAGTATTCAAAACATAGCTAGCTAAGACAGACGATTAAAACATTTTTTTTAAATCCCTGAAAGTGAAAGTTCCGTGCGTACCGTATGACGTGTCGTCTGCTGCCGTATTCCATACTTAATTACAAGATCACGTGATTTTCACTGAACAATAGAGGGGGTACAATACTGGGTACCTAATGCAAAACGAAATTGTAATGTGTTTTTTTTGCGACGGAGGAGTCCAATCTGGGTTAGTGGTAGGCCTACTTTTCTCAAAGCATTAACAATAACAGGGTATGTTTCTTGTGTGCGTCATGGATAACTAAAGGTGAGTTGACACATTATATTATGACATTTGGGGAGAAATTCCTCACCGGACTGTATCTTTTTCGATAGTTGCGATGATGGAGGGTTACGATTACAACTTGGCACCAATTTGGTAGCTCTCCTCTTAGTTGTGATAATCGTAATTACGATTTTCCAGCATTAAAACGTAGCAGCCATTTTTCTTGAGGTTGTCTAAGTCTTCTTGAATCTTTGCTGCATCTTCTGTACTGTGTAATTTGGTATCACCGGCAAACATTTTGATGTTATAAAATATACTTTTCACATGGTCTGGTAGGTCATTGACATAAAGAATGAATAAGATGGGTCCCAGTTACTCCTAGAATTATGAGGTTCCATGAACCTCATAGAGGTCCATGTACAAACTACAATACAAAACTTTTTTTCATTTACGTTTCTGCACCTGGAGTTCTCATTTGAAAGCGGATCTCGCCAAAATTAGGCTCTACGTGTTCCTTGGAATCTCATTAAGCGTTGCATGGGTCAAGAAAATCCACTCCGCAAATTTAAAATTGTTAAAAAGCAATAAATTCTTACCGTCATTCCCAGTCCTCTTCAAACAGTGTGAGTGCTGCGCTCGCAAAGGTCTACCGAACAAACTGGTACTCCGCGCGCAGCAACGCTGGTCCCGGCAACTGTAGGTTGGTTTTGTACACACATCATGTGACTCCAGCGCCATATTTGTTATAACACTCACACTGTTTGAAAAGGACTGGGAATGACGGTAAGAATTTATTGCTTTTTAACAATTTTAAGTTTGCGGAGTAGATTTTCTGGGGAATGTGTTTCCACATTAGGTGCCCTCTGGTGCAATCTAGGACACATCAGAGGTGATTTATACGATAGCATTCCTTTAATTTTTCTCAGATCCCTTGGAAGTATACAGCCCCAGGCAATGCGGTACACAACTATAAAAACCTGGCGCAGTTAAATGCAAGCTACAGCATTGCGTCCATCTTGGCAGCTTTTTTTAAAACTGTGCTCGAGTTTCCCAAGATGCATTTCGGTATATTTTTTTCAATGGGCTATTAGCTGTTGCAAACTGCCTACCAACTAAAAGGACCTATGATATAGTAGAGTGAAGGAGCTGGTTATTTTAATTTTTTCTCCCTCTTCCCACCTTTTTTGTTTTCGTCTTTCGTGTTCCCAACCTCTTGTGGCTAAACCAGCCCCCTTCCCTCAACCCCCTCCCTTGTCTTCTTTTTCTTTGTTTATCCTTTGCTTTTTCTGTGTGCTTGCTGCCCCCCCTCTCTCTCTCTCTCTTTTCATTTCTTTCCACTTGACTGCGAATTGTTATTCACCAGCATACCTGTTCATGTGTGTTGTGTTATCACTTAGCCTTCAAGAAGGACTCTGTGAGAATCGAAATGTCAGACCATTAACTATTTTTTTGCGAGAGAGAATAAATTATACACAAGAGCATATAAACCTTTAACCCGCTCAGCTCTGAGGCCTTGGCACCAAGAAGCGTTTATTGGTTCTACATGTTTTTTCCATTACGTGTGTATTATCGGATCAGTAAATGTAATTTTTAAAAAGTTGTGTGCTGAAGTCAAGCATTCTATCGTCTGTCATTAGATCACTGTGAAAGTAAAACTTAAGAGCTTCTAAATTTAACAACAACTTGATTGAAGCCTCGAGGTTATTCAGAAACAAAAAAATTGGGATTATTTCACCAATCACCAGTTGTGTTTCCATTGTTTGATCCCCAAAAATACCACATACCTACAAAGTTACAATGATTGTAACCCTCTTTAGTCTTTTCCGGGTGACGGACCGGGAACGATCATCACAACTAACGTACCCAATAAGAATGATCTTACTGTCTGATACCAGTAGGCCTAAGTAGAAAACAGTAGAATACTACTTGAAACTGCTGGAAAAAACATCAGGAAAACTAACAAGATTACTAAGAATTTACTTAATACTTTCCTGAATTGGTTTGGGTGTATTCCGGTTTGTTTCAGGGTATATTATATGGACCATGTGACCTGTGACATCACATGTGTTTACAAAAGAGCCACAGAGCCTGGACTTCATACAGGCACAGCTTGTACACAGCTCAATAGAAGAATACAAAAAAATCTTATGTTTAAATGGAGATTGCACTGTCTGATTTTTCTCAACTTTTGATAATGAAGAAAAGAGGGACATCTCAAAAGCTGTACAGCTGTTGCTTTTGTAAGTCTTGAATTTATGTGAAAATTATGACGCAAAATATAAAGTTGTCCATATGGCCTGTGTAGTATCTTGCCTGGCAGGAAACGCATTAGAATGTACAAGGTCACCACTCTGTAAACAATGGTAACATGGTCTATATAGTAATAATAGTAGTACCCCATGCACAGTGCTATGAATGTGAATTGATATAAATTTATTGTTGTCGTTCAGGAGACAGGAGGTGTTTTTTATACAAGATGTGGCCCGCAACAATTCTTTATGTTGTTCTGGGACTTCAGTTTAGCCAAGCTTTGGAGTCACCAATCAAAGCAGAAAAGATCACAGGTAAATATAATTTTTTATAAATATTTGTGTGTATTGTTTGTTGCAATGACCGTAACCCTTGATCGTGGAGGATTTCCAGTCTTCGCAACTATTTGCACCACTGACGCTATAGAAGGTGGCCTTACACAGCCTCGATTTCACAAAGAACTAAGATCGATCTTAACTGCGAATCAATCTAACATTGCTAAGCAATGTGTGAATGTCACAATAGCAATGGCAATATTGACAACTCATCTTAAGATGAATCTTAGTGCTTTGTGAAATCGGCCTTTGGAAGCCTTTGTGGCTGTTCTGGATGTTTTATTTTTCAACTACGTTGGAATTTCTTGGAGTCGAGAAGTAAGGTTTTTATTTGATGCTTCAGTTTGATGCCCAGTAATTTGTTTGAGACCTTGTGGCATTAGTAGGTCGTTTTTCCATCTCCGAGAGATATAAAACCTTAGATGCCATAAAATATTGAAACAAAACAAGGGAAATAAATAAATACATGTCAGAATATTAAGGCAGGGTATACCTTTCGCTCGTCCAGGCTTGCTTAAAACCAAAGGTGGATGGCAACGTATCAAGCACATCATTTGTTAATGCTCAGTCCATCATGCACAATCACACGCAGCACTGCAGCTGACGTACTTTGATCTATGTAGATAATCTGTGCAACTGATCACCATCCACGGTCTGGTAGCCTGGCGAGGAAGATACCTTCGGTTTGGAACCGTTCGTTGTTAATCCTATATAAGTAGTTGAGTACACGAACTACCTACAATTTATTTCAAGGTGTAGCATATTTGTAGATATTGGAGCGTTTATGTCCATGTAAGAAGAATAATCTGTAATTGGAATTTTCACAATCTGAGAAACGTTTCATTCAGAAACATCTCTCAGACTGAAATTAATTTTTAATCCATCTCTCTAAAACCTCATTCCTGTGAAGGGAATTTTTCTCAAAATGTTGTACACTATCAACAGCTGCAGTGCTTCTTATGTTTCTTTTGTTTCTTAGTATTTTATATTTAAAATCTTTCTTTCAGGGAAAAAATTAAATAAATATAAACAAAAGTTGGCTTGGGAAGCTACAACACAGGATATGACCTTTTCTGTGACCTTTTTGGTTGAATGTGAAGGGTCAAGTAGGTTAATGTTGTTTTTTTTGTTCTTTCCTCGGTTGAACAGTAAACAGTTCACAGAAACGTCCAAACTTTGTCGTCCTATTGGCTGATGATATTGGCTACGGTGATCTGGGCGCTAACAGGGAGTCCCTTGATGAGTCCGACACACCTTTCATGGACCGACTAGCTTCAAAAGGCACAAGGTAAGTGTGGTCGTTGTGGCTATGGCTGTGTCTGAATTTGCGGATGCGGTCGGGGGTGGATCACAACGTTAACATGCATTGAAGCACTTGCTGCCCTTTGGCTAATCCTTAGCAACAGCAGCAGCAGCCACCATTTTGGATATGGCTTTTGTTGTTAAAGGCATGATTCTCAGAATTTGCTCAATCTTAAGATTTGATAGGGCGTGGCGTGTCTGGCCGAGTGGATAAGAGCACCGGACTCAAGCTCTGGTGTTTCTGATCAGCAGAGTGTGGGTTCGAGTCCCGGTCATGACACTTGTGTCCTTAAGCAAGACACTTAACCGTTGTTGCTGCGTCCTTCGGATGGGACGTAAATCTGTTGGTCTCGTGTGTTGTGTAATGCACGTAAAAGATCCCAGTGCACTTATCGAAAAGAGAAGGGGTTCCCCCCAGTGTTCCTGGTTTGATTGGCTGCATATTGCACCACAACACCTTGTAAACCATTACATGGTTCTATGTAAAGGAATAGGTCTAATACTTCAAAAACGTAGCTCCACAATACTTGCAGGAAAAATACTGAATGTTGAAGCGCCTTGAGCGTCACTGAGTGACGTATATGAGCGCTATATAAGAAGCCACTATTATTAGGTGTTCGGGCCCGTTGAAGTTACGTCTTGATGACGTTCATCCGTTCTCTTATTATGAAATTCAAAAAATATTATTTCAAAAAATCATAACTTTTGATCTACACAAGGAAGTTCTTACAATCGATACATCATCGAAAAAGGTCGTTAAAAAATCTGTAAAACGCCTCGCAGACACGACCCCATTTTGACTTGTCTTCTGGTCAAATCAGAATTTTTGATGTGACAGATTGTGACCACCATTTGAAATTGACTTCCGGTTTAAAACGGAAGTTGAAATTTCAAAAATTCATATCTTAAGAACTGCTTATACTTTAAGCAACATTTTTATATCAGGTTGTAGGTCCTTGAGCCTCTCAAACTTTTGCACAGAAATAATACCAATTTGACCTAACTTCGGAATCGGACGTTAAGGCCCACGTTTGTATTAAAGCACTGTGGCTGGCTGTTTCGCTCTATTGACCACAAGGTTCAAAGTTCATAAAACATGCTTGTACTCTAGTCTCTACTCGAGATTCACGCAACCTGATTTTGTTAGTCTCTAAAACAGCCGTCCATGCAAACCTCGCTATCAATCAAATGTCAGGCTTTTGATCGTGTGCTTTTTTAGACTTTTGGTAAAGTGTGTAGCTTGTTAGGCACACCACAAAACAGTAATGGCACCAAATTCAACTAAATGAAATAGCTCACGCGTTGACACAACACTGACCCAAGCGATACCCGAACACCTAGTGTTTGTTTTCACAAACTCTATAAGTCTAGTTATTATTATTATTATTAATCAGACCCTAATTAGGTACTATTTGAAAACTTTGTCTCTCATCTATTTGACGTGTAAATAAACCCAGTTTTGAGATTTTGTAAGAAGTGCCTGGTTTTCCTATGTCTGAATTTTCCCTATAGATTCACAGACTTCCATGCTGGTGCGTCCGTTTGCACTCCATCCCGTGCTGCTCTCCTCACCGGCAGGCTCGGAAAACGAACCGGGGTCGTGAGGAATTTCGGCATCGGGTCTCAAGGTGGACTTCCCCTCAATGAAACAACGTTTGCAGAAACCTTCAAGGCTGCAGGGTACCAGACCGGCATGATTGGGAAATGGCATTTAGGACATAATGGACCATTCCATCCGAGCAAAAGAGGTACAAGAACAGTTAAGAATTCTCTGAATTTATTTCCTAGGTCCTCACAATAAATAATAATAATGATAATAATGTACATTGTACATATATATAAACATTATACACAATGTCTTTGTTTTTGTTAGGTGTTCGTGCAATACAAGCACGAACACCTCTTGATTTTGTTCTGTTTTTGTTTTTCTTCTCCATCTTCTTCTTCTTCCACATCAACTCTTCTCTACAACACAACTCAAGATTGAAACTGAATTGAACCTTGAAACTCATCGGAACAATTGAACCACAATATGAAGACGGCACAGTTTTCATGACGTCAAGATGACGTCATCGAGTGTCAAACTACAAGGTTTTTAAAGTTGAAAAGTGACCATTTGCTTTTTGCTGTATTTCAATGAATTTAAAAGCTATGATGTTCATAATTGGGCATCTGATAGTTCAAGACTGGGACAACATTTCAAAAGTTAACCCCGAAATCGTATGACCTTTACTTCTTGGTCGTTACCCTGGGTTGAAGTTTGCCATTGGGTTTTTTCTTGAAAAACATCATTTTCGGGCTTATCTACAGCATAACTCAAGATTGAAATTGAATTGAACATTAAAACTCATCAGACATTTGAACCTCACTATCAAGACAACACAAACTTGATGTCGTGATGACGTCATCAGGTTTTGAATTACAATAAATCAAAGTTTAATATTTGTAAAAAATCATAACTCGTGAACCGCATGTTGGATTTTTACAATCTACACATTATCGGACAGGTCGTTGAAGATCTAACAAACGCTACACAAAACTTGACCTCGTTTGACCTTGACTTCCGACTCAAATCGGAAGTTGAAAAATTCAAAAATTCATATCTCAAAAACTACTGTTTATGTTAGTTTATTTTTTGTATCAAGGTGTAGAACGTTAAGCCTGCTCAAACTTTTGCACTGAGATGACAATATTTTGACCTTCACATCAGGTCTAAAAAGGCACATGTTTAAGTTGACCCTCATTGACGACGCACGATTAGTGAAAGAACACATGTATACATACGCGGTACCTGTACAGCCATGTGTACAATGCACGTGTAGTTTTGTTTACGAGGGCATTGCACTGAACAGGTACATGTTCATGCATGGAATACATCGTCGCTTGATGTTTCATTGTTTATTGCGCATCCAAAGATAGTCCGTCTAATATTTGAAAAATTCATAACTCCTGAACCACATGTTGGTTTTTTAACAATCTACACATCATCGGACAAGTCGTTTAAAGTTCAACAAACGCTACACAGATTATGACCCAATTTGACCTTTATTTCCGATTCAGACGGGAAGTTGAAAATTTGTCGTCGTCTTCGTTTGATTGATCTGGCATGCGGGAGACAAGTTTTCTCAACAGCGCCCTCTTTCGTTGGACATTTTGTATACAGCGCTGATAATAATTAAATCGTTTCGGGTTTATCTTCGGAATAACTCAAGATTGAATTTGAATTGAACATTGAAACTCATAAGATAGTTGAACCTCATTATCAATTGAACCTCAGTATCAAGACAACACAAACTTGATGTCGTGATGACGTCATCAGGTTTTGAATTACAATAAATCAAAGTTTAATATTTGTAAAAAATCATAACTCGTGAACCGCATGTTGGATTTTTACAATCTACACATTATCGGACAGGTCGTTGAAGATCTAACAAACGCTACACAAAACTTGACCTCGTTTGACCTTGACTTCCGACTCAAATCGGAAGTTGAAAAATTCAAAAATTCATATCTCAAAAACTACTGTTTATGTTAGTTTATTTTTTGTATCAAGGTGTAGAACGTTAAGCCTGCTCAAACTTTTGCACTGAGATGACAATATTTTGACCTTTACATCAGGTCTAAAAAGGCACATGTTTAAGTTGACCCTCATTGACGACGCACGATTAGTGAAAGAACACATGTATACATACGCGGTACCTGTACAGCCATGTGTACAATGCACGTGTAGTTTTGTTTACGAGGGCATTGCACTGAACAGGTACATGTTCATGCATGGAATACATCGTCGCTTGATGTTTCATTGTTTATTGCGCATCCAAAGATAGTCCGTCTAATATTTGAAAAATTCATAACTCCTGAACCACATGTTGGTTTTTTAACAATCTACACATCATCGGACAAGTCGTTTAAAGTTCAACAAACGCTACACAGATTATGACCCAATTTGACCTTTATTTCCGATTCAGACGGGAAGTTGAAAATTTGTCGTCGTCTTCGTTTGATTGATCTGGCATGCGGGAGACAAGTTTTCTCAACAGCGCCCTCTTTCGTTGGACATTTTGTATACAGCGCTGATAATAATTAAATCGTTTCGGGTTTATCTTCGGAATAACTCAAGATTGAATTTGAATTGAACATTGAAACTCATAAGATAGTTGAACCTCATTATCAATTGAACCTCAGTATCAAGACAACACAAGACGACATCATGCATTGAGTTACAATACAGCAAAGTTTAATAGTTGTAAAAAAATCATAACTCCTAAACCATATATTCGATTTATATCATCTAAACGTCATTAGAATTAGAAAGGGCTCTAAAGATTCAACAAAAGATACACAGTGTGATCTTATTTGACCGTGCCTTCCTGTTCAAACCGGAACTTGGAGTTTAACGTTTCAACAAATCATCACTTCTAAACCACGCATTGGATTTGTACAATCTATACATCATTGGAAAAGTATGTAACAACTTAAAAACCGATACACAGAATGTGACCCAGTTGACCTTGACTCCAGTTCAAACAGGCAATTGGAGTTCTGTAATCGGAAACAATCTAACTCCTGAACCAGACATTGCATTGATCAGGTAAAATGTATTCACCAATTTATTCAGTCACAATTTGATGACATCACTCACGAACACATGGTTTTTGTAGTAAACAAAAACTGAATCTCTAGTTTTTTTTGATATGTTTATTATGACAGGATTTGATTCCTACTATGGGATAATTGCCAGTGCAGACATGGGATGTGCTGATGATCCAGGCTACGACCTACCGTCATGCCCACCATGCATCAATGATTCAGTTATAGATTCAAATATAAGTAAGTTAATCACTTGGTGATGACAGGATCAGTATTTTCAAAACTTTTAATGATTTGTTTCGGAATAATTTATAATAATTTTCCGGGATAATATCGTTGCCATAACGAACCCATGACTAAACCAGTTTAAAGACAACAACAATTTTGTTAAAATACATCGGGACTTTTTGCTCTCTTTTATAAAAAATGTGGAATGCCTTCACTGTGAATTGGCCAAGCCTTGGCTGTAAGCCATAACCAATAATGGGCCATGGTATGCTTGAATCTAGGACTTACCTCCCATATATCGAATACAATAATAAACGGTGGTGGCAGCCTATCGATCTCTCAAAATCCTTGTTTGTACAACAAAAGGATGAAGGTCTGGAATCAAGAATTACACAAAAAACCTGGAGAAAGGGAGCGAAGCGCAGTAGGTGCTTCATTGTAGAATGTCAGGGCATGTTAATGTTCTGGCCATGTTCAATGTTCCTGACCCAATTTCATGGCTCTGCTTACCGTGAGCAAACAATTGGCGCTTCTGAAAGCGGGGAATTTGTTTTGAGAACAAAGTATCTAGGATTTGTACAACACTTTGAAAAAAAAAATTATCCAGTTGAAGGTGACAACTCACTGGTTAATACTTTCATCTAAAAGTTGACCAAAATAGCATTTGAAAATCCCCAAATCACCTTTGCGGTCGGGTTGGTGTAGTGGTTTCTTTCCTCGTTTTCCACCTCTAGGACTCTGGTTCGAATCCCGCAGGGGGCACTATGTGGATCGCGGTTTTCAGCCCCCTACCTTATTGCGAGGGTTATCCATGATGGAATTATTCTATGGGGTTTTCCTCCCGCATCTAAAACTGAAACTTCTTTGTCTTCTCTCCATGGGGTTCTTGGCTAGTATAGTGAATACGTTCGCTTTTTGGAGAGTCATTTGCTTCACGACCAGAAATAATAAATGAAAACAAAAGAATAAAACAGCTTCTTTCATACAAACGCCGGCAAAATCCCTGACAAAACCTTTTTTTTTCTTCACTAAAACTGAATCACAAAATGAAATTTGTAAAGGTTGGATGGTGTGTTTATTGGATGGGAATGAAGGATATGTTCAAATTTATAGAGGGCTCCTAAAACACACTCAGATGTCCCTCTGATTTTTCAAAATTCATACTTTTTGTTCAGCCGCTCCAATTTGTTCTTTTCCCGTAGAGTGCGTTAATGAGGTCGGGGTGCCACTGTACAAGAATTCCACCATCATTGAACAGCCGGCCAATCTGGTGACCCTCGCATCGCGATACGTCCAGCACGCAAGCGACTTCATCAGAAAAAGGTCAGTAAGATACATTTGTGTTCACTCATTCTGTTTTCATGCTGCAGCATCCAAAAGCAAATAATCGCCAATAACAGAATGGATGAGATTTGCTTTTTTACCCATGGAGGTTGGATTACAAGGAGACCCAACTGGGGGCTGACAAGGGCCCAACTTCAAAGAGCTGCTTAAGCACAAAAAGTAGCTAAGCACAACAAAATTATGCTTACCAGAATGAGGTTACCGGCCAAACTACCATGTCACATGTTCAATTAGTGACTGGTATCCTGCTGATTTCTGCTGAGCAGAAAATTGTAAAGCAATATTTTCTGCTTAAGCGGCTCTATGAAATTGGGCCCAGAATAATGGTTTGAGGTTCTGTTCTCCGCTCATACATTGCTGTGCATTTCCGTAGTTTCCTCTAAGATAATAATAATAACAACATTTATAAAGCGCCTTTTCCTGGGGTTGCAAAGCGCTCGAGAATAACCAAGAAAATCCAACAAGCCCAGCCCGCAGTACTCGGACAAGAGAAGAGAGTCCAGCTAAAGCGACCTCTGTACGACGTGTACATGCAGGCCCAGCCGGGCAAAGAATTACAGATTAAACAAGTACGTGTTTAGTGACCCTTTGAACTTGGCCAGGGAGCTAGAGTTCTTTATGGAGTGTGCAATGGAATTCCACATCCTAGGGCCTGCAATTGAAAACACTCCGGTGGTTCGGGGAATCTAAAAGTTATCCTGCGAGCGTAAGATGGTGGCGGGATCACATCACTGCACTAGGTCTCAAAAGAGACACTCTTGAAATTCTTTAAAAAGCCTACAAATAAAGTCAGTATTGAACATGTACTCCAAAAATTAAAATCTATCTTCTCTGTTCAACTTTCCCTTCTCCCTCCCCCTCCCCCTCTCTTCCCCTACTCCATCCTCAACTGCAGTGTAGCAGAAGCATCACCGTTCATTCTGTACGTTGCGTTTGCGCATACACACGTGCCTCTCCAGTACGACCCCAAGTTCTCTAACCAGTCCTCCACGGGGCCTTTTGGTGACGTGTTGCGTGAGCTGGACAGCACGGTGGCTGGGATCGTGACAAGTATACAGGATGCTGGTGTTGAGTCGGACACATTGGTGTGGTTCACAGGTAGGTACCGCTTGTTCAAAGGTAGGGTCATAGATTGGTTTTTGTCAGGGTAATGCTTATTTATAGGCCAAATTATCAATAAAGATACAATAAAAGTCACCTGTGAAAGTTTCGGCTGAATTCAGTGTCTACATGTTGAGAAAACAGCAAAAAACTGTCGTAGTATTTTTCATCAAGAACGTTGAATCCATCCATGTATAAGCGAGGTGACAGCAGGTACCAACTGCATCTCTGGCCGCAGCATTCGCGAACGGATACCACAGAAAGTTTCAGTCAATCCTCAGAAGTCTGAGAAATTATTTATGCATGAAACATTTCTCAGATTCAAATTTTTGTTTGAAGGGAATCCTTTCTCAAAATAGTTTATGATATCAGCAGCTGCAGTGCTTCTTACCAAGTAAAGTTTTTATGGTCATTCCGTTTTGGAGTATCTACATGTACCAATCTATGACCCTACCTTTTAGCCAACTTTTGCTGATGTGTTTTAACCCGCAGACATGTCAAATATACGAAGGAACTATAAATAAATATATAGTAAACCTGCGGGTACAACCATGTGTAAATCTCTTTTGTGAGAGTGTTGGCTCTGAAAAGAGCCAGTGTGGTCTTGACGTTTCGAACAGTATACTCTGCTCGTCGTGTGGTCTCGACGTTTCGAACAGTATACTCTGCTCGTCGTGTGGTCTCGACGTTTCGAACAGTATACTCTGCTCGCTTGACGAGCATACTGTTCGAAACGTTGAGACCACACTGGCTCTTTTCAGAGCCAACACTCTCACAAAAGAGATTTACACATGGTTGTACCCGCAAGTTTACTATTTATTTATTTATAGTTCCTTCCTGTTTTTCCACACCATGCAAAGCTTCAAACAATACTTATCTCAAATATACCTGGGTTAGTTTCTGTCTTATTTTTTTTCTTTTATTTGTAGGTGACAACGGCCCTTGGGCTGTGAAGTGTCAGTATGCAGGGGACAGCGGGCCTTTCCTTGGTCTGTGGCAAAAGAATACAGGTATTTTTTGTTCTCCAAATGTTACATTCAAATATTATTACAATGGAATAATTATGAAAAAACCATGGCATCTGTTTAAAAGGGGGAAAAAACAATCCATGGCCCAATTTCATAGGGCTGCTTAAGCCAAAAATTTTGCTTAACAATTTTCTGCTAACCAGAAATCAGCAGGATACCAGTCACAAATTGTATATGTGACATGGTAGTTTGGCCGGTAACCTTATTCTGGTAAGCATAATTTTGTCGTGCTTAGCTACTTTTTGTGCTTAAGCAGCTCTATGAAATTGGGCCCATGTGTGAGGCTCTCCCTTCCCAGTCCGGATTCTGATTTCTGGAACACACCACTATACAAGTACAAGTACATGTCAATAATAATAATAACAAAACTTACGATGCGCACATATCCACCGTTTGAGTGCTGAAGGCGCCCACAAGAATGCAGTGCAAAATACCTATAATACAAAGAGACTTACAAATACATACACGGACAATGCCGATGAAAATGCAAATTACAATGAGCGAGAAAAGGCTAGAGACATCAAATGCGTTTTGAGTTGAGATTATCAGGAACGAGATGGTTGTATGTGCAGCGCTAGCGGTAACAAATGCCACAAACGAGGAGCAGCTGCAGCAATAAACTATAATTACCAAAGCGCATTACACTGTTCCTACCCCTGTTTATCCAGTCTAAAAGCATAAAACCATCTCAACTCCTTAGGATTATGCAACACTTTTCTTTACTCCTTAGGAGTATTCAGCACCTTTGATCTTCATTTTATTGTGGACAGTCTGAACCCACCATGCCTTCATGCTATTTAAAAAAAACAGCAGCAACTTTAGAAGCAACATTTTGTGAAACCTGACCAGTGTGTCTTTCTTAGGAGGAGGTGGTAGCACGTCCAAGCAGACGGTCTGGGAAGCAGGTCACCGAGAGCCGACCTTCGTCTACTGGCCCGGTCACGTGCCCGCTGGTCGTGTTTCGGACTCCTTGCTCAGTGCCTTGGATATCTATCCAACCATCGCATCGATAGCTGGTATCCCGCTGCCCATGTACCGTAGCTATGATGGGATGGACATCAGCCAGGTCCTCTACGGAAAGTCTCTCTACAATAGGGTGAGCTTTTTGGGGGGGTTTTCAACATTGTGAAAAAGAGGTGGCCATTGAAACACTGCAGTAAGAAATTATTAATTTTCGAAAAAAGGAAACATCAAACATAAGAAATGCCTTGTAAATAATGCTTTTTTTGGGTTACTTCTTTAAATTAATGTTTTGGCTACGTACTATTTGGAAATGTTCATGAAGTATGGAATTAAATGTGAGTTTGAATTGAATCAGACTCAACCTACATACATGGGTTGATCACGTGGCTGGCTGCCAAAGGCTCCCTTGCATGCCTGCGGCTCAAACATGTTGTAGCCATGCCCTTCACAGTTCAGCTTCTCTGCTGCGAGTAAGGATGATTAGCCTCCCAAATTATGATTATTATTTATTATCTGGGAGGTTCTGGGTCTAGAATAAGGGGGAACCCAGGTTAGCAAGCCATTTTTCAGGAATGTTTGCGCATCCGTCAAATCTCCTCCCTGATCCAAATTTTAACCGAATCAAAGCTGAAAGGGAAAATAGTCTGGTCCCTTCATGATACAATGAGAATCCGTAGTAATTCAGTGCAGGGAACATGACCAAATGAACAATTTTTGTTTTTGTTTCAGACGCTTTTCCATCCGACGAACGTTCCATCGTCACCACAGGGTGAAATTGATGCAATACGCAATGGATCATACAAGGCAGTCTATAGTACAGGTAAGAAGTCTGCACGACACAGTGTGATACACTGTGCAACCGTGCAAAAATTAAACACCATGCTTTGATAGCTAGGACCGGAGAGTTAAAAATCAAACTTAAAAAAAAGCGTCGGAAGAAAAAAACATGAGGCGTCAGATGCTGCCCTCTTCTTGATTTGGAGATGAAGTCCCCAGGAGTGTACAGAATGTGGCATCTAAGAGATTTAAAGACTCTCTACATCACCTTAAAATCAAAATTCTAGAGGCTTGGTCACAACAAGGTATATGTCTTTCTAGCCTGTCATTCATCTTCACTCTTATTCAATTATTAGTGTTTATTACAATTTCCTCAAGGTGGATCGGAGCAGTGCGGCGGCCTCGCAGGTCCAGTCTTGAGTCACAACCCACCGCTTCTGTTCAACGTTCACACCGACCCCCAAGAGGGCGCCCCGCTGGACCCGAGCAGCCGGGAGTACTTGGACGCCCTGGCGGCCATTGAGGCGAGCCGCAAGACATTCTCTGCAGACCTGCGGAGGGACAACACCACGGTGGCCGACTACAGAGGGGCCCCAAGGTTCAGGCCATGCTGCAACCCCAAAGACATACAATGCCGCTGCACTTGGCAGTAGAACATCCCATTGAAAGTGTAAGAAATTAAATTTGATTACCCCAAAACTTAACAGTATTATTGTTATGGTACTAGTATTTGCATAATTTATGCATATTTTTTGCTAGATTTTTAAAATTCCCTGGAGGAGTTTCTCTGTTTTTCTACGTGTTTTTGTTATAAATGATAGTTCTATTGAGTAGTCCAGGACAAAATATTTAGGTGTTGTGACAAGATAGAGAGGAGATTTGCAAGTGTGAAAACCTTACGAGGTGTTGGGGTCTTGGAGCCATTTAAAGGCAGAGTATACCTTTGGTTTTTGGGACTGTTTTATTGTTTTAATCCTATATAAATTTAGATATATACAATAAAACTAACCTGTGAAAATTTTAAAAATATCGCCAAAATCCGCAGCGAATATGTCCATGCATAAAGAACAATCCCTAATAGGAATACACAATCTGAGAAACGTTTCTGACAGAAATGTTCTCAGATTCAAATGTCGGGGGATAAACACTGACATATTTTTCCATTCCCACATTATTTTGAACTGAAATATTTCTCAAAATGCTGCATACTATCCAAACTAACCAAGTCAGTTTTTATTGCCATTACTTTTTAGAGTGACTACCAATCCAGTACCTTCCCTTTAAGGGTCCCTGAAATTTTTTTAGAATTTGTTTTTATTTTTTATTCAGCGTTGTCTATGGATATACCATGATTCAACACACTCGGAGTTTTACTTCTATAGACAAAACTTCAAAGAGTTTCTCTTGTTTTTTACAAATGATAATACTATTGAATAACAGCGGGTCAACCAGGATAAACATTTAGGCGTTGGAACGAGATAGTGGGGGAGATTTCCACAGCGTGATTTGCAAGCGTGTGTGATGTCATGTGACACGTATGACGATATGATGACATCACTCTTGGTCAAAAAATTAAAAATTCATAAGAAATCACGTGATAACTTCATCGTGATGGTATCATAACCCAACTTGCGATTTTTTTTTTCCAAAACGACCCCACCTGACCTCCCCATCCGGTCTAAATCGGAAGATTTCAAAACTTGTGACACAAAATTAAGGTTTTACACCAAATTGAAGGCCTAAAATGTTAGCTTAATACAGGTTTGAACAACTTTGACATTTCTTACACTGTGATAATTCCCCTTTATGACATTTACTTTCTATTTTAACAGGAATGTTTTACAAAATGCGCCAGTCACTTTGATTTTTTTGGGGGTCACTGAAATCATCTTCATAGACCGATTTATCAGATTACGGGTTATGGTGTGCTTCATTTTCAGGTCACATTCAGGGTCTGGATCATAGTTATAGTAAAATAGAACCTAAACTATAACTAGACAGTTAACTATAACTCAAACTATAACTAGTTTGAGTTCATTTTATTGTTCTATCCCCCAAAAAACCAAAAGCATTTACGGATTCGAACCCACACTCTTGTGAACGATAGAACTTGACTACGGTGCACTAGACTGCTTGCCACAACGCTTCATGAAGGTTATGACGCTGTTGAATTGACAAACTATTACAGACTATTACAAACAACCACACGAGCTAACTGCCGATTGAAGTTTTCATATTTATTAAATAAGAATTCACGTTGCATGGATAGATGGAAGTATACAATGATCATTCAGAATACTTATACAATTTTTAAGAGAATATTATGTAAATCTTACAAAAATATATTCTGCCCATCTTAAAGAGAGGAAGCTAATTTATAGAGAGTTGTTTTTCTACCTCAGCCCTGGCAAAGTTTGATAGTCAAAGATACATCAAATTATGATTTTTTATTATCGTCCAATAACGGTGTTCAACTGACCATACAATCAACAAATTAAACTCTTAAATACAAAAAATTACAAATGCATTAACAATTAATATCTCTGTACAAGTTTGACAGTTTTCTTGATTTATATTTTCCTCTTTTTTATTTATAAGATGTTGCTCGAGAATTTTTAGCAAAGTGACAACTGTCAAATATTGTGACTAATATGATAGAACATGGCATGGTTTGTTGGTTATCATTTATAATTTAAGTTTCCAAGTCCGAACTTCCTTAAAAGTTCAAGGGGGGTGGGGAATATCAAAAGATCAAATGTTTTTGTGCATGAAAGTTCTGAACCCCAAGAACTATGGTCCTTAAGTGGAACATTTCTTGAAACCAAGCTCTGTAAAGCCACAACAATGCAACCCTTGTATTTATTTTAACTTCCTTAAAGGCAGGGTATACTTTTGGTAATTGTCAAAGACCAGTATCCTCACCTGGTGTATCCTTACAAATACATAAAAGAACAAAACCTGTGACAATTTGGGCTCAATTGGTCATTGACGTTGCAAATGCCTGAGAAAGGCTTCATTCTCAGATTCAAATATTTAAGCGAGAAATAACCTCTTTCACAGAAAATTACACTACTTCAGAGGGAGCCGTTTCTCACAATGTTTTACACTATCAGCAGCTCTCAGGGGCTCCTTACCAAGTAACTTTCTGTATCCACTGCTTTTAAAACTGTGATGTTGCAATATCCAATAAATAATTCTTACACCTTATATTTATCAGCAATGTTTTAAAGTAAAAAACTATTATTATTATTTTGTACAGCTTCTTTTAAGCAACGGTACACATAGTTTTTGTAGGTAAGAAACACGTTATATTTTTTATACTTGCTAATTTTTTTCATACTTGCTATACTGGGCTCAACTTCACAGAGCTGCTTCAGTACAACAAATATCTAAGCACAAAACAGTTTTGCTCACCAGCCAAAATACCCTATCATATGTACCATCTGTGACTGGTATCCTGCGTAGTTTTGCCTAGCCGAAAATTGTTTCGCCAAATTTTCTGCAGCTCTTATAAATTGGGCCCAGATTTTGAAGATAATCCGAGACATTTATGTTTAAGGTTTAATGATAAGTTGGCAACTTGGAAATATTTCAATCGAAAATATGTATCTTATCAGGCGCTAAACAAGCCTGCCAAGGCAATCACTTTAAATATCATGTGTATAGTGGAATGTAATCTTTGATGAACTTTCGAACTGGAGTATCTGTATAAGAAATAAATCTATATGTATGCATTGCAGTTATCCTAGTGCAATTTGTTTTTAAATACATAAAACCCTTGGAGGCAAATACAGAAGGGTGAACATCAAGGCTTACCCCTTTGTCACTTTTGGCTGAACTGACATGAAACATCAGAAGGGTGAACATCAAGGCTTACCCCCTTGTAACTTTTGGCTCAAATGACATGAAACGTCAGAAGGGTTAACATCAAGGCTTACCCTTTGTAACTTTTGGCTCAAATGACATGAAATGTCAGAAGTGTGAACATCAAGGCTTACCCTTTGTAACTTTTGGCTCAAATGACAGGAAAACGTCAGAAGGGTGAACATCAAGGCTTACCCCTTGTAACTTTTGGCTCAATTGACATGAAACGTCAGAAGGGTGAACATCAAGGCTTACCCCTTGTAACTTTTGGCTCAATTGACATGAAACGTCAGAAGGGTGAACATCAAGGCTTACCCCTTTGTAACTTTTGGCTCAAATGACATGAAACGTCAGAAGGGTTAACATCAAGACTTACCCCTTGTAACTTTTGGCTCAAATGACATGAAACGTCAGAAGGGTGAACATCAAGGCTTACTCCTTGTAACTTTTGGCTTAAATGACATGAAACGTCAGAAGGGTTAACATCAAGGCTTACCCTTTGTAACTTTTGGCTCAAATGACATGAAATGTCAGAAGTGTGAACATCAAGGCTTACCCCTTGTAACTTTTGGCTCAAATGACATGAAACGTCAGAAGGGTGAACCTCAAGGCTTACCCCTTGTAACTTTTGGCTGAACTGACATAAAACGACAGAAGGGTGACATCAAGGCTTACCCTTTGTAACTTTTGGCTCAATTGACATGAAACGTCAGAAGGGTGAACATCAAGGCTTACCCCTTTGTAACTTTTGGCTCAAATGACATGAAACGTCAGAAGGGTTAACATCAAGGCTTACCCCTTGTAACTTTTGGCTCAAATGACATGAAACGTCAGAAGGGTGAACATCAAGGCTTACCCCTTGTAACTTTTGGCTCAAATGACATGAAACGTCAGAAGGGTTAACATCAAGGCTTACCCTTTGTAACTTTTGGCTCAAATGACATGAAACGTCAGAAGGGTGAACATCAAGGCTTACCCCTTGTAACTTTTGGCTCAAATGACATGAAACGTCAGAAGGGTGAACATCAAGGCTTACCCTTGTAACTTTTGGCTTCAAATGACATGAAACGTCAGAAGGGTTAACATCAAGGCTTACCCTTTGTAACTTTTGGCTTAATGACATGAAACGTCAGAAGGGTGAACATCAAGGCTTACCCCTTGTAACTTTTGGCTCAAATGACATGAAACGTCAGAAGGGTGAACATCAAGGCTTACCCTTTGTAACTTTTGGCTCAAATGACATGAAACGTCAGAAGGTTGAACATCAAGGCTTACCCCTTGTAACTTTTGGCTCAAATACATAAACAACAGTAGGGTGAACATCAAGGCTTACCCCTTGTAACTTTTGGCTCAAATTGACATGAAACGTCAGAAGGGTGAACATCAAGGCTTACCCCTTGTAACTTTTGGCTCAAATGACATAAAACAACAGTAGGGTGAACATCAAGGCTTACCCCTTGTAACTTTTGGCTCAATTGACATGAAAGTCAGAAGGGTGAACATCAAGGCTTACCCCTTGTAACTTTTGGCTCAAATGACATGAAACGTCAGAAGGGTTAACATCAAGGCTTACCCCTTGTAACTTTTGGCTCAAATGACATGAAACGTCAGAAGGGTGAACATCAAGGCTTAGCCTTTGTAACTTTCGGCTCAAATGACATGAAACATCAGAAGGGTTAACATCAAGGCTTACCCTTTGTAACTTTTGGCTCAAATGACATGAAACGTCAGAAGGGTGAACATCAAGGCTTACCCTTGTAACTTTTGGCTCAAATGACATGAAACGTCAGAAAGGTGAACATCAAGGCTTACCCCTTTGTAACTTTTGGCTCAAATGACATGAAACGTCAGAAGGTGGAACATCAAGGCTTACCCCTTGTAACTTTTGGCTCAAAAGACATGAAACGTCAGAAGGGTGAACATCAAGGCTTACCCCTTGTAACTTTTGGCTGAAGTGACATAAAACGACAGAAGGGTGACATCAAGGCTTACCCTTGTAACTTTTGGCTCAATGACATGAAACGTCAGAAGGGTGAACATCAAGGCTTACCTCTTGTAACTTTTGGCTCAAATGACATGAAACGTCAGAAGGGTGAACATCAAGGCTTACCCTTGTAACTTTTGGCTCAAATGACATGAAACGTCAGAAGGGTTAACATCAAGGCTTACTCCTTGTACTTTTTGGCTAAAATGACATGAAACGTCAGAAGGGTGAACATCAAGGCTTACCCCTTGTAACTTTTGGCTCAAATGACATGAAACGTCAGAAGGGTGAACATCAAGGCTTACTCCTTGTAACTTTTGGCTCAAATGACATGAAACGTCAGAAGGGTGAACATCAAGGCTTACCCCTTGTAACTTTTGGCTCAAATGACATGAAATGTCAGAAGGGTGAACATCAAGGCTTACCCCTTGTAACTTTTGGCTCAAATGACATGAAACGTCAGAAGTGTGAACATCAAGGCTTACCCCTTTGTAACTTTTGGCTCAAATGACATGAAACGTCAGAAGGGTTAACATCAAGGCTTACCCCCTTGTAACTTTTGGCTCAAATGACATGAAACATCAGAAGGGTGAACATCAAGGCTTACCCCCTTGTAACTTTTAGAGGAAAAAAGAGCAACATACTTAAAATTGAACCTCAACACAGGTGACTAAATACAACATGAAACGTTCTGGGCATATTGTTGTTAATATGATTTTTTCAAATAAAATTAATCATCTCCTACCTTTTGACATGTTTCTTAAAAAATAAATCTTTGCAGACTCTTAAATGGAATCACTTTTGTTCATCTTAGCTTTTAATTAAAAAAAGGAAATGCTATAGTACATAAACATATGTAATTTGGAGTTTTGTTGAGCACCATTGGAATATTGGGGATACATTTATAAAAATTGTGATTCAACACTTAATGACTATTAAAGCATTTCACTACTTCCTCCAAGAAAGAAACTTACACAAAGGTTCTTATTTTTTTACAACTAATTTAGAAAATAACAATATACTTTTTATGTCCAATTTTATATGCAAAAAAATGTATTGGAATAATGGAACTTCAACAGTATTCCGTCTTGATGATCCACTCTTTGAATTCAGCTTGAAATGCCTTGCTTTAACACTTTGATGATTGAGGATTCAGCTTGCAGTGTAGAGATCGCAACCTAGAACACAAAATGAGGAAAAGTTTGTTTAAAAAGAGGATAACGATGATTTAAAGGCAAAGTATTCCTTTAATGTTTGGAACCGTTTGATTGTTTCAATCCAAATTACATATGTTTATGTATATAAATGTATATATACACAATAAAACTAACCTGTGAATATTTCATTTCAAAAGGTGGTGCCGTTTTTGAGATATCGGCAAAAATCTGGAGCGGTTATGTCCACGCATGAACAATAATTCCTATAGGAATACACAATCTGAGAAACGTTTTTCGGATTCAAATTTGGGGGATGAAAACTGACATCTTTTTCCATAGCCACATTTTTTGAATTGAATATTTCTCAAAATGCTTTATTTCTCAAAATGCTTCTCAAAATGCATTGAAAGTTGCTGTACTTCTTACCAAGTAAGTTTTTATTGCCATAAATTTTTAGAGTGATTACCAATCGTATACCTTCCCTTTATAAAAGGGGATGAGACTTAATACTTGGTTTATGGAAGAGTAAAAAATTCATACCCATCCTCTAGTTTCTGATAAACACATCATGCAGCTAACCTGTCTAAATGATTTGTCATAATTGGTGATCATGCTTTAGTGAAAAAGATAAATGTGCCTTTTTTGGGTTTTCTACATTCTGTTTTTTGATCATTGGCGACACCCAGAAGTTGCTCACATGTAGATGAAAATTGGCTGTCGAAGATAACGGCGTCAAATTGTGAACACTTAAAAAAACAAAACCACTTTTCTGTAAAACTTCAGAGTGTTTTCGACTGGGTTTCTCATTGTGGAGTCAGTGGACATTTGATGCTTTGAATTTGACAGATTTGCTGTTTTTGACTCCCTTATGTACTAAATTAATTATTAATAGAGGAGAAAAGATGAGTGTTAAGATGTAAAAATGGGGTAAAAACGGGCAAAATTTAATGTTCACAAAGTAACACACATCAGTGTATGACAACACTAGTCAATGTATGACAACACTATACATGAGTGCTACTTCAAGCAAACGGAGTACAGCACGCGTGACCACGCAAGTGGAACGCTACTTCGTGAAACTTCTCGTTTGAGCAGAGTACGTATCGTGCCTTACAATGAGTAAATGGAACTGACAGTGCTACCCTGTGAAAAATAAACTTGTCATGGATAGCTTAATCTAAACAGAGGCTTTGAAACTTCATGAAATTGTAGGCCTCGACGCCGATCAAAGTATAAAACTAAAAACTATTTTAAAGAGATGGTTTTACATATGGAGTGCTACTTTGTAGTGTTGGTGACGATTGATGCGCCTATCAAAAGGGGAAATATTTACAGTGGAGGAATCGGTACTGGTATGAACTTTACAGACATGAGTCAGTGACATTTCAGATTGAAACTAAATAATCATTTCCCGATGATTACCAGTCCTGCATTTAAGGTCAAGATCGTTAAGTCTGCCCAAAAGTCTTATAACATTTTCACGCTCACACAAGAACGACGACTTTAAAAGCTGTTTTAAAGAGTGCTGGTATTTTGTACTGGGATTGCATTATTTGAGGACAAGTGTACTAATAAAATCTAGCAGGCACTCGGGTTGATAAAGGTGTTCGGTTTGAATAATGACAAATAATAATAATAACTGTTTTTTTTTATATAGTGCTTTATCTACGGGCATCTCACAGCTCTCATTATTTTTTAAAGACATATTTTTGAAGTTTTTGAATTATGAGACCGATTTATGTAGCACTTTGTAAGGGTTTACAAGGTAGCCACTACCAGAAACACCGGGGCAAACCCCCTTCTCTTAGCGATTAGTGTAACTGATTTGTTTTAAAGGTGCATTACACAGCACACCGGACCTATGGCTTTACTTCCACTTCGAAGGATGAAGCAATAATGGTTAAGTGTCGGAAGGAGGAGGGGGGAGGGCATAAAATTTTCAATCTTACCTCGTTGGGTCATCTCGTATGGAGAATGCAGCATTCTTGAGAGTAATTGTGTTGTTTCTTAACACTGAAATGTAGTAACTTAGAGTCACCTGATGAGGAACATAGAACAAAAATGCAAAATTGAACTTAACATACATCTGGACAGTATCCTCTTTGTCTGGATAAAGGCCCTTGTTTTGTCAAAGAATTTTCCAGATTTTCACACCTATGTTCCGACACCTCTCAGGGTTTGCCCTTAACTTCTGTAGTGACTGGCCTACAGGACCAGTTAGCTTGTCATTTCACTAGTCAGATCACTCAATTTTAACTTGTCCATATTTCAAATGAAACAAGGATGCTCCACAACGAAGAACTAGCCAGCTGGATCACTTAGAGTTAAATTTGACAGGCATTTATTTGGCTAGCGGGACCATTGTTAAGGGAGAACGCTGCCTCTATATGTTCCAACATCCCTAATGTATTTACCTAATTCTAACCCTAACCCTAACCCTGTCCTAGAAATCACTAGGGGTTACAGAGCTTTCACCTTGGCACTGATCTCACATTTCCCTCAACATTTCTTGAAAGATGTAAACAGTGATAAGTGAAACTGGGTTATTTTACATGCAGAAATTGAGTTATTTTTTTACATGCACTTAACGCTGTTCCGGACCCTTCCGAAGGACAAAGCAATAATGGTTGAGTGTCTCGCTTAAGGACACAAGTGTCAAGAGTGGGACTCGAACCCACACTCTGCTGATCAGAAACACCACAGCTCGAGACTAGTACCTTGACTGCCTTCTAGGGCACGACACATCATCGGGAGACTGATGCAGACTAGAGCAAAATAAGCGCTGTTCTTTGGGGAAACAAAATCACTGCCAAAGAACATGCCAGATCCTTGTACATCTGTCGGGTAACTTTAAACTTGCTGGATCAGACACCAAAGTCTACAAAATCCAGACTAGAACAAAATAAGCGCTGTTCTTTGGGAACAAAAATCACTGCCAAAGAACATGCCAGATCCTTGTACATCTGTTCGGTAACTTTAAACTTGCTGGATCAGACACCAAAGTCTACAAAATCCAACTATAAAAGCCAAGTCTTAAATCCCAGCAGAAAAAAAAATACCAAGCAATAAAGGAAATGTCACAATGTTCAAACAGGACAAGTTTTGATTCAATGCCATTTCCACTTAGTAATAGTTGCCATCCTGTATTGTTTTCTCTGATCCAGGAGCCAGCATGATGAGTCAGACCCAGAGTAATAGACCCTGACAGACCCCCCGGGGGGGGGGGGTGTTGGCGCTGACGTCAGGATGCTGCCTGATCCTCTCATTACCAGCCCCTTCTGCCACAGATTTTTGTCCTTCTTTTCTTCTTGGGTTGTTGTCTCGACTCAGCTGGGGCAATTACGCCTAGGATTTGTGATTTCATGCCCCATTAATATCAGAAGAATTCCTGGGGGAAATTTTCTGGTAAGACAAGACACATGGAAATGGTTTGATCTAGCCTTTTCCTTTCTAATTTCTAATTCGTTCCGACCATATTAAAATTGCATGTGAAAATTACACCTCAAAAAGTACTTGTGTCAAATTTGTAAAAAAAAGTTTAAGTACAGAATTTGTTAATTGGTATATTTATTCAGTCATCATTTTCTAAGCAACAGGATTGTTTTACACGCTTGTGGAAATTGTTGCATATTTATGCTTCATTTAAGAAATAAACTATTTTGCTTTGTGAACATTCCATACTTAGGGGAGGGAAGGGGGTGTATTTGACCCACATTTGAATGTGCCTTCTGGCCATCTTGCTCATGTAGAGAACATCGGTTTCAAATATCATTAAAGATCATAAGGCCTGATTTCATAAAACTGCTAAGCACAAAAAACTTGCTAAGCAGAAACAGGTTATCAACCAAAATGCAATATACAAGTACTCATTGTTGTGCTCATCAGCAAGGACATTTTTTCTAAGCAATAATTTCTGCTAAACAGCTTTACGATATTGGGCCCTGGACTTGTGCTACTTTAACAGTAAGGCCGTTTTGAAACCAAGGCTTAGGCTTTGGCTCCAGCTTTGGCTTTGACTTCAGCTTTCACTCTGGATTAGGCTTTTGGCTTAAGCTTATTCTTTGTACGCCTATTTGAAGTCCCATACCAAAAATTTACATTTTCAAAATTACTGACATAGTCCAAGCCGGAGTCTAAGCCGAAGTCATGGTTTAGAAAAGGGCCTTATATAGTGAAATATTGAAGATTTTTGTTTGATAGTGTCAAGATAATGTTACCTGACTTAGAAGTTTCTGTTCCTCCATTCCTCCCAGCCCCTGCAGGTGAGAGTTGAACACCCCTACTCTTGTAAGTGGCACCTTCAGGAGACCATCTGTAAAACAACGAATTTGATAACAATTGTCATCAGACAATGATTGGATTTTTCATGGTTAACGTCCTCAACAGGTTTTTTCCACAACATTCCTAGCCTTTTGTCAAGGCCATGGTGGCTTGGACAGCTTTGTAAACAGTGGAGCGACTGGAACGAGAGACCACGCGCCGAGCCGAGTGGCGAAGCCACGAGGGCCTTTTCCAACTTGTTTGCGGTTTTTGTAATGAATTATTCATGAAGTATGAAACGTGCGTTATGCACTTCTGATTGGTTTGGACTTTTGCTACCGTTTCGGGTAGCAAAAGTCGAGATTATAAAGAAACACATAAGAAACCGCAAACAAGTTGGAAAAGGCCCTCGTGGCTTCGCCGATCCGTGACTGGTCTCCCATTTCAATCGCTTGGGATCGCAGCTCCAAGACACGAAGGCCTTGACAAAAGGCTAAAACATTCCCTTTGGAGCGTGTCGTGGTTGAGCGGTCTAGCCCATTAGAATCCACAGTTCTGGCGGCTGAGACAACACAGAGTGGGTTGGAATCCCGGTCGTGACACCTGGGGCCAATTTCACAAAGAGTTAAGATTGATCTTAACTGTATATCAATCTTAATTGCTAAAACAAAGTATGATTTTACAACACAAATCACTATGGTAAAACTGACAACTCGTCGGCTGAGTGCTATAGGTCTGTTAATTGCAGTTTCTAATCCGTAATGATCAAAAGGTCGTTAAGTGAAAAATGCGAATAAGTTTGAAAAAATATACAAAAATCCATGCGTAGTTTTTTCTTAGAAACTGAATGTTTCGTTTTGCCAAACTAATTTCTGGAAACCACTCTCCATTTACCAGGAGCTCCAAAATATGCAAAATCAATTTTATGAAATCCATAAAAATTGCACTAACGACCTTATAGTCCTGAGCTGACGAACTCATCTTCAAATGATTCTCAGTGCTTTGTGAAAACCAAGCCCCTGGGTGGATTTTACCAAGGAAAAATAGTCTGGCTCCCACCCCTTGGTGAAATGTGAATTTGACCTATTTTTGCCGTTAGGTATTCAGGGAACCTGATAATGATTGCAGCAACACTAGGCCTGTACTCACCTACGAGGAAACCCACAGTCACGTCATCTGGCAGACGCACTCTATTGCATAGATTATTAAACTTGCCTCCACTGAAAAAGAAGAAGACGGAAAACGAGATAAGATAGGATAAAAACTTTAATATGCCACAATGGGGAAATTTAAACTGGCCTTGATTCAAACAGTACAGACAAAAACACTAAAATTTAGAACAATAAACAAACTGACAGATATATTTTAACAGACAAAAGAAAGACTGAATATCAAGAAGAATACAAATATATTCAAGGTAGTATTAAAAAGATTCAGAATTTTGTATATACAAATTTAAATATTCACAAAAGGTATTCCATAACACTGAGAACTCTTCAGAATAGCACAGCTTCTTTAAATCATTGTAGAAACGAATTGCAGTTGAGACAAACAAGTTATTGTAGCATTGTGTTCTAATTTTCCATTGCAAAAAAAGAGATCCCCCCAACGCGACTTAACTTTTGCAGCAGGTAACAAACAAATCCAAACTGGAACAATTTTCTGGTAATTCAACATTCACAGAAAGCAGTTGTAATGGATTCAGTCTCCACCAAAACAGTGCTGCGGGCACAAATCTTTTAAAAATATCCAAACTGAAACAATTTTCTTGTAATTCAAGATTCACTGAATGCAATCGTAACTGGATTAGTCTTCGCCAAAGCAAAGAGGGAATACAACACTAGTTATCTAGACTTCCATAATAATAATAAAAAAACAAATTTCTTCCAATATCCCTGAAGGATATTTTTGAAAAAGGTTGCAGAGACGGTCACAGCGTGGGCACTCCAGACAATTTCAGTCAATAAAGTCTTGCTCTGGTTTTCATTTGAGCCCCCCCAAAAAACCCAAATTAGATGAACGATTGATCGAAAAATTAAATCTGCCAAATTGGTGAAAATGTCACAGAGGTCAACCCTGCCCTAGTGAATGCACAGCATGGTATAAGGACCAGGGTCCGATTTCATAGAGCTGCTTCAGCAGAAAATGTTGCTTAACATATTTCCCGATAAGCGAAAAATAAGCTGGAAACCAGTCACAGATGACACATGTACTTTTTTTGACTGGTAACCTTATTCTGGTATGCGAAATTGTTTTGTGCTCAACTGCTTTTTGTGCTTAAGCAGGTCTATGAATCTGGCCCCTGGACCCAATTGCCCAAAGTTTGGGTGAGCACAAAACTTTGCTAAGCTCAGTAAAAACTTGCTTAGCAGAGGTAGGTTACCGGCCAAAATGTCATTAAGCGACTGGTAGATAGCCAACTAATTTTTCCACTTAGCAAGATGTAAAAATGAAATTTGGCCGTGGCCTCAATTGCATCAAATATCAGTGCAGTGTCACCCAAGGCAAATTACAAAAAAAAAACAGTTCCTGGCAATCTCCACAAAGAAAAAACTGCATTCGCCTTTCAATTTTGAAATGATTTTCTCAATAATAGTACCTTCCCTTTTGGTATGCAGTGCCAATGGTTGGCTCTTAAATATATAGAATTTTCACTTCAGTGACAGTGATTTATTTTGTTTAATTGCATTTTGCCAGTAATTTTTTACTCCGACCAATCTTAGCACTTTATGAGTGAAGCCCGATGATTTTACACAGACAGGAATGATTACAAGGGTACCATAATGAGCTTTCTGTTTTGGAAGTTTAATAAAAAAAAAGTTTCTTAAAGACTTCTACAGTCTTTCACTTTCATGAGGCTTTTTCTGAATTTATTTTCAGACATGCAACTTTGTTCTTGCATGAGAAAATAAGAAACAGTCTAGCACACAACAAACACTGTACAGTTTTTTTTTCCTCAGTTTTCTACGGCACTAAAAAAGGCGGGAAAAGAAGAAGAAGAAGAAAATCAGCCGATCAGCTGACAAACAAAGAACCTGCAGTCTGTAATTCAGTTCTGATACTTTGCAATTTTCCAAAATATTAATTTGACATTCTTAAGTTTGTCTGTCAGCAGTCGGTGCACCTTCCCTTGAGAAATCAAAATGTCTGTGCGTCTTGTTGAGATCGATGAGGGGGGGGGGGGGGTTACATACCTTGCCATGGGGGCCATTTTTAAAGCCAGGCTCTCGCTGATGCAGTAGCCAGCACCGCCGGTGGCAAACCAGAAGGAGATTTGCATCTGTAGAAGAAAGAATCGGTCTGAATTAGTCTCAAATTTCTGGAAAAAAAAAAATTTTTATTAATTCTGGTTGTAAACAAAGGATTCTCAGAAAAAAGCGAACTTAATCACTGTACTTGCCAAGAATACCATGGAGAGAAGACAAGGAAGGGAGGTTAGGTTTTAGATGTGGGTGGAAAACCCCAGAGAAATATTCAAGGGAAAACCGACGCAATCTGGTAGGGACTGAAAACCCAATCTACATAGTGCTCCTGTTTTAAGTTGTTTTTCCTTCCCTCCTTCCCCCCTCTCTGTCATGTTGATTCATTTGGTTAATTCTTTTAAAAGGGCGAATCTGGCTTTCTTGTTTTTATTGTCTTTTTATTCACATTTTACTCGGAAGTGTTTCTGTTTTGAATGTTTGTCTTTTCTTGTTACACTTTTGTCTAATTTGTAAAATCTTTTATGGTGCAAACCCATTTTAATAATACACCAATATCAAATATTATTTTTCTAAATTGTTGACAGGGTTCTGCCTGTACACATCTTTCGAATACAGTTTTTATGCTTTTTGTATTTCCTCTCCAGACCCCATGTTCAACTTGTATTCATTGTATGTCAACAGATTATAAATAATAAATAACAAAAGAAACGTTGGGAAATGTCAATTCATGACATGAACTTTAGTTTGACCTTTTGGTTTGGTGGAAGTAAGACTAAATCTGGCAGCTGTTTGTGGCACATTGGTCTCTAAAGAGCGATTATCATTACAGTAGTTCTGGTAATGAAACCCAAGCATGCGTCACAAGTGAACCTAATCACTGTAGCTCGCAAGCCTGAGGAAACCTGTACACAAGGGTGCTTGCTATGTGCACCAGAAACACCAGGGTATAACCCCCTACTTTTTCTGTGATAAGTGTTCCGGGTTCTTTTACGTGCACTGCTAATCCTAGTTCGCGGGACCTACAGCTTAATGTCCCATCCCAAGGACAAAACAATTCTGGTAAATTATCTTGCTCAAGGACACACGTGCCATGACAGGGACTCGAACCCACACTCTGCTGATCAGAAACACCAGAGCTTGAGTCCAGTGCTCTTAACTGCTCTGTTTAAGTCTATAATCCTCCGTGCTAATTTTACTCAAACAGCCGGCCACACCCCTCATCTTATATCCAGTCAGCAACAAATTGTTTCCTCTAGGAAACTTTTCCCCCAGATGGGAGGAGGAAGAGAAAGGACAGCTAAAAACCCAAAAAGTTGTGTTTGGTAAACACAAGTTGCCCACAAATTACAATTTGTAATTTTGTTTCAATCATAATTTTAAAAAAATTATTTTAATTATATAAACATTGCAATTGTTTTTATAAAAAGATCCCAATGAGCATTTTTATTTTCAAAATTTGTTTATTTTTCAAGAAGATTTGATTTCGTGAAAAAAAAAAAATATATAGTCTTTGTTCGAACTGTTTTCTCGTTTTTTGATCTGGGCGAGACTTGCCCAGTCTGTAATAAGAGGAGGTTTACTTCACAGCTGGTAGTTGGCTCACGTCCTGCCCACTGTTACCAAATCCTTTCAAGTTCACTCTACTTAACACCCATCATTCAGTACTAAACATACTGGCTCATGTCATCATCACCAGGTCTCCCCCCCCCCCCCCCCCGAGCACCTCAAGAATCCGTTCATCCATCTTGGGAGAAATTCCATCCACTTATAACAATGACTCATGAGACAAACTAGGAACAACTTGGCTGGCAATTTGCCAAGGATTTCATCACCGAGTGATGGTAAAAAGTTTATCAGTATGAAGACCTATAGAGTGTTACTGGCCATTCCAACTATGTTCCAAAAGATATCTTTAATAAGTCAGTTCCAAAGAGCTGTATGCAATAAAACATGAGAAATTTGCTTAGCAGAAACAGGTTACCTGCCAAAATCTTCTGTATTAAAATGAGATTTTGAGAGTGCCTGGTTCCCTGCTCCTTTTGATAAGCAACTTTTGTCTGCTTAACAGATTTCTTACTGAGTGCTGTTCGAAGCTTTGCATCTAGTGTGGAAAACAAGAAGTAACTATAACTAGTTTAAAAGTGTACTCTGCTCGTCATTAACATTCTCCTAAAGACAAGCAGAGTATACTGTTCCAAACGTCTTCATAAAAAGAAGATCACACCGGCTCTTTTCAGAGCCAACAGTCCTTCCAAAAGAGATTTACACATGGTTGTCCCAACAAGGTTATAGTTAATAATACTTCTTAGATTTCTTATTGTATGTGTTTAGATGCCAGGGTAATAAAGATCCAACAGAAAACTTATGTTAGATTAATTTTCTTAACAATGTCTCATTTAAATTTATGATGTACGGTAATCCTTGCATCATCAAGAGTATTGAGTGTTTTTTTTACTAAAAACAAAAAAACTGTATAGAACTTTCTTTTGTTGATGAACCTACTTTGCCTGGTTCATCTATTTTTTTGGGAGGCACTTTGCCTTAAAACCCCGACTCCCTCGAGTGGTTTACTGGGATCCTTCCTCACTCTAAAAAGAGCCAACACACTCACAACCTAGGCCTGGCACAACATCCTACCTGGGATATTCAACACCCAAACTGTCAGACTCTGATTATGGTTGAATGCCAGCTCTCTTTTAAAGCATTAATCAATTTACTAGTGCAGTCCCAGAACCAAACAAAACACGCAGTTGGATTTCGAAGGATTTTCCTTTAAGCTTCCGTCAGTCAAGGGTTATCAAAATGTTTTCCGTATTTTTTTTAAAAGCACAGTGATAACTGATCCTCCAGATCCCCTTCCCTTCATCTTACCCTCTAACATAATAATAATAATTAAGACATTTGTAAAGCGCCTAATGCAGAAGCCTCTAAGCGCATAGTACTTTTATGCCTTCCTCTTATTTCTAAAGAGTTCAAGTTCTTCCAAAGATGCACAATCTATCAACACATCTCCCATGGGTAGTCCTCCATATATGTACACCTGTGAAAATGATGACATTTATGGCAAAACTTAGGGCGATGGGGTTGGCGTTGTGGTATTTTTCCTTGCCTTCCACCTATAGGTCCATGGTTCGACTCCTGCCCGGGCACTATGTGGATTGGGTTTTCAGTTCCTACCTAATCGTGTGGGTTTTCCCTGGAATAATTCTCTGGGGTTTTCCTCCCACATCTAAAACTGAAATGCTTTTTTTTTAAATTTATTTATTTATTCATTTAATTTTATTTTTAAAAATTTGATAGCCAATAGCAGATGTCCGTCATTTATAGGTATCATTTAAAAACAAATAAATATATTTAAATATATGTATAACTTAATTCTTTGTCTCCTCTCCATGGGGGTTCTTGGCTAGCATAGTGGTTAAGTTTGCTTTTCTGAGAATCCTTGCCTTCACAACCAGAATTGATGAATGAAATTAAATGATCCAAAACCTCCCCAGAGAACTTCAATTAAAGGAGCATTACAGAATTGGTTTTTGCTAACAAAACAATTGCTGGCAGTGTAAGCACTTTATGTAATCCACCATATACATAAACTGACAAACCTGTAAAAGTTTGAGATCGATCGGCCACAAGAAAATAGTGAAAAACCGATTACACATTTGCATGAAATCATATAGATTCAACAAATGAATAAAACGCTCACTGAGCGATAAACTCCAATCGGAAAATTAGTTTATTAATTTCTCATCAAATATGGCATTTCAGACAGAAATATTTCAAGGGATGTTTTCTACTATCATCATCATTAGACCGTGTAAGTTTTATGTAAATCTGTGATCAAAAAGTATACTTTCCAAGTTTTTTTCTTACCAATTCTGTAATGTTCCTTTAATGTTAATAAAAAATACAGCTGAGGAAAGGATTGCCAGTGTACTTACATATCCTCTGTCCCTGTCGAGTGCTTGGATGGCATGATTGAGGCTAGCCCTCCCTAGATAATAGTCCTGACGATAGTCGTATCCTCGTAACAGCAGTACCAAGTTTCTAACATTGAGGTAATTGTCGTCGTCCAAGTGGCAAAACCACCTACAGAAAGAAGACAGTTACGGTCCTTTAAAAAGGCACTGGACACTTTTGGTAACTACTCAAAACAAAATGTAGCATAAAAAACTTACTGGTAACAAGCAATAGAGAGCTGTTGATAGTATAAAACATTGTGAGAAACGGCTCCCTCTGAAAGAGGTAATTTCTCACTCAAATAATAAAATACTTCTATAGCTGAAGCCTTTATTATTATTAAGTTTTATATGCATCTGAAAGCACACAAAGTAATGCAACAAGGGTGTTTTTTCTTTCATTATTCTCTTGCAAATTCGATGACCAATTGAGACCAAACTCTCAGGTTTGTTATTTTATGCAGATGTTCGGGATACACCAAGTGAGAATACTGGTCTTCACGATTACCAAACGTGTCCAGTGCCTTTAAGACGATGTCTCAACGAAGTTAAAATGTCTGTTTATTTTCTTTGAAAATTAAAAATAAAATCCACAAAGAAACAAGATAGAGTGAAGTTAAGATTCTATTCAAATTTATAACTTCCAAGGGAATAGTAATGTTTAGAGCACAAAATCATACCACGCATCAATCAACAATGCATTTCTCACCTCAAAAATAATAAATAAATAAAAAATAAAGAACAATAATAGAAAAGGAGTAGCTTTTTGTAAAGTCTTTATTAAAATACATCAGCTTTTAACCCTTAAGAGACCAAAGCTGCCGCAAACGGCTGCAAGATTTGACCTCTTCCGCTCAAAAAAAAGGTAACGGACCAAACTGACATTTTCAAATGTTTCCCATGTTAACATAGAATATGCAATTCCAACACAAAACTATATATTTCTATTTCTTAATAATCTTCCTGACATTTTCCTGATAATAAAGGAGCAAAAAGCTCATCAAGATTAGCAATGTCTGGGAGTTCGGTGATAAATTAGACAGAAAGGAGCAGTCTCGAAAGGGTTAACTTGTTTTTATTCTTGCCATTATTTGTGTCGGGGAGCATTTTGAAATCATGCCCACTGAATTATCATTAACAAATGTAGGGTGTCGTGGCCGAGTGGTTAAGAGTATCGAATTCAAGTTCTGGTGGTCGAGTCATCGAGGTGTGGGTTCGAATCCCGGTCGTGACACTTGTGTCCTTGAGCAAGATGCTTTACTATAATTGCTCCTCTCCACCCAGGGGTATAAATGGGTACCTGCGAGGGTAGAGGTTGATATTGTGTATGAAAAAAGCCTCTGGTGGCCATGGCAGCACGGGCTGTATACTCCCCAGGGAGCTGAAAAGATTACAGGAATGCTATTGGCCCAATGACCAGGGCACTAATGTAAAGCGCATTGATACGTTATTGTGAATGCGCTATATAAGAACTAGTTATTATTGTTATTATTATTATTATAATCGATCTGAGAAACTTGTTAAAATACATCTGACCATCAACAAAAACTTCATTAAATCCTCACCTTTTTCCTGATTTTAAAAATGTGTCGTACATAGAGGCCACTTTACAGCACAGGGCATTCCTGACAACACAAATGAAAAACAGTAAACTATCAGTAACACTTACATATTTATCAATCACTGCCATCATCAATAACCTCTGCAAATTCTGTGACAGAATTCCTATTCGACGGAATGCTTGACAGTCAGACCAAGTTATGAAAAACTGCAAACAAAATCTACAGCACAATTGAGCAGAAATTCCAAAGAATATAATTATCTCGCCTGTCACTGACAAACTCAATCCGATAAATGATTTATCATCCAGAAATTTAATTCCAAAAAAAAAATTTGCTTTAATTTATTTTTCATTGTTATATATATATGGAGGGATTATGTGATTTTGAGTGAATTATGATAAGCGGTTGAAATTGCGTTGTTTTGTTTACCAATAAAAATTTGACCTTGTGCTTTTTTATTTGCTCTGTTTTATTCATTCAATAAGCCATAAGTCATAAGTCATAAGCCACAAGCCATAAGCCACAAGCCATCAAGGCAATAGCGGGAAAAAGCAAACTCAGCACATCTGTTTTTATTTAAACAGTTTAATCCTCAGCACTACTGTATGCCAATCGATACCAAGCCAATTTGATTTTAATTAAATTTGACACGGCAACGTGTTGAATGAGATATGGAACTTCAAGATCAATCCTTGAAACTGTGAATTTGATATTGGCTGAATCAAAGGATCGTGTGAACATTCTATTGCTATTTTTTTTTTTATACTTTTGCTGTGAATTTGGTACTAGATGGATTATGTAAACGATTATGCTTATTTTTGTTTACATTTGTTGTGAATGTGGTATTTTGTACTGGATGTTTAGGGTTTGTTTTTTCTATATTTGTTGTAAAATAGAAATTGGTGACATGGATTTTGTAAATATGTATTGCTAGTTTTATTTACTTTTGTTGTTTATTTGATGAATAAAAGGACTATGTCAAGTTTTGTTGTTATTGTTGTCTACTTTGAAAAGCCTTTGTAACCGGAAAACTTTCAAAACACCCCGTTACAATTCATCCTCATTTTGGGGTTGCCATCTTGTTTTCTCTAATTCAAAAGAATGTAACTCAAAGTGAGGCAAGTAGGAAAATAGTCAGACCCCATTTTGGTCTCTTTAGAATCAGCCTTGATGTATGAAGACGTACACAGGGAACATGACAAAACTGTGGAAAGCATAAGATTTAAGCTACTGATTACAAGCTATTACGGAATACATTTTCATTTTTTCTGACATAAATTCTTGGCTTACCTTGAATGTTGAGATGAACAATTTGTGTTAATCAAGTGATCCCCTATAGACAGAAGGAAGAAACATTATACAAGTATTGACCCTCAATGCACTGGCGTTATGAACTGCTACTGCCTGCCCTTGGTCTGCCATTTTAGGAGTCAAATTGTATGTAAAGATATATGGGCCCAATTTCATAGACCTGCATAAGCACAAAAAGTAGCTAAGCACAAACAAATGATGCTTACCAGAATAAGGTTACCAGCCAAACTACCGTGCCACATTTACTAATATATGACTAATATCCTACTCATTTCTGCTTAGCAGACAAGTGTTAAGCAATATTTTCTGCTTAAGCAGCTCTATGAAATTGGGCATATACAACAAGTCTTATTATGAAGCAATCTTAATGTGAATCTAGGACACTTAAGAACTGAGATATGTTTGGCACACTGAGTTTTTCAAATAAATTTTGGCACCCTCAGTGTCTGAATCAAGCGTTCTTGACTACAGCTATTGGTCATTGACTTTTGGGTGTTCTGGCCATATTCACTGTTAAAGCAATTCACTTGGACCTGGGCCCCAATTTCATGGCTCTGCTTACCGTAAGCACAGAATTGGCGTTTACAGAAGCAGGGAATTCCGCGCTTACGTCAAGTGTATCTCATGGGTTAGCAGGGAGTTTTTGCCTGTCCACGTTACTAGGCAGTCTTCGCTTACACAGCTAGTGAAGAAATTTGGCGCTTGCACACTAGTGAGTGGAGAATGGCGATCGCAAGCCCAGAATTCTGCGGTAAGCAGAGCCATGAAATTAGGCCCTATTTTTGAGGCCCACATATTGATACATAGCAGTAGAGAATAAGCTGGGAAAAGGTCCTAGTTTCTAGCTGGCTGTTTGGCATAGGAAAGTACAAAGTTCTGTAGATAAGGATTGTTGAATTGAAGTTACAAACAAGTGTAAATATTTTTCCCCAGCCTGTTGTCTATAGGTTTGGATGGAGACATCTGGAAGGGTGGTGGGTGAGATGCAGAGTAAGGGCAGAGTGGTTAATGTTTTTATTTCTACCTACCTAACAGTTGCCGATAGTGTTGGTCATCTTTGTCCGTAAAGAAATATGTCTGCAAGAAAAAACAGGAAAAAAAAATATTTGTGAATGTAAAAAAAATTAATTTCAAGCATGAAAACAACATTGACGTCATCATCACGTTAGATTCCGGGTATTTTACAACTTTTGCCGTTAGAGGGCCTTGCGTGTGATGCAGGGCAAAGTTCTTCGATTTTTGTTCTCAATGTGCGTCATCGAACACCGATCGTTGAATAAATCGCAAAGATGTCAGAGCAAAAGAAGTTCTATAAAACTGATTCTCAAACCACGAATCCATGAAAATGGTTGTTGATGAAAATACCATTATTACGGACAGAAAAATTGGGCGATGTGATCGTCCAACCACGTAATTTTGCAAAAATCACTCCAACCCATGTGTGAAAGGTTTTTTTTTTTTTTTTTTTTTGACACTTCGGGAATAATATTCGCATACATAGCTGCAAACAGGCTAGTTACACTGTGACTGGGAGGAAGTCCCTCAAATCACACTCACCGGCAAAAACCAGTGCCATAAAATTATGAAATTTTGTATTTACAAGAATTATATTGATTAAAGGAACATTACATAATTGGTTTTTGCTAACAAAACAGTTGCTGGCAGTGTCAGCACTTTATGTAATCGACCATATACATAAACTGACAAACCTGTAGAAGTTTGAGGTCGATCGGCCATCTGGGTCACGAGAAAATAGTGAAAAACCGATTACACATTTGCATGAAATCATATAGGTTCAACAAATGAATAAAACGCTCACTGAGCGATAAACTCCAATCGGAAAATTAGTTTATTCATTTCTCATTAAATATGACATTTCAGACAGAAATATTTCAAGGGATGTTTTTTACTATCATCCTCATTAGACCGTGTAAGTTTTACGTAAATCTGTGATCAAAAGTATATTTTACAATTACCAATTCTGTAATGTTCCTTTAACATTGGTTAGTATGTTTTTGTTTTTTAATGATTCTGAGAGTTTGACATCTGACGTCTGATCTGGGAGACCGGGAGTTTAGGCTCAAGTCCGGGAGACTCCCGGAGACTCCCGGAGGAGGAAGATCCGGAAGGGTTGGAATCATCGTTTACGCCTCTTAAACTATGTATTATGTCAATGAATGAGCTGTGCATGTCACATGATCCCTTTGTTACAAAAAATGTACGAGCAGGAAACATCATCTGGCAAATAATAAATATGTTGGGAAGCAGGAAGTAATAGGGAGCCACTCCATAAACCATCCCATATAATTGACATCTGGTTTTGCTTTCGTCTGAGCACAGCAATCAGCAGGTTGGAGCACTTTTTTGTTAAGTGGAGTCAAGTTTCAGATTGACTCTTTTCTGTTAAAGTCTTTATTGAGGTATACTGTTTCGGGACCTCAGAAATGCAAGTGCGTGATTGAAAAAAAAAAAAATGGAAGATAAAAAACACCTTGCACACTAAATTTGGTACAGCTTTTTGTTTCGGCAGATTTCTTTGGCAATGAAAACCAAGGAAAGGAAGAAGTTGGGAGTTCGGCTTTTTAGAAGTTTCATAGGTGCTTCAGTTCAAAGTGCATGCTCGTTACATTTTTACAACGCGTAGGCTGAAACTGCATTATTTTGAATTCTATGACCTATTCTATGACACATTTATACCTCCTAAATATGTAATACGTCAGTAAACGCCTAATTCATGTGACATGATTCCTTTGTTACAGAACTGTATGACCAGGAAATATCATCTGACAAATAATGAATATGTGGGGGCTACTTGTTAGGGCTGACGTTAAATGGTTCTACTTGCCAATCTGTGTTATCTGCAGCCAACCATGGCAAAAAGCATCAGGACAAGCCCTTTCTCGCAATGATATTAAGAGCACTATAGGATCTTTAAAGGGCCATGTCACACAGGGCAGATTTTTTTCTGGCAACTTGGAGGCAACCAACTGCACGTACTGCATGCACAAGGAACACTTCCGCAGCACAAGAGACCTTCTTCTGGCTTTAACTCACTATCCCCGGGAAAAATAATGAGAAAACTGAAGCGTGAATGAATTTTCTTCTTGGAGATTGCCCGGAAGTGGTTGCCTGTAAATTGCCTGGTGTGACATGGCTTTTAACTTCACAGCACATGGGAATCTACACCCCAGAGTCCCAGCCATACCTTGAAGCAATCATTGCATGTCCTCCAAGAAGTGCCATGACCGGTACCCTGACACTCTGACAACACCAGAGTTTGAATTTGGTGCACTATACCACTTGAGTCCCCCAACCCCAGGCCCCCACCCCAGGCCCCCACTCCCACACCCCAATCATCAGAAAATGTAGACGATGCAAGTGTTGTGCATATTTAAACATTTTTTTTTTTTAAAGCTTTGGGTTCCCACGTACGTTACTTTAATGCATGAAAGGAACAAAATTGCGCACTTTAACGGCGCCCAATGTTTCCGAAAATACGCACGAGACTTGCACAGTCTATTGTCATTGTTGGGAGCTACATGTACCTATATCTAGACTTGTATTCAATTCAATGTAAAGGCCATGTTACACGAGGCAATTTACAGGCAACCAGTTCCTGGCAATCTCCAAGAGGAAACGTCATTCAAGTTTCAGTTTTCTTATTATTTTCCTGGGGATAGTGAGTTGCAGCTTATATTAGTTTATTTTCCTGTACCTATAGTGTGACAGTACACAATAATATTATTGATGGATTGTGGTGGATTCATGAAAATTCAGAGTGGAAAAAAAAACCTTTTAAAAACTAGGACTTAAAGGGGCACTCCATAATGGGCGTTTTTAGCTATAAAAAAACATTTGTTTTGAAATGAATATGGTCAGAAAGAAAATTAAAAAGTAGAATATCATGATTCATATAAATATCTCTCGAAATTGTGTGGTTTTTGAGTAATGTTCCACAAAATGTTCCGCTGGTTGTATTTCAAGAGGCAAAATTATGTTTTTTTTTAAATCACTACTCACTATAATTACAACACAATTTAGATGTTTTTTGTGCATGGACAACTCTTAAAAAGGACAAGGAGCAATTCCAACCAAGAAAATTTTAAAGAGATTTGAAGGCAGTGTGCCACTTTAAGGCAGTGTACCCCTTTAAGGCATGAGTATCCCCTGGTGACTGTAAAACTGACTGTTTAAGTCTGGATGAAACCCACCGCACAACAATATTTACACTTTTTTATACAGGTTCAATAAGAAAAAATACCCAGCTTTATTTTCACAATTCCATCAGGTGACCTTATAAAGCTATCCATTCACACCTTTTCATCACGGCACTTCAAACACTCTCTCTGTTTTTTGTTGTGTGAAAACTGGAAACCCTTTGATGTGAAATCCCCTGACCAGGTTGAATAGACCTTTTTTGTGTGTCCAAAGAATAAATACACAAGGACTTCAGGTGTGTTTCTTGTGTCAGAGACCCCAGGTAAAAAACTGTGCCACTCCAGTTTTGTAGAGGGGTCTTTTCAAAGCTGAGGAAAGACGGCCAAGGATATGAGACCTGTTCTCGAAACGATTTTCAATGTTCTTGCAAGTCATGTACCGTGGTTAAATGCCGGAGTGATGCCATACTGACAAGAAAGATGAGACCCAGAGGCTTGAGAGAAATTTTACTATTTATTGTATCCTTTAAAAATTATTTGGGGTTGAACAAAGAAAAATTGACTAGAGCGGGATTTGAACCAACGACCTCCGGATTAACGTACCGGTGCTCTACCAACTGAGCTATCTAGCCCTATGTTGGCGGTCTCCCTATTTTGTCAATATCTTTGTTCGGGGTGCCAGTCTGAAGCCATGCAACCGTTAACTGCCGTGTAGCCAGGGATCACACCCAAGTTTACGATACAACCTGGGAAGCAGCAGCCACAGGATCACCTTGAGGGGATGCGACTTTTTAAATTTAAATGCTAAATAATGAACCACAAGGGAAACTTACTGGGTAAATTTCAAATGGTTTGGGGTTGAACAAAGAAAAACCCGAGAGGCTTTCTACTTCGGGCTCGATAGTTCATCTTGTGAAATGTCCCTCCTATGCTATATTTTCATCCTGGTATAGTGGAACACTGTTTCTACATACACTCGATCGGCAAGCATGTGGCACCCTTATTTCAGCTGACCGATTTCCCACCCCCAAATAAAAATAATACATTGACCAACAAAAAACAGTTGAAAGGCATGGTAGAGTAAAATAAAGTGCAAAAACCTCTGAAATGTCCCAGATTTGCACTAGGGGGAACATCTAATATCATTCTTTTTCCTGGGGCCCTAAAGGCTTTACCCTAGGGTGTACACTAGTTTGTTTCATATAGTTCCTAGAAGCCCCATTTTACACTATAATTTCATCCTGGCTAGAATGACGTTTCTTCAATTTCGGCAAACGTGCGGGCGGAACACTCTTTCGGTAAAATCAATGTTGTCTAGCCGGACAAGAATCAAACTTGTTCACGTGTAGGCCTGTACATATGTACATGTACATACTCAAAGCAATGGAACATGTGGGTCTTGGCACAAGTAGATGTTTTGGTCAACATTTAAAAATTGTAGGTATTGCTCCCCCTCCTCCCCCCACCCCCTTAAAAAATCCTTGAACCACGCCTGGAGACAGTGACATTTAAGTTCATCTTCAGCCCCTTTGGCTTTAATTGGTATGCAATGATAAAGAAATCTTCCCTGACTGTATTGAAGTTCAAACTCTCTGTTTTGCAGGTTGCACTTTATTACCATGCAGGTATTTTTTTGTCTGCAGTGTTTTATTACCCAACAGTGTAGTTTACGATGTAAATAAACCTGATCGTTGTTCCGAGTTTCACTTACAGCTTAATAAAAAAACACTTTAAAGGTATTATACAGATTGGCAGAGTTTTTAAAAAATAGTTCCAGACAGTGTTCATGTTTTGTGTGATCAACCACGTACATAAATAACAAACCTGTGAGAATTTTGACTTAATCCGTTGTGTGAGTCAGGAGAAAATACTGAAAAACCATGCATAATTTTCAGGATGTAAACTCATTGTCCTTAATTTTTGAAATCATTTTTTTAAGGTTTTCAGATACAGTTAAAGTTTTCTCGAATATGACTTCATTTCAGAGTGAAATATTTCACCGAAAAAATGATTCACATGAACTTCATAATCAGTTAGCTTTCAGAATAAATTAAACAATTATGTTTTTATCCTTTCCAATCCTGTATAAGACCTTTAAAAGCAACATAATGTTGCACTTTTAACGTCATTATGTCAACTCTGAAAGGAAGAACATTGACAATGACATTTCTGCACGTCCGGAAGACATTTTCCCAAACCATTGTTGTGGGAGTTGTTGCTATTTGGCACTTGGCAGCACAACAAATGTTTATTGCATATTTGATTGTCGGCCTTCACAGTCTGCAAGTGTAAAAGGGAAATAAAATTACCAAAACACTTCTGAAAAAAAATTTTTTGGAATGACAAATATTTACACAAATAAATCAAAGGAAAAAAAACTGTGCGAGCTTTGATTCTATGGACACAAATAAATCCACAAACATAAACAAAGACTATCATGAGCTGACATCTCTGAGAGCCAGAGATCTTTGGAGCTGAATATACAAATATTGAAGAAGACAAGATAACAGATGGTCTGTGATTCAGGGATAAACCAGGGCAGGTATGAAAAACTTTATCTGGCTAAAGTCCAAGGTCATGAAAGAAAACAATGGAGCAAAAAGTTGAGGTGGCTTTGATTTTGTTTTTCAAAACTTCCAATAGAAAGATTATGCAAGCCCACTTGGGCATTCACTCCCACCATGAATGTGTAAAATTACATACTCATATACCAAATTGCAAAGTCCCAGCAGCGTTCTCCCATAACAGTGGTCCGCTGGCCAAATGCCAGTTCAACCTCAGAGGACCAGTCAAATTTCACTCCAAGTGGTCCGGCTGGCTAGTTCAGTTTGAAAAGCATCCCTTTTTCTTTTTAAGTATGGACCAGTGAAAAAGGTGATTGATTAGTGAAATGGCAAGCAAACTGGTCCTGCCGGCTATTCACCGGAAAAGTTAAGGGCAAACCCTGCCCAGATAGGTGTTCCTCTAGTTTGTTTGATTAAAATACTCAAGCCCCAACCTGATCTAGCTTAGCAAACAAATATCCTGCCAAGTATGAACGGGAAAATGTACTTCCCACCTAAACAAAATTATTTGGTGTGGTGTACTTGCAAGCCCACTCTCTAGTTGTGCATAGCTCATTTGCTAACAAAAGCCATCTCCACTAAAGCTACTAAGTCCATTTTTCGGCCTCAATAGAAAAACAGAACTATGAAAAGAAAACAAAAAAAATTACGGTGAAGCAAAAGCTCAACTAAACAAACAGCTTTGTGAAATAGAGCCCTGGATTTCATTTCATCTCAAGTACCGCAGCAAATAGTTGTTGCCCTACACCTGTGCAGACATCTTTGAAATCCCTGGACTGGAATTTAAAGGGAGGCTCGTATAGCTGTAATGCTGATTTATGGGCACAATTGTCAAAATACACGCCAAGTCACCTGTGAACAGTTTCAGCTGAATAACAGTGTCTACTTGTTGTGAAAACCGCAAAATACTTTCTTGGTATTTTCATCAACGACGTCAAACCCATCCACGTTAAAGGAACATTACAGAATTGGTAATTGTAAAATATACTTTTGATCACAGATTTACATAAAACTTACACGGTCTAATGATGATGATAGTAGAAAACATCCCTTGAAATATTTCTGTCTGAAATGCCATATTTGATGAGAAATGAATAAACTAATTTTCCGATTGGAGTTTATCGCTCAGTGAGCGTTTTATTCATTTGTTGAACCTATATGATTTCATGCAAAATGTGTAATCGGTTTTTCACTATTTTCTCGTGACCCAGATGGCCGATCGATCTCAAACTTCTACAGGTTTGTCAGTTTATGTATATGATGGATTACATAAAGTGCTTACACTGCCAGCAACTGTTTTGTTAGCAAAAACCAATTCTGTAATGTTCCTTTAATCGAGGGTACCAACCGCATCTCTGGCTGCAGTATTCACAAACAGACGCCACAGAAATTCAAGTCTCCAAAATTTACCTTGCCTTGAGTTTTGGAGATTCAAATTTGTTGACATACTTTTATTGATTTCAAAATCAGTGTGGGCATTTTAGACAAAATATTTTCACCGGATGCTTACCACCATTACTATCTTTATAAAGAGTAAGCGTTCAGATAAAAATTACACCATTCCCCCCCCCTCCCCGGGTCATTACCAAAGTATGACCCTACCTTTAAATACAAACTCAAAACCCCCCACCAGTTACCCCCCCCCCCAATTGGTAGGCATGTCCTGCTCCCACTGTACAAACAAACCCGCCCGCCATTTGTTTGGACTGACAACAGTCTAGGTTTTTTTTCTTTCTATTGTGCCTGGTGACATGACAACCAGTGTTTTCCTGTCATTGAGGGTATGTTGACATAATAACCACTCCAGCTGGGGTGGGGGGGAGGGGGGTCAGAACTGTATACGATGGTCAAGTTCAAGACCTTATGGGTTCAGATTACTGTTTTATGAGCTTGTTGTTGAGACGAGGTAATGCTGGTACAACATTTAAGGCAAAGTATTGGATTGGGTCTTGGGGGGGGGGGGGGACACATGAAAGTTTCTATCTAGAAAAGGTAAAGTTATAATAAGTTATGATTATAAATTTCATACCACTTCCAAATCCCCTTCAGTCTCTAATACCCACACCGTCAAGGAAATGTTTATTTTTATTACTGCATTCGAAATAAGCGTGATTGTGAGCCTCTACCAAATCCGCACAGGATGTAAACCGCTTTGCGCTGTTTTCACAAGGCGTGGCCAAAGAAAACTGGAGGAGGGAGGGCGAATTTACTCCTCAAAGAAACAACAACGTACTTCGACTTTAAAGACGTCGTATTAGCTTTGGTTTTTGAAAGAGAAAAAATTGTTCAAAGTATATAGATTTAAAAAAAAAAACATACTTAAAATAGCATTAGCAATTATTTTTGCAAATGTTTTTTTTTTATATTCTCAAAAATTGCAGAAAAAAAAATTGATGGTACAGTATTCCATTTGCAATCAATTCAATCCTCTAGTTTAAAAAAAAAATCAAACTATAAAAATAATTTGATACACCTTTTAGCTTTCTCCCATAAGTCGTCTGCCGGCCACTTGAGGACAAGTCAAAATTTCTCTCCAAGTAGTGAAAAAGCTGGCGGACTATTGAAATGACGAGCTAACTTGAGATTTTTCAAAAAGTTGTGTCCCGCTGGCTAGCCATTGAAATAAGTTTTAGAAGGGCACACCTCGCACTGCATTTTGAAAGAGTACATTAATCCGCCAATCTTCAATAAACATCACCAGAGAGTTGATTCAATATTGGATTTTGCGAGAGCTTAAGTCTTCTGGTTTTTCAAGAGAGGTTTATTTCCTGAGTCTTTGGAGAAGGCGTTGTATTTACAATGGCCTGGGTCTGACTGTTCAATATCACCCACAGCAATTTGGGAAAGATACAAACTTTTCAAGCCTGCAGACTGCTTAAAACTCTGTTACGGGTAAATTGTAAAATGTTACCCCACAAAAGAGTAACATTTTACCCAGGTTTGTTTGCAAAGAGGCCATGTGTTGGGTGTAAAGTTACCCAGCGATTTAAAGGGTTTGCACAACAAATGTTCACAGATTTGCACATATAAACTTACATGGTATAAAGATGATGATGGTGGAAAACTTCCCTTGAAAATATTTTGTCTTGAAATGCTATCGTTTTTAGGAAATGAGTAAAAACAACTCCAGGAATGAAAAGGACCTGAGGCGTCCAACCCCAACCTCATTTAGTGCTCAGTATGTGGCATGGTGTACCCCCTATTAAGTCTCCGTTGTGTTTTTAGGGGTGCATTTCTGTACAAGAGGAAAAAAGTGTGTTAAAGTAGGGAACATTTAATGGGGGGGGGGGGGGGGAAGAGAACAGCTACCTCTGCCACATATTGGGCATGGTATACCCAACCTAGAAGACTTTAGTCCCTGCATGGACAAAGAGGATAGAGGAAGAGGTTGGTGGCTACAAAAATTTTGTTCTTCTTTTTCTGCACATTGACAGAAGCCAGATTTTAGAGGATGCGCAAGGTTATAGGAAACACTTCATGAGGTCAGACTGTTAAGAAAATTGCAGGAAGTGAAAAAAAAATTGTCTCGTATTGTGCCCATATGACAAAAGGACAGTTTTTCAGAGGTAATCCATGGCTATGTTAATTACATTCTTATTTCTATCTTCACCACATTTCTCATATTGCCACAAGGTTAAGAAATCCCTGGACACTTATTATGGGAGTCCTTCATCACCAGGAAGTAGAATTAAGTCTCCGAGTAGGCATTGATGAAGTGGCAAAGGGTATTAAAGGGTTGGTAAGATTGCAAATAAAACAATTTCCACAGACTTGCACTAAACATACAAGGTATCAGACTGGCCATGGTGGAAAACTTCCCTTTAAATATTATTGCTTGAAATGCTGCAGTTTTTGAGAAATGAGTAAAACAATTAGTTTTGAGCTTGCAGTCCAAAACCCAAATGTTTGAGAACAGTGAAAACAAATGAAGTTTTTTAAAAACTGTTTTCTTGTGACTCTATAAATAACCAATTGAGCTTATACTTTTGTTGGTTTGTAATTTCATGTAAATACATGTACGTTGGGTCACATAAAGGAAATTGGACAGTATGACATCCGCTGGTTTGTCTGGCCACCTGGGTCGTCTGGCCAGCTGTGACCCGATTGCAACAAGGTGGCTGTCGGACACGGACCTTGACATTTGACATTTGATTCTGGTGATGAATACCGAGAGAGAGAGAGAGAGAGAGAGAGAGAGAGAGAGAGAGAGAGAGAGAGAAGAGAGAGAGGAGAGAGAGAGAGAGAGAGAGAGAGAGAGAGAGAGAGAGAGAGAGAGAGGAGAAGGAGAGAGAGAGAGAGAGAGGAAAAAACAGAAGTACTGATACTCGGCCCAGTTTCATGGCTCTGCTTACCGCTGAATTCTGTGCTTGCGATCACCATTCTTCGCTTACTGTTCAAGCGCCAAATTTCTGTGCTAGCTGGACAAGCGAAGGATGCCTACTAAAGTGGAATAGGCACGCACAAGCAAAAATTCCCGCTAAAATTGAAATACCTTGACTAAACCGCGGAATTCCTACTTCCGTAAGCGTTGAATCTTTGATTACAGTAAGCATGAGCCATGAAATTTGCCCCCCCCCCCTCTTTGACCAACATCACCAGGCAGCATTAAAAAATGAAATCCACTCTACTGGAAACCGAAATCAATGAAGATAGTGTTCAAACAAAACGCATGTGTTCAATCATAGCCAGACTTTTTATTGTCACAATGAAGGAAGCTCTGTGACATAATCAACAGGTTGTGACTTCCTTTTTATTAATTCCTTCCTGACCAGACAAAACACTTGACCTCCTTTGCATGCTATTATAGTTTTTTCTTTTCTCCACCCACAAGGAAAGTGTTTATTTTTATTCCTAGATTTTATAAAAAGATTTTTTTTCCTTTTTTTCTTTTAGTTTTTCTAAATGACCAAGACTAGATTTTAATAAAAGTTGCGCAAGCAAAATCTGAAAATTTGCTGAGCACCAAATATATTTCTAAACAAAAATAGGTCAGCTGGTACAATCCTCCAATCAAATGACAAGAATCTACCCGAGTGTCATCTAAAAATACATATTTGATGAAATACGATCAAAATGCTGAATAATGAAACATTAGTTATAAGGCCTGTTAAGTACCCTTTACTCATAACGTTCCTTTAAACAACATCATAAACAAAGAACAAAATTCTTCTGGACTAAATTACACAGCAGGGATTACCCCTAAAGCTAGCCAGGCATAGAATGTCTTGTAACATATTCTGCAGTTAGTTAAAAAAGCAAAAGTTTAAATTGCCTGGCTACTAAAAAAAAAATGTGCGTTAAACATTAAGTTCTTTTCAGAATTTGTGTTTGTGAATGTAAAGTTCACCAATAAACCCCTACTGCTATTGATTTGTTATGACAGTACTGTTAACAATCTGGGTTATCAAAGCTTCCTGAGGGTGCCGGCAAGTAAATTGCCTGGCTACTAACAAAAATTACATTTTATTTTCTTTTAATTCCTTGCTCTATGGTTACATTTACCAATAAACCCATTTGAAGTCACTACCACTGATACATTACGACAGAATGTGATTAAAATCTGGGTTATTAAAACTTCACGAGGGTGAAGGAAAGTAAAAAAAGCGCAGCCTACGAGCTCCAGGCCTGCAGAAAGATTAATTTCACTTTTACCATGTCTCTGATTTCAAGACTACAGATGTTTTTCATTCCCCTTTCTATTTGTAACTTTGCTTCCTCACACCTTGAATGTCATGTTTAGCTCTTTGTAATGGGAAACTTCCACATAACATATTTAAAAAAAAAAAACTGGTATAGTCATCTTGTCTTACTTCCACTTTAATCAACAAAATCCAAAATGAACTGAAAGTAAAAATCATCTTACATTTTTAGTATTATAATTTCATTGAATACAGTTTAGTTGTTACTGCTAAAATGAAAATAAATGGTGGCATCTTAATAATAAAATCTACTTGAAGACCAGGTGGGATTTGTGTCGAAAGTCCTGACAAATTAGTAGGTCTGAATTACAGGTTAAGTTACAACATGGTTATGGCCGAGCCATCTAACTAAGCCGGACTCCAGATCTTGTGGCTAAGTCATCTTGTTTGTGGGTTCACATCCCGTTCCTGACACTTGTGTCCTTGAGGAAGACACTTAACTATAATTGCTTCTCTTCACCTGGGAGTAAATGGAAATGGGTACCTGTGAGGGCAGAGACGTTTCATGTGATTGTTTTAGCTTGGGTGCGCTACATATTTGGCATGCACAGGTTGTAATACTCCCAAGGGAGCTGAGATGGTTTAAGGAATGAAATAAACGGCCCAGTGATCATAATAATATATAATAATAATAATAACTAGTTCTTATATAGCGCATTTCACAATAACGTATCAATGCGCTTTACATTAGTGCCCTGGTCATTGGGCCAATAGCATTCCTGTAATCTTTCTCAGCTCCCTGGGGAGTATAAAGCCCCGTGCTGCCGTGGCGCACAGAAGGCTTTTTCATACACAATATCAACCTCTACCCTCGCAGGAACCCATTATACCCCTGGGTGGAGAGGAGGAATTAAAGTAAAGCATCTTGCTCAAGGACACAAGTGTCACGACCGGGATTTGAACCCACACCCGATGACTCGACCACCAGAACTTGAATCCGATGCTCTTAACCACTCGGCCACGACACCCTATCATGGTAATGTCCATGCACCATCAGCATCAGAATTGGTGGTTACAGGCTCTATAAAAGTCCATTATCATTATTACTATTAAGTCAAGCCTGCCCCACCGGAAAATAAGTTGAACAGAAAAGCAATGAGACAGGTCTTGCCTCTTCTACTTTGTACTTTTCCTTGTGCCATAGAGACAGAATCCACTGGCATTATACTGGAAAGCTATAGAACCATGGTGGAAACAACACACGTGGCCAGAAAACAACATGAAACCAATCTGAAGTGTGCGTGTTTATTAAAGGTGCGCCCAAATTTAGAAAATCTAGTAATCTCTCTCCAGACTTCCCATACTATCTCAGCGTGAACCTATTTTCTGGAATTATCCAGTCTGGATAACTGCTAATCATGTCAACCGAACGTAAATGCTCCACTGAAAGGAAACCGAACCGCAGGAGTTAAAAAAGGGTCGTCGCCACCTCGCACCTCGCGCACAATGCCCCGACAATGCGGCATGCAGTGGGGAGTCAATCAAAATCCATGCTCAAGTTCACCACAAACGGCGTACATGTTATACACGGCGTACGACACATGCTTATAACAACGATGTGAATGGTACACCTTTTTGGTAACAAAGATTCGTGAGTGCATGTTTTTTTTGTTTTTTTGGTCAATTGTAGAAGAGTCTCAGTCTTGTATAGGTCTTGAAACATCAGCCATGTGTGACAAATTCAGCTTTGAAAATGTTTTGAAGAAAACAACAAATGAGTGTACTTATAAACAGGTCACAAAACCAGCCATCAATACACTTTTGTAAGAGAGGTTTGCGGTAACACCATGTTAAAATCTCTTTTGAGTATAGTGTTGGTTTTGAAAAGAACCGGTGGATCAAATGACTCAATGTTTCGATCAGTATGCTCCGATCGCCTTCAGGAGAAGAGATTTTTAGCATGGTGTTACCGCAAACCTAGTTATACTTCCACCATGCAAAGTTTCAAATCCTAAGTATTACACTTATGATTAATTCATGTGATAATTGCATCGTGGATATTATCATTTTGTTTTTTTTACCCTGCGCCGAATCCGATGTGTGATAAGCACTGTTTACTCAGCACCCTCCTGGCGGGGGTCTCGGGGTCGAGTCCCACCAGAGTAGTATGCCTGTGGATTTAATTTCCCACAGGGCTCGGGGAAAGCACCGAGCAAGCAGTGCTTATCACACATCAGACATTATGATGTCTAGGTTTGCTTTTTCAAAGACTCTCCTTAAAGGAAGGATACACTTTTGGTAATTGTCTAAGACAATTGGTGTATCCCAACATGTGCATAAAATAACAGACCCGTGAAAATTTGGGCTCAATTGGTCATCAAAGTTGCAAGAAAATAATGAAAGAAAAAACACCCTTACTGTTGCTTAGAATTGTGTGCTTTCAGATGCCTTTTCAGATTCAAATACTTTAGTACGAAATTACCTCTTTCTCAAAAACTACATCACTTCAGAGGGAGTCGTTTCTCACAATGTTTTATACTACATCTCAGCAGCTCTCAGGAGCTCTTTACCAAGTAAGTTTTTATGATAAAGTATTTCTTGATTAATTACCAAAAGTATCCACTGCCTTTAATGTCTCAGTGTTGTCTTTTTTCTGCTTCGTTAGGCCTTTGTAGTAGTTCAGTGATTAGTATGATCTTTTGTGCTGTTTTTGTATGCTATGCCCTTTCTTGCCCTAATATTTTTCTGGGATTTGGGAGACATACGCCTTTTGGCGACAGCTAAATTTTTAACTTTTATGCTCTCCTGGGCATACCACTGCTGTTTAACGAAAGTTTTTAATGAATTTTTAATGTTTGTACATGTACTTGCGAATGTTTTGCCCGATTAAACATTATTACAGTTATTACATCTGTGTTAGGTAAAAAACAACAAAATAACATCCTTTTTTATCCGTGTGTTCTTGTGTTTGAAATATCTGCCCTAAAATGGCAGGGTGAGGTGGGGGGAGGGGGGTGGTGGTCACAGTCCCACTCAAGTAGTATATGGATTTTTTTCTGCAGTAATCAGGATAGCACTAAGTATACAATGCTTAAAGGCACTGAACACTATTGGTAATTACTCAAAATAATTGTTAGCAAAAAACCTTACTTGGTAACGAGCAATGGAGAGCTGTTGATTTAATAAAACATTGTGAGAAACGGCTCCCTCTGAAGTAACGTAGTTTTTGAGAAAGAAGTAATTTCTCAGTAAAACATTTGAATTGATTTTGAGACCTCAGGCGTGAGGTCTCGAAATCAAGCATCTGAAAGCACACAACTTCGTGTGACAAGGGTGTTTGTTCTTCCATAATTATCTCGCACGACGACTTCGACGACCAATTGAGTTCAAATTTTCACAGGTTTGTTATTTTGTGCATATGTTGAGATACACGAAGTGAGAAGACTGGTCTTTGACAATTACCAAAGGTGTCCAGTGTCTTTAAAACACATCGGTGTCTGATAAATAAAAAAACACGTAGCCTAAGTTTGCTATGTTTTTGTTTTTATCCAGCATCTTGCATTTGAAATGTCACTGTTGAAGATGACTGAGCCAGTAGATTTGACCTCCAGATGCCCTCTGTTAGAAAGGATGACCCTAACCAGTGATCCATTTCTTCAATTCACTGATACAACTGACTGGTGTCAATCATCCTCTGAGAGATTCATTGGACCATGTAGAAATTGTCCACTTTGGCTGTGGCTATAGATCAATTCACAGACCTTTATCGTGCTGCTGGGTTCCTTAAAGGAACATTACAAGTTGGTAAGAAAAAAACTTGTAAAATATAGTTTTTTGATCACAGATTTACATAAAACTTACACGGTCTAATGATGATGATAGTAGAAAACAACCCTTGAAATATTTCTGTCTGAAATGCCATATTTGATGAGAAATTAATGAACTAATTTTCCGATTAGAGTTTATCGCTCAGTTAGCGTTTTATTCACTTGTTGAATCTATATGATTTCATCGGTAATCGGTTTTTCACTATTTTCTCGTGACCCAGATGGCAGATCGATCTCAAACTTCTACAGGTTTGTCAGTTTATGTATATGGTGGATTACATAAAGTGCTTACACTGCCAGCAACTGTTTTGTTAGCAAAAACCAATTCTGTAAAGTTCCTTTAAGTGCAATAGTGATAATTAATACTGGTTCTCATTTTACCAAAAAAAGGGCCAGACTACTTTGTCCTTCCAGCCTCGGTTTGGTTACATTGATTTGAATGGGTGAAAAAACAAGCTGGCACTAGGGGTGTACCATATGGGCTCAGTTTCATAGAGCTGCTTAAGCACAAACATTTTGCAGTTTGCCTGCTTTTTGCGTCAAAGCTGATATATGTCAGTCATTTCATTGTTCAAAGGCATTTCTTAAGATTGAAACTGACCATTCTGAGTAGACCTTCAGACTTTGAATAATATTTGTGAAAGGCAAGTCGATGAACTATTTTGTTTACACGTAAATCCTCAAAGAAAATGAGATCAATGTATTTTCCTATAAGGGCTTCTGGCAATCATTGGAGCCAGACGGTATGAAATGATTGTGAACGCGGCTTCGGCCTACTGCGGAATTATATTACAATTACAACCAGAGAATTGCTTTAGAAAAGCTGCTGTTAGCCACAGTCAAAGCCACAGTCAAAGCCACAACCATATTCACAGCTAAAGCCACAGTTAAAGCCACAGCCAAAGCCACAGCCAAAGCCACAGCTACAGCCAATGCCACAGCCACAGTCAAAACCAAAGTCACTTGGTTCAAACTAAGTCTTTATGAAATGTAACTCATTAGATTGCAATAATTCATTATAAGTGGTGGTCCATTTTCCACATAGAATCAAACAGCCAAATGCCAAAGATTCTGCTTTGTTAAAAGAAAAAAAAAACTACCACAACAGCGCACCACAATAATCAGATAAAAACAATGAATTCCCCAGAGGTTCAATTCAGCCAGACAATTTGAAACATAAAAATATAAAGTACACGGGCATCAAGCAGCTCAAATTTATTGGGCAATAAACATTTTGATATATGCTCATTCACATCTGAAAAAGCAGTCAAGATAGCATGTTATTTACATCCATACGGCAAGCCCGTATGGTACCTGCTCTCCCTCCCCTGCTTTTTGACCTGAACTATCAACTATGTAACCCCTGGTTGATGTAAATTAACCGGTAAACGATAGCCCCTCTTGATTGCAAGGGGGGAGATGATGCACTATCAAGAAATTTCCCTCATTCCATCTGTGAATCGCTGTCGATAACGCTTTTGATAATTTTTTGGTGACTCACTGTAGTATATAATGGATGACAGCGGGGCCTGGAGCAGAAATTCCTTTGTTGAAGTACATTTGTACATATGCATCTTTACTTGGATGGGTAGTGGGTTTGGTGGGTGGAGTTATGAGGGTAGGGAGGGAGGGGGTGGAGCTAAAGGAGAGAGCCCGGTGAATTTACTCTCCTTTGTTCTTTGAATAGATTCATCTATTTCTCAAAACTTCTCCATCGACTCTCCCGAACGTCCCGTTCACTCTTACTACAAATTTAAAGACAAAGGACAGGATGGACAGCTATCAGTGATTATAAAGAATTATTTCCATCTGAAAATACTGCCAAAGTCGAGGAAATAGCGTTTGAAGGACACCCACAAATCATCAGTGCTTATTTTGTTTGCCTCAATAGTAATAAGTCAGACATGAGTGTGCACAAAATCCTTTTCCACCATTTTTCATTGTTTTCACATAAACTTGACCGCCGAATTGGATGAAGTTTTCTTAAGTTGAATTAAAGATGTGTTTGTAGAAAACCAAACGATGAAAATGAATTTAATCTTCCAAAAGAACAGATGCAATACTTTCCCTTCGATCTTCTATTCCACTTCGGATTCTTAACCAATTTTGCAATTTGGGTACAATTACTGCCTCCACAGATTGTCATACTTTATTCATATTTGTGTTTCAAAAAATTGTAAATGAACGCATAATTTGACATAGATTGTTATATGTCTTATTGTTTGGCAGTTGCAGGTGACCAGTTGCAGTTGTGCTGATGTGACCGTAGCCAGAAGGGTTACATAACAATTCAGCAATGCATGACAGGACTGAGTCAGTCATGTTTCTGAATCCAAAGTGTGTGTTTCTGTTTGGTCATTGAGTGTCGTACCCCCCCCCCTTCAGGCTTCAGTGACGAGGCTCAACCCCTTCCGCTGACAACGTCTTTGGTAACTATACCTCCATGCTATAACTATGGGACGACAGTAAGTTTAACCCTTGGCTGCGATCACAACAGTTGATTTGAATTCTATTCACACAACCCACAGAAATAAGGCAACATTTTATGTATGCTGAAAAAGTTAAGAATTCTTTAAGATATTAATGTGCAAACAAAAAAGTAGCGTATTAACAACAAAAGAACTTAAACACAACAAAATGAATTGTACAACTCAAGCCACAACACAAAACACATCCGGGGGGAAAAAAGGGAACTAGTAACTTATATAAGAGGTTCGTTGTTAAAAATGTTGATAAAAAATTAAAATGGACTGTTTTCCAAAAAGTAGTTTTAGTAGCAATCTGTGAGATTTTGTTGCTATTTCTTAGGCATCAACCATGGCACGCAAGTCTTGCACGATGCAAAAGGGAAATACACACCTATGTTTGGACACCCCTTTGTTCCCACATCCCTAGTGTATTTTCCTAATCCTAACCCTAACCCTAACCCTATAGCATGTACACAGTAGATCACATGGGGTTATTGGAACATAGGGTTGTCAGAACATACAGCAGTCACTGGCCAAGCGAGCTGAGTTCACATACTACTAACAGTTGGGAGCGAATTTTAGACAATGTGCAAATTTATAGGCTTATCTTTCAAGTTTGCAGACTTGAAGCTCCTCAATGTATGAGTCGATGTTGTATCCAAGAATTATCTTACAACGCCTTTTATTTTGATGTTTTCAAAATCACTGGATCATTTATGGGTACTTGTAATTTGAAACAGTTTCTTAGTATTTTTGTTCTTCTAAATGTTGGGGACAATTTAACATTTAAATTTTTCAAAGCTTATAGGTCCATTTGAGGCTCATCGTCGGTAGAGAGCAGCCCTTCAACCTCCTCTTCAAATCCTTCATATTTGAATGCATAGCTGTATTTTCGTAATGGCTTTGTTTTTCACAGTATGACGATTGTTTTTATGAAGTGAAACTTTTCAGAGCTTTCGGTTCCAGTTGAAAGCCATTGTCAGTACAGAGGACAAGTTCAAACACTTCTTCAAATCCTTCATATTTGAAAGCATAGCCTAATTAGCTGTGTTTTCGTAGCTGTGTTTTTGTAATCGCTTTTTATTACAGCATGACGATTGTTGTAAGTGTTTTTATGAAGTGAAACTTTTCAGAGCTTTCGGTTCCAATTGTAAGCCATTGTCAGTACAGAAGTTCAACCTCTTCTTCAAATCCCTCATACTTGAGTGCATACCTGTTTTTGTTATAGATTTTTTTGGTGACAGTATGACGATTGCTGTAGATGTTTTTATGATGTAAAACTTTTCAGAGCTTTCGGTTCCAGTTGAAATCCATTGTCAGTACAGAGGACCAGTTCAAACTTTTTTTTAAAGTCCGTCGTCGTTGTATGTGACTGGACTCCATTGAGGAACGCAAACAATGAAGCTAAAATGACTGATACCTGACGGTGAAGCTTTGATCTAATAGGGGTACATAACTCACTGATTTAGAGCTACTTATAGGCACAGGAAGTCACACAGAATACACACACCCTGCGGGTAACATCCAACCCTTTACATAATAGACATTTTCAATGCATAATATTTGGGGTCTCCTGCAGAGTCCTTTGGCCTCCAGGCAGCAATCATATACCGAGTAATACAATCAAATTATGGAATACTTGTGGCATGGCACAGGGGGAGGGGGGGGGGTGTCAATTACTTGTTCTTGGATATCAAAGGCTGTTTTTCAGGCTCTGAAAAAATTATTGTAGATTCCCTGCCGGGAAAACAAAATCCAGGGTAGTCTTAGGATAACATATTTCCAGGATGATAAATGTGTCAATCATAAGCATAAGAAATGGTTTGTATGAAAATACAATTGCCATTTTTCCCCACAAACTGTTCACACTTCAGTTGTGCTCCATACCCGACCTCGAAATTTAACAAACACCTCTTTGTAAGGACACCCCCATACCATACCTTTGGGTATAGACCTACCCGCTCTCGGGTATTATCAAGAAACCACAACCAAGCATCACCACAAGTTTGTCTCTCAGCGATGGCAGAAAGGGGCAAAACAGAAGATTAACAAATTTGCAGTGGATTATGCACTGCTCACCTAACACATGAGTTTAAGTTCTTCCCCTTCTCTACCCCCCCCCTCCACCCCAAGTGTCCCAACTGATTGAAAGACTTCATAAAGGCAGATTCACACTACATCCATTACTCTCTTATCAAATTAAGGCGAAATAAGTTAGCCTTGAGGAAAGACTCTACCCAGGGTTGAAACTAAGTGTCAGGGCCCAATTACATGGCGTTGCTAAGAAATAAATCTGCACTACCACACCCAGTGAAGTGCATAATTTCTATAGGCCAAAAAGCACAAAAGTCCAGTTTGCAACAGCTATCTTTTGGGTTGGTAAGCAATTCGCAAAAAAAGTCACTCTTGGGGTTGGTTAAGCAGTTTGCAAAAGCTTGTCTCCCTTTTTTCAACTGATATAAAATTAAGTTGTTAAAAAAGGTGTGAAAATGTCAAAGAGCAAAAAATGCACCTTCTTCAATTTATACTGAAGGTCATTTTGATTAAGTAGCAGCAGCTGTCTCTTCTTTCAACTGAACCCAAAATGATGTATTACTAAAAGGTGTGAAAATGTCCTCAGTAACATAAACCGAATGAACAATAAATGTCAGTTTCTTAAAAAAAATTAATAATAATACATAATACAAAAAAGGAGGTGGAAAAAGCAAGTGGAAAATGTGCCACATACAAATTACAATGTTAAGGTACTACATTTTGCCATAAGGGTTATCACACAATCATTGAGTGGGACGTGGATCTGATAACGATAATGCCTGGACTTCTACACATTCAACACTAACTGTCTGCCTCTCTGGATTATAAACATCAGGTCCAATTTCATAGAGCTGCTTAAAGGCACAGTTCACGTTTGGTAATTGGAGCCTACTGATTGTTCTAATCCTATAGAAATGTAGGTATATACAATAAAACTAACCTGTGAAAATTTCACTTCAAAAGGCGGTCGTGTTTTTGAGATATCACCGAAAACTGGAGCGAATATTTCCACGCAGGAAGAATATTCCCCATAGGAATACACAGTCTGAGAAGCGTTTCTGTCTCAGATTCAAATTTGGGGGAATAGAAAGTGATATATTTTCCATAACCGTAGTCCTTCGAAGTTAAAAGTGTCTCAAAATTCATTTTACTACCCAAAGCTGCTGTACTTCTTACCAAGTAAGTTTTTATTGCCATTAATTTTCAGAGTCATTACCAAACGTGTATTGTGCCTTTAAGCAGAAAATATTGCTTACAAAAATTGTCTGCTCAGCAAAAATGAGCAGGATACCAGTCAGAGATGATACATATGTGACATGGTATTTTGGCTGGTAACCTTATTATGGTAAGCATAATATTGTTGTGCTTATAGTTACTTTTTGTGCTTAAAGGAACATTACAGAATTGGTAAGAAAAGAACTTGTAAAATATACTTTTAGATCACAGATTTACATAAAACTTACACGGTCTAATGATGATGATGATGATGATAGTAGAAAACATCCCTTGAAATATTTCTGTCTGAAATGCCATATTTGATGAGAAATGAATAAACTGATTTTCCGATTGGAGTTTATCGCTTAGTGAGCGTTTTATTCACTTTTTGAATCTATATGATTTCATGCAAATGCGTAATCGGTTTTTCACTTTTTTCTCGTGACCCAGATGGCCGATCGATCTCAAACTTCTACAGGTTTGTCAGTTTATGTATATGGTGGATTACATAAAGTGCTTACACTGCCAGCAACTGTTTTGTTAGCAAAAACAAATTCTGTAATGTTCCTTTAGGCAGCTCTATATAGTAATTTCATAGAGCTACTTAAGCAAAAAATATGGCTTAGGGCCTACAAACTGTCTGCTCAGCAAAAATGAGCAGATACCAGTCGAAGATGGTACACGTGTCTTGGTATTTTGGCTGGTAACCTTATGCTGATAAGCATAATTATTTTGAGTCATGCAGAAGACCACATTGGATGCTGATTACTTAGTTCAGAAAAAAATGAATGTCTGAGTGATTACGGATGATAAGATATAAAAAAAATCTGCAGAATGATCAAAATTCCACTAATTTTCTTTCAATACCTTACTGGTACACAGCAGTCAAAATAAGAGATCAAATTTCAATCTTAATAAGAAGAAAAATCTGCTGCGCAAACATTTCACTTTTATTTAATATAAAATAACATGTGTTTTTTTGGCCATAGGCTACTGAAATTTTCCATTCTAGACAAACAACAAGTTCACATTTGGATGAACATGTGACTAAAAATCAAATGATTTGATTCTTTCACATTAACAGAAGTGAATTTCAATACCCGATTCCTGTTTTACCCAGTAGGCCTAAACCTTCAAGAGTTGTTTACTTCCCTACAGTTTTAGTGTGTCTGTTTCAAAACAACAACATCAATCTGCCATGTGAATGTATTGCAAGAACGCACATAAACATACCTGTGTTCAAATCTGATATTGTGATTATTTGTCCATATTTTGACTACCTTTCTTAACCTCTGATTGAAACCAAGTCTATAAAAACCTATCCTCTGTCACCTCAAATAAGCATAGAAATGTTTTCTTGAGGTTTGATTTTTCACCTCCATGAAATTACAGCAATTTGCTCCGCCCTTGGAAGCTATGCACTAATCAAAAGTACATGTGACACAGATTTTTTTTTCCTTCTTCCCCTTCTTCACACCCTGCAGCCGTTTTTCTTGATGGATCAGGTCCAACCTTGTTGTTGACTTTTGAAACGCTTCAATTTTTGACTCTTTAATAACGGACACCGCCGCCGGAGGGGAGCTGGGGCTTTCCCACCTCTTTTGCTTTTTCTCCAACAACAACATTTTGTTACACATTCCTCGAAGTTCAAATCAAGTTCGAAAATATAAAGATATATTCAAAATACATCTCACAGAATTGAAATAGGAAATTAGAATTAGCTGTTGCAAGACTGCTCACCAAGCAAAGGGACCTATGGTGTACATGCAAAGAACAGTTAATGGCCTGATGTTTCGACCCTAGCAGAGTCTTTCTCGAAGCCTTCCAGAAAGACTCTGATAGGGTCCAAACCTCAGGCTATTAAATATTCTCAGAATTTAAACAGAAATTTCCTTGATGGTAATTAATAATTGCTTTGATTAGTTTTAAAATGAAGTATCACGCATTGGGCTTTTCTGAAAACCATCTCAACTCCTTGGAAGTATGCAGCACCGACAACCTAATGGGCGCATAGGTTGCCCCCCAAAAAACACTACTACTTTTAGTTTTATCAACAAACTCTACCTTCCAGAGCAAAACTTAGGTTGGCATAAAATCTGATTCCCCACCTTTTTTTTGTTGGGGGGGGGTTGATTGGGTTGATTGTTTGTTTGTTTTAGTTGTTTTTTGTTCTCAATATTCCACACAAAGTTTCAAAACATTTCCAGATTCATCTTTTAATGTTTACAACAAACATACAATCAATGTTTTTGCAATGTCCCCACTCAACCCATGTGAGTAAATAAAAAAGTTCTCCACAACCTCTTTACATTTTATGCGATCCTTCCGTCTCCCTGTCTATCATTCCTTCCCCCCCTCCCCTCAAATCGATTTTCCCACACACGTTTTTTTATGTAATCTACAATGATTTTCGCAGACCTCAACATAAAAGTGAGCAACCTTTTTGTTCTCGCCACCGATTGTACATCCAGTCAAAAATCACGCAACATCCCCCTGTTCAAACGTTCCGCCTGGCCTCATGTCACTGATTTTCTCACAATCTAAAAGTACAGCATAATAACAAAACAAAAAAAGAGAGACGGCATCAGGCCCCCAGGGCTAGAGTAGGCGGGCGTGTGTCAATTTCCCACAAAACCAAATTACTGGAATCTCCCCCCTTAGGAACAGGCTCTCTCTCTCTGTGTCTCTAAAAGGATTTGCCCGAGTGATAATGCGCTTGGTGCATGTCTGATTATGGCTAAATATGATTGCAAGGGTGGGAAAAAACTGGGTACAGTAAAAAAAATCGGATCATAAATTGTTGGGGACATCTCGTTTGGGTTGATTCATGCTGATTGTGGTCCCTGATGATGTGATGTTTGAATGATATTCCCATGGGGCTGGGGGGAGGAGAAGGGGAGAGTAGGGGAGGTGGCGATGCCCTTTATTAAACACAGGACTGCCATTAAGCGCGAACCATAGAAGTACACTGGGGTAGTATTATGCCTAAGCACTCATCCATCCAGCACTCCAACACAATAGAAATGTTGTCTCATTCAGAATGTATGTTCCAGGTGGTTTGGTAGTTTCCAAGGATTGATACTGGTAGTACTAACATGCACAATTTTCAGATAAGTACAGAAAAAGATATGTGTAGGAATTAAAATTTCAAGCAATTAACCACAATGGAGACTGACCATGATAACTTTTGAATAATTTTGGGCTGACCAAAGACAAATTTACTAGAGTGGGATTTGAACCTGCGATCTCCAGAATAAACATGCCGGCGCCCTACCAACTGAGCTATCTAGCCTATTAAATGTTGGCCGTCTCCTGATTATGGCTGTTGGCTATGGCTGTGGCCATTAACTATGGCTGTGGCCATTGGATATGGCTGTGGCCATTGGATATGGCTGTGGCCATTGGCTATGGATGTAGCCACTGGCTATGGATGTGGCCACTGGCTAAGGATGTGGCCACTGGCTATGGATATGGCCACTGGCTATGGATATGGCCACTAGCTATGGCTGTGGCCATTGGCTATGGACGTGGTCAATGGCTGTTGCCAATGGCTACACTGAAACAGTTTTAAGTACAGACAGACGCAGTGATCAGGTTAAAGTTATAAATTCAAACACAACGTACAAACAATCTTTTTTAATGTCAGATTAATTTTTCTCTTTCTTACAGATGACTGTATACCATGAATTCTTCTTTTAAGTTTGCCCAAGTAGGGTAAGGTTCAGTATTTAACAGCCCAACCACTCAAAGCGTGGGGAGACAAAACATTTTTTCTCATAACAATAATGTCCGAGACCGCAAAAAATAAATATCCAGTATGCAATATTTACCACTCTTTTGATCTTGTGAGGCAGTATTTATAAACAGACAGAGTATCAAAGAAATGAAGCCTGGAACGGTGATGGATCAAAAATGGATTTCAGGTTGTCCTGTATCAGTTTCCAAGACGGAAAAGAAACACTTCCTCGTTCTTCCTAGTCTGTGGCGTCGTTCTGATTAGGACATTAATCATGCAAGATGTAATGAGTCTGGGTTCTCTTTCTCTCCTGAGCTCTCAGGCCCAGGGTCTTACGCAGAGCGTCCATGCATAAACACTAGAGTTTTTATTTAATACCTTAATAGTCGGATCACGACATTTAATCAGATGCACAGAACACACCGATTAAAAAATTATGCGATTACTTGAAAATCCGCTTTCAGATGTGGGTTATAGTATTTGCTGTTTGTTAGTAAGGTGACCTGACTTGTAAACCACAAATGTAACAACTTTTATACAAATTTTTACAAGTTTGCTTTAATATTTTTTTTTCTCTGAATATATGAATTCTGCTGGTCTTATATGAGGTGTTAATTTAGGTAATGTGTCTCTAAATTTATCTCCATTTACCACCCTAAAGCCCGGTTCATACTTCCTGCAAATGTAAATGTTTCGCAGGAGTTAAGCACAGTTCAAACGTTGCAAATTGTTGGTTGCAAATTTGTGACGTCACTATTCGCTTCGCATTTTCATTCGCAGGAAGTATGAACCGGGCTTTACACATAGAAACTTTCTGCACAATTTGAGATAACAACTTAACAACTGATTAAATTTGTGATTCTATGAAATTGTACATTGACTGAACCTAATTCCAGATTTGTGTACGTTCCATGCTTTCTAAAAGTGAGAAGTGAAAAGGGGAACAAAGTCTGAAGAGATGAACAGAGTCCTCTCTTGTAAAAAGAAAAAAATTAAATATTTTGGCCATGACCTTTGAGTCCACACTGTTCCTCCATACTGTGCTAGCCCTTTCCCCCTAGGACCAAAGGTCAACATTGCCATGACCACATGATGAAGTTTATTGTGGTGTATCTATCTGTTTACAACACTTAAAGGCCCTGCACACCATTGGTAAGATCGAAAAACACAATGTTCACAGATTCACACATAACTTACATGATTTAAAGTAAGTAATGGTAGAAAGGGTTCCTTAAAATATTTCTGTCTAAAATGCTATCGTTTCTGAGAAACGAGTAAAACAATAGTAATTATCGTGCGCGATAATTTGAAAAAACAGAAAACACATAAGATCTCTTTTCACTATTTTCTCGTGACCTCGATGACCAATTGAGCTCAAACTTTCACAGGTTTGTTTGTTCATGCATATGTTTAATCACACAAAATGTGGACACTGATTTTGAGCTGTTACCAAAAGTGTACAACACCTTTAAAGATAGGGTCAACAACACTTAAAGATAGGGTCATAGGTTGGTTTTAGACAACATAATGCTGATATATAGGCAAAGTTATCAAGAAATATACAATAAAAGTCACCTCTGAAAAAAATTCAGATTAATATAGCGTCTTCTTGTTGAGGAAACAGCAAAACAATTGTCAAGGTACTTTCATCAAGAATGTCAAATCCACCCACGTTTATGAAGGTGACAGCGGGTACCGACCGCATCTCTTGCCGCAGCATTCGCGAACGGACATCGCGGAAGTTTGAATTTTCAGTCGACCCTCAGAAATCTGAGAAACTATTCGTGTGGAAATCATTTCTCAGATTCAAATGTTTTGGGGTGAAAATTTATCCGCACCGTATGACTTCAGAGGGAATCCTCTCTCAAAATAGTTGATGCTATCACGCGCTGCAGTGCTTCTTACCAAGTAAGCTTTTATGGTCATTAGTTTTTGAAGTATTTACCAATCTATGACCCTACCTTTAATATTATTGCAATAGTTTTTTGAATGTCTGTGCTCTGAAAATTGTAGAATCACAGAATGATGCAATCCTGTGTAACTTGGAAGTGATCTGACAGGCATTTTTCTAAAGTCAATCGAAATTCCTTCTCAGAAAATTCCATGTTGCACCTTCTGATAGCTTCCTGTGGTCTTCACAGGTTATCTTACCATGGAGCTATCCAAAGGCCATGCTGAACTATCACCATTTTTGATTTTTAAACTTTTTGACCAATACACCTAGCCCACTTTTCAATTGAAAACATTTGTTTTAATATTTTGGCGTTGTTGTTGTTGTTGTTCTGAGTTTTTTTTAGAGGGAGGGTATACCTTTGGTATTTACTCAAAAATTGATTGACCATCAAAACATACTTGCATGGTAAGAAGTACTGCAGCTGTTGATAATGTATAACATTTTGTGAAACGATTCCCTTCTGTTCTATAAGGAATGTGGTTTTAGAGAAACGGATTCAACAAAATGTCAATCTGAGAAACATTTCATGCATGTGAAACATTTCTCAGATTGTGCATTCGTATTACAGATTATTCTTCCTGCATGGACATTACTTCAGATTTTTTTGCGTTATCTCAAAAACGCTATCATCTTTTGAAATGAAATTTTCACAGGTTAGTTTTATTGTATGTAGGACTAAAACAATCAAACAAAAACCAAGGGTACACTTTGCCTTTAACTGAATTGTTTTTCCAATTATTTTCTCTTGCCCACCCAACCACAATTCAGAAAAACAGTTGAATATTTGAAAACGTAGATAATTCTGAATGGACCCGTAAAAGTACATGGTATTACTACATACACATATTTGGACTTGGATGAGCCTGTCACACCTTGACTAATATTGGTCAAGTTACGGTTTATAATGTAAAATTTGAGGATAGAGACAAAATCTATGTACATGGGCAATTAATCATAAGTGTAAAATGGACACCGAGGCCTTCAGAAAGTAACCCCAGGGCACCCTTGGAAGGATTCGAACCCTGACCCTCTGCTCTCCAGCGTGAATGAAAGAATGACATCATAAGACTTATAAAGTCACCAAGAAAGCCTCAAATCCGACCCCTGCGGACGTTTTAATAACTTCTCAAACCGTGTACACTTAAGCTTAGCACCCCTGCTGTTGTAACCTCTTAATACCAGTATGAATGGAAGGATATTAAAGGCAAATAATAATACACGGATCAGCCACACCTTAACCGGGCAAAACGTGAATACATAAAACGGGCGCTAGTGACCTTTAAATTTCATCATACAATGACTGAGGCAGCAACGGAATCACTTCAAACGATTTCACTTCACTGCCTCTGAATGGATCAAGTGCGTCAGAAATCTTTCGGTACTTTACTATAAATATTTGTAATGAAAGCAGGTACTCTAAGATTAAGAGACTTTCAAAAAAAATTGCAGTCGATAAACAGCTCTCGAATTTAATCTGGTAAATCTCACCTCAATTACATTCTTTTCCCTCACTTTAGGTAATTAATCAATAAAAGTTTGCTTCACATCCATCCGCATTTTGAGCCAATTATTTGAAAATCAAATAAGTTTGCATCAGTGATTCCCCATGGGCTTTTAAAAATTCATTGAAATCCCTTCTTAATGGAGTCTACAAGAGTACAACTCCATTATTCATTCAGAAACTGACCTTTAAAAATGGGGACAAAAAAAACCTCAGCAGATTTACTTCTACTCAACCTAGTAAGAAAGAAATCCCATTAGTGTTCGGGTGAAATAACAATATTGTTGTATGAAGAATTCAATATTGACTGAATTACTGACTGAAAACCCCAGCAAACAGGCAGGAAATGACAGATAAAAAGAATTCTAAAAAATCCCCTTATTCTATAGGTTTTTTTTAGATTTGCAGTTTCTACCTTTTTCCAGTAAAGAAAGTTGGGTTGTTAATTTTTTTTTTTTTAATTATCTAAAGCCGGTTATTATGGGTAGTTAAAGATGTTGCAACCTTTTAGGAATGCTAAGAGTGTCGTCAAATGGCCTGAAAATTGAGGAAATTGGATTAAGTTGTACTTAGATTTGATGGATGAGGGATTTAGATACGGGAAGACGGTAAACAAGGAGGAGGGTTGTGATAACATTTTAAAGTCTTGAGCAAACAGCAGACTTAAATTTATGTCCTAATAAAAGTTGAATTTCAGTGTTGTTGACCTCTGGCAGTCAATAGGTATTTTTGTTAAGAATTTAGGGTACCTAAAGAGCACCATATTATCATCATCATGGGAAGTAATATTGCAGTGTAAAAAAAAAAGATTAAACAAAATCCCAACGGAAACATTTTCCAAACTAACAACAAACAAGAAACAAGAAATCTCCTGAAGACGAGCAGAGTATACTGTTCGAAACGTCGAGACCAAACCGGCTCTTTTCAGAGCCAACACTCCTCCCAAAAGAGTTTTTTTTACACATGGTTGTACCTGCAAGTTTACTACTATTTATAGTTATAGTTACTTCTTACTTTCAACACCATGCAAAGCTTCAAACACCACTTAGGAAATTTACTTCTTCAAAAACAATCTTAATTAAAATATACACTTCTGGATGAATTTCTGAACTTGTTTCTTGATATTATGGCCTTATAAAATATAAAAGAAATTTACTCTTTTCATGCTGAATTTTGTTTTGCATTGACGTCCTGCTATTAAATGTGATGGGGAAGTAAGGGGGATTAATGCCACGCCCCCCCAAAAAGGGGGAGTATACATAACAGGTGTATAATAGCAATTCACTATAAAGTATTATAAACACAGAACAAACCTTTCTTTAATTTAACACTACAAATATCACAAACTTGAGGTGAAAAAAGGTTTGGAAAATATACAACGTGTGAGTACTGCAGATGAGGTTTGTGTGCAGTGCATGAAGATGACAGGCATATCTTATTACGAATTGTCTAAATAAATTATTATTAAAGAAACCTACCTGCTCTTTCGCCAATGGTAACCAAGTATCCAAGATTAACTGAACTCTGTTTTTGTGGAAGGAACTCGTCGTCTTGACACCAATAAAAATATCACTTAGATCTGTCTCTGCAAAACTTCTCCCCTCGGAATTAGTGTTTTGAAAGTTAATTTTACTTCCTGAAGTAGTGATTATAAATTGTGTCTTGTTATTAGATGTTTTATCTGTCGCTGAATTGTGGAAAGTCGCTGAATTGTTGGATGTTCTTCTTGCGAAAGATTTGCTAATATTTGGCTGTTGTTGTTGTTGTTGTTGTTGAGTATCTGCAGATAAGTCGTCTGCGGCCCATGCCATCCCCGCTGTAGTCTGAAACCTAGAGTGTCTTTGTCGGGTGTTTCACCGTGGCCATCCTCGACTGCAACCGGGAGAACGGGCTGGGAGTTTCGCCGAGCAACTTTCTGGTCGCCGATTCTGGCGCCGTCGATCTGCGATGATGCCTCCCCATTTTGAAGCGATCTGCTGGAGAGATGTAGAGCTGTGATCACAGAGCAGAAAAGTCCGAAGAGAAGCGTAGAGGCGACTCTCTTGAGCTTCACACGCATCTTGGGATTGGATGAAATTAACAGGCTGCTCAAGTCTATGAGTTTTCAGCTTCGGCTCCGTGGCCGGCAGTGCCATGACCAGGGGACGACTCCCTGCCGAACGGGCGGGCTGTTCGGCTCGATTCACGGGCCCACCTGAACCACAGAGCGCTGTGGTTCCGTACACATTGCGATCGACTGAGCAGTGGTCGTTTGTGCTGCAGCGCAGGAACCACGCCACTTTACAACTACACATATGTATTTACTACACCCCTAACCTTGCATGGCTGTTGTTCAAAGTTTGGTTCTGTTGGTGATTGTTGTCAAATCTGAGCCAAAATCGAAGGCACATTGAAGAGGTGATGACCACATGTCCCGACCGCCAGATGGATGATACAACGAATGTTTATTTTATTGACAATTTTGACTTTTATACGGCTGTTGTATGTTTGAATACTTTAAGTAAATAACTTATACCCGTTACAATAATTCGCACTTTCATTCATTAAGTTAACGGATGAAATCATTTACTTACTTCTTTGAAATTGCCCAGATTTTTGAACACATTTTTTCTACAATTTTCAAACTCCTTTGATCGCAAACTCGATGAAAAAATTGGTTCTGATAATCATACTTTCGAATAGTCGTCTGATTCAGAACTACAAGAGCGGAGATAAAGAGGTGCCGCTAGGCACACTCTCTACAAAAGCACATTTTTGAAAGGAGGGCGCGCTTGTTTGACAGTTAGAATGCACAGATTGTCTGCTGTTATTTGTTGTTAAGTCGACATACAATCACGGATTCACTTTAAAGGTGAACCGCCAAGTACTCCAATTAGGTTTTTTAGTATATAAATCTGAAAGTGATTGATGATTTGTTTGTATGCTGTTTTTTATTATTATTAAAACGGGTTTTAACCTCTTTGGTTAAAAAACTGATTTCCTATTGAAGCCCCATAATTATAACATTTTTAAGAGGTCCCTACACTAGTTGCGCGTAACCCTCCACACCCTCGATGGTCGCATCATTATGATTGATGGAGGGTCACGGCTATCGTAACTAGCACAACACAGGAAAACATACGAGTAAAACAAAATAACATTAATGACTACAAGTTTAGGCCCACCCATCGAAATGTTGATTTAATGTTTTAACGACCCAGTCTGTGCACACCTGTAGAAAATTTATAGGACGCTTTGCCTTGGTTTTCCTGCACTGGTTTCACTCGAAGTTCAAAAACATCTACGTCTGTCTTTCTGTTTGTTAGAAAGGTATAGACCATGTGAACGTTGTTTACAATAAGTGTGACCTTGTACATTCTTTGAGTATTCTGGCAGGCAAGATACTACACTGGTCCTATGGGAAAGTTGACATTTTGTGTCATAACTTCCACATAAAACCAAGAGTTATGAAAGTAAAAGCTGGACAAGTTTTTAGATGTGCCCCCTTTCATCATATCAAAAGTTGATAAGAATTAGACAATGCAATCTTCATAAAATATAAGATTTTATGCTTTCTTCCATTGAGCTGTGTACAAATCGTGCCTGCAGGAAGTCCAGGCTCTGTGGCTCTTTTGTAAACTTGTGATGTCACAGGTCACATCGTCTATTGTACACTTTTGGTAACAGCTCAAAATCAGTGTCCACATTTTGTGTGATTCAACATATGCATGAAGAAACAATCCTGTGAAAGTTTGAGCTCAATTGATCATCGAGGTCACGAGAAAACAGTGAAAAGAGACCTTGTGTGTTTTCTGTTTTTTCAAACGTCAAGTTTTTAACACGCGTGATAAAAACTATTGTTTTACTCATTTCTCAGAAACGATAGCATTTTAGGCAGAAATATTTTAAGGAACCCTTTCTACCATTACTTACTTTATTCATGTAAGTTATGTGTGAATCTGTGAACATTTTAAATTTTTTTTTTCGATCTTACCAATAGTGTACATGACCTTAAAGGCAGTGGACACTATTGGTAATTACTCAAAATAATTATTAGCATAAACCTTACTTGGTAACGAGTAATGGGGAGAGGTTGAAAGTATAAAACATTGTGAGAAACGGCTCCCTCTGAAGTGACATAGTTTTCGAGAAAGAAGTAATTTTCCACGAATTTGATTTCGATACCTCAGAATTAGAATTTGAGGTCTCGAAATCAACCATCTGAAAGCACACTTCGTGTGACAAGGGTGTTTTTTCTTTCATAGTTATCTCGCAACTTCGACGACCAATTGAGCTCAAGTTTTTACAGGTTTGTTATTTTATCCATATGTTGAGATACACCAAGTGAGAAGACTGGTCTTTGACAATTACCAATAGTGTCCAGTGTCTTTAAATCAAATGGAAAGAAAACAACTTAGTTGCTAAAATCGTGTGGGAAAGGCCAACACACACCCCTTTTCGCCTTTGTTGATATGCACTTCAGTTGCATTAACTTGAGATGTTACACGTTTGGTGCTTAAACAAATAACAAAGGACACGGTTTTCATAACAAGGTGTAGCATAAGGAGGTCAAACAATGACCCCGACCGGCAGACAATAATATCATAATGGCTGAACAGTTTAAAATAGTGTTCAATATATTTTGTTCATACACATATTTTTTATTCCTTTCTCTTACAACACAACAGTGTATTTCTCTCCAAGAAAACTCGGACAATCAACAATGATCTCTTCCACGATCTTTTCAAGGCTTGATAATGATAGTAACTAACTGTACATTGTGTCTTGACTAATAATAGCCTAGAGAAAACCAAATAATCTACTTTTACAGTATGGAAATATTTAATTATAATAAAAATATTACCTTCTTTGGTTCAAACATTCCATTACATGGTTAAACTGATTAGATGATACATTTTCATAGCCTCCGATTCAATTTTCGATTGACTTACCCCTCTATAAAATTAAAATTAATTTCTTTAAAGCTACGGATAACCATTGACAAAGCTAAACCACATAAATCGAAGTGCAAAAGTTCACTTCTTCAGCAAAGTGTAGGCCTACATGATAAGGTAAATTAATGATAAAAAGTACCGTACGATATTGAATCTGCTATATCTCTTAGCCTACGTCTTAGTTTTCGAGTCACTGTTCAATAAGCATTTCTAAGGGTTTCTTTTCAGCTACTATTAATTGCATTCAATTTCGTTTTCATGCACACGCGAGGTTTTCTTGAGCAATTCTTTATTACATTTGTGTATAGACATCCAAGAATACACTTTCCACATTCTTCAGTTGAAGGTCTATAACGTAACTATTTACAATTAATGACATTGAATGGTTGACCAGCCTCTAGCTGCTGGCTTTTACGAAATTGAATGATCTTAGTGCGACCCAATGAATTGGAATGATCTTAATTTGATCAGCGCATGTTAAACTGTTGAAACTGAATTAAATTCCTTTTAATCGTCGAGTGCTGGTGCAACGGGGCATTCGTTTTAAAACACAACTGAATGAGTTTTTGTTGAAAAAGGCCGGAAAACCTTGAATAACATTTATTAAATCAGTCATTGTTATGGGACACAGCTTACTCTGGAGGTGTTGATGTTACATGTGATCGTTGCCTGCACCTTCTTCTTTTCTTGTGTCAATGCGAGCATACCATGCAAAAAGTCAACGTAAACTTATGGAAATATTGGATCACGGATGACATTCTTAAACTGAAATGGAGGTGCTTTCACAGGGCAAGAACATGTTCAAATGATGAACCCTGCCTTGGGTTGTGAATCTTTTGTTGCATGCATTATATTAGAATAGGGTCAGTTGACCATTGAGACAATTGATGTCTAAACTTTAATACCTTTTTACCTCAGCAACGGAACGTTTGTTACGGATGTGAGACCAGAAACGCTTTCCATTTCCCCTTAAGATTCGATAAGTTATTAATATGAATTGCTTTAGCTGATTTAACTTTAGTTTTCAATCTGTTCTGAACGGAGCAACATTGACCCCACACATTTTCACGATGTTGTACTTTTGGTAATTACTCCAAAAGCCATGAATGACCATAAAACCTTACTTTGTAAAAAAAAACCACCTTTGAAGTAATGTTGTTTTTGGAGAAAGAGGTACTTTTCACCCCAAATTTGAAACCTTTCCCATGCATCTGAAAGCACACAACTCTATGCAACATTATTTTCTTGCAATTTTTTCACAGGTTTGTTAATTTGTTCATTATACGTTGGGATACACCAAGTGAGGATACTGGTCTTTGACAGTTACCAAAAGTATACCCTGCCTTTAATTGGTAGATGAAAACACAAATGTTCACAGATTTGCACATAACTTATATAGTTTAAAGATGGTCATGGTAGAAAACTTCCCTTGAAGCATATTTTGCTTGAAATGCTGTAGATTTTGAGAAATGAGTAAAACAATTAATTTTGATCTGACAAGTGCAAAACCTACAATGTCTGAACAGAGTGAAATAATGGGCAAATCAAAGGGCGAAACAAACTGTTATAAATAAATTCATTCTGAAATAATGAAAGTACCTAAACATCTTTTGTTGGGGTAACTAAACTTGTACTATGTTACAAATACAACTTTTGGGTAAACCAAGATTAAATTTACCAGAGCGGGATTTGAACCTGCAACCTCCACAACTGAGCTAATTAACCCTATGTTAGCAGTCTCTCCATTGTGTCAATATCTATGTTACAAATTAATACATTATCTATTAATCAATTTCTAAACTGTATAATCTGAACATAATTGCACAACTTTTAAAATGTTACTTTATGGAGCTATGATTTAACGGGAGACTTTGAGACAATAGTGGGCATCCCACTCACATTTTCTAATGTTTTCGTCGCTGAGAACAATGGAAAAGGACAAGTGAATGGGACACCCTCTATCGTCTAAAAAGTGTCACATTGCTGCAATAATTCAATACAAGGCACATTTTTTCTTAAAATTTCTCTGCATCACATCTGTTTCATTTGTTCAAAATATCATTAATTACGATAAATAGTTTTTAACTACTTCTCTTTGTTTTTAGTTGCATAATAAAGACTGCTAAATTTTAAGGCTTTGAGACTAACATTTTTTTTTTTTACAATTTATACTATAAACTTAATTAACTATTCCTGTCACAATATTAATTAGCATCCATAAATATTAATCTATGAAAATAATTTGCGCGCATATTTTTTATCAGAGTACAATATGTAGCCTCCTGCATTTGTTTGACAAAATAAACTGTAAAACTATTAGATAATTAAATACATTTCAATTCAGAAACAAACCTCACAGGATTTGTAAATGGCAACCCTTCGGAACAACCAAATAAACTTTTATCGGAACGGTCCCAAAAAATAACTTCCAAGTTTTAGAAAAATACACAATTTCACATTTTTTTATTTTCTATTTATATTTTGAAAGTAGAGGTTTTATTGGGTCTGACACATTTATGATGACAGTTCTTAAAACTTTTGTTTTTGACCCGGCCCCAATTTTAAAATAAATATATATGTACTTATGTCCGAAGATTTAAAATTAATAATGTTGAACAAGTGTTTTTGTTGCTTTCATGCAATTAAACGTTGACAATAATGTTTGAGATGTTAGCAAGCAAACCAACCCAAATCACCCACCCCAAAATATGACTCAATGTTCTGAAAACTTTTAAAAACAGATTTGAACAATCTGTGATCAGGATGGGGGTCAGGTATAGACATCTTAATTTGATTACAAGCATTTGAGTTTTGAGTAACACACACACAGACCTCAGTAAACACCTTAACATCAGAGACCTAATATGCATATTGATCACATGCCAAAAAATTTGCCCAGATATAAATATGGCGTAGCTGAGCCCCCCCTTTATACTGAGATGGTCTTCTTTGTCATCTTCTTCTTTTTCTTTTTGTCGTGTCCCATCCCTCGGATGACGTCATCAAAGCTCTTGTGATTGAAGTAGATCTTGGCGATGGAGTTGAGAAGCTGGTCCACTTTCTCCGGGAATTCATCCACGATGTCTTGCTCCTTCTTGGGCCCTTTGTCTTCCTCTTGGCTCTTGCCGTTCCCGGTGGACGGTGCCTTCCCGGCCCCAGTCCAGAGCTTGAGTCGCTTGATCATGAAGTCCACCATCTCATACTCGTTGGACTGCTTGGAGATGTCAGAGTTGACAACCTAGAGAAGAAGAAGAAAACAACATTCAAGTCAGCTCCAGAAGTATAAAATAAATTTAAAAAACAGATAAAGAAATCAGCTGCAAGATTTAGCTTGAATTTTGGTTCTCATTGTACTTTTATTTCTGAGCTGCCCTGCTTGGCTTGACGGTGGGTAATGCCCATCCTTCCTGGAGGGAGGGTTTGTTTGGTCTTTTAGTGTCCAAGTGGTTTTGAGAACCAAATGGTCAGCCATTTTGAAAGTAAATTTTTGTCACTACTGGCTTTCCCTGCCAGGGTTCTTTTGTTTTTTGTTTTGTTTCTTATTGTTTTAGTGTACCCCCTCCCCTCCACTGGAGGTTGTTCCTACGTGTATCTGCCACCCCCATTTGATAAGTACTTTGCTAAATATTTTTTTGCATTTGTATTCTTCTTAAATTGTTCTTAATTGTTTGTTCTTGTAGAAACCCCAACAACGATGAATCTACTCAAATGATTTTCAGTATAAGCCTGCATGTCCCTTCACTTGTTTAAACACTTTTGGGTGATTTGAGGTAATTAAAAAAAATATTACAAGCACTGGAGAAAACTGAGAACGTGACCGTAGAAAAGTGGTACACTTTGTTGTGTTTCTTGTCATCAACTTGAATCCCTGCAACCCACTCCTCACAAAAACAAAGCACCAATAAACAACAAGCGTACAAACAAATTAATTAAAAATACTGAACTTATCCAATAGTAAGTTTGGGTTGAACAAAGAAAAACTGACTGGAGTGGGACTTGAAACTGTAACCTCCGGATTAAATGGCCAGCGCTCTACCAACTGAGCTATGTAGCCCTATGTTGGTGGTCTCCCTATTTTGTCATTATCATTGTTTGGGGGTGCCAGTCAGAAGCCGTTCAACCTGTAACTGCCCTATAGCCAGGAAATCACACCCAAATTTACGATACAGCAAGAGGGATGCGACTTTTATATTTTAAATATTAAGTAATAAACAACAAGGGAAAATGACTGGGTAAATTTTGAAAAAAGAACTTTGGGTTGAAGAAAGTCAAGTTTCTTTGTCAACCCAAATTCTCAAAACATTTACCATTAGTTTATTACTTATAAAAAGTACGACATAAAAAGTATTCAAAAAAAGTAAACAAACTAAATACCTTGAATGCTTCGTTAACAATCGTCAGGAACATATTGATCAGAATATACGTCATTGACCCCATGAAGAGGAAGAAGAAAATCGGTCCAAGAATCGGTTCGGCCAGCACCAACTCCTCAAACTTGAACTTGCCCAAGATGGCCGAGACGAGGTCTTCACAGGTGAAGATGAAGTCGGAAAAGTCATACACCTGGGGAGGAAAGATGAGTAATTTTGGTCTGAAACTTGGCCCTTGGGAAAAATTTTGAAACTTTCTTGAGTACAAGGGCTGACCTACAGGCTTTGATAGACTTTTCAGGCTATTTAATAACATTTTTTGCTAATTTTTCTGAAGGCCCAAAAATTAGAAATCAGACTGAAGTACGAAGAGTATCATGTACGAAAACTTGGAAAAGGTCAAAAACTACAGGTAGCATGTACTAATATTTGAAAAACAAAAAACAAAAATCATATTCGGCACCAAGCTGTGCCCAAAGGCACCAAGCTGTGCCCGGACGGCCAGCATTATCATACACTGTGATTATGCACTTGCGCGTACGGCCGGGCTAAAAAAGAATGGTTTATAAACTGCCAATAATAGAGTTATATATTTTGGCGACGTGCCAAAATTTAATACAGGAGTCCCGTTGACAAGCTTTTTCCAAACCTCGACTTAGACCCTGTCTCTGGTTCCGGACTCCGTTTGATGTTGGAGACACTGTGCAAATTGTACAAGCTGAAGTCCAAGCTGAAGTTTGGAAAAGTCATAATATAGGACGCTTCGCAGCGTTGTTTCCAAAAGAGTGGAGTGCCTGTTTGCCTCTGTCCCATTTCAAAGGGCAGGAGAGGTATCTTGGGGGGTTTAGTTTTGTGCAATTGGATATCCAGAAGTACAACCATGTGAGCTCCTGCATAAAAAACATACTCTACACTTTTGAACAAAATTACAAAGCGTAAGAGAGAAAACAATACTTACAGTTTTGTTGAAGACCAGGTAGAAAGCCATGGAAAAGGCAAAGAACACAATGCCGAACATGATACCGAAGTACATGAGATCGGAGGAGCATTTCTGGATGGTACTGGAGAGCACCCCGATCCGGCGATTAAACCTCAAGAGCTTCAGAAACTTCAGCGTGGACAGGAACAAGACGAACCCCAGCATGTAGCCGAGGAGGGCGTTCCAGTAGGCGACGTACTGCAGCTTGATGTAGCGATACCCACCATCTTTCAGCTGCTCCAGCAGCGTGCTGGTTATGTACATTCGATAGAAGTACACCACCCCGGCCGCGATGGAGAACAGGATTATTCCGCACTCAGTCCAGTTCCAGAAATCTTTGAAGTACCGCCTCTTCTCCCGCCGTGCGTTTCTGATCTCCTTGATGATGAAGAAGAGGATGAAACAGAAGAAGAGGACCTCACAGATGATCCGGACGAGTCCGAACCCCTGCGAGTAGGTCAGAAGCCGTATGATGTCCACCCTTTGCATGGTCTCTGCGGCCCCCGTCGGCAGGAACTCCACGACGAATTCGACCACCCCGAACAGGTTCACCTGGGGGTTGTAACACGAGAACTCCAGGAAGACCGCCCGGGTGTACTTGTCAATCCAGGTCTCTTCGTACAGCCGCCGGAAAATGTGGCGCATGTGGTCCTGCGAGCCGTCGATCACGATGACGTAACCGCCTCCCAAGTACAACGCATGACGACCCAAGAACGGGTAGCCGTTTAGTTCTTCTGACTTGGCGTAGCGATAATTCTCAGCGATTTTCCAGGGGTTAAGAGTGAAATTGACCTCTTTCCACCTACTTCCGTAATTACTCGTGTCCTCATTGAAGACACTGTACTCTTCGTTGCACTCATTGATAATACCCTCAAACCTTGTATGAACATCACATAGACCTGACGAAGAAAAACAAAATTGTCTAATTTAAAAAGGGGCTTATAGGTGCTTAAAGGGTATAAGCTCCCACAGATATTGAGGTAGTTCGAGGAATGATTCAAGTTAAAATAACAGTGAGAGTACAAATACAACGATACTATTATACACCATTTTCACGTGAGGTTTTAGAGACTGGTAATTTTCCCCCCATTTTTATATTGGCAAAATGAGTCCATCACAAAACTGAGTTTGACCTTGGAGCCCTTCTTAAACCTGGGCCAATGTCATGGCACTGCTCACCACTGAGTTCTACACTAGCGTAGAACTCGGTGGTAAGAAGTGCCATCAAATTGGACCCAGATGTTATCTGGTTAAAATATCAAATATCTGGTCCCTGCTCCCTGGCTATACATCAGCATACAGTTGTATGACTTCTGACTGGTGCCCCGCAAACAAAGATATTAGCAAAATAGGGAGAGTGCCTACATAGGACTCGTTCAAATCCTGCTCTCATAAGACATTTTTATTTGTCCCCTCCCCCCCCCCCCCCCCAAAATGGACTTACCCGGTTTAACTCTAACCTGACGCAAGACCACCTTGCCTAGGATATAAGACTGCCGATCCCCAAAGAAGCCCTCTTGCTGTGGATCCACCTGACCGTTATACATCGGTCCAGCGTAGAGGTTTGGCAACATGCCGGTATCCACCAGCGCCAGAAGCGCTTCACTCCACTCACCTGGAAATCAGATTACAATAGTGCTTAATAATAATATCATAATAATGGAGTCTTGTATAGCGCCGGTATCCGCTAAAAAAAGGCCCTCATGGCACTCGCTCATGATACAAGAAACAGTACAAAAGAAAGGGACCAATGTTGAATATCACTGGTCAACATTTACTTCAAAAAGATAAGTTTGGAGAGCAGTTTTAAATGATGATGTTGTATCAGCAGTCCTGATGTGGTACGGAAAACTATTCCAAACTAGACCATTCCTCAAAACTTGGTTCTTATAGTATGGTTGGTATGGTTTAATGGTTTGTTTAAAAACATTCAAAGATTTGCGGTCCAACGCCCGAATTGCATTTTGAATTTTACAATTTTAAAAACACTAAAGTACACATAAAAGGTGCATATCCTACTGGCTAGACCGAGGCCAATCACAACATCGTTATCCCTGGTAATAGTGAGAGACTAGCGGGTACAATCATGTGGTTTTGATCAGGATACTCTGCTCGTCTTAAGGAAAAATGAAGACGAGCAGAGTATCTTCTCCTGAAGACGAGCAGAGTATCTTCTCCTGAAGACGAGCATAGTATCCTGTTCAAAATATAGAGAACACACCGACTCTTCTCAGAGCCACCACTTCAAGAGTGCTATCTAACCACATGGTTGTACCCGCAAGTTTATTATTAGTGTACATGTATCTGTCTACACCATGCAAAGCTTCAATATTTATTTATCGTTATCCCACGTCATCACGCAGTCAAAAATACTGCGAATCGCTTAGACAGGAAAATACACCAACCTTATCAAACGAGTTATAGCCATCGGCGTTATTCAACACCTTGGTGTAATGATCCTTCATTAAGAAAGCTAAGGGGTCAACGTTACTGTAGCTGACTACCATCAGCGTCCAGAGGAACACGATGTAAAAGCAGATTTCTCGGATTATGTTGTACATCTTGAGCTCTTTAATCCGTTGCTCACGGAGACGTTCCAGGTCGGCGGAGTTCGGAGGTTCGTAGCCGCTCTTACGCTGCAATGGCGAGGCTGTGTAACAATCAGACAATAACGTGTAACAATCAGACGATAACGTGTAACAATCAGACGATAACGTGTAACAATCAGACGATAACGTGTAATAATCAGACGATAACGTGTAACAATCAGACCAAAATGCAGTTTTGTGGCGACACCGTGTATTAAATCTCCGCCAGAGTGTGGCTCTGAGAATAACTGATGGTTTCCTCAACGTTTTAAACAGTTTGCTTTGTCCGCCATCAGGAGAATACAAGATTCCTGATGACCGACATAGCAAACTCACTAATAAAGGTAGGATCACAAATTGGTGAATACTCCACTAATTAAAGACCACAAAAACCTGCTCAAGTCAATTTTTCTTTGTTCAACCCAAAATTATTTTGTACCCAGTCAGTATCCCTTGTGGTTTAATTTATACACAGCTCAATGAGAGAATGCAGCCCACAATCAATGGCGATTAACCTTTTCTACAAATAGAAGTAAGCACACATCCCAAAACTTGTTCCAGAACACTTTGAAAACGTTGTTTTAAAAATTATATCTCATAGCAATAACCAATTATGCAAATTTCCCACATCATCAGAGTTGTAACGATTTTTGTAACTGATAAATCAACCCAGGATTACGCAGCGACATCTGATCAAGCTCGGGAAGTTGTTTTTAATCGATTACCCTACCCTCATCATGTAACAGCATCTCACCAAGCATGGAATAGTAGCTGCAGAATGTAACCACTTATTAGCGATTATTCTTAATCGATAAACCTACACAGATCACGCAGAAACATCACACAGAGCATACTGAATATTGGCACTAATTAGCGATTGCTGTAATCGATAAACCTACCAAGATCTCATCCAGCTGGGAATGATACCATGTATGTAATGACCAATTAGCGATTGTTTTTTTTATTGATAAACCTACCGAAAACCATGCAGCAACATCTCACAATTCAGCTGGGAATAGTACTCTAGGTACATACAACTAATTAGCGATTATTTTTATCGATAAAACACCTACACAGATCATGCAGCCACATCTCGTCTTTTCCAAGATGGCAATCTTCCTCTTCTTCGTCTACTTCGTCTCCTTCCTCCTCATCCACATTGGGACTCTTGATGATCAGAGAGATGAAGATGGCCACCAGCAGAATCTGCAAGAAAGTAATAATAATAATAATAATAATAATAATAGTATAATGGGATGATCTAAGGCCTACCTGTCAAACACTTGCTGAGTTTAAAGGGCAAGCACAAAGCATCCAGTTTTATTTTGGCAAGAGTCGATTAGTTCCCATCCGCTAATTTTCAATAAACACGCCGTGCAACGGGGGACTTTTGAGACGCTAGGTGACAGCAGACTAGAACTTAGAACTACATAAACAATGGCAATTCACCTGGTATGTCTGCTGCCATCCAGCGTTCAAAAGTCTCCCGTTAAACTGTGTAAAGTTCACAGGGATTTATAGTAGGAGTGTCCTAATTGTGTGTATTTCAGGACAGTTGGTTTCCATGGCTACCCAGAGTGTTGATCCACCCCCCCTCCACCCCCATGAGAGAATTTGAAAGACGACGAAAAAAAAGGTGTGAATTCAAACATACGCTTTCATGGACTCAGACTCAACTTTTACTTAATTAGTTGAATATTGACCTAATTCACATGGCGTCATCACCACAACAATAATTTTTGGTTGCGCCATTCTGGGAGTCAGTCACCCATGTTTGTTACTGTAAGTAATTGAAACAGGGACGTTTACCTGCTCACTAAACGCAATTTGACTTGCAAAATAGCAGATCGTGGGCAGACAGTGGTCGCACGAGACGTCAGTGCAAAGGGGTCTTTAGTAGTTGTCTGTTCTGCCTTAGCGCGCCTCTTGTTTTTAAAGTTTTTTTTAGGGGTGGGGTATTTGTTGTCAATTCTTATGATAGAACGGCCGTTTAGAGGTGCTGGTCACCTGTTCCTCCTTGCCACTTACTGGCTTAGTATTTTATACAATTTAGAAAATTTGTATACACTGGATTGTACCTTTTATTGACTTGTAGTTGTTGCGATAGTGTAAATTGCAATAAAATAAATAAATAGATGAAATAGCGCCAAAGCCTTAGCCAAAGCTGTTGCTGTTTTAGTTCTCTTGGCAAGTTCTGAAAGTAGCTATACCTTTATGGGCTGAGTGCACAAAATCCCTGTGATGAATGTTATAACCAGTGAAGTCAGCCACTCCTGGGTCTCCGTATTACCCATTTGAAAACTGTACATGAGCACAAAGAAGGTTGCCGCCAGGATGGACAAGATGCAGAGGGTCCAACCGATGACAATCGACCACCACGGGAAGAAGAACTTCTTCTTCTTCTTGTTCGGCTTCTGTGGAGGATGGGAGGCCATGGTGTTGAGGGTGAGGTTGTGGGTGCTGTTGTTCTCTTGGTTGTCCAGGAGGTTTGCTTCGGAGCGGGTGCTGATGTTGTCCTCCTGATGGGACGATTTGCTCTCCATGATCACATGACTCTGAGAGATCTACATAACGAAAAAAAATCAACGTACACATTCAGAACATTTCCAGACTACTGATGAAGACTGACGAATTTTCCATAAAAAGCAAGAGACAGAACTTTCACTTAAAAAACTGCTCAGAAAATAAAAGCAAACAAAAATATAACAATTAGGAAATTCTTTCAATGTCTTAATATGTCATACGTTGCACTGGTCATGTTTTGGACTTAGTTTTCGTTTTCTTAAGAGTTGGTTCAACAATGGATTTAGGTACATTCAATCAGCATCTCTAGATTCAAGAAAGGAACAAAGCATTTCAAAAGATAACAGCATTTCATAAAAACTCTCTGAAATTAAAACTGATCAACGTGTTCTTTTTTTATTTTGATGTCTCCAAATAAAACCAATTTCCTCACCGTGTCCTCTTTCTCGACCCTGTATTTCTGCTGCTTTGCCTTCTGCTGCTCTTTGATGATCTGTCGGTGTGACTTCCTCTTATTCCGAGCTCGTGCTTTGCGGAAAATCTGGACTACAAGGAGTGTGACGGGGAAAACGATCAAGCTGGACTGCACCCCGATGCTGATCTGCACAGTGACAAAGAGAAAAAAACCATGAGAAATATTTTGCTTTGAGCGTGGCTGAAAATGCTGCTGAACCAATGTTTGTATGAGAGAGATTGGCTAGTGCCAGCTTGGAGTTTATTATCCCCTTATGGGAGCTTTGCCGAGTTCCCTTGACAGGAAGATCATCTAAACAAACAAACAAAACAACAACCCGACAAACAAACAAACAAACAAACAAACAAACAAACAAACACATTAGCACAACTTTAACATCAGTCCTTTACTCACTGAACAGGGCGGGGAAAAGTCAACAGATTAATGAAGTATCTAGAATTCATAATATATATATTTTTTGTATTCTGAAGAGGATAAAATTATCTTTTGAATGATTTACCCATTTGTTTGGTTGCTTTTACCATGTTGAAACTTTTAGGTTGTAAATATAATGGCAGATCAACCAAATTAGAAAGGTTGCAAAATCAATAATATAAATGTGCAAAGAGTCAACCTGCTTATAATAATAACCGCCTTCACAGTGTATAAATACAGAGTCATTAACGCAAACAATTGTAAGAAAACCTTTTAAACCACAAATTTCTTTTGTGGATTTTTTAATCATGAAATCGGATTAACGAAGTGCATCCTAAGTAGGATTTGAAGCTTTGCATGGTGGGAGTATAACTAAGAGAGGTTTGCGGTAACACCACGTTAAAATCTCTTTTGAGTAACTGTTGGTTCTGAAAAGAACCGGTAGTTAACGACTCAACGTTTCGAGCAAACTCATTGACATTAATTGAGTGTTGTTGTTTTTGTTGTTGTTAAGTATGATGTAAATGCTGGATAAAAGATGATGAATAAAACTCCAGAAATGGCAAGAGAGAGAGAGAAAAAAATCACTGAGGAGTTAAAAGACTGCATCACTAAGAAAGCCTCAAGGGTTGAGACATGTCCGCAGGATTACAACCCGCTGGAGAAGATGTGCCGATACTCTGAGGAGTCCAGTCTGTCATTGGGTCTCGTGCAGCACTAGGGCTGTTATTTATTTTACTTTTAATTTATTCTTATTTTGTTTTACACTTCTTCACTGGCAAAACAATACAAAAGAAAACAAGGAAATAAAAATAAACGAATACTAAACGAGAAAAATAGAATAGACAAAAGTTACCATGATACAAAAATAGTTTTGGGTTAATATAAAAATATTCAAAAGTTACAACAAATCGCCAGTGAGTGGCAAGATGGAACAGGTGACCAGACCTCTCTACAGAGGTATGCTACCACAATTGAAAGGGAAGGGTTGGGGGAAGAGGGAGGGGGGCAGAGGGAGGGAAAGAAGCAATTTCTATCATGGACATACCTGAGTTGGTGAGAGTCTGAACGGCCCGATGTTGAGGGCGCCGGCAGACGCGCTCGACGGTGTGACGCCGTAAAACATGATGTTGACCACCATCTCCAGCCACAGCGCCATCATGCAGCAGGCCGCGCGCTGTACCCGAGTGAAACGACTCCCCGCTGGGCGGAGGAAGATGGAGAACCAGAGGTGACCGTCGCTCAGGTTCTTACGGGTGTGGCTGGAGAAGAGATGACTGAAGCCTTGCATTTGTTCCTTGCCGGCCACAGGAATCAGTCGGTCCACCTTAAATTTAAAAAAAACAGCAACAAATTAGGGAGAAAAAGTCAGATAGAGATTTTTGTCCCTTTAACATTGGACAAAATTCCCAAATTCGTTTGTCAATATCTTTGTTCGGGGGTGCCAGTCAACAGCCTTTCGACCTGTAACTGTCATGTAGCCAGAGATCACACCCTTGAAAACATCCTTGGAAGCAGCAGCAGAGGGATCACCTTAATGCAACTTTTTACTTCAAATAATAAACCACATGGGAAACTGACTGGGTAAACTTTAAATAATTTTGGGTTGAAAAAAGACAACTTGACCGGAGCGAGACTTGAACCTGCGACCTCCGGATTAACGTGCCGCTAGAGCGCTGGCACATTAATCACGTTTTAAAAAACGGTCTGTGCCAATGTTGTGCTAATATATAGCAGGATTTTGACGATGGTAATTTTTGAACTCGATTCTTTACCTGTCCATCGTCCTCCACCAGCGAGAACCACTTATTGGCAATGAAGTAGAACCTCTCTCTGGTCTGTAGGTCCCGCACCGCGATGTACTGGACGTACCAACCCTGCATGGATGCCTTGCCGGAGTTGTCGTGCCATAGGCGCATGTAGTTCAGTGTTCCTAAAGGTCTGTGTTGGATTATCCCGCCAAAACAAACAAACAAACAAACAAAACCGTTATGAGCAATTCCATGTTTAAGACAGACTTAAAGGTAGGGTCATAGCTTGGTAAATAATCCAAACATTTATGACCATAAAACACTTACTTTTTTTATGTATTTTTTTTTATGGGATATCGCCTAAGGCCGAACGGCCACTCAAGGTGAGGGCTACACTTAACTGGTTTGGGCTGTTGACCCAAATCAACTGACACCAGAGGCACGTTGCCACCTACTCCTGGGGCTGAAACAGGGTTATCCCCTTCACAGTCCGTAAGGATGTAGGCATGACTATCATCCACTGGGAGCCTGGCTGGTAGAGCAGAATGCACTACCGTCCCAACTTTTTTACGAAGCAATTATGGTTAAGTGCCTTGCTCAAGGGCACAAGTGTCATGACCGGGATTCGAACCCACACTGACAACAACAGAGCTTGGGTCCGGTGAACTAGACCACTCGGCCACGACACTTCATGAGAAGCACTGCAGATGTTGATAGTATAAACTACTTCGAGAAAAGATTCTCTTCGAAGTAATATGGTTTGGATAATTTTTCACCCAAAACATTTGAATCATGCACTAGTTAACCACAGAGGGACTGTTCCTCTGAGAAGGGAGAAACTGTGGATAAGGCGCCTCCAGACCATTCAACCCCATGGTCTGAACATCCAAGAAGGAAATGACTAACAACTTGTTGTATTTGGCTTCTCCTTTTTCCATACATATTCCCTTTTTTTCAGTCACTTATTAATTACTTTTTTCCCTTTTCCCACCTTTGATTTTGCCTTTTGTGTTTCCATCCTTTTGTGGTTAATTCAGCCCCTTCCCTCTTCCCTTTTTGTCTCCTTCTTCACTGTTCATCCCTTACTTTTACTGTGTGCTTTCTGAATTTCCATTTTTTCATCTCTTTCCACTTTACTACTTCTGTTACACCAGTTAACCTGTTTATGTGCGCTGTGTTAACATTTAGCCTTCTAGAAAGACTCTGCTAGGGTCGAAACGTCAGGCAATTCAATATTTAAAAACAAATTATACCATAGGTCCTTTTGGTTGGTAAGCTGTTTGCAACAGCTGATTTCTATTTTCTGATTTGAACAAGTGACGGAGCTTACCGAGGCACAGCCATGACGAATCTGTCTACGGCACCTCGGCGTAAGATGGGACGTTTGTCATCCTCCAACCTCCTCACATCCGTTTCATCGTCCTCACCGGAGAGGATGAAATTTACCTACAAACACAAAACAGATATATAAAAATGACCATTGCCCATGGTGAGGGAAGGGTTACAAGAAACTTCCAAAAAATGTGTGAGTTACTTAAAATCTAATAAAAAAGGGAAACTAACTTTTAATTTGTTTTGAGCTAAACACAGAAAAATTTAAGAGAGCAGGATTTGAGCCTGCGATTTCCGGATAAACGTGCCGGTGCTCTACCAACTGAGCCATCTAGCCACTTAGGCACAAGATGGGGCTCGATGGCTCAGCTGGTAGAGTGCCGGCACATTCATCTGGGGTTCCCAGGTTCAAATCCCGCTCCAGTCCAAAATTACTTAAAATCTCATTCCTACTGATGTTAAAAGAAGAACAAATATCATGTTCAAATTCAAGTTACCTTAGAATCTGTGCCAGAGTCCTTCCATTGTCCTGTCATCACAGCGATCTCATACAGGTATTTATGGCTTGCTTTGTTATCCGGCATAGGAGTGAGTCCTTGCTGTTGTAGTAAGTAGAAAATCACAAAAAACAAACTCTCATCTCTTGAAAAAACATTTCACTGATTATTTTTTAAATGCAAGTTCGTCCCAAAACACTGCTATTAGTCACTCTTGGTAAGGGGGCTACAAGAAGAAAAGGTCTAAGATGAAAATAACTCAGGGGAGCTGAAGGTAGGAATTGATGGGTAGAAATTGATGTTCCTCTTTAAACAGTCTAGATTGTAGGATGGAGGGAAACATGCACCAGGCAAGAAGTTCCAAAGAGATGCAGTACGTGGAAGAAAGCTGTTGGAATTGCTCTTTGTTCTACTTCTCAGCAAAGCGAGAGTGTATGGGTGAGAACAAGCAGAAAGCCTGGTTTCACGCTCAAACATCCTGATAGGAGGAACCAGGTCGGACATTTAGCACATTTACCGTACATGAAAATAGATCTGTGGACAAGACAGAGACTGGCTTCAGACCTACGGTGGGAAAGAGGTTGTAACGTTGATCTCAACCCTTCACCAACAAGATTAACTTCTGCACTCTATAAATCCAGAATTAAGTTTCCCTTCAGAACATGATTGTAATATATATTGATTCTTATCATAATTACCAGAGTCAAATTTATTGAAGCTCAAATTTTTGCTCAGCACAAAAATATCTAGCTTAGCATAGAGGGGTTACCATATAAGAACCATGTAAAGAACAATGATCCTGACGGGCCCACTGCTAGTTTTTGCTTAGCATTTCATTTAGCACGGTTTTTCTGCTTTAATAAAAATAGAGCCCTCGGCCCAATTTCATAAAGCCTGTAAGCACAAAAACTTGCTAAGCACAGACAAATCTTGCTTAGCAGAAACAAGTTACCAGCAAAAACACCATTCAGCTGCGGCTTGTACCCCACTCATTTCTTGCTAAGCGAATACATTTTCTACACAGAATTTCCTGCTTAAAGGCACTGGACACTATTGGTAATTGTTGTTGTTGAGAAAGAAGTAGTTTATTTGAATTGATTTTGAGACCTCACGCGTGAGGTCTCGAAATCAAGCATCTGAAAGCACACAACTTCGTGTGACAAGGGTCCATTATTATCTCGCAACTTCGACGACCAATTGAGTTCAAATTTTCACAGGTTTGTTATTTTGTGCATATGTTGAGATACACCGAGTGAGAAGACTGGTCTTTTGCCAATTACCAAAGGTGTCCAGTGTCTTTAACAAATTGTGAAACTGGGCCCTGGATACTTGCTGTTTTGACTAGACTTGACTAAGTCCCTCACCATGATGGTATCTTTCTTGTCTTTCCTCCGAGCCCAAACGAAGATGAAAAAGAAGAGGATGTACACACCGATAGTGGTGACGTAGATGGTCAGGTTCTCCAAGAAGCCAGCGTTGTTGAAGATGTACTGGAAGTCTAGGGGTGTCGGCGGAACTATCCAGGTACTGGCAAAGTCCGTCAGATGGGTGCTAAAACACTGGGTGACATCTTTAGTTGTATTCACCCCAATCTGTCAGGACATAAAAATTGTCCACTTAGTGGTATTTTTGCATTCATAAATAGTTTATCCATTCTGATCGGTCGAGAGGAGATCACGTGGCCATTTTTAACTGTGCAATATAAACACAGTTAGAAGTGTTGACCTTATTAAGTCAAAAGAGGGCGCTTTCAGATGATTGCGTGGAGCATCCAACTTTCAGGGCCCAATTTGAGTTTTTTTTTTAAGCCTGAATTAACAGAGGCATGTGTAGTGATTTATTAAAAGCAAACTCACTTGATTCATTCAAGAAAATTGCTAAATACTCACTTGTTTTTTTCTTTGATTTTGATTTTCGATATGTGTTCGACATTGCAACCTTAGGAAAAGGCGCTATATAAGTTCTAGCTTATTATTATTATTATTATTTTACCAAAACGGGATCTCTGCAATTATTGACACTTTCACAGATTGGTTTGGTTGGGCGGTGTGCTTATCGAAAACTAAAGCATGGGAATGACTTCACTCTTCCAAAACCCAAAGATCATACCTTTAACCCTTAAGAGACTTTAGCGGCTGGAAATGGCTTGTACCAAATTGTCCATAGCGGCCGCAAACGGCTGCAACATCTGACCTACATCCACTCAACCAAAAAGGTCAAAGTAAAGGTCATGACCTTACATTTTCAAATGTTTCCCATGTTAACATAAGAGATTTAACATGGTCTCCCTGCAAACCTCTCTTAGTCATGTTAACATAGCATCTATGTTTCAAAAACAAATTTCTGTTTGATATTATTTCTTTCCCGACGCTTTTACAAGAAAAAATAAGTAAACCAAAACAATCAACAATAAAAACATGTCTGGTCGTATGGTGATGATTATACAGAAATGAACGACCCTCTAAAGGGTTTATAAGGACTTCATATTTCAAATTTTACCCTGACTCCATCCGTTGTCCACTCTTGTGAAGCGTTGTTGAAGTACACACACCCAGACACGTAAACGCAGAGTGTGTAGTTACTGGTGAAGTTTTCCTGTCTGCCCCTCTTCAGAATGTCCATCAGGAGCTCCTCGGGGGTGAGGTTGTCGTCGAACAGGACGAGGGGGTTGTCTTTCTGGGGTTCCTGGGGGATCTCTGTCACGCCGAGGTAGTACGTGCCGGTATTGTTCCCAATGTACGATTGGTTGAGATGAATTGAATAGGCCTCCCGACTGGCTGTTGGTCGCATAAAAAAAAAAAAAAAAAAAAAAAGTAGAAGAAAACAGGAGAAAAAAATGAGCACATTATTAAAGAGGAAGGGAAATGTCAAACTCAATTTTGTGATGTTCTCAATTCGGGGATGTATGCGTTCAATCCTGACTTTTTTTAGAGCAAAAATTTGAAACATGACATCATTGCATTTCAACAACTTATGGGTCTCTATACATTCCAAGGAGAAACATTTCGTCAGAAAAAATGTCTAACACCGTTTTTGATTGAACATCATTGAAAGTCAGGAATGAACCAAAATGTCCCCGTACAAAAAATGTACAGCTCTATTTTTCTCAGAACGATGTCATCGGATGTTTCGGATGTTGACAAATTGTCTGCCCCACATTTTTGTGCAAAACCATATGTCCGATATGGAGGCAGAGGGTATCCCCCCACAATGTTCCTATACTTTAACACACTATTTTCCTCTTGTACAGACATACCCCCTCTAAAATCCTCTAAAGATTCCAAGCACACAACGAAGACACATTAGAGAGGGAGGGGGAGGGGGAAGGGCATACCACCATACCCCATATTGAGCACCAAATGAACAATGCAAAGCTCTCTAAAACACCCAAAACTCCCCCCAAGCTCTCCTCTTGTACAGACATACCCCCTCTAAAATCCTCTAAAGAATTCCTAAGATTCCAAGCACACAACGAAGACACATTAGAGAGGGAGAGGGGGAGGGGGAAGGGCATACCCCATACCCCATATTGAGCACCAAATGAACAATGCAAAGCTCTCTAAAACACCCAAAACTCCCCCCAAGCTCTCCTCTTGTACAGACATACCCCCTCTAAAATCCTCTAAAGAATTCCTAATATTCCAAGCACACATAGAAGACACATTAGAGGGGGGGAACATACCACCATATCGAGCACCAAATGAATAAGCAAAGCTCTCAACTCCCCCCCAAAGCTCCCTAAACACCCGAACCCCCGCCCCCCCCCCCAAAAAAACCCAAAACTACATGTACTTACTTCCAAGACTGACGTTGTAGGGTAGAATCCACTTGTGGTCCGATTCATTCCATTTGGGCGGGTGCTTGTATCTAACCAGCAGTGCATACTGAATGCTGCCAAACACGTCTGGGACCACCTCCAGTGTCACAGTCGTCTGATCATACGGTACCTGAATTGTGTGCATTGACATGCCTTCAAAAGGGAACCACAACAGAAATAAAAGCTTTCAGTCAATATTTTTGATCCATGCAGGAACTTGATCAGTCTTCCTCTCCCTCATTTTTTTCATGTCACTCTCTCTCTTTTTCCGGTTTTCCTGTCTTACTATTGCTATGAAGAGGATCTGAAAAAGTGTCCTCGCGGTCTCGATGACTCAACCACACTATCTTAATGACGCAATCGTCAAAATGGCTCCTTTTGGTCACCCCCAATATATTTGCCCACCACATTCCCCAGTCACAATGACAAACATGGCGGATATAATAAACCGACACGGACCCCACCCATAAAACTTGTAAAAAATTTACTTTGCAAACTTATGGTTTCCAAGTCAACAGTCATAAAGTGTCACTGAATTGGACAGCGCCATCATACCGTAGCAATTTTACGTAATCCCCTGCGTTGTTGCACGAAATTGTCACATTGAGCACTTTTTAGCCCTATGCCCCATGGCCTTTATGTGTGGGATAAACATGCTTCCGAGCAACAGATATTTAGTTTGCTTTTATTGTCCTTGACCCGCATAATATTTTGTTGGTCCTTTTGTTGGCGGCAATTTTCTTGTGTTCTTCCCCGGATTGACTTCTCGTACTCGCATGTTCCCTTACACTCATTTTTGTATTTTCCCCCAATGATTACAATTCTGCTGTTCTCCATGCTCATCTAGTTGCCCTCCTGTCATCATCTTGTTTGTAGTTTGCTATTCTGTATGGTTCTTGGGCTAGGCCTGTGTTTCTTGCTTTGTTGTTTCTGTTTTATAGTTCTTCGATTTGCCTTGTATTTTTGTGTATTTGCAATGTTGTGGTTGAATAAACAGTAAAATAAATTATAATCATCAGGGCTCAAAATAATGTCAAGAAATTCTCCGCTAGTCCACAGGTTCTTGTAGCTCTGATAATTTGATTTTTTTCCCCTTCTTTTGCATCCTTTGGAAAAGGCGTTTTATAAATGCGGTTATTATTATTATTTATTTCGATAACTTGGAGTGTGCAAGCGCAAAAAATCAACTTTTTTAGAAAAGTAATAATAATACCACAAAACGACTCTTTTACCTGTTTGGCTGGTAGTGTTGAAGTTCTGTTCATAGTTGGCACACGGTGGTGTTTCGGAGTTCGGTCGTGGAATATACACAACATATTCTTGTTTTGAATTCTTGATGGGAATTTCCTCTCCATTTTTGGCAAAGTACTTCAGCGACATGACATTCGAATCTTTGGAAACTCGCTCGCTGCTTGGCATATAGTTGAAGTGGTTAGTCTTGAACGAGTTACTCTGAAAAAAAGATCACAGCAAAAAGATCTGTGTGCGTAAATCCCTCAGCACTCCTGAAAACCATCTCAACTCCTTTGGAGTATGCAGCACCGGCAGCCAAATGGGCGCACAGGTTGCTAATTATTCACATCAACAATCTCTTTGTTCGAGTATTCAGATACACTTAGGCGCTATTCCATCAAGATCATAGCGCACATGATTGAAATTAAAGGTAGATGACATCATTTGAAGACATGAAAAAATTGTAACCACGGTTACTACAAAAATAACTTACTTGACTGAAAGTACATACAGGTATCCTGTGAAATCGTTTCGCCAGTTGTTATTTAACTTCAAAGAAAAATTTTGTATCATTTTGAGGCGATGGTCAGCCGACTCTCATTTGAACGTCTGAGTTTTAATACAAGACAGTGTCTGCCAGTTTAAAATCTACACAATTTGCTCTCGTTTTTCTGGGCAGTCACGGACCGACAAATGTAAACAGGTCATTTGAACATTATTTCATATTAAAACCTACCCCATAAATCCAAATTCTTTTGAAAAAATACCACAATTACCAACCATGCAATCGCCCGTTAACATGGATAATATAGAGGTGAGTTTTAAGAGCTTTACGAAACAGATTCCCTTATGACAGGAGGAAGATTGTTCAAATTCATTACTCTGTCTACACTGAATGCTTTTTGTTCCAGAACTTTGTTTGCACGGGGAACATTCAAGTGAGTGACGTCAAGTGTGGACCAAAGAAAACATGGAGGAGTGTGATATGACAGTAAATTGGAAAGATGTCTAGGAGTAATTTTGTTCAATAATTTTCAGCTCTAGTTAAAAATGAAAAAAAAAAAAAAAAAAAATAATAATAATAAAAATAATAAATAAATAAATTTTACCTTGATTATTGCAGATGATCTGTTCCATTAAATCTTGTCCAATTTAATATTTCCCAAATCCCTCTCCACACAATACTTTATAATATCACTATTTATCTTCAAGCAAACTTGTACCCTCGATTCTGATTGGTCGACCCATAGCAACAAGAGTGGGATAAAAGTCTATATTGCATGGCCATATCGGACCCTATTCTTTCACTCTTTTTTAAAGCTACGTGTCAAGTTTGCTTCAAGATAAATTCATTATCATACGCGCGCTCGTGGAATACGGAAAAAGTATTGCGCATCAGCGTCCCATATCCAACTCGGTCTTCGGCCTCGTTGGATATGGGAACGCAGAAGCACTATATTTTTCTGTATTCCACTCGCTAACTAATAGTTACATTTTTTCCTCAAAGAGCATTGCAATGTTAGTACCTGTTTATTGGGCCCTGAAAGCTTGGGCCCTGAAAGCTTGGGTCCCTATTGAGCTTTCCTGAAATGATCTCAACTCCTTTGGAATAGGAAGTTAGTGGTAGCACTTTCAAACTAACTACAATAAACTGCACAAGCTTTTTGTATCAACTACTTCATCAGACGCAAAGCAGTAGCTGTTGCTATGAAAGTTCATGCAATTCTTTGGGGTAATTAGTTAGTCTTAAAGTGCCACCACAACCTTCCTTGTGTTATCCATCAGACTAACACCACTATCTCTACCAACTCCTTCAGAGCATGCAGCACCAGCAGCCAAATGGGCGCATAGGTTGCTAATCAATCCCATGAACTTGCAGGTACCCATTTATTTCTGGGCGATGAGAAGCAAGAGTGTCATGCTCAAAGACACATTTTATTGAGATGATATCTGAGATGATATGCCTTTATTAGGTGTTCTTTGAAAGCTCCAACTCTCATCTTTTTGATGACAAAACAAACCCAGTTTGGGGTTTGGGCCTTGTTTTGACAGGGGAGTGTCACATGTACCAAACTGTACGTGCAAAATTGTGACAGTCTTCCGTCCTTCAGCTACTGATTCTGGAAGTCAAGTTCCGACACCAGTATCACAACAGTAATTCTAAGTTATTCCTTCATAGCTTCCGCGGAAAGGCCAGAACTAAAGTTCTAGTGAACTAAAGTTCTAGTTTCTAGTTCTATTCCAACACCAGTTTCACAACAGTAATTCCAAGATATTCCTTCATAGCTGCTGAGGAAAAGGCCAGAACTAAAGTTCTAGTTTCTAGTCCTATTCCGACACCAGTTTCACAACAGTAATTCCAAGATATTCCTTCATAGCCGCTGAGGAAAAGGCCAGAACTAAAGTTCTAGTTTCAAGTCCTACCTGTAAATCAATGACTGTATCATCATCGCAGTGTACGTTTGTGTTGGAACAAAAGTCTGGTGCCACAATTTTACCATCTCCCTCCTGAATGAACGAGTCCTTTAACAAATCTAACATAACGAAACAAAACAATCATTTACTACAAGTTTATGTTTGTATTTTGCATGTGGTAAGGTGTGCTCACTCAATGATCAAGGATGCAAGAGTTGACCACTTCACGTCCAATGGCGTGCATACATGCAAGTATTTCTTGGTAGAAATATGGTCAACTTTAAAAAAAGCCCAGAACAATTTCAGAGCGCCTTTTTTCTTTTTTGCGGTCATTTGACCTGCTGACGTGTACGCAGGTCCCCGGACAATCCATTTTAAATTGTTACGAAATTGAACATCAAAGACAAAAGAGTTCTATGCAATACAAAGAGTTTTTTTTTTTTTGCGCCAGTCAAAAGGTCAAATCCAATGCTGTTTTGTTTGTAAAAAGCATCAAAGTTCAGGAATGAACTAAAAATTCTCTGTACAAAAATGAACAGACCATAATATTTGAAATGTGACGTCATCAAATGTTTTTTTGGATTTTGACCTAAATTGCACTCGAGGGTTATCGAGAGCAGGGATGTTTGACACCGTTTCAACAGGAGGTTAGAGACTTCCGAGTCCCCTTTAATGAACTGGTCTACATTACTTACAAGCAGACGATCTTTGCAGTGTTGTCGTTCCTTGATGTGTAATAATTCTACTTGCTGGCTCTCCAGGAAGCTTGTTATTTTTTAAGGTGGCGGATACTTGTTCGAGGAGAGCCTCTATTCTAGCAACCAGGTCTCTTGCCTGAAACAAAACATCCCCCACAAAATCACTGAATCATAGCAAAAACACAATAATGTGATGCAATCAAGCTAAACAAGTCTTTTGTCGACCCTTGTCAATTTTTTTTTATCTATTTGAAAGAAGTACAATCTCAGCTTTAAGGATATGAAAACCCTGTGTTGATGCCACCTTTGGTTCAAAAGTTATGGAAGTCTAAACACCAAGAGATGTATAGAAATGTACACCCCTGTCGACCTATTTTGGCCTGTTATTCAATAATGCATTTACCCACAAACGACTCATTTAGCTTGATCACATCACATATATCCAAAAGAAAAGAACCCCTTCATTTGCTCTGTAATCCAGGGATGCAGTCAAGTATTTTGTTAGCCGGGTACCAAGTACTGCAAGAGTGCAAAGGTGGCGGAGTACAATTGAGTATGAGCACTTGAGACACTCAGTTAGTCTTGGTGCAAGACACTTTCCCAAAAAGCCATTGAGCTGCCCACAGTGGAGCTGCTGTTCAAGGAGGCAATCCACGCTAACTAATACAAAGAATTTGTTTTTTTTAACTAAATAAATCAATCGGCCTTTGTATATGATAGCACAATTCGTCGGCTTAGAACTATAAGGTCGTTAGGGCAGTTTGTATGGATTTCATCAAGTTGATTTTGCGTAATATGAAGCTCCTGGTAAATGGAGTTTATTGATCAAGAGTGGTCTCCAAAAATTAGTTTGGCAAAAAGAAACATTGAGTTTCTAAGAAAACATTTGTTTGTGGATTTTGATTTATTTTTTCAAACTTATTTGCATTTTTAACTTAACGACCTTCTGATCATTACGGATTTGAAATTGCAATTAACGACCATATAGCACTGAGCTGACGAATTAGAGCACACAAAGTGTCCACTGTTGGAAGCACTTTAAAATACAAAACAGCAGGATTTCATGGAATGTCCCCCCCCCCCCCCGCTCTAAATATTCCTTTTGGTAAAGAAATTTCTCTTCTTTTTCTTGTGAGGTAGAAACAATTTTGAAAAAATTGAGCAGGTTCCTTGGAGGGGTTTTGAGAGCCCTGAGCTGCCCCTTTGGGTGCACCACAACCCCCACCGGCCACTGAAAGAAACCGTCAATAAGGGAATAAAAGAGTCATCGTCGAGGTGTCAAAGGGTTGTTTAAAACCTTGCAGGGTCGTGGCGAGGTCCTTTATCGTATGGCCACGACCCTGCAAGGTTTCAAACGGCCATTTGAAACTGAGTAACCACTCTTTTATTTCCATTGAAAATAACCTTTCTGTTCAAAACATCCCAGAAACCTTTAATAATTGAGAGCATAACAAACATTTTTAGCCTCAGCTCGCCGTGGCTGCTGTCGTGAAATTATACTCCTGTTGAGCACTAAGTAGCAAGCTTCGAACTTGCGTGAGTCAAATTTGCCACCTACAAACTTAAATTTGGGCTGTGAAATTTGCGCGCTCCAGGCAATCATCTGATAGTGCCCTATTTTGACTCAATTTCCTCCGGCCACATTTAAACACTCCTCACTGGTTTATATTGAATGTTTAAACATGGCCACGTGATCTCCTCCAAACCGATCAGAACAAACAAACTGTCCCAGGTATTTAATAACACCAGCACCAGCATTTCCCCGACTACATAAAAGTGCACATATAACAGATCTATATCTACCATTCCTTTCTTTTCCGGCGAGACTTGACCATCAGGAGATACTGTTGTCGCGACACCTGAACTCCCCCAAAAAGGATAAATGAATGGGAAAATCAAACAAATTTGTTAGATTTTGTTCAAGCCTGTTCTACTTAACTTTATAAAGCGATGAAAATGTATCAAATGTTAATGCACCAGGCCTGAAATTTCGTCTTGGAGAGGGCAAGGCCATTTTCATTTTGCAAAGGGCACTTCCACTGGAAAATCTTAAAGTCAGTGGGGAACTTCTGAAGGGGCACCAAGGCCAAGACCAGGGCAACAGAGGCCATGGCCTCCGTGGCCTCCGTGTAGTTCCAGGCCTGGGCCCAATTTCATAAAACATGTAAGCAGCCGTTTTGTGCTTACGGAGCGTCCCTTAGCAGAATTTCAATTTCATAAAGCTGTTTACCGTAAGCAAGGGTAAATGATGGCTAACCCGCGTTTAGCACACAAGTGACATAACAATGCAAATCCATGGTGAACGTGCATGAAATTTTCTGCTAACTTGAGAAATCATGGTGAAATACGCTTATGCTTACGCACATTTTTCTGCTACAGTAAGCACAAAAATTTGCTTACCAGTAAACAGCTTTATGAAATTGGGATCTGATGTACACTAACTGACCGCCGAAATAATTTCGACATTTCCATGGTCATATAAAGAAGAGGGGGGGCGGGGAGAGGGAGGGGGGGGGGGGAGGGGAGGGGGAGGGGTTGCTGTTATCGGTGAACTTTATACTAATTTACAAGCAGTTCTATGAAACTGGGCCCAGGAGGTTTACAGAGTCTGTGCATCACCAGAAATACAAAACTACAGGTTTGGACACAATGTGGACTATTTCTTTCTCCCTTTGGTGACTGCTTTACTTCTCTCAAAAAGAGAGGGAGGGGGAGGGGTTGCTGTTATCGGTGAACTTTATACTAATTTAACCCGAACCGTCCTAAGTCCACCAAAATCTACAGGATTAGATTTTGAAGGCTTGAGGCAGGTTTTTGAGTTAACTGTAGAGACTTCTCACTTACGTCACGACTCAATAACGAGGCGGGAGGTCTGCCATGCTGGAGTACTGAGCACATTGCTGGAGTACTGAGCACATGTAGAATACAAACGCGTAGTGTGCCATCCAGCGTTGTGTTTTGTAGCACATGTTTGTGCAGTTCAGTAACGTGTGTGTGCGTGACATGCGCGCGTAAGAACTCCAGCAAGGCGGACAATAAAATAGCGACATTATCAGAGAAGCAGAATCGGAGGATTGAGGCACTGAGGATCCTAACATTCACACTGACCGGTTGATTTGAATTGGGGGGGGGAACTGAGGGAGGCTTCCCCGATGAACATCGAGGGGGATCGGGGTGTGAGGTTATGATAACTTACTCTCTGTAACAGTTGTTGACCCCACTATTCGTCGGTTCAGCTCAGTGTAATCGGCCGTGACGTTCTCTGCCTCCAACCTGTCCAGAACCGGCATAGGATCGTCGATTGTGGTGGCTGAACCCTAAGGATGCGAATTGACGTATGTGAACATTCCTGGAAAATGGCTTCTGGGCCCGGGTTCTAAATCCCAAACCTCCAAGAAGTTACAATCCAGGGCCCAATTTCATAGAGCTGCTTAAGCATAAAATGTAGCTTATCACAACAAAAATTATACTCACCAGAATAAGGTTACCAGCTAAATATACCATGTGACATGTACAAACTGTAACTGGTATCCTGCCTTTTTTTTTTTGTTCAGCAGAAAATGTTTAAGTCATATTTCTTCTTATAAGCAGTTCTATGAAATTGGGCCCAGGAGGTTTACAGAGTCTGTGCATCACCAGAAATACAAAAGTCACAGGTTTGGACACAATGTGGACTATTTATTTTTCCCTTTGGCGACTACTTTACTTCTCTCAAATTTTATTTAAAGGCTCCATGACTTTTGAGAACATCCTGAAATCAGCGAAAATCCTGAGAAATCGCAAGCCTACTGATTGGTGTCAAAAGACTCCAGAAATAACTGCTAAAATGATACTTTTTATCATACTTTTAATCAAGTTTTGACCCTGCAATCTTTTGGCCATTGAGTTTGACTTTGCTAGACTGTTCTACCATTTCAACATAACAATAACATTTTTTATACTTCAGGTATTTTTTTGTTGGTAAGCAGTAATATTTTCCTGCTTAGCACACATGTTACTTGTTATGCTGGTTGGTAACCTTAAAGCAAAACTGTTCTTGTGCTTAGCTACTTGTTACGCTTAAGCAGCTCACGGAAATTGGGCTCTTGTATTGTATTTAATTACTGCTTTTACATTTTTATTCCTCGGATTTTATAGACCCCTTGCATATGAAGTCACCAGCCCAAACAGCGCCCTCACTGAGGTCAAATTCCATTGTTTGACCTCAGCGATGCAAGGGGTCTATTGGTTTATTGGTTTTGTTGCTTAGTTTGCACCCGAGGAAGCGGGACAAAAGGTACTTGAATTCATGCTCGACATCTCTCTTTTGCTAATAATACACAGAGCTCAGGCAGGGCGTACCTGTTTATGACAAAGAATGTCACATACAGTGTTTGCATCAATTTCACAGAATACCCAAACCAATGGATTGTACTGCTCTATCTGTAGTCACATTTGAAAACAGAAATCCGAGCGTAAAATCTCGAAGCAAAGCATTAACTTTGCAAAATTAAATTGGTTACAGTCGCGGCCAACAACTTAAGTCATCATGAGCACAAACCAATCACACGTAACCCCTGGTAAGGGTTGACTAATACCTGCTAAGCAGTCAGAACATTTGCCTACTTACTGACAGCATGTTAATAAACATCTCAAACAATGTTTCGGCAACTTGAACGATAGTTTTCTGATCGGCTCCGACTGCCAACCTTAACATGGTCTCCACCATGGTTTCCCCAAGCACTGTCAACTGTTCCTATAAAGGGTGAACAAAACAAAACAAATTGAAAATTACACACTTATAATACAATTTTGTAATTTTTATTTGATTTTGTAGACAGCTTTGATTTAACCTTCTCGATGTGTGATACAGTTCCCGACATACACCATCCTTCTCACACTTTGGCCCATCACTATGGAACGAACCCCCCCCCCAAAAAAAATCTCTGACAAGTCACTACTTATACCAGCTTCAAAACTCATTTGAAAACTTATTTTTGTGCTTAACATTTCATATATTTACTCATTGTAGGCCCATTTGCTTCTGCATCTCTCCTGCGCCAGGAGTGTCTCTTTAGACAGAGATGGCGCATTATAAATGGCCATTATTATTTATTATTATCTTTGCGAGCAACTTGGGTTTTGGCTCTGAGCTGCGGCAACGTCTAATCTTTTTAACGCAACCAAATAGTACACAGACCAATCATGCAAGGAATTTTATTAGGGGATTTGACTTTAAGGGGGATCAAGGTTGGCTCAGTTGGTTTCTTTCTCTGCCTTGCCTACCTCTGAGGACCCTGGTTCGAATCCCACCTCGAACCGGAGGCCTTGCATGTGGATTGGGTTTTTCAGTCCCTACCTGATTGCGTGGATTTTCCCCCATTTGGGGTTTTTCTTCTCGATTCCTATTCATCCTGCTATTGGTGCTGTGTAAGCTGTGTAAGCGAAAAATGCCTAGTAACGCGGAGTCAAATGCACATTCCCTGCTAACCTGTGAAATACATTTGACATAAGGGTGGAATTCCCTGTGTTTGTAAGGGCCTATTCTTTGCTTACAGTAAGCAGAGCCATGAAATTGGGCCCAGGTAGCAACAGGGTTGACTGGTCCCCTGTCTTTCAACTGGTCCCCTGTCTTTCGACTGGTCCCCTGTCTTTCGAACGGGTTCCCTGTCTAAAGACAGCCACTGGCCATACAAACCCAACGGTTTAATTGGGTACACCCAGTAACACACTGTGTAGTGCACACACATTATAACCAACCAGCATACTGGTACTACACACAGGAATGTGGGTTTAAACGCACAGCATTATGGCAGGCAAAAAAATTAAGTGGGTCAAAGGAACATCTGGCGGGCAACCTGCAGGTTCAGCAGGTTGATATCTGGCATTATTGACCCGCCTCGAAGTGTGACGTCAGACGTTTGAGGCTATCATCCGGGAAGCAACTCTTAAATACACCCATACTTATTTTCTTAAGAAGGAAATATTGATATTGAAATTTGATACAGCTTACCAGCGCTCTGTGCGACAATTCATCGTAAGCCTCCGTCAATACAGTTGCAGTGGAGGCACTGTTGAGGACGTCAAAGAGTGAGTCCATGCTGGTGTGAACGGACAGCTCGGCCATCCGAAGCCTCATCTGAAATGATAGAAGGTAATAATCCCGGCCATGACAAAGTTTAAAGGTATAGGGGTCATAGATTGGTTTTTTTGTCAACGTAATGCTGATTCATTGACAGCGTGAAAGTTTCAGCTGAATACAGCATTCGTGAACGGTCACCAACCCTCAGAAATCTGAGAAACGATTCATGCAAAGAGGAATTTCTGCGCCAGTCATGAGTTCAAGTTTAATGCCGCTTTGATCGAATATCATCAAAATTCAGTTCAAACAGGTAATAACAGTTTTTTGTTTCATGCTTTATTAATCCTTAAAAAAAACCCAGCTCAATGCATTTCCTGTAAGCTTCTGGTAATCGTTGGAGCCAGTTTGTGGTCATGGCTTACAGTGGAATTACATCACACTTATGAACAGGACTTAGTAATTAGTAATTTCTCTACAAAAGGAAATACTTACATAGGCTCTTTGGGTCCGGGCTCGCTGACGATCTTCATCTGTGAATTCTGTGGGATCCTTAAAAGATACAGTTCAGAGTTGGTTATTATCACCCCCCAATTTGATTAGTTTTAATTTGAAAGCTCATTGATTGCATTAGTTGCCCTAGAGCTACACAGATTGACTCGAAAACGCTGATTTTCCTTGAGTTTTGAAGCTGTGTGGGTGCATCCATGTTTGTGTACAAACCTTCGTAAAAGCTTGAAATTTTGAGCGTACAGCTATTCGCATGTAAGAGCATTTGTTCTTTTCTATGCGTCATCGAATCAAATATGGCCGCGAATGTGAACGCTTAATCTGCTCATGTGCTTCCGTGACTAAACGGAGAGTAACTGAACTGGGAGAGTAACTAAACTGGGAGAGTAATCGTTGGGTGTTGTGGCCGAGCGGATAAGAACACCGAACTCAAGCTCTGGTGTTTCTGTTCAGCAGAGTGTGGGTTCGAGTCCCGGTCGTGACACTTGTGTCCCTGAGCAAGACACTTAACTATGATTGTTTCTCTCCACCCAGGGGTAAATGGGTACCTGTGAGGGCAGAGATGGTTCTTGTGATGGATTTAGCTTTCATACATTTGCACGAAATCATATAGATTCAACAAATGAATAACACGCTCACTGAGCGATAAACTCCAATCGGAAAATTAGTTTATTCATTTCTCATCAAATATGGCATTTCAGACAGAAATATTTCAAGGGATGTTTTCTACTATCATCATCATCATTAGACCGTGTAAGTTTTATGTAAATCTGTGATCAAAAGTATATTTTACAAGTTTTTTTCTTACCAATTCTGTAATGTTCCTTTAATATGAAAAATATATATTTTAAACAAACAAATCAAATGGGGTTTAGAAAAAAAAGGAGAAGATTTTTACCTCCGTTGTGGTGTCGTTAGTTCCATTCAGTCTACGAACTGGTGAAAAGAAAAGTTAGGAATAAAAGAGAAACAAAAAAACCATTACAAACTATTTTCTTTCAAACTTGGACCATTTTAGCATGTCATGAATCAATGCTTTTGAATCAATACAAGGTACAATATTGGCAATACTGCTACTGCTGGTATACTCTTTGAATCAAGACAAAAGTACAGCATTGGAGAACCGCTACTATTGGTGCTCTTGCTCTCTTTGAATCAATACAAGGTACAATATTGGCAATACTGCTACTGCTGGTATACTCTTTGAATCAAGACAAAAGTACAGCATTGGTGAACCGCTACTATAGATGGATTGCAATACGCGTAATTGACACCACCATCTTTGATGAATTGTGCACGCGTGAAGAGCTATCATTGGCTGAGAGTCGTGCGTAGCGCGTACACGCGTGTACTTTTCCATCGTTTTACATCCAAGATGGCGGCCAATGAGGCGTATTGCAATCCATCTGTTGGTGCTCTTACTCTCTTTGAATCAAGACAAGGTACATTATTGGCAAAACTGCTACTTCTTGTACACTCTTTGAAACAAGATAAGGCACAACACTGACACTTTTGACAAAACTGTTCCTACTTGTAAGCTTGCCATCTTTTAATCAAGATGAAATGAAACAGGTGTTAACAGCATTTTGTAAAATTTGTGTAAAATTAATCTAAGGGGAGAAAATAAAAGGATAGAGGCTTTGTTTACCATCAACTGCACGAAGTTCATTCAGCTTAGACGACTCATAAAGAAGCTCATTATTTATGGCTCGCGAGTTTCCCTCAGCGGCCAGTTCAGCAAAATATTCGGTCGTCTTTTTCACGTACGTCTGCGATAAGACCTGTGTACCATTTGTTGTACTGGGCTGTACCTAAAAATTGAGCAATTTATATGGGTGGTCAAAATGTTAAAAACAAAAGTTAGAAAGTTACTAACAAAATAACAACGAATAACAAATGGTTTTGAAGTGTATACAGGGACAAAAATAATTAATGAAAAGTAGTACAACAGGGATGGGTCTTCACATAAACCTTGATAAACAATTAAGAAATAAAGTTCAGTGTGTCTGGGAAATTGTGTAAATTGTTGAGCAAGACCCCTAAAAAGTTAAAAAGAAAAAACGTCAGGCCACTAACTAATTTTTTGCATTTATACTACAGGTCCTTTTGGTATTGGTTCTATTTTCTCAAGTTAAAAAAGACAACGGTTTTCTCACGTCTTTGTGTACAAAACCTTGTGCTGCCAGCATCCCAGCAAGGACGGTGCGGTGTCCAGCACTCGCACTATATGCATTGGTCTACATAAAAGCTACTGTCAGACTGTATAACGCGGTAGTGGTCCAAGTCCAAGGGTGGTGCTCAAGATATCAAAGCCAAGCCTTGGCAGAATCTTGATTCCCCCTGTTACCTCCTCAGAAGATACTGGGTCTGCGTTTTTTGCGCTTACCTTGATTTTACCGACTGTATAGGTAGTTGTTGCTCCTAGATTGTCACAAATCTGAACCTTGAACTCCACCAGATAGTCGTCCTCACTCCTCCCGATCGGAGAGAGGAATCTTGCCTTGTTGTTGGGACCAAAGTCTACAACCTTGTGGGCGGAGTCTCGCTCAACAACTAGGAGAAAAATAGTATAGTATAAGCGTTCCGACGATATGTTATACGCACTTCCAAGTCTGGCAGAAGACTTCTGACAGAAGAACTTAACACGTTGACTGCCACTACGAGTATACGCGTAGAGAATGAAGAGGGCTTTGTATTGTTATTTAATTTATTTAAATAACAATTGTTCAGTGTATTTCAAATACACTGGCATCACTGAGCACGCAACATATACGCTTCTGGCAGTGCCGAGGTCATACATCCTTAGAATGTGTATGTTCAATTTTTGTTTGTTTGTATAGTACCTATTTGGTATGCGCGCATGCTCACCGCACTTATGCGCGCATGCGCACCGCACTTATGCGCGCATGCGCACCGCACTTATGCGCGCATGCGCACCGCACTTGGCAAATGGGAACGCCCTACCAATTATATGACCAGCAGTCAACGTGTTAAGCACCAACTTGGTACATGTTGTATGTATTAACAAAAGTCCTTTTCACACGACAGCAATTTAGCAAAAGGACAACAATGTTTGGACTGTCCAACGGTGAAATCCTCTCAAATTTGCCGTCCTTCATGGACCGTATAAAAACATTGCTGTCCTTTCACATGAGGTGCATTTTGTACAATTTTGCAACCATGCTAAAATTAACCAAGGGACCCTTGCTAAAATGCTGTCGTGAGAAAAGGGTTAAAGAAGGAGGTTTAGAGACTTGTATTTTGCTTTCCCACCTCCGGGAGGACTCCGCCTATTGGAAAATGAGTGCGTCACAAAACTGAATTTGACCTTGGAGCCCCCTCTTTAACTTGATGATTTCACCTTTTTTTCACAGGTTGCTTGTATGGTGTGTTTATTGAAAACTAGAGGATGGGACAGAATGTACTTTTCAACCCCTCCCTCCCCAAAGAAAAAAAAACACACCCCAAAACAAACCCCAAACAAACAATGACATATTATACCTTGCATCTGATGAAGTAGTTGTAGCTACGAAAGCTCATGCAGTTTTTTTATGTACAGTAATTAGTTAGTCTTTAAGTGCTACCACTACCTTCCTTGGCTTATATTATTACTATTATACGCAGTTCTTGTATAGCGCTTTATCACATCCGATGGGCGTCACAAAGCGCTCAGTATTTTTCCTGCAAGGTATAATGTGGAGCTACGTTTTGAAGTATTAGACCTGTTCCTTTACATAGCACCAAGTAATGGTTTACTAGGTGCTGTGGCGCAATATGCTGCCAATCAAACCAGGAACACCCGGGCGAACCCCCTTCTCTTAGCGATAAGTGTAACTGGGTTCTTTTACGTGCATTACACAACACACGGGACCTACGGCTTTACGTCCCATCCGAAGGACGAAGCAATAATGGTTAAGTGTCTTGCTTAAGGACACAAGTGTCACGACCGGGACTCGAACCCACACTCTGCCGATCAGAAACACCAGAGCTTGAGTCCGGTGTTCTTATCCACTCGGCCACGACACACCATATCTACTAGACTAACACGGCTATTTTTTAGTATTATATTATACCTTGTAAAGGTTTTTGGGAAAGTGACCAACTACACCGAGAGTAGAAATGAATAGATAACTCGTTTTTCTTTCTTGTATTGTTTTCTTACATTCCTCCAAAGAATAGAACCCTTGCATAATCTGCAATGCTTCTGGTACGCCGAGGTCACGCGCACGTTTTTTTTTACGTACCAAGAACAGCCATTATCCAATGAGCTGCCTCCTTTTGCCTCAGTGAGGGCGCTGTTTTGAGAGTGTGACATAATATGCGAGGGGTCTATATGATATTTTACAAATTGAAATGTGAATGCATTTTGGGGGGTTTTCTTCTTAAAGATTGCCTGCAGCTGGTTCCCCCTCCCCCTCCCCCTCCCCCCGTACGTTGCCTTGAGTGACATTGCTCGTAGTTTTGAGTTAACAATAATAATAAAAAGCATTTATATAGCGCCAACATCCGCCTAAAAAGACGCTCAAGGTGCTTTACATATAAAGGTATAAAACAAGTCAATAAGCAAACCGAAAAAGAAACTTCTTAAAAATACAACAAAAGGTAATAAAAAGAAGCGCTCAAAATGGGGAGAGGTTTCCAGCACATGCACCCTCAGCATCTGGCTATAAACAATTGATTGAAACAAGTATTAATTTAAGATAAATACACAACAAAAACACTTGAGTACAACAAAAGGCATTTGGCCATAACAAATTATCTAAAAAATAACAGTGGCAACGCACAAAGGGCCAGTAATAAACTGAATGCATGATGAAGCCAGGTTAAGTGACTGAAACATTAGTATTAATTAATGGTAAATAACTGAGTCTTTAGTGTTTCTCTTGAACTGGTTGGTGGAGCCCGCTGAAATTACGTGTGAAGGAAGATTGAGCCGATCTCGGTACTCACCGTAGTATTCGTAACTCCCGATACCCTGAGAGTCTTCCCAGCCGTTGCACTCGATGGTCACGTACTCCACATCGTCTGTATCCATCGCCAAAAATGTGCAGTTGCCATTTTCTGGCGGTTCGTTCAACGAGATCATCATATGGGCCTTGCCCTCCTGGCCGAAAACTTCCAGAAGAATGGTGAGGATGTACACTCGAATATCTGGCCGGATGTCGAAGACGTCTTTACTTATGAACAGATTATCCGACATTTCGCCTGCATTCAAAAAACAAACGGAAAATCTCACCAAACTTTAAGTATCATGTAATAAACAACAAGGGAAAAACTGACTGGATCCCTATAAATCAACTTGGGGAGAGCAAAGAAAAATCAACTGGAAAGGGATTTGAACCTGTGACTGCAGATTTACATGCTGGTGCTCTACCAACTGAGCTATCCAAGCCCTATGTTGATGGTCTCCCTATGTTGTCAGTAACAACCATGCTACAATACAACCTGGGAAGAGGAAGTAAGGAGATCGCCATGGGGGAAGCAACTTTTTTTTGTGGGGAGGGCGGGGGAACTCTCTGATAAAAATCCTGAAGTTGGGTCTTTATCCCCCTTGTTCAGAATACAAGAATTAAACTGCTCCTCGCATACAATGGCAGCACAAATAAAAAAGGAAAGAAAGAAAGAAGGAGTGCCTTTCGAGGGGGGATAGCAACTCTACTGGCGCTTGCTGCAGTTCATACCGGTTGCAAAGCCCCGCCAGCCAGTCAGGGTGGAGAGAGTTCTATTAGGGTTGTAGTAGTCCATTTTCCATTCATAGCTAGGATCATCACAGTTCTCGTTGTCACAGCCAGCCTTGAGCCTAAAATCATCAGTGGGGTTGACTAAATAAGAAGAGTAGGCTTGCTTGAACAGGGTTCCTCCGCCGCAGCTGTGTGAATAGAATGTAATAATGTTCGGTTTTTATATAGCGCTTTATACACCATGTATATCTCAATTTAGAGACAGGATTAAATGCACAGAAATACAAAAGAAAACTGGAGTAAGAGACATCATAAGGACAATAAAACAAGCTAAATGGAGATGGGCTGGACACACTGCCCGAAGAAATGACAATACATGGACAACAAGAATAATGGATTGGCAACCAAGGACAGGGAAAAGGAAAAGAGGTAGACAGAGAAGAAGATGGAGAGATGACATCAGGGTATATGCAGGAACAACATAGACCAGAACTGCAAGAAATAGAAACGAATGGCGTTTTCATGAGGAGGGCTACATCCTACACTGGATGAACACGGCCTAAATGATGATGATGATGATTATACACCATGTCTCAAAGCGCTTCCAACATTATTACCCTGATCACTGGGCCGTTTCATTCCTTAAACCATCTCAGCTCCCCTTGGGAGTATACAGCCTGTGCTGCCAAATATGTAGCGCACTAAGCTAAATCAATCGCAAGAACCGTCTCTACCCTCACAGGTACCCATTTACCCCTGGGTGGAGAGAAGCAACTATAGTAAAGTGTCTTGCTCAGGGACACAGGTGTCACGACCGGGATTCGAACCCACACTCTGCTGAACAGAAACACCAGAGCTTGAATTCGGTGCTCTTATCCGCTCGGCCACGAAAATCTAGAAAGACATACTCGTATTTGATTTAGGGTTGGACAAAGACATTTTTACTAGAGCGGGACTTGAACCTGCCACCTCTGGATTAGCGTAGACAAAGTAGTCACTGTGTTCACAGGCATGCAACTGTAACTTCACCAAAAAAGAGGAAATTACAAAATTTCAACGATTTTGTACAGTATTTTTTAATTTTGAATGGTGAAACTGAGAATTAAAAAAGAGGAAATCAGCTGATCCGAGGAAAAGATGCATGCCTGTATTCAGCTGAAACTTTCACATACATGACTTTTGTTGTATCTTTCTTGATAATTTTGCCTATAAATCAGCATCGCGTTGACAGAATCCAATCTTTGACCCTACTTTTCAGTGACAAAGAATTACTTGATAACTACGTACTCATTTCAATTTGCTGAACTGAAATAAGCACCTGTAAACATGAACAGAATCTAGTCACAGACCCTTTTTTGTTGGCTCTAGGTACAGTGCCTACTCAATAATCAGGCCTTGCATATACCTGATACTAGGTTGCGGCGGATTTCCAAGTTTCACAGTGAACCAAATGGAGGTATTGCTGACCCTTGACCCCTTGGTGACAACAACCATAAGTTCAAAGGTCATGTTCGGCAGGCAATGTGCTGTATCCAGCTCCAACGTCTTGCCTCTGTAGTTGAGCAGTCCATTGCCTGAAAGAAACATTCAAGTACATGTTTGATTTTCTTTCAAAAAAATAAAAAAATTCAAGGCACAATACCTGTTTGGTAATGACTCTGAAAATTAATGGCAATAAAAACTTACTTGGTAAGAAGTACAGCAGCCTTGGGTAGTATAATGAATTTTGAGAAACTTTTAACTTCGTAGTACTACGGTTATGGAAAATATATCACTTTTTATTCCCAAAAATTTGAATCCAGACTGTGTATTCCTATGGGGAATATTCTTCCTGCATGGAAACATTTGCTCCGTTTTTTTCGATGATATCTCAAAAATGCGACCACCTTTTGAAGTGAAATTTTCACAGGTTAGTTTTATTGTAAGTACCTACATTTATATAGGATTAACACAATCAGTAGGCTCCAATTACCAAACTTGTACTGTGCCTTTAATGCGCCACAAATACAAACCCAGAGTCCACTCTGCAACTGTTAACAATTTTAAAATCTGATTTGATATAATTTGATGATTTTTCATTTATCTCATTTTTTTGTCCGACTTTTCGTCACACAGTCATGGTTCTCATTGGTCAATGCATTGACGGGCGGAGCTCAGTAAATTGGTCTACGGTACGAGCAGAGTTTGTTATCTTACATCTAATACAGCTTCTCTCCACAGTCGCCATTTTCTTCGAAAAAAAGGCGGACACCAATTTCTGTTTGAGTCTAGGAAAGTGTATACTTAATTCCTCAATAAAAAATGTAAGATTTCACACACTGATCATCACAATGAACTCAATCGTTACCAGTTAAGGCGCATCGGTAGATAAGGCGCAGGGATATTTTTGTGAAAGTCAGATAAGATGCGTCTTATACACAGGAAATTAAGGTAGTTTTTTTTTTAAAGTCATACCAACTGAACTGATTATTTATTTGAAATTGACAAAGTGAGGCGGAAATACAAATTTACGTTACAAGAGAAAACAAAACTCTGGAGTGAACTGGTTATCTAGAGCAGTCCTCAGTCCGACAGAATCAAACACAAAATGCAGGCGGAATTTGATGGGTTGGTGGTTAGGGTTAAAGACCAAATTAATGAATGAACAAACTTTAAAGGAACATTACAGAATTGGTTTTTGCTAACAAAACAGTTGCTGGCAGTGTAAGCACTTTATGTAATCCACCATATACATAAACTGACAAACCTGTAGAAGTTTGAGATCAATCAGCCATCTGGGTCACGAGAAAATAGTGAACAAACCGATTACACATTTGCATGAAATCATATAGATTCAACAAGTGAATAAAACGCTCAACTTAGTTTATTCAATTTCTCATGAAATATGGCATTTCAGACAGAAATATTTTCAAGGGATGTTTTCTACCATCATCATCATTCGACCGTGTAAGTTTTATGTAAATCTGTGATCAAAAGTGATCAACAAATGAATAACACGCTCACTGAGCGATAAACTCCAATCGGAAAATTAGTTTATTCATTTCTCATCAAATATGGCATTTCAGACAGAAATATTTCAAGGGGTGTTTTCTACTATCATCATCATTCGACCGTGTAAGTTTTATGTAAATCTGTGATCAAAAGTATATTTTACAAGTTTTTTTCTTACAAATTCTGTAATGTTCCTTTAAGTTCCAAGTTTGTGATACCTGTTCCGAAGCATCCACCTTCATCCAGAGCACCAGGGTCTGGGGTGAGGGATATGTTGGGACTTCTTTGGATCTCCCTGTCGTTGTTTAATTTCCATGGCTCATGGGTACGCTTACAAAAGTACTCAATATTGTCGAAGCCCTGGTAGTAAAGAAAGAACGTATCGTAACAAAGACACTTGAATGCAAAAACGTTCACAAGGACTAAGGAAACACTGGGAAAATGGTGCTTCCTGATTCGGTGTCACACACTCAAATTAAAATATAAAGTGCTTTGAGATGCCTATAGGAAAAGCGCTTTATAAAAATTAATTATCATAATTATTATTGTTTTACACTTCAGTCTGGGACGCTGTTCAAAATAAATTCATATTTTTTCCTCTCAAATTTATTGAAAGCTCGGTTCATACTTCCTGCCAATGCGAAAGCGAAGCAAAATTTGACGACACAGCTCTGTTTTTTCGCTGCGAATGTTTACGCAGGAGTTGAGCACGTCTCAACTGATGCGAACTGCTCGTTACGAATCTGTGACGTCAATGTTCACTTTGCTTCTCCAATACAATATACAATGTGTCCTCAGACATCAATGTGTCCTCAGACATCATGGCAAAACCCAAACACAGGTCACCATGGTCCAGTGGTTAGACTGCAGGACTTGCAACCACAAGGTTGTGGGTTCGAATCCAGGAAGTGTGAACCGGGCTTCATCCCCTTATTACCCGTACATAGTATGGTATTATATAAAAATGATTTGGATAAATGCTGTGTGCCTTTATATCCGTACCAAGCATTGCACTACTGCCAAACAATTCCAACCTAAATTTGCTGATGGACTCTGATGAATTTTGAGGGTAAACATAAAAAAAGAAGTAAAGAAAGAATTTTTTTTCAAATCACCTGATCGACATTAGGGTCGGGGACGTCTGGGTCACGTGACAGCTCTCCGGGTCTCAGCAAGAACTTCTTCCTGTAGCCTACGACTTTGGACGTCGTCTGTCCGTCGATGATTTGGACTTGTAACGGGGACGATCGCACTTCGATGTACTCGTCCACGTCGGCCGTAAAGTTCACGTTGCCCTCTTGGATCATGCGGACAGTGTAGCAGAGCTTCCACAAGCCGACGTCCAAAAAGAACGGAGGGATGTTGATCTCGGCCGTCTTTTGATCTGGGAGATAGTAGCGGTCGCCCACCGGGAGGCCGGTGAGCATTTGCCAGGTTCCAGGAATCGTTTTCCCTTCCGTGGGGTTAATCCTCTCCAGTGTCCATTCTTTTCTGTTGTCTTTCGTCTTGCAATGCACCGTTGTAACCCCTTGTACCTGAAAGTATACATTATTGTATACGATGCGGGGTCCACGGAAATCCGGGTTACCATCTCGGATATGGAGTACTGGGGCGTCGCACGCTTGATGTGACACAGCAAAGGAAATTTCGGTTTTGGAATCCGACACTAGGTTGAATCCATAGGCCAATAGTTTGTAGCTGCCGGGGTCATACACGTGGTACAAGATTTGATTCGGCTGAATCGGAGGTATCGGTGCTACTGCTGTCGGGTGGCTTGTCTGGCACATGGCAAGGTCGCCAAATAGATCAATAGTATGATCGCCGTAGTTGACCACCAGGCAAGAATTGGTACCCACCTGTCGGACTTTGATTTCCAACGGCTTTTTGAAATTAGTCTTTTCAGTGGCTAGCAAGGCCGCCTCAATACCGTCAATGTTTTCATGCAGAATGATGTCAGCGCTAGAACTCTCCCTGTCCCCCAAGCCGTTCGTAGCATCAATATTTATTGTGTATGGTCCCATCTAATTGAGATTTAAAAAAAAATTAAAAATTGTTTTTTGCTTCTCCAATACAATATACAATGTGTCCTCAGACATCATGACAAAACCCAAACACAGGTCACCATGGTCCAGTGGTTAGACTGCAGGACTTGCAACCACAAGGTCGTGGGTTCGAATCCTACCAGGCTAATCGCTGATTGCACAATGACAAGGATAAGTCATGGCAAAACCCAAACACGGGTCACCATGGTCCAGTGGTTAGACTGCAGGACTTGCAACCACAAGGTTGTGGGTTCGAATCCTACCAGGCTAATCGCTGATTGCACAATGACCAGGATAAGTCATGGCAAAAACCAAACACAAGTCACCATGGTCCAGTGGTTAGACGGCAGAACTTGCAACCACAAGGTTGTGGGTTCGAATCCCACCAGGCTAATCGCTGATTGCACAATGACTAGGATAAGTATTGTTGTCTATTTACTGAATCACTCCAGATTTTTGACAATATCTCAAAAATGCTACCACCTCTTGAAATGAAAATTTCACAGGTTAGTTTTTATTGCATATATCTTCATTTATATAGGGTTAAAACAGTCGAACGGTTCCTAAATCCTAAGGTATACTTTGCCTTTAACCTCACGTTAAAATGGTATAAGATGCCACTGTGTTGAATACCCTCCAAGTGCAATTTTTGTCAAAATCCCAAAGTGTTAGCGTCACATTTCAAATATATGGTAAGTACATTTTTGTACAGAGAATTTTCAGTTCATTCCTGGTTTCTGATCGTATTCAATCAAAATGACATATCGAATTTGAGATTATGACTGGGGCAGAAATTCCTCTTCGGAATGTACAGACCTATTTGTTTTTGCTGTCCGATGAACGTCATGTTTTATAATTGGCTCTGAATGAGTATCAAATAAAATAATATTTTACACCATTTTAATGTGAGGTAGACATGTGACTTCCCCCCCCCCTCTACTTTCATGAGGACTCTACTTATTGGCAAATGAGTGCATCACAAAACTCAATTTGACTGTCTTTGGAGACCCTCTTTAACCCTTACAGTGCCAGCCTCGTTTTATTAATTCTGTATCCACAGGCCGGCCATGTAAAAAAAAAACAATAATAATAATAATTTGTTATGTCGAGTAGTAGAACGTAAGGGAACGTTGGCGGCCTGTGGATGTAGATTCAGTATGACGTTTCAGAACGTTGGCGGTGCTCGAAGGGTTCCGTGCCGGTCGTGTTTTGGCATTTCTTTATCCAGAGGGCAATTATATATTTTTTGGGGTCGAGTAGTAGAACGTGTGGGAACGTTGCAGCCTGTGGATGGATACTCAGTTTGACGTTTCAGAACGTTGGCGGCACTCGAAGGGTTAAAAACACCACAGGATGAGAGTAAAATTAATCGTCTGCTAAAAAAAAACATAAGTATAATCCCTTTTAAATATGAATATTCTCACTGCACTGTATCGGTGGGGAATCTTCAGGGCTGAGGTGTCTTCGCTGGTACCGTCGCCGTAGTTCAAACTGAGCGTCATATTCGTTCCTGGGATACAAAAAAAAATTGAAGTCACCATCAAAACCTTTTTCCCCGATGTTGTGAGCAACAGGCCTTGCTCAAGGTGCAGACGCTTTGATGTCAAAATCAAAATATAAAAGAAACCAAAACATAAAAGAAGGCTGCTGGCCTTGCACTATTTGTTCTTTTTCACAGCGTTGGTTGGGTCGTGTTCAAAATTGAGGGGACTTCGGTTACGTCTAGGGCAGGTGGCTGCATCGACAGCATTGAAGAGTAGGTCTTTCCAGCAATCCGGCCATAGCCATAATTGCCAAGGCCATCAGTTCCGAACTGTTTTTTTTTTAAACAGGTGTATAGCAAAACGATATCATGTGACACGACAACATGAAGATCAACTAACTAAAAAATGTAGAAAATGCTCATAGTGTGTTGTCCTTTAGCCAGACACAAAAATTATGCGTTTTTCGCATGCGATTGGTATATTTTTGAACCAATAGCAGTCTGGGTAATCCACTGGATGTTACCTCCAATCGAACCCTTAATTATTACATTTTTTTCTTGACTATTATAACTGTTGTTATTTAATGTATTTTCAAGTTGTGCAAATGGAAATAAAACAAACAAACAAACATGCTGTTGATACAGCATGTCTACAGCTGAGACACAGAGTGCCGTGAAGTTCAGCTTTCCAGCAATCTCGCCATAAACCACTGCTAATTTCCATAACTTCAGGAACATTATTTTGTTACAAGTGTATGATATCATGTGACTTGCAAACATTTAGATCAGCCAATAGGAATTGTCAAAAATGTTCATTGTGTGTCGCCATTTTGCCGATCAGTTAAACGGGCTGGGTCATCATGATCAAAGCAGGCCTGTGGCTGCACATAGAACTATGAACTCTAACCCAGTTACTGCACGCGCGCCCGCTCTCCATAGATATGATACGGAGGGAAGGTGCGCGCGTGCAGGCTCATAATACCATGTACAGCCACAGGCCTTCTTTGATCAACACAGCCCCTTTAAGTCCCATGGTATCGATATGCCACGTCCACACAGCAAAGACACAGAGTGCCGTGGAGTTCAGCATTTTCTACGGGCCCTACTTCTGTGGTTCCAGCAAGTCCATGTCATTAAAGCACATGGACAACATTGGTATTTATCAAAGACCAGTCATCCGTACTTCATGTGACTCAACATAAGCATACAATAACAAAACTGTGGACAATGAAACTCAATCGGTCATCATAGTCGAAAGAAAATAGTGACAAACCCGCTTATATGTTTGCACTGATTCAGAACATCAAGTTTCAATCTCACTAGTTCAGAACAAATTGTTTGACTCATTTCTCAAGAACTGCAGGCTAAAATCTTTCAAGGGTAGTTTTCACACATGACCTTCTTCACACTGTGTAAGTTTTTTTTTCTCTGACCTTGCCAATGTTTGTGCACACCCTTTTGCAAGTCTCCGCCTGAGTTTTCCCACACTAATACACACTTACCAGTTGTCACCCTCGGAACAAATACAACGTCAGAGTTCAGAGGAAAGGTGTTTTGGGCCGGTCCGAATCCAACCTGTTCGTCACCGTCTAGTGGTAGTGGAGGCTTGTACATAGGCTCTAGATAAAACCCAGTTATAGGCTCGATCATCATCACCTGAAAACAGGAAAATTTTTCATAATGAGAATAATAACAATAAAAATAAAGTGAAAGTAGTCCCTGTGATCATTCTTTTGCATGCTGCGATAAAATGAAATCATAATAACAATAACAATCTGGGGCACGCCAATCCACATCGACAGGGAGGAAAAAAAAAACAACAGACCTGGGCCCAATTTCATGGCTCTGCTTACCGCCGAATTCTGCGCTTGCGGTGACCATTCTCCACTTACTGTTCAAGCGCCGAATTTCTGCGCTAGCTGTGTAAGCGTAGAATGCCTAGTAACGTGGAGTATGCACGCGCACAAGCCGAAATTCCCTGCTAACCCGTGAAATACGCTTGATGTAAGCGCAGAATTCCCTGCTTCCGCAAGCGCCGATTCATTGCTTACGGTAAGCAGAGCCATGAAATTGGGCCCTGACATCAATATCAAGGACAAGAAGGACCAGAAGTGTATCGTTATAGACGTATCAATACCCTCTGAACAAAACACCTCCGTGAAAGTAACAGAAAAGCTGTCGAAAGACCTTACGATCAAGATTAACAATATGTGGGGAATGAGGACGGGGACAATAGACCGTATTAAATATGACGTCACCACTCAAAAACCTGCCCTACAACATGGCGTCTGTGAGCGTGTGGGTGTACATGTGCGTACGTGTGCTGTAGAAATCAAACCGGGAACGCTGCGCACTGCGTGCTTCATTGATGTACGCGTTTAGACGCGCATACGGTTTGCCCTACAAGATGGTGACTTTCATAGCAACAAAGGGGTTATTCAATACGGTCTATACCGGTGGTCATCAGAGATCTGGGACTAGTGAAGAAGGGACTAGATAAAGTTTTAGTTTAACTGAATTTTCTTTTTATTAAAAAAAGGTGAAAATTGAAAGTACTAATCTAAAAGCGAAAATTCAGAACTGAAAACACTCAAATCAAATTGGAAAATTGGAGAATTCAATGCTACAAAAAAAATAATACTTAATTACCTGAAGCTCATACACCTCCGATGAAATCTTGTTGCTGATATTGACTCTGCTGGTGTAAGGGCCACTGAAGCGAATCTTATGCTGGAAAACCTCATAGTCGTTATCGCTGGTCACACTCATGACATACGTCGTACTGTTCTCGAAGTAGTTGGTGCTGACCGCAAAGAAAGTCCCCGTCCCGAGATTCTGACCAGGTGGCAGATTGACTGTCACCGTGAAATTGATGAAATTATCTCTTCCAGCTGTTGGGAATTAAAAAAAAAAAAGGAATGATAAAACATCACTGGGTTTGCGGGGAGAGTAGACCTTTTTTTCCTTCCCCCAATTCCTCTCGTTCTCAAAAAACACAACAATACAACCAACCTGTGAAAATGTTGTCAAACTAGGTGGTCAAGATTTACGAAGACTATATCTGACGTCCAAAACTGCCCCAAAATGTATGCAGCCATGGAATGTTAATCCGGTGAGAAAAGTGGCTCCTTACGGGTAAGATTCGAACTATGGAGCTCTGAAAATTTTCCGCCCCGGAAACGGATCCTCATATCCAGGATGTCACTTTAATATTTATACGACAGTGAAAAGGTATCCAAGGCTAACACAGACCTCTAGTTTTGTTATACCTCTGTCTTGAATGCTGTATTTTCATTGGCGCAGAACGATCACATGAGCGGGCAACAAATATCCATGTACCACTCTCCTCTCACGCGCGCGCGCGCGTCGTACAACTTTCTGTGTAGCAAAGGATCAAGATTATCATCGTTTCGATGAAATTGGAGTCCTTCAGATGAGGAAAATATTACTAAGAATTCAAGACAGAGGTATAACAAAACAATTGTTGCCTGCTGTGACACGGTCCATGGGTTTTGTACACCGGAGGGGGCAAATGGCACCCTTGGCTTTCGCCTCGGGTGCCATTTGCCCCCTCCGGTGTACAAAACTCCATGGACCATGGCACCGCGTGCAACAATTGTATAATGTACACAGTTGTGCACAGTTGTTCCACCATAAGCAACCTGTAACCACTGAATGTGTAGTTACCACTATCCCTCTAGTCCCTTTTGTTCCATTAAATTCGCCCAGCTGGCACTCATGCAGTTCCTTTTTATTACACAACGCCAGGTGCGTTTTACCCTTGTATTATAAAGACTGTGGTAGCCCATCTAATCACCCTCACTTCTTTCGGGGCTGACACGCCTTCACCAGCAGTTCTTGTTGATGTTGTAGCCAGCCATGTAAAGATGTATGTATGTATTTATTTATTTCTTTACGAGATATCGCCTCACTCACAAGGCCGAACGGCCACTCAAGGTGAGGGCTACACTTAACTGATTTGGGCTGTTGACCCAAATCAACTGACACCAGAGGCACGTTGCCACCTACTCCTGGGGCTGAAACAGGGTTACCCCCTTCACAGTCCGTAAGGATGTAGGCATGGGTATCATCCACTGGGAGCCTGGCTGGTAGAGCAGAATGCACCACCTTCCCAACTTTTTACGAAGCAATTATGGTTAAGTGCCTTGCTCAAGGGCACAAGTGTCATGACCGGGATTCGAACCCAACACTGTGCTGCTGACAACACCAGAGCTTGGGTCCGGTGAACTAGACCACTCGGCCACGACACGCCAAGTATGTATGTAGGTTTGCCTCGCTAGTTTTTTTGCAGACTCTTGTTACTGTGGTGTCCTGTCTGGCAGTAGTATACAGCTAACGAGTGCATCACAGTAATGAGGCTCTTCACCGACTAGCCAACATGTCAAGCAAGTGGTGCATTGCCTTCTCACTTCCCTCATTTACCCTTTTTCAGGCACAAGTGCTGCCACATTATTTTGGGTTTTATTAAAAAAGGCAAAGAGGCCACGAACCCAAATCATGTGTTTATTGAAAATAGAACAAGCCCACTAAAAATAATTAGTCTCAAACGGCTGGGTCACAAAGAGCAGCCGCCAATTTCTCGGAAAACTTTACGCAACTGCGCAACATTTACTGCGTAAGTTGTGCACCACTAACACAATAAATTTTGCACAAGTTGACTTACGCAGTTGCGTAAAGTTTTCATAAAATCGGCTGCAGGAGGACTATAATAACCCAAAGTGGCATTTTGGTTAAAACAAGACAGGGAGACCAACGTACACTCATGTGGTTGTGGTGAGTTGGACGAGATGATAAAGTGGTCTCTAATGATGGGGTACTGAACGTTGACCTCCACGGTCACCGACTCGTTGTTGGCAAAGTTGGAGGCAGTAACGGTTATCGGGATCAGACCATCCTTGTCCGAGTAGCTGTGACTGTTGACGTCAGCGTCATCGAATGTTGCAGCTACATCACAAAAAAAACCACACGAAAATTGAAGTAAGTGTTGCCGAGCAGACAAAAAAGAAAGAAGAGATGTTGACAATATCCCTAATCCATGTGTGAATGTTAATTTTCTTTTTCGTTATTGCACGAAATAATATGCGAGGCAAGGAGCTCCGCCATTCCAATGTTCACCAAAACCTTTACGTTTGTGTTGTTCCTTTCTTGTCTATTCTTGTATTTTTGTACACAAGGGAAATTTAGGAAAGAAAAACAATTTCCAACATAAGAATGGAGTAAGAAAGTGTAGTATAAGTTTTTGTTTTGGCATTACTAGATTAAAGTTGAAAATCGCTGGTCAAAGTTAAATGAAAATGAGTCTAAATGGATTGGTCCACATGCATGTTAACATGCTGCTTAAAAGATCTCGCAGTGGAAGGCTCCCAAAAAAGTAGGATTTGAATTGACCATATTTTTTTTCCACACGAGGGCGCTTTCTTGAATCACAATAGAGTTTTATCTTATTTTGACTGCCTATATGTTTTTGATCTTGTATCAATGCCCAAATAAATTAATAAAAGTACTAATAATTAAAAAAAAAAACGTTCGTTTTACTTTCTTTGCATTACGTCAATTCAGTTTACAAGCACCCTCCGACTCACGAGGTCAACAATACTGCGAATCGGTCTCTCATCGACAGACACGCTTGTTGGTCGGGCAGTTAAGACATCTGGTTTAGAATGCCGGGATCACCGGTTCGAATCCCACCCCAGTCTGTGGATTTTTTTTTCCCCGCAGGACTTTGAAGTTTACACTGCCGAATAAAAGCAGTGTTAACAGCCCTAATCACACGTTAGTAATCCGGTAAAAAAAAACGCAAAATATAAAAAAATATCCCCCTTACCTTGCCGGACAGTGACCTCTTCTGGGGTTTCGTCTCCCCAATTCCAGGTATAATTCACCCCGACACCCCAGTGATTGTGACGGATACTGTAACAGTTTCTCCGAGCCGCAGTACATCAGTGTCAACCTCCGCTTGCAGACCTAATCGTCACCCAAACCAGATAAAAACTTCAGGGTCCGATTTCATGACTCTGCTTTACTGCAAGCGAAACGTTGGCGCTTACGGTAAGCCAAAACATCCACGCTGTAAGCGTATATCATTGGCTATTAAGGAATTCTGCTTGTGGTGCCGAATTCACATTACTGGCATTCTTCACTAACAGATCTAAAGAGCGAAATTCTGACCCTGTTAGTGGAGAATGATAACCGTAAGCACAAATTTCTGCGGTAAGCAGAGCCATGAAATCGGGCTGAGATTAGTCTAGATACTTGACAACCGACACAACATGAAAGACAAGAAACAGATCTTCATCATTATGTCGCCAGCTTTGTCACATTCCCCAGGCATGCAACTGTAACTTCACCAAAAAAGCGGAAATTATAAAATTTCAGTGATTTTGTACAGTATTTTTCAATTTTGAATGGTAAAACTGAGAATAAAAAAAGGAATCAGCTGATCCAAGGAAAAGTTGCATGCCTGATTTCCCGAGAGCAATAGACATTTCTGGTTGACGTGGAGGGCCGAATGTTAGCAAAACATTCAATCGCGAGTACAGATTTTGTGACCAAATTCACCATTTCTGAAAACTTTCAATAAAAAAAAATATACATCTTATGATTTGTTGCTTTGTTTCCAAGAAACTCAACACTATGTTTGAATATTAATGTGTAACATTGTTACAAACTGTGGCTATCCGTTTTGGCTTTGCATTTCTGGCTTCCCATAGTTTTTCCGGCCTCGGTCGGCAAAAACTTGGGCTGTGACGTTGCAAAAGAAAGGTCTATAGATCATTATCATGCTGCCATCATCATGTTCCTTGTATCCATTGACAGTAATGAATGCTAATCTTCATCGTGCAGAAAAAGGAACCAGACTATTTCTCCTTCGGTTTGGTTACATTGATTTGAATGGGAGAAAATAAAGATGGCCGCACCATGATAAAGATCGATCCTGTTCGCAGTTGCGGCGTAATTCCGCAGTAAGCAGCGCCCACTTCGCAACAACTGGCTGCACCGATTACCAGAAGCCCATTGAGTTGCATTGAGTTAATGTTCCCTTGGCGATTTATGTAAGAACAGTTTAATAACTAGACTTGAAAGTATACCTTGCAGTAAAAGAAAATTAATTGTTCTCTGTAAAACTGGAAAAATACAACCAAATACAAAACGGAGAAAATGTAGAAGTAAAAAAAGACAATATTATAACAAGGTCTGTGTCTTTAAAGCGAATAAGATGAAAGAAAGAAAGAAGGACAGAAAGAATGAAATGGTTAGTCGGAAGAGGACAATAAAAAGAAAAACAAATTGTTAGTAACTATACAATGAATTTAAACATGTTAATTAAACCTCTCTTACAAAAATTTCCAATGATAAGGATTTATGTGTGATTTATATAAAATAAAATACTAAATGCATTTTGGCCTGTATTGTCACAGAATATAATCTCTCAGTGAAATCTGGCTTTTCCATTTCACTCGGCTTCCCCTCGTGAAAAAGAATAATCCAGATTTCACCAGTATTTGTAAAAATGTTATGAGTATGTAATACAAATACTTTGAAAGTGAATCATACACAAATATTGTTGCTCAGCAATAAACAGGTCACCAACCATAACACCATGTGATATATTCTGTTTGCAACTGGTTCCCTGCTCAATTTTTTGCATTTTTTAACGTTATGCAATTTAAAAAAACAAAACATAATGAGAGCCACTTTAAAAATCCAACCCCCGCTTTAAAATTCCAACCCCTACCTTCCACGATTTCCTGAACGAGAATAAAATCAGAGTGGGGAACTGCAGGCCCAACTGTGCCTGACACACTTGCTTCTACTTCGTAGATTCCCGCTACAGGGAATTTGTGCTTGATCCACACCTTGGCCGAGTCCACCGTCGTCCCACGAACATGGTGACGAGTTTCGTGCCCGGAGCTTTTGCTGGCAATGGCGAGGGTGCTGCCGGTCGAGACACTGGTGCCGGCATACTGGAACTCTACCGGGCTACCGATTGGGGTGGCCTCGTGGGCTACTTGAGCTCCGCCGGTTTTCGTTTCAAAGCCAAGGACGTAGCCAATGTTCATTTCGATCGGTGAGTTTGTGAGGTCATGATAGTAGTATCCAGCGTGAGACCAGTGACTGGTATGACCTGTCAAAGAAAATTGAATAGCAAATCAAACGGCAAAATAGTTTTAAAAGTAGGGTCATACCAACCGCATCTCTGGCCGCAGCATTCATGAATGGACACCAACCCTCAGAAATCTAAGAAATGATTCATGCATGAATCGTTTCTCAGATTCAAATGTTTTTGGGTGAAAAAATTATCCAAACCATAATACTTTGAAGGAGAACCCTTTCTAATAAATGTTGGACTCCCAAAATGGGCGGGCAGACAGTAGTCGCATGTAGCATCAATGCAAGGGGTCTATCCAAGGTTCCTTGAAGATTGAACACATTCAAGACACGGACAGTCTGTTAAACACACCTCAACAACCTCGTACTCAGCCCTCGGGTTGGCAGTAGGATCAGTCTCATAGCGTGCCGACCCAGCGGGGCACGCGCCACTGGTACAGGTGGTACCGTCAAGCAGTAGTATTCTGACCCAGTGCAGGTATCCTGCGTACGTCGAGAGTGTATGGTCCAGTCAAAGTCGCACCCTGATTGACACACGTTGTCTGATGGGCAGTAGGTGTTGCTTGGCGATAGGCAAACTGGGCTGTATACCTAGAAATGGAAAACCCCAGAAAGAACAATTAGGGGATGATACAGTAAGCTTAAAGGATCATTACAGAATTGGTAAGAAAAAAACTTGTAAAATATACTTTTTGATCACAGATTTACATAAAATTTACACGGTCTAATGATGATGATAGTAGAAAACATCCCTTGAAATATTTCTGTCTGAAATGCCATATTTGATGAGAAATGAATAAACTAATTTTCCGATTGGAGTTTATCGCTCAGTGAAGGTTTATTCATTTGTTGAATCTATACGATTTCATGCAAATGTGTAATCGGTTTTTCACTATTTTCTCGTGACCCAGATGGCCGATCGATCACAAACTTCTACAGGTTTGTCAGTTTATGTATATGGTGGATTACATAAAGTGCTTACACTGCCAGCAACTGTTTTGTTAGCAAAAACCAATTCTTTAATGTTCCTTTAAGGCCATGTGACATGAGGTATTTTACAAGAAGCCAGTTTCAGAGAAGAAAAGAACAATTATTGCAGATGTGACAATTGCATCGGGGATACAGAAAATTGTTTTACCTTTCGGTATAAAACTCTGATACTGATAAGTGATAAGCACTGTATACTCGGTGCTTCAAAAATCCCACAGGAAAAAAAAAACCACAAGCATACTACTCAGGTGGGGTTCAGGACACATTTTTCTGTTAAGCAAAAAGGAGCAGGTTACCAGTCACAAATGGTACATGTGACATGGTATTTTGGCTGGTAACCTTATTCTGGTAAGCATAAATATTTTTGGCTTAGTTACTTTTTGTGCTTAAGCAGCTCTATGAAATTAGGCCCAGAAGTGCTCGATGAAGAGAGGTTCCTGCTGCTAACTAAATTGTTCAAACTGGCCTCTCGTCATTCTTGGTTGTCTAGTGGTCAGGACATTAAGGTGAATGCAAATGTTGTGGATTCTACTTCCACCCGAGTAGTATGCCTTTGTATTTTATTCCCCCATAGAACTCAGAAAGTACTGAGTTGCTTATCAAACATCCATGCAAGGGTGAAACCAAAAAATAAAGTAACAACATTCATATTTCAGTTTTCACATAATTGTCTTGTCCTTGTTCCATACATGGCGACAGACAGTAGCTTGTTCATGTAGAACCACAGCAGAGGGAGATAGTGGTCATGGGTCTAAGGTGAGTCTGTTGTAGTGTCTTACCAATATGATAAATTATTAGCTGGTTTCTGACACTGTTCATGGAGTCAGTTAGTGTGTTGTCTGGCAGAAGGTTCCAGTCCCTCCCAGGCCTGGAATTTCATCCTTGAGAGGGCAAGGCCATTTTCATTTTGTAAAGGGCACTTCCGTTGGAAAATCTTAAACTCGATGGGAAACTTTTAAAGAGGCACCAAGGCCAAGACCAGGGCAACAAGGCCATTGACTCCGTAGCTCAGTGGAAAACTTTTAAGGGGGCAGCAAGGCCAAGAACAGGACAACAAGAGGCCATGGACTCCGAAGCTTAAGTGTTAAACATTTTAAAGGGGCACCAAGGCTAAGACCAGGGCAACAGAGGCCATCGACTCAGTAGCCTCATGTAAAACTTTTAAAGAGGCACCAAGGCCAAGACCAGGGCAACAGAGGCCATTGAATCCATAGCTCAGTGTAAAACTTTTAAAGGAGCAGCAAGGCCAGGACCAGGGCAACAGAGGCCATTGACTCCGTAGCCTCAGTGTAAAACTTTTAAAGGGGCAGCAAGGCCAAGACCAGGGCAACAGAGGCCATTGACTCCATAGCCTCCTTGTAAAACTTTTAAAGGGGCACCAATGCCAAGACCAGGCCAACAGAGGCCATTGAATCCATAGCCTCAGTGTAAAACTTTTAAAGGAGCAGCAAGGCCAGGACCAGGGCAACAGAGGCCATTGACTCCGTAGCCTCTGTGTAAAACTTTTAAAGGGGCAGCAAGGCCAAGACCAGGGCAACAAAGGCCATTGACTCCGTAGCCTCTGTGTAACTCCAGGCCTGCCCTCCATGTTCTTGGAAGGAAGGACTATTTGTATGCATCAGAGATGTGTGTATTGTATTTTTTTTTGACCTTACCACAAAACTAAGCGTTCCGTCTCCAGCATCGCTGATGAAGGCTTCAATGGACACTAGCTGAGACGTCTCCAAAGTCTCAGCGCTGGGGATGACCCAGACGAAGGGGGACGCTAATGTCTGGACCTCTGTACTTGCCGGTGAGGTTAAGGAGGGGTCTTGGGAAACATATCCCATGGAGAAGTAAGATGGAACTGAATGGAGGAAGGCAAAGATAATATTATAATTTTTCAGATCTTCTAGACAAATTTTATTAATATTTTCAGCACAAACATTTACTAAGAAAATCTGTTTAGCAAACATGGGTCATCAGCTATTATACCATTTAATATACACTGCTTAAAACGCCGGTTCTTACTAACATTTGCTAAGCAAATTCATTTTGTTAAAAACATTTCTTTTTCAACGTCTTACTGAAATTGAGATCTGTTGGTGTACAAGTGTGAGTGGCAAGTGCCAAGGCTGTCGTTATTATACCGATATACCTCTTCCTTGCCTAACACGTCCCAATTTCATAGAGCTGCTTAAGCACAAAAAGTAGCCAAGCACAACAAAATTATGCTTACCAGAATAAGGCTACCAGCCAAAATACCATGTCACATGTACAATCTGTGACTGCTATCCTGCTTATTTTTTCTTAGCAGAAAAATGTTTAAGCGTTTTATTTTCTGCTTAAGCAGCTCTGTCAAATTGGGCCCAGGTCCTGATACCCAAGGAGCTGCACAGATTCAGCAGAAAATATTGCACAACAAGATTCTGTTATCAAAGCAAAATTACACGGGGAACCAATCACAACCCAACTCCATAAAGCTGCTAAGGAAAAAAGCTGCTGGGACTCACAGTCACTCACAGTGTATATTTCATGTTGTTTAGCTGGGAACCTCCGTCTCCTAAAGCAAAACTTTTCTAGGCTTAGCATTTTTTTGTGCCTGATAGTTCCATGAAAGTGGGCTGGGGTTGATTTCACAAAACTATTCCTAAGTTAGGACTAGTCCTAGGCAATGCCAAGAGATAGGACTAGTCCTCAGTTAGGACCAGTACTTAGGACTAGTCCTATCTCTTAGCGTTGCCTAGGACTAGTCCTCAGTTAGGACCAGTACTTAGGACTAGTCCTATCTCTTAGCGTTGCCTAGGACTAGTCCTAAGTTAGGAAGAGTTTCGTGAAATTGACCCCTGGTCCAACACATAACATGAACATTCTTACTGGTCTTGTTTTTTACCCTGTGGTTTTTTACTTGAAATACATAATAATTCTGTAACAAGCAGCTGCATGACTTTGGGTACACAGGGTCCATTTTCATTAAGCCTGTAAGCACAAAATCTTGCTTAGCACAGAAAAGTCTTGCTTAGCAGAAACAGGCAGCCATTGCATTGTTGTGACTGATGCCACACTCAATTGTTTGCTTAGCAAAAAAACTTGTCTTTTCTACTTAACAGCTTTATGAACTTTGGCCCAGGTTGGTTGAGTATGGTATTTTGATCTTCAAGGAGTCAAAATAGTTCAAGGACTGCTTGGAGTATATTCATAACAAAATAATCCCGAATTATTGAATGTTCTTACTTCCAGCGTTTAGTGCAGTTCCTGTAACAGCATTTGGCGCGATGTCAAAAGTTGGCGTCACGGTAGGGTTGTAGCCGTGAAGGACTTCCACAACACAATCAAAGTCAGAATCCACTCCTGCAGCAAACGGACAGGTGACGGTGACACCGGCTACCGCAATGTCCACTTTAACTGGAATGGAGTCGAAAGCAACCTGAAAAAAAAATGAGGAGTGAAATAGATTGAGGAGGGAGGTGATGGAAAGAGGGGAGAAGGGCTGTTGAGAAGGGGAGATAGGGAGTAAGAGGTAGGACAGGGTAAGACGGGTAGAAAAGGGCGTAGGAAATGTGGAGAGGGTTACAAGTGCGTAGGATTTAGGAAGTGGGAGGGGTATGTCAGAAGTGGGGGGTGGGGGATAAATTGAGAAGAGGGTTGGAAGGGGGCAAGGAATTGGAAGTGGGGGAAGGGGTCGGAAGTTGAGGTAGGAATCGGGGAGGGGGGGTCAGACTTGGGGAAGAGGTGGGAAGTATTGAGGGGGTTGGAAGTGGGAGGGAATAGGAAGGAGATGGGGTCGGAATTTGGGCTTTAAGTTGGGGAAGGGATTGAAAGAGGGAGGGGGTTTGGAAGTGGGATAAAGGGTATTGGAAGTGGGAGGGGGGGGGGTTGGAAGTGCTGAGCGAATATTGTTCTTTTCAAATAGGAATTGGACGTTTAACCCATTAACAGTTTAACCGTAAAACACTGTTAAAATCTGTTTCCAAATTGCTGGAACAGTTAAACAAAGCCGACAGTAAAAAGAAAAAACAGAAGAAAATAAAAGAAGAACAGGTTTGACCTTCCTTTTTCTTAAAAATGTTAGCCCCAGATTCTGTCCAGGGAGAATGATTGACATCCCTTTTGTTGTGAGAAACTGTCTTGTAAACCTTAATCCCCTACAATTGTAATACATTGTTTTCAATCCCCTGCAATTTGTCAAACATTTTTGCTTTGTGACAGTGAAGACAGCTTTGTGACAGTGAAGACACAAAATGTTATAGTGTTCTACTCTTTTATCATGGTCGATCCTGGAAAGTGTGTTGACATTTTCTTCTCTTACAGATCGGCTCATAGTTCCGGATTGGAATCGGAATAAATGGTTAAACGGTGAACCGGAAGTCACAAGTTACGTTTTAAACAACGTTTAGGAAAATAGACGTAGATGCACAACCCTATTTTTACAAATCTTACATATTTATCGTTTTGGACCGTCACCGATACGATATAGTCTCCAGGTGCGGTGTACATATGACTGCTATCACTGGACAGTGCACTCCCGTCACCAAAGTTGTACAAATACTTTAGGTCTGAGCCCGCCTCTTCCAAAATAGCGACCGATGACTTGGTACCGACGGTGTAGACCGTGTTGGTATCCAGCTGGACTGAGGCGATGGTTGCACTGACGCTGTGTACCAGGACGTAATCACCGCTGCCACAGTCTTGGGTGCTGTCCCCTGTGCAGGGCGTGTTGCACTGGGTTTTATCCACTTGTTTTGATGCTGGGACAGGGATGGAGTCCGTGCAGAGACAATGTTCACCAACCTATACAAAAAATTCACAATCATAAACTTATTATCTCCCCAAACCCCTTCAATTAACACCACCGCCGGTAACTTGACAAAACATTTATAACCGTTCAACTTCATGGGTTAAGATGTGCTGGGTAAATGCATTCACCACATGATATATTATTGCAGGTCGGCATAGTTGATCTATCATTCAAAACCACAGTGGATGATATTGAATGGTGAGTCGACAGTAGGAGGGTTAACTGTGTACTGTGTAGATGCGTTCACCACATGATGTCATAATGCAGGCTGGCATAGTTTTTCTAATCATTCAAAACCATGAATGAAACGATGAACAGATTCCATTTCCTCGAAAGAGAAACAAAAAATGGGGGTGCATTTTCTGAGAATGTTGGTTGTCTTTACTTTGTTTAGTCAGGCCTCAGGGCATAGAGCAAGTCTATGGTCAGGGTTTCATTACGACAACGATATTCTCGAAAACAAATTATTCCAGAAAATTAATCCTGTACGTGAGCGCCGGAAACATTTCAGAAAAATCCCCGGCGCTCAGCAGGTAAAAGTGAACTTACTTGTAATGCAGCAAATGCATAGTCCTGATTGCCACAGGCTTGTGCACAGGTGTCATGATCCAATAAACTGGGATCATAATTGCCGGCCGAGATCAAGAAAGTACGGCTCTCCTTGGTGATCAGGTAGCATCCATCCAATGTGGCTGCATCTATGGATAAAGTATAGCACATGATTTGACAAAATATGATAGTCATCATCTTGGCCGAGGGGGTATATATAGGGCACAGGAGTTATAAGTTGTAAAGGGTGGGTTCAGGTCCCGTAAATGGCAGGCAAGTCCTTGAGCAAGACAGTCAACCATCAAGCAGACTTCATTATAAATACTGGCCTGGAGTTTCCGAGGCCATTTTCATTTTGCAAAGGGGACTTCCATTGAGACATCTCTCAGTCCGTGGGAAGTTTTAAATAAAAGGGGGAAACATTTCTGTATCCTGCCACCTCTTCTTCACTCATTTTTACCGAAAGGAATATCTCATTTGAGTAAATTAGATACTATTTTATTTCATAACGAATGAACAAGTGGTGGCAGGATACAGAAATCTTTCCTAAAACAAAAAGGGCACAAAGGATAAGAACAGGTCTACAGTACAACAGCCATGGCTTCTGAAGTTCTGTAGCCTCCATTACTTAGGCCCAGCATCTTAGAAAATTAAACACTTTGATGAAGAAAATGGCTTTTAGGCAAACCAAAAAAAATGATGTTTTTTTTTTTTTTTACCGTAGTTTACTTGTAGGCTCATGATGTCCGGATATTGGACTTCTTTTTACACATGTTGGTTCTTTGGTCACAAGAAGATCAATTTAGGGGTACGCAACATTCAACTTGCAGCAAGTGTAAACGTTAGTCTTCCAATTCTTAAAACCAACCAGGTATAAATTAACATTTAACTGTTTAACTTGTATGGAAACACCGACAAAGGCTGCGAGTTGTTTACCGGTCTTTTTTTGTACGAAAGTGTACCACGCCCTCTGTTGAGTCAAATGGAAAGAAAACAAGTTTCTTGGCTGTGTGGGCGGGGCCGCAGCCCATTGATCACTTTAACTCAGTGAGCCGGGCCACCCGGTAGAGTTAAAGGAACATTACAGAATTGGTAAGAAAAAAACTTGTAAAATTTACTTTTTGATCACAGATTTACATAAAACTTACACGGTCTAATGATGATGATAGTAGAAAACATCCCTTGAAGTATTTCTGTATGAAATGCCATATTTGATGAGAAATGAATAAACTAGATTTCAGATTGGAGTTTATCGCTCAGTGAGCGTTTTATTCATTTGTTGAATCTATATAGGATTTCATGCAAATGTGTAATCGGTTTTTCACTATAATTTTCTCGTGACCCAGATGGCTGATCGATCTCAAACTTCTACAGGTTTGTCAGTTTATGTATATGGTGGATTACATAGAGTGCCTACACTGCCAGCAACTGTTTTGTTAGCAAAACCAATTCTGTAATGTTCCTTTAACAGGCTCATAGCTAGACAGGATTTTCCTTCTTCCGCGCAAAATAATGTAGTCATACGTAAACGAAAAATAATATAATATTAATAAACGAATAAATAACAAAACGTACAACAACAATAAATAAATACAAACACAACAACAAACAGAAGCGTCGTCGTGTTGTTGTTGTTTGTGGTTTTTTGTTTTGCTTGTTTTTTGTTTTGTTTTTTAAGAGGAATTCCTACATGATTTGTATTTATTGTTATTTCTCATAGAAGTATGAAAATTAATATGTACCTGAATTAAATTTACGCTTTAAAATGTCACAATTTCGCATCTTGGCCCTCTGGGCTCTGGCATGGTTGCACTATAGGCCTACTAAAAAGGCAAAAATTTATGCGCCAAATACAACTAATTACCATAATTTGTACTGATTGTCGGGGGTCATGCAGTTAATATAATGTGTAATTATGACAAGTTATCACAACCTGGGGTTCTGTGCTTCAAATTTTGAGGAGACTTGATAGATTTAGGCTTAGGGAAGAGGACGATTGAGTGCTTCATGAAAACTGGCAGCAAGTCAGTTTGGGAAAAAGCACATTATTTTTGTTGTTTTAACTTTCTTGGGCAATTAGTAAAAATTCCAAACCGCTGACCTGCCAAAAAATGAGCAGAAATCTGAAGTTTGGTTACCCGGAAATATTATATCTGATTAGTTATTTTTCGAGTATTTTTCGAGTAGGTTATTTTTGAATGTTTAGCATTTAGCATTGGTTGCCATGGGAGTTTATTTAGTGTTGTGTACACCCCCCTCTCGTTGTCATAGCAACGACATCGCTCTTCAAAGACAGGAACATACGCACGCGGACCCAAATTTCAGTCGATACCGGTAAAAAATTGATCGGCCTCAACAGAGGCTTTTCTGGCCGAGGTCGGTTATAAAGTCGTCTGTTGCTCGCGACCCTTGCATGAAGCCGTTCTTTATGCCACACTCCGGAGATAATTAAACCCTAATTATCGATCTCTTTCTTTGTCACTGTCTTCGATTATTTCTTTGCCCTGCTCTGTTTGTTTTGATGTATATAATAATTAGTTACACACCCGTACTTAGTTTTTCTGGCAGCACAACGTCAGAAATGCAAAATGTTGTTTACTCCTTGCTTCCCATTAGTAACATGTGTGTCTCCAATAAGTAGTGTGATGTAGAAGTTTTTTGAAATTTAATTCAATGATGATTGTATACCGAATCTCCCATAATTAAGTTTGAATGTTTTATTACATACAGTTGAATATATCCGTCTTGCAGTATAAAACCCATCGGGCACACTCAGCAAACACACACGGCTCTGTGTTGCAGTCACTCTGTGGACATTCCTTTGTTCTGTACACTTAAGGAAAATCTTATTCTTCAGCACTGTAAAAAAAAAAAACCAGTGTGTGGACGTGTGTACATCCACATTAGTGTTTCAAGTCCCTCGACTGTGTGGACCTATTTTGTTCTCAGGTCCACACTTCGTATACGTAACGTTTTTAAACACACTATCTTTCTTTTCTTTTTTACATCACTGTGAAGACATCTTGTGTTCTTTCCTTCGTCCCTGTAGCTTAAATACTTTTAACACATCACCCCATAGACTTTGTACACAAAGTTCCTTGTGGGGCACCCTAGTCTTTAG